>CM076588.1:16378362-17628362 GCA_038430175.1 Ficus hirta
GGAATAATTTTTGGACTTTTTTAGAAGTTGGAACTTGACTACTCTAAAATAAACCAAAACCAATTAAAGTTATAAATACCCAACACTATGCCCCATGACCACTCCTGTGAGGGAATGGCCAAATTTCTATTTGCAGGGATTCAGAAATTTCCCGATCCCTAATTAATGATGTGTTTATCAATCAGTAATTCAATTTGGAAAAAAAGAAATTAAATTCATGTATTTATTTTTATATTTAGAAATCAGATAATATAGGTCCCACATTAAAATAGGGAATTGACTTTTTTGATAAGAGGTAACTTGTCCCCACC
This sequence comes from Ficus hirta, assembly GCA_038430175.1. Lineage (NCBI taxonomy): Eukaryota > Viridiplantae > Streptophyta > Magnoliopsida > Rosales > Moraceae > Ficus > Ficus hirta. Next base: position 16,378,674 of record CM076588.1, read on the forward strand.
TACAAATATGGAATCCTTGTCCTATAAATTAGAAACGAACTAACTTCTACACAAAATATACAATTATTCTTATTTTATTATTATTTTTCATCTAAGGAAAGTTTTGTAATTATAGCAATTTTATTCTCGGTCCCTCTAATTTCTTAGAAAGTAAACAGTAGAATAGGAATTTACTTCCTTAAGTAATTTGATTTCTTGATAGATTAGTAAATATTTTAATAGAATTTTATAACTTAATTCGATGTAGTTTAATTCTTTTTTTCATGTAATTAATTTACTTTTTTAAAAATTCTAATTCCGATAAGTAAACGTAAGTAGGGGCTGATGTAGGTGAGGGCAAGTAGTGATGTAACCTCCATTTAATTTTTTTTCTTTTAATTTTATTCTAAAAATTTTATGATTTTTCTATTTTATCCCATTAAAAATTAAAAATCTCCATATAATCCCTATTAAAAATTAAAAAACTCCATATAACTCCCACTAAAACTTTACCTTTTAATTTTTATATTGATGTCCTACTAAAATTTTTTGTCTGATTCAGCAACATATAAAAGACCTTTAAGGTACATTTGATTTGGTTTGACAAAAGTCAAAGAGACTTGAGAATTTACCCATCCATGTAAATGATTGAATAGTCATTACTAACGTGAGCTAAGTGGGATGATGATTAAATTCAAAAACTGATATTTATTAAAAGTTTTACCCTAGATTCTGTGTCACAATATTTTTAGTCACTTAAAATACGCTTTTACTATCCGAAAATATTAATTATTGACGATTAAATGAAAGGGTGTTATTGTCAAAATGATTATTATTCCATTCCATTTCACATTATTATAATATACTAAAAAGATGCACATTTTTACTGTTATTTCTACAGTACAGAATCTTTTTTGCTCCTTTGATTTAGTTGGTTTTCCTCCATCTACAGTAAGTTGACCTTTTTACCCCTATTATGCAGAAATTGATAGCTGCCCGCACAGTATAATGATTTACTGCTACCTGCACAGTACAATTACCGTTTTGCCTCTATTTTTTAGTTGTTTTTCTCTTTCTTACAGTGTGTTGTCGGTTTTACCCGTATTTAGATAAGAAAGACCGTTTTGCCCTTCGAAATTAGATTCTGGTGTGTTGTGTGTGCAGTGTTTGGATTCTTTTACCCTCATAACCCTACAATGTCCTTTCTCTCTCTCTTTCTCTGTCTTTGCCGATTGTTCATTTCAGATTTTTCTTTCTCTCTCTAGCTCCCTCTCTCTCTCTCCACTATTCATATTCTCTTTCTTCATATATTCCTTTCTTTGCTTCTTTCTTCTACTGTTCATGCTCATTTTTGTTCTAATGCAAATATGTTTTTGGTATTTCTATTTAGTTGAAAACCCTTTTGCTTTGAATTTTTTTTTCTTCCTGTGTTTTGTATTTTTTGTTTTTTTTTTCTTAATATTGTTTTTGTCTTTTTTTTTATGCCAAATTTTAGACATTAAATTTCGATCTATTGTTGTATTGTGCTTTTACTCACTTTGCCTTTTTTTGATTTTTAAATGATTTTTTACTTTAAATTTTTTATCTTTATTTCGGGATTTTTTTTTCTGGGGTTTTTTTTGTGTGTCTTTTTTGTTTCTTTTATTTTATTTTTTAAAGATCATTTTTTTTAAGGATTCTGCATGTTTTTTTTTTTTTTTTGTATCTTTTTTGTTTGTTTTGTTTTACATTTTAAAAATCTTTTTTTTAATACGTTTTTGCATGTATATAACCTAATAAAACTTTGTTTTTTTTTGGGTTTTTTTTAAAAACAGTAAAAAAAAGGAGAAAATAGGATATATAGTTTATTTTATTATAATTTTTTTGTTAAGGTTAGTTTTTCCCGGTTCTTTTGAGTTTAAAGATTTTTGTTCTTTTTTTCTGTTTTATTTTTGTTTTAATTTTTTTTCTTTAAATTAGTATGACTACAGAAGAATTTTTTATTTTTTTGCTTTTGCTTTTGTTTTTATTATTGTTAGTACTATTGTCATTTTGATTTTGCATCTTCACTATTGAAAGAGATTTTAAGAAGAATTATACTTATTATAATTATAATATATTTTAACCAACTGTTTTTATTATATAATACTCAATTTTTTTATTTATTTTTTTCTTCCTTTCCTGTGCAATGCACGGATATTAAACTCGTGACTAGAAATTGGATTCCAATATTAATTTCAATGTTTCAAACAAACATTGTAATTAGAATAATCAATCAGTATATTACTCTTCTTATTTTATCGTATTCCTATTTCATTCCATCATACCAAATAAATCCTTAGTTTTATTGAAGTTAACATTTTTTTTTTAACTTTATTAGACATTCGTCTTTAATGCTAGATTAATTCATTGACTCTAAAAAATAAAAAAATAAAAAATAAAAAAGGTTATTTTACTGATTTTTAAGGTTGTTATTTTAATAATTTTCTTTCAATCAACGCAATGTTACTCTCTTTAGAAGATTTGTCAAAATGATAACTGTAAAATTCGAAATTAGCACGGGTCATTCTTCATCGGTAGTTTTGAAATCATTTTACTAATAAAAATTTTCAAAAAATTATAAATTCGAAATTAACACGGGTCATTCTTCATTGGTAGTTTTGAAATTATTTTACTAAAAAAAAATTTCAAAAAATTATTTAATTAAAAAAAATATTTGAGCATCCGTTCTTGTTGAAATATTTTATTTCGAGTGATACGAGGTTTCTTATGTTTGATATTTTGTATCTTCTTCAAACTAATATATATATATATATTTGAGTCTGACGCTCATACCATCATGGACAACCTTGCTAATCTGAACATCGAGGTTTGAATTTCGATTTTCTTTTTTTGTTCTCTCTCTTTTTCGTTTGGTTTTGGTTTTCTGTTGTCTCATCTAAAAATAAGTTTGTTGTTCAAGGATACAGAGACGAAGAAACCGACTATTGCAAGTTTTAAGGCTAGTCAAACTTTGGATTGCGGTGATCGTCTGGCCATTCACGTTCGAATTCCGACTTTACTTTACTTTACCTTTTTTTTTTTTTTTTTTTTCTGATTGATTTCTTTTCCGGATATTTTCTCGTTTGATTAGTTTGTTTACATTTATTATTGACGAAAGAAAAGATTTCGGTGCATATTATTGCCACGTTGAAGTGAAATTGGATGATGGCTTCATTGCAACAACCTTGGTTCGAAGTGGTGCTTTTAGATGTTGTTTCGTTGGTCCGCTTGAGTTGAAGAATTAAAGTTATTTTGATTAAAATTAAGTTGAGTTTTAAAATTGTGCATTTGATTGAGAATGAGCTATTTTGAGTTAAAAGTTATAAAAACTTGAACGTGTTAAAAAAAAAAGAGCTTGTTTTGTTACTCTCAAAGTTTTATGTAATTAAAAAAAAAAACATCTTAATTCGACTTGAAATAATTAAGATATGAACTTTTAAAATTTGATTTTTTAAGATATAGTTAGGGATGCGAATACTAAACTGAGTTTATTCCTAGAGAAAAAAAATTAAAATTATTTAGTTGACGTGAACCAACCAAACACATACTCAGTGAGATATTTGGTTCATCCATTCAACTCAACTCAAATCAAATTGTTTTTTTTTTTTTTAATCTTTTCTGAAAACTTAAACTGACTTTCACATTTTTCTTTTCCATTAAATTAAATATATCCTTGTTCTACAGTTTTGGTTCATTTTTTCTTGCAGCATTTCATGCTTATTCCCATGAAAGCCAAGTCGCTGAAGAGGGCCATTTTGATGAATAAGCAATTATATGATTGCTCTTTGAAGGTCTTTTCTTTTATTTGTTTCTTAATGGATGTAAGATTGTGGACATTTCATGTTTTTAAGGGTGCTTGCTTACTCTAGATTATTTTTTCTTTGAAGGACCTAATTTTGGGGAAAAATGACGAGGGCGCCTTTGATATTAAGGTTGTCTACTTTGATATCATCGCGATTCTGTTTGTGCCATTTCTATCTTTTGATATATTCCTCTTTTTTTCTTCTTCTCTTTTTCCCCTATTTTATAGCTTATTTACACTTGTTTTTTTTTTTTTTTTAATCTCTTCAAAGAGTACATTAGAAGAGAATCTCACGTGCTACAAGGTGGTTGTGGCTGAATTTCCTATTTTGGAAATTGAAGATCCATTTTGGTATGATAATTGGGTGGGTGAACTTCACCAAGCTGACCAGATCAATTGGCCGTGGGTTACACACTGTGATGGGAGATGAATCACTTATCAGTAACAAAAAGGTCTGTCCGATTCTTATCAAATTAGTTACTATTTTTGATGTTACGTTTTTCGCCACTTTCGTTCCTTGACATGTTTGCAATTTGTATTCATGTATTTAGAGGCTTGAGAAGGCCATTAAAAAGACGGTGTGCAGTAGTTTTTTTGTCAAGGTAACCGTACACATGTTAAACTTCCGTACTTCAAAAATCAAGATTAAAATTTTCTTAATATTTTATCTTAAAGGATCATTTCCTAAATAATTTATCTGGACATAGGTAGATCACCAAATAGATTGGACCATAACAAAGTGCATCGAAGCTGTGAAACACGCGGAGCAAGCTGGTTGGGGGCTAGTTATGGGTCGCCACAACAGGTTTGGAAGTCGTACTTGTATTTGGTTGCGGTTGTGAGACTACGGATACGTCTATCGCTGATATGTGTATTGCTTTGGCTATGGTAATTAATAAATGTTTTTTTTTAATTCCTTTGTGCTAATCTGTATTATTGTACAAGCCTTCTTGTTGATATATTTATCACATTTAATTTTTTTTCCCCTTTTTGATCCAGAGTCAAATTAAGATAGGAGTTTCGAGTGTGGACGGTCCTTGCAGTATATGTGCTCGGGTTGGTCTCGTGTTCGGTGAACTCCTTTTCTTTACTTGAATTTGTTTTCTTTGCAGTATTTGTTGCTTAGAAAGCTTGCGGAATTGGATGAAGCCGAAGAAGATAGGGAAGAAGATAGCGAAGTAGATAGCATAGAAGATAGCGAAGAAGGAGGAGGAGGAGAATACAAAGAAGACGAAGATGTAAATAGCAAGGAAGAAGATGAATACAAATACGAAGAAGAAAGCGATTGATATGATATCAATGGTTTTTTCTCGCTCATATGGTTTTTCCATGCTCAAGAACCGCATATTTCGATTTTACCTTTCTGAGTGGAAGTGGTTTCAAACCTTCTCTCATTGAACTCTGGTTTGTTCTTGTTTGAGTGGAAGTAGTTCAACCTTTTCCATTTAACGCTGTAGAGTGATTCTGAACTCGTTTTGTTATGGAATTATGGGGTTTTCTCGGATAAATTGTGCTTCAAGAGAGCAAGCTGCTCGGATGAGTTGTGCTCGAACCAGCGGTCGTGCTTCGAACGAGTTTTGCTCGGGCCTGACACGGTGATCATTGTGGACTAATTAACTAAGAAACTTTATTTAGATAATTGTTGATTGAAAAATGACCTATAAACACTTAAATATCACAAGTGCACGTCATTTCTAGTTAATATGAGATTATGGTTACACAATCCATGGATATTTTATTATTATAATTATTTTTTTGATCCCATCTCAAATTCATATCTTAACACTCAAAATTCAAAAAGGAGGGGATTGTAGATTTTACAATTTACTTAGTCCTCCTACTGAACTTCTCAACCGAAGAAAAAGAAGAATTGGAGAGATTATCACATATGATAATGTAGTTTTGATTATTAAGCATTTAACGTCATTTTTCATTTTAATCATGTTGGTTTAAAATGTAGGGTAAATTACTCCCTAAATTTTTAAATTTATATAATTTTAGTCACTGATCTTTTTTTTTTTTTATAACTGAAATGCCTCTAAACTATTAAAATATTACTATAATAATCATTTCTGTTAATTTTCAAATGGAATCTATTAGTAATTTGATCAAAATGATGCTATCTAATGGATTCTATTCAAAAATTAATGGAAGGAACTATTGTAGCTATGTTTTTAATAATTTAGGGTCATTCCAGTTATAAAAAAAAGAATAAGGGCCAAAATTATAAAAATGTAAAAGTGGATGACCAATATGGTAATTTTCCCTAAAATGTATTGTTTTTTCCCTTAATTTTTTTTTTTTTTTCTGATGACTTTGAAACAACGACGTAACGAAAGGGAAAAGCACTTCTTCTCTCTCTCGAACGCAACACGCTTAAGTAAACAAAACAAAAAACCCCCAAATTTAACCAAAGAGAGACCCGATCAGAAACGTAATCACTCTCTTTCTCTCTCTACTCTCTCTCTCTCCTCATAATCCACAGATCTGATTTTCTTCTCTATCCGATCCCTCTGTCCCAATCGCGGAGTCAATTTCGAGGTATGGAGATTTTTTTTCGTATTTTTTTTGAGGTTTTCTGTTCTTGATTGATCAGAATTTTCGATTGTTGACCTTCGGATCGATTTGGGATTTAGGGTTTTGTGCGATTTGATTTTGTTTTGCAGGAGAGCGAAAAGGGTTTCGTAATCGCAGAGGATCAACCATGTTTACCCGGCTTTTTGGAAAACCTAAACAGGAAACCAATGCCCTAACCACGTTAGACAAATTAAACGAGGCATAATTCCCGAATTTCTTATCGAGTTTCTCGATTGTTGATTTTTTAATTTCCAATTGTTTCCTCAAGAAAGTTCAGAATTTGTTCATATGTTTAATCTTGTCGGTTTGACTAAATGGGTCCTTTTGTTTTGATCAAATTTTGGTTCTTTTATAGATCTTTTGGCTCTTTTCTTTGTTAATTACTCTGGTCGTCTGTTCTGATGGTTTTATCGCGGGTTTGATCGAGAATTTTAGTCACTGGCTGATATTTTATGATGGACTGATCACTGTTTACTTGGACATGTTTTCGCTGAATTATCAATGCAATTTCTTTATGATTTGGAGCTGTTATTCTTTCGTTTATAAAACGGTTAAGCAAGAAACTTTAAAGATTTTCAGTGGGTTAAGTTGTTTTTCTGACTTGTTACTGTTGTAACAAGTTTCGCAAGTAGACTTTTTTTTTTTTACCTTGATCTTAGCTTGTTAGGTGATATGCTTTTTCTTTTGAATCATGCAGACGCTTGAAATGCTGGAGAAAAAGGAGAAAGTACTACAAAAAAAGGCTTCTGCAGAAGTTGAAAAGGCAAAGGAATTCACCAGAGCAAAGAACAAGAAGGGTATAACTTTAAACTTTGAATTCTGGTTGTTAGATGTCACAATTTAGGAAATTCATGTAGGAAAGTCTCAACTGGTTGATTGGTTATTGGTTTTATATTTGTTTGTTTTATGAGTTCACATTTACTCTCGGGATCATATCAAACCATGAGAGTAGGTAGCCTTATGTTGCTGTTTAATTTCATTGCCATTTATACCTCCGTTCTTGACTTCCTTTTTAGCATCAGTGTCACTGGCAATGTACGTGCAAAACGATTTTGCTGATTTTATAGATCCTACTTTCACGTTGGAGTTATTTAACATCTTCCAACACTGCTTTCATCTACGGTTTAACTTAATACAATCCTCTGATGGTATTATATGCTGATGGAGCGACGTTTGATTTACCTTTAAAATTGTGCTATGTATTGTCATGCACTTATTCTACATTTGCAGTTCTATATTTTTTTGTAATGTTAACGGCAGGTTGAAGTTTTGTTGGTCATGTCTACATATCCTCAAATAGCAGTTGTATCTTCTAATTTGATTTCTATGTATCCTCACTTTTCTTGGTCATGTCTATGTGTACTCTAATATTTGATTTTTAAAGGCCTTATTTTTATCTTTTTGGTCTCAATTTTTTGTTCTTTGTTGTTTGATATTGACATCTTTTGCTGTTTGCAGCGGCTATACAATGTTTAAAAAGGAAGAGGTTATATGAACAGCAAATAGAGCAACTTGGGAACTTCCAGTTGCGAATTCATGACCAGGTGATCCTTGAGTTCCATAACCTGTTGATTCCAGTAGTTTATGAAGAATTTGTTATTTTGATTTTAGTTTATGTGATTATTGATTTGCGATTGTCTATGACAGATGATAATGCTAGAAGGTGCAAAAGCCACAACTGAAACGGTAGATGCTTTGAGAACTGGTGCATCTGCGATGAAAGCAATGCAGAAAGCAACGTAAGTAGCAATTATGTTTTATTTGGCTTCTTTGCAGATTGAAGAATTTTATTTCGATTATTAATTTGCTATTTTGGTTGTGCAGGAATATAGATGATGTGGATAAGACCATGGATGAGATTAACGAGCAGACCGAGAACATGAAACAGATCCAGGATGCTTTGTCTGCTCCAATTGGTGCAGCAGCTGATTTTGACGAGGTCGTTATTTCCTCATTGATTTTTTTTTTGGTTTCATATCTTTAATTTATTCCAAAATTCTTACCGTCCACGTCAATATGCATTTGTTTGTTTTCATTTTCCTTTTTTCATGCTTTAATAGCTATTAGTATTAAGCTGCTGAAAAGTTGCACATTTCTGGCATTGCAGGATGAACTGGAAGCTGAACTTGAAGAGCTGGAAGGTGCCGAGTTGGAAGAACAGCTTCTCCAGCCTGCAACAACGGCTCCCGCTGCTCCGGTCCAGGTCCCAGCTGGCCGGCAACCTGCACGTCCTGTTCCTCAGAAGCGCACTGCTGAAGAGGATGAACTGGCTGCCTTGCAGGCTGAGATGGCCCTTTAAGCAGGTCATTGATCAGTTGTATATGAATTTTTCATTTCCCAAATGAATTAATCAGCTGGACTTATCTGCGTTGTTACTCTTATTCGGATGTCACATGTTATTTTATTGAGAGATTTTAACCCTGCCAAAGGGTTTAGTTTGTAAGTTCTATGAAACAAATACATATGAAGTTTGGCATGAAGTTTCAGAGTTGATTTTCATTAGTTAGTGTGTTGCAGGTATTGCTGGGCACAATTCGAAAAGGCTATGTAAAGAAGTGGCCTGATTGCACGGTGCAGATTCCTGCGTGTTTCAGGCACATGCAGATTTCGTGTGGTGTTATTCTTGAACAAAGCAATAGTGTATATAAAGGTGGCACACAATTAAACATTATCATAAATCCCCTTTTGGAACTTTGTATCATGATTTCTGGAGCCATTTTACATGAGTTTGCTTCTCTCCCCCTTTCGTTTTTCCAGAAAACTCGTTTGGAACAAATTTTTTTTTGTCTTGATCAATGTTAAAAGATCTCAATTAATATAGGGATTGCTATCAACTTAGAATTGTCTTAAAGGCACTGCAAATCATGATTTACCGTTGCTATTAGTTGAGAGTTGGCTCAACTACCAGATATATGGGCATTATATTGGCATTTAATGCTGTTCCATACCCAAATTCAATGTTGAATAAGAAAATCCCTTCAGTGGCATTAGCTTTTGGTTCTTGTCTGTTTGTGTGTTCATTCTGTATTTAAAAGTTCATTTGGCATTTGGAAATATTGAGCTCTTTTAAGGTTTTTGCTATTTAGTCAAAGTAAAACTCTTATAGTTTTAAGAGCCTGTTGCGACGCCATTAAAAATGATTGTCAAAATGATAGTTGTGATACCATTTGACGGCCATTTAAACAGTGTACTAACGGAAGGAGTGCGTGCAATGACACGAAGATTTACTTTAGGTGATGGGGAATATTCCAACACTTTATTTATGTATTTTCCGGTTTGTATTGAACTAAACTAATTTAAATGTTGCATTTAATAGATATTATTCAAATACATATTTCATATGAGTACACAATGCAATTCAAATTTAATTTTATATTTGAATACAAACATTCAGTTTGAACAAACATTTAATTGTAATCTGTGATATAAAACGAGTTATGGAAAAAAAAAAAAAAAAAAAAAAGAAAGAAAAAAGAGAATTAGGTGGTATATCACAATTACTTGTTCTTAGATACATCTACCCTTTTGTTCGTGGGTTTCAAAATTCATTACATAAATCTAACGGTGAGGTCTTTTGTTATGTTCGTGAAAATTTCTCACAAAATAAAATGGTATGTATGTGATAGGTTAACAGATGAACAACAATTTTTGGCATTGTTGTTCAAATTAAACAATAATATTTGTCATTATTATTAAAGGGATTTCGTTTTTCAAGGAGAAGGACGAGGGTTGGCGTTGTTGTTTGCCACGTTTGTTATGTTTTTTACTTCGTCGTTTTTTTTTAAAAAAATATATTTTTGGCTAAGCACAGTAGTATAAAAAAGAAAATAAATTGAGCAGGCCACGTTCGGTGAAAGTGGAAGCTGACACTGACAGGCAACACCTAACAAAACGCAGTGATAAACACGTTGTCGGGTGTGTATGTGGGGTTAGGTGGCCCTCTTCAATTTCAAAATTCTTTCGTTGACTACTCTCCTTGCTACTCCTTTTCATTGAGATTCAGGATCCGTTTGATGAAACAGTTTGAATTAGAAATTTTAAGTTTAAATAGTAATTTTTGTTGACTTTTTAGAAAAGATAAAAAATTTTTTCAGAAAAGACAAAAAACTTTTTTAGAAAAAGATAAAAACTGAAATGAAAATTTTAATTTGAAATGGGGAACCAAACGAACCCTCACACTTTCGGAGCCCATTTCGGATTTTGCTTATGAAAAGTATGCGCAAATTTTCCATTCTTTTCGAACAATAAACATCGTGTACATTATAAAGGAGTAAAAAAGAATTACTAAGAAATGGAATCAACAAGAGCTAAACAAAATGAAGCATGAGATGGAGAAACGTTTCTGCTTTGATTTCTTTCCCCGTCTTTTTTCTCTCTAAACCAAAAAAATAAGAAAAAAAAAATGGTCATCAGTGAATGACGTAGGTCACCACCAGAGCCACCAGCATTAGCACGTAGGCGATTCCTTGATCCACAGCTACCCCTGGCATTACCAAATGTACCAATTTTAATACATATATACATATATATATATACAAATATATACATATATATAGAGAGAGAGAGAGAGAGAGAGCAAACCATCACTTGTTGGAGGAGGAGCTGGAGCAGTAGCAGTAGTAGAGCTTTGAGCGTTGATTGAAGGAAATAAAAAGGCCATGACAAGTGCCAAAGTCGCCATTATCAAGAACTCATATCTAAACATCTCCATTTCTTACCAGCTCTAGAAAGGGGGGGGAAAAAAAAAAAGGAAAAAGAAAAAGAAAAAGAAATCTCTAATGGGTTTTTGTTGAAGAGAGAATTTTCTTTCTTTAGAGTGAACTAAAAGTGGCGTTTAGAGCTGGGTTTATAGAGAGGGAAGAAAGCGTGAGAGGGCCACACTGGGTTTAAAATCGCTGGTTTAGTAATGTGGGTCCCCGGGCCAGAATCTACGCCGTTGATTGGTCCCACGTGGAGGGCAGTAGCGCCTGCACGTTCAGAACTCCAGTAATTGTCGAGCTGTTGTATTGGTGGGACCCACCTCCTCCAATGAATGGTGATCCATTTTTTCAAATTTCTGTACTTCCACTCCCCTCCCACATGGCCATATAGTATAAACGGTTAATAATTTAGAATTTTTCAGTTCCCAGAAATTTCGATTTTCTTGTTTGAAAAACCTTTTTTTTTTTTTTTTAAATGAAGGACGTTGCAATTTTGATCTGTGACCGTTAGGTTGGCCCCATAAGTCCACTTGGAAGAATCAGATAAGCTTTCTAGACGGCTACAACAGTCACCTATCATCGGATAAGCACCAGATCTTTGAACTGTTTGATTTTGGCTCAAGTTGGAAGCTTTTTTTTTTTTTTTTTTTTTTTTTTTTTGGTGGGGTTCAAATTAGAGGGATATTCCTCCATGCATTCCTAATAAACTTCCCAACAATTGGTTCAAATTTGCAGATCAAATCTGGCTGGTGCTTTAAAAGACGAATATGATGAGAATGTTAGACTGAGTTTTGCTGAGAAAATTGCTGCATCATAAAGGTTAAAGTTCACCTTTCTTAATTTAGAACAAAAGACTTATCACCGGCGGTATGCTCAGGGTTCCAAACACAACGGTGACAACTAAACACGAGAGTCGCGCTTGATGCGGTTTTTAACCAAAAAAGAGAACAAAAGAAAATGTTAAAACGGTAGAAACCATCTCCATCTGAGTATAATTCTGTCACTAATCACCCTTTTCGCATGCCAATCAAGAATTTAAGAGCATATATAGAGATCATTAATGAACCGAACCTAGTTGATTGGTTTGATCTTAATCAAATTCAGCTACCATTTGATGTGTACATTATTCTACGACTGCAATAAACATTATGTTTTTTCTACTACTGCCATTAACATTATGATGAAAATCACAAGCATGCATTTAGAAACAGGCTGTCCAATATAATGGATGATAACCCTTTCTGGGCGTCAAAGTACCCTACTTCGAGCGTGTCATGCGTGTGTAAAGAGCATCATCTAGGATAGCAACAAAAATAGAAGAAACTGAGTCACCGACCTAACAGGTGGGCTGGTTAGGTTCCGGACTTCTGACATAGGTGAGAGTAGAGGTTTTGAGTCTCCACCAGGTATTAGAGCCAATGTTGGCTTCTGGGCCTGTGAATCGGCCCGAGGTTAAATGGATAAGCTAGTCTCTGACCATTTAGCCATTTTCTTTGCAGGGGAAAAAAAAAAAAAACAAAACAAAACAAAAAGAACAGAAGAAACAAAATTGCATTTTGATTCTAGGTGGCATTACTAACCACATACATGTTAATTGCATTTTATATCCCATAGAAACATGAGCTATATTGCCTTCAAGCCTCTAATCAACCATTGTACTGAGTGGAACTTGTGACATCTCCAGGTAGTCAAAATCATCTGTTATTCCTGCCTGCATTTAAAACCGCAATCTAAGAAAGAAGACCAACTGGGGAAACTAGGTGATAGGTTTTAGCAGCACATGCTTTAACTAGAAACTTGAGAGCTTAATGCCGTGCTCACAAAACACAGGCACAGAGTTGATGGCTTTGGGAATTGAAATTTATAGCTTAAGCTTATTGGGCGAACATATATGCAGAAAACAATAAGTTAGCTTGTGTACCTCCTTGTACAAGTTTTCAAGCTGCTCTTTGGCCTGAGGGAAATTGTTTGAACACCACTGCCGCAGTGTGAAAATGTTGTCTGCACAGTGTTAGACCACAAAAAGCAATCACAAATCACTACCTCTACATAAGCAATTCTGTTAAAAAAAAAAGAAAAAAGAAAAAGAAAGATTGAAGATTACGAATTTAAACAAGCTATATATGGAGAACCTGTCCACCGGTTAGCTGCTGAATGGGCAACTTCTATTGCTTCCTCTGCCAATGTATTATTCACAATCAGTTTGCCGAACCCAGAAGTTATCAAGTACCAAGCAATTAATGTCTATTGACAATCTGTGAATTAAATATCAGAAGAAATTCTCAACTCATTGCTTCAAAGGCGGCTGGATCATTGTCTGCATACTGCTCCATTTCAGCCTAAAAACGACAAACAAAATGCAATTAGGCACTTGAATAAATTTATCCTTGGTTGCATTTAACGATCTGAAACAGGTTTTCCAAACCTTCAATTCAGTATATTTTTGCTCAATGGCTTTTAACTCAGCTAAAGCCTTATCTCTTTCATCCTGGAAACAGCTCCGATATCAGATACAGAACAACCCAATAGTTGATTTTTATTTAAGCTTAAGCTAGTTTAATCGCTGGTTATAGAGAGTGCCTTTAAGAACACTCACAGATTCCTCTCTCCCTTTCTTTAACGAATCGCACTGCTCAACAAGGTCTTGAAACCGCTTCTTACCACTTTGAACATCGGATTCAAGTTTGCGATACACATTTCTCAGCTGCCCAGAATTCCTTATTAGTACAAGCAAGATAAAGATGTTAAATGATCTTAAAAGCATCCAGTTCACCTGATTTCCAGCACAGCTAGGAAGACTCCAAAAGTACACCTGAAATTTCAAAAATTAATGAACACTGAAATATCCCAAGAGAATCAACTTGTTAATATATTCTACATGCGTATAGATTTGTTGCTGTCAGATATCTTCGCAGTTTCAATTTCGCATGTAAACAAAAATATCTTTTATGTCTACGAAACACACAAAAAGCAAATCATTACTCAATTCAAAAGCATCCGGAAACATCTACTTACGGAAGTTCCTATCTTGTCTTTTGAAACAAGATCATCGTCCACTAGACTTTGGACAACATCTTTCACAGACTGAGTAATCACACCTTTCTTTGGTCCTGATTTCTCAAGTTCCTTAAGCTGAAATTGTCAAAGAAACAAACTATCTGAGCCAACAAAAATTTTCACTACTTTTTTTCAATGACTTGGATCATTTCTTTTCACAATTTAGTGGCTGAGATTGAGCTGCATAGTACATCTGAGTCCTAATTTTCACTAAAAATTTCAAGTACTTGAAGGAACTAAACTAGCGTATCATGAATATAATACGGCCATCGAGTAAAAAAACCAAAATAAAAATAAACAAAAAGCGATTATAAACAATACTCACAAGGAAAAAACCCTGGGACTCGTAGAAGATTTGAAGCATCTTCTCACGCTTCTCCTCCAGCGAAAGTCCTCTTTTCTTCGACTTTATCACAAAAGCAGACAGAAAAATCAATAAATTGAAAAAAAATTATAAATAAAATTCCAATAATAGCATAGTAAATTACTCAGAATGTTGTCGGCAACAAATTCAAGATTCAAAGCCAGATAACTCCTTTCTTTCTCGGGCATTTTCTCGCCAACCAAACAGATCGAAAATGCAATAACTGAGTGATTGATTCTAGGTCTTTACAACGGAGTAGCGAAAATCGTTTATCTTCTCAAATTCATCATTCTAACAGCGAATTATCAACAAGATTACGAGCAAAAAAAAATGCCCTAAATTCAATTGAAATCAAACAGATTCGTGCAACTTTATGATCTAGTAGAAAATAAAGCTGAAAATTGACAGATTATTAGAAATTATTAAGATTGATTTACCATGGAAACTACTTGGAATTCGAAGAACGAGCAGAGATTGGAGCTGATTTGTGGTCGAAGAAGAAGAAGAAGCCTCAGAGTAGAGTAGTGTGCGCTTGACGTTTCTATTTTTGGCGGGAAAGGGATTTATCTAATTTGTTAACTGTGTTAATTTATTATCAAATTACTGAATTGTCCTCGCGATCTTGTTGAATTTTCAATACGAGGAAACGGCAGTCGTTTTCAATGTGTATTTTTGTCGTTTTCTTAGTTTACATGGAATTGGAAGGGTTCAGGTTATTTAAGTCTTCAAATTTGAAAGGTTTTTTTTTTTTAATTAATAAAATGAGTGTCTATAACCTTATATATAAAATAAATAAAAAAAAGCACACTTCAATAGGAAAAAAAGAAAATAATTCTAAGGGTGGTTTTTGGTGGTAAGTTGTCTCTAAATTTTTACATATACTAAGCATGCGTTTGGAACATGGGTTTGAGATGAAATTTTTAGATTGAAGTTGGCTAACTTTTTAAAAATTAATTATAATTTATGTTGACTTTTCAGAAAAAAAAACAAAAATAAACCTAAAAAAAAAAAGTTTTGGATCTTCCATTCAAATGAACCTGAAACTATTAAAATTCTTATCATCGTTATTCAAACTTTAGTCTCGTTTTTTAAGTAGACTCTCATAATATGCACGAGAATGTTCCTGACCAAAATTAATAACCATCATTGAATTGAGAGCATTCTACAACACTTTCTTAAATTTAGGGATAGTTTGTCAAATTAAGAATTTATAGGGTAATTTTTCAATTGGAAAAATTTAGAGAACAGATATGCAAAAAACTATAATTTTAAAGCTGGAGATTAATAAAGCTAGTCTTTTGAAGTACAGTCTACATTTTCATCTTTTTGGTTGTGTAGTTGACATTTGCAATTACAACAAATATCTAAATTGTTTGAACCAGCAACTATATATCTATATCAAGTGTGAACTTGCGTTTGTTTACTATTTATTTTCTCATTAATCTATAGACTTTAGGGGAAATATTTTGTCCTACACAAGTCTCAACAACACATGCAATATTTAGAAGGGACCTACATGAAATAATACGTCATAGAAACTTATGGGTCAGATGAAAAATTCTTTACCAATAATTATGTTTAGAAACATACAGTGTAATTTGTTACTGCAATCAGAGTATTATTTTGGAATACGCGAGTATATAATTTTTTTTTAAGAAGCTTTTTAATTAATGATCGAAGTTTTGTTAAATTAGAAAAATGATCATTTTTTAAAAATTGATTTATTGATTATAATCAATTAATAATTTAACCAATCTTAATATGTAGTTTTTGTTCAATGATTAATTATAGACAAGCTGCCATTTTGTTAGCCTAATCCTACCAAGAAGAACACTTGTGTTTACAATTATAATTAATGTTATTTACATAGATGTCCAAATTAGAGATGTTATTTTAAAACATATCCATTTTTTTTAATTTATTAAAATGTCTAAAATAGTACTTATAAAAACAACATTAAGAATTGAGAATCAATAAATAAATGAATTATTAAAAGGAAACCAAAAAAAAAAGGAAGAAAAAAGTCTAAATAAAGATGCCTAAATTTGATTTCGTGAAATTGATAAATGAACTGTTATAAAAAGAAAATATATGATCATAATGATATAATAATTATCATAAAGAAAAACGTCATAATGATATAGTAATATCATTAAAAAAAATATCATAATGATATAGTAATTATCATTAAAAAATAAGCAATTTCTTATCACATTTAAACTTTAGAAACTAACTATTAAAATAATACCAATAATAATATAGAAGAATAAATTATCATCATAATGTTATAATTATCATAAAAAATCTAAATCATATTAAAAAAATAGATTTCTAAGAAACCTAAATCATACTTAAGAAACATGTTTTTAAAAAACCTAAATTATACTAATAAGCAATCACTACAATAAAAAACTAGTCATTAATATAAAGATACAACAATGATGAACAAATAAGGAAAAAAAATTTGAAACATAATAAGAGAAATGATTTTAAGTATAGTAAAAAGATAAAATAAGTATTACAAATGATTATTTTTTTAAAAAAATAGACATTTATATAATATTATAAAAAAATATATATACATATTTTAAAACAGGATTCAAAAAGAGACTTTTTATATAATTATTTCTTATAGGTACTTGCTTAGAACCCTTGTACCCACCTTATACATTTCTAACGTGCTTAAAAATCATGGGTATTCGCATGATAGTCGATTTCTTTGGTAGATACATGTAGGAAATTAAGACAAACACTACGGGGGTGTTTGGTGTATAAGTTGAGTTTGAGTTGAGTTGAGATTTTTAAGTTTGAATAGTAATTTTTGTTGACTTTTTCAGAAAAGACAAAAAACATGATGAAAAAAGTACATTTAGTTTGAGATGAGTTTGGATACCAAACAAGCCCGTCTTTTTTAAATGCGCTTTTACAATTTTAAAAAATTATGTGGTAGAATATGAAAATAATACATATTCTTTAATCCTTAAATTAAACTATAAACAATTTTCACAGGAAGAGATTTATTCATTTTTTTAAATTTAACTGTACGCTTTGCCAATTTGTGATCAAAAGTCACTGAATGTCCTTTCGGTGTTGTCAAACTTTTCAATAATAAGAGAAAATGACTCTCATTTTTTCTTATATCCATATGGGTCCTTTAGAAGAATTTGTTTTTGTTTTTTTCTTTGTTTGTTTGTTTTTTTTTTGGTGAGAAAAGAATTAGGGTCCGTTTGGTGAATACGTTTGAGTTGAAAATTTTTATTGACTTTTCAGAAAAGACAAAAACTTTTTCAGAAAAAAACAAAAATTTTTTCAGAAAAAGATAAAAACTGAAATGAAAAAATACAGTTTAATTTGTTCACCAAACGAGATCTTAAATTATTTTTGAATGGTTATAGATAGTTGACCAGTATGAATGCAATGGAATAAGTGATAATATTTCGTTCTGATCTAAAAGACACAAGATGGGGCCTACAAAGAAATTGTGTCTCTTTGAACCACTCAGCTGGAAAATCCATGCCACCTCTATTCCCTTGATAGCTACTAACACAAGTAATTAGCAACAAAAAAGAAAAGAATTCCCGGCATAACTTGTGTATTTTACCTTGGAATTTGTGAATTTCGATCCTTGGAGCTGTTCAAACCGTAGACACACAAATTTTAATTGGAATACGATAATTTACACATTTCGATTATGTAATTATGAATTTTAAATATTGACATTGTAAAAATTACTATAAACTTGTGAACCGACAGAGATATTATAAAAGTGAAAGGCACCTTAGAAAAATACAATTGTATCATACATGTTGTATAACTTACCGTAGGCTCACGAATTTTGATGAGAATACAATAATTTATACATTTTGAATTTTAAAGTCGTAAAAGTTAGTATAAACTTGTAGACCGACAGGGTACGGTGAAAGTGAAATGCACTTTAGAAAAATGCAATTATGGCATATATGCTGGCATTGGCGGCTGATACATTTGACTTAATCAGCCAAAAAAAAAAAAAGTCATCATTTTTTGATAAGTAAATAATTTGCCTCTTGGAAAGATGTTCAGTGGTTGTTCACTTTCCTGGTATGGCGAATGGTATTGTTTTCTTTCCAGCCCTTTGAGAGTTGAAAAGTAAGGTTTGGAGTGCCTTAAAATTGCTTATAGAATCTTAATCCTTCACCTATAAAAAAAAAAAAAAAAAAAAAGGGTAATTAACAAGTTTCAAGTTGTATAATAATATTATATTAAAATGAAAGAGACCTCGGAACCATGGTTATATACCAACCTAATCCATTTCTCACGTGTTTAAAAAAACTAAGTGGTTTAGGTATTTGTTCACGTAATGATTTATTTTCTTTGGCAAAACTGGTTTGTAAACTTGATGGATTTTTTTCATGTTTTTCTCGACATATTTGCATTGCGAATGATGCACAGGTCATAGCAAAAAGAGGAAGATGGAGATTGTGGCTGGATTTTTTCTGCTGCTATCTGCAACTTTGGCTCATGGACAGCGTCAAACCGGTTAGTCTTTTTTCGTGTTTTTTGATGTAGCGGAAGCGTAATAATCACAGAAAAGAAGGGGCAAAGTAGGATAAATTGTCCTAAGATCCGTTGATTCAATCAGAATACCGAAAAATATTACATCAATAAAAACAGAATGGATTTTCTTGTATGAAATTATTTTGATCATGATATAGGATTCGGTTCTTGATTATAGACATTAGTTGCTTTAGCCTTAAGTAACCTATTTGCTAACCTATAAATCTGTTTTTTTTTTTTTTTTTTTTTTTTTGGTTACTTGCTTAGGATTCATAAGCATTGATTGTGGCTCTCCTCCGAATTTCAGCTACGAAGACCCCGACACCCGCATAACTTACGTTGCAGATGGTGCTTTCGTAGAAACTGGAATAAATAGGAACATTTCCTCCGAATATGCATATCCAAACAATCCCAACCTACCATTTCCTCTTTCGGATCTTCGGAGTTTCCCTCAAGGTAGCAAGAACTGTTACACCTTGACCACTGCAGCTGGAAGCGGCTCTAAGAATCTCATTAGAGCCGCCTTCTTGTATGGAAACTACGACGGAGAAAACAAACCACCCGAATTCGATCTTTATCTCGGTGTCAATCTTTGGTTCACGGTGAAATTCAGCAATCTCTCTGAGATTGTGATTACTGAGATTATCAGCACGACATTAAAAGATACAATTCACATTTGTCTTGTGGACAAAGGCTTGGGAACTCCGTTCATATCGGCGTTGGAGCTTAGGCCATTGAACAATTCTGTGTATGACACTGAGTTTGGAGCCAATGCTTCATTAGTACTTGTTGAGAGATTAGATATTGGGAAGACAAATGGGACGGGTCGGTATGAAGACGATGTCTATGACCGAATCTGGTTCTCCGATATTTCCACCACTTGGGATCCAATCAGCACTTCTTCAGCAGTTTAACAACTATGAAAATGGATATAGGGTGCCGTTGGAAGTGATCCAGACTGGAGCTAAACCTCTAACTAGTGGCGGATCTTTAGAGCTGAATTGGAGCACAACGGATTCGAGCTCTAAATTTTATGTTTACATGCACTTTGCCGAAGTGGAGGAACTTGGGAGAAACCAGTCAAGAAAGTTCAATGTAACATGGAACGGGACTCCTTTGTTTGGACCCTTGAGCCCCCGTTACTTGCACGCAACGACAGTGTCGAATTCAAGAGCATTGGTTGGAAAAGATCACCAGATTTCTATTCGTAAAACGGAGGACTCTACTCATCCGCCAATCCTCAATGCTGTCGAGATTTACATGGCCAAACAGAAGAACGAATCATCGACATATAGTGAAGATGGTATGCAGATAGATACACTTTAATTCATTTTCATGGCACAATCACCAAGTAGCTAAAATTGTTTAGAAGTCTTTGATATATAAATTTTGCCTCTGTGCACATCTATGCTTTGCTTTAACTTTGTTTGTGTTTGTGTGTGTGTGTGTGTATATATATATGTATATATACAGCTGATGCTATTGAGGATGTCAAAAGAACATATCAAATTGTCAAGAACTGGGCAGGTGATCCCTGTGGGCCAAAGAATTTCTCTTGGGAAGATTTGAAATGCAGTCACAACGCCTCCCTTCCTCCTCGGATTATTTCCCTGTGAGTAGTTTTTCGAATGTTGAATTCAAGTGTAACTAATCGAATTAATGTTCATTAAAAAATTCAGTTTTTTCACAAGAATTGGCCTTTATTTTGAATAGGAACTTGAGCTCGAGCAATTTGAGTGGTGCAATAGCTTCCTCCATTTCCAAGCTCTCATTTTTGGAATCCTTGTGAGTATAACTCATTTAGTTTCGTATCCTCATTTTCGCCAAGTTGTTATAACATCTCATGAATCAAAACACCTCTTCCACAGGGATCTCTCTAACAACAACTTAACCGGACCGATACCAGAATCTATGGAAGATCTAAAATCTCTCAAGTTCTTGTAAGTCATGAAACAATGGAAGTGTGAATAATGTGGCTATGGTAGCACTAAACACTTGTAGCTCTAACTCTTCACAATTGACACACAGATATTTGGAAGGCAACCAGTTATCCGGTGTCGTTCCCAACGCTCTTTTGGAAAGATCAGAGGATGGTTCACTTATTTTAAGGTAATAATCTTTACATAAAATGTATATGCATAAAAATATGCACAACATGGTCTGATTGTTTTTCCCGTATTTTTTTTTAATTAAATTTCAGTGTGGATAGTCGAAATCTTTGTAGATCGGGTTCGTGCAGAGAGAAGAAGAAGGATATTGTGATTCCCATAGTTGCATCATTGGCATCAGCAGCTGTCCTACTTATTGTACTGATTCTCGTATGGAAACAAAGACGAAAGAAAAAATCAGGTTCTGTGCTTGTCCAAATACATAACGTAGAACCTATTTAAAGATATTGTATCATGACCGATCTAAATGTTTAAAAATTGTGTTTATCTTCGAAAACAGAAATTCTCAGAAAAACAGGAAGACATGTGGTAATAAAGAAGAGCCAGTATAGTTTTGCCGAGGTTGTGGAAATTACCAACAACTTCCAAACAGAAATAGGAAAGGGAGGATTTGGGATGGTGTATCATGGATATTTGAAGGACGGGACACAAGTCGCAATCAAGATGCTTTCTCCATCATCATCTCAGGGTCCTAGGGAATTCCAAACTGAGGTCTGTGATATATACACACACACACATATATGTATATGTATATATATTTTCCATTTTAGATATCTAGTTTGAGAGTTTTTGGCTGGTCATCTATGAGGATATGAATGCAAGGCAAAATGCCAAATCTAAAATGAGATTCATCTGATTGCAGGCAGAGCTCTTGATGAGAATTCATCACAGAAACTTGGCGACTTTTGTTGGATACTGTGACGATGACGACAGGTTGGCGCTTATTTACGAGTACATGCCTAATGGAAACCTAAAAGGATATCTCTCAGGTACTTCTGAATTCAAAGTATGATCTTACTTTCAGAACTATAATACGACCTTGACTTCTTTTCTAGTCATAATGCGCATGCAATTTCTCATGTATTGGATGATGGACAAATCAACATGAACTAAAATTTGAGCTCTCTTTTTTTTTTTTAATCATTTGGGATCCAACGAAAAATGATTTCAAGGGTCGAGATATCTATGTACCATCATCCAATACCTGAGAAAATGTTGTACCTGGTTGTACAGAAGGGGGACTCCTTTCTTACATGTACTTTTTTTGAAGGAACATTCAGAATATCTACTGAATTTAACATTCAAAGTAACAAAACTTGTATCGCGTTTACAATTGATGATTGCAGATAAAAATTCAGAGTTGAGTTGGGAGATGAGGATTCGCATAGCAATAGACGCTGCACAAGGTAAGCTTATCGAGTTTTTATCAGCGAAACCGACACACTGACTGCACCGTTAAGAACTCTGTTTCTTGTAGTGACATGTCAGATTGTACTAACAATCCATTTTATTATTCTAGTATATTATTTTGTTTAAGTTGATATGCTGATGTTAAAATATCTGCCTCGCAGGACTAGAGTACTTGCACCAGGGCTGCAAGCCACCTGTTGTACACAGAGATGTGAAAACAACCAACATTTTGTTAGGCGAAAACTTGGATGCTAAAATAGCAGATTTTGGCCTCTCCAAAGTTTTCGCCAGTGACAACGACACTAACGTTGAAACTACAGTCATGGGCACAGCAGGATATCTTGATCCAGAGTACGTCAAACAATTTACTCACAATGCATTTTTCAGTTGTTGTAGTATCACTATGTATGTCACGGATTAGGCGCTCTAATCTTTACTAACGAAAAGGAAAACAAGCACACACACACAAAACTTAAAGTAGTTCACGTTCTGTGGGAGCTACGTTCACTTTCAGCCGCTCCCAGTGCAAGTGTCAAAAGGGGCAACAAAAACACATTTGTGAAAACCCCGATAACAAAAGGTGATCCGCGTGCTAACATTGCATCAGGGCGATGATTAGGCTCCACAAACTCGAAAACATACTCATATTCAATGCATCTTATAAATAATTTTTGGTTTCACAGGAAGATGATGAGTTGAGTTTTACCTCCCAATGCAGGTACTATAATTCACAAAAACTGACCGAGAAAAGCGATGTCTTTAGTTTCGGGGTGGTTCTACTAGAGCTAATAACAGGCCAACCTGCGATCATCAGAAACGAAGAAACGGTCCACATAATACAATGGGTGAAGAGTGAACTTGAACAAGGAAACACAGAGAGTGTTATTGATAAAAGGCTTCGAGACAACTTCGATGTGAATTCCGTCTACAAAGCCTTGGATGTGGCAATGGCGTGCACAACTTCTAGTTCCCAACAAAGGGCCACAATGAGTTATGTCTTGATAGAGCTTAAAGAGTGCTTGGAAATAGAGTTATCTAAGGACATTACAGAAACAGCCTCAAGACCAGCGCAAAATTTCCACTTCCATTCATATAGTAGTACATTCGAGATGTCTTCTATTTATACTGATTCCGTGAATATGGATTCTTTCACAACTCCACTGGCAAGATAGGGAAAACCCCACCATTGAAAGGCAATATTTTAGAAGATCAGAAGAATGTGGTATTTCCTCACATGTTTATTTTCTTCTAGTAATTTTGTTTCTTTGATCAAGTTGTTGTGTATATATTTGTGTATGGCATATTCTTTATGATTTGCCTTCTGTTGAGAGTATTTTGTGCATGAGGTTTCTAATAAATTGCCTTGTATCCCTCTTTGCATTCATCTTCAAGAAGAAAAACTTTTAGAATTATGCAATTACTCAAAAGAAAACGGAGATAACTAGGATCTTGGGATAAATTGGCATGGCGTAATAATTTGTGAAAAGCTATGACCCCTAATTCAAAAAAGATAAAAGCTTATGCCTTTCGTTCTCAAAGAGGAAGGGGTTTCAAGATGCGTAAATCGGATTGAATCCCCGCTCTTTTTCTCTCTAGTACTATTATTATTATTTTTTTTTAGAAAAATTAGGTTAATAAACAGTTTTTAAACACTTAAATAAGAAAATGGTGAAACTTTTCTTTTTATTTAGGAAAATGATTGTGGCTATAGATTGATCGTAGATTGACTATGATCAATCAGTGATTGATTAATCAATCATTGATTGACATTTAAAAAAAATTATTTGTCTAATGTTACAAAATTATGGATACTTATTAAAAAAAATCTTTAAATAATGTCATTTACTCACAAATCTTTTTTTTTTCTTTCTTTCTTGTGGAGAATTTAAGGAGACATCTCTTTAATTCTTTAATAAAAGAGTAGATCTTTTTTCATTCTAATAGTTCTATTTGCTTCTTATTTTCTTGTCTTGGTAGTCGTTATGGATTGATTTTAAAGTTCTCCATTTTTTTATTTTATTTTTTGTTTGTCATTAAATTAGAGTAGAGGTTTAATATAGGAGTTATTTAATGAGCCGTAACCTAATTCGATAAGTTCTCTCACATCAATTTTACTCCCTCTTCTTTTACTTAAAAAAGGAAAGGAAAGAGAGAGAGACAGAGAGAGAGAGAGAGAGAATATTTTGGTGGACAAAAGTTCACGTGGTATCATTTATACTTTGACTGCTTGACTAGTATTATGATATATTAAATGATAATAGATAGAAATTATGCATGAGGATGGAAGATATGGATGATTCCCATTGGCCTGCGTAAAGTAGTCATAAACACATCACTCGTTGACTTGAAAGTAGCATTATTTTGTAAATCAAACACTGAAAAATATGTCACGATCTTGAGGGACAGTTTGGTTCACAAACTCAAACCAATATTTTTAAATTTTTTTTATTTTTTTTTCAAAATATTTTTATTTTTTTCATAAAAAGTTTTTTGTCTTTTCTGAAAATTTAAAAAAATTTACTATTAAAATTTAAAAATTTCAACTCAAACTTATTCACCAAACAAAAAAAATGTAATAAATTGTTATGGTTGTGAGAAACAACTTCTTTCTTGGCATACTTTTATTCTGAGTTTCGGATATATATATATATATATATCTACAGAGAGTTTTTCTGTCTAGCACTATACAAAACAACAATTGTTATTTTTTTAATATGTTATTGTAATAATTAATTAATTTTAATGTAATATTTTTAAATGATGTTTATCCTTTATATTAGTAATTATAAATAGTTGTCACAAGTATAAACAACGACGGTTTAACCGTCGTGGTATTTTTTTACGACAGTTTTTTAACCATCGTGGTATCCAGGGTCATAAAATCTATTTGAATTTCATAATTGTTTTTTAACCATCGTGGAATAGACAAAATTGACACCAAATAGAGGATAAAGATGACTATTTCACGACGGTTTTCAATAAAAACCATCATGGAATAGCCATATACCACGACCGTTGTTAGCAAAAACGATCGTGGAAAGTAAAATTCCACGACCGTTTTTAATAAAAACGGTTGTGGAAAGATTACAATGAAAAAAAATTTACAATTCATGCAATTTCTCACAGGTGACAAATCCCGTGTGTTATCCATTGCACATATTAAAATAATAGTTGATCTTTAATTAATTTTGTGTCACAATGTACAACAATTATTATAAAAACATACACTATATTATTAAATTTTAGAGATTGTCTTCTAACTATATAGGATGAACCGCATTACAAAAAATCCTTAGTTTGAAGTAAGGATAATCCATCGAGAATCAAGGTTATTTCTCGCATAAAAGCTAAAATAAAATATATGCATTCAACATAACCTTCTTGTAGAGGACATCGAATAATATCAATGTTTCATAGTTGCGTTGCTTTCTTACTCCTTTACCCACTAAAATCTTCTAGTCATTAAGAATTCTAACAATTTAACAAAGTTCAAAACAATTAAAACAAGAATAATGTAACGTCAAATCACAATTTGGAACATAAAAATATACTTACAACTTAATTAGGTCGAACATGTAATATGTAAAAGCATAAATCACAAAATCAAGACTTTTTTACCGGAAAACAATCTAAACCAAATCCTCATCCAAACATTTTAAATCAATCTAAAACTAATCCTCCCCCAAACATGTAAATATCATACAATCGGGTATTTTGTCGAACATATAATATGCAAAAGCATAAATCACAAAATCAACACTTTTTTTTTTTCCGAAAAACAATCTAAACCAAATCCTCACCCAAACATTTTAAATCAATCTAAAACTAATTCTCATCCAAATACGTAAATATCATACAATCGGGTATTTTGTCGAACATGTAATATGTAAAAATATAATCAAGTTATCAAAACTTTTTTTTTGTAAACCAATCACCCAAATCACAAAAACAATTAACAATCACCCAAAATCACAAACACAATCAACCAAATAGTCTTCAAAATCATAATATGTGCGGCGCATGGGTGCGGGTGCGGGCGCGGGCGCAAATGGTCTTCAAGAGAGAGAGACTTACCAATTCCACGGGCATGGGTGCGGGCAGCGTGGTAGCAGGGTAGGTGGTGGAGAATGGGTTTCGAGGAAGAGATTGAAGGGAGGAATCACGACGGAGATTGGAGGCGAGAAAGAGAGGGAGAGGCATGAGAGAGAATGAATGGTGGAGTCACGGCTGGTGGAGATTGGAGGCGAGAGATAGAGGGTGAGGGACGAGAAAGAATGGAGGGAGGGCGACAGAGATTGGAGACAAGGTAAAGAGGGAGAGACACGAGAGATAATGGAAGGAGGAGTCATGGAGGAGGAGATGGGTTTCAAGGGAGAGATTAGAGGCGAGAGTGAAAGAGGCGTGAGAAAAATGGGTTTCGAGAGGGAATGAAGGTTTTTTTTTTTTTTTTTTAATTTATGCTCTAAAACCTGCGGCCGAAAATTTGAAAAAAAAATTTAATTTAAAATCTGAAAATTCATGTTTCACAAACGGTCGAGGAAACCGAAGCTTCCACGACCGTTTTCGGAAACCCAGTTTCACGTCGGTTTTTGGCATACTTTTCACGACCGTTTTTAAAAAATGATCATAGAAACTCCATCGTGGAATCCATATTTTGTAGTAATGTGTGTTATAATGTTCTAATTAAAAAATTACATGTAAATCAATTAGTTGTTACAATATATAAAATAAGATATCACAATTGTTGTTCATGTCCGGTTGATGGACAGGAGAACATTATATTATATTTTATATATATATATATATATATATATATATATTAATGTATAGAAACATGTTTCTTTTTTGAAGTCAAAGGTTGATCCTGTTTTCTAAATCAATTCTCCATTCAAACTTTAACTTGTGATGAGTGTTCAGAATGGACTAGAAGAATATGTAACATGTCCTTTGACCTTAACCCTTTTATTTTCCCCTTAAATTATGAGGATAAAGAAGGGACAATGAGAGAAATAGATCAAAAATCTCTAGTAGTAAAAATAAATGGCAGAAGTATTTTGAGTGATGGTAAATAACATATTTATGATAAATAAATATATTTACGAAGTATTATTTATGACAAAAATTTAGTAAAAATATTCTTGTAAATAAAATATTTACGATAAATGTCATATTTATGATAAATTATTTATTTATGAATTATATTTACGATAAAATTACCTTAAAAATTCTCATAAATAAATAATTTATTATAAATATACTATTTACCTCACACATTTTTAATATGTTATTTACTTTAAACATTTTTAAAAAAGGACCTATTTGTTATAATTGTGTATCCAAATTATCTTGAGAATGACATATATATTGTTCATGTATCCAATCCACTATAATTGTGGGTTTGACTTGAACATAACCTAGCATAAAACAAGGTGCTGGTTAGATTGTCCCTTCTGAAAGGAAGGAAAAATAAAATAAAAAAAGCTTTATTATTTTTTTGTTAGAGCCTATTAGGATAGGGATTATTTGATAAGATGTTTCCCATAAAGGTCAATAATAGCACGTTATGAATTATCTTGTTAAAACGCCTGAGAAAGTTCCGGGAAGTTGAGGAACAAGGGTTAAAGGAAGACTTCATAAAAAAAAGACCTTGAAATCTCATTCCCCAAAAATAAACAATTTTCTAAATGCAAATGCATGTGTCTTTTTCTCACCTTACAGCCAAAAGATAAAACAAAAGGAAAAAAAAAAAAAAAAAAAAAAGCCACTCCAAATTGTCTTTTTTTCTTAACTCATTTAATTAAGTTTACGTCTCAAAACGTCCAAAACACAATTGAAAGTAAAGACTAATCACCATCACACTTTATATTTTAACGTTATATATATATATATATATATATATAATATTAGATGTCCATTATAATCTAGCCCGCCAAACCCTACTAGGAAAAACTTTTCCTATTCTTTGAAAAAGAGCAGTACTTTGACTTCTCACTCTTGAATTGTCGTTCAACATAACTATTCCATGAAACTCTTTGACTACGTTATATTTGCCTCATAATTTCACTGCCTAGGATAATAATAGATGAAACAGCTAGCAAAGGCAACATCCAAGCAAATGAAATTATCTTAAGCAAGCAAACAGTTTTTAGACGTTTATTTTAAAAATGATCGAATTTTTTTTTATTTAGAAAAATTATCGATGGATATTATTAAAATTTTGATTTACTGATTTAGTGGTTAACCATAGTTACTTAGTAATTAATCATAACTAATCCTAGTAGTTGGATGATAAGAACTTATATTGATCGATCATGATCAATCAGTGTTATATAATCAATTACTTATTAATCATTTTGAAAAATTGATTGACCATTTTATGGAAAATTTTTTTTTTGACATATGTTATATTTTTGGTGACAAATTGAATACCAAATACAGAAAGTGCTAATTTTCTTACATTTGATTGTTATTAATTGATGTGTTGTCTTTTCCATTTAGTCATTATTAATCATTATCTAATTATTTTAAAATTAGAAATTTACATTTACAAGTTTTAAAATTTAATAATTACAAAAAATATATATATATATATATATATAGCTCATTATGTACAAGAATACGAAACAAAAATAAATAAATAAATAAAAGCACGTCAATTTTCATACTTTTATTACTTAAATACAATATTGATATTGGTATTTGAAGTGAAGATGATTCCTAGATTAATTAACTTTTTTAAGGTGAAATTTTTAGTACTAAAGATCATTATAATGTGTCGCATTCCCTTGGAGCAGAATATAGAAACAAGGAGGGTAAACCACGCCGCCGCCCCACGAATTGTCTGCAGAAAGGTGTTGAACTTCTTCATTATTATTCTATCTCTGTATACTATTTGATTATGATATAATTATAACAATTAAAAAATATATTTTTTCTCAATAAAAAATAAGTTCTACCAGACACATAGTCTATATCGAAGGCAGATTTCAACGTATACGATTCAAATCTTTGATCTGATACTGGTAGAAAGATGTTGAACTTATTATTATTATTTTTTATCAGTATACTATTTCTTTACAAAATAATTATAACTATTAAAAATCTATTTTTTTTTTCTCAATAAAAAAGTATCCATCAAGCAGATAATATTATGTAAGAAAGAAAATATTCAAACGTATATTGTATTTTATTATATTACACTCGGATATAATGTAAGATGAATAGTGTTTTTGAATAAATCATTAGTGTAAATGTGAGTAGTACCAGTTGGCATTTAAATCATATCCTTCATGTAAATTAAGCTTATATACGTACACACACACACACACACACACACACACACACACATATATATATATATATATATATATTAGTGGGTATTATATGGTGAACACTTCTGCTGAGGCAGTACTGGCTTATAAACCAAAAAGGGGGAAAAAAAAAAATAAAATCAGCTGAGGCAGTGCTATTCGTACTTGATTTTATGAACGTTGTAGCTGAGTGAAGTAGCGGTCCAGTGGGCATACTTTTGACCATAAAGTGTGAGAGAGTAGTTTTGTAAATGGACATTTTCAACGTTGCATTTAAAGTTAAGCTGACATTTCAAACAAAGGCTAATTAATGAATATTGGAATAATAAGCCATGCACATAACCAAGGCATGTATAAAACAATCTATTGAAGTGATAAAACAATTAATGATTTTCTTTAACTTACAAGGCGAATCCGACAGAACTTCCTAGAAAAGCAGGTTTCAAAAGTTATTTAGCGAAATTTGGATAATTTATAAGAGGAGCTTTTTAACTCTCAAGAAGGTTTCCAATCAAAATCGTAAAATATAATTTCTAAAAAAAGCTCTTCATAATAAAATTTGACACTTATATCACAGTTTTAGTAATACGTTATAAACTTCATAGAAAATTTTAAAACCAATTTGACCAACTAAGTTGTTAATAATATGATTCCAAACACTTAAAAACAAATGTAAACTTTTAATTTACTTTTCACGGATTAAAATTAAAAGTAAAATCTCTACTAAAGAGATCCTTAATATCAGCATTAAAAGCTTCAAAGAAGCTGGTTTTGTTCATGAACCAAATTGCAAATATTTTAGTCAAGAGCAACACCTTTATGTAGTCATGCATATTCAAAGAATATAGTTCTCAACTACCCACTTTCATGAGACTTTCTTTTTTTTTTTTTTTTAAATTAGAATCAACATTATTGTCGTTGTTGTACATATTCTTTATCCATAAATCATTGTGCTGGCAGAAGACAAAGTTACCTATTGAGCCTTAAAAAAAGTAAAGATGTAGAAATTAAAGAACAAGCAAAGAAAAACACACATAAAGAGAGCGAGGGATTCTATATATGGATACTGTTGGATGAAGAAGTTTTCTTCATCTTTGAATTGGCTATCCAATACAACTTTCGTGATCACCGACTAGTCAGAAACCAAAAAGCCAAATGCATATATATATATATATATACATACATATATGTGTATATAAATATTTAAGAAATATCTCTCATCCGATAACTGGACAAGTTTAATTGTTGTAATTTTTTATTTATAAGAATATTGTAAAAAAAAATGTGTAATATAATACTACTTAGAACTATTATTAAAAGGTACATGTTTTATTGAAAAATGTTAAATTGAAATAAATTAGTTATTACATCAACGTATAAAAAAAAGTTATAAGTGTCGTTTTATAAAAATATCAGATATGAAACGGATAAATGATATATAGTATTTATATATATATATATATATATATATACATATTTCTGATTGTTACCACACATTCATGATTCCACCAACTAAAAGAAACTTTAATGGAAAAATACAAGGCTTCATAAGACAAAGTTCCCACAAACATATCCCACATGACTTGCCCAATATTTTGGTTTCATATGTTCATCATCAACCTCTAGCTATTATAAGTTAAAATTCACTTTCATTAATTAATGGACATAAACAAGAACAACAAGTAACCAAACCAACATAACATAAATAACTATCCCCTAATAATAAACAAATATAGGTTCTATTCAGTAGTTTCATAACACTTATTTTCAAATGGAAATCTGACAAATCGATCCACCTATACGTCTTGCTTTTACTGTCATATCGAGAGTTACTCCACGTAATGCTCGATATAAAACAGATAGTGGATTTGGTGGTTAGTCTATGACACTTTGATGCAGAACCAAGCCTTGGTTTGCACAAACTGTTAGCTGGTTAAGCAGAAGAGATACAAATTAAAATTACCCAATAAGGAACTAAACAACTGATCAAAGTTGTGTTATTTACCTAAAACCCAAATCCACTAAGATGAACATCATTATAAGAATCAAATCCCAACTCCATAAGAATCCCATCCTCATCCAAACCTCCATTAACGCCACCAAATGAGGCAAAATTGCTCTCAAAACCCAAAGGAGATGAAGTTGAAAGGCTTGACATGCTAGAACTGCCGTTCCCATTTGCGCTAAAATCCGAAACCTCCACCGGATTTGAGTAACAAAATCGAGAATTTGGCTCCAACTTTGGCTCTTGTGGATCAAAATTTCGATCATAACTCGCATCAGTCAGATGTGGTAATGCACTTGGGTTTGGATCAAAACAAGCCGAATTCCCTTGATCGAAGCTTTCGGTTTTCGGGACCAAACCCGAAAACCTGGCCGATGAGCTGAGGTGATGATCAATAGCGTTGTTGTCGTTAGTAGTCGCATTGTTATTGGTAGTGGTCATGCTATGATTGAAACCAGCCTTTCCTGCCATTAACAGCTTTTTCTTCAACTTTGTGTTCCAATAATTCTTCACATCGTTGTCTGTTCTTCCGGGTAGTTGGGAAGCTATGACAGACCACCTGAGTCCAAACCAAAAACAAAAAACATCAATAAATTCACGAAACATTAGACGAAAAATCCATATATTTCATCAAAATTTCTGAAAAGAAATTGACTAACCTACTTCCAATGGTGCTATAAAGAGTCCAGATGACGTTATCTTCCTCCTCTGTAAAACCTCCATGTTTGATGTCTGGTCTGAGATAATTCAGCCATCTCAGACGACAACTTTTCCCACATCGGTTTAGGCCTATAGATACATGAAAAAGCTGTAAACCATCATCTAGAGAGAGAAAGAGGAGAGACAGAGAGAGTGATGGAGGGCTGAAAAGAGAGGTGTCTTTTTGAGAATAAACTTTTATTTTTAAGAGAGAGAGAGAGAGAGAGACCTGCTTTGTGAGGCAGAGCAATCCAATTACCACCAGTGCCATGGTTTTCCAAGAAGGACCTGAGAGTGGCATCTTCTTCAGGAGACCAAGGGCCTCTCTTCACTTTGGTTTTGTCACAACAAGGAGCTCTTCCCATGGCCGAAACACAGCCCCCAACGAGACTTGTCTGTGTCAAACACAAGCTCAGCAACACTAGGAAAACAGAGAAGAGAGAGAGAGATAGAGAGATAGAGAGCGAGAGAGTTTGTTGTTGTAATCAGTGAGCATATATGTTTAAAGTTTGTCCTTTGAGGAGCTGGATAGAATAACCGTTTCAAGAGCCCTGGAAACATTTGACTTAGTCTGACTCCTGTATATTTTAAAATGCCTTTTTTTTTTTTTTTTGGGGTTTTTTTTAATGTTTAGCTCATTGCATACTCATTTTCAAAATAAATTTTCTGTTTGAAATGAAAAAATCATTTCATGTCAAGTATGAGATGACATTTGAATTTGTAAAATAAAATAAAATAAAGTCTAAAATGTAGTACGGAAAATTATAAAATGAGAAGAATGATTTTCATTATTTTTTTTAAATGAGAATAATAATGAAATTTTGAGAAAAATATAAATTTATTTATTTTCCACCCATTTTAAAAATGGACGTACGAAAATGAAGCCTTCAATTTTTCTTGAATTTGACAATTTATCATCTAAGGGTTCGATTGGTGAATAAGTTTGAGTTGAAAAAGTACAATTTGAGTTAAAAATTTTTATTGACTTTTTAAAAAAGATAAAAACTTTTTCAAGAAAAGACAAAAACTAAGATGAAAAAATACAGTTTGAGTTAAAACTCCAAACGAAACCTAAATTTTTAGTTTCACTAAATCTTCCCCTAAGTTTAATAAGGAAATTTCTAGCACAAGACTTTTTATTTTATACTATCTGTGAGAATTATTATCTTAATTGTTGGATTAAATTTTAATAATATGATATATAATTAGAGCAGTTATACATCGTGCATGATAAATTTTTATGGATACTTCCATATCAGTTAAAAATTTTATCAAAAATCAAATTTTGTATTTTTTTTTTTTTTATAAGACAGAGAAAGAGACTAGTCAATGTGGGTATTTGAGGATACACGGAGATTTCATGGTTTTCGTGTCAGAGATTGGGAATCAAAGGAGAGTGGGGCTCTGTGGAATTGGTAGTGTGTGACAACATTTAACATAGGACTAGTAAACAAACAATGTGAAACCCATGTCTTCCCACTGTGTGAATTTTGACGCGGTTTCAGCTTTTACTTTTTTTTTTTTTTTTTTTTTTTTTTTTTTGGGATTGATATTTGTGAATAAAAAGTATTTGCATGCTTTTCTCACCGTCACAGGAGACAGTTAGACTACTATTCAAAGTTTTATTGTGCCCTTAAACGATTAAAGTATTTAACACAAAGTTGGGAATTGTTTTAATGTCTCACCCATTATAAACTTGTATGAACAAATTGACTATTTCCAATATATATCTATCCTACTAGCAATAGTTAATGAGTGTCTTCATCACCTGTATTTAGGTTCATACAAATTCTTTTTCCGTCAACAATCAATCAATAATCGTTTAAATAAAATTTATTATAAATCACGATACAATCTAGTTGTGAAGATCTTATGATCAATCTGTTCATGGATTATGTAGCCATTAAGGCGTGCCCCACATTGGTTGAAAGTGATGTGTACTTGTGGTGTTTAAGTATTCACAAGTCCTTTTCTCATCTATAATTATCTTAAATAAAACTCACCTAATTAAGTTCATTTTTGTGTGACACTGTTACTTTTACTCCTAAAAATGAAAATGGATAAATAAATGATAAATAAATAGATAAAACTGTCAATTGAATCGACTGACCACATGATAAGAACACTATTTGCATATGTATTAGAACCTATTGGTTAAATCTTCTAACGTTGAGGGAATTTTCTCAATGAGCCTAGCTGCACAACCAAATTCGGCCAAACATGTCTCAAACGTACTGTTTGCGAAATAAGCTAAGAACATGCTCTTCTTGAAATAGGCTACGGTTCATGCTTTTCTAAATCACAAACTTGGTAGAGCACAATGCAGGGTATCTCTTCCGAGCTAAGGCCGTCCGAGCACAACGTGTCTAGGCATATGCTCTTCCCGATCACGTCTATTCGTTATCTAAAGCACAACAGGCCCGAGCAAATTTCATTCGAGAACACATCCCTCTATCAAATGCCACACATTTACTTCACGGGCGACAACTCATAAAGTGGACAAGTATCGTACTCGAATTGAAAATGTCTATGAGTATCAACTGTGTTAGATATCATAACGAATTGAATATAGATCCTATCTGTAAGTTTTATATTATTGGACTCATCTTTTATTAACGTGTAGCGCTTATCAAGTCATTTAAAAGCATTCTTGATCAAAAGGCCGTTTGATTCGGATTTCATGGTCTTGGACGTGTAGTTTGTTTGTGTAGGTCGAATTACTGGTTGCCTAGCCAATGTTAATAGATAGGACCACCTTTTATGCTATCCTATACTAATAGGTGAAACATAAATATTTTAGCTCCAAAAAATTAAATAAATAAATAAAACAGCAATAGTATGTACCACTTTTTCCAACAGAACGTTGCAGTCTGCAGACCTCTTTTTGAGGGTAGGGACATTCTGCGTCTGCATGACAACAGATTGAGGTATGGTCTAGCCATGGCAAATTTCGTGAACCCATATAATGCCAAGTTTTATTTTTCCCCAATTCTTTTTTGATATTTTGATTTTATTTTCCACTTTTGTTCAATTATACCAAGTTAGTTTTTTTTTTTTTTTTTCTTTTTTCTTTTTTGACCTATTGGCCTCAAACATAACGACGGATCGGGACCAACCTAAACCTAAGGTTCTTTACTCCAAAGCCAAGTACCAAATGACATCTGTCGTGTGGTGGTTAGATATTATTTAACAATAATTATATATTTATGTTTGGTTTGGTGAAACATCTTAAACTCAAATTTTTCATCTCAATTTTTATCTTTTTATTTTTTTCTGAAAAGTCAATAAAAATTATAACTTGTTTTTAAAAAATCAACCAACTCAAACTTAAAAATTTCAACTCAAACCATTTCACCATACGGAGCCTTAATTTTTTGCAAGACATAGAGTTTGAATCTATTCACCTATAAAGTTCAAAAAAAGATAAATGATTTTTTCCATTATCATGTTAATTTAGAGAAAAAATTACCGGTGCATGGATTGAAATGTACGTGCAATTTTTAGCTATCCTCAAAGGCCATAAGAAAATGAAGACCAAAGGTACCATTTTTGGAGTTTTTTCTCTTAGAGAGCAAATATTAGCGTCAATAATTCCCAACCTTATACCTTATTTTACCTAAGTCCCTATTCTTTTTTTTTTTGTCCTTGTCATTTTAGTCCCTCAAAATTACAATCTTGTAACAAGACCGTCCTCATTTTATCCTAATTTCCCTTTTACTTCATATTAGAGCACGTTTCTTTGCTGTTGATAAAAAGCTTTTTGTGGAATAAATCAATTATCCACTATTTTTCTTCCTTTGATCGACCTCATCGTCCGCCAATCACGTCGATAAAAAAGCTCCGGAAATTAATTAGCATAAATAAACAACTCATTGTTCTGTCAATTTGATATGCTACATCGAGGTTGTAGTAGCAGGGATTGAACTCATCCATTAAGTATAATCAAATCAGATCTTTTCTATTTCATTAATGTGCGTCTAGATTCTATTGTAGGTAAAGGAAACGAGGAAGGAAATGGCACTAATTACCTATGTTTAATCAGAAAGAAAAAACCTAACTCGATCCTTAAAGCGCATAAAACTCCATAAGCCTGCATAATGCATGTATATATATATATATATATATATATATGTAAAATAATTTTAGAGACGTTCTTTATTTTTTTTTTTGGAGGTCTTCTTCTTTGTCTTATATATATATATATATATATATATATATATATAGTTTTCTTAAGACAAAAATGGAGATTTTATGGTACCTAGTAGGAAGCAAAGAGGTGTAGATTTACTTTATCTCATGAAATACCCTTTGCACAATGGCCTACGTACTCTGTATGTGAACAGAGAAATTGGACGGCATATATATGAGGAAAAAGGATGAAATAAAACTTATAAAAAGTAATAATATTTTTTTATGTTTTTTTTGTTAAAATTGAGAATGAGAATTCAAATTCTGCACATTTTAATACAGCTATGTGTGGTATTACTATTATGTCTGTAACTACATTATTGTTTTAAAGTGTTGACTAAATTTGATAAGAAAAAAATAAATCTACCTAATTAAATGATGTACTAAATAAATCTTCTATATTAAACAATATAAGAAATATTATTTTAAAAAATTACACTGACATACCCAAACTTTTTGCAAAATTGCAGTGGTACTCTTTTGACCAAATTAATTACAATGACACCCCTTTGACGGCTTTTTTTTTTTTTTTTTTTAAATACCCATAATGCTGCTACATGGACCATGGTGTAAAAAAAAAAAAAAAAAAAAAAAAAAACATTTGGCCACCAAGATATGCATAAAGTAATTATCATCCCTCAAACGATATACGACTAACAAATTCCGAGGCAAATTTGGTTTTTACCTAAATGTGACATCTTGGAAAATTGTCGATTACAACATCAAGAAGAATACAAAGCCAAAAAGAAAAATAAACCTAATGCAAAACATGAACAAAAATCAGAGGTGTTGGTTCTATAAACAATAGTAAAATCTAGCTAGTGAACGTGAAATATAGCAAATATATATATATATATATATATATATATTTTAGAAGTAAAAAAATTGTTACATCATTACAATATTTACTGTATAACTCTATAGCATGAAACTTGAAAATCATTATTATTATTACTACATAATTATGTAATTGTTGAAATATTCCAAAATAACTTACTATGTTTCAGTTTCGTATTTATAAACACGCTCATAATTTCATATCCAGCATATTTATAAAACGACGCTTCTTTATTTGTACATTAACGTAACAACCAGTTGAATCTATTGTGATAATATTCTTCAGTGATCACTAGTATGTGATCTAAATAATAATATGTTATACATAATTTTACAAAAAATACGTATTAATCACCTTACTATCGGACATGTCTAACTATCGAACTTAAACACCATGCATTTGATACTCAAAAAAGTCTGACACTTGGTGACGAGTAGGGCCGGTAATTTCGGACACGACACGAGAACGACACGTAATAAATGGGTTTGGACCGCACGTTTAATAATTGGGTCGAAATTGGGTTGACACGTTTAATACGAAAATAAACGGGCCGGAAATGGGTTAACACGATTAACACGTTTATGTTAGAATTTTCAAACTAGGGCCGGTAATTTCGGGTACGACACGGTGACACGACACGAAAACGACACGTAATAAATGGGTTTGGACCGCACGTTTAATAATTGGGTCGAAATTGGATTGACACGTTTAACACGAAAATAAACGGACCGGAAATCGGTTGACACGATTAACACGTTTAACACGAATTGTCAGGCCTAGTGACGAGGATCTATCTATCTAGGGTACTACAAGACAAAGGAGCTGGGCCCATTGTGTTTTGTTAGTCAATTGGGCCCATTATTGTTGAGCAGCCCAAATTGAGTTCTTAAACAATTACCATTCTCAAAAAGTCCACCACATACACCCATGACAAGTTAATGGTTTCAGGCTCTGGATTCAGTATGATTTTGATTGAATGTCTTTTCTCTTTCAAGTCAAAAGAGGTGGGGAGCGATGATGGTGGAGTTTTGTTAATTATATGGATATTGAAGTTAACATTAGTAACTGTATTTGCCTTTGTCTTTTTGTCAATTGTCACACTGTTTTTATTCACCAAAAAAAAAAAAAATGGTCACACTCAGATGAACAGAAAAATCTATGGTCTAAAAGATGAAGTAATACCAGCGGTTCATTTGGTTGGTTTAGTCATTTTTCTAGTATGCCCTCTCAACGACAAAAAATGACATTTATAGTATGTTTGGTATGAGAGAAAAGTAAAAGGAAGGAGAGTGGTGATGGGTTTAGTGAAAGGATTTTGATATTTATGATTGTTTAGTAAGAGAAAAAAGAAAAAGAAAGAGATTAGGGAATTGACTCCAAATCTTTCAAAACATCTTAATTTTATTCTCTCCTAAACTGGAGAGTTTGTTGAAGGAATTACATATTAAACATCATAAGAAAAATGACGTCTCTCTCCTTTCTTATTCCCCTCACCTAGATGATTTACCACTTCCTTCTTCATACCAAACATACCCTCGTACTCTCTTGATTATAGAATTGTATCAAAAACACTTATTCTATTAATTTCCGTTCAATTTCTAGACGAAAATGATCATGTGGACATTTATATTCCAAATATTCTCCACTAACTTTATTTATCATCTCATCATGTCTATAATACAAATATTCTCCCCTAACTTTATTTATCGTCTCATCATGTCTATAATACTTTAACAATCATCTCGTTATGCCTCTCAACCTATGAAAAAGAAAGAAAGAAAGAAAATATTAAGGTTTTACTCTAATCTCAATTTTTAAATATCATCTTTTGATATTTGAGCTGTCTATTTTTTACTGATATGATTATCAAATTAATTAATCTAATATTAAAAATATGACAATCCATCTACGTGGATTGATATTTAAAAAATTAATTATTTAAATTTATGTCTATAGTACTACTCACGAAAAAGGAGACACTCATTTTTATGTGGTGTACACGTGGCAATTTTCTGTGTGTTTTAATTTAAAGGATGTTGCTTTACTTAAGTAGTCTTTTCATCACAATTTCAAAGTCCAAGGGGGGTGTCTGTGTGTGTGTCAGTTTTCGTAGTTCGAAGCCAAAATTGAGGCGACGACCAGGGCTCAGGGAGAGATTGTTGAAATTTACCTTTGACTATTTCCGTCCAAAACTTAAGAAGAAAGCGAATTCTCATAACAATTTTAAAGTTCAAGTTGTGTGTGCATGCCACATATTTATTAAGAAATAATAAATTTTAGGGACATTTTCTAAAATTTTATCATTTTTTCTATTCAAGTAAGATTCCATCGTAAATGTAAAATTAACGAATAATCTACCATAGAGAATCCATATCATAAAAAAATTTATTGTATTTAGAATTATCTAAATACGTTATTCATGACTGTTGTGAGTTTTCTTTCAGCAAAAAGAGATTTTTTTTTTTTTTTTTTTTTGGTTTCCTAGGTTAGGGGAAAATTAAAGACTTCCCAAGTTTTCTAACCCAATGCTGTGAACTTTATTTGTTTTGAGCCTTTCTATTTCAATCATTGCGTAATTGACAATCAATTTCCATCTAATTCAAGCCTCAAATGGAGGTCCTAATTAATTGTTTTGGTCACGTCCTCGACAAAGAACAATCTCGTGACTCGTATGAAAAGTGGTAGAGTCAAGATTTTTTTTTTTTTTTTTTTTAACTTTTCAAGAGAATGTAAATTAAGCTAAAATTTTAAATTAAAATTATAGTAAAACTGTTAGCAAAATATTAAAATAATATAAAAAAAACAACGAACAAAAATTAAATAATCACGAGATTTGTTAGCAGTAAAATTATATAAATATACATGAAAACGAAATTCAAAATTGTTGATGAATATCGAAGTCCGTGTACCACACGGTTTCCTTAAAAAAGATTTGTCCCCTCATCGCAGGGTACTCGAGGTTTTTATGAACGTCTGTCTCCCAGGATACAACTGCAGATGTGTGGAGATTGCACACCAAATTGTGAAGTCTACATATCATATAACAACATGAGATCATTGGAAAAATGAATGCGAATTATAAGTATTCTTCATTAGTTACACTTGTACAAAGGTATACATATATATATATATACACATACACAATACTGTAATATACGTATATAAATGAGTGTATACATAGATATTTTCGATATGTTTTCAGTATTCTATGGGGGATGAATTATGAGATCATGAACAAATTTCATCAGTTGCAAGTAAGTAAAAATTTACGACGATGCTGCTCTTCAATATATGCTCTATTGACAATTTTTTTTTTTTTTTTTTTTTTTTGATATGGGCGAAAATTTGATTCAACTGAAACAAATATTATATAATCATAGATCTTGTAGAAAAACAAAATTGACTTTAAAAATTGATTCTACTAAAGAACTGCATTTTTCTTTTTTCTCACTCTTTTCAGTTAGCGTTTTTATGCTAAAATGAGTAATTTTACTACTTCTAATCGGCGTGATCCCTTTCCTTGTTGCCAATCACATAAATCCACAGGAACAGGGATGAAATTTTCCCGGCCCCAATTTTTTCACCAATTTTAGACTTTCAATTTTTTTATTTATTTATTTGTTGTTGTTCTTTTTGTAAGAACCAATAGTCTTCAATTGATACAAATCTCATGCAGATAAAAAGAAAAAGAAAAAAAAAATTGTTATTGAAATTGACTCATCAGCCATAAGCATCTAGTTGTAGCAAAAATCACAACGCCATTATCGCCATCACAAAAGCCATGATACACAACAAAGTATCAATAATGCATTTTTAGTTACCTTATTTTATCAGTTATTAAAATCCGTCAAGGTCAGCTCAGCAAGTGCGAGAAAGTAATTTGAATAAAAACTTTAATATTCGAAATCTAAAAGTGTTTTTATTGTTTTTAGTAAGTCATATGATAAATTATATTATGTATATATACCTCCATGCTTATCTTTTATCTCGTTGAGGAATTAAAGTAGACTTTTTTTTTTTTTTTTTTGTGAATAAATTAAAACAGACCAATTCGTGCTTATGAAAACATACCTAACAGTCTCATTCAGAAAGGGCATTTATTAATTTTTTTTATATGCAGCTTTTTGAAAGTACTAATCGGCCCTTTGAAAGCGACTTCTAGTTTACACCACTCAAGAATATCAGTTAACTTTGTTTGACGGAAACCTTAATTTGTTGGGAGATCACACTACAAATCGCCCATTTTTCAGCTTTGGTCTTCCTTCCCTTTGTCACTATCCTATTCACAATAGTATAACACACTAAAATATATATATATATATATCCTTTTTTTTTTTTTTGGTAATTCTATGGTCTCAATTAATAATTTGTAGGTCCCTGTTTGGCTCTTCTTTACAAGATTGAGATTTAGTTGGGGGAAAAAAATTATATAAAGTTGATTGACATTAAGCAAATCAACTATTTAGATAACTAATCAGGGTTTGTTAATTAACCCTAATTAATTCTCAACTTTCTGCAGACCTAGGTGCTTAGGATCAAGATTATATTAAGACTTGAACGATTATTCCGCGTTACCTCACAGAAAGGTAAAAACAAAAGCGATTGTAAACCATGTTTACTATACTTAATTACCATAGTTAAGTAAGGCTGAATTTTTCCAAAAACCTGATTCTAAGAGTCAAGATCATGTTAAGACCTTAACGACAATTACAAACCGATCGGTTTGACTTTATCGAAAGCTAAGATCAAAAGCGATCGTAAACTTATTTTTCACAATAGATTATTAGGAAAATTCTACAGTAGAATATACAAGCAAAATAGTGATCTAATATATAATAATGTGCTCTTTTTTTTTTTTTTTTTTTAAGGTTTATATACTATCTTGATATGATTATGACTTTCATAATCGCTCATCACATGTCGACATTAATCTTACTTTTTCTTATTTCTGATCTTCAAATTCTTAAAAGAGGCTCACGAGATAATATTCTAGGCATATTTCAAAAGTAGCACCGCCTTACTCCGTCATCTAATTACGCGTAAACATGGGTTTTCATGTTAATTAAGTAGGATAAAACTTTGAAATTCCAAGGTTACAAGTTAACTATAAATTAAGGAAGCATATACCTAGTAGATGATCACATCACCACATTATAAAACAGGTAAAATGAGTTCACAATTTACGAAAGAAACAAATTTTTGTGAACAAGAAAACATTACTTTGAAAGAGTGAAAACAAGTAAAAATTTTTTAATATGGTGGTCCAGTGGTCCTAGAGATAATATTGTAAAACAAGACCAGAGATTTTGATTGCTGGATTTAGGATATGCAATAAACTAGTTTGGAATATCCCAGATATGGGACCGGTGGTGTTTCAAAACATCTGTAATATATATATACATACACACATATATGTGTGTGTGTATATATATATGTATGCCTTTCCACAGAGAGAAAAAATACATGCTACATATATTCAAACACGTGGCGGCCATGCAGTTGAAGATAAAGACAATACGTACTCGCGCGTTCAGGCCTTAAATGAGTATAGCCTTATGGGATACGACAGTATGTTGAGTTACTATCTTAACAAATTGCGAGGAAACGACAACGGTCGTTGTTGAATCTTGGCCCTTGGGTCACATTAGTAGTGACATATGCGTATCATGTTTTTCTTATCTGTGAATATATATAAAAATATATATGTTTTTTCTGTACCTATAACACTCAACTTATTCTTATATTAAATTTTTTACCTTATAAAGTTCTTAATTTTAAAAATTTTATCCTTATATGTGTCACTACTAAGAGAAATTTCTGGATCCGTTACTGTGTATATATATATATGTAACTGATTACAAAATTAGTAAGGTGATTAATACTTGTGGCGTAACTATAGAAATTATTTTTGAGAAGATTATCATGAATTAACTAAAATTAAATATAATAATATTTTATACATATTTATTAATCTTTTTTATCTTTGATATCTTTTTTCCGTCCAACTAAACTAAGCTTGTAACCAAATTTGGTTTCGATTTTAGAGTTTAGAAACCAAGAATTATAAATTTGTGTAGTAATATATATAGTTAAATTTTCTTCTATTTGAGATTTAATACTTAAAAATAAAAAGTTAGGCTGTTATTCCATTTTTATTACGAAAAATATTAGCTAAATGTTGTGATTAAAAAAATTTCAGTGACGATAAATAAGAAAGAAACTAATAAATAAATAATTAATTAATTAATCTTGGGGGCAAACTCGGTCGGAGGCAACTATCTCTTGAGCCCAAATAGTTCCACCCTTGATTATACCAACGGTTACTTTGAAAAGGGGGGGGGGGGGGGGGGGGGGGGGGGGGGGGGGGGGGGGGTGGAGGAGAGAGGGGAAAAGGAGGTTGAAATTAAACGTTCTTTAAAATGTAACTAGAAACTATTCCGAGCTTGCATATCAAGTTTAAATTATTGGCAGATAGGTTGTAGCAGCCAATATATATATATATATATATATATATATATCCGAACAAACAATTCATGTCGATACATGTTATTTCTTGACAAAACTTTCATAGAGAAATGGTCTGAAAACGAGTTGGTCGTCTTTGAGACAACTTTTGTCGAAACAAGAAAGGAATAAAAAGCAATTTTCTATTGAATTCCTGTTTTTGCTTTGTGGATAATAATAATAATAATAATTTTGTAGTAGTGTAGGATTTGAAAAGTCCATCATTTTTTTTTTTTTTTGGGCTTTGATGACATACTGTCTAGCGATATGTTATGAGGTGTAAGAGATGCAGAAAATTACATAAAGAAACAAGTAATTCCTCTTAAATTTACCAAAAAATTAATTCCCCTTAAGCTGGAACAAAAAACAAAAAACAAAGGGGATCTAACAATATTAAAGAGTACCATTTTTATAAAAAGTATATTTTTGAACTTTTTAAAATACAAAATACATTGATTAGTGCATAACTTAACAGTAATTCTACACATGATCACTCTATCTTAGGATATAGAGTTTGAATTTCCCCGTCTCTTAATTCTTAAAATGCATTGATTTTTTTGGGTTTGTCCTGAATTTGGCTTTTGAACTTAAAGTTGGTTGGATTTTTAATTTTCTAATAACTTCTTGCCTCTTAATAACAAAGAAAAAAGACTTAAAAAGAGTTTAAATGTTTTCTTTTTATTTTTGCTGATTCATTCGTCTCGTACTTCTCAGCAAACAATAGAATATATATCCATTTTCTATTTTCTTACCTTTGAACACTAATTGTAAA
This sequence comes from Ficus hirta, assembly GCA_038430175.1. Lineage (NCBI taxonomy): Eukaryota > Viridiplantae > Streptophyta > Magnoliopsida > Rosales > Moraceae > Ficus > Ficus hirta. The sequence continues at coordinate 16,423,385 of CM076588.1, forward strand.
TTCAATTTACAATTCGGCACTTCTCAATTGGCCTAATTCAGGTAATTAGGCAGAGAGCCCAAAATAAAATTCCAAAACCTAGGATTACTTGACGTCTTTTACCTACCTCACTCAAATCTAACGGAAACATTAATTTTTAAGGGCCACTCCACCAAAAAATGAAAATAAAATAACAAAGGAGTAAGGTAATTATTTATCATATATATACAAAACTATCATCTTCAATTTTGAACTTAGAATATATATGATTCAAACTGTATACCTTTACGTTAGAGGCGAGTATAAATTTATTGTTGGACTATATCTATGATCACTTATCATGTTCATTCACAATTTAATATTATATTGAGTTAGCGTTCTATATAGAACTAAAAAGTTACAATCTACTGATAATATTATTTTTTTTATTTTTTATTTTTTTGTCATTGCTATGTCAAATTATTCTTTTTTTTTAAGGAAAAAATATGCTTTTATTCAAATCAAAATGCAAATATCACTTTTTACAAAAGCAGCCCAAAAAAGCGGGTAACTGACCACATATATAAATGTGAGCTAGAAAAAACAAAACTAACTTATTATAATAATTATCATAAGGTATTATTATCATTATTATTATTATTATTATTATTTTAAACTCTATACCTTTAATTGTATTATTATGTCATTAATTATAGGCATAATAATTATGATAAATTACAATATTTATTTACGTAATAGTGACAAAAAAAAATAACAGACAATACTATCACGAAATATTTTTTGGTGCTATAAAGAGAATTATTCCTTTTTAATGTTTTGTAAGAATTATCCTACACCGTGTAGGAAAAAAATGATAGATATGCTATATATTTTTTATGCCTTTCATAAACTTATTAAATACGTCTGTAGGATTTGAGACAGTTGAGTGATAATTTCATACTCAACTTTATTATGAAATTAAAAGTCAAATCCTTGACCCTCAAGATAATATGTGTAGCATGCGGGTTTTGACTTTCAGTTAATATTTACTCAATTATAAAAGAGAACCATTATTATAAATTTATTCTTATATCTTTCATTTATGATATGAATCACGAAAAATATCAGTAAAACAGGAAGGATTGACTCAATCTACTCAGTTGGTAGACTAAATTTATGTGATATTATCAAATCGACAAGGCAAAAATTTCAAAATAATTCTAGAATATCGAGTTTTGAACCCATCTCAAGAGAAAAATAAGGAAAAATTGTTGCTCGATCCTAGTGGTTGTTTTTAGTGACTTTTTAGGTTGGGAAAAGAGAGGACAAAAGTCCTAAACGTGAATTTAAATATATCAGAAAATTCGAGATTAAAATTTATCATATTTAGAGATCAACACCTTAAAGCATGCAAATTTTGGTCGGGTTTGGACCTTTTGTGAACGATGTATCATTACCTATACGTCACGCATTTATATGAAACTTTGATTTAACAAATTAAGAAGCTTAGTACGTTTATCCAATATGTAAGGAGGAACAAAATCCATGCAAAGTTTGTTTCAGACCTACATGATTGTTTGAAAGTTTCTATAGTAGGATCTTCTATTCTGCGTACTGATAGGAACTGTTGTTTTAATCGTTAGTTCAATTTTTTTTGTGAGTATTTGACACCTATAATTGAAGTAACTATGTGGTATATGCTGCAAATTTTTAACGTGAACGCTTATATACTACACTGTCAAAAACATAATCCAAAAAATAAAAGTAATTCCTATCGACAATACAAAATAAAGGATTTTATTATTAGAACTCCTTGTTTGTTTAGTAGTGGAAAAAAAAATATACTATGGAATTGTAGATCCTTTAAAAAAAAAAAAAAAAAAAAAAGAACTCCAATTTTGGCCACACAGAAAAATAAAAAATAAAAAAATAAAATTCATTATAATAAGAAAAAGATCATCTCTTTATCTCTATCTTCCCCACTATTTCATCCTATTTTCTGTTCCTCTCACCAAACAAATCTCAAAATGTTTACAAACAAGGAGATTCACTAAATTTAGTCAAGTCTTTCTCAGTACTTGTGATGAATGTCCATATCCAAAAAGAAAAATGAACGCTATCAAATTTATGATGGCACTATCAATCATGCTTTTGACCGAGTCTTTCCATCCCTCCCACCACACAGTCCATGATCATCATCAAGGGTTTGTTTGGTGGAGTAATTTGAGTTGGAATTTTTAAGTTTCAATAGTAAATTCTTTTAAATTTTCAGAAAAGAAAAAAAAAATTTGAGAAAAAGATAAAAACTAAAAAAAAAAACAAAAAAAATATTGAGTTGAATGGTTTGAGTTGATGAACTAAACTCACCCCAAGGTTTTGTTAGGAACGTAATTAAAATTTTTCAACTTATTTCTTTTTTTTTTAAATTGATAAAAATTTTATTTAATTTTTAAATAATCAAATAACTCTAACAGTTGAATAACACAAACTAAGACAATCAACCATTAAGGTTTTGTTCGGAACATAATTAAAATTTTTTGACTTTTTTTTTTTTTAATCAATAAAAATTTTAATTAATTTTTAAATAGTCAGATAACTCTAACCGATGCATCTAAGACGATCAACGATGGTGGGAGATCCACATTCATTCATTCCAAAGAACCACACCCAAAGAAAGCCCAATTCAGAAGTAAAGTTATACCCATATATATATATTTATATTTATATTTATATATTTATGTAGCCCCATGCTCTCATATCTCCTCAACGGTATTGCGTGTTAGAAGGGTTAGACGGGAAGAATAAGTAAAGTTGAAAAAAAATCCAATGGGTCCATTACTTCCTCAATTACTTCTTTGTGACTGAAATTTTTTTTTCTTTATTGACCCAAAAATTAATATTTAATAATAATTAAAAGGGCAAAAAAGTCGATCGAGAGAGAGAGAGAGAGAGAGAGGAGAGAGAGATTTTCTTTGCTCTTGATTCTATCCATCCAAGTTCTAGTACCTCTATTTAACATTTTTTCCTTTGTCAGTGTCTCAGAGATATTTCCTTTTCTCCCCCCAATCCAAACCATGCCCCACTAAACATGTCTATTGCAAGACTAGGAGAGCTTTAATGGATCATTTGTTTGGAATTCTCTCCATTTTTCTACAATCCGTCCAAAAACATAACATGGATAATACGGTTTGAAATAAAATTTTTAAATTAAAATTAATTAATTTTTTTAAAATTAATCATAATTTTTATTGATTAAAAAAAAAGACAAACTTAAACGGTAAATTTAAATCCAAATGAAAAAGGACCCTTAAACCACGATTCAAACCTTTAGCCAAAAACAAAAACACAAAAACCACTTTTTTCTATATTATTTCATCTCATTTATATTTTCAATTAGAGTTTTTTAAATATTTTCTCTCATAAAGATTTTTCTTTCAAACTCCAACCAGTCTAAAAGAAAATCTTGATGTTCAAACCTGTAATCTAAACTGTCTTAAAAATAAAATAAAAGAAAAAACACTTACACATAAAGCAAACAAGGACAAAAAGATGAAAAAAAACCCAGTTCTATGAATGCAGCACAAAATCGCAAATAGTACCACAGCCAATTTCATCCACTAGTTTTTTCAAAATACTTATTTTCTTCATGTAAATGACGAGAAAGAGAGAAACTCCTACTCTTTTTTTTTTTTTTAGTAGTACTTATTTCAAGTATTTAAAAATTAAAAAAACAACAATAATTTGCTAGCCAGAAAATTTTAAAAAATAATTGCAATAAACAACATAAAAGAAAAACCAATTTTTCAAAAAATATATATATATGTAATTTTCATCCTGTCCCTGTTTTCACGGACATCCCACAGATTGTTGACTATTTATGGTATGGTCCAAAACGTGCTCTGATGGTCATCGACAAGGAAATACATTCACCTATTCATCTTTGTTAATAAATATCCACACATTTTCGTTAAAAAAAAAAAACCCACACAAATAAGACTAAAAACGAAAAGAAAATGTATGCGAAAGAGAAGTTGAATAAACATTTACAATATAGATAAATATCATTACAAGGAGATAATAAAATGTGTATTTACAATGATGATAGAGATTAGCAAAAGTGGGATAGTGGTAATTAAATACAATAATTAACATCATTAACATATTAATAATAATTAAGCAAAAGGGCAAGTGGGAAATGGAATCACCGATTCACTGCCTGTTTGCTTAATAGAAACTATACAATAAACCCCTCCAAAAAAAAGTTTTTCATTCCCACCCCCTTCTCTTTCCTTATCAAAATCTACAAATTCTTCCTCTTTTTTCTTTCTTTTTCTCAGGAATTTCCCCAAAAAAGAGATTCTACTCTTCACCCACACATTACCACCTTAGTCGATAATAACAATAATAATAATAATAATAATTATACTAATTAAAAAAGTATTTACAAACAGAATTTTTCGAACCTGCCCTTCTTTTTTCCCTTTTTTTTTTTTTTTTTTGCTTCCAAAATCCAATTCCAGTTCACTCTAAATCCCTCTATTTTCTGATAATATCCACAGCGAGAGAAAAAGAGAGAGAGGAAGCAAAAAAACTCCAAAACAGCCACCAAAATTAACCCCCCAAAATAGAATTTAGAAAATCAACCCAATTTTTTTTTTTTTTTTTTTTTTTAACTTCACTGGACCAGCTCTGATACCCACTCGACATCCGGAGCACCACCAGCAGACGGTTTCGGGTCGACCCGACCCAGAGTGTTCTCTTTACTTAGCTTTTGAAGCATTTTGGCCCGGAGGCCTCTCCCGGACTCGACCCGTTCCATGGCGGGCTCCTCTTCGCAGCCCATGTCGTAGAAATCCATGTAGCCAGGACGGGTCGGAGCCCGGGTCGGAGTTGTGGGAAGGCTTGAGAACCCGGGTCGAAGCAACGACCCGCGGGGTGATCCGAACCCGGGAGAGCCCTTCTGTACTGTGGTAGTGTTGTTCCAGCAAGAAGGAAGAGACTTTACCTTACCGAGCTGAAGATTTCTCAGTGAAGCCACCATTTCGTTGACGGAGCTCGAGCCGAGAGAGCGGCTCAGGACCTGAGTCATCGGCGACATGGGAGGAGACTCCACCGGAGGAGTGGTCGGAGGCGAGAACTCCGTCGGAGAGAGCGACGAGAAGAACGGCAGAGTCTTCGCCTGCCTGAGAGGCGATCCGTCGTAGGAATCGACGGAGTTGGAGCCCTTGGGGCTCTGCTGAGGCAAAACCCTAAGCTGGTCCGGCGTGTGGGCAAAGAAGCAAACCCGACGGCGGCAGCTCGTCCCGTCCTTGCACGGCTGAGTCCGGTACCTCGCCGGGTGGAGCCAGCACTCGAAAACCCCATGAGCGAACTCGCAGGAGTCGCCTTTCTTGCAATGGCCCTTACGGAAATCCGGACAAGCCGTACCGGAGTAGTGATACTTCCTCGGATCCCTCCGGCGAGCCTTCTCGCCGGGATGAGCGTACGGACACTCCGTCCAGTCGTGCGATCGTCCCCGCGCGCAGCGCCTGACCTTGAACTCGAACATCCTAAAGTGATCGCACGAGTAGGCGTCCACCGGCGAGTCCGACTCGCGGCCGGAGACCTCCGAGTCGGAATCAGCGTCCGCGTCACCGGCCATGTACGGACTCAGCGCCGTCAGGGCTTCATGGAGGTAGTAGGGAGAGTAGTCGCCGCCAGAGTTGCCATTGGAATCGGCGCTGTTGATGGAGACGCCGCTAAGAGGGAATGGGGAGTAAATCTCGTTCGTCGGATCGTCGATGGTTAGGGTCCAGGGAGGCACGTGGACGGTCGGATTTGGGCGATGAGGTTCCCCAAGCATCATTTTTAGTTTTTTTGGCGGTGACTGGGTTTTCTTGTTTACAGAAACCCCGGCAAAGTCCGGCTCTTTATATAAACAAACTGCTTAAGGAGTGGGGATGTGAGGAGTTAACTATGGTTAGGTTAGAATTTAACCGTGGTTAGGTTAAATCCTAGGAAGTCTATCGGTTTCTTCCACAGTGCAGTTAAAAAAAAATTATACCATGAGATTTTTTTGAGTCACGGCGTTGTTAGAATTGCAATATCACGGTGCAATCAAGGTTACCCACGAATTGATCTTATTATGCCGCGTGGAATTTGACTGATACGTGGAGCGATATTAGAGGTTGGTGAGTTAAGTTTGATAACAGTGCTGTGTGTAAAGCGTAAACCGCGGTGATTTTCCTGCCCTTTATGGTATTTCTACACGTTCCTGTTCTAGACAAAGCGGTGGTCCGATGGAGGACGTGATACGCAAAGGTTTTTAATTTTAACTCCTTTTGCGGGTGAAAAAAAGGCAATTACCCGAAAAAAAAAAAAAAAAAAAAACAAAGTATAATCAGAAACTTCTAGACATCTAATTTACGATTTTTTTTCTTCCTCGTTCTATTTTAATTCTTTTGGCCCAAGATATAAGAAATTTGCTTGTGAAGTTGGTTGAAACTTTCTCTTATATATCATACATTTTGATTCTCGTGGGAGTCAAATTTTGTATCTTAATTATGATTGTTCAAACATTTGTTAAATCCGTTTCTCATCGGAATAGATTGAAAAGATCTATAAATCAGCCATGATCAGAATATTTCATCAAGGTTCTTCGACCAACCTATTACCAGTTTGATTAGAGTAATCGTCCATTTTGAGACGATTCAACAAAACTTTTGAATCATCAATTATCAACAATATAAAAAAGAAAATATATCTTACATGAAGAACACATGTTATAAATGTGTCTCTTTAATTATTTTTTACATCTTGTTTATTCATTTGATACATTTAAATCAATTATAGACAGTGAATTTTGTCACAATCGATTAAAGATGATCAGTTTTCATTCTTACAACTTTCGATTGACTATTGATCCTAAACACATATTCAACCATAAATTTTACCATTTACAACATTGATAATATATAGATAGATATATGATAACTCTCTTGTCCGACGATTATACGTGTTCGGCGAGAGAGAGAGATGGTACAACCTGAAATGTTGTATCCTTGTTAATCTTCTCGATTGTCATCACCGTCTATTTTCACATCTATCGGTCCTTAGTGTCCATCGTACGTGTCCGACAGAAAGGGGCTGTCGGACACGAGAGTTGACATGTATATATTTATGATTATTTACATAAATGTCTAAATTGAAGACCGTGATTTAAAAAATGTCCATTTTTCTTTATTTGCATAAATGTCTAAATTGATACTTGTAAATACTACATTACCATTTTCATCAAGAATTGAAAATAAATAAATAAAGAATTGAAAAAAAAATGAAAGAAAAAATCTCTAAAACATTTCAGATTAAGCAAATCTTTCATCAAAGGAAAAAAAAAATATATATTAGTTGTATGACATATAAAAAACATTCATTATGATAAATAATTTATCATTAAGATAAATTTACAGTGAATATATTAAAAATAATATTATTAAGAAATATTAAACACTTTATTAAAACCTAAAAATACATCATAATGATATATTAATTATCATAAAAAAAACATCATAATGATATAGTAATATCATTAAAAAAAAACATAGCACATTTAAAAAAAACATAATAATTTAGTAATTATCATAAAAAAATAAACAATTTCATATCACATTTAAACTTTAAAAACTATCTCTTAAAAAAAAAACTTTAGAAACTATATGTTAAAACAATATCAATAATAATATAAATAATATATTATCAAAAATAACGTAATAATTATCATAAACAAGTTAAATCATAGTAAAAAATTGTTTATAAGAAACCTAAATCATACTTAAGAAATATGATTGTGAAAAAACAAAAAAATATAAATTATACTAATAAGTAATCACTGTAATAAAAAACTAGTAATTAAGATAAAGATAAAAAAAATGATGAACAAATAAGAAAACAAATAATGAATCTAATCAGGGAAAATGATGTTAAATATGGTAAAAAGTCAAAATGAGTATTACAAGCAGTTGTTTCTTTCAAAATGGACATTTATGTATTATTATCAAAAAATTGACTTATTTTAAAATGAGATTCTAAAAATAGATTTTTTGTATAATTATTTCATATATTTATAGTAATACTGTTGATCCTCGTTTTACATACACTGCCGTTGATTTTAAAAATAAAAAAAATAAAAAAAAAGTAAAGAATGAATTTAAATAATGCAAAAATTAGACATACCATGTACATGAAAATCTTTTCTTTTTCAAGAAAAGGTAAACCTTTTCTTTAAGTACTTATAATTATTTTGATTGTTGATGTCCATCAAATATAAAGTATGACTACTTGTCGCACCTTTTTTTTTTTTTTTTAACTTCAAAAACTAGTAACTTTTAGATTTCTTAAAATTCAATTCTTAGGAAACAAAAATTATATGAAAAATAATATAAAAATCAAGGGGATAGTTTAGTGGTACCACGTACATGGCTACATGATTACATATTCTTGTGGGCTATAAGCTTTAAGGTTCTCTATGGTCTGCCCCTCAAAAACAAACGTGCTTATGTTCAATGTCAATGGATATCTTTTAGATTAATAAACTAAACCTTCTTTTTATTATTGTTCATTTAATTGGGTTACTCAACACGTTATATATTTTATCACAATAGATAAGACATACAAACAACTTATTTTATTAGCGATTTATGTATCACATTATTAATTATTTTATGAGTTGTCGTACCGTAATTATTTGGATTAGAATTATGCACAAGAGTACTAACATATTTTTTAGACCATCAAATAATTAACCGGTTCATGCATCGTTTTTTCAATTAATTGATAGTATTATTCAATAATTCTATATAATGACCTATAATGTCTAATGTGTAGTAACGTATTAATCGTTAAATATCCTGTTTATATTAGTTCAGCAGGTAGAAACGAAGGAATTTGGATATTTTCAATATTGGAATCATTTGGGGGGGGGGGGGGGGGAGGGAGTATTGCTCTTTACATATAGCATCTCACTTTGCCTTCATTTTTAATCAAGTAATTGTGTATTTAATTTCTTGTCATTAGTCATTCACTTCTCCGTACCCTTGTCATTTATACTCGCCACCGTCACTTTTGATCCGAGTGGAGAACTCTTCTCCTATTCATCTTTCATTTTTTTTATTGAAATTAAAAAAAAAAAAAAGGGAGAGAGAGAGAGAGAAAAAGAGTGACACATTTTCTTTAAAATGCTAGGGCATATCTTTTATAGAAGTTATTTGCCAAACCTCACCAACTTGTTAAGTTTATCCAATCCATTAATCGACACATAAATTTAAAAAAAAAAAAACAAAAACAAAGCAAAACTTTTTTCCATAAGATATCTCTATAATAATATACTTATCTGAACATTAAATAGAGTCAAAATCATATTAAAATAATATACAGTTGAAAGGGGGTTTTTTTTAACAAATTTGATAATTTAAAACACAATTACTTTAGGTAGGGTATATTTTGATGCATTATCAAAATTCTCAAAAGAAAAAAAAATAATGATAAAAAGCACTACTAAAGTCATTAAGATTTCAATTTTGGAATGTCTTTTTTTTTTTTTTTTCTTTTTGAGATAATGGAATGTCATTTTCATAATTAGTAGAAGAAGGGTTATGATATTAAATGGCTTAATGAATATTAGATAGTCAACTCACGCTAAAGATTAGCAATTGTATTTTGAAAATTTAAGAAAATGCCATCTATTTCCACTCTAAGTCATGCCACTACTTGTTCTAGCATTATAGACAAAACAGCTCCACAGGAATCTTTAGGACACTTGGAGAAAAACATTTTCTAGAGTATATTTTTTGATCAGATTCTACAAATCCTACGGGACTTAGTTTTTTGTTCTTATCTCGTGCAATTAAAAAGAAGAGGAATGGTAACAAGCAAAGTTTCTAGTTACTGCATTTTGTAATTTAAATAAGGAAAATGGTGTATTTATTTCTCTAATTTGCTTAAAATTCAAGGTAAGCTACAAGTAAATTTTCTTTTTTCGGAAATTGTAATAAATAACAGTATTTATAAAATAACTATAATAAATTAAATATTTTAAAATTATTTTTAGTAAATAACAAATTTAGTTATTTACTAGATAAATACCTAATTTATTATGTAAGTAGAAAATTTTACTTTTAGTAAATAACTGTTATGTACTTTAAACATTTATAAAATTAGCTATTTACTTCAATTATTTTCTAAAAATTACTATTTATTTATCTCTCAATTTTTTTTAAGTAATCTCTCTCTCTCTCTCTTTTTTAATTAATCTAAGAATTCTTTTAGTTTTTTTTTTTTTTGATATATATGCGACAAAAATTAGCATTATTTGAAAAGAGCCTTTGTGAATAAAAATGGGGTGCATCGATTTCAATTGTCCATTCATTAGACACCCACTTTATGTAGAGCCAACCATTCATTTTGGTTTGTTTTCATTAAATTTAAAAAAAAAATAATACATTCATTTTTTTGTAGATAAATCCAATTCCCCTATGAAAATGGTCTCTTTCCAATTTTCCCTCAGCATGTTGTGGAACATAATTTTTTTTTTTTTTTTTTTCAATCTTTCATCTAATCTCCCCCACATTCATTTTTTTTTCCCAAAATTGTGACTTGATTTATTGGAGTGTGATTAATGAATAATGGAAAATATACATGGAAAAACATATATAGATATATATGTATGTATATGTATATGACATTAAGAACAGGACTTGTTCCCCTATTGGGGTCCTAAGCCTTAATAGTGTATTTGTAGGGGGTTTTATTTTTAGTTTAGCTTGAAACGAGGTAGCAATAAATTTTTCCACTATAGGTGGCAGAAATTTTAGCTCTACCTAAGCACCCTATTTTTGGCACAAAATAAAAGTTGAGCAGCCCCACAAAACAAGCAAGTCCTCTTTTGTTCTGTTGCTAATTAAAACTATAGTTTTTTTTGCTGCTCTTTTGCCTCACCTACCCTAAATAAATAGGATTAGGCAGCCTTTTAAAGTACCAGAGGATAAGTATGAATGAGGTCATTTAAATATTGTTTAAGAGAAATTATTCAATAAATTGAATGAATCACATTATCATTTTTACGTGATATATTAATTTAATAAAAACTTGAAATTTAGATTTTAATTCATGTTATTTTTTTATTTTAGATTTTTCTTTCCTGATAATTATTATCTTAATCATTAAATTTAAAATATAATAAGAAGAGATATATTTCAACATCAATCAACATATGGAAATTGAAAAAAGAGCATGCTTTTAAACTCTACTGAAGTTTTTTTTTTTAATTTATGAAAGAAGTTTTTTTTTTTTTTTAAGTAGTTCCGGATTTATTACAAATTTAACAAACTGTTTCTTACAAAAGAGGCCAAGAATTTGGGCATAGCATCCAACCAAACCACATAAATAGAATTAAAGAAAGAAGTTTTGATTAGTTGTTGCTCAAAAGTTTTTGTTTTTTGTTTTTTTTTTTCTTCTTCTTCTTTCTATTTCTTGATTTTTAGTTCATTTGTACGAGGAAATATCCTCATTTCAAGCAATAAAGTTTTCGTTTGAAAGCAAGAATAGTTCAGGGTGGTTTCATATGTAACATAAACGAAAACAACTAAAAGGAAAAAAATTTCATATACAATATAACTAAGAGGAAAAAACATCGCAAGGGTTTTTTTTTTTTTTTTTTTGTAATTTGCAAGGTTGTTTCAATCTTGAAGAAATTTAAATATATAAAAATAATTTTTAAAAATAAGATATGAAATTTCTTTGAATTCAATTGATTATTATGAAGGTTTTTTTTTTTTTTAAGGAAAGATTACTATGAAGGATTTAAATGAGATTTTTATGGTGATTTTAATTCAATAATTAAGGTAATACTTATTAGAAAAGAGAAACCTAAAAAAATGACATGGATAAAATATCTAAATATCAAATTTCAATTAGACGGGTGTACCACGTAAGCACGATGACGTGGTATACCTGATCTATTGAATAATTTCTCTTTTTTTTACAATACAGTCTCATAATGATAGTGTATATTTCTGACTATTGAATATAATTAAAAGTTACATAAAAAAATTATATATATATATAGAATAAACAGTCTCTAATATAAATTTGATAGAACAAAACCTTGTCAATTGTACATTTTATTCTATATTCTTAAACACTTTTTAAGGAGATGAACTTTCTAGTCTCTTATCATATCTTGCATGAAAAGAAAAAATATATATGTCTGGATTCTTTCTTTTGTTACCTCTTAATGGGTAAATAAAGATAAGATATTGAGCCCGTTGGGTTGGCTCAGAGAATGAGAGTAGATGTGTTTGGATTGGAGTTTTGATGTTTGAAATTTAAAAATATTTTAATTATTCTTTACTAAGAAAAAACCGTTGAGTCCCATAACTTTTTTTAAAAGAAAGACAATGTCTTTTTTTTTTTTTTTTTTTGTTTCTTTTATCTTTTTAGTTACATTCCATTACAGTTTAGTAATATTAATGCTCTTAGAAACATTCATCTTAAATAAAATTATCGTATTGAAGTTCTTTAGTAAAATCTCAAAATACTTGTTTGATGTTGTGTAATTGCAAACCATTATATATATATTTCTATTTCTATTTTGATACAAATAAATTACCCAATCACACATTTAAACCGCATGTCAATTTGAGAGTGATGCTACACCACCTTTCATTTTATTTATTTATTTATTTATTTTTTGTCCTTTCAATTCGCATTTGTATAGTCGGTCCAAATAAGTTAAAATGGGAGCCACCAAAATGGAACATCTCATGGTAAAACATTCTTATCAACAATATATGTTTTTAGGAAAAACTTGGACAAGAGTTATACTTTTTCAGTATTGGTAGATGCTATTAATTTTATTGTTAATTTTTTTAACAATATAATTTATAATTAGGAGTATTTTGCATCACAAGTTCTAAATTTTTACTTTGAACACTCACAAATAAAATTGTCGAAAAGTTAATCCAACATTTAAAAAAAAAAGAGACTAACAGGACAAAAACACATTTCCCATCATAAGTTTTTTCATTTTTTTAAATGTGAGATGCTAATTAAAATCTTATTAAAATGAAATGACGTGTTTTTTTTTCCATAAGATTGTAAGGGATAAAAATCAGTAGATATACCGGGATATCCGAACTAGGTTGACACTTCCTTAGCACTCTCATCATTTATCTATCTCTAACATTTTATTAAAAAGAAAGAAAATAAATAATAATTCCAATCCGACATGGAACAAACCATCCACAAAAAGAAAAACAACTAAAAAATAAATGTACATGGGAAACAGAGCAAAGTAGATTCTGACGCCATAAGATATAGCCGAAACTACACTTTTAAAAATCAGAATCTATGATAGATCTCATTAAAAACCTTGTTAGTAAAACCCAATGGAAAAAACCCAGTAAGTAAAAAAGAATGTCCACCCTTGCTATGTAACAAGCCCATAGGGAAGGAAAAAAAAAAAAAAAAACCTCAAAAGAACCTATATTTTAGTCTACTACTAATACCATCTGTAATAAAAGTGGAAAGAAAATTAGGAACCGACCACCACCAATCAAATAAGAAAAACGATACAAAACGAAGTGACATGTTTAATACAATATTAAACAATGTTTTATCAGTTGACGGTTCTTCATTTCTCAAAAGTAAAAATCACATGTAATTTATTATTATTATTATTATTATTATTATTTTGAGATAACACATGCAAAATTTTTAGATGTTAACGAATTGGGTTTCATAAATTTATATATATATATATATATATATTTCAGGGATATATTCACAATGCAATTCAAAAGATCTAAGATGAGAAATTTAATATTTTATCATTCAAATGTCCTCCAATTAAATTCAATTCAATTCAATCTAAAACCATTGAATTTGGCCAATTCGGACTTATGATCTCTCCTCTAAATTTGAGACTTTTCAATAGGCTCATTTGTTTTCAAGCGAAAAAAAAAAAAAAAAAAAAGGCTCATAATTTGCACAATTTTCATAAATCCATTATTAAATTAGAAATTAAACTTAAAATTTACACGTATCATAACTTGTCAAAACGAGTGTACAGATATATACACATATATTAACAAAAAGGAAAAGACATAGTTTAAAATTTAAATGTATGGTACTGATTAGTTCATAATCATGGATTTCATAGATTGAAAGGTACTCAAAGTCTTAAACTACAATCAAATTAAAAAATTTTAAAATGGAAAAGTCATAATCTGTTATCACTCGTAAATTCCTCTTAATCTAATTGAACATAATATGATTATTAATTTTTATTGAACAGATTGATCGAGATTTATGAATTCGGAAAACATTCTTATGTTGAAATTTTAAAAAAGGGGTAAATTATATGATAGGAATTATACTTTTACCTTGTTTAAGATCATTTGATCTAATGGCACAAGGAGGGAGGTTAAGGAGGATTATAGGTGGGTGTTATGGGTTCAAACCCACATAAATGTTATAATTTATAGATGAATTAAAAAAATTATATTTTCACTCGACCATTAAGTATTGTTATTTTGATCGATCTATACTAAAAGTTTAGAACATAACAAATTTTATTATATATTAAATTGTTAAAAAGTTAAACCGTAATAATTAAAATAATAATTTCTATAAATAAAATAAAAATATAGTTGTTACCATAAAATTTTCATTTAAAAAAAAGTAAAGATATATATATATATATATATATTTTTGCTAGCAATAAAAAGGATTAATAAGAGGGAAATGATTGCGAGTGGGACGTGGGCTTGGAAACGTGGAGGTGAATGAGGGGAACGACAAAGAGGCAGCCATGTGCAAGGTTGGAGTGAATTATGGATGATTGTGGTTTTTCTACCAAACCCACAAAAAAAAAAAAAAAAAAAAAAAAAAAAAAAAAAAAGAAAATGGATGGTTATGGTCTTAAGGCCGGCCTAAAGATCATCACCAATTTATTGTTAAATATTCATATTAAAGATAACTTTTATTAAAATCAAAACCATTCTCTCATACGATGTCATTTTCAACATTAACTGGTTAATTTTATATAAAATATAACAAATGTTAAAATCTGACGATATAATTAATTGAATAATACCTTGATTTTTTAGTTCAATATAATATTTTATTAATAATTTTTTATGGCGAATATAATATAGATATTGACATTTGTATTGAAAAATAGTTTAAGCTATCAAAAGCTACCAATGTTTTTTAGGTATACTAATAAGGCGCTAATCCTTCTCGTTAAATGTTTGAATTTCAATCATCCCCACCGTGTTGATCAATGTATATGAATAATCTATTTCATAAGTAATTCATACATCGAGAGATATCCACCCCAAAACTATTAATTTGAGTATGCCTATCTCTATCCATGTAACCTTTTTCATTATTAAAAAAAAAAAATGTATCAAAAGCTCTGCCCTGTGAAAGAGGATTTGATATTTTGTTAAATTTGAGCGGTGAGTCTAAATGAGGGGAACCCCACAAAGCCCTCTTTTAGATGTGCTTTGCTTTGTACGCTTGGCGTTTCTGCAAAGCTGCTGAGTGCCCTTTGGGCCTCTCTCTATTTTTGGCACGTGTGTTCTTTTCATCTCAATAGAACAGACTATGGTCTTCCTCACATAAGTTGATTTAAATATAATTTATGAATATTTAAACATATGTTTGGGTGTCACATTTATATTTTTGAACGAATATGCGTTAAATTAACATATTGAAATAAATTTTAGTACGTGTAAAAACTGTTTGGATTAGGATTTACTCAAAATTAAAAAAAAAACAAAAACAAAAATTAGGGGACCGTTTTGAGCAATCATTAAATGACGGAATTTTAGCTCTTCAATTATAAAGTTCTCAAATTTATATCTCACTTTATCTCTTAAATTTTCTTGAAATTCAAATTTTGAAAGTCAATAATAATATTCATAATGATGAGTGAAATAAAATAAGATTCACATTATATATTTGTTTTTCTGAATATATTTTAAATTTTTATACTATTCCTTATGTCACTGTTTATTTTCAATTAATATTTCAACCAAACACACATTTCGATTAACCTACAAATTTAAACTCCAACTCCGACCATTTTTCTAATCAGGTCATTAATTTGGCTGTACACTCAAATATATACATATTTATTTTCATTCAAGATAAAAAGAACGGATATTTTTCAAAACTTTTTTTTACATATACATCATATTCTTTTCAAAGTTGAATGCTTGCTCAACTTCTTTAACCTTGTTTTAAAGAGTAGTAGGTAGGACTAGTTAATTAATAAGACATTAAAACTGACCATCTGTTGGTGCTCGTATTGATTGTGTTTCTAGCGGGTTCTAGTTCATACAATATCCCTTCTTTCAAAAGGAAACTCCGTTAATATTATTTTTATTTACAAAAAAAAAAAAAAAAAAAAAAAAAAAATTTTACACAAACAAATTTATACGTTCTCACCAAACAGATCTACCATATAATAATAAGAATATGGCTTCACACTGATTGCTACAAAGCCATGTTCTTCTCAACTTGTGGAATTTTTTTTTTTACCTTTCAATTATACCCCTGATTTATATTTAAAAAAAAAGAATTATACCTTTCTTTTTCTCATATACTTCGACCCATAGTTGTTGCATGTAGTACTATCATTTTCATACGTTGGTCTATATAGTCTATACTATACAAGACAACAAAACGTACTTCATGAAGTTCTGGACAGGAGTGAAGTCCAATTTCATGCTACACTTATACCTGCCAAATTTTGATTTTTAAATAACTGAGATTAGATTTTGTGCTTTAATTTTCATTATATATGTATCAACTCGGATTGTTTAAATATCAAATATCAACCCAAATATGATTCTCAGCCCGAAGAAGAAATGAGACATCCCAAGTCCACATATATCAACTCCCAAGTCGACCGACACTAATACCAAAACAATGACAAGGACTTGCCAGAAGGCAACTCAAAAGCGCAGCAGAAAAATAAACTAAAAAATGAATAAAAGAGAAGACAAAAGAATTTACGTATTTGGTAAAATTGCCTACGTCTACAGGAGAGGGAAAATAAATTCACTAACACTTTCAAATTACATACTCATCAAACTCTCTCAACTTATCTCTACCCAAAACTCCTTACATGCTTTGCCTATTTCTCTTCTCATTTTCTCTTAAAAGGAAGCACACACTCTCTTTATTTTCCTGAACACACACAACTCTAAATACAATACCTATTTATAGGCTCTTTATGGATACAAAATTAACACTATCCCAAACTCAAAAAATTGAAAGTTACTCAAAACTAATTTGAGTCATATACCTAACAATTACTTTCACCTTTCTACTATTGCGAATTTCTTTACCATTATCTTCCTCTCTTCTTTGAGCTTCTTCAAGCTCTCTTGTAACATTTTCTCTTTACATAATAAAAATCCCTAAATACCACAAAGGACGTATCTATCCAATTAAAGGTGAATTTATATTAATCTCTTGTCTTTTACGTATTTTATGTACTTTATTTTCTCGCTCATACACATATACACTAAAAACTCTAAGTAACAGATCACGCTTACGATATAATTGACTGCCGAATCTATCGTTGGCCCCAATACAAGTAGACTACAAGTTTTACCATCTACAGCAAGCTTGATTCAAATTAAATATGCATGTATTGGTCCGGATCTACGGCCAAATATGCACAAATTATTATGATTAAGACTCGATATATAATAAAAATAATTCTGACTGAGAATGAGATAAGAACAATTAGAAACTCAAATTAGCATCGAGAATTATATTAAGATTTGAGTTATTTTAAAATCTATTGTTTCATGATTATCTTTTAGGATTATTTGAGTTCTATTAAGGTTATTTAGGGTTTATTCAAGTTTGATTATTAGTTTGGGTAATAGAGCAAGTGTTTCTAATTTTCACAGAAGACTTTGATAATTATGAATTGAATAAAGATATTTTGTCCCCACTATTTTATCTTCTTCTCTCTGTCTTAAATCATCTTCGTCTTGCATCACATTCATATATGTCTATATATAAATATCATAGATCAAATACTTCAGCTTTCAACAATTATATAATAGAATCTTTATATCCCAACTCAAACCAGTGTATTAAATTAATAATCTGATTAAAACATAAGATTATAATTTTTAATTCTTGAAGGGCAAAACAAAATATAGATTAACAACTGATTAAATAAGTAAATAAATAACACATAAGCATTCATGTTATTAAGAAGTTTTTTTTTTTTTTTTTTCCCCATGAAAACTTCTTCTTCTTCTTCTTCTTCTTCTTCTTCTTCTTCTTCTTCTTCTCTATTTTTTTTTTCCAACTTTGTTCTTTTGCAAAATGCGCGTCTAAAGTCGTTTGATTTTTCCTTTCCTTACCTAAATGGAACTCAACCTTATTTTTAATTTGTTGCAATGTATGCAATACAGTCCGTGTGTGTGTGTGTGTGTATTTTTTTATTTTGTAACAAGTTGTTATTTAAGGTCACTGTTACTTAAAAGGCTTTTATTTTTATTTTTTGAAAAAACATTTGGTAAAATGCAACTATGATTAATCTATGTAATTAATCCCATTCTTTACTTCTCGAATACTCTCTCCATTTGGATCATAATGATCATTAGTAGGCATATCCATTAAATTCATTACAACTCTTTTTTTTCAAACTAATAACTATTCATTAGTAATAAATTAATTAACTGTACATTTATCCAAAAATAAATGCTCTACCTCTAAACCAATAGTTTTTCTTAGTTCTAATGATATTTATTTAGAGATTTTTTGCTATATATAGTTTTAAAAAGAAAAGAAAATAGTTTTACTGGTCTGTTTGGTGTTTGAGTTGAGTTTGAGATGAAATGAAATTTTTAAGTTTGAGTTGAGTTTACTTTTTAAAAAGTAATTATAAATTTTGTTGACTTTTTAGAAAAAGACAAAAATTAAGATGAAAAATTTGAGTTGAGTTTGAGTTAAACTCATTCACCAAACATAGGATAACTTTTTGTACACTTAATATTTATCAAAAAAGAAAAAAGAAATTGTAAACTTCTTGAATTCAAGAATCAAGAAATTAGTGATTTGGATAATTTGAGTCCCAACCCTCTTTTCATTTGTTGTGTCCCAAGCCAAAAAAAGAAAAAGAAAAAGAAAAAGAAAAAAAGAAAAAAGTTATCGGGTATTTTAATTTGTGAACAGGAACAACTTTTTTTTTTTTTTTTTTCATATATCACAAAAGCATTAACGTCTAATTAAGTGCATTTGATAGGAGCAAATTTGAGATATTTCTCTTTCTTTTCTTGCTTCTTCTTCTTCTTCTTCTTCTTCTTCTTCTTCTTTTTTAAAAGCTTTGTGCTTTTTTTTTTTTTTAAGACAAAAGCTTTGTGCTTGAGTAATAAAAATATATCCTAAAAAAAAAAAAAACTAATAAGTCTAAAATCTTATTGCGTGTTGGTTAAATTCAACAATTAACTTTTTCTTCCCACGGCGTTACATTCCTTGGTGCAATTTTTGCATCTGTATGGAATTGGATCAAGGAAATATATATCGTGTTTCTGTAACGCCATGCACGTCATGTTTTTTCTTTTCTTTTTCTTTTTTCTTTTCTTTTTCAAATGCTTTTTTTTTTTTTTTTCAAAGGGAACATGTAATGTTTTTTTTTTAATATAAAGGAGACCAAAAGTAAAATAAAAAATAAAAATGGTCAAATAGATGAAATCAGTAATCTCATGTCTCAGATAGTTCAAATAGCTTACGATAGTTGATCTATAATTGAAAAAGAGAAAAGAAAACAGATTATAAATATTAAATGGTTCTCTTCGAGTACCTATATTTTTTTTCTTCAGTTCGATCTGTATTAGGTTCTGTAATTTTGTTGACAGGATCAATTTAACTCTATATGTGATTTTGACAATTTAATGATATTTCTTCATATTAATTTAAGTTAATCAGATCAAAATTTTAAAATTATGCACTTCTGATAACGACTCCTTTGAAAGCTCTTTTCTCAAATTCGTTCCTGGGGCATAACTTTTTTTCATCACGGAGCTAAAATGATGCTTGAAGTTTCTACTATATTCATGTTCAATGGAATAAATATAGCTGTTTTAATAGATACTTTCACATCCCTACCTAAAAAAAAATTAGAGAGAGAGAGAGAGAGAGAGAGGGTATAAGATCTTTCTTAAATGGGAAATTATCCAAGAAAAGCGTTCCAAGAATTTCTTGTTGAGTTGAGATTTTCATGTTAATACAGCAACATTAAGTAAGAAAGCATTCATATTATAGACAATGATCATTATCATTTTACGGTAAGATCTCTTAAATTATAAAAAAAAAATTTACTAATGATCGGATTTATACAGAATTGTTTCAATTATATATCAGATTGTTAAAAATTTAACCTTATGATTAAAATAATAATAATTATTGGTATTACAATATAAAAAGTCCAATCGTAAAAATTCTCTATTATCAAAATTGCCTCTTGAGACAGTGAAATGGGATATTAAAAAAAAAAAAAAAAAAACTCCGATGGGACACTATATATAAAGAATCAAAATGTCAAGTTTGGTGCCAACTAAGTTCATAGAATCAAATCGTTTTGCAATATGAATATGTTCTATTGCTGATGTGCCATGGCATCTAAATAATTTTTTTAAAAATAAAAATAAAAAGCTAGCGAAATTCTTTTTAATGTCGTTAATATTGCGTTGGAGTAAATTCTTTTTCTATCTCTTGGAAATGTTGAGAACGACTATATATTAAACAAATTAGTTAAAACCCAGTGAGCCTACAAGAAAATTAATTGAAAAATATTATTGTACTTATAAGGCTGAAAAAGAATATCTTTTAGGGTATGTTTGGTACACTGGTACACCAAATTCTGATCAGGATTAGAAGTAGGATAAATTACCCTAATTTCATGTTTGATGAGAAGGATTAGTTGGATTAATAAGCTATTGAACAAAAAATAGTCCCTCTTTTACTATTGGAGTTTTGAGATTCATAAACTATTATCTAGGGATGTCAATTTGTGTTAACAGGGTAATGTCGCGCCCCTAATTAATGAAGTGGTGTTGGGGATGAGACAGGGAAAACCCGATTATTGCTATATCTAGATAAGGATAGGATGCTCTTGACCCTACCCTTGAAAACTGCTCTGACTAAATATATTGGAAAATTATAAACATTAGTAAATATTGTTTTTATTTTTAAATCACCATTACTTATTACTAATCCATTGACACACACCTACGCTTGTTATTGATTTATGTGTGATTTTAGACATTGTATTCTTCTAGGAGCATGTTTATTTTGTGCGAAATTTTGAATTTCTTGTTTTTCCACAAAAGAAAAAAAAATTAAAAGAATGCACAAATATTAATTCCCTATTAAAAAAAAAGTAGCTAGATTATTAGCCATCAATGGCTTGGTAGTAAGAAGGATGTATTTCGTTGTTTCGTTTTAGGATATACATATATATATATATATATGTGTGTGTGTGTGTGTGTGTTTGAATTTTGATAATTAATTATCACATATATTAAATCCACAATTAATGACAAAAAACTAAGTTTACGTTTTAAGTAAAATTTAATGAAGTCCTTCTAAGCTCTAAGATTAAATCAAGAAACAAATAGAACCTCCTAGTATCATCTTGAATGACAAATGCACAAGTTACCTTTGCTATTTATTATAGTTCTTCTAACCAAAAAAAAAAAAAAAAAAAAACCCCATTCCGTGGTTTAGTACACCGTCTTGAATTGATAATCTAAAATGAATTGGTATTTGAGATTAAAAAAAAAAATTAGCGTAAATTTGATCGAATTATTTGGATTTAAAATGGTACGCCCAACTCTTGTCGGGGATAATATTGTGAAGAAAAAGTTGGTGGCGGCCAAAATGCCAAATAGGCACAGGTGGCAGATGGTGATTGGTTGGCAGGGCCTGGATAAGAAGCCGAACAACTTAGAGGGAGAAAAATAGAGAGAGGGGCCAGTGTCGACAAATCCTTTTGCAGAAAAACAAACAGGTTTAGTTAGGTAGTGGCAGATAAGTCACGTGACATGTCACCATGAAAATAATAGTCATACAATTTGTTAAATAAAGGATAATTATTAACACACGTAGAGAGCAAAAAAATAAATAATAATAATAATAATAATAGTAATAATAATAATAAAGAAGAAAAAATTGACTCGTGCAATAATAGAAAATTGCTAAACTAGGATTGCTGTTTCACTATTAAGTAACATCTGCATGGACAAGTTCCATAGATTAAGATGTAGTAAGCATGATTAAAATAATAAGCATGCTTCATTATTGCACTAAATCGTATTTATTTATAATTGTAACACGTTAGAATCTAGTAACTCTAGTCTACTCAACTGTGGCAAGAGCCACATTCATGTGTCCCCACTTTTATTTTAAAAGATCGGTTTATGTTTTTGAATTCTTTATAGAACTTCAGTTGTACTCTTATTTATTTTAGCTTGCATTTGAATCGCCGATTGGAGTTGGCTAATTTTTAAAAAATTAGTTATAATTTTTGTTGATTTTTCAGAAAAAGATAAAAATCCAGTTAAAAAAGTACAGTTAAGTTGGAGTTGAATTTGAATTCCAAATGAACCATTTGTATCCCATTTTCTATTGAAAAATATTATTGTACCCTCATTTAATAATTATAATTTTAATTGAAAATTATTTTAAATTTTTTTAGTGCTCGAACTGAAAATATATTCTAGCTCTGCCATCGTATCAAAGATTAAGGTTTTGTTTGGCGTTTTAGTTTAATTCTAACTAAATTATACTTTTTAATATCAATTTTTGTCTTTTTCTGAAACAGTCAACAAAATTTAGAACTAGTTTTTGGAAAATCAACCAACTCCAACTTAAAAATGTTGTCTCCAATTTGAATAAAGGGAAGTAAGTTAAATATTATGTTATGTTTGACACATAGTCAAAAGTGTTAAATTTATGTTATCAATTTTAATCCTAACTTTTGTAATAATGTACGTGATGATGAGTTATCATTTTTTATCAATAAAAAACAAGTAGTGGACATCAGCTTTAATTATAATTTTTTAATGCCATCTCACGTAATAGTGAGTTGTCACATTTTCATTGATATTTACAATCAATTAATGTGAAACATTTTTAAACACTTATAAATAAAACAATGACAACTCATGTATCATATAAGTTAGCAATCAAAAGTTAAGATTATAATTAATATCACTAGTATTTTACAACTGATATATCATGGATATTAATATTAAAAAATTAGAATTAAAATTGATGTTATAGTGATCTTCGTCGTTTTTAAGAGAATATCATAGGGAGAATTAGCAATCCCACAATTTTATAGTTGCATAAATTGTTCCCCATGTGTGACACACTATATATATATATATATAAAGCAATACATTGAATACAAACACAGTTTGATGAATGCTACCAATATGTTTATTCATATATCGGACACCTCACCATGAAAGCGAGGTTATGTGGACATGTTCAAGTACTAAATTGAGTTCGTTTGCTTCCCAACAAAAACCTAAAATTTTATAAAAACAATCGTGTAAAGTAAAAAATGTTTTCTACTGTTTTAAGAAAATTTATTCACTGTTTCAATAAACTATTTTTAAATTATCAATACAATATCTTTATTTTTAAATTATTTAAATACTAAAAATTTATGTTTGAGTTTCGAAGATAACAATAGGACAAAAAATAGATATAACATCGAATATTAGAGTACAAAATATAATAATTTTTATTTTTCGTACTTTTTTATATTATATATAGTATTGATATAGAGAAAAACATTAAAAATATTTTAAGAAAGAAGTAGGACTCCTTAGATAGTATCATACTTTGCATGGTCTGCCAAACCTAAAAGACAGTCAGATTTATGCAATGGAGTGATTCATACTAAAAAATTTGGCGAGTAAGAGCCAGTTGGGCTTAACTTTTGCTTTTGTTTTTATTTTTAGTCAGTAAAACAAGAGAAGTAAAATATGTAATTTTTCAGTAAATATTTGGATGCAACGTTTTCAAAAGAATGTTTGAATCAAAATAATTATAAATGTTTTAATGAGTAATAAATGTTGTTTTAGAAGAATGTATAATGTTTACTTTAAGCTCTTATCCAAATTTTCAAGTCTAGACGAAAGAGTTTTTCTCAAAAATCATATATATTTTTTTTACTTTGACATAAAGCTTTCATGGAGACCATAAGCTTTTTGATAAATTATTCAAATATTTAAAAAAATGCTAAGGACATTAACTCTAATTCAACTTTTCAGTATCAATTTATGTGACATGTGAGTTATTGTTCTTTTATTGATATAAAGCATTATTGTATCAATTATTTACATCTATCAATAACCACATGATAAAATTGAAATTAAAATTGGTGTTCTTAACAATATTTCTTTTAAAAATAAAAAATACTAAAGAGTCTAGTTATAATCTCAATTTTTAAATACTAATTTATATAAAATATAAATTATTAATCTTTTATTAATAAGTGTTTAAAGTATCAATATATCAATTGATTATATTTATTAATAAAATTAAAACACGTGAACTCATGAGAAATAGGTATTATAAAAACACCTTTCGAACTGATGAAATCTGAAGCAATTTTTTAAAAATTCTATCAAATAGATCTTTTAGCTGCGTTGGGGAAAACGAAATGACTAGTTGGGGGTGACCTAAAAATTTATAACATTTGAGGGACACATGGCTTCGGTTTAGGACACTAGAGTGACACACACTTCACGACAAAAGGAGATACCCAAAAAGATCCTCTCCTCCATGTCTTCCCTAAAATAAAATTAAAACCCATTCCCATTTCTGACACAAACAACAAACAACACACAAGAAAGAGAGAGGAACAGAGGAGAGAGAAGGTGAGAGAGAGATATCATCATGAATGAGGAATGTACGGACAATCCACCATAGTCCGTGTTTTGGCCGTACACGCGTCCTTGTCCTTATCCCTTCTCTTCAAGCACGAGCAGACATGAAACGCCACGCCCCTAGTCCTTCGTACACGTGGCACCATCTCTCTCCCCTCTTATCCTCGAGATTCGCGTGATTTTGACGCTTCTTTTATCTTCTTTTTCTTTTTTTTTTTCTAAGTTGTAAAAATTTTCTTCCCTCTTTTTTGGGCTCTCCCTTATTTTTTTTTTTGACCACCTTGGTATTGTCGTCGATTGGATGAGATTTGAGATGTCTTACGGTGTTCTTGTTGAAGACATTAGAAATGGTGCATATGCATGAAACTATCTCCGATAATTTTTATTTATCTCTAATTTAATATACATTTAGTTGGTGATTAAAATTCAAGTACGTTTAAATATGTATTTTTATTATTTCATATTAATTCAACTTAAATTTAAATTATAATTTTTAAATTTTAAAAATTCGTTATTAATTTTTTTAATTTTATGATATTTAAATATTTTATTTAACAAAAACCATCCACACGTTTAATTTAAATATACAACTCAAATTATGTTTGAATGAACATATAAACGCAGCCTTTGATTTAAACGGGAACTAAGGACCTACTTTGGCACTATAAAAGTTCAATTCTAATTAGGAATATTAACCAAAGTTTGATTTCTTATGTAACGAATGATTGATAAATCAATTAACATTAATAACCAAACTTCAAAAATTACAAAAGGAAAAATTTTTTTTCTCTAGAAATTATAAAAAGAATATTAAGATCAACAATGTTAGCTTGAATTTTTTATATATTCACATAAAAGGACAAATCTAACGTGATTGAAACGAAGAAAAAAAAAATGCCACTGATATTTCTTCACTTTATCCGACAACTTAAAATCTAGTCATTAAAATCTTAAATTAATTATTCGTTTTTTTTTATGAAGGTATTTTCTATTTTTGGTAATAAAAATGAGATATGCTTCTCTAGCTGTTTTCTTTCTTTCTTTCCTTTTTTTTTTATTTTCTTTTTCAATTATTTTTTCTAAAAGTAAGCCAACTATACAAAAAAAGCTATGTAATACTGATGCAAAGGGTGTATCCGAGTACTCACGGCAGTCTCTTTTTGGCATTGTCTATGTTCAGCATGTCATGTCCCAATGTCTTTGTTTTGAAAACTTGATATATATGTATGTATGTATGTATGTATGTATGTATGTATATAGATAAATTTAATCATTTTGTCCACTTGCCCTAGATGTAAAGGTGCAAGCAGGAATCTCTCACGTGATCACGAATTGACCAAGCACAAAAGTATATAAAAGGAGGACAAAAAAAAAAAAAAAAAACCACCCTAAATAATTTTCAAAACTCATCGTAAGTTTTTATTTATTTATTTATGAGGTTGCGAATTGAATTTGAATGTCAACATCGTAAGGTTGTTGTTGGAAGGATTCACAGTTAAGAAGGTTCTTATACTTGAGGATAGAACGTACGCAAGCTTTAATGACTACTAACCGATTTGATCGTGATGCACATATATACACGCATATTTGGTATTTACGTATATATATATATAGCTGTATATAAATTTTAGGATATTAATCTTAATAGGGTTAACTTTTCAAATTCAACACCCAAACACATATTAGTTCTGACTTTTGATTGTAAATATCATGCTACCATATTTTATATTGTTGTAAAAATGATCAATAATCACTCAAAAAATCAAACAGAAAATCGTCACATGAGTGTGATTTTAAATTTTTTTTTAAATTTTATTTTAGGCTAACTAAAATTATAAAAAGCATAATGTTACCCATCACCATTTTGTAGTTCATCATTGTGATCCTGATTGTAAGGGTTTCGCCACACGAGCTTTTTTTGTTATATAAATGACTCCTCCGTCAATAATCAATTAAAAATTAAATATAAAATCGTCATATAAGTGATTTTGATATCATTTTTTTTTTATTTCAGAGTCATTTGATAAATGAAGAACAGAGGGACCAACTATGGAATAATACAAAAGTTCGAGAATACTATGATTTTTGAAACCTAAAGTCAAGAATCAACAAGAAATTAGATGTAAAATTAAGGAGTCATTTGTGAAAACAATCATTAATCTTATATCTGACCCTAATTTAATTAAGGATGAATTTCATTTTAGTCTATGATATTCAAAACGTCTCACACAACGTCCCTATCAATGAAAATATAAAACTGAAAATATTTTCATCAGTCAACAAGTAGATAAGAAATTACATGCGATAGTCATATGACATTACTTTACATTCATATCTAATAACAGAGATAAGTATAGATGATGAAAAATCCTACCGAAAAAGAGAGATTAAGGAAGAGGGGGATCCTAACTAATAAACAAGAGAGATAAAGTATCAAAAAAAAAATAATAATAAACAAGAGAGATGAAAGAAATGAGAAAAATAAAGAAACGCAAGAGAAGAGGTCTAAGTCCAGTTATTAATATCTCGTGATTATTGATATAAGGGTTAATTTCATTAATAGCACTTGTAGGAATTTTATTATTAAAAATAGTATCACTTTTTTTCCCTTCATTATTAGCACTTAATATGGGGCCCAGCAGCATTTAATGTATATCAAATTACGGGTTTACCCTCATCTCCTACCAGCTCAAATATCCCTCTCCCTCACATGGCCCAAAAAAATTTTTCAAACCAACATCTACAGTGTTTTAGAGAGAGAAAACTGAAATCTAGAGAGAGAAAAAGTTGCCACCCACCGGAATCTTTTTTTTTTTTTTTCACTTTTCCGCCTAGCCCCCTACCCATTTTGAAACCCAAATCTTCATATAATAGAGAGAAACTTCCATCTAAAGAGAGAAACTTCCATTTAGAGATAGAAACTCTCACCGTCGGAAAAAAACTTTAACACTTCCATTTAACAAAAAAAAAATTTAACAAAATCTAACATTTTTGGTCATTTTTGAGTAAAGGGTGCTCGGGGTGGTTTAGGACGGTTTCCGAGCGGTTGCAAAGCTTTCTCTCTCTAGAATCGGAGTTTCTCTCTCTAAAACACTATAGAGGCTGGTTGGGAATTTTTGTTAGGGTATTCGAGGGAGAGTGACTTTTGGGCGGGTGGGAGATGAAGGTAAATATGTAATTTTTTAAAAAAATGACTCTTGGTTATGGGGACGGTCATTATGAAAATGACCAGATGGTCAATACGGTTATGACCTCTATACCTACAGTCAATACGATTTCGTATTGGTCAAACACGGTCACAACGAAAATGACCATCCGGTCATTATAAAAATGACAACTTTTTATATAAGTATCGGTCATAACAGTTATGACCGAGTGATCATAACCGTTATGACCACCTTCATGTAAGTATGTCGGTCATAACAGTTATGACCGTGTGGTCATAACCATTATGACCACTTTTTATATCAGTATCGGTCATAACAGTTATGACCGGGTGGTCATAACCGTTATGGCCACCAGCATTTAAGTGTATCGGTTATAACCGTTATGACCGTGTGGTCATAACCGTTATGATCTCTTTTTATATAAGTATCGGTCATAACAGTTATGACCGTGTGGTTATAACCGTTATGACCATTTTTTATATAAGTATCGGTCATAACAGTTATGACCGGATGGTCATAATCGTTATGACCACCTGCATTTAAGTGTATCGGTCATAACCGTTATGATCACTTTTTATATAAGTATCGGTCATAACAGTTATTACTGGATGGTCATAACCGTTATGACCACCTGCATTTAAGTGTATCGGTCATAACAGTTATGACCGTGTGGTCATAACTGTTATGACCACTTTTTACATAAGTATCGGTCATAACAGTTATGACCACCCTGTTATGAACATCCGGTCATAACAGTTATGACCTATGTCTAAAAATTTTTTTTAAAATAATCTAACATTTTTGATCATTTTCCAGTAAAGGTCATTCATATTATGCCCACTCAGTCATAACAGGGTGGTCATAACTGTTATGACCTGTACTCAAAAATGGTCAAAAATGTTAGATTTTTTTTTAAAATTTTTTAAACACAAGTCATAACTATTATGACTGGGTGGTCATAACAGGAATAACCTTTACTCAAAAATGACCAAAAATATTAGATTTTATTCAAATTTTTTTTTTTGTTAAATGGAAGTGTTAAATATTTTTTTTCCGACGGTGAGAGTTTCTCTCTCTAAATTGAAGTTTCTCTCTTTATATAGAAGTTTCTCTCTATTATATGAAGATTTGAGTTTCGAAATGGGTGAGGGGCTAGGCGTAAAAGTGAAAAAAAATAAGATTCCGGTGGGTGACAACTCTTTCTCTCTCTAGATTTCAGTTTTCTCTCTCTAAAATACTGTAGATGTTGGTTTGAAAAATTTTTTTGGGCCATGCGAGGGAGAGGGATATTTGAACTGGTAGGAGATGAGGGTAAACCCGTAATTTGATATACATTAAATGCTGCTGGGCCCCATATTAAGTGTTAGTAATGAAGGAAAGAAAAAGTGATACTATTTTTAATAATAAAATTCCTACAAGTGCTATTAATGAAATTAATCCTTGATATAACTTAATAATAATCTCATATTTAATTTTACCCTAGATTAAATAGTTTTAATCCCAGTCCTCCAAGTTCAACATATGATTATATATATATATATATATATATATATTGTAGGTTAGAATAGTCACTTCATTTTCACCTTTCATATAGGAATCTCTTTGGTTAATGTAACATAGACGCTTCTTTTGTTTTGGAACATATAAATCACTTTATTCCACAAAGAATATTTAAGCAAATTATAAATCAACTTCAATTATATTAATTAAGAAAAAATCACAATCAAACAGGAAAGGAAGAAAGCACTCTTTTTTTCTTTTTCTTTTCTTTCTTTTTTTTTTTTTTTTTTTTTATAGCGAAGAAAGCACAATAACTTAACAAATAAAAATGACCACTCCTCAAATTTTCAGAGGAGACTTTTACTTTTTTTACACAAGTGGAGGGTGCTGTCATAATTTCATATGAGAGGCTTTTTCAAATTCTGCAAAAGAAACGTGGAGTGGATATGACTGAAATGAAAATGAAATCATCAAAGTGGTAATAATTACTCCACTACAGAAGTGATAAACATGTTTCGCATTTACAATAATTTTTATCGAAAATAAATAATATATCACTTTCTTTCTTTTTTGACGACTTTGTATTTTTAAATGCGAATATGTAAAATAAAAATTTTCCTCTGAAGAGGTACTTTTTAATTTGAAAATAGGAAATGAAATCAACAGTCGTTTTTGAAGCATCAATTAAAGTATTCCTCGGTATAGTGTCGAAATTCTGTATTAATATACAAATTTAGCATTTAAACAAGGGAAACTGTTCACCAATTTAATGTTATACTTTCCTTTCAAGTTTGATATATGTTATTTGGTGTCAACTTTACATATATGTTTATTAATGATTGATACGTCTTGTGACATTGTCATTTTTTATATGAAAATTTAGAATATAGGTCATGTTCTAAAAATATTTAAAACAAATAACAGGTTTTAAGATCTTTGGAGTAAATAGTACTATATTTACTTGTAGAACAATTTCTTTACGAAAATAATATTTTAGTAGGTAAATAACCCATTACTGGATAAATAATTTATTTATCCCTTCTAAATAAATTTATGTAAATATTTTAAAGTATGTTATTTATTTTTTAAGTATAGAAAGCTCTTTCTCGCTTTTTAATATTTAATATTAAGTTATCCGTTTAGTGAGTTCAAGGCTTAAATTTATGACCGGAAGTCATAAAAGAACCTATCAACCAAAAAAGAAAAAAATCATGAAAGAAGATATATATTTAAGAAAGCATTATACGTATTAGATTCGTGATTTTCATACATTTTTGAGCTAAATATAAAATTGACAATATCATTAATCTTGAAGATGGTCTTAGGAACTATTTAATAGAGTTTTTACTTTTAGTTAATAAAAGAATATAAGTAAAAACTACAATATTTCAGTAAGTGTTTGTAAACTATATCTTTAAAAGAGCTTTTGTAGTCAAAATAATTTAAAATTTTATAATAGGTAATAAAAATGTAAAAATAAAGTTTATCTAACTTAAACTCTTATACTAATTTTAAAGTAAATTTAGAAGAGTTTTTTCTAGAAGCTTAATTTTTTTTAACTTTTACAAGAAATTCTTTTAAAGATTAGAAACTCTTATAAGAGATCATCATAGTACTTTCAGAAGTAATTTTTACACTCATAAAGTCAAAACCATCCTATAAAAAACTTTGTCAAATAGACACTTCATTAATTATCCGGAATGACATTGATAAATAAGATAATTACATTTTATGCCTTAAATTACTACATAACCCAAATTTGGCGGAGCAAATTGCTAAGAAAAAAGCTTATTGAACCTTTGCCTTAATAATAAGATTTAAAACACCACCTCCTATACACGTCAATGAAGTAAAACCTCATCTACACCTCCCAAAGTTGACTAATTAGAGTGAGTCGAAGAGTTCTTTGTATGGGCCAAAAAACAAAAAATAAAAAATGAAAGTAAAAAAAAAAAAAAAAATCAAAGGCTCTACACTAATCTATATGATTAGATTCTATATGCAAATTAAATAGAAGCTTTTAGGTGGCAATTAGGGCTCTTAGGTCAGTGATGGCGACAATTAGTTTACTATTTGTGGTGTCAACATTGCACAGATTTAGGAGATCCAAAGGATACCTGTTCCAATGAAAGTGAAGGCACATTACATAGACACTTTTGGAACAGACAAAAGAAAAAAAAAATATATATATATATATATATTTTTTTTTCCTTTTTCTTGTCTTTTTTCTTTTTGGTTGAATGAAAAGAAGAAAAAGAAAAAGAAAATGGTTGAAAGTGGAAGAGGGTACTTGGCAGGCATGAAACCTTTGTTTGTGAGATATTTTATTTAAATTATGGGGGGCAAGCGGCCAACGTCAGAAAAGAAAGCTCTTTTCATGGAAGCCTATAATGTAGGGTAGATAAATGTTACTTTAATTACATCAACAAAATATCTTGTTTAATTTAGTTAGCGATTTCATCGTTTTCTAAACAAAATAGATGTAACAAAATATATGTGCATATACACACATTTTATCGCTATGTCATGAACCAGTATGTATCAACAAACTAGCTTAACGAGTTAAGAGTATTTATGCACATCAGCAGAGAGTGAGAAATTCAAGTAGCTTATAAGTGTCACGAGTTTTTTTTCAGTCAATAATTTTTTAGAAGTTGTAACTTAGTGAGGTCTACTAAGTTTCTCCTCCTGAAAGTCCTTGTGATAATTGCCTCATAGATTTGTCTGTGCTTGCTTGATGTATACCAAAAAATTGGTAATAGGGTTGGAAAATAAAAAAGAAGAGGAGAAGTAAATTAGTCTAAGGTAAAGAAAATATAAACGAAAGGAGTGAGGTTTTGTTTTAATATTTCTTTTATTTTTTTTAATAGAAGAGAAAGAATAGAAATAGAAATTATCATTTATTGTGTTTTATAATTACACTCATATATTAATAAAAAGATTTTGCATGATTTGGATCAAAATCATTAATTGCCTTATAATTTGTTTTATCAAATATTTATTGTTCTCTTTATCGTTATTTTATCCTCATCCTTTTTTATTTTTAAAATTGACAAAATATCACAAATTAACAATTTTTTATCTTTCTAATTTCTCCACTATTCATCCAATTTCTTTCTATAGACTGAACGGAGTATGTAACCACCACATCAATCTCAAAAATTTACAACATGGGACAGAGAATTTGTCTCGTTTATTTATCAAACCATTAAAAAGTTAACCTCATCAAAAAACAAATGACAGCACCTGTTGGAATGGTAAAGGTCTTAACTGTAGTCGTAAGCTTTTCCTATTGTTTATCATTATGGTAATGAAAATAGAGTTTAGTATGTGACTTTAGTTTGTTTTATGTGGAAGAACATAATGCCTTTCTCGAAAGTTGCATTCCTTGCTTCCAACTTTGGTTAATCACAAAATTATTTTCCATGGAGTAGGGCCACATAATAATCAATTCTATTTATCTGTTTATATATATATATATATATATATATAAATTCTGGTTTATGGACGGCAGCAATACCACTTGTTAGTCTATTGTTATCTCCGGTTAATTAGGTTAATCAACAAGTAAGCATCAAAAAATCGACAGTTTGTATTAAACTCTATTTATCTCTCGTCAACAATTAAAAAAGGGCAAAGGTATTTTCAAAGAAATTATCCAAAAGTCAGAATTACATGATCGCATCATGGACAAATGTTGTCTTTACATATTTTGCTCATATATGCAACGAAATAGTCAAATAGGCCAACAAATTCTTTTTTGTCCAAAAAAACACAGAGAGAGAGAGAGAGAGAGAGAGTTAATATTTAGACCAAAATGGGGAAACAAGAAGGACCAAAAGGGTTGAAGTATATTACATGTTCAGTACATAACAGTACATAAATACAAAGTCGTCTTCTCCAAATCGTATAGTGCATATATATATATACATATAAAGTAGTATCCAAACTGTATACGCTATTATGCGTATGTTTCAAGACAAAAACACAAAATTTGATCCATAAATCTACTACTATGGATTGCATAGATGCATGATATACATATATATATATATATATTTTTTTATGGGAGTTTTCTATGGTATCGTATTGTACTATTACTAATTTTTGAACGTTAATTTTGATAATATATATATTAAATTACAAAATATACAAAAAGTAAAAGAATTTGACATTCTGTTAGTAGAATTTTTTTTTTCTTTTAATATATATATATATTACGAGACTTATGATGTTCATTTATTAAAGAAAAATAAAAACATTTATAAATTTTGAATCTGAAAATTCTTATCCAGATTTTTTCCCCCTGGCGGCGGCTGAGGTTTTTTTTTCTTTTTCTTTTTGGGGATAACCCTATATATATTATGGGAGTTGAAATGAGAAGATAATGGAGACAATGATGTGACAAACCAACCACTTCTTAGTGCTAGACCACATCAAAGTTTCATTTAACAAAGCCATCCCCCAAAACCATATCATAATTAAAATTTCAGAGATTATTAACATTTATTTTAATTGTCCTTTTTTCGTTCTACCTAATAAATTCAATGCTCCTTATTGCATGGCCAGGCAATTAAACCCTAGGTCAGGCCACAGCTAATTCCTTCTTGTGAAATTCATTGAATATATATATATATATATATATTTGGGTATTATTTATTTTTCATCTTTCACGTGTGTCATTATCCAAACACAAGGTAGCCGTGGGCTCTCCCCTCTATTCCTCTCAAACCAGCGCCAGTATCCTATCTTATCCCCAAAAACTTTAAACTTTAAAACTTTAGGTACAATTTCTTTATGTCTTATATAAATGACTGGTTTAGCTTGTAGTACACCATTTCCACTACATTAAATTAAAGGCGTTCTCTCCATAATTTAGGGTACTGTAGCTCGAGAAAGGGTTCCTTCTTTTTTTTTTTTTTTTTTGAAATTGAACACGAGGATTCAAATTTTATATTTTTTGATGAAGTTAGATATAATATTACTGTTAGACTATATATATAACTATAAAGTTCGATAACTAAATATATAATATATGCATTTGTTTATGATATATACACTCCACTTTAATGTGATAGTATTGACAGGTTATCAGGTTATATGGTGGTTGTATTTGGCACAAAAATCATGTATATATTTAGGTGGTGAGGATGAAGACTAATAGTGGAAGCTATGTTTTTTCTTAATGAGAACACGTGAAGTTTGGATATAGTTTTTTTAAAATAAGTGAAAATTTTTGAAAGAAAAATAAATATAAGTGCCCTTAATAAATTAAGAGAGATATAATTATATTATATCCCACTTAAAAATTATGTATGTGCCCAATCATTAAGAATTCTTATCATACTCTACTTTTTTTTTTTTTTAGTATGATTTCTCTTCTGAAAAAATTTTAAACATTTCGTGACTGATGATGACAAGCTTTAATAATCATGAAATACAATCAAAATAGACAGAAAAACATCTAGCCCATGTGAGTTTTGGATGGATTTGATCTCTTAAGATAGCTCGGCTCAATCAAACTGTCTAAAGATTGACTACTACAATTGATGTGTGGGGGAGGGGTTGGATTGGCTTATAACATAATTTTATCTTATATAACTTGATTTTTTTGAACTTAAAGAAAAAAAAAAAAAGTGGATAGGTGATGTTCTAACATCTTTCAGCAATTGTCTATTTGAAAATTTAATAAAATCGAGAATTACCCAATTTATTACATGTCCATAGTTTTCATAAAAAATGTTACTTTTAAGACTAGATCTTCAAATAAGAACGTGAAGATTCAAACTTAATATGAGATTAGAAGAGAATTTTAAATGACATTCACATTCATAATGCCACGGCCGATCTGCAGCTATCTTTACTATAGGTTGATGGGATAAAATTGTAAGCGACAAAAAGGTTAATTGATACTGATTTGGTGAGGATTTCCTACCGTTAAATGTCACTATCTAAAACGTAGTGTAGTAGTTCATTTATTCCTTATGGCTAGGCCTTTTTTTTTTTTAAAAAAAATATCTTTATTAGCGTTCTAGTATTGGTTTCTTTTGGAGCAACGAGAAGGACATTTGATTGTTACCTTTTTAGTTTCTTATTTTTTTTTTACGGGGCGGTAAATATTAAGAAATAAATTAATATTAAATTAAATCTATGCCCACCTTATTAGACTTTTTTTTTTAATAGTAATTAACCTCAATGGTTCCTGAACTCTTTAAGAGATGACACTTTAGTTTATGTTCCTTTTTTTTTTATTGTACTGATCCTAAACTCTCTAAAAAGGTGACGGTTTAGTCCTTTCTATCTGGTTCCGTTAAAAAACTCATGGCATAATCACGTGAGAAACATGTTTTGTGT
Organism: Ficus hirta; assembly: GCA_038430175.1. Classification (NCBI taxonomy): domain Eukaryota; kingdom Viridiplantae; phylum Streptophyta; class Magnoliopsida; order Rosales; family Moraceae; genus Ficus; species Ficus hirta. The sequence continues at coordinate 16,459,341 of CM076588.1, forward strand.
TTTTTGAAGGAAAATACCCTTAAAAAGATGAAAATACCCTTATTTATATATATTTTTTTAAAACAAAAGGAAATACCTCTCTCTTTCTCTCCCTTCCCTCCTTCCCTCCCACCCCCACCCCCCCAGATCGGATGCTGACGTTGAAGCCGGAGGCCATCTCATCCCTCCCTCTCTCCCTCCTTCCCCCTCTCCCCCCCATGCGATTCCCCATCGCCCAAGCGCGATCTGGGTTTTGCCCCCACCCCCTCTGGTGCTGTGATTTCGCACCCCCCCCCCCCGACCGCCACAATCTGGGTTCTGACCCCCCCGGCGTAATTTGAGTTTTGGCCCGCCGTCTCCCTCCCTCCCTCCCTCTGTCCCTTACTCTGTCCCTCCTCCCCCCCCCCCCCCGCCAACCACACGGCCCCACGATCTTGGTTTTGGACCCCCCTAGCATGATCTGAGTATTGGCTCCCCCCCCCTTCGCACCGCCGTCTCCTTCCCTTCCTCTCTTTTTCCTTCCCCCCCCCCCCCCCCCTCGCCCCCGCGCTGCCGCCGTGCATTTTGGCCCTCCCAACTTCCTTTCTCCCTCCTCCCCCACACCGCCGCCACCGTACATTTCCCCCCCCCCCTTTTCCGTCGCAGCCCCTTCCCATGTGGATAGGGTTTTCAGAAATAGAAAGAGAGAGGGAGGAGAGAGAAAATTATTTTTTAATTTTATTTTGTTAAATTAATTATTATTAAATTACTAAAATACCCTCACAAATTAGATCACATGCATTGTACATGACTAATTCCGTTAAAAACTTAACGATTTTGGATGAAAATGACTGAGATGACCAAAAAATAAGATATCAGGGTTATCTCGGTCAAAAAAAAAAAAGAACAGTGACCAAACCATCATATTTGAAAGAGTTCATGAACTATTTAAGTCAAAAAATTTTTTTTCGGGTATTGTCTTTCTAATTTGACTTGTAAATCCACATTTATGCCGTAGTTAATGGAAGATGCTGTGGTATAATTTTTTATTTTTTTGGTGAGAAAAAATAGATTACTGGGGTTTCCTTGCTTGCCAAGCTTTAATATATATATATATATATATATCTGTTTTTTTTTTAATAACAAGCTTTAATATTCTTAATAGCATGTATTTTTAAATTAAAAAAAAAGGTGCAACGTAGATGATCATGAGTTGAATTGAGAAAGAGCAGCATCATGATTGTTTACAGAATGATTTCTCGAGTGGTTCATTGTACAATTCTGCACACAAAATGCTGTTGAATAATGTAATAAACTAATAATAAATCTACCATGGACCTACAAAACAAAGCCACAAATAATCGGTAAAGAAATTTATTAAACGAATAATCCTTAGTATCCCGGTCTGAATTTGGACATGATAAGAAACAGAAATAGGTTTTACATTTTATTTCGCATCCTGACTCATCAACATGTTAGATCGATATATAGAAAAATTCATGATGTGACCATGACTTCCAAATATATCGATCCGAGTTGCATAATAAGATAATACTTTTTTGAATAAAGAGCGAGTCAAGTAAAAAAAAAATTGAAACATATCCCTTATCGACTGTTTGAAATAATATTACATCATATAGCATTGATTTTTTTTTTTTTTCATGTTACGTTCAATTATGTTACATACAAATTATAGAAAATCCACTAGTTGTTTAATATATATATATATATATATATATATAAGCCTCCACTCTTTAGTAAACAATTCAAGCTTTTTTTGGCGACAGAACGGTTCTATTTGTTAATTAAAACTTTTAGAAGCCAAGTCTATTCTGATAAAGTTGGTAATCCTAACCTTACCCACAGGTTTGGCCTAAATTAAGATTCTCAGATAGGGTTTATCATGCATACAATTTTATTTTTATTTATTTATTTATTTTTCTTGATTTTATATGCAACTAGATTATTTCATGCATATAAAAATTGCCATATTTAAACATTACTTTGGATTAATTAAAATATAAATCCATGTTCGCCACTGATTGTGATTCTTGTGGTATTATTGTTTTTGAATATTTGTGTTTGCTTCTTTTTGAAGAGTAGTGGACCTGTAAAAGTCTAATCCAAAACCAAATCTCAACTTAACTTGGAACTGATAATGATTTTGAGATAAAGATCATGATTATCTCTTTTGGCCCGACCAATTGCTGAAAAAACAAATTTGCACTTTTTTGGTCTGGAGTTGTGTTCGGTTACAAGGTTATATCAATTCCCCTAGTGGATGGTAGGTAGGGTGGTTTTGGACCACTTTTGGAATAGGATTTGGTTGTCCACACTTTAGGGTAGCGTTAAACATGTAACCAAACACCATTTCACAGAGTCAGACTGTGGGAGAGTCCTCACATGATATATGGATCCCGTTCGAAGTAAATTGTCTATATACTCAACCACCGTAATAATAACGACTTAAATCCAAGATCTTTAATCGATTGAACAAACGTCTTAGTGTTACTACTCGTCTGGTTACTCAGTGGGTGACCCACTTTTTACATGGGTGTGTCTGTTGATCACTGGATCAAACAATTCAGATTTTCTTCAATGTATGGACTTGGATTGGGCTTTGCTATCATGTTGTTTTCCTTGTATAAATCAAACCCATATAGTTCTTTGGAATAATAAAAAATTTGAAAATCAAGATAATAATTAGTAGTAATTAGGTTATTTCTAAAAGATTTCAAAAAGTTAGTCATACTCCAATTTTAAGTACTCCCTCGTTGAGCTAGCTTTTAGTACTGATGAGTTCTAACCTAGCCTTTTTATAACGGTATTAGAGCCAGGCAATGAGTTTAGATCCTGGTCTATTTGCATGATATCCTTCGTGCGGGAGAGGGTATTAGAAGTTGAATTTATCCCACATCGCTAAGTTATTAAGCTGTTATGATGTGTAAGTATATGTGAATTGGACACCCACTCCTTTAAGGTAGTTTTTGTAGGCGGTGTTGAGTATTAGAGTCAGACTTAATAATAGTGTTAGAGTCAGACTTTTGTTGATGATGAGGAGTTTGGATCCCGATTCATTTGCATTATATGTTATATATAAGGGAGGGTAATAAAAGTTGAAGTTGTCCTATATTATCAAGTTACTAGACTGTTATGATGCCAATGTTTTTGTGGATTACGGACCCAGTCCTTCAGCTAGCTTTTGTTATACTCGGACCACAAGACAAAGTCATTCATTGCACTAAGTAACTGGGCCGACGTCATTCAAGGGATAGGCCCATCAGGATTTTAGATTGGGCTGTGTCTGTGCTTTCAGCTTTTGATTGGACTGTGCTGGTTTTGTGCATTTGATTTTATGAGCTTTTGATTGTATGAGCTTCTGGTCCATCCTGGAGCAACCCATATCCAGTGATCACCTTTTTTTTTTTTTTTTTTTTTTTTTGGAGAAATTGTATATATAGCATTTTCACGAAATATTTTTTTTTTTAATTCGGAGTGGGATTTCGAACTCTATATATTTTAATAATATTATGTGTAATATTTTTGCTAGACTATGCATACAATCACTTTTAAGGATGACAACAGGGTGGCGGATCGGGGGCTTTTCCCCATCCCAACCCTCGACCCTTAAAACTATCCCCATTCCAGCCTAAAAAGGGGCGGGGCTAGAGGCATAAATTCCTTGCTGGAGGAGCCTGTCTCATACCCGTCTCATTCCCCGTTTATATAACAATGTGTTTTAAAATTACATAATTTTTTTAGCATTACGCAATTTAAAGCAAAGAATAAATAGCACATACTAATTAGTATAGCCAAACAAGATTACTAATTAGGATTAGTCAAATAAGATTACTAACTAAAAATTTAACTTTTTCTTTTCTTTTTTTTTTTTTTAAGTGAAAAAGATATGACTTGTTTGGCACTTGAATTTAACTCAAATTAAACTGTACTTTTTTTTGTCTTTTTCTGAAAAAGTTTTTTATCTTTTCTGAAAAAGTCAACAAAAATTACTATTCAAACTTAAAAATTTCAACTCAACTTAAACTCAACTCATTCACCAAACACCCTAATAGTTAGTAATTATCTTTAAAAAACTAAAACATTTTAATTAAGTTTAACAAGTTAACATACACGTATATATATTGATAATATAAATATATATGACATATGCATATTAAGGTGGAGGCGGGGGGTGGATACATTATTTATTCATTTGTAACTAGTCGTGGTAATTTGGGTTCTTTTGAGACATTACTTGTAATAATTTTCACAAAAACAAACAGAAAAGCAAAAAGAATATCATAAACTATTGGGACAAAATATTAAAAACCTGGTGATACATAATGGAGTCGTTAAACGCACATCCCTTATCTGAAAAAGTTAATGAATTAAGTTAGCTACATAAACACATCATCATAATGTCTAATTTTTAATTAGCAAATGATAGTAATTATTTGTGAAAATTCATGTTTTTTAATAAGAAATTTAAACTCAAGATTTCGCTATTTAAGTGATTGTCAACATAATCTAACCAATGCACCATATAAAATAGAAGTCAAATCCTCCACTTCAAATTCGTAATTTTTAAATAAAGATTTCAATAGTGAGGTAGGTAGAAAATTAGCGTTACTTGATTAAAACTACTATCATTAAGGTCCCTTTATGGTAGGTTCTTTTATTTTACGTGAAACAGCTTTTTAATCACTGGATTAAATATTAAGAAGGTGGTCCATGATGTTAATAATTTGTAGTGCATAAATTACACAAAGCTACTTCAACCATTTTATTATACCATTGAAAAATTAATCCAACAAATAATAGTTTTATCAACAATATAAAATAAAAGGCTTTATCATAAATTTTTTTTTTTTTACTTTTTTTCTAAAAGAAACTTCTATTAATATATTGTTTCCCATTTTATAGGAATTTCTTTTTAATTATTCATCGTATCATAGGAATTTCTTATGAACTCATCTTTTGACCAAACATAAAATAGAAGCACGTACGATCAACAAATAATTATACGTTCTTATAATATATATATATATATATATATATATATATAAATTTATACGTACTACTCTCTCTCTCTATATGATAAGATACGCGTACTGGGCAATTTTTAAGTAATCATGAAAAATAATTTTTAATTAGTAGAAGAATATCTAGGGGCTCACATAAGTATATCCAAACATCAATAGCAATGTGTTCAATTGGCTCCATACGTAAAAGGTATGTTGCTTCCATAGTATGTTATAGTGCTAGAGAATTGCGATATCTTTACTTTTTGCATCATGTCCGTTTGAATCATAAATTTAAATTATATAATTTTTATTTAGATTTAAAATCTAAAATAAATTTGTATTTGGAAGAGAGACAAAAACAAATGTTATATGGATTTCTAAAAAATAAAATTTTGGATCAAAGTCTATGATCCGAATAATCTACAAAATCTATAGTATTCTGTCTGTAGCCGACCATATGCTCAACAATGGATTAGATCATCTAATTAAGTGGAAATGAAACAAAAAAAAGTAACTTGAAGTAGAAGAAAGAAACTTTTGGATCCGAAAATTATATACCTAAGCAAAACATGTCTAAAATAGGTAAACTAAAGGCGCGCGGTTGATTTATGAAATGAACCCTAATTTAAAATGATCTTTTGTTCTAAAATTATCTAAACCTATGAAATAATACTATCTTAAAATTAGTCTCATTCTAAAATGACCCAAATCTACGAACAAAGGAAGGCATTTTTTTAACTTATAACACCAAAGGTTCTCTCCCAAAGCTGCTTGTCCATGTTGAAAATCGAAAATTATGTCTCCAAGGCACGTGGCAACCCCCAGCTCTATCCACCTGGCGCACCAACTTATTCTGTTGCTTCAAAAGAACTTTTTTTTTTTTTTTTTTTGGATAATTCAAAAGAACCTGTTGTATTACTTCTGTGAGAAATATTATGGTGTTGTTTGACCTTAAAAAAAAATAAAACTAATTTCGGAATTTTATGATATTATTATTTTTATCATTCGATCTATATGTTTATCAACGGTTTGCTGCATGATTTGAACTAATTTTGTGTGTTACATTATAAATTTTTAATGTTAACACTAAAAAATTAAACTGCCAAAATATTAATCAAATTAATAAAATAACAACACGTATAAATAGCTTAAGTTATGTACATATATATGAGTCCTAAAAAAAATAAAAAAGAAAAACAATTTTGTGCATTTTACAAATTCCGTTAAAAAAATTGGGATTTTTGTTTTCATTTTCTCACATTATAATAAGCAAATGTTGCATTTCAAAATCATTTTAAAATATGAATGTATTGAATATTTGTTTTCATATAGGCAAATATATTTCCAAGTGATATTTTCATGCTCTAATAGGAACATTATGAACAAGGGAGTCTCCAACTTTAATCTTTCTTCTTCGTCTTCTTTTATTATATATATATATATATATATATATTTTTTTTTTTTTTAATTTTAAGATGTATGCTATAGAAGGAGTAGAAGTAAATATTGAATTAGGTAGTTCTACTGTTACTGTTGATACGCCTATTGGAATAAACGAGATGGTTGAGCTTGTCACACACACACACAAAACCTTCAAGATAACATTTTTCCTTTTGATTCCTATTATTGCTATATTAATGTTACGCGCTTTAGTTGTTTTAAGTACTCAAATGTCATTTGTTTGCCACATTTTTACATACTTCGTAACGTCATACATATGTTTTAATTGGGTCACTAACTTCATCATTTTTTTCTCGAGAGTTCATCTTACGTGTACACATGAGTACATCTGAAAAAGTTAGTTATGAATGAATTTGTTGAGATTTGGAACTCCATCCCAAAATATTAAATTAGATGTTTTCTCTATTAGTAGGTTAGATCTAATAAAAGGGCAAAGACAGAATAGACTTTGAAAGTTGAAATCATACAAGCCTCATAAGATGACCAGCGAATAGAAAGGAAAGAAAAGGGGGCATAAATGAGTGGAAAGGACAGAGACGGTGAGTGAAAGAGAAAATGGTAGAGTTTTGAACTTGTACAAGACATAAGTGGTGATTGGTGTTCAAATTTGATGTGGTGAACTTTTACGATGATATCACATCTACTAGTTCCGATTCTTAATTTGGTCTTTAAATTGCTTCTCCAAAAATACCCACATGAGACCTAGATTTTTTTTTTTTTTTTTTTTGGTGCTTGTATGTTATTCCTCTTATAGATGATGAACTTTGTTGTATCGTCAAGGTTGTTATTTCTTTGATGATTGTGAGTCTCTAGTTGTATTGAGAGAGTACTTCATAAGCTTGTTATTATTGACATAACATGAGTTGATATTGGACTACAATATTCTTGACGTTGAAAGGTTTTCCATAAAAAAAAAATGGTGTTTTTCGTAATGGTTGATTTGTTTTGATTATTTATGGTGATTTGGTCAATGTATCAACTTTGTTGAAAATTGTTTAGAAATCTTTATTGCACAAACACGGAAAAAGATTAATAGTAACTAGATTGTCATTGATAGTTTTTCCCAATAAAGTGATACCAAAGCTAGAAGTTCGTTTAGAATCATATTTTTAAAAAAACTTAATAAATGAAAAAAGATATTTATATCTTCTAATATATATAATATATATAAGCAATATATAAATATGTTTTAATGTAGAAGTTAGAAAAATTTTGTTTAAAAATCTATTACAAGTTTCGGAATTTTATTAAAATAGTTTTTTTGAGATGTGACAAACTGTGGTTCTGATTGTAAGTTCATGTATATAAAAAAAAAAAAAAAAAAAAAAAGTAGAAGCACTTCTTAAAAAATAATCATAGAAACAGTTTTTAGACTTTAAAAAATAGCTTATAGCATAACTTAAAAAGTAATGGCAACATGCCATAATGTGTTTTTTTTTTTTTTTAAACCAAAAATATGGTCGTTTTAACATGTGAGAAAAATGTCTGTCATCTGCAAGCTGGTTAGGAAAAAGAAAAATAAAAAACAAAGATATTATTTTCCTTGAGAGGGGAAAAAAAGAAGAAGAAGAAGAAGAAGAAGAAGAAGAAGAAAAATAGAGCATCAAGCAAAACATTTTCAAAACGTGTATCAAAATATGAAGTACGGAAATCGACATCAAGTAGTATGAAAGTTACAACCCCGCTAGGTCCCATTTCATGCATGTTTCACGATTTTTTTTTTCCCTTTTAAGTTGAACCATGTTTCACTATTTCATGCATGTTTCTGTTTCACAGGTCGACTTTGATATATTTAACAATTTATACTTTTTTTTAAATAAATTATTATGTTGATCCTTAAACTTTTAAGTTTGTATAATTTGGTATATGTTCTCTTTTTTGTAACTGGAATGATCTTGAATAATTATAAATGTTACTATAATAGTTTTTTCCGTTAATTTTTTTGGTTGGAATCTATTAATTAATATCACTTTTTAATCAAATTACTAACAAAATCAGTGTGTATATTCGAACTAAATTATACCTGCAACCACTTAATTGATACTTTGTTGGGTCTTTAATCTTATAAGAGATTTTAATCTTATGATAACTATATAGAGGTCACAAAATTTTATGAGAATTGTAGATGAATAGTCTTCTTTAATAAGCTTTTCTAATAAACGGCTGAAGTTTTGTAACGTTAGGAAAATTATCATTTTTTAAAAAATAGTCAGTCAATCATTATTTGACTATTATTAATAAGTAATTTATTAATATTTTTTTTATATGTTTCACTAATTGACCACTCATTAAATGTGATTGATTATTAATTAACTATGCTCAATCATTTGTTAAGGGCAAGAACGGGAATGATTGATCATTAATTAATTATGATCAAAAAATTTTATCATAGCAAGTCCTAATTACTCATTGTATAGTTATTAATCCTCCCAGATTAAATGTTCTAGTTTCACTAATTAACAATCATTTTCTTAGATTAAAAAATTACAATCATTTTTTAAAATAAGTATTTAAAAATTATCCATTTAATTGCCTAATATTATTTTTTTTATATTTTATAGACTGAAACCCTTTTTTCGTATAACTTTTTTCTGAAAATTGAGACTCAAAGACTGATAAACACATGTCAACTCTCTCAAAGTTTTGAATAGAAACAACGTTAATTACAGAGAGTATTTTCCGTTACGTTATATCCATTAATAATTCGATTTCTTATTAGCAACACCAACTGTACGTTGTCAATAAAAAATCATAACCAACTACATGCAATCTGATTGAAAGTGTCTAACACAAGACCTGCTTTCTTTTGAGAGTGTGTCACAAAATATGTATTGGATTGATTTTTAGTGTAACGTAAAAAAATTTTATAGAAAAAAAATGAATTGATAAAATAATTTATTCATTTTCTTTTATTTGTAAAATAACTTTTTAAACCTCGAACAACTAGAAATGTTGTTCTTATGTTAAGTGAGAGAAGATTATTAAAAAAAAATTTTGAGGTTGTCTGGCAAATTTCCCCTCTCCGCCACCTGTTTCTCTCTCTACTCTCTTTCCTTCGTGCGATTTTGTGATGGATATTGTACCATTTGCAGTCCAACAGATCTGCACCGGTCGGGCATAGCGAAGACGACGGCGAGGCTGAGATAGCAAAATTGTGAGGGTGGTGACGGTGGTGGTGGTGCTGAGGCGAAGATCGCGACGGAGGAACGACGAGATCCGGCGAAGATCGGGACGGCGCTGCAGAAGACAGACCTCAGATCGGCTCCATCCGCCGGACTCCTCAGATCCTTGGTTCGTTTTTTCTCAAATCTCGACGCCGGGAAAGACTCCTATAGCGGACGGCGGAGATCCGAGCTCCACGGCAACACAGCTTCGGCCTCTAGCTCCTCAAATTTTGACGATCCAGATCTCAAGAGATCTCGCGCCACCGCTCGTCGGTTCTCGCGATCGGACTCCGCCGGAGCTCCAATCTCCGATGCGAGCCATCTGCGACAAAAGCAGCAGGTCTTGAAGTTGTTCCAGCCTTCGTTTGAATGCCGATCTGAGCTGCCGTCGACCTGTGCTCTGGCTGCCGCACCGTCGTTCATGAGGCAAGATCCAACGAAAGCAGCGGACAACTCTTTTTTTTCCTGTTTATGTGAAAATTTTTGATTTTTTGTCCTTTTTTTTTTTTTTTTTTTCAATTGGGCTTGAGATATTGGTTACATGATTTATGGAATTGAGGCGATATTTGATAAGTGTTTGTTGAAATTTTTCGTTGAAGGAATTCGGAAAATCCGATGAAGTCGGAAGTTCCGGCTGGTAATTCCGTCTGGTTTACCATTATTATCTAGGAAAAATTTCCCCTTAACTTTATCACGAATCTAGAATTAACATGCGACCTGAACTTTAAAAAATATCTGTTATACCTTTTAAATTTTGATAAATGTACCTTATTATCCCTCTAACAGATTTGTTCAAAAATTTAAACGGATTTACTGACTTACGAAGATAGTTCGGATTTTTAGGATTAATTATCCGCCTAACAGATTTGTTCAAATTTAAAATGCCCTTCCCTCTTTTTTTTTTTTTTTTTTTTTTTTTGGTCGTCGTTATTTATTAAGAGGAGTCCTTTTAAAGTTTCAAAAAAAAAAAAAACGTTTCAAAAAAAAAAAAAGTTTCGTAGGGCTTGTAACCCAATTGAGTACAAACGACAGTGCGTAGCACTAAGCTAGAAACAAACAAAACAACAATATAATCTTACTTAAACAAACGACAATTACAAAGGAAACGACAAACATAAGTCACGGCCTCGACTTTGTCTTTTCTCAGCTAGAACAAGTTCCCCGCATCAGTGTAGCAGCTTCATCTTCACATGATATCGTTTCATTGTTGTGCTTGCAGTTGGGATAAGTTCATCAAGTTCGAGAATCCGCAGCTTCTTCGGTCTTCTGGGTTGCTTTCTATTCTTAGGCTTTATCAAAGGAGTCTTCCCACCGAAAGGGCCATTCATCTCGTGATCTTACTGCACAAATTTCGTGAAAGTATTAGTACATTTTACCAAATGATTTGAGTTGAAATTTTTAAATTTGACTATTTAAAAATTAACCTAAATTTTTATTAATTTTTTAAAAAAAATAAAAATTAAGATAAAAAAATATAATTTAATTCAACAAGCCAAAGGTCAAATATATTTGCATATATGTTTTCTTCATCGAAGGAGTCGAGACGGCACGTACGTGGAAGCTCAACTTGATCAGGGCAGCAACATTTGGCGTGGAGTTGATGAGGATGGCTGACAAAATGCAGAGACTTTGTCAGGAAAGAATGCACGGACGTCAGGCTTAGCTAGCTGATGAAACGATTTTATTTGAGAGGAGGACACAAAAGTAATTGTATGCGAATAAAAAAAAATAAGGAAAGGAAAATATGAAAAATAAAAAGATGAGAAGTGTAACAAATACTTTGACTGGTGATGGTAAAGTTGAAACTACGTGAATTCGACAATGGGGGTATGGACATGTGGTAGGATGTGAGAACTTGTTTTGTGGTCCAAATCCCTTCTCAGTCACTGTTTTCTCAGCCTCCCTCCCAACTCCGACCTTTAAACGACGGCTTGACATCTCCGGCGACAGAATCCGATCAAATACAAGCTCTTTACACTTTCTTCTCTCTGTTCTTTGTTGTTTTGTTCTTTGTTCTGTGTTCTATTCTTTTCTCTTATTTTGCAAGTCAGGTTGGATCCCAATTCCCTTCCTCTTTCTTTTTTCTTGTACAAAATTTTCTCTTTGTTCCAGAATAAATGAATAATAATCCAAATACACAATGCTAAGTAAACGAAAGGCATAAAATTTTTTGAAAAATGTTTTTGCAATAGAGTGTTCCAACTGAACTTTCGTATTGAAATTTACTAGTGTCCAAACATCGCCGCCGTCGGAACCGCCATGGACCTTGATCTCATCATCACCTTCCGCCTCAAAGCGACGACGTCGTTTTTTCGAATCCGACCTTCTTCACGTTCTCGTCGTTGTCGGGACCTCTTATTAGAATAAGAAACTGAAAATTCAATGGAGAAAACCTAATTTATTCAAAATCCACCGTGTCAAATCATCAAGAGAATCAAGTGGAAGCATACATTGATCATGAGAAGGAGATGATTGCGGATTATAGATATTATAATCCAATACGATTTTTTTTTATAGAAGAATCTCTGTATTCTTACTGATGATGAGATATCAGAGAGAATAGAAAAGAATAAAAATGAATATCTCGTACGAATTGGGGACCATAACCATATAATATAACTGCAGTAATTATACTTTTTATATTTCTATTTTGATCCATCATTAAATTAGAAATATGAAATTAGATCTTTACATATAATAAACTCATACCATATTTAATATCCAATAAGATTAACCTTAATTATATTACTTTAAATGTATGGAGCTATAAAATAATTTATAATATATATTTAATTACATATGTACAGTTCACATGTTTATATATTTCCTAACACTCCTTGCATGCTCTTCTGCAACCAAAAAACTGACTCACTGTCTTCCCCCTTTTTTTTTAATCTTTTCCTACATCTTTGTCTCGATCTCCGCATTTTAAAATATTTATTTGCCTGCTCTCTCTTTGCAGTAGGTGTAAGTTACAAATATAGGTGACCCCATTAACTTGACCTTTGAATCGTGCCGTTCACTTTGCATGCAACGGTGCATATATAAGTGTGGAACATATGCGTATATTAGTGGTGCCGGATTTAAGAGGCTCCCATATATATATTGAAGAGAATATACATATTTCCTTCAATATATATATATATATATATATGATAAGATAAGTTATTATTTTATAGATAATTATCTTTATTAAGAATTTTAAATTTACTTACCCTAAACTCTCAATTTAAGATATCATTTGATTTTAGAAGAATTGTCAGCTAATTTAGAAAATTCATGAGAAGTTAAAACTTTAATTTGTACTTAAGTGAGAATCTATGCACAGTTCTCCTAGAATTCTCTTTCGACAAAAATAGGATCCAAATCTCTCTCTTTTTAATTTTTTAAAGTGCCCATTTATACAGATTTTGCAAGTACTGCAATGGGATTTGTGAGTGAATGACCTTTTGTAAAGAAGTTTTTCAATAAATAACTAAAGTTTTTGTAAGAAAATGACTGTTTTTAAATGGTCAATCCATTCAATTATTAATTGATTATAATTAATCAGTAATTGATCAATATTAATATATATTTTTTATTTATTGATTATGATTAATCATTAATTGGTTATGGTCGTTATTTTGCTAAATGAAAAAAATTTATCATTTATTTAAATAAGCATTTAAAAACTATTTATTTATCTATTTTTTCCTTTCTACAATTTCCATAACTTAATAGCATCAAATGATAAATCTCTCAGAATTTATCACAAAAAAAAAAATCTTATTCAAAGAAACAAAAATTAGTAATAAAGATACATTAATAGTATCATCATTAAAAAAAAAAAAAAAAACCTCATCCACGGTGGAGTCGGCCTTTCAATTTAAAAGGGTATATACTAAATTCTTTAAGGATTATTTGTTCGTTTACATAGATTTTAGGTTTTTTTATTCCTACTGATTTATTTTAGATTAAACACAGTAAAATTTTTGGTAAGGACTAACATGAAATTATTGATTTTCCTTTTTAATTTGAGAGCGAAGGATTTGAAATCTACACCTTAAAATAAAGTTATACATGCAATTACTGTTATATTATATCAATAAAAAATATATATAAATGATCTTGTGAAACACGAGATAAAACCTTCAATCAAGATCAGATTTATCAATAAAATATGATAAAGTTTATGGAGATAATTGTATATAAAAACCCGATAAGAAATTCCTTGACACGTGGGAAAACTCATCACCTAATACCTCAAACCTCTAATAACGTAAAAATATAACAAAACAAAAAAAAATCTTGGCTGTGGCTATGCTGACGTGTAAAAATGTGGACCCACCATTATATTCCTCAAATAATTTTCATTTTTCCTCATTTGAAAAACGTGCACCCCAAAAACATCGGCAACAGCTCGACTGTTCAAGTAATCACTTACAAAACCAGAAATATAAATATATAGATATAGAAAAATAAATAGAAAAATGGAAACTGTGTATATTACTTGGCCATGACTAGATTCTGCGTCAGAATGTCTAAACACTTCAAAATTTTAGATATGTTATACACGCATAGCTGACTCATACGGTTTACTTGACATTTTCCGCGTTGAGCAATTATCCTCTGCATACCCCATCTTTCTGCAGCCAGTTCCCTTTCCCAACACCAAATTTTCCCAAAAGAATCCAAGAAGGATAATGATCCGTTTGGATCATGTATTGTTGTTGGAATTTTTTAAAAAGTAATTAGTTTAAATGATCCTTAAACTCTTTAAGAGGTGACACTTTAGTTTTTGTCATTTTTCTTTTGCCGTGTTGACCCTAAATTCTCTAAAGAGGTGACAGTTTGGTACTTTCCATTTGGTTCCGTTAAAAAACTCATAGAATGATCACGTGAGAAGTACATTTTGTGCTTTTTGTACGAAAATATCCCTAAAAAGATGAAAACACCCTTATTTATATTGTTTAAAAAAATTAGAAAAAGAATAATCGGCCTAAATGGTTCCTGAACTCTTTAAGATGTGACACTTTGGTTTCTTTTTTTTTTTTTTTACCGTATTGACCTTAAACTCTCTAAAAAGGTCACGGTTTGGTCCTTTCCGTCTACATCCATTAAATTTCTAACATAATGAGTTACGTGTAATGCATTTGATATAATTTGAAAGAGTATTTTAGTAATATAACAATAATTAATTTAAAATTTGGGTTCACCCCCCTCCCCCCCCAACCCGAAGTTCGGATTTGGGTGCCCCCCACCAAGTCGCCATTTGGGTTGCCCCCCATCCCTACATGACGTTCTGGGCTCATCGGCGTTCGCGCTCCTAGCAAACTCGAATCTGGGTTATGTGGGAGGAGGGGCATTCATGCTCGTAGTTGAAGGCGGGGGCCTGGCGACGGAGAAGACGAGGGTGGTCCCTGGCTTCTGGTGTCAGATTTGGGGGGAGTCCGACGTCGGATCTGTTTGAGGGGGAGGGATGGGAGGGGAGGGAAGGGAAGGACGAGGGACGTCGGATCTAAGGGGAGAGGGAGGGAGAGATGGCTGACGTCGGATCTGTGGGAGAGAGGGAAGGAGGGAAATGGAGGATATATATATATATATATATATATATATATAAGTGAGGTTGGGTTTGATTTTTTTAATTAAGCTCTCTCTCTCTCTTAAAATTTTTTAATTGATATGAATAAGGATATTTTCATCTTTTTAAAGATATTGTCCTTCAAAAAACATAAAATGTTTTGTGAGTTTTTTAACGGAATTAGACGGAAAGGATCAAATTGTCATCTTTTTAAAGAGTTTAAGGTCAGCACGGCCTAAAAAAAAAAAGAATAGGGACCAAAGTGTCACATCTTAAAGAGTTTAGGAACTATTTAGGCCAATTACTCTTTTTTTAATAATTTTTTTTAAATTAAATTATTGTTAGATTACTAAAATACTCTCTCAAATTATATCACATGCATTGCACCTAACTCATTCCGTTAGAAATTTAATGGATATGGACGGAAATGACCAATCCGTCACCTTTTTAGAGAGTTTAGGGCGAACACGGTAAAAAACTAATAATAATAATAATAGGGACTAAAGTATCACCTCTTAAAAAGTTCAGGGACCATTTAGGCTAATTACTTTTTTTTAAAATGTTGTCATCAAACAAATGTTTGAGTCCAGAAAATTTGAGTTGTGTACGTTTGAATAGTCTAAAGGTAGAGTGTGACATGTATTTTTAAAAAGAGACAATTTGAATTCGGATTTGACTCAAATTGTTATGAAATAGTTAAACCACTTGAATATTTCACTATTAACCAAAATACACATTGTATTTAAGTGTAAAAAACTTAAATTGAGTTTGTGATCTAGATAATGACTAATTACCGCGCTAATATTTGAATATCAATTTTTAGAAATTAAAAGATAACATTTTTTTGAAAGGTAAATTCTATAGAAAAAAAAAACAAAAAAACAAAAAAAACAAAAAACATAGTCGATTTTGATCCTTGTGTGTGTCTAACATTATTATCTTTTTTAGGCAAAAATAAAGTTGTTGGGTTATAGAGCGATCAAAAGATATTGATTGTAAAGGTAAAACGACTCTCTTTTTCTCTCTCTCTTTGAATACGAAAAAAAATTACAGTATTGGTTCGAGCTTTGCGTCATCTTCGGGCTCATCACCAGGTTTTTGACCTTGAAGTTTAGTCTCCGGACTCGTCTCAACGTCGGCTTTCTCACAATGGTGGCTGTGTATGGAGTAGCACATCCGTTGGAGCGCATCTAACTTGTCTTAGAAGTTGGTCATCCTAATGGGTTGGTTTTGCTCAAATCTAGCTTCCATTCGACAGTCGATGACTTGCTACTGGTGGATCTTTTTTTTTTTTTTTTTTTTTTTTTGTAATAAGGGTGTTGATGTTTCCGCTCCTTTAGTGTGTTTTTTTTTTTAATTTACTCTGGTGTTTTGCTTTGGTAATAATGGAGGCGTGTCCTCCGCTTGTGCCTCCCATCCATTTGTTATCGGATGCCATGGTGTGAATACCCCTGCTACATGGGGATTGGTCTTGATTGATTGGGCTAGTCCATCAATTGTTTTGGTATTGTTTAACGAGCAATAGTTAAGCTCGAAGTTTATGTGCCGATCGGGTCTTTTCTCATTTGAGTCTCAGTATTTGTATTCATCATGTGTTATTTTGATATTTACTAGTAGATCTAGTCTATTTGTGTCTTATATATTTTGTTTCTTGTAAAATTATGGTTTGTTTGTTTCACTCTCTCAACTCCAACTAAACTGTACTTTTTCATCTCAATTTTTGTCTTTTTCTAAAAAGTCAATAAAATTTATAACTACTTTCTAAAAAATTAATACTATTCAAACTTAAAAATTTCAACTCAACTCAAACTCAACTCATTCACCAAACACCCCCTAAAATTTTTCTTAAAAAATATATATATATTGATTGTATCCTTGGAAAAAAGTTGTTGGTTATAAGGAAGCTACACGTGGCGTCGTTGGATTGGGTCATTCCAGTAATCATCGGAAGCGACTCCCCACCCGATGATATCCATGGGATATGATCTTTTGAACGCTTCCTCCGCCGGGGTATTTGGATAAAATGAATATACGTTTTTTTCAGTTGAGGACTCCAAACTTCCAAAATCTCAGGTAAGGACTTTTTTATGAGACTAATTAATACGAAAAAAGGAGTTGGGCAAGTGTAGATATTTTTTTCAGTTGAGGACTCCAAACTTCCAAATTCTCATGCAAGGACTTTTTTTGGCGACAATAAATACCAACGCTAACGACTTCATTCACCGCACCACAAAACCCTTTTCTCTCAAGCTCTTGATTCTTTCCCTTTTCTTTCTCTCTTAATCCTGCGTATTTCCGATTCAAATATTTCTCTCTGAGTCCTTTTTTTTTTTATCCCGAAAAAAAAAAAAAAAAAAACAAGCAAAGAAAGATGACTATCCTCATTGAGAAAACTGATCATGGTAATATACATATATGTGTGCGTATATCTATATCTATATATCTTTATATAAGCAATATTGGGTTCGACTTTGATATGATTTTTTTTTTCTTTAATAATGGAATTGTATATCTTATATTTTCTGTGATTTTCTCGTAATGTAGTGGCAAAAGCTGAGAACGAGAAATTTTGTTCAGAAACCAATGAATTGGTGTTGGATGGTGGTTTTGTATTGCCTAAAGACATATCAAACGACGGATGTGTCATATCAGAAGTTCTTGTGTCGAACAACGAATTTATCGCCCCCGAAATCAACTCCTTCGGCCAGTCCTTCAGGTCTGTTCTTATTATAATTTTTATTTTTACTTTCATTTTTTGTTTTTTTGTTTTTTGTTTTTTTGTTTTTTTTGTCTTTGATGTTTTCTTCAAGTCAAATTCATATTTGTAACGTGGTAATAATATGTCAAGTGCTTGTTCCGCTGCAGAGACTATAACGCGGAGAGCGAGAGGCAGAAAACGGTAGAGGAATTCTACCGGTTGAACCACATTAACCAGACCTACGAATATGTAAGCAAAATCAATCAACCCTGTCGAGAAAAAGATAAAATAACGCGTCACGATATATGTGTCTGAAATATGTTTCGGGCTTCTTATTCTGTTACGTAATGCAATGCAGGTGAAGAGGATGAGGGAGGAGTATGGAAAATTGAATAAAGTGGAGATGAGTATATGGGAATGCTGTGAGCTTCTCAATGAGGTTGTGGATGATAGTGATCCTGATTTGGATGAGCCTCAAATTGAGCACTTGTTGCAAACCGCTGAAGCTATCAGAAAAGACTACCCAGATGAGGATTGGTTGCACTTGACTGCTCTTATCCATGGTACTATATACCCTTCCCAATAAGTCTCGGTTTCTGCGTATATCGATGTAGATAAGGTCTTCAATCCGGCGGCCGTACAGGTTTCGGCCTGTAATTCGTAGTAAAAGTTTTCAAAAGTAACATGTTACACAGAAAATTATATAAGATTTTATGAAGATCAACTAATAGTTACACGAGTTTAACAAAAATTATATTTATCGGACTGTTATGTCGGCCGGACTGAATAATGAGTCCTTGGCAGCATTTGACTTTGTCCGGAAAGTCTGCTGTGTTTTTTGTCTTTATGGGGGCGGTGGTACCTAGATGATAACGTTGGAGGATTATTTAAAATTAATGAGAAAACTCTAGCTTTGGATGAATTTCTGACTATAACAATAAACAAATTAAGATTAAATTAACATAGCTTTGTTTCATGGATTTCAGATCTTGGAAAGGTTCTTCTTCTGCCTGTCTTTGGAGGACTTCCCCAATGGGCTGTTGTCGGTGAGTAATTTCCCTTTTGACTTTGCATACAAAATGAGATTCTTTTTTATTTTTTTTAACATTAAATATTATTTTTTTTATTTTTTAAGACTGAAAAAAAAAAAAAAAACTTGGTTTCTATGTCACAGGAGACACTCATCCTCTGGGGTGTGCCTTTGATGAATCCATAGTCCACCACAAGGTAGATATTTTTATTTTATTTGATTTTTTAGTCTCGGTAAAAAAAAAAATGTGATTATGAGGTATGAATTTTTACTAAAAAAAAAAAAAAAACATTCCTGTTATAATGTTTACAGTATTTCAAGGAAAATCCAGATTACGAAAATCCTGCTTACAATACAAAGAATGGAGTTTACACTGCAGGATGTGGGCTAGAAAATGTAGTCATATCATGGGGACATGATGACTACATGTATTTGGTACGTAAAAATCAACTCCAAAAACTAGAACAACCCCACGAATTTTGTGAAACTGCGATTGACTTAACCGGTGTTTTTGATTCTGCAGGTTGCCAAGGAAAATGGAACGACTTTGCCTCCGGCTGCATTGTTCATCGTCCGATACCATTCGTTCTACCGTAAGCAACATCACCGAGATCTCTTCTCTGATTGTGTCTTTCTCCATTGTTATGGATTGTTAGTCTGACCAACAACATTATGGTCCATAATATTGCAGCTTTGCATAGATCAGGAGCATATAAACATCTCATGAACAAGGAGGATGAGGAGAATTTGAAGTGGCTACAAGTTTTCAAGTAAAGCTTAAATACCAAGTCACTAAATTCTTCACTTTTATTATATTGTAATATTGCGAGTAAAATCAGCTATTTATTTATTTATTTTATAATGTGCAGCAAATATGACCTCTATAGCAAGAGCAAAGTTAGAGTAGATGTAGAGAAGGTCAAGCCTTACTATTTATCTCTCATTGAAAAGGTAAGAAACTTTTTTTTTTTTTTTTCATTTTTGGTATATGGGTATTTCAGGAATTCAATTCTTGTTTTTTTTTTTTTTTTCCAATTTTTATTTTATTTTTCTAAATTCAGTGATTTTTGGTGCAGTATTTCCCAGCAAAGCTCAAATGGTAAAAAGCTCTGGAGAGATTTTTCATCATGACACTTTGATTCAAGCCATTCATTTGTTGAAAGATACACAAATCAATTGTTGTGGACGAGGCAGTCCTTTTCAAGTTGGACAGTAAATAGGAGTTCCATGCATTATGTTTTTTTTCAAAGAAATGTGTTCTTTCCTTCAGCAATTCCACTTGCCCAAATTCCTTGTCTCTCAACAAGTTTTTCCTTTGTAATTTTACGCGTGATTGAAAGCTGCTTTCTCGTTTATGTTTTCATTTTCTTTAGCTTCTTAACATGTAATTTTAAAGCGCATTCAAACACAATTTCACAATTTTCTTTTACTGAAACTTATCTATTTAAAAACATAACCGAACACAATATTAAAAACGATCTCTTTAATTATATGGGGTATTTTTTATACCTGTTATTTACTCTCATTATGCAATGTGCATAAACTTGAGAAGAACAATGTTTCAAGAGACAAACACAAAATCAAGAAGTAGGTCAAGACAGGTAGATTCTTAACTTCTTCGTCAACACTTTTTTCGATAGGAGAAAGATTGCAAAGTTGTAAAGAAGTAAATAACGAGATGTTAGAATTGTTGAAGTAAATAACGTAAATAAAGTCATTTTAATTATTTTTTTGAAGGTTTTTTTTTCTTTTAATTTCTATAATTTTCATTTTGGGTCGCTTACTTTTGGACTGATGGGCCATTACCAAAAGCCAGTCAATAATCAGTTTCACTTGTCCTTTCTTCCTCCCACTTAGAGCTGTAAATATATGTCGAGTTAGACAGGACGACTGGTGACCTACCTTTTTAGTATGTGGGCTGGCTTGGCCATGCCTACATAGACATTTGGGCCCATTTGACTAACCCTAATATCCAGGTCGGATTGAGCTGAGGTTCTAGGACTATAGGTGGGCCCTGCCTGCATATGAAGTTGATAATTTTCCTATATCATAATATTTAATTAAATAATTAAATGAAAAAAATAGTAAATAGATAAAAATATTCATATCTCTTTATTTTATTTTCTTTTTTATTTATCGGAATATTTTTTACATATCTCCAACTACGTTCCTCGGCTAGTCGTCGGTCGCCAGTCTGTCTCTGGTCATCAATTGGTCTCAGGTCGCTGGCCGATCTTCGGTCTTTGGAATTTTATTTTTTTTGGTCATATTTCAACAGAGATGACCTGATGTATCCTGCTCCACACATTGCTTACCATAATTTTTTTTTTCCTTTCCATATTTCAACAAAAGATGACCGGATGTATTCGATTCCGGTCATCGGCGTCGATGTTGGTCGTCGGAGAGATTATATTAGAATTCAAAGTAGATTATAACATAATATATATTATTTGGATTTCAACAAAGATGGCCAGATATATCTAGCTCCGATAGTCAAAGAGATTCTATTATAATCCAAAATGGATTTTATCAGAATCCGAGAAAGCAAAATGGATTCCGATATAATGTAAAACAGGCAAAACATATGATATAATGCAAAACAGCAAGATTCTGATAGAATGCATAACGGATTCTATCATAATGCAAAATAGATTATATCATAATGCTAAATGGATTCTATCAAAATGCAAAATGGATTCTATCAGAATCCGAGAAGGTAAAAACGCATTATGATAGAATGCAAAACTTATTATGATAGAATACAAAACAAATTCTTAGAGAATGCAAAACGGATTTCGATAAAATGCAAAATGAATTCTAATAAAATTCAAAGTGGATTCTAATAGAATTCAAAACGGATTCTCTTTTTTTTTTTTTTTTTTTTTTTTTTTTTTTGCATATCTAGTTGAAATACAAAATCGTTAACGCTTTTATTTTCACTCTAAAATACCAAAAATTTTCCCGGTAAACAAACGGAACCAAGAAAACCGACAAATAAATCACCAAAAAACAAACCAAACCAATAAAAATAAATTTCCTCAGCAAACAAACCACCAGAAACAAGAAAATCATTCACAAAAATAACACATGCTTCTAATGGATTTTATTGAAATGTTCAAGTACTTTTCCAAATTTCACTACACTAAAGTCATTAAATTCATTATGCCTGTTGTTACATTTGATATTGTATCAAAGAGATGGTCTGTACCTGGTTGACATCTTGATTGGATTGTGATCAATGATCCTGATAGAATCCTTAAAAAATTAGGGTCCTCTTTCTCTTTAAATCTCTTCAACTTTATCTGTAATTATATACATATATGTGCATATGTATAGATGCGAGTGAGTGTGTGCATATATTATATATAATATACAACACTGAACAGAGAACATAGTTCATCAAATCAAGTAAGCAAAGCAAAAAACAAAATGAATTTATATCGATTTTCGAAGCAGAAACTTTAAAATACTTTTCTCTGTACATAAGTTTTACTCGGTTTTCTCAGCAACCAAACACTTGGCACAATATTCACACACAAAAAAAAAAGGCTAGCAAGAACAACAAGAACAGGGAAAACATAGAGATAGAATGTGCACTACTAGATCGACAGACTCATTTTTTTATCTTGTCAAGAGATTGAAGAGAATCGTTATCGGAAACCTAATGAGAGAGATAGAGATTGAAGAGAGAGATAGTAAGGAGATCACTCATTTTAGATGCCACAGATCCGTTGAGGTCAAGACGCCACGAATCGCCACGAGATTTGAGACTAGATCCGTAGAGAGCCGCCAACATCACGACAGTTGGAAAATAACAGTGTTGGAATCAAAAACTTCGAATCCACGGCGAGATCTTCCTCCAGATTTTGACTCCACGGCAAGATTGTGACTCTAGATCCAGGGCGGGATCTATTGTGCCCTCCTCCGGATCGCGACTCTACGGCAATCATTGCAGGAACTCCCGACGAAACTGAGCCAACATTGGCGCCGAGGAGATCCCGACACCTGGTTCATGTCGGCATCCTGATCTCGACACCATCGCCAGTCGACGGGGGTAGAAAGAAACAAACGGACATAGGGGCAGAGGGAGACAAATAGAGAGAGAAAGAGAGAGATAGTTTTAGAGAGCGAATGAGAACTGAAGAGAGAGAAAAATAAGTGAAAAATGAAACACAAATCTAAACTCAGTGATAAAATTAAAAATTTTTAAGAAAAATAAATTAAAAATATATGAAATGATAAAATTATCAGTTTTAATATTAAGGCTGATAGAATTATAAAGGGGTATTTAAATAATGGCTATTTTCCTAATTTTCTCCTAAAATTTTCTATAAATATACGTGTGGGCCTGGCCTGCTTCTTTACATGGGCCGGTGGCCAATTTTTATAGCATCACTCCCTTCGGGTAGTTTTTGGATTCTCAAACTCAAAAGTAGTTTGAGCTAAAGTCACGAAATGTAACTTAGTGTGCGTTTGGTAAAACGGTTTGAGTTGAAATTTTTAAGTTTGAGTTGATTGATTTTTTAAAAATTAATTATAAATTTTGTTGACTTTTCAGAAAAAAATAAAAATTGAGATGAAAAAATATATTTTAATTGGAGATAAACTTGTGAGCCAAACGTACACTTACAAAAAAATTGAAACTTGCGTCAAATGGGAACACAAAATAAACTTGACAGGACATGCTAAGTGAAAAAAAGAATTCAAAAACTTATATTCTAGATTCGAAACTTAAGAGATCATCGTTTAAATTCATAAAATGTATAAAAGAAAACTTCATATCACCCGCCGGGGGGGGGGGGGGGTGCGCGGACATGATGCTAAAAACAGTATCAAAGTGAATCATTGGTGGCAAGTTTTAAAAGAGTTTCATTTCTTGAAGCAAGTTTCCAAGTGTTGATAATTGTGATGAAGTGGAGTCCTCAATCTACAACACATGTAATCTCTACTCAATTATCACTGTATCATGTCATGCGTGGTGATGTAAGTTTGATAGCGATCTACTAATGATTTAGTTATTTGTTTATTTATATACTTTTTCGTACTACAAATAATTTATTATTTAGCCTTCCCAACTAAGTAACACGACATACGACAGAACTTTCTTGTTGCCCAAATATTGGCCCATTACTTTTTTTATTACCCCAATTGTTCAAAACTTCCAAAATTTGATAGCAATCTCAACTTTTTATACATTTTTTTTTTTTTTTTGTCTGGATTTCAAAATTTCAATCAAATAAAATAAAAAACAAAGAAAAATAGAGTCATTTTCAAGGCAGTCTGATGATTGGGCCAAAGCCCAGCCCATTAAGAAAACCGGCCCAAATTTGTTCTCCCTCTGTCCTCCTCTTCCTAACTGTTCTTTCCTTCCCTTTCTGCTCTTTTCCGCGTCACTGTCACATTTGATTTGATAAAGTTCACTCACCAGTCACCGACTCACCGCCATTTCCAAATATTCTTTTTTTCGAAGATTCATCTGTTATCCAATGGAATTCCCATATCAAAGAATCCGATAATTTTCTTGCATTTTCTCGCTTGAATTTCTCGTTCGAAGTTTCGGTTTCTGATCGAAGGAAATCTCCATTGGATTTTGGAAGCTTTTTTTGGTTTTGTTTTGTTTTGTTTGTTTGAACCCTAAATTGAATCCAAAGATTTGAATTTTGGATAATTTCTGATGAGTTTCACCTTTCTGCAATGGCTGAAGCTCTCGTTTTCTTCTGCATTCTCCGACTGTTGGCGCTTTTCGTCTTGACTCGTCCTTCTCTGTGCGTCGCCGATTTCAGCGACGACGATTTCTCGATCGAATTCGACTTGCTCCGAGGGGATTACACCCCTCCGGCGCCGCCACCGCCTTCTCCTCCGCCTCACCCTCCGTCGGTCTCCTGCGGTGCCGGTCTCGGTGGAATTGGCTCGCTCGACACCTTGTGCGAGCTCAATTCCAGCTTGAGCTTCAAAGACGATGTGTATATAGAGGGACATGGAAGTTTGTACATTCTTCCCGGTGTTACTTTGAGCTGTCCGCTGCTAGGTTGCTCGATCTTGATTAACGTTAGTGGAGATTTCAGTTTGGGTTGGAATTCGTCGATCGTCGCTGGTTTGGTCTTCGTGAGCGCTAGGGCTGCGAATTTCTCCGACGGATCGTTAGTTAACGTCACCGGATTGGCCGGCGAGCCGCCGGCGCAGACCAGCGGCACGCCGACCGGGCTACAGGGCGGCGGCGGAGGCCACGGCGGGAGAGGCGCGAGCTGTGTGACGGACAACACGAAGCTTCCGGATGATGTTTGGGGAGGCGATGCGTATTCGTGGTCGTCGTTGGACAAGCCTGCGAGTTATGGGAGTAAGGGAGGTTCGACGAGCAAAGAGGTGGAGTATGGTGGGGAAGGTGGTGGGAGGATTTGGGTGGAGGTGGACGGCACGGTTGATGTGACTGGGAATCTTCTTGCGGACGGCGGCCATGGCGGTCTCAAGGGTGGTGGAGGGTCTGGAGGCAGCATATATGTCAAAGCTCATAGAATGTATATGATTGCTTACTATCTCTCTTTCTAGTGTTTACTTTAACTTTATTATGGTTGTCCCACTAATAATTGATCGCAAAAATTTGTCATTGATTATGATGGGGTTCAGTTGGTCTTGTTGCCTGTTGGATTGGTTCTAATTTTACCCTTTTTGATTGTTTGGTCTAGTGGTAATGTTTTGTTCCTTGAAGTTGGGACTACAGGCAGCTGGGGATGTGTAGAAATACCGTTATTGCGGATGTGTAGAAATACCAGGATTCGTTTCGTGGATCATATGTTTGGTGTAGGTGTGAATATTTGGAGTATAGAACGAGTAAGTGTAGAAGTGTGTTTGATTTAATCTGGGCTAGTTAAAAGATCGGATCGAAGTAAAATTTCTTGACTTGGTGAGTCTTTGATAGATTTTTTATGTGAAGATAATTAATCAAATGTTTTCTTGAATTTATGGCTCTATCTGTTGATAGGAATCAACTATGGTAGATAGTTACATGGCTTTAGAGTTGATGAACTGGTGTTATTTAAATTAATTATTCTTCATGGTTATCTATGAAAGGTCTTCAAAATTTGTTAATTTTCGTGAAGAACAGGACTGGAGGTGGCAGGATAAGTGCAGCTGGGGGTAAAGGATTTGCTGGAGGTGGTGGTGGAAGAGTTTCTATCAATGTTTTTAGCAGGCATGACAACACAGAATTCTTGATACATGGTAAAAATTATCTTCTTATGTCTTGAAGAATCTTAATTTAATCTGCGATGAATGTCCAGTTAAATTTTCCTTCCGTGATAGAGGAAAATTTGCATCTGAAATTGCTTTTTCCACTCCATTGCTTGGGTGCAAATCCCCTGCTATACAAGTTGTATCCTGATATTTATAAACAAATCACTATAGTTTTTCAAGCAGAAGTTTGTGGGGAGTCATGTTTGTTCAGTTATTTGTAATATTTTTTGTTCAGGGGGACAGAGTTTAGGCTGCACTGAAAATTCAGGTGGTGCTGGGACATATTACGATGCTGTACCTCGGAGCCTAATCGTCAGCAATCACAACATGTCTACACAGACTGACACGCTTCTGCTGGACTTTCCTAAGCAGCCACTTTGGACTAATGTTCATATTAAAGATCATGCAAAGGCTTTGGTTCCTCTGTTCTGGAGCCGTGTTCAGGTTGTTTGACAGCTAAAATCTCTGTGCTCCTACTTGACTGTAATTTTCCTTTTGCTAGTTGGCATCCTATTTATGCTTTTGCATCATATCTGTCCTTTTACGGTTATGTAGTAGTTGGGTTTTGTTTCTTGCTTGCCTTTTTTCTTTTGGTCTTTATCTGTGTTTGTATTTGTTTGTTTATGTACGTATGAGAACCAATCATTCGGTACCAAGACTTGCTGCTGGCAGTTTGGGTTGGTTGTGAAATTTACCTTTAATGTTATTTTCCAAGGGCAGTTCAAAATATTCTCAGATGGTTATAAGACTTTCTAAACTTCTTAACTAATTGTTGTAACTGTCACGAGGCTGCCTGTTAGTATTTTTTTGTGTGAATAAAATTCTTTGGATATGATTTCTACAAGAACATGGGAGGGTTGCTGTTTTCTTGCATATCTTTGTACGCTCAATATTTTGGGAAGGATGATACAAATAAAATCGCATCAATTTTTTTGGAAAACTATTTCTTCCTTAGTTATTATGTATGCAAAGAATGGAATATTCACATGTTGTCTGTGGTGGGAACTTTTAAGAGAAGTAGTTTGCATTTCTGAGCTATTTATTAGTTTTCATAAAAATCATGAAATTGTATAGTGGCTGTGTTTAGGATTTAAATTATTGATTCATTGTACAGGTACAAGGACAAATTCGCTTGTCATGTGGCGCGATTTTGAGTTTTGGGCTTGCACATTTTTCTTCATCTGAGTTCGAGTTAATGGCAGAAGAGCTTTTGATGAGTGACTCTGTTGTTAAGGCAAGTGGCGGGCTTCTCTCTTTATTCTCTCTCAAATTGTTTAAATTTTGGGCTGAACTAGGCGCTTAAGCTTTTTTATAAATTGGTCTTCACTCTTTGAAATCCACTTCCCCACCCTTTCCTTAGTTTAGTTCTTACATTACTTGGTCCTATTTTGAAGCTGCTATTTAAATGCTGGTCTTTCTTATGTTAATATCTATCCCGTATTAGTTATTTTGTTATAGGATAATACTTTGGATTTTTACATTCTCACTCTTAGAAACCACCAAGCTCACTATCTTGCTACTTAAGTGTTTGGTATTACTTACCAAATTAGTGTTTGGTAGCATTAGTAATTGTTGAAACTTCCCCAAATTTTGTCTCTTTGTTTTCTTAGTTCTGCAAATAACCTACTTAATTTCTACGATTGTTGTTTTAGAGTATATTAATTATTTTCACTCTTGCAATGATGATCATACTCTTATTCGTTTCTGCAGCCTTCAAAAGGCATTTATATTATTCTTAATTGTTTTGTATTCAAGGTTCTCTCCTTAACATTCGCAATAGTTTTGTTTCCCTTTTCTTCTTTGCTTGGATGCTTACGTCCAATCATTATTTCGAGGTTTTGGTTATAGTTGAATGACTACTATTACTTAATTCAGATATTTGGAGCTCTTCGTATGTCTGTCAAAATGTGCTTGATGTTGAATTCCAAAATGCTTATAGCTGGTGGCAGTGATACAATTTTTGCAACGTCTTTGCTTGAAGCGAGCAATATAGTGGTTCTCAAGGTATGTCTTCTTCCTCATATTACTTAGTAACAATAAGATCTTCATTTATCTTGTTTTTATTTCTGAATTTATGTTTTCGGATTTGATTCTCAGGAATCGTCTGTGATACGGTCTAATGCAAATTTAGGAGTTCATGGACAAGGTTTCTTGAATTTATCTGGACCAGGGAATTTGATTGAAGCACAACGCCTGAGTCTTTCATTATTTTATAGCATCAATGTAAGCTAAGAGCTCATCATTAAATTTTATGTTTGCATCCTTTTCTTGACTGAAAATTGTGAACTCAGGAACTTCATGGTGTGTTTCTTTTTGAAAGTTAAACCAATTACCCCGATCTATGCGGAGGGGGCACTTTGCATGGATCCAGTGGATTTGTTTTTCTTGCTTTAAAAGATTCATAATTGCCTTTCTGTACTTGTGCCTCTTTGCTGTTCAAAAATCACCGTTTAGCTGACAATAAAAGCTCTCAATGCTATTTAATCCGCTGTGTTTAATTTACTGCCTGAGAAATTGAAGCATTGTAGTAACTACTGCGTGCTCCATTAAATTAAGGAGGGATCACTTACTCGCTAGAAGATTGTACAGACCTCTATCTAGATTTTTGTTTCAGACTTTATCTGCATATGCTGTTGGAGAATCATTTTTAACTATATTGCACCGTTGCAGACTCACACACACATTTATATACATGGTAAATACATGCAAAGAATATATTGTTTCATAAACAATCTTATGGATATTTCTGATCTAAGTACATTGCACAATTGATCGCTTTAACTACTAGAGACATCTTTGTTGTTTTAGTAACAGTTTGCTTAGTTCGAAATTCTGCAATTAGATATTTGCTCCATTGAGATTTTATCTTGTGGCTACCAATGTGCTGAATCTTCTCTTTGTAACATGAAGGTTGGACCTGGATCTTTTCTTCGAGGACCATTGGAGAGTGCTAATAGCAATTATATGTAAGTTCAAACCCATTAGTTTTTGCGCTGCCATATCTTTGCTGGAATATAACTTTTGAAGATTGTAGGACACCGCGGCTCTACTGCCATCTCCCAGATTGTCCCATTGAACTAATTCATCCACCTGAAGACTGTAATTTGAACTCTACTTTAGCCTTTACTATTCAGGTCTTCCATCTATCTGGAGAGAACTCTCGCTTATTTTGGTTCGGGTCACATTTAATTGCCCTTAGCGTTTCTAAGACTTTGTTGGTTCATTTTGCCGCTAGATCTGTCGAGTGGAAGTTGTTGCTGTTGAAGGCACCGTAACAGGATCTGTTATCCATTTTCACTTGATTAGAACGATGATTGTCCCCTCGTCTGGATTGATTAGTGCATCTGCACTGGGTATGCCTTTTGCTTTATCTTTTTTTAGTGAATTTTTACATTTTATTTGCAAATTCATTTGTATTTGATTTAACCTTTTTACATTTTATTTGCAAATTCATTTGTATTTGATTTAACCCGTCTGGACTATCTTCAGGTTGCAAGGGCGGAGTGGGAAGAGGAAGAATGTTTGAAAATGGTGTTGCTGGAGGTGGAGGGCATGGTGGAAAAGGTGGTGATGGATATTATAATGGAAATTTCATTGAGGGTGGTGTTACATATGGAGATGCTGGCTTACCTTGTGAACTTGGTAGCGGTAGTGGAAATGATAGCATAGCTGGTGCAACTGCAGGTGGTGGTATTATAGGTAAGCTTTCAACGAGTTTTGAGTTTTGAGTTTTTACTTGTCTGCATAAAACTGATGCAGTTAGCAGTCACCTTTTTAACTTGCCTCATTTATCGTTTTAATCCTTTTTTTAATGCTTGCAATGAATATTTGTGCCTTAATTGCATTTTGAAATGACTTGTCTAAGGCTCAAATTCTGTAGCTGATTGATGATTAAAGTCCTGATTGTCAAAAAAAAAAAAAAAAAAAAAGACCAAGTCTTGCCTTGAACAATAAACATTACCAGGATTTCTACGGAAGTCTGAACATAAATTTGATTATTTCCCATATGTGAGAGCTGTTCAAGTTAAACGTACCACTCTAGGTTATCATGCCTTCTAGAGATCAAATTGCTAAATGAATTTTATTTCGGATAGTGGTTGAGATAAAGCTTGATCAATTTAGGCCGACTATTTTTATGTGTAGCGTCTGGTGCAATATATGGTGTTGAACACTGTCTTTTGATGTCGTATCTAATATTGCATTACTGAGGAGGAGGAAGACTTAACCATGTGGCAATTGATGACTAATTTTATGTTCTTTTGATGCTTTTTAGCCTTAATATTTTGGTTTCGTTATTTTTTGCTAAATTATATCTGGTTTTGTTGTTATTTCTTTTTCCTTGTGACGAGTGGCCATAATACTTCTTTTTTCTTGGACAGTTATGGGTTCGATCGAGCACTCACTATCAAGTTTGTCCATTGAGGGTTCAGTTAAAGCTGATGGGGAAAGCTTTGGAGAAGATTTGACAAAGCTTAGTCATAGGTCCATCTCAAAAATAGGCCCCGGAGGTGGCTCTGGTGGGACAATTCTCTTATTTGTGGGTTCCCTGACACTTGGTGATTTTTCTACCATTTCAACAACTGGAGGGCATGGTAGTCCTAATGGTGGTGGTGGTGGAGGTGGTGGAAGGGTTCACTTTCACTGGTCAGAAATTTCCGTTGGGGATGCATATGTACCGATAGCAAGTGTAAAAGGAAGCATTCTTACTGGGTATGTTTGTAATAGATGCATGCCTTGCTCTTTTTTATGGTTATTGCCTATACTCATTTCGTTCTAAACTATTATGCTATATGTTATTTCATGTTGGTTTACCCAATTTGTTTGGTTGGATCATTTGCTGATTTGCTCCCGTCTTTATTAGTAAATAAATTTAGAAAAATGTATTGAAGAACTTGTTGATCCAGACTATTGTAATGTAAACAGTAATAAGGGCATATTCTCCAAACAAAGTTGTGTTACAAGTAAACTCCCTTGCAGCCTAGCTGATAATCAAGGATCAATAGGGTCCAGACTGTGCTGCATAACGTGTGGTACTTGAGATTTTATGAATTACTTCTCACAATCTGTGAAGACCGGGCATTTCTATATTTCATAAACCAAATATATATATATATATAATATATATATATATAATATATATATATATATATTATGCTTCTAACGCCTTGTAAGTATGGTTTTCAGTCTTTCCACTTTTGGAACTGGTTCATAATTGATCAGTTTGTTTAAAGCCTTCTTTCCACTCTCCATGGCAGGGGAGGATACGGTAGAGGTCAGGGTCTTGCTGGGCAAAATGGGACAATTACTGGAAAGGCCTGCCCCAAAGGGCTTTATGGTATCTTCTGTGAGGTAGCTTTGCAATTAGTCATATCCTATGATATCTTAACCAGTCATTAAACATGTGAATAAAAATTGCTATTCTGCTGGGAATATTTTGAGAATTTGTAGTTGTGATCAAAGTTTCCCTGGTGAAAAAGTTCTGCAAGTTGTCTTCATCCAAAATATACCAATGTTTATGTCTAACCATTTTAAGACATTTAATATATACCTTTCATCTATTTTCTTTCGTTTTATTTTAGTTGGCTTTGGCTAGCCGCTTGAGGATGCTTGAGGATCTGTATCTTTTAACTTGGAATGCTTTTTTCTCTAACCCTTTAAGTAAATTGCACTGCAGGAATGCCCTGTTGGCACTTTTAAGAATGTCAGTGGATCGGATAGAGCCCTTTGTTATGATTGCCCGTCTTACCAGCTTCCCCACCGTGCTATGTATGTTACTGTTCGAGGTATTCCTTCTCCTAAAATTTTATTCCTCTTCCCATATAGATGGCCATGTCATTGCCGCATGCTTTATTCTAAAGGTCCCCTACTTTAACACCTACTACAGCCTCAATGATTTTATTATTTTGAACAGGTGGTGTTGCTGAAACTCCTTGTCCGTACCAGTGCGTTTCTGACAGATATCACATGCCAAACTGTTATACAGCACTTGAAGAGTTGGTATATACTTTCGGTGGGCCGTGGTTGTTTGGTTTTATTCTTTTAGGTATTCTCATCCTATTAGCTCTAGTGCTTAGTGTTGCACGGATGAAGTATGTTGCTGTGGACGAGGTCCCACCCCTTGTGCCTGCTCGACATGGCTCCCCAATAGATCATTCTTTCCCTTTCCTAGAATCATTAAATGAGGTCCACCTTTCATTTGTCTTTGTGCTATTTTTGCTTCTTTATCTGAGATAATGTATAAGTTCATGGCTATGTCTATTGTTACAAGGCAAATCTTGTTTTTGTTCAGGTTCTAGAAACAAATAGAAACGAGGAATCCCAAAATCACGTGCATAGAATGTATTTTATGGGGCCTAATACTTTCAGTGAACCTTGGTATCTGCCTCATTCTCCTCCTCACCAAATAAAAGAAATTGTGTAAGCCTTCTTTTACTGATTGTCACACCTAGTGTATTGCAGAACGTTTTTTGAACAAAAGTTAGGGACCTCTTTGGTTTTGGGTTTTGATATTACTTAAGAGAAAAACAACTGTGAAAATCACGTTTACAGCTGAGTTTCAGAACCACCAAAAATAAAGTTTTAGCACGACCCCAAAACCCTTTATATATTTATAAACATTTCTTCATCTGTTTTGCTCATTCCAAAGAGGAGGGTAATGTTCTAAAAGCAAATATTTTGCTTATTTGGCAGGTATGAAGATGCATTTAATAGATTTGTGGATGAGATTAATGGTTTAGCGGCTTACCAGTGGTGGGAAGGATCAGTCTATAGTATTCTTTCAGTCCTTGGATATCCGCTTGCATGGTCATGGCTACAGCGATGTCGGAAGAATAAATTGCAGCGTCTTCGTGAATATGTTCGATCAGAATATGATCATGCTTGCTTGCGTTCTTGTCGTTCCCGTGCTCTCTATGAAGGACTTAAGGTATTTCCCTGCATTACATTTTCACTTTTTAAATTTTTTTTTCCCTCCCTTTTCCCTGAAGCCTGAAGGCTTATCATTAGTTTTTAAAAAAGGTTTTTTCGTGTTAGTGATTTGGTTCTGTAGTATCTATAACACACATGCACACTTAATAGGGATGTAAAC
This sequence comes from Ficus hirta, assembly GCA_038430175.1. NCBI lineage: Eukaryota > Viridiplantae > Streptophyta > Magnoliopsida > Rosales > Moraceae > Ficus > Ficus hirta. The sequence goes on from CM076588.1 coordinate 16,492,553, forward strand.
CAACACAAATTTGGATGTATGCATGACGTGCATGAATGCGTGCTTTATTAAATGCATGAATTTGTCTCTTTGCATGGATTCTGTAGCTTTCTCGAAGTTTTCCAAATGCAAGTTTGGTAGGTGTTTTCAAGATGTGTCTTATCGAGGTAACTGATTTCCTGCTAGAGGATTCTCTTTCAAGTTTCAGTCCATACATTGGGTTGAGGATGTTTAGGCAAATGGAACTTTAATTACCGAAGACAGTGATGAGTTCATTTTCTGTTTGATGTTAGAACAGTAAATTTTTTGTGGTTCTGATACCTGCCATAAGTAGGAGCCTCTCGGAGATTTTGTTGTTAACTGGAAAAAATAGTGGACATGACGTAAAAAATTGTTACATTAATTTCTTCAAAATCTTTTCCTTTACACCTTTTGAGTTGCCAAACAAAAGAGTTTAAATATCTTGACAAATCTGATCTTTATGTCCTGCTTTTCTTAAGCATGACAATTGATCTTTTCAAGAACTTCTGTGTAGATTATCTGGAGCAGGAGTTCATTTACGTTTGATGGTTACCTTATGAAATAGGTTTACTTTTCGTGCTGCAGGTTGCGGCAACTTCTGATTTAATACTTGCATATGTGGACTTTTTCCTTGGTGGAGATGAAAAAAGAGCTGATCTTCCTACACGTCTTCATCAACGTTTTCCAATGTCTATAGTTTTTGGTGGAGACGGAAGTTACATGGCTCCTTTTTCTCTCCATAGTGACAACATTCTCACTAGCCTCATGAGTCAGGTTTGCCACCTGTTAATCTTTTAAGGTCGTGGCCGATTTTAATTCTTTTTCCCTTATTTCTTTTAATGAAGCTTTGTTGATTGTATATTTGACGAATTTTCAGTCTATCCCACCTACAATATGGTATCGGCTTGTGGCTGGTCTAAATGCTCAACTGCGCTTAGTACGGCGTGGACACTTAAAAGTCACTTTTAGTCATGTTGTCAGCTGGCTGGGAACACATGCCAACCCTACTCTAAGGTCCTATGGCGTATACGTTGATCTTGTTTGGTTTCAATCTGCAGCTTTTGGATATAGTCAGTTTGGACTTGTGGTCTGTGCCACTCAGAGTGAAAGTATGCTATCGTCACCAGAAAGACAGAATATCTCATTTCTTACTGGGCAGGAATCATGGTAACAATCTTCTCTACTCATGATTTTCTTTATTCATGTATTCAATTATTGGGTTTACTCTGTCTTCTTCCATTCAGTGTTCCAAGATTAGATAGGGTCGATCAATCAGACCATTCGAGAACCAGTGAACATCTAACGACAAATAGAAGGTCATTTGGAGGGATTTTACACAATCAGAGCTTAAGAACGTTGAAAGAGAAGAAGACAATTTGTTATCCATTTTCTTTCGTAGTTTATAACACTAAACCTGTTGGACATCAGGTAATTAACGACCAGTGTAACTGAATATACTAATAATTTCTTCATGCTGAAGTCGGGTTACGATTTGTGGATGATTTTCTGACTCTTTCCCTTTAATCATTACAGGATCTTGTTGGTTTGCTCATTTCTATCCTGCTACTAGCAGATGTTAGTTTAGTCTCCCTCACTTTTCTGCAACAGTACTCTATTTCGCTGCTCAACTTCTTTCTTGTGCTATTTATACTTCCTCTAGGCCTAGTATTTCCCTTCCCTGCTGGAATCAGTGCTTTGTTTAGTCAAGGACCAAGACGATCAGCAGGTCTCGCACGTGTGTATGCTCTGTGGAATATCACATCCTTAATCAACATTGTACGTTATTCGCAACTCAATACTTCTAGTCTTCTAGTAAGTTACCGTAAACTATAAATGTGCATGTCAAGTACTCGGTTTTGTGGTAATTTGGTCTAGAAATTTGTATGAAAGTGCTTTCTTGCTAAAATGGCTTCATGTTCTCCTCACTACGGGGAATCATGGCTAAAATATGACTCCTCACTGGCATTCAAAAGTTCGTACCGTCAAACAAGCTATTCTCGCAAATCTTGAAGCTACTTCTAGATCTTGTTTTACTGTAATCATATGATGTCTTTGTTGTCTTCTTTATGCTTTCCGATTGATTAAAAATTGGCTATTATTGATGCTTATTGTGACGAGAGACGGCCTTCCAGGCTTACTCCAACGTTCTTGAGCATGTTTCTCTCTCTTTCTGCAGGTAGTTGCTTTTATATGTGGACTAATTCATTATAAAACCCACTCAAGTAAAAAGCGCTCGGACTTTCAGTCCTGGAATTTTAGCATGTAAGTAGTCTTCCATGGTAATTAAGAAAAGCTCGCCTCACTGGTCGCTATGATTCGATTTGTCGCAATTGTAACTTTTCTCTACGTTTGTGGTTTTGGTTAATCCAGGGACGAAAGTGAATGGTGGGTGCTTCCTTCTGGATTGGCGGTATGTAAAATCATCCAAGCATGGTTTATCGACCGCCACGTGGCAAACCAGGAAATTCAGGACCCTTCTTTGTATAGCAATGACCCTGATGTGTTCTGGCAGTCATGATGAAAGCAATTCATTGACGATGTACAGCATCAAGTTAGTCTCATCCATTCTTTTGTTAAAAGTTTGTCCATATTATTCTTACTTGTTTGTATTGAGAAAGCAGGTTAGTGGTTTGATAGGACAGATAAAAAGAAAAATAATCACTAAATCCAATATTAACTCTTAGATTTGAGCCGGTTATACCATATTTTAGTTAGAAGCTTGTGTATGCTCTATACACGTATGTGTTGAAACAGACCAAAAACGGGTCAAATTACAAATCTTCACATTTACTTGTCGAAATAACACGATACCAAATCGGCATTGAATTAGCAGCTTTGGGTTCATTATAAATGGATATAGATCAGTGAAGGATTGATACGATTAAAATGATTAATAAAACGGGTTGTATTCGGGTTGACCTGTTTAATTTGTTCATGTAGACTGATACGATTAACTATAGTTATCATTAACAATTAAGCATTCGTTTGGATGAATTATTACATTTGAATGTTCTTTCAACTTGAATGTTTGAATTCAAATGTGTTTATCAAAATGGAATGTCTTTGAATAAATTTTTGTTAAATGTAATATTTGACTACTGTATAGGTAGAAAGATGAGTGGCATGGATTTTTAAAGAGTGAAAATTTGGAATTTGTATTTGAGTTGAATTGTTGTGTAATCTAGAAAATTACTTAAATAATCACTTTTTTATTTTTTTTTTATTTTTTATCTATTAATTAATATGATACAAATTCTCTATTTTTAATCAACATGACATAAATTTTAATTAATTTTAGTTTAATTTTGTGTCATATTAATTTAGTGTTAATTATTTGTATCATGTTGATGTAATGGTCTTTAAATTTGTGTCATTCAGGTGTTTTCTCCTGTATAATATAAGATAAAAGTTTATATAATTAACTTAATACAAATAATTATCTAAAAAAAAAAAACTTCATACAAATAATACAGATTTTAAAATAGGTGGGTCTATTGATACCCTCAATTTTATTTTTTCTACTAACTTTTTAAAATTACTTATCATATTAATTTTACAATAAAAAATTACTTGTTACACCTTTTAATTTTTCAAAAAAGGCCTTGTAAATACATTATTTACCTTTTTCTTTCTTCTTCTATTAAAGTCTAAATTCCTATAATTTTTTTCTCCTTTTTTTTTTAAGAAAAATATTCTTTTTTGTTGTTTTTTTTTTAAATTTATTTTCAGGAGAATTTTTTTTTAAGAGAAGATTTTTTACTTTGTTATTATTCTTATTTTTCAATAGTTTTTGTAGTTCTATGTTATAACTAGTTTTTTATTTTTTTTATTTTTTAAAAATAACAAGTAAATGAAAAACACATATATGACATGGATATGTAATCAAATATATTGATTTGATTGGTTATTTATTTTATAAATAATTGAGAGAAATGATTATTAAGAATTCACTCTGAATTGTTTTTTTTTAATTATCTAATAAAAGTATTAATCAAATTCATAACATTTTTTATTATGGTTATGGAATACTTAGTTTTATCAGTATATTATCCTTAAATTTTTATCGTCTAAAGAAAAAGTGTATCAAAAAATAAGTTTTTAAATTTTTATCTTAACATATAAACTGATAAATAATTTTATTGGATATTTAAAAAGAAAAAAGAAAACTTGTGAGAAGAAAATTTAAAAATAAAAATAAAAGAAAACATATTAAAAAATGTGCAAAGGTTTAGATTTAGTATTTGAATAAAGAAAGAAGACAAATAATTTAGTTATAAAGGTTTTTTAAGAAAAAAAAAAAAACTTTTATCTTAACATATAAACTGATAAATAATTTTATTGGATATTTAAAAAGAAAAAAGAAAACTTGTGAGAAGAAAATTTAAAAATAAAAATAAAAGAAAACATATTAAAAAATGTGCAAAGGTTTAGATTTAGTATTTGAATAAAGAAAGAAGACAAATAATTTAGTTATAAAGGCTTTTTAAGAAAACTAAGGAGTGAAACAAGTAATTTTTTAATTCTAAAATTAATTTGTCGATGATTTTGAAAAGTGGGTGGAAAAAGAAAAATTAGGAGTGTCAATAGACCAATCCTTTTAAAATTTGTACGCTTTCTTTTTAAGCAAAGATAAATTGAATTGATTAGCATGTGTTACAATTGTATTAGATAAGTCATAATTACCAATTGTTTATTCAATAAGTCTACCTATAAGTCCACATGGTTCTTTTTTGTTGAAGGTCGTTATGGTCGATCTATCCCGTGAGAATTTTTGTATGTATTTGCTGTGTATACAAAAAAATTTAACAATTGTTTATTCAATATATAAATTTACACAATTTTGTTGGGGTTATTTTAGTAGGTGGGAAATGAGGAGTTTGTATAAAAATCATCAAATTTTGAATTTTGGAGAGTTTTCATTTCTTTTTTTAAAAAAGTTATAGGATGTATACAGTAAAAAGATTAAAAAAGTTAACCTTCGGGTTGATATTTTCTGAGATGATTAATCAAAAAATCGTGTTTGGATTGAGTTTTTTCTTTAATACTAGTTAAAAAACATGCGTTACACGTATTGAATTATCAATGAAATTTTTAATCACATTAATCATGAAAAATAGTTTACCAATATACGTTAGTAAAAGAAAATTTTTCTTAAAAATAGTAATTTGAGTTGAGAAGTTATATTTTATCGTATAGTCATGTTGATATTTTATCTATTTTATAAAACATTCTAAAAGTTTTAATGCAATTATGTGGAAACAATGAGTAAAACAATAGCAAGAGTTACATCAATTGAAAATTAGATTGCTTAAGTAGAACTTTTAAAACTTAAATCCACTTGTGTCAAATACAAAGAAAGAAATGTATTAAAAGGAAATGATCCAACAACTTTCTTAGCAAAAGAACTAAAATAATTACACAAAAATCATTCAAACTAACAACAATAAGCATAATAGTCTTCTTTTTGAAAAAAAAAAATCAAAAAGAATTTAGAGAGAACATTTACAATCCCTTTTAAGCTACCAAGAAAATCTAATACGGACACAAAAATTTAATCATGAAAAAAAGGAAAAAAAAAACCTTAACCACAATTAGACATGATCACAATTAAGGAGATTAGAGATTTTGGTCAAAAGTTAAAATAGAAATTTAAAATGTTGAGCTTTTAGTGAAGAGAAAATGAAAGAAAAAAATTTACAGGTAAAAGTACAAGCGGTTAAAAAAAAGCCAAAAATAAAAATATAATATAGTAAATTGAAAAAAAAAACATAGAAAGGGGGTTAGAAGAAAAGAAAAGTTGACAACCCAATAAAAGTAAAGTAAAATAAAATGAAAAATACATACCAAAATGGTTTTTCAATAAACAATGGGTTTTAGAAAGAATAAAAAAAAGTATCGAAATAGTGCGTGAAAGACAATGATGTGATAAAATAAATAAATAGAAATAAAATTTATCTTCTTCCTTTTCAACAAGGGGAAGAAAGAGCTTTTACTTCAGTACCTTTTTTTTTAAATTTTTTTAAAAATCTTTAGTTGTTGTTTTGCTCATCATTTTAAAATTAGAAAAGTCATTTTAATTTGAGAATCTGAAATTAATTCGTGTTAAAAAAAAAGGATTGAGGATAATTCTTACAATCATAGTCTAGTAATAATTCTCTATTTAACTGTATTATAAATATAGAATTTGAATCCTCCATCCTTACGTTAAAAAAAATTTTAAAAAGTGAATTTAGATTCATTTTTCAATTAAAATTTTCAACGCCTATTACTTGAAATTGGAAAAAAAAAAAAAAAAATCTTACACTAAAAAATGTTATAAGTTATACAATGACAATTATGTAATATGCATTAAAATTTTGGTCTTCTTTTAACCACAAACTCAAAATATACTTGAGTGAAGAAGTATGATGATGTGAGTAACTGTCAAATACAGTGCAGGAATGACAACATTACAAGCAAAAAAAAAAAAAAAAGAACCAAAACTGTACGGATTTGACGACGAAAATGATATGTCCACTCTTCTATATATTTTAGGACACTATTAATAAACTAAGTTGAAACGTAATTGCCCGGTGGTGAAGGGAAAAAGTAAAACCTTCTGGCAAACATAACCAAACATAACCTACTTTTTTTTTGGAAAAATTGTCAACTGAGCCAACTTTAACGGCTCAAATTTTTTCCTCTTTTCTTAATAATTACTCGATTTTTTAAATAATTATTCATTGATTTTTTCTTTTTATAATAATTCATTGACTATTTATTGGAATCATTGAACGAAAGTGTCCCACTTCTTAAAGTTATTTGTATTCGTGTGGTTCAGTGTTGCCTTTGTGTGAATAGTGAATTTCTACTAAAGAGAAATAATGCTTCTGATTCTACTAAAGAGAATAGCTTTTTTTCTTTTTTTTTTTTTATAATAAATTTTTTAAAGGCGTGAATTGCAAAGAAACGGATTAAAAAGTGTCTTGTATAGGATTTGTTAATATTCAAACTCGTAATGAAATTGCTTCTTTCATAGCAAAAAAACTCGTAATCAAATTGGAAACTAGTACTTGGTAAAAATATGATAATTTTCAATATTCAACCACTCTTTTTGAACAATCAACACCGGGGGTGACACCTAGCAATTTGTTAATGTTCTTCTAAAGTTTCACTCAAAAAAATTGACCATGATTGGAAGTGGATAATTGAACCTTATGGATATACCTCAATGAACCTTGACAATGTTTGTTGATCAATTCATTAATGAGTACAGTTTTACCTAACTCAGCCTCCCAAATAGTCATATTTTTCCTCCAACGATAAGTGAGTTAACAATCTATACTTTAATTCCTATTTCAAAAATTAAAAATTTTGTATCTAATGGTATTAAAGCATGTGCAGATCTTATTATTTTTCTTATGAGCACTAAATTATTTAAGTGATGTTACAATATAATTTGAAAATGAGATTTGAGTTTTTTTTTTTTTAAGGGAAATTGAAATTTAATTAATTACCAAAACAAGCCAAATCATCCTTTAAAAAATAAAATAAAATAAAAAGAGCAATTAGCCAAATCAGCTTTAACAAAGAATTTTTTTAGTAGAAAGTGTACCCAAATACAATCAATTGAACTAGAAGTAACTATGTAGCTAGGAAGTGTGCAATAGCATAACAAAAATATTATGAGTTTCAAAAAAATCTCTAATGTATAACTAAAGATATTGGTTAACAAATTTTTTTTGCTTATAAGATATTGTTTAACTAATTAGATATGAGTAAGTATATTTGCCGAAATTGAACTGAAAAGAAGTATATTGAAAAAAAAAAAATTATATTACCACATCATCTAGTAAGATAGTATCTAATGCTTAATAAACCGCTTGACCAATAAATAATGAATATAAAGTACTTAGATATGGACGCAAAATATTAAAAACTTTGGAAAATATATCCTTTTCAAAAAAATAAATTAATATGTAAAAATTGAAAAAAAAAACTTGAGATGTAAAACCAGAAGGTTATTGAATTTAAATCCCCTTATTCTAAGTTAAAAAAAAAAAATTTAGAGCAAGGGAGAAAGAGGGTGGCACTTCTCACATCATGATTTTTCCTTAAAATAAGTTATAAGGAGCATAAAAGAACAAGTACCAAAAAAAAAAAAAAAAAAAAAAAAAAAAAAAAAAAAACCCACTAGCGTAACAGAAGCCATATTAGGTTTGTCGTACACGAATAAGATTCTTTTTCGACAGAATAATAAGAGTGCGCGTCACATACAAAACAAACTATATAATACAATATTATTTATTTCAGCAAAAAATAAATAATACTATATGATGTGTATTTTTTCTTTTAGAATTAATAAAATAGCATAATGAATATGATACATGATAATAAATAGCCGTCACGCACTTCTTGCCATCACGGTTGCCTTCGTCACCGGTCGTCCCGATCGCGATCTCGTCTTGTCGCCGTCGGGATCCCGTCATAGTCGCGATAATAACGCGATGTCGAAGGCAAAGAACGTGATCTCGATTCTTGTGGCCGTCTCGGTCCCGTCACCGTCGCCCACTGGCTCGGCATCCTCTCCGGTTAGCGAGTTAGAGAGAGACGGAGAGGGCATGTAAGGGAGAGAGAGAGAAGGGGTAAAATTGGAATAAAGTTAAAATTAAATTAAGATACGCTATATAATTTACATTATTTGAAAAACCTACTATAATTTTGATTAGTACTTTTTAACTGTATTTTGTTTTTTGTGGTGAATATATATATATATATATATATATGGCGTATCGCGCACAAAGTAATCCGACCAATCATAATAAACACATGATTGGTTGGCAAGCTGACTACAAAACCGATGCAAGTGATGACATTATATTGGAGTTCACCAACAAGGAAAGAAACAGAAGAGAAATGAAAATCTTCTTTGAAAGTTTGTCCTGCTATAATATCAAACTATCGGGTTGGTTTTGGCTCCATATAATTGGAGTGAGTTGCTTTACCTAACATCCTAAAAAGCTGCAACACTTCTCTCTCTCTCTCTCTCTCTCCTCTCTCTCTCTAGAACCAGTGATGGGGCAGCAGAGCCTGGAATCTCCACTCTTGCACAGCAATGGCTTGGCCAACGAAAAGAAGAGCTCCAAAAGAGCTCTCTGGCTTCTTTTTGCCTTCGCCACCATCACAAGTCAGTTTAATTTCCCTTTCAATCTCTCACTTTGGTTTCTCACTTTCTTTTTTTTATTTTTATTTTTTTTATAATTTATTTTTATTTTTATAATAACTATATTTACAAATATTTATGCAATTTACTGGAGTTGGGTCTGTCACATTCTCCGGATTCTGAGATTGAAGATATTAAACCAGATTGATGTGAGAATTTAATAAGAAAGTTTGAAGTTTTGTTTTTCAAACACTGTGAAGTGATTAAGATATTGAATTTGATTTCGGATTCATGGGGTTTTGTTTATGCCAAAATTCTCAAGTTGGTTCCAATTCTCCAACCATGGAGGAGAAAATTTTCTTTTTCATTTTTGTTTCTCCTTAATAAAAGTCTGTCACGTTATCTCTGATTGAATGAATGCCGATTGCCCGAAATCGGTTTTTATTTCGATTGTTATTTCATGGAATGAGTTTTTTCATTTTTCTCAGTTGCTGGCCTTGTACTTGGAAGCAACATAAACATTTGGTGGCAGAGAGGAGGAGGAGAAGATGGTCACCTTTTTTGGGTAAATCGTCCTGACATTGTGGAGTCGGAGCAGGCGGTTGTTGCAGCTGATGATGGCCGTTGTTCGGAGGTTGGAGCGTCGTTCCTTAGGCAGAATGGTCACGCTGTCGATGCTGCAGTGGCGACAGCGTTGTGCCTTGGCGTCGTTAATCCGATGGCCAGTGGGATAGGTGGTGGCGGTTTCTTGATTTTCCGGTCTGCATCAAGCTTGCAGACACAGGCTTTTGATCTAAGGGAAACTGCTCCTTTGGCTGCTTCAGAGGTATTCTTTCGTCTAAAATACTGCTTCTATTTGGACCCCATTTTTCATTGGGTTTAATCTATGAAAAACATTTGTTCTTGACTTTAAGATCTTTTAAGGTTGAACCCGTCGAATGATTAGGTTCACTTGAAATTTTATTTCTTAAAGTATGTATTTAACAAGGCATTTGACGCTTTGAATGTTTGTAAAAATATGAATTTCGACAAACAGAATATGTATCAGAACAATCCCGGGGCCAAGGCTTATGGTGCACTGGCAATGGGGGTTCCTGGTGAGATTGCTGGCCTGTACGAAGCTTGGACGAGACACGGTCGTTTAGCATGGAAGACTTTATTCCAACCCGCCATAAAACTTGCCAAAGATGGATTTGTTGTTGCTCCTTATCTTGAAGGACATATGAATACGAATGCAGAGAAAATTATGAAAGACCCCGGACTGAGACGAGTGTTTGCACCTGACGGGAAGTTGTTAAAAACGGGGGAGACATGCTACAATGTGGAACTTGGCCGTAGTTTAGATGAAATTGCAGAACTTGGGCCACAGGCCTTCTATAATGGTACTGTTGGTGAGAAACTGGTTAAGGATGTGAGGGAAGCAGGCGGGATTTTGACAATGGAGGATTTGAGGAATTACGAAGTGGACATCATGGATGCAATGGCTGCGGATGTGATGGGCCACACTATATTCGGAATGCCTCCTCCTTCAAGTGGAACTCTCGGGCTTTCTCTAGTAAGCGTCTTTTTCCATTCTTTTTTCGGGTATAATTGGTCTAACACAAGCTGCATATACTTGTTTAACATTGAATTTTAGCTTATCATTGAAGGACATTAAAAGCTCATTTGAAGCTCTCTTTCTAACTTTCTGAATTCTGTAAACTCTTTACTAAAACAGATTCTCGACATTTTTGAGAGCTACCGAAGTTCTGATGCTGCAAAGGGAGATCTTGGTGTGCATCGGCTGATCGAGGCGTTAAAACACATGTTCGCCATCCGAATGAACTTGGGGGACCCCGATTTTGTGAACATTAGTAAATACGAAAAGGTGATGCTTTCCCACGATTTCGCTGACCAAATTCGGAAAAGGATATTTGATAACACCACTTTCCCTCCAGATTACTATTTGAACAGGTATTGTCCTTTTATTCCCTCGAGGTATTGCTTGATAATACTATTGAAATCACTTTTTCAGGTTTTTTTTTTTTACCATAAATGGCAGGTGGAGTCAGCTAAGAGATCATGGAACAAGCCATTTTTGCATTGTAGATAAAGATAGAAATGCTGTATCAATGACAACTACTGTAAATTATGCTTTTGGAGCTGGTGTTCTCTCTCCATCCACTGGAATTGTGCTCAACAACGAGATGGACGACTTCTCAATTCCCGCCGAAACAACCCCAGACAGTCTCCCTCCTGCTCCTGCAAACTTCATCAGACCAAACAAGAGGCCTTTATCTTCGATGACCCCAATCATCGTCACAAAGGTATATGAGTACTCCCATTGGACATTGGACCCGTTAGGCATAGCCTTTACTTTTGCTTTTAGTCGGTAGAAAAAGAGAAGTAAAAGGCTGTAGTTTTCCGGTTAGTGTTTAGAACCACATTTTTAATCTTCTATAAATTAGTAAAAACGTTAAAATGAAGTTTCTAATGTCTTATTAAAACTCTGATACAAGTTTCAAAGTTTACTCAGAAGAGACTTTTTTGAAAGCCTCACTTTCCGATTATGATTGGAAGCTCTTTTGGAGATAAAAAGCACCTCTAAGATATTATCCAAACACTTTCAGAATCAACTTAAATCCCTATTGAATCTTCTATTTCCGGTTTCTTGGCCGATTTCTTATCCAGTTTCTTATGCTTCATACAGGATAATCAGTTAGCCGGGGTCCTTGGTGGCAGTGGTGGTATGAGTATAATCCCAGCAGTTGTCCAGGTTTTCCTCAAGTATTTTGTTCTGGGAATGGACCCTTTAGATGCAGTTCAGAGTCCACGGGTCTACCACAAGGTTCCTAACTTGTTACTATTATTGCATATGGGATTTTATTGAGAACTTTAAATGGGTTTTTGATTTTTGATTTTTAATTTTATTTTTATGATTTCTTGCAGTTGATACCTAACATAGTCTCCTATGAGAACTGGACTGTGATCTCCGGCAATCACATTGAGCTTTCAGAAGGAACCAAGCTTTTCTTGCAAGAGAGGGGTCATCAACTACAGGCCAAGGCAGGGGGTGCCATCACTCAGCTTGTTGTTCAAACCCTTCAAAAACCGATTGATATGGGGCGGAAAAGCGGAAAAGAGTCGAACACAAAAACATTTTTTGGTCCACTCATTGCTGTTAGTGACCCTCGAAAAGACGGGAAGCCCGCGGCTTGCTGATTGTTCATTTTATTTATGGAGTGGAAAATCATGAAGAAGAGCAGGTATTGGCTTGTTCTACGTTCGACTTCACTGTGTTGCATTGTTCCACTTCAAGTGTGCAGTTATTCTAATGTACATAACAATTCAATAGAGGTTCTCCAGCACAATAAAAATTGAATGAAAAAAAAAAAAAAATTTTCAGTCAGGGTTAGTGTCTATTGGGGAAATGTATCTCAGAAAAGAAGATAATATGAGAAAGGTGTTAAATTTCAGTCATAAATTCCCACTTTCTTTTTGCTTCATGAATTTCGTCGATACTACAATTTCTACGCGGTCTGAAAACGCATGAAGGAACTAACAAACTGACCTATGAAACCTCATTTCATGTCACCAAACTCAAACTTCCAAACAAGATTTGGAATTTACACTCTTCAATTTGATTGTGCAACAAGCAACAACACAATTAACAATCCCGCTGATAACCTCAAAACACACAAGGTACCCATATTTAGCAAGGTTTCAAGATGATTTGTCCATCAGCTGGATTGGAGCCAGAATGTTACTCTTGCTCGTCTCGACAATACACCCATTCATGACCATTTCCTCCAGCATGAAATGTGCCTTCTCTAAGTGGAACATGATGTCGAGCTCGCACTGCAAATTCGTCCACATAAGTAACTTTTAGACAGATGATAGGTGACTCAGAAGAGAAATCTTTTAAGTTCTTCCTAAAATAGGACTTACCACATTGCCAAAGTGTCGATCCATGGTTTCAACCAGCAGATGTATGAATTCCAAAATTGCAAGCTCATTCTGCAACATACATGACAAGAAACGGAGTTAAATATTCTCAAAAGCAAGCAGAGAACAAGTGTAAAAATACCATATAACGGGAAAGCTAAATTCACTCAAACATCTCATTGGCACATACATTGCTAGAGTACATAGCCATAAGAGGCGTTACCTCTATGATGTCAGATGCAAACAAGGAAATTGTTCTAGTAAAATTAGATTTTTGGTTTATGAAATATGAAACATATTATCATCGATTTGTTGGTAAACACTGGAATATGAGAATTGTTGGATCCCCAGTACAGCGACTCTTTGGAAGCTTCACTCCCTCTATTATCCCCTTTTGTCTCCAGATTTCTTTCCCACGTTTCTCTTAAGATGATGGGTAAGATGAATTGAGAAAGGCAATGATGAAGTGTCTGTACGAGTAAAAGAGGAGAACAAAAATGCTCCAAGTATCTATAAACGTGCCTTAACGAGATTTTGTTTTCAGGTGTCCACTTATATATGTTCAAGGTCTTAATGTCTAATGTTCTACCATTTTCGAGTACTAGCCTCAAAGAAACAATATTTGCCTGGACTTTTTTAATTGGATCAAGATGGATTGACTTACTTCATCATTGTCAACTCCGACAAGGAAAAACAATGAGGCATATCGTCTGTACACAATCTTGTAGTTCCGATGCTCAACAAAAGAACACTGTTTAACATGAAAAACAAATTATCAACAGAAACACGAATAGCTACTATTACACAACAAATCAACAATTAGCAGAAGAGCAAAACGTTTTCCAAAAATCAATATGTTGAACTATGATTGAATAGCTCACACATCTATAGCGTCTTATGCATTTACAATTTTACCAAACAAACCATGTGGGTACGCACCACCCAAATGACTACCATAGATAAGCAAACGAAAAATCATAACAAAACATCATCAGCAATAAGAACTAAAAAACAGTTTCTGCTTTCTATAAATCTATATGACCACCGATATAGATAGATATAGATTTCCGGAAGAGGTTTCGATGCAGACAAGATAGTAAGAACTGAATTATATATTTATCTATTAGGATACGATTTATATTTTGTATTCAATTTTGAATCTAAGATCATGTTTAACTACTTCTTTAAATTAGGTTCACTATATCCTGTTAAAGTGACTAATTCTCTCTCTCTCTCTATTAATAGTTTAGTAATTGTATCTTCATTAGAATTATGGTTAATGAAATTTCTAGTTTTCCATCTCTTTGAGTTCTTGTTCTCTCTCTAAAATGCTTTATTTTCTCTCTCTATCTCTCTAGTGGTTCTATTCTTCTCTCTCTTCTATCTCGGTCCTACACCAGGTTTTACCCAAATTCCCAAACTAAGAAATTCAGAGTTCGCATATCACAATCTACTGAATTTATCAATTGATCTTTACATTTCATATATTCAATCCTAACATACCAAACCAATAAGTCAAAATTAGCACAACTTCAGCAAGATCCAGTTCTGGAATTTAGAATTGTTTGTTGAAATTCCAAATCGAAATTCAATTCGTAATCTACGGAGTTAAAACCTAGGATCGAATCTAGGTTACTATCTTTTAATAAGAAGCCGATTCATACACATGCAAGAACATAGATGCAAATACATACATACATACGTACATATATATATATATATATATATATAGAGAGAGAGAGAGAGAGAGAGAGAGACCTGTTGCTCGGTGCGAGCGAGACATTTGCGGACGATTTCACCCTCAAGAGCTCGGCGTTCTTCGATAGTGAGATACTCGTAGTACTGAGCGAGACGGGTCTGGCCCTGTTTGTTCACCATCAATATGAATCTGATCCCCATCTTCCTCCGCAGCTCAGCCTCTGTTAAAACACAGCCAAAAACCCCCGCTATATATGTGTGTGTGTATGTGTATATATGTGTATATATGTATGCATATACGGCTTAGTAGGTGCAGTGGTAGAGAGGATCTGTTGGGTGATCTAAAATCGCAAATCCTTCAACCGCCAGCCACCGGAAAATTGTGTGCTTATATATTTTCTCTCTTCTTCGTCCTTTTCAGGTCCTCTGTCGTACTAAAATTTTGTTGCCGTTTCTCATTTTTATGTCGTTTATATAGTTTCTTACCTTTTCACATATTTACATTTCATTGTTTAATACGGTAATTTTGTTTTTATAAGTTTGTCGTTTTCTATTTGTGTCGTTTTCTATTTGTGTCGTTTCTGTGATGTTGGCGTTTTCCGAGTTGATGTCCTACTTTCATTGTCGTTTCTTAATTTTTTGTCGTTTTTCAAGTAATTGTCGCCTGTCGGTTATGCGGTTGTTGTTCGATAAAAGTTTCCGAATATTTTACACATTTACATTTCATTGCTGTTTAATGTGCTATTGTTTTGTCATTTTCAATTTTTGTGTCGTTTCTGGGATGTTGTCGTTTTTCGAGTTATGTCCTTCTACTTTCATTGTCGTTTCTCAAGATTTTGTCGTTTTTCAGGTTATTGTCGGTTATGAGACTGTTGTTCATTGTCATTTATCGATTTGATGTCGTTTACAATTTCATTGTAGTTTCATGTTGTTCCAGGTTTTCAAGTTTTGTGTCGTTTTTATATGGCTGCTTTTATTTCGTGTTGACGTCGTTTTACACTCCACTGTCGTTTCTAGTTGGTAAGGTTATTGTCGTTCTAATTTTTCATCACGTCTAATTGTAATTAATTCAACTTTTCCACTTTTTTTTTTTTTTTTTAAGTTGGGACAAGCAATTTTAACCCTGTACATTTTGATATGGAATCTTATGGACACACTCATTTGATTAAAAAAAAAAAAAACTATTGATATGAACTTAAGATCTTGAACCCACTTCGCATCCGCTAAACTAGCACCAGTAAAGTCACATTTCATTGTCGTTTAATTTATTATTTTTGTTTGTATAAGTTTTTCGCTTTGTTTTTGTGTCGTTTGTGATGTTGTTTTTCAAGTTGATGTCCTTCTACTTTTCATTGCATTTCTTAAGTTTTTGTTGTTTTTCAGGTCATTTTCGATTTTGAGGTTGTTCGTCACAGTCACTTTTCGATTTGACGTCGTTTTTATTTCATTATCATTTCATGTTTTTGCCACTTTTCAAGTTTTTTTTTTGTCGTTTTTTAGATGGCTATTTTTCTTCATGTTTATGCGTTTTACACTTCATAGTCGTTTCTTGTAGGTAAGGTTATTGTCGTTTTAAGTTTTTTCATCACTTTTTTTTTTTTTTTTAAAGACTCTACACTACACCTTATAGTGAATTGAACTATGAAATTATCATTAGCTTATACTTTCAATTACAACCTTTTCACTTTTGGAGGAGTGGAATGAGTGATATGTAGAGATCTTAATAACCCATCATTCGTCTCATTTGTATTAATTAAAAAAATTTCCTGGATAAGCATATTTTTGGCTTGTGAAAAAAAAAAGTACATTCTTTTACTAGAAAAGCAAAAACGTTAAGTTGTACTACGAATTTGACATTGAAAATCTCTATAAACAAAATCAGTGGAAACAGACCTTCCACACACAAGCTTAAGACTTGGATGTTACGTTATGGTGGCTCATGTTTTCCATAGATATGCAAAATAACATTTGCATTATATTGTTTGTTATATTACAAAAAGTATATATCAAAACTTTATTATGGAGCTCTCCGGGGGCTTCTCCTGTTTATGCAAGCCCCCCACCACCCCCCCCCCCCCCCCCCCCCCCCAACAAAGAAAAAAAAACAAGTTACGGCAGATTCAGAGAGCACATACTGGAGATATATATGTGTGTGTGTATATATATATATATAGATTACTATACTACAAAGCAAACGACATTACAGAATAATCTAAGAGCATTACAAGACCGATCCCGATCTTATGAAACTAATTTTGTTTGTTCACCAAATTATTGTCGTCTGAACAAACTTCGTCGTCCAACAATTGTAGAGGTGGTTCTTCCTCTTTCTTGTCCTCAATAACATCTTTGGCACTCAAGAAGCTTGGTTGGTTTGTTGAAGACAGAAGCCGAGCCCACATTCTATCGGTTATCACAACTTTGTTCCTCTTCTCTGTGATTCTCTGCAGATCAAAAACTTGCTCGTTATTATAGCTTAAGCAAATTATAAATACCGCATTCGGAAAAAGGACAATGGTATGGTTTGGCCAAGTTGTGAAGCAATGGCGAGGCATTTGAAATATTTAAGTATGTCCGTTTTTCGAACTTAAAATACCCAAATAAAGCAAAATTAAACTTCACTGCACTCTTAGGTTTGTTCAAAATTTTGGCTTAATTCATGCCCTCTGAAAAAATATATCTGGCTCCACCACTACTTAAGAAGGTTAAAAAGTTTTGGTAGTGAAAATTCAGAAGAAACGACCGGTAAATTTTAAGGATGGGACTCACGTAGAATGGTATATAAGAATGTCTTCCATTGACAAGCCCAACCGTAATGCCGGTGTAACCTGCCATTGCTCCATGAACGGAACTTTGCGCAAGAAGCGTGCAGTACACGTTATCCGAGGCAATGCTTGGAATGGCTCGGATCATATAAGTAGGATCTGCAAACAACCCCGTCAGAAAAATCGCCAACTTTCACATCCACAACATAGAATACAAAACAGAAATTTTATGATACTAACCTATGTATTTGAGGTTTATAGTCATTCTATTCTGTTTAGCAAAATGATCCTGCAAAAGGGAAATAAAAAGCCAAATGCAGGAAATTAGAGAAACATCATAAGAACAAACGGTTAGTACTCGGATACACCAATATGAGAAGTGCTTAAACACATGCAAAACTCATGAAATGTATGGAAAATACAATCTTTCCAAATGTTTAAAAATTAGATGCCAGACCTTGATTTTCTGAGAAATCCATAGCCCAACGTCTTTGAGAAGCTTGTTTCCCGACGCATCCTCTTTAGCCATCGAGTCCATGCTCTCAGAAAGAAGCTCTTGGCCTGCACCTTCTGCTGCGACAATAACCATGTGCCCATTTTCCTTGAGACATTTCTCTATGTACTCGAAAAGACCACCTGGGCCTTCAAGGTAAAAGGGTGACTCTGGAATTAAGCAACAGTCGACATCTCGGCTGGCAAGAGTTGCATGCATAGCAATGAACCCTGCATTGCAACACCAAGAGTTAGAATTAGGAGAGAGAAGTAAACTTGGGCATCATAAATGTTTGAGATGATTCAAAATGAGGCACAAAAAGGGAAAAAATGTTTGTTTGAGTTTAGATTTCTCGATTTAGTAAAGCTGGTGCTTTATTCATTCTTGAAAATCAAGATTGAAGGGCTTACCACTGTAGCGACCCATCAACTTCACAAAACCAATGCCATTCTCAATACTTTCGGATTCAACATGTGCAGCATTAATAGCACGTTGAGCCTCTTCAACGGCGGTGTCAAACCCGAAAGACTTGTCAATAACCTGCATCAGCAAGAAACGGCAGTCAAAACACTAAATCGTACATGAATAACAATGCGGAGCCAGGTGATCAAGTGAAGAAACATACCGGAATATCATTATCAATGGTTTTGGGAATTCCAACAACAGCCACTTTCAAGCCCCGCCTTCTAATTTCCTGCAAACAGAACAAATAATTATTTGCATAAGCTTATGAACCAGTTCGCTGTTAAGAAGTTTTCAAAGTCATTCCAAATCAAAGAGAAATTCAACTACTCGCAAAATATTTGCACCAGACTTCAAACAACCGAAGACGGGAAAAAGATTGTTACATACTTCAGCTACTGCATTAGATGTTGACACCTACATTCTTAGAAATGTAATTACCTCGAAAATTACAGATGCACCTTTCTGAGTTCCGTCTCCTCCAATTATGTAAACCTGAAAATAAAAAGTGTTACACATTTGACATCCACACGACGAATGACCCCACTCCAAATCAAACAACAAATGCGTAAAGAAAACTCTAGCCAAAAGAACAACTACGAGTAAAATATAAGCTAGAAACCTGATTTATTCCTCGATCTTGAATGCTGTCAACGATCTTGGACGTATCGTGGCCTCCTCTCGACGTGCCAAGGACGGTTCCACCTCGTTTATGAATGTCATTCACTGACTTGGGCGTCAAAGCAATAGTATTTTTTGCATAGAAGCCCCTGTACCCTCCCTAAAAAAAATTTAAAAATTTCAAAGTCAAGTAACTAAACAATTAATATAAGGCTTCGAATGGTAAGTAAAGTTGCAAACACACGACTTACATCGATACCAAGAACTCTCTTTACGCCATACATGTAATTCAAGCCGCACACGATTTCTCTAATAACCGTGTTGAGCCCCGGACAAAGACCCCCACATGTCACAATACAAGCGTTAACTTCATCGGACTCGAAATAAACCTGAAGAACCAAATCAAACCAAACCAACATCATGTTAGTCAGTGAGTCCTGATTGTAACGAGCTTTATTACTTAAAATTCGTTGCCTAAAAAAACATATAAAAACTTACCTTTTGACGGGGTCCGGCACGCCGAAAATGTATCCCTCTAGGGGAGTTTTTGTGAACGACAACCTACAAAAACAGAAGACAGTTCAAAACTAAGTTGATTGAGAATATTACCCAAAATAGAAAAATAATAAAAAATAATAATAATAAAACAGATTCTTTACAATAACAGTTTTTTTTCCCCAAAAAAAAAAAAAAAAAGTTCAGAAGTAGGAGAAAGCTGACTTTCTGAGGAACAGTATCGTCGTCATGCACAAAGTACTGCCTGCAAAACGGAGAAATAAATTTGGGAAATTGTCAATATCAAACAACAAACTTGAATTCCAATAATTAATCAATTTTAAATTAAGAGAAAAGATCAAATTAAATTTAACCAAAAAAAAAAAAGGAAAATGAGGAAGCTGAACATACTTGACGACGGAATAAGCAGGATTGTCTTGCAATGGATTCGGATACGTCTGTAAAACCAGCAAATTTAAGTAAAAATCAAAACAAAATTAAATTTCAATTGTGGAACAATAAAATTGTTAATAATCAAATTAAGCACAAGGAAGCTGACGTCAGCAATCAAGAATAGCAGAAATTCAGTTCCCAAAGCAAAATTAGCAATTAAACAAAACAGAGAGATAAGAAACGAAGAAAAACGACGACTAACAGGAAGATCGGGGATGTAATCGGATAAGTGAGGAACATCTTGGAGCACGTAACCGGCTTGGCCGGTGACGATCTTGGCCTTGTGATTGCCGTTCGATCCCATCACGACGACGACGATGATCGGAATTCAGCTGCGGAATGCGAAAACGACGACGAGAGCAGAGCGAGAAACGACAACGAGAAGTTGGAGTTGAATTGTTCGAAGGTGGCGGTGTTAGAGCTCCAAGTTTATAGGAGACAAGATTGACCTTACGAGGGAGAAGAATCAAAGTAAAAAAACAACGACACGCATGGTTTGTTATGTTCTGTTTTTGTTTATGTTCTGTTCTGTGGGGTGCTTTGGTTTCGGTCGCTGGGTTTGACAGTTTGGGAGTTTATTATGATGCGTGGAATCACATACCGGTGGCTCAGGGCTTTGGGTTTGACGAATTGAATTGAAAAGGTGGAACTTTTATTATTGTTTTATTATTATTATTATTATTATTATTTGGTTCTAGAATCTTATTGGCTCTAGAATTTTTTTTTTTCTTTTGGTCCTTTTAGTTAAATTAAAAGGTCAAGAAAGAAATAGGACAACATTATGTAACACATTTTTTTTTCAACAATTTGATTCAATTTAAAAATCAATCATATCCGGTCTTAATCAGAGACAAAATATTTTTTTAAATCATTGAAATGAAATTTTGTTGTCAAATGACTAAAATATGTGACATGTATATGAGGTCAAAAAAAATACAGTGATGTATTTTATTTTACTATAGTTTTACTTTTACAGCAAGAATTGTCTAATTTTATTTTTGGGAAAATTAATAGTAGCCTTGGGTGACAATAAAATATACCGTTGAGCTGTGGTCATAGGAAACAACTTTTATTTTTAAACTTGGGTTTGGTTGGTATGTCCAGAGAAGGCTACTATTAACGACAGCTATTTTAGGGAACCAAGACTGGCTGGCTTTGTTTTCCCTGTAACACATGACCTAATTAATTTGTCATCATGCGCATTATGATTGATAAAATTATACGTAAAATTATCACTAAATTATATCTATAAATATAAGTTTTTATCTTTTGAAAAACAAAATTGTTTTCTATTGAACTAGTATGTGTTATATAAGTTTGACATTGATTTATCGAAAAAAAAAAGTTTGACGGTTTTATTAACTAATAAAAAATACTAATTAGTGGTGTTTTTACACCCTCCATTTAGAGTTCATTTAAAAATTTAGCTTGTGCTTGGAACAAAAATTTGAAATAAAATTTTGATACTGGAGTTGGTTGGATTTTTAACAGATAATTATAGTTTTTGTTGAATTTTCAGGAGGAAAAAAAAAAACAAAAAACAAAAATCCAGTCAAAAGTTTGGACCTTTGTTCCAAACGCACCCTTAATTGAATCATATGTAAAACAATACTAGGGTTTAATCTGTTCTTGCATCAGGTTTAATTCAGAATTAATTATTCAGTCCCCTACAAGTTGATGTTCTCTACAAGAAATACGACCTCTGGTGACAAAGAGCCTATCTTCTCTTTGATGGAAAAAAAATAATAATAATTATAACAATAATAATAACTTAGCTCTTATCAGATTATATTATCAAGGTCTAGTACTTTATCCTCAATAAATTGACTTTTTTTTTTTTTGGCTAAATATCAATAAATTGACATTGTTTTGTGACGATTTAATCTATTGTAAGTGCTTGTCCTTTGTCAGCTTAATAAGTAATCACTTTAAAGAAAAAGGAAATGATGTCAATTTTGTATAAAATAAAACAAATTTGGTCCCACCAGAAAAACAAAATAAAAAAAAGTTGATGGCAAAGATTCGGAATCTGGGAAGAATATTCGGCTGAATTAGCTTCTCAAATATGTACTAATATTGTTATTATGGCTTCATACCATGCAAAACTGCATGTTAACTGCCTCAGTTATTGGTGGCTTGTAGAATAACATCTTGCCTATCAGACCAAATTATAGGTGTGACTTTTATTCTAATTTAATTAATAAGCACGACTTGTTATCTAAACTGATGAAGTTCCACTTCTATTATTTCTATTGAATCTCCTATTTAGGGAGGGGCTGCTATACGGCACCCCTACCATACAGTATTTATATAGTATTTTATCATATATTATTACAACTAGAGACAAAATCTAAGTATCTGACTAATATTATATGATAAGATTATATAAAAAATTACATGTATATCAATTAGTTATTATAAATTTTTAAATTAATATGTATTTGTATAATTCAAAAACTACATCATTTATATCACTTATTGCTAATGAATTGCCCAAAAGATTATACTTTAGACAAATCTGATGTTTGACTCTTGAGTCTTAAACTTTATAGTCATTCATACTTTATTATCTAAATTTTAAATTAGTTCTACTTAATTTATTATATTAGAATTTTCATTAAAACATACCAAAAAATGAAAATAAATCTCATTTAACTCATTTCATTAAAATTTCCATGAAAAAAACATATGATCATACTTAATTGTCTCTTTTTCGTTTGTTTTTAACCAAAATTATAATATGAGAGAGATCATGCGGGACTAAATGAAATTTTAAATAATAAACTATGAGTTTTTAAAATTCGTAAGCAAAAGTGAAAATGATCATACACTAAAGTGGAAAGGTAAGAATAATTCTATACTTTTGTTGTAAGTCGTATAGCAAGTAAAACAATCTTCTAAACTAATTTCTCTATTTTTCTTTTCGCCATTTTTATTTTCAAGTGAACGTTACAGAATCTTTAGAATAATGGGTATCTTTTTTTTTTTTTTTTTTCCCAAAACTTGGATCATTTTTATATTGCGACAATAATGTAAATATTTAGTGGTGTAGAATAAATAATAGAGGAAGAGTGGCATGTGATGATGTATTGCAATGGGGCGTGATGGCATTAGGGGTTGACTTAAAAGTCGGTGTCCTGTACCTACGCTGGGTAGCTAACTGGTATAGTTAATATCTATCCAAAAAAAAAAAAAAAATGAAGAAACAGTATGGGCCATGGTTAATCAAATTTTTTCCTCCACATATTTATTTTACAAGAAGGTGAAAATTGTAGCTGTTAATCTCAATGGTCAATATTGTCTTTAAGCTTAAATTTAAGAAAAAAGAATATGGTATAACAAAGCACCTTGTTTGACTGAAAGACGCTTGGGAGCACCGAAGGCTTAGCACCACAACTTATATAACTAGTTGAAATTAAAAAAAGATTATATATGTTAGGAATTAAGAAAATATTTAAGTTCCGCAATATAAAAATAATAATAATATATATAAGAACATTACATCACTCCATTTAATATGTTTTTTAGAATGAAAGTTGAATTTCTTAGAAGTGTCGATTTTCGAATATATATGTTGTAACTAGGGACAAATTAGCCATTATTTTTTATCATGGGGTTAGTAACTAGTAATTAATATTTTTAAGGGGACTACTTTGAAATGTTTAATGAAAATTAAGGGGTGTTTTTTGAAAAAATAAAAGTTGAGGGCTCTGTGCTTGATTATAACTATGGATTCATGATGTCTCTAATATTGTTCTTATTAAGGGAAACATATGAAAACATAATCGGTGCTTCTAGAAAGTGGATTCCATTTGTGGACTCCGTTCATTACGGTACAGTGTTGGATTCTAACGTAAGTTTAGCTTAGAAAATGTCTGAGGACACCACTAATATTAAATATTATATGTTTAGTGTTAATATTTGGATTGTAGAATTTATATTTGAATTGATTGTACGTTTATCGAAATGTATAAATTGTTGGAGTTAAAAAGTGTAAAAACTTGAAACGTGTTCAAAAAAAAATATCAATATGGAGCTTATTTCATTCGTCTTAAAATTATATGTAATTTTAAAAAAAATCATCTCATTTGAACTTATCTATGCAAAGTTATGGACTTTTAAAGTTTGAGTTACAAACTTATGTTAATAGTAAAGCTGAGAGAAAAGGATAAAAATTGAATTGTGATTTTAATGTTTAGATTGTATATCTAAACACCCTTATAGCCTACGTTTGGAATATAGGTTGAGTTTGAACTTAACTGTACTTTACGACTGATTTTTTATCTTTTTCTAAAAAATTAATAAAAATTTTAACTAATTTTTAAAATATCAATCAATTTTAATCTAAAAATTTCATTCAATCTCAAACTTAATCTGAACACTAAAGGGCAAATACACCATTATTTTCTATTTCTTACGAACAAGAGATGTCTAGATGGTCAATATTATCGATGCTCTTTAATTTTGTTCGTTAGTTTATGAGTTTTTTTTTTTTTTTTTTTAACTTATGTTTCCAGCTGGCAGTCGCGTTCACATGGATCGCGAGGAAATGGGTTGGAGCTACTCAAAAGCGAAGGTAGTTGGGGGGGGGAAAGAAGCAGGAAACAACGCGAGCTTCGTGGAAGCCGACGAGACGATAATGACGTGGCCAAGCTAGTCTTTCTAGAATTCCCCTCCAGCAGCCTGCCACTTGTATGGGCCCCATTATTCCTCAACACGACAATACTATTAATTAAGTATTAACCAACTTTATTTATATTTATATTTATATGTCAATTAAGATATTCTCTGTATTTTATTTTACAATCATTAGATAATTAATTGGAAAAATAATTACATAAAATTTTGAAAAATAACAAATACTATTTTTTGTCCCTCATATTATGTAAATTCTAATCAGTTGGAGACATATCACGTAAAAAAAATGGAAAAAGAAAAATAACAAATGTTATTTTTATCCCTCATATTATGCAAACGAACATCTTTTATATATGTAATATTAGTCATACAAAAAACCTGAAATGATTAAGCTTACGTTTGGTTCGTCGATTGAAAATGAAAATTTTAAGTTAGAGTTGGTTGACTTTTTAAAAACTTGTTATAAATTTTGTTGACTTAAAAAAAAAACAAAAATTAAGATGAAAAAATATAGCTGAGTTGAAGTTAAACTTATAGGATGTTTGGTGAATGAGTTGAGTTTGAGTTGAGTTGAAATTTTTAAGTTAAATAGTAATTTTTGTTGACTTTTTTAGAAAAGACAAAAATTTTTTTTCAGAAAAAGACAAAAAAAAGTACTGTTTAACTTGAGTTAAACTCAAGTGCCAAACAAGCATTTAAATACCAAACAAAACCTAAGTTTTGATAACTCCAAGACAGGTGGTATAAATTTGTTGTAGTCTTATTTTAATTAATTAATATCCTGGCTAGGGCTAACTTAGCAGGTTTGAGGGGAAAAATTTAGATAGAAGGTCATAGATTTAAAACCTAAAAGTATTTTTATTTTATTTTTGTAATATAAGTGAGAGTCATAACCTCACGACCGATATAAAAAAAATAGTATAATCATTTGTCAACTACATATTTATGATCACCTCATCTTTATATAGCGTTATCATAAAACTACTTATCACATGTTAACAAAAGTCCATAGAAAATTATGATTTTCCTCTATTTAGAAATGCATACATACACCCTCATTCCTGGCAATGCGCACGAGGACTAGGGTCCATAAATATAGTAGTCACACCCACCAAGTTCAAACAAAATAGATATTACAAGTATTTATGTTCTTATATATATATATATATATATATTATTCACTTTGTGTATTTAATTTGTTTTCTATTAAATTGGTATTCTTAATTTTTCTTAATCTCGGCATGATACAAGTAGGACAGTTTCCTGTCCAATTTTGATGTCATTTGCTGTCCAACATATCCCCAATAGCGATCTTCATGAGCCGCTATGCAAATGTCAATTACCTTCTTTGACATGGGATCATCTTTATAAAAGGATTGTTCTATAAATTCATCAAGAGGCATCCACTGCAAAAATAAAAAAATAAAATCAATTGCGAGATAAATTTTTTTTTTTTAAAGAAAGAAAAAAAAAATGAAAACACTCTATTGTTTAGTCAAAATACCACTTTTATCTTTATTATACAAATATTTAAAACACCCTTTATATGTGTATAACCGCGAATAGAAAATTTTAATACCTTTGCAGCTTGGATTTCCTTCTCGTCAACTGTGATCTCATAGGACAATGGTTTTAGCATGCATACGAAGAGCAGGTCCGAATTCTCGAAGGCCATAAGGTGGGCATGTCTTCAAATTTGCAACACAGAGAATATATATATATATATATATAAAAGTAATTAAAAAATGTTGTCTGAAATTTTCTTTCTTTCTTCAAAATGAAATGATTATAATACTTCCAAGGAAGGGAAAAAAAAAAAAAAAAAAGAAACCCCTCACCTGAAAGCAACTATTTCTAGAAAAACAGTGTCAATCTGTCAAACAAAAAGTCCGCAAGTAATTAGTTGAAAGTTGGTCATACAAATCAACCGTTATTTTTTTGACGGTTTTGTCCGTGATTTTTTTTAAAAAAAAATGAATTGACAAGTTTTTAAGTATATTTTTAATTTTGACAAACTACTCTATATGTTTACTAAAAGGATTTTGGCATATTTAATTTAGTTCCTAAATTTTAATTTTGATAGTTCAGTCCCTTAACTTCGTATTCAATTTGGACAAAACCCTAGCCTTGTTTAATTGATTTGGAAAAAATGTTAGATCTTTCCGTTCTTTCACAATTGTTTTTTAATGTTCCTAAATCAATGAAAGATAAAACTTCAAGAAATCATCTTTGTATTATGACATGACATATTCTGTTGTCATCTAAAATTTTAACATGTGAGTTCAAACAAGCTCTCATGACGTGTACAAAGGCATTTCCGTTCATATTTTAAAGCTATCGTCGATGTAGGGGTATTAAGCAATGTTTAATTTAATTCAAGGTTATTTGTCGAAGTTACAGAAATTTAGAATGCAATATTTCAAATGCTAAATATTCATTCTAAATTAAGTACTAATAAAAAATACCCATGAATTACTGATGATGGTCATGGTAAGCTAAAAGATAAACATTACTTACACCAGTTTCCTCTTTCACTTCTCTTACAGCTCCAGAGAATATGTCTTCAGACTGAAATTTAATTTCAAAATAAGACTTCTAATATAGAAAATACTTGTTGGAAAAAAGATAATTTTCATGTGGAATTAATTTGCATCGAACAATAATATTCTTTTTTAATAGGGAAAAATATTCACCTTGTTGATGTAACCAGTAGGAAACTTCCACACACCCGAACAACTACAAGGACACTTTTCTTTCACCACAAGCACCTGAAATGAATGGGAATTGACCATATAATTCCAAAAAAAAAAAAAAGACTGATGAATAAGAATTTCGTTAAGGAAAAAGCTACTAAACCCGACTAATTAAATCACAAAGAGTGAGTCCCATCAGATGAAGTCATTTTTTAATATAGAATATCATTAAAATCTGTCAGGTTAATTAAATAGGAGTGATTTGTTATAAAAATACCTCTTTTTTGTTATTGAACACAAAAGCACCAATTCCGATTTGATGTGAAGGGCTCCCGGGAACCATGCAGAGATCATCTGGGATCCAGTATGTTAACATAACATATCCTGATTCAGCATGGTGGTAATCAAAACCCTCCTGAAGGACCAAAATCATATAAGTTAATTAGAGAAAGGTTTCCGCTTTAACCGGATATGAGATATTAAGTAACTCATGGTTTAGTGGCATTAAACATGATTAAAAAAATTGCTTATAATTAACATTTTGCATAACAAGACATGAAGTGTTGAAATTTGTTACTTGAATTGCGATAGGGACAAGATCAGCTTGCTCTTGCAGTATCTTCAGCCATACCCCTTTCTTTCCCTGCATTATACATACATTACTTATTATTTACCTTTTTTATATTTTTTTAAATGCATTTCAATAATAAATTAACAAAGTCTTGTTAGACAATATGTGCAATTTATAAAAAAAAAAAATCTAAAACTCTAACAACCCGACTCAGTGAGTCGGGCTGTTTAGCAATGCTCGGGATTACACGTAATTGCCTGCTGTGGCAAAGATGTTTACGTCACAGGACAATATCAATATGTGATATTTACTTGAGTCGCATAACAAGTTGGATAAACTTATAAATATCTATATAAATATATATATATATATATATGCATATGGTATGTTTTGCGTAGTCTATGATTCAGACCTTCAACTTCCAGTTGGAAAGAGAAGCCCTAAGAGATGATGCAAAAGCATTTGCACTAATTGGCAAGCTCTCTGGATTTATCACAACCCCATTATAGTCATCATTCCATGCATCAAGTAACTCTGGAGAAATGCTTGGTGAAGAAATATCTGGAGTTACTACATGGATATCCGTTTTCTTGCGGATATGACCCGCTCCATGGAAAGGCAATGGAGAGGAACACAACTTAAATCTAGGGTTTCTTGATAAAATCGGCGTCTGTGAAAAACCTGGAAAACCAAAATTCTATAAGAAGACTATTCATCTTAAATTGTCAGACACAATTTTCGTTAAACTGTCATATTTTTGTAAATATGATATGGGTATATGCTGTAATCTAACAGTTCATAATTATGAAATAAGAGTTTACTACCTGTTGACAACAACTGAGTAGAGTCGTTCTTTTTCCGAGAAATAGCAGCAATCAGTGACCATTGAGAGCCCCCAACAGCGGTTGCCATCGTATTTTTTTTTTCTTTTTAATTTTGTGGAAGCAAACTATAAGAATTCCAAGCTTTCATTCATATATTTGTGTGTGTGTATATATATTGTTTAGCACGCAAATATGCTGCAAATTGATGTGTACAGGCAAAAAGAGGAGGTGAATAATAAAGGGAATAGAATTTTGTAGTACAACTAGGAACACAAATAACATAAAAGGATCAATTATGTTCTTTACTCCTAATAATAAGTCACATATAATTTTGAGCCCCTTTTTTTGTGTCACATTTCATAATGATGACATTTCAAAACAGAACATTTCACTATATGAAGTTATGATCTCTTGAACCAGCTTATCATGTCAAAGACTCAAATAACGTCAATTAAAAGCAAACACTAAGACACCCTTAGAGTTCTTTTCACTACAAATGCAACTTATCAATAGAAGTCACAAAGGAAAAAGTTGAGATTATTTGAGAATATTAACTCCGGCTCCAGCATTTCATGGGCTGCTGATAGAATACTCTAACAAGTTGTTATTTTACAGCGAGAATTCTACGGTAGGTATGGAAAAAAAGATCCCATCGTTTTTGAAAGAAGCTATTCAGGAACAGATGGAAACGTTTTCTCCTTTGAGAACAAGTATAAATAAATTGATCACTTTAAATCTAATTTAAAAATTATTAAGTTTCATCAAATTCGTGTTACACTTTGTTAGTTTTGCCTAATTTTTAGGTCCTTATACAGTTGGATAAGGTTTTTCTTTTCTCTATTGATAAAACAAGTTTTCTTATCAGATTAAATTTTATTAGCAAAACCATAAATGTGAGTACTTTTATATCGTACTTTAAAAAAAAAAAAAAAATGGGCATTCATAAATCTCAGTGTTAAAATTGTAATCTAATAGTTGAAAAACCTTGTTCGACCGAAAACATCATGCCCAACTGCAAACGTACCTTAGTTTATAATTTTAACATGATTTTGTCCATGTTTAAGGTTTGTAAAAATACACTATAAGTAGGATATACCTACAGTTGAAAGCTCCATGTTTGCATCACCCATGAGAACAGTTATTCTTCCCTATATATATTCTTCATTTTCATTACACACACACACACACACACACACACATATATATATATATATATCTTGAGCTAGAAGGTCCATATATTCAAATATCCTTATCCATTTTTTTTAATTATATTTTTCTTTGATAAGAAGAACTTGGTTTGGACCAAATTGGTAAGACTATGAGAAATCTGTGATTTGTTAAAGGGGAGGAAAAAAAATAACGTCAAATTTCCTATGAGAATCATTGGAATAAGAATTGATGTCTGATTCTATACTAGAATCTCCTTCAGTAATGGAATAGTTCTTCGATGATGTAGCTACTTGCCACAATTTTTAGTGGCTGAAATTGGAACACTGAAACATCCAAGGGACACAAAAACCACTCCACAAGTTGCTGGTTTTTTTTTTTTTTTTGAATAATCATTTAGGTTGAACCAAAAAATAATTTTGTAAAATTTTTTTCCTTTTTTTAGTGTTCTTAACGTTTCTGATAACAAAAAAGAGATAATCGTACTAAATTATCCCCTATATTTTCCTAATCACACGACATTAACCCGGATGTTGGATTTAAGTAAAAGTAGTCGTCCGATAAGGATTTTTTTAATAACATAGAAGAAACAATCAGTTAATTGATTTTTATGAAGACCAACTTTGTCTATTATCAGGAAAAAAGATTATCAAATGCCAAGAATTAAAGATTAAAGTGACTACTTTTAGGAGTTATCTCAAATTACCATAATTCTTCTATAAATACGAATGATATATTCTCATACTGTTGATTTTTACTAAATTTTATTGCAAAGATGAGTTTTTTCTGATGAAACACATCCACATAATTGGATTAAATAAACAACTACAAGAGAAGTTTTTTTGGTATTAACAATAACGGAGCCAGGATTTATTAACAGGAAGGGTCAAAAAAAAATTTCGGTCAAGCCACTAGGTTCACAATATCAATAAATATCTCCACCTAATAAATGTTTCCTAATATAAATACAATAAATCTATTATTTTATAGATACTTTTTATATAATAATTATTTTATAAAAAATTATTTTCATTTATAGGTATGTAGGGGTATGAGCATTTTTAAAGGTTTTAAGGTAATTTTCTTGTGGGGCAAAATTGCATTAAAAATATTTATTGACTTTATAAGGATATTTATCAATATTATGGGTGTAAATAAAATCTTCCTAAAATATTTAAGGGGGGCAAAACAAATTTATATATACATACCCGCTATATTAAAACTGAAAAAAAAAAAAAAAAGAAATCATTGGTTGTTAACCAAACAAAAGAGGACGTGATGTGAAAAATGCGTGTCGTTTTAAGATAAACGAAGTAGTTCGCTTCTACGTGATCAGCTCTCCACCAACAAAACAAAGTTTCTTACACAAATAGCATGTGCTTTAGTTATATTTTTATTTGCACCAAGAAAACTACACGTCGTTTGTATGAAGTCGAGTTTTACTTTATCTCATTCTATTCGTCTCATTTCAAAACTGTCACAAGCTCTTTCTATTCCATTGGAATCAATTAAAAACGGCGCATTCTTGGCGGGTTAATTTGTGTTTGATTAAAGAGAATGGAGGTTTAGGCTTCAGTTTCTTTTATATATATATATATATATATATATATATATATATGCATTTTAATCAAGCCCTTCATTGTAAACTAGTTTGGAGACTCTTGACCAACTCTTCTTTTAGGGCTATTGTACACGAACACGTTACTTTTATACTCCCCGTTAGTCAGTAAAAAAAACGTTACGGGACTCTACACAGAGTTAGCTTCACAAAAAACACAAGTAGACTTCACATAAACGATTCTCAACGTTAATAACCACATAGCGGAATAGAATTGCTGAACTTGATTTGTTCGAGGAATATGTCATATTCTTTCCATCACCACTTAGTTTTGTGCCTGATGACGGTATTACATGTCACTATATCTATTTTTTTTATTATTTATTACAATCTCTTACTAATTATAAAAGAGTCGATGACTCTTGAATAATGACTTTTGATTGCTCTTTTAAGGCTATCACGTGATAGCTCCGTAACAACCACGTGACAGTTCAATCACTGCCATGTGATATATATATTTTTTTGTTATTGTTTTATTTATCTATTATGTACACATGATGCAACTAGTAGTTTTTAAAATGTGGATATTGCAAATTCCTTATAAGTGCATTTTGTTTGCTATTATCCCTACGAAGTAAATATAAAAACTTATTTCATCTGAAAATGTAAATAGACTAAAAACTCAATGATCACAAAATTCAATGATAGAGTATGTGATTTTTTTTTTCCTAATAGTTACTACTTTTTTTTAGGGGAAGTAATACTAGTGTATTATTTAAACCATCGGATCATATCTATTAGAATTGAAAAAATATATAAGATTTCACAAAAATTAATAAAAAAAAAAACAGGCCAATTAAAATGAGACGATGCTAGGTAATTTCATATTCAACCTTATTATAAAATACAGAGTTCGTATCCCTATTCTTAAATTTTATCATAAAATGCAAAAGTTCATATCCCCATTCTTACATTTAAAGAAAGTCGATACTAATAAGATTTTTCTTATGACCTTTTATCTCACAAAACCCAAAAAAAAAAAAAAAAAAAAAGGAAAGGAAAGGAAAACTAATAAACCTAACTAATTGAAGAGAAAGTTGTGGGAATATCAAATGGATATGTTTATTTTTTATTAGAAAATTATGAAAACAGTCCCTCAAATGAATTTATTTTTTTCCTTTTATTAATGTTTAGATTTTTGATCCTATTTATTTATGTAACTCCAGGTTAAAAAACTATTTTTAATTATTGTAATAAGGTTAATAATTCATATATGTGCTTTTAAAAGACAATCCTTAAAATCAACGAAACTAAACAAAAGCAACGGATGAGATCCAATCCATCAGCAAATTGGGATGGCTCATTTCAACGGACGAGATTCACGCCCTCCTGACTTCCAAATAAACGGCGCGATGAAACTCCCACGTGCCTCCAGAAAACTCCACACGCGTACAATCCCCGACTTTCCCTGCGAACTCTCTCTCTCTCTCCTCAAACTCTTCATCAGCCCCACTTCTCCAGAGCGAGTCTTCTTCAACCTCTGTTCCACAACCCACAGTCTCCGTCGCAGATTCCGATCAATCTCAGGGTTTCGCCGCCATCGCAGTTCGTCGCCATGTACAGAACCGCCACTTCACGCCTCAGAGCTCTTAAGGTCAGTAATCTCTCCGCTCCTGAAATTTCCAATCCCTAAACTCCGATTCGATCTTCCGCTCAAATTCACGTCTCCGAACACAAATTCTCCACTTTCACATGTTTGGGATGATTCTGCGATGTTACTGTGTTGATCCTAGAATCTGTTGGTTTTTGTGTGCGAATTTACTGCCAATTTGTTTTTATCTTTCCGATTTTGTTTTAGATGATTACGATTTCCCGTTTGGTTGCACCGAAAATTTGAGAAATTTAGAAGAATTAAAAATTTAGAAGCCGTGGAATTTGTTTGTTTTAGTTCAATTAACGGAGTCTAATGCGAGTTTTGGAACAGAAACAGGATGAGTTGAGCTTGAAGTAATTATCTTGTTAGATTATACTAGGTTTTTATTGTAATTAAGTCTTGGTTTTAGTTATTTAATGTAGTACAATTTGATGAATTAGTTAGAGTGGAAGTGTGTATTGAACTCATATCGAAAAAATGATTTTAGGGGCGAAACTATGATAGAGGATTGGCCAGATATGCAAGTTCTAGTGCCGTTGCAACGAACCAATCTTCGTCCACTTTTGGAGGTCTATTTGGATGGCTGACTGGGGGAAGTTCCCGGAGTTCAACTCCTCTAGATTTCCCGCTTCCCGGTGTCAATCTCCCGCCCGCATTGCCTGACTATGTTGAACCGGATACTACCAAGATTACAACTCTTCCTAATGGCCTCAAAATAGCTTCTCAAGCATCAGCAGTACGTGTTTATTGGAGAAATTATTTATGAATTACTTTTCTACATATTTGTTTTGTTTATTTTCTTGATAAAAGAAGTAGTACTACTCTGACTAAATTGCTGTTGGATTTTGTTGGTTGACCAGAATCCAGCTGCTTCAATAGGTTTGTATGTTGACAGCGGTTCAATCTACGAGACACCAGTATCATTTGGTGCCTCACACCTGCTGGAGCGAATGGCCTTCAAGACTACAAGAAACCGGAGCCACTTCCGTGTTGTAAGGGAGGTCGAGGCTATTGGTGGACATGTGCAAGCATCAGCTTCTCGGGAACAGATGGGTTACACCTATGATGCTCTAAAGACACATGTTCCCGAAATGGTAGAGCTGCTTGTTGATTGTGTGAGGAATCCTGTTTTTCTGGACTGGGAGGTGAATGAGCAGGTAAATATTTGATATTTTCCTGTGATTCAGTTGTTGTTTATTTCCCCTATTTTTGGGGTAAAAATGTATGGCTAATTCCACTTTTTGGCTCATTCTATTATATAATGTACAGCTTCAGAAGGTGAAAGCTGAGATTAGTGAAGCTTCCAAAAACCCTGAAGCTTTGGTTTTGGAAGCTATTCACTCTGCTGGTTATGCAGGTGCCCTAGCTAATCCGCTTCTAGCCCCAGAATCTGCAATAAATAGATTGAATGGTACAATTCTGGAGGAATTTGTTGCTGTAAGTTCGAGATGAATCCATGCGCATTTAGTTTGACATCTGTTCAGTTACCTATATATACATCCATGCGCCCATACAGATAGGTTTGGCTACTTATGTGGACTATTCGCATTAAACTGAATTTTCTACGAAAATTACAGGAAAATTATACTGCTCCAAGAATAGTACTTGCAGCTTATGGGGTTGATCATGAAGAATTAGTGTCTATTGCAGAGCCACTTTTGTCTGATCTCCCTGGTGTCCCTCGTCCTGAGGAGCCAAAATCTGTGTATGGGGGAGGTGATTACCGTTGTCAAGCTGATTCAGGGGTGTGTATGATATATGTTTAATCTATCTAATTATAGCTCTCTTCTGATTCTTGTCTGCCCCAAAACTAATAACCTGTATTATCCCTTGCTTGATCAGAGTACCCATTTTGCTCTTGCATTTGAGCTTCCTGGTGGTTGGCATAAGGAAAAGGAAGCTATGACCTTGACTGTTCTTCAGGTTTTTATAGTGAATTCTTTACAATTTCACGTGCTAATACATACATATGTGTATATTTCTAGAAATTTTTTATTATGTATTTTTATCTCATCAGAAGCACTAACGTCTTGAACTGTATCATAGATGCTTATGGGAGGAGGTGGATCTTTCTCAGCCGGTGGACCTGGAAAAGGGATGCACTCAAGGCTTTGTAAGTTGCACACATAAGGCTAAGCTGCAAAGCAGAATATTGTACAGAACTAAATCATTTTAGCTATCAGCTATAGCACTTCTATTGGACACATGCTCCGTTTTTAATCTAAGGGGGAAAAAAAATCTAACAGTTGGATGCATTTTTAGTTGTAATGAATATCTAATTTTGTTCTAGTTTCCTTTTTCTTCTCTTTCCTTGACTACCTCCCACCCACCTTCCCATTTAATAAAAGTAGTGTCAAAAACATACAAATAATCTCTGTGTCTGATTATATGTGCTGATATGATGATCAGATGTACGTGTCTTGAATAAATATCCACAGTTCCAGTCTATTTCAGCATTCAACAACATCTACAACAATACTGGCACGTTTGGCATCCAAGCGTCTACTGTAAGCCACATTTTGAACCTAACTATTGTTTTGACAAGGAAATTGTAGTTAATAGATTCTTCATATAACAGTGGTAATATTCTAGACTGGGCTCGGAATTTTTACGAAAAGTTAACAAAAGAACATAGTCTCTTTGCTATCTTTCACGCTTGATTGAAACTCTAAAATTTCTGTGTGTTCAGAGTCCTGATTTTGCAGCAAAAGCAGTTGATATAGTCGCCAATGAGCTTATTGCGATTGCAACACCTGGAGAAGGTTTTTTGCCATCTACCTATAAGTAATTGTTTCTTAGATATCCAATTTAGTTGGGAGCCCATTGCTGATATGTTCATCTCTATTTTATGCAGTTGACCAATTACAGTTAGATCGTGCTAAAAAGTCAACAAAGTCTGCCATTCTGATGAATCTGGAATCTAGAGTATGCAGTTCTTAAAATTTTTTTTTTTTTATTTTTTGAAAATATTCTTATTGATGGAGAATTTTTTTATTAAGGTAGTTGTTCTTCTACTGGCATCAAAAATTCTTAATTGCTAAATCTTCAGTCTGTTTTTTTGTAGATGATTGCTTCAGAAGACATAGGGAGACAAGTTCTGACGTATGGAAAGAGGTATGTATTTGTAGGTGTCGAGATTTGTGACTGTATTCTTACACGGTAGTAAGATTTATCTCATCTATTTGCTGGTATTCTGCAAATTTTGAGCAATTTATTATATGTTTGGTAGTTGCTGATTCAGTTATCAGCTGTGAGCAAATCTTGTATTCTTTTTGCTGCTGATGTGGATAGCGAGGAGTTTGTTTCCTATAAAAATTATGAGCAAAGTATGTAATTTCGTACAAGATAAGATAACACAGAGATTGCTATTTCGAGCCTGAAATACAGAGCTCTTTCCCTGGAATTATTAGAGAAGACCGTTAACTATGTTATACAGGGTTAATATCTTGGTAATTAAGTAATTAATTGATGGATATATCAAAGGACGGGGAGTTGATTTTGCTGTATTCCTCGTGTTAATTTTAGCATGTGTTAAGCGACCTTTGAAAGATTTCAAGTATAGTTTACTATCCTTTTTCTCGAGAGAGTTCCCGAGTTTGTCATGTTTAAAAGCACTTTCCCATCTCCTTGTGTAGGGTGTGTGGGACCTAATTTGCTTTAACGTTTTGCCCTCTGTTAGTTGAGATTTATCACTAATAAAAAAAAATATATTTTCCATTGCACTAGGATTCAAGTAGATCAGTTCTTGAAGACCGTTGACGAGGTTACAGTTAAAGATATTGCTTCGACCGCCCAAAAGCTTCTATCTTCTCCTCTCACACTGGCATCGTATGGAGATGGTACTTCTCCGCATTAGTCAGAATTCATAAGTTTTTGTCAAAGTTTCTGTTAATTAAAATTCATTAGTTTCGTGTGGATATAATCATTCATCCGTTTCTCTTCTTCTGTGTTGCAGTTATTTATTTCCCAAGCTACGATTCAGTTAGCAGCAAGTTCAATTCCTAGTGAAATTATTTTCTACACTGAACCGGGCGGGCACCTGACCTTCGAGTAGAGTGGTTGAGAGTTTCATCTCGTCAAGTTCCCTTTGCAGCCATATCTCTGTTCCGAAATAAGGAGTTCTTGTTGTTCAGTAATCAATAAGTTGGGTGGTTCTGGCAAGCAGCTACTTTAACATTTCCCGACTTCGTAGTGCTAGAGTTTGTCAGACAGAATGCTTTTGTGTTCCATGTTCGGGTAGTGTAACCGTCCATTTCCTTTGCTATTGGGAAGAAAGGAAATGAGAGACGCTCATATTTTTTGTTCAGGTTTATAAGTTACCTGAAGCCGAGTGTTTTTTGGAAAAAAATCGAATCTATTATCCCACTTCATTGTTGTCTTCTTGATTTCTATCTGTGTTAGGAGGAATTTTCGTCACCACAATCTCAGAAATCATGGTAAGGGCATCAATAATGATAAAACTGCATGTGATCTCCTGTTTGCCGCAATTTATGTAGGTTGAGGAGGACCTGACGTACCATAAGGATATAAGGTAAAGTGGTTAAGAGAGCTTGTGAAAGAACGAGGTGTCAAAAATAGATTCGAGGGATAACCAGAAAGACGGGAAAATGAGGCAACGGATCTGATCTTCTCTGACATTGTTGATAGGTTGAAATACACTCATTTTGGGAAATTGGAACTTGCTAGTGCTAGTGATTGTGATTGGATATGATATCTTTTCCATGCATTTTTTGGGGTTATGTTAGGTCGGAATATTTGCAGCAAAAAAGAGTAGAAAAGAAAAGAATAGAAAAGAAAGGAAGTTAAAAGAGGGGATAAAGCTAACCTTCTTTGGTGGGAGGGATTTTGTTGTTTCATAATGGAATAAAAATTTGTGGGAAATAAAAATTTGATTAGACTGCATGCCAGAAAGCATATGCTCAACTGACTTTATTACACTCATTTATTTTAATTATTGTCTCACTTGATCTTTATATAATCCATAGTCTCGAATAAAGAAAGCGATTAAGTGAACAGATTAAGTGAACATGCTGCATCAAAATCATGCTTTATGATAAATGATTATTAACTATCGGAATTATTAATCATCCCCCAAATTGAGAAAAAGATCGAATGTTTTACTTGGTATCAAGCAGAACTGCTGATACCTAAATAGAAAAAGAATATTTATAAAGAACCGTAGTACTGTATACGTATTCAAAGCTCAGAAAGAAAGCAAGGCAAACATATATATATACATATATATATATATAGGCCCCTACATATATATATATATGTGCTTCAGAAACTCTTTTTTGTTTGTCCATACCCCTTTCTTTAACGGCTATGCAAGAGAAGATACTCATATTTAAACTTGAATTTTTGTGCGTTTTCACTTGGAAAAGAAAAGGTACAGTAAGGAATATATTCTTTGTGGGCAGTTTAGTGGTGAGTTTGGCAAGGCTTCTTTTTTTTTTCTTTTTATTTAGTGAGTAAAATTCGTTCTCAAGAGCATTGGTTGGGTACCTTAATTAGACAAATTTTCTAATATATCTCTCTTTCCTTTAATTGTTAGGACTTAAGGAAGGTGATGAAAGTCAAAGACACAAAATGGTGAATTAAAAGGGAAGCGATAGCAATGGGCAGATATATTAGATAAACCTAACATTAGTTCTTCCCCCTTGCATTAGGAAGTCACACCCATCTCACATGCCAAGCTTGACCATCCGTACACACACACTATCTCTTAAATATATACACGAAAAATTATCAATGAGACAATTTTAAATGTATCTATCAGATCATAATGAAATCGGTGATGGGTAATTCATAACTGTGTCTATCAATATAACTTATTAAGAATTTTTCTTATGTGACATTAGATATAGACATGTTACCCTAAGTACCATTGGGACCATATCACTTTTTTTCCTCTCTGGGATTGAGGGGGGTTGGGTGTCGTTTTTAGTTGTGTTTTTTTCCCCCCATCTTTGACCTGAAAAAAATAATAATAATAATAAATAAATAAATAATTTTCCTATTTGTCTCCTCTCTTGGGTCTTCTCTATTCTTGGGTCTTCTCTATCTCTCCACTTTGAGTTATCATTATATGTCCTTGAGATTTACTATTTTTATGACAAACATGTATTGCCGACCACTCATAATTTGCAGTTATAAACTTGACACTCAGAAATAATCGTAAAACATGCACAAACACCATTATGACTAACTCATTGATGAATGTTTTTTGTGAACCAATATTACTTCTTCTTTCTTTTCTTTTCTTTCTTTTTTTTTTTTTTTAAGTTTTTGTTCTTCCCTTCTTTTTCGTCTTTTAAACTTTTTTTCTTTGTCATTAAAAGCAAAATGTATAGAATCAAATTCAAATTTAGATTCATATCCAAACAAACTTTTTTTTTTTTCTCCTTTTTCTTGGCCAGCCTTATTTAACACAATAAAATTGAACTGCACCAAGATACTTGTCTATTAACAAAAGAAAACGACACATGTGGGATTCAAGATTCAAATACCAATATATATATATATATATATATATATAAGGCAATTTTGTCATCCAAGAATATAAATATGATTTTGTAGGAAAGTATTATTATAGTACAGCTACCACTTTACTTTGTTGTGGAACCTACGCGTATATAAATATCCTATATATACTATTGTGTTCCAGCTAGCTTTCCTCAATTACTCAATATACATATTCCTAAGTTTAAATCACCTCTTTTTGGAAGTATTAATTTATTTAACTTTGAGAAAAATAAAATATTTTTGTCAAATTTTGTGGATTGGATTTGAGGCAACATGTAGGTTATATATTATATTCTTCATTCTACAAAATCTACATTATTTGTCTGAATCTCACCAAAAATTTAACCTAATGCACCAAAGTATTATTCTTCCTGAAGTAATATTCTCGTACATATACCAACATTAAAACTCTTGAAAAAAAGGAGTATTTTCCCTCCCCTCATAAAGATGTTCCCTCCATTTGCAATTCCTTTTTTTTTTTTTGGGGGGGGGAATATTTTGAGTGTATGAAAGAACTTCTCTTCTCATTATTTTCATTATTGTTGATATACATATATACATATATTCCTTGACACAAACAAAATGATATAATAAATAAATAAAAATACGTAAACAAAAAGATATATATCTAAAGATTGTAACATATATATATATATATATATATACACAGACACATATATATCTATATCATGCCAAGAGTCAAGAGCATAAAAACATTGGTTTTAAGGTATGTGGGTTCCCCTATTTATTAGTCAAAAGTAAACCCCATTGGATAATTCAATCTGGGCAATGATCTGATATTCTTTCTCAGTCCCTCTTAAGGGACAAAAAGAGAAAACTAATCAAAGGTTGTTCACAAGTTGAATATGTTTGCTAAAATATATATATATATTAATATATATATATATATAGATATATCCCTTAGGATATATTCCTCAGTGTCAGTGCCAATGGACCAATAGTACTTTTACACTGTCCAATTTCTTTTCTTTTTTTTTTTTTGGGAAAAAAAAAGGATATCAGACAAATGAGCAGTAATCATGGTCATCTACATGTATATGTTGTTCTTCAAATGAACATCATTTTTGGACCATTCACGATTTTTATTTTATTTTATTTTATTTTATTTATTTATTCGGCTAAATTCATGATTTTTATTTTTGACTGGCTGGGACTGGAGATATGAATGTTATAAACGTGAAGGTTAGCCCATCATCAGATCAAGCCACTTTTGAGAACAGAAGATTTCAGGGTTGGGGCCCCACTTTAACGGTGGGTCCACTACACTTTTTTTTTTTTTTTTTGTAATAAAAAAATTTGGAAAGAAACCTATTAGAGTTAGTATACACTCCTAAACATTCTCAAAGAGCTCCTTATAGACACTGATAAGAATGTTTGATGAAAATCTTATGAATGGACCATATCCCTCAATAAGGAGAATGTAATCATAATCTCACCCAATATGCTAATAGTGAGGAGGATACGTGTACCAAATTGAGTCCACTACACTTTTTTTTTTTAATGGTAAAAAAGTTCGGGAAAGGAGTAACTAGTGTTAGCATACCCTCTTGAGCGTTATTAAAGGGGCTCTTCAGACGTTATAGAAATGTTTACTAAAGGTCCTGTGGACGGGCCCTACTCCTCAACGAGGAGCTCGTCACCCTAATCTCACCAAATATGTTAATAGAAAGGGAATGGGGCGACTAGTGTTAACATACCCTCTTAAGCGTTACCAAAAGGACTCCTCAAATGTTATAGAAATGTTTACTAAAGGTCCTGTGGACGGGCCCTACTCCTCAACGATGAGTACGCCACCCTAATCTCACCAAACATGCTAATGGTAAAAATAAATAGAGACGTGGAAAAAAGTATCAAGTTGGGTCCACTACACTTGTGGCATATTTACTTATCAGGAGTAGGAAATGAGAGTCAATCATTTGTTTACTTGCTATTTTTTTTTCCTGGAATGAGAATGAGAATGGTGGGCCCCATATTAATTTGAGATTGAGAAATGAGATTGGCAATCTCATACCCCCTTCAGACTATAAATCTCATTTATACTATTAACATTAAATCATCATTTTATCCTTAATTTCCTTGCAAAATATTGTATTAAAAAATAATAACAACCTATATTAATTATTTTTATTAACTAAATATAATATATTTTTATTAAATTAATATTATATAATTATCCTAATTACTATTAATTTTATTAGAGTAAATAAAGAATTTTTTTATCATACTATATTATTATATTTCTATTTTTATATTTTTTATACTTTACTTATTTCAATTCTTTTTTTTTCACTCATTTTAATTTTTTTAAACAAAAAATTTCATAATTTAATTTTATTGTCTTAATATCATAATGATTATTTTACTTTTGATTAATAGTATGATAATAAATAAAAAAATTTAATCATTTTTTTTATTTTTGAAAACACAATAAAGGGGTATACAAGTAAATCTACAACAATTTATTCTGATTATGGGTTCAAGTAAATGCATGAATGGAATTCGTAATAACTCCGATTCTAAATCAACAACTTATTCGGATTCCAAATCCTCACTCCAAATCATATTCACTCCGAATCCTACTCACTCAGAGTCCAATCCGATTACACGTAAGTAAACACACCCTTTGGTACTTCTTTTCTATTTCATGTGTGTCAATATTATTTTGTATGAATGTGAAGTACTTTAGAGCTCCCTCTATATAAAAAATTACACAGGCACAAAAGGAGAGATGGGGGGGGGGGGGGAATAAAAATATAGTAGTACATGTAATATGATCTCTTTTTTTTTTTACTCGCTTTGCTTTATAAGCAAGAGATTATTTATTTTCCCTCTTTAAAAAAAAAAAAAAGAGATTATTTATTTGGTGCTTCTACATGAAGTTTCGTATTTTTTGTTTTTTGTTTTTTTTCCTGTTTCATATATATAATTTTTGTGGAAGTTCTAATTAGAAAGGGGTGGTGGTGGTCCATCAAGTATACTGCTCATTTTGCCTTGCATATCAAGCAACCTTCTAATCCCTCTCTCTCTCTCTCTCTCTCTCTCTCTCTCTCTCTCTAATCTCTCTCTCCCTCTCTCTCTCTGCAACATTCATGGCAAAAGCATCATGATCAGCACTCCAGCTGAAAACCCATGTGAGCTCTTATCATCTTTTTTTATTTTTATTTTAAATCAGTAGTATTTTACACAGCCTCTCTCTCTCCCTCTCACTCTCTCTCTAGAAAATAAATTTGCTCAATTTTATTATTCCTGAAACTAATTGAAATCTCTTGTTAGGCTAAAATTATGCGAAAATTATGCGCTAATGTAACATAATTTCCTGATTCTTCTTGATTACTCAAAGTTCACTTCTGCCTATGCAAAAAAGAAAAAAAACAGCTTTTTTTTTTGGTCCTAAAAAAGACTGTGAACTGAATTCACCAATTTACAACCCAAATAAAATAAAAATAAAAATATGTAACCAATGGCTACGTTCAATCAAAAATAATTATTGTTGTTACATATACATGTATATATACATATATTTTTGAATATTTTAATAGATAAATATACATAAGAAATACATAAAAAATGGGATACATGCTCTGCTTTTGAGTAGAGTTGTGTGCCTCATTAGTAACAGCTGTGAAGGCCGTTTCTCTCCTTTTGCTTTTGTAGTAGTCAAGGCTCAAAACAAAGGTGTGTTGAGGAGAGCCCCCTAACCTTTAGAAAAAATTTACAAAAAAAAAAAAGAGAGAGAAAAGAAAAGGAAAAAAAAAACATAAATAAATAAATAAATAAAACCCAAGTTTTATTGTTGTTTTTATTTTTGTTTCTATCCTCTCTCTCTCTCTCTCTTTGCTTTCTCTCACATAAACCGCCTAGTCTAGCCACAACAGTATTATGTGCTTCTTAAATTAGCAAAAGGCTTAAAGGTGGTGGTATATGTTATTAGGAGTATAGTTTTTGAGGGCAACAAATACCTTTTTCCTTTTTTTTCTCTCTCACTCCCTTCAGTTAAAGTTAGAGTCTAGAGAGAGAAAGACACATATATAGAGAGAGAAAGATACATATAGAGAGAAAGAGGAGAGAGAGAGAGAGAGAGAGAGGGATTCTGGTGTTTTCCATGGTTAAAGCAGGTTTATAGTTCAATCCTACTGTGACAGTTTCCTCTTTTCTTCTTTCCTCTCCTCTCCTTTCCTCTCCTCCACTAGCTTTAGTCTCTCTTCTTCTCCTAATTTTTTTTTTCTTCTTTTTTTTGTTTTTTTTGTTTTTTTTTTGTTTTCAATCTATTTGGCTGATGAGAAAAGCAAATCACACGCTACAAATTTAAACTTGTACTAAAGTACTTGTATTAATTTTTTACTCGTATGTTTCCTCCTCTTTTTTCTTGGTTTTTATGAATTTTTTCTTGTTTGTATTTATATATATGTGTTATCTTTTTTTTTTTTTTTAACCCTTATTTAGTTTATGATTATCAAACAGTTCTGTAGAGAAGGGAAGGAGAGCTAGCTGGGTTAGTAAACTGGCGGGGAATATTATGAAAAGCAAGCTCTATTTTTCTGAAGAAGAAGATGATAATTTTTTAGAAGCAGCTCATGATATTAACAAGCTCCCCATCAGTTCGTTCAAGACAGGAAGATCATAGTATATTTATTATTATACCTATATCTATATCTATATCTATATATATCTCGCCTCCTTCTTATTCTTCATCGGTTGATCATAAAGTTGCAATGAATAAGGGAAATCTGGGCTCAATCAGTAGCTCCGATCTCATCGATGCGAAGCTCGAAGAACATCAGATGTGTGGATCCAAGCACTGCCCCGGTTGTGGCCACAAGCTTGAAGGAAAGCCGGTAATGAAATATATCTATTATACAACAATATATATATATTTATGGATATGTTATTAATTAATTCTAATTACGTTGGTATACTACTTTATTATTTTTCAGGCAATACTTCCATACTAAATAATTCTTTTCCATTAAAATCAAATCTAAATTTTAAGTAAAAGGGTTATCTTCTTCTTCTTCTTCTTCTTCTTTTTTTTCTTCCTACTTTTGCTTTCTTTTTTTTTTTTCCCCTCTTTAATTTGCCTTTTTTTGAGGGGAAAAAAAAAGAAAGAAAAAAAGATGTAAATTGGGTATTGAATAATGGAGGTCTTTATTGCAGAATTGGTTAGGTCTACCAGCAGGAGTGAAATTCGATCCGACGGACCAAGAACTGATCGAACATCTCGAAGCAAAGGTAGAAGACAAAGACATGAAGTCTCACCCTTTGATAGATGAGTTTATCCCTACTATTGAAGGTG
Source organism: Ficus hirta (assembly GCA_038430175.1). NCBI lineage: Eukaryota > Viridiplantae > Streptophyta > Magnoliopsida > Rosales > Moraceae > Ficus > Ficus hirta. The sequence continues at coordinate 16,537,550 of CM076588.1, forward strand.
AAGATGGGATTTGTTATACCCATCCTGAGAAACTTCCAGGTCAGATTTAATACATATATATATTTACAATTATATATATATATATATATGATATCCCTACTCTCTCTCTCTCTCTCTCGCCCTTTTCAGTTTATAATTCTTCTATAACGTATACAAAATTTTTATGCTACCATATGAAGGAAAAAAAAAAATCTTTATTAATTTTCAACATTTTTATTTAAAATATATAAAGATTTAACGGGTTTTTTTCGGAAAAAAAAATCCATATATATCTATATATATATTTTTATTTATTTATTTTTCTCTCTTTGTAATGTGATTATTGAGTCCATTTATTAGGGCTTATTATTATGAACTTCAAAGGGCACTTTTGAGTATCATGCCATGCATGCTATCTTCATGTCGGTTATGACTTTTCATAATATGATAAAAATCAATATTATCACCTATATATATGTATGTATATGAATAGATAGTTTTCGTAGTTTGTTGCACCTAAGTCAACCTAACTTTGAATAATAATTTTGGTCATATTTTTAAAAAATAATTTGGCAGGAGTGACAAGAGATGGGTTGAGCAGGCATTTCTTCCATAGGCCATCAAAAGCTTACACAACCGGGACAAGAAAGAGAAGAAAAATCCAAACGGAGTGTGACTTGCAAGGAGGGGAAACTAGGTGGCACAAAACAGGCAAGACCAGGCCAGTTATGGTGAATGGAAAGCAAAAAGGTTGCAAGAAAATCCTTGTCCTCTACACCAACTTTGGCAAGAACCGAAAACCCGAAAAGACCAACTGGGTCATGCACCAATACCACTTGGGACAACATGAGGAAGAGAAAGAAGGTGAGCTTGTCGTTTCCAAGATTTTCTACCAGACTCAGCCTAGGCAATGCAACTGGTCCGACCGCAGTACCGCCACCACGATCACTAGTACCGGTGATCAAGGAAACATGAGCGAACCGAGTAGCCGGCGAGATAGTGGGAGTGGGAGTTGCTCTTCTAAGGAGATAAACCTCCCTCAGAGAGACGAATTGTCTGTCGGAGTCGGAGTCGGAGTCGGAGTTGGAATTGGAGTTGGTGTTCATCAGATGTCTAGTACTAGTTATAGTGCTATAGAGATTCCTCAGTTGAAATCTGATCATTTCAGCTTTGTTCCCTTTAGAAAAAGCTTTGATGAGGTAATATATACATATATATATATATATATATGATCATAATTCATCTAATAATCTCAACTAAGCAAGTACCATACACACAGAAGTCTTTTTTTTTTTTTACCATATAGTTAGCTGTTAGTATAATAATTATTATTTACTTTTCTGTAGTCATATTGCTTGGATTCGAAGCATGACAAACTCCATGGACCTTACTTGATATTACTATAATCATCTAACTCAAAACCCAGTTTACCCACCTAAAAGTGTCATGCTAATAACTTGATATCAATATGGCAACACACACACACACACACACATATATATATCATGACCAAATTAGATCAATTTAGAGAGGAAAAAAAAAAACCAGAAAAAGCGAAAGAGGAACAGTAGAAAATGGACTGCTTAGCTAAGCTTATTTATATGTGAATACATATAAATATATTTGTATATATAGATATAGCAAAAAATATTGATTGGGGATGTGATGTCCAAATATAAACTATAATTCATTGTCCACATGCATTGCAGGTGGGAATAGGTGATCATGCTTCAACAGTAAGGGAAGCCTCAGGAGGAGGAGGAGGAGGAGGAGGCGAGGATCAGCAGCAGAGGGCACACCATATGGCCCAAGACCATCACCATCAACAACAACAACAACAACAACAAATACATCATCACCAGATGGCAACGTCAGCGTTTCACATCAACCGTTCATCTCACCCCATTTCCAACATCATCCCTCCTTCTCCTCTCCATCACACCTCCATCATTCTCGATCAGGACGCCTACCACGTCTCCCGTATCATGCTCCCTAACGACAATTTCCAGGTATATATATATATATATATTTATACACATATATATAGTTTGAGTCATGTAAGTGTGTGTGTGTGTGTGTGTGTGTGTGTGTGTCTATATAGAGTATATAATGATGATTTATTGCCTTTGAATGTTTGCATGCTAACTTGCAAACAAGAAGGTTTTATCTTTCACTTTTTGTTAACTACTAGTTGAAGACATTATCATTAACATTGTATTATTTATTTATTTGTCTATTTTGGATGTATAAATATAAAAATATATAAATGTGTGTGTGTGTATATATATATATATATGTAAATTACAGCAACAAGCGCACCAACAGCAACAGGAGCAGCAGCAACAGCATCATAAGCTGGGAGGAAGGTCAGCGTCTGGTTTGGAAGAACTCATAATGGGATGCACTTCAAGTTCTTCTAATATCAAGGAAGTAAGTATTAACTTTAATCCCTGAAAATCTGTGAATTATTACTAATTATTTTCTATTCTTTCTTGGGTTTTTTTTTATATTTATAATGTATAAATATGTTTCATTTCTTCATGATATTAATTTATGACTAGCAACGGAAGGAAAAGGAAAAGGTTGGAGAGATTTTAAAAGGGGGTTCAAAAAAGAAAAACTAACCAATATATTCTTTGTTAGTATTAGTTTAAATTAAAGATAGAAGCTAGCCCATGCAAGACTTTTTTTCCTTTTTCTCTTTTTCTCTTTACATTTTAATATTTGTTTTTGGTGGTTTTGAAGTGGTATGTGAATATCAATCCCTCTCCCGCAAAAGAAAAAAAAAAAAAAAGAGAATAAAAATGTGCACCTCTAGCAAAGCTAGACTCGAATATTTTTTTGTCACCTAACCAGAAAGACAACATTGTCGAAGAATTTATTTTAAAGAAAAGGAATTTGGAGAACACAAAAAATATTCGTTTTGCAAGTACACTTTATTACGGCCATTTCCCTTCTTTTTTTTTTTTTTTTTTTTATAGAGGGTAGACCTAGAGATAGTAGACATTTTTGCCGAGGTGTTGTTATCAGATATAATAAATATATATACACACACACACACACACACACACACGATAAAACTAAAACCATGTGAAACCAGAAGCCCACAATTGAAGACCTAGGTGGTGAAGTATGTAGGATCTATCTCTCTCTCACTCTCCTTTAAGAAAAAGAGTAATTAAAGTCTTAAATAACAGCTCGTGAGCTATTAATATTCTTTTGCTTTAGTTTTTTCTTAGTTTTGATACAAAATGTAAAACTAATTAAAAGCCCATAATGAATAGGGGAATTATTACGGTAAGACCTCTCTTAATTCCTACTATCTGTAGGAATTGTTGTTTAGTTATTGGATTAGATTTTTAACTGTTTGATATATGATTGGAGTAATTTTGTATTTCTGTTGTCAATTGTTAGGATAGACACTCATAGATCAGACATATAAAAAATTAATCCACCAATGGTTAGATAGCAATTCCTAACGATAATACAAAATTAGAGATTCTAATGTAAAAAGATCCAAAATAGTTAGGGAAATGGTACCCTCCCTCCCTAGCTTGACCTTTGGAGATCAATAAGACTATAGTAGTTTTTATGTCCTAGTCAGAAAACTGTGATCAATGTGAAGTTGATTATAATGTCTAATAATTCATAGGTTGAATTTAAGTAAATTTATGATTGTTCTTCTTTTTTTCTTTTTTTTCTTTTTGCTGAATTTATGATTGTTCAAAAGTCAATTAAGATAGATGATAAATAGAGATATTATGATTAATACAAGTTAATATATAGAGAAATATGTGGCAGCTTCTTTTCAGCTTGTTGTCTTTTGGTGTACTAAACTAAATTATAATCTTCTTAATTACTGCAGAAATTATTGAACCCTAAACCTTATCTTATAATAATGGGATTATTTGTGTAATATTATTTCTTAATTTGCAGGAGTCATCTATCACAAACGTCGCTCAAGAGGCAGACTGGATGAAATACTCTTCCTTCTGGCCTGACCCTGACAACCCAGATCATCATGGGTAGGAGTGAAAAAATAATAATTATATTTCAAAAAAAAAACCCAAAAAAAAAAAAAAAAGGAAAACCGTCACAGACAACATCATTTTCATCATCATTAGTACTTGAAGCCTCTCTCTCTCTTCTCTTTCTCTCTCTACCTCAAGTTCTTTTCAAGGCCAAGAAAACCGTCCATACAACAGTTTGCTCTTTTTTCTTTCTTTTTCTCCATGGGGCCTGCCTTGTGGTAAGCTAGCTCTCTGATATACATACACACATATATATATACATGTATATATATATATATATATGAGTCTCAACTGAAACTAACTGTGCAACAGTCCATGTTGGAAAGGGAAGAGAGAAAGAAACAGAAGGGGAAAAGAGAGAAAAAGAAAAGAAAAAAGAAAGCAAAGAAAAGAAAAGAAAAAAGGCTGCTCTCACTTCTGACAAAATTGAAGGAGAACCAAAGACCCAAAGCAAATCCTCCCACCCCCATCTCCCTTTGCATGAAAATCATCACCATTATGATTACAGTATCTTATCTTTTATGGCCTATTTAATACTTATATTTATATTTATATAATATATAATATAAATTCTTATTATTTTATTGTTTTAAGATGTTTGTATAATGTCTCTTTTGTTGTTCTTTACAGAGTAAATATACCAAAGAGTTTGAGCAAATTGCAAGATGTATACTTTCTAAAATTTGATGTTGTTGTTGACTGTAGTATCTAGGGCCTTCATATATATGATTATTTCTCTTAATACAAAATGAAAAAGTTTATTGAATTTTTTTTCAAATTCTCCATAGGAGAGTTCTTTTGCTTTCTCTATTTTTTCATGTTGTCACGAACACTTCAATTAATAAAGAGAAATAGATTCTTATTACTATTGAATTCTAAAGAAGGTATATTATATAGTTAATAATAGTTCTCCAAGGAAGGTACTATTGAATTACAGTAATGTGTCATACTCCAATATTCAGTAAGTACTATTATTTTAGTCGTTGGATTTACCTTTCAACAATATAATATTGTGCTGAGGCAAGACAAAAGCATAGTATTTCCTGTCGAATAGTATTTTTCTTTTCTTCCCTACCCTTTTTTCCCTTCTTTAGTAGTCAAATAATTCTCTAATATAAATTGGTTAACCCTATTCTTGTTTACAATTGATTTCAAAATGATCACAAGATAAAGAAAATTTGTCTGCTTATTAATTATGTAGCGTTCCTAATACGTGCTCCATGTTCCGGCATATCTATGCATTTAAAAATTCCATTTATTTAATTTGTCGATTAAACATGACGACAAGTACTAGTACAACATGTATAATTCCAAAATGAATTGTATTTATGTACGTATATATTAAATGTATGTTTCTTCTTGTACAAACTACTTGTTCTCTACATATATCTTTATAATTCATTTTTTTCTTTTGAAGAAATCTACATATCTTTATTTTCTAGACAAATGGGAAGAACTTTCTGGCTCAACTGATCAGAGAGGAGCTCCATTGTAGATTGTGTTACATGCTCTTTATGTTCTCTAACTAAATCAAAAAGGAAATTAGCTTTTGATTGTGTTAAGATCAGAAAAACTAGCGGCATATATACATATACATATATATATATATATATGTTTTCTAGTTCAGTCACCCAAAAAAAGCCCTATTGGCCAATTCTAGAAATGTATATTTTTTATGCCTTTTAGTACACTATATATATATATATATACATATACATATTTATTAACCATAAAAATAAACAGTGCCACTCTTGATCATGAAAAGTCACAACTGAAGTGCTGCCAAATAGAAGTTAGTAGGTCTTTTTTTATTAAAACAAAAAAAAAAAAAGATTAAACTTCAAATCACTGCTTTAATCAAGATGATTTTAGGAAATGGCATATTTCGTAATCATTAATAGAAAATTCAGTTGAAAAGGAAACTAGAAAACCACTAAAAAGATGAAGTGGAAGTGGTATATATATACACACACACACATATATATGTAGCTTCACCACTTGAGCTAAAATTTATTATATATGTATATATAAATTTCAGTCAGACTCTTTTGGTTTTATTTTGTTTAGTTGAGAGTTGACAGCCTTCTTTATTGCTTTATTCTATTCCAGATTCGAGCTTTATCTTCGGTATTATAGACTAAAGATAAGCTTATCTCCCTCTTTGAGAGAGAGAGAGAGAGAGAGAGAGAGAGAGAGAGAGAGTAACGTGCATGGTATCTTTTTCCCTTCATGGGACGTGCATGAAAAAAAGTAAAAACACACAAAAATGGGAAACTCTAGGCAGGTTCATCGTTGTTTCTGAAGGGAATAAAGAGGGGACAGAGAATGAGAGGACAAGAATCAACTTTATGTTTTGAAATGACCAAGATCACCTGCGCTTATCCCCTCACTATATATTTCTCTATAAACACACATATATGTATGTTTATGTATACATATAACTAGTATAATATTTATACACACCCACACACACACACACGCACATATATATCTTTCTAGAAGGTGATATAGTACTGGTAGCTAGGTGTACGTAGGTAAGTAGATGCTTTTTGTTGAAATACTATTGAATCAACTCATGTTTTTCCCACCAAGAAATTCAAAATGAAAGAAAGAGGGGGAAAAAAATAACATGACCAGAAAACATAAAAGAGGGGAAAAAAAATATCATAACCAGAAAACATACTGAGTTTCAGAGAGGAGACTATAAGAAATGAATTCTCTAAGTTACATTGAAATATAAAAAATCTCACATGAATGTTGGGGTCAGATTTCGTCTCCTCATTATGTAATGCCCAAATCACGATGACCAGTGAATCAATAAGCAACAAACATCGAACCGTGGTTTATTGACCATTCGACTTGGGTTTTACGATCTGTTGGCTCCATTATCCGATGGTATGACGAACGTCGAATCATGATTCATCAATCATTCGACGTGGATTCTATGATACTGAATGAGTCGATTAATTCTCTCTTTTACTCAACCCATAATTGACAGATGTCGAACCATGGTCCATTGATCGTTCATTATGCATTTATTTGCCCAGATGCTAACCAAACTTGGGCCCAGCCTAACATCCAATTCTCCATCCTTGCATGAAAAGACCGATGAGCATCGAACCATGGTCCATCGACCACTCGTATATGTCCATCAACCACTCGGCTTGTGTTAGTTCGACTCGACAATTAGCTTTGTTTGATGAACATTGAACGTTGATATTCTAACATCTGACTCTCAATACTCCACATGAGGAACCTATGAACGTCGAACAGTGGTCCATCCATAACTCAATATTGGTCTCATTGACCTCTTAAAGCCCATAAAATTACAATGTGTTTCAATCAGCTCAACTTCTAGCTCAACATGATGAAAAACGAAAGATGGCATTCGATTGCCCGATGCATGCCCAGTCTATCTATTACAAATGATGCTCAGTTCATTGTTTGACGCTCACCTTGAGCGAACGATAAACGATGGAAGATCGACTTCCATAACCGCCAAGCCCACGATCAATCGTGGGCCACGATCTTGCCCACGTTTTGAATAATCAGGGTAGTGAAAAACCGCCCACTACTATCCTAAATATCCGGATCCATTACTTTTCCTTTATAAATAGAGGAAGACTCTTCACATTTGAGGATCTTATGGATCTTCCTCCCTTTTCCTTACTAAAACTCTGTCGAATTTTCCCCAGAAACTTATAACCTTGTTCTCACATTCATACATAGTAAAAACTCCAGACTCAAAGAACGTAGCATGATATTCCGGCGAACCTCTCTAAATTTCAATGTTGCTATCCTTTACTGTTCTTATTTCATCTTATTACTTATTTTTTCCACGTTATGATTACTTTATGACTCTCATATACGATATCTAATGACCCTAATATTTCATATATATTGATTCTCACCGATTTAACTTGAATTTCTTGTAACTGTAGATTTTTAGCATCTACAATGAACATTTACTTGTAATTGCACACCAAAAAAAAAAAAAAAGAGAGAGAGAGAGAGAGAGAGCCAAACAGAATACAAAAAGGAGAGTATTTTTTGGTCATCATGATTAGTAATATTGGGGTGTTGGAGAATCCAGACAGTACCTGTTGTGTATAGATGCCTTGGAGAATGGTGTGTATATATATAAATAATATAAATGGCTAAAAATAATAACCAAAAAAAAAAAAAAAGATCCAAGGAGGGTATAATAGGGAGTGGGAGGGGAAGTGTCTCTTTCCACAGGTAATAAAAAATAAAATATATAAAATATATAAATGACATGTCTTGTTCAACCTAAAAAGGTGATATTCAATTCTTTCACTTTATGGGAAGATTTTGGATGCTTTTAAAAGATAGCTAGCTAGGAGAAGAGAAGAGAAGATATTATATATGTATAGATATAAATAATGTATAGTATTAGAGTGTGAGTGTATATATAGCAGATTTTTGTGGCTTTTTTTTTTTTTTTTTTTGGGTTTTTTGGGTGTGTGCAGATTTGGTCCCGTAAAGAAGTTGCAGGAGGAATTGTGGTAATGCGAGGAGGAATATCACAACATGGCCAAACTCACCTTTTTGGGATTCTTCCACAAAGACACACAAGGGTCTCAGGCTTAGCAGCAGCCTCTTTTTGTTTAAACTAACCACTCTTACAATACAATAATATGGTCCACTGCTTTTACTACTGTACACGGTTATATATATATATATATATATGAACAATATTAGAAAACATCAATAATATTTAATATCACGTATTAGATGGTTCCCACGATATTAAATCTACAAATAAAATCTATCCTCTATTAATTGTGATGTTCAATATGTTTACATATAGTTAATGCTCCAAAACATTTGTGTGTGTGTATATATATATATATTATTACTCCTTTGATGCCAATTTCCATACTAATATATATATATATATATTTGTAGAATGCACCTCAATTAATATGAAATATGACAAGTCAATTTGCTCATCTTGATTTTCTTGGTGCGGCGAATTGTTCAAGAAAACTACTAGTGATGTCGAACTTAACAATGTACACACAATAGGGATGGTTTGTCCAAAAAGTTCATTTCAGTTTTTGTTTTCTTTCTGAAAAGTCAATATATATTTTAATTAGTTTTTAAATAGTCAACTAATTCTAACTTAAAAATTATATTCTAAATAAGTGTATCAAATACAAGCCTAATAGTGCATGTGTACTGTATTTGAATTTCATACATACTTTACATATATAAATGTATATATAAGCGACTATATAATAGCGATGATATCCAAATATGCATGCATGCGTGTTGAATATATGCACAACAAATTAAGCCGCGGTACGTATGACTATTTTTTTTTTAATCTTATTTAGGTTAATGTTATAATTATAGTTAATGGTAACGTATAGATTATATAGAAGTTAAACGGTTTGGTAGAAGTACGGATTTGACACATATTTCTTATTTTTGTGTCACTTTCTATATCTCTCGAATAAGTATCATACAACATATTCATATTATAACATGTTATTTTAATTGGTATAATATGATATTATTATTTAAATGATATTTTTAATTAACATGTCATAGTATCACGAAAGATATATAAAAAAAAATAGAAATAGAAGATATAAAAGTCAATACCTTATTAATAAAGCTCTGTTTTAAACTATTATATATATATATTAGAATTTATCAATTTTACGTATAAATTTTACCCTTATGATATAATTTTGATCAAATTTAGCTTTAAAAACGTGAATACAGGTATCCATAGAAAAATTCGATGAAATTGCCCCTGAAATTTTCTTGTCTAAGGTCCTTAAATTGCTTGAGCCATATATAATCTAATATGAATGTGATTATCAAATAAGTTCACTTTTTGAAAATCTGCAGAATGACATTGTTTTTTTCTCTCTCAAAGACCTATTTGATTTGACAATTCTAGTTTGGACAAAAAAAAAAAAAAAAGTTTTAAAACTTTTCAATCCCAATCTATTTGCTAAGCAAACACTTGTGCTGAAGCATGTGTCCATTTTCCATTTTTGCCCTGTTCATTGACATATGGGTACGGCCTATTGGTAACCAGATATGAGATTTGGCATTGGCTTTGAAAACGTTGCCCTTCCATGGGTAGAGAGTTAAGCAATTATTATACATAATATATACCCATAGTTTCGTATCCGACACTTTTATAAAACAATACTTTTAATTTTTTTTGTACTTTAATAAAACAATCAATTGATTTTAATACAATATTTTTTAATGATACATGTTCTTTACATTAATAGTTTTAAATTGTTTCAGTGACATAGTCACATGTAAATCAGTAAGGGCATGAATCCCCACTCACACTGTGAGAAATTAATTTTTAGTTCTAAAATTTTTATAAAATTTTAGTTGTACCACCATTTTATCATTTTATAAGAAAAAATTCAACTACACCTCCACTCAAATTTTAGTATGTCAATTTTTATTCTTAAAATTTAAGTAAAATTTAGTAATTCACCTACTTTATAAAAAAAATTTCATTATGTCCACACTCAATTATTAAAATATATAGTTATGTCCTTATTATTTTATTAAAAAAATTATCGTTAATTTTCTTATACCGCCCTCAGTAAAAAATTTCTTACCTTTGCCGTTAAGTAATATCATGTTATACATATTTTTAAATAAAATGATATATAAATTAATTAATTGTTATAAAATTTTAAATATAAAGTTAGAATTATTAGATATGTCTTGTTACTGGACATGTTGATGTTGGGCTGTCAAATAAAAGACATTTTCATATATATATATATATATATATATAATAACTTGATTGATCATGAAAAAAGTAAATGGACATTTTAAGTCAAAGTTAAGTTTGAACACAGCATACGCAAGGCTTTGTAGTGATTGGTGGAGAAGGGCCGTGCTACATCTCGTCATGATGGAGATAGGGCCCTGTTTAAGTTTGGAGAATTGAATGTACCTGATCATATTGCTTGCCCAGCATGATAAGCTTAATTGGTACTCAAAATACAGACTTGTTTGTCTTATGGATAAAGTTAATTATTTGAAATAACAACTAATTTTCAGAAACTGATGTGCAGTTCTACTGAAATATTATTTGTTATCTCATGAAGATAAGATTGGATAAGAGGGCCATAGATAAATAAATGCTATATCCACCTATAACTGTCGCAGGAAAAAAAAAAAAAAAAAAAAAGGAATATAGTACGTTCCCTCAGAAGTTTGTCACGGGATGGTGTAAAGAATAACAATTGAAAAAAAAATAATAATAAAAAGACACAGGAGAGATTTTTGGATTTCTTCTAGAGTATGGTACTTTATTACTAGTGCACATTTTTAAATATCAAATTGATCAAAATTATATCAAAAGAAATAGCAATTTATAACGACAGTTTTTCATACAAATCCAATAATTCAAAAACAGAACCCTATCAATAAAATATGTTTCATATCTTACCATAGAAATCTGTTAAAAATAAATAAATAAATAAAAACCTTATGAATAGTTTATGCACAAAGTGATTCTATTAAAGCACACTATTAAATTCAACATCTATATTTGGTAGGAGGGAGAGAAAAGTGAAAGGAGTGAATGGTAGATCACCTAGGTGAGAGAGATGAGAAAGGAATGAGGGGTCTCTTCCTTCATGATGTTTGGTATGACAAAAGGAAAGAAAGCAAAAATTATCTTTCTTGTTTGATATAGAAATACAAGAAAAAAAGAAAGAATAATAGATTTTATTTTTAAAATGACTACTTTATCGATAACCAATGAAATAGATTAAATCTATCTAAAAATCTTTTCAATTTAGAAGTTGTTTCAAAATTAAGGTGTTATGAAAGATTGAGAATTCCTTCCTTAATTCTTTCTTTCCTCTCTTCTCTCCTACCAAACATACATAAATATCAAAATCCCTCCATCAATCCATTCATCCCTCGCATTCCTTCCACTTTTCTCACCAACCAAACACACTCTAAATATAGTCACATAGATAGGTGAGTGATCATTAAATGAGGGATTACAGATTGAGGGATATTTTCAATGTTCCATGTCTACGTAAGCTTGTCTGAAGGCCTAACATCACATGACGTGTTTGAGGACATTTTATTCCAAACTCTAATAATAGTCAATAATTTAGAGCGTCTGGAACACTTTATCAAATTCATTAAGTAATTTGTCAAAATTAAAAAAGTTTTTGGAGTTCGACACATCTTTAGATACTTATTAGTTATTATTGTCAATTTTGAGTAAATCAACATTTTCATGCTTGGAAAGATTCAGCACATACCGCAGCCCCTGCTTCTTCTTCAGGAGGAACTCCAGGTTAAGGAGTTACTCGAATCTGTGAAAAAAAAAATGATTTTTAAGGGAAGGAGAAAAATTGATGCGAGTATTTATGTACAAGCTGAACTGAGAGTATTTCATTCCTCAGCCATCAAAACACTGTTATACACGACCTTCAATTCCGCCGGGTTTTTTCTTTCTTTTTTTTTTTTTTAAACCCCGCTTTCATATACCTTCTCTCTCATAAACACAAAGCTACTGGATGCATTGGAACTTTGTAAAGCTTCCCAGCCTTATTTTCATAATCTTCTTCTGTACAAACAACAAACTCATGGTATTCTTGCTAGCCATGACACGAATCAGCAAGCACGCGGCTCTGGCACAGGCAACCGCCTCGCAACTGTTCCACAACTACCGGATACTTTCAACGAAGCAAAGAGACAGGATAATCTTGCTATCATCGGACTGGCTCTCACCACTTTGGTAACCACCGCAAGTTGCTTGCCAGCGTCCTCAGAAGTGCCGTGATACCCTTCAAGATCTGCTTTTGTAATAAAAACAGCATCTCCCGAGGGCGAGTATGTAGCTGTAGCTGGTCGTCTTCTGCTAAATTCTTGCACAGCCTGTATTTTGACATTCGTTGAAGCAAAAAATTAAAGATGGTTCCCAAACTTTTGATGCTAGTTAGAAGATTTTGAGAAAAGCCAACAATTAGTAGCTTTTTTGGTTGGTTATAATACAAACAACGTGACACTTTCATTTCACACGACAAATCTCGGGCCATTAGGCATGGGAACCTATGAAATCCCTGAGTGATAAAAAACATGAAAAGACAGAAGCAGCCATTATCTCTAAGTTCTAACGAAGTGCAAAAACATTGAGAAAAAAATATGATATACCTTCCACTGAGAGGGTGCTAGCAAAACACGAGGCCTTCTCGATCGCACATAATCCAGTGCAGCAGCTGGAGTCATGTTCTTGTACTCCACCTGCAAAATGCAAAACAATCTACATTCGGTAAATGCTAATAGCATTTTACCCAACAAACAATTACCAACAGCAGATCAAACCTTCAATTCAAAGCATAGAATATTACCAAATAGCAAAGAACAATGGTTGTGCTTCTACCACGACCAGCTTTACAGTGCACATAAGTAGTTCTACCGCAAGATGCATTCCCTGTCAAATAAACAGATTTAGAAAACAAAGATTATAGTCAACATCGTATAGTCTCTAATCACTATGCTAGCATAGTCGAGACAGAATAAATTCTCTTACTGTGAATAAACTCCACAGCTCGGCTAATATCTACATGTGAAGGAGCAAAAAGATAATCTCTTGTAGGAATAACTAGATGGTCAATCCCATGGGCCTGAAACCATCAAACCATACATGAATACACTAAGCATATACAAATATGCAAGACTGGCGTTACAAAAAACATGTAGGAAAAGTTTAATTCTCAAATCCTTTAAACTTTTTTTTTTTTTTTTTTCATTTGTTGTTGTTTAGAAAACCACTAAGTTTCTGTTGTCCCACAAAGTTACTTAACCAATGACATATCACATATACAGTTATTAAAACCACAAAATCTTAAGACTCCTAACTACATATTTCTTATTGAAACGTAAGGCTGCTGATTTCGTCAATTTCAAGATCCATAGTCCACTTCAAGTCACTTGTCCATGGCACCATTTATGCATACATTCAAGCAGCCAAATTTACGATCAAAATAATAAACACCTCATGGGAAGAAAGATTTTACTCCGCTAGTTGTAACCAAAAACCAATATAATCATATAAAGAGAGTTGACGCACAAAATACAAGGATGACGGAACCAATGTTTCATAAGGTTCATTAAGAGTGATAACACCACCAACACCTAGCCGCTTCAATCGTGGAACGTCTTTAGGGAATGGAACTGCACCCAGTAAAAGGAACTGAAAAAGAACATTATCGTTAGTATTAAACACAATAAAATCCACAAACACTTTGTCAAACATAATTCAAATTGGATAAAACTCATTGTTAACAACTACAACACATCCTGTCCGATACAACATCTCTAAAGCACAAGCAGGCATTGAACCGTTAGCAAAGCAAGGACAACTAGTTCCATTTTTTTCCGCATATAATAAGATAAAAAATTTAGATTAGAAACCTTTAATGCAATTTTTAAGTTGCATTAGCCAAGTTTCTCTGTTCTTCACACAGAGAAAAGAAATTAACAGGAATCTTAAACTATTTCCCTTCATCTTCTTTCGATTTCCTCAACAACCAAAAAATAAATAAATAAAATCTTGCAACTGGCAGCCTACAGAAATGAAAGTATAATAACATAAAAACCAGTCCTGAACATTTGCTCAGTATTTTGAGCGGGTCTTCATTATCTCAGGTCCCAAACAATTTTCTCAAAATGAAACAAATTTTCAAACTTGACAGCAATTTCAGCATCAACTTTCTCAGCAACCAAACAGACATAAACCAGCCGCTTGATCAGCTGTCAAGAAAACTGGCTACGCAATCAAAGTCAGCTAATTCTCTCCAACCAAAAAAAAATTTTTTTTTTTTTTTAAGTCAAAAATTTTCCGATCCATCAAAAGGCCCAAAACCTCACAGAACAGAATCAATCTTTTCCCCTAAAAAAATAAAGAAAAAAAAAGGAAAAAAATAAAACCTGGTCAACTTCGTCCCACCATCGGAACTCCGCTTCGATCTTGTTCCGAAGCACATTATAGAGAAGCGTTGGGTAGAAGAGGATCCGAGCGCCGGCGCCGACCAGCGCTCGCTTGGCGTCGACGCTGACAATCTGCGTCGAGTAAACGCGTTCGTTCGGATCAGGCTCGACCTCGTCCAGTTCCTCGATCTTCATCAATCCCCTACCAACACCCAACCACAAAGCTCAACCGATAACCCTAAATCCCCAAACTGCAATCGAATTTCAACCATAGTCAACGAAACAAGGACCCAAAAAATCCCCAAAAAAAGCCCCCAAAAATAACAAAACACGAACCTGAGAAATGGAGGTAGCGTGCTTCAGAGGATGGAATTGAGCTGAATCGAATTACTCACCAAACGGGAGGAGAGAGAAAGGAAACTGATCGAAAGAGAGAGAGAAGAAAGTGAAAATCGAAATAAGAAGAAATTTGGGGATTGGTTTCTAAAAATTTTGTATGAGAGAGAGAGAGAGAGAGACTGGAAAATTCCTATGGGGTTGTGTCTGTGTGTGTGAACACACTGATGCGAAGGAATCGGATTAATAGCATGCGAATCGTTTTTTCCTTTTTTTTTATTTTTTTATTTTTGGTTTTTTTTGATTTTTTTGAAGTTTTGATTTATTTTTAATTTTGTTGCCCAAACGAAAACAGTAAACAGTCTGATTTACTAAGGAGCAATCTTGTTCGGGAAAAAATAATTAAATTATAATTATTTCTGATTTTAAATTTCAGTGTTTATTTTTTATATTTGGGAATAAAATAATATAAGTCTCACTTAGAAATAGGAAATTAATTTTTTTGATAACGGAGAACTAGCATCCCACTTAAGAAATAAATTTCTTCAACTAAAAAATACGAAGTAACTAACTCTATACTAAATATATCATTATTCTTATTTAATTTTTTTTTAATCTAAGAATAATTTTGTAACTACAATAAATATATTCTCAATTATTCTAATTTTTAGAAAGTAAACAACATAATATGAATTTAATTCCTCAAATAAATAGATTCATTGATATATTAGTAAACATTTTTATCTAATTCTGGAATTTAATTTCATGTAATTTAATTCATTTTTTTATGGAATTAATTTTTTATTTTTAGAATTCTCGATAAGTAAACGTACAGGCGTCGGAATTCTAGTTGGAGCTTAAACAAACACAAGGTTTACTTTTTTTTTTTTAAATAAATGACAGTTTTTTAAAAAATTTTAAAAATTTTTATTTACTTTAATTATTGGAAAATTTTATAATAGGGAACAACTCGCTTATCCAATAAGATCTAATGGTTATGTATGGCTAGATTAAGTATGAGGTACGTGATAATACACTAAAAAGATAAGAACCGAAGCATACGATTAAAAATATTCTATTGAAATAGGTTTCAGAAAAAAATACATGAATTGAAACTCTTCACGCCTGTAATTCAAAGAGTGGGAGAAACTTGTCCTCTCCATTGAACCGCCACCGAACATGAAGTTTGTGAGCGCCAAGGGGAGTGGAGGAAGAACAAAAAGATGGAGAAGAGAGTGGCTGGCCAGAAACGTTGCCTTTGGCGTCAAGGGTCGCCGGGAGAAGCATGGTTCTAGGGTAGGAGACGGGCCTCGTCTTTGAATTTTAATCGAACGGTTCAACTTTTTTACCCCATGAATGGGAAAAAGGAGTAGTCACCCATGGCACAAGTCCCCTTAATTATTTTATTGAAAACTGTTATCTACTCTTTAAAAAAAATAATAAAAATAAAAACTACTGATATTTATTATGATTTCTGTTTTTTTGTATAATGTTTTTTTTTTCTTTGGTACCCTACTCAAAAATAGAATTTTTCTAATATAATTTGTAATTAAAGTTTGTTTTATTAAAACAAAATTCAGGGGTGAAACCCTTTTACTTTCTCGTATTAAAAACACCCTAAGATAATATAGAAGACTCGAATTTTAGATCACTTTCTTAACAAAAATTTAAAAAACGAACCCACGATCATTCCGTTCCGACCACCAGTTTGGAGGCAGTTGGGTTAGAGTTTGGTTACATGAAAGAACCGACCAGACCAAAGGTAGTGACCAGTGAGAGGTCATCATGAGGTGGAGTGAGGGTCCATTGTCCTTCATAATGGACCCTTCCTTTCTTGGTCAAAAGCTGGGTAGTAGTACGTAAAAAACAAATAGAAAAAAGTTTGTGCTCCAAATTCGGACACATAGAAAGTTTTGGAGACTATGGGGACGGTTTGACAGCCACGTTTTTATATTTTTTAAAAACTTTCTTTTCCTTTTTTTATTTATTGCGAAAGCATGAGGTAATATATATAATTCCCAAATTAACGGAAACCCATCCTTAAATCTTTAGGGTCCGTTTGATTGGTAAGTTTGGTTTAAACTAAATTGTACTTTTTCATCATATTTTTTATCTTTTTCTCTAAAATTTTTTTATCTTTTCTGAAAAAATCAACAAAAATTATTATTTAAACTTAAAAATCTCAACTCAACTCAAACTCAACTTATACACCAAACACCCCCTTAAACTCACTCTTTCTGTTATCTTTCAACGGAATTAGTTTTACAAATTTTTAGCATGTACAAAGAATGTGTAACAAGATGTTCATACACGTGAAGCATGTGAAAAATAAGGTCTAAAAAAATATTTATTTTGATATAAAATGACTTTAAAAAAACTGCAGAGTTATTAATATACCTATTCTGAGTTATAGTTATTAATATACTTTTTTAAAATCATTGCTTTGTTTAATAAATTTTTAGGACTCTGGTCCTTTGAGGGGATGTAAAAGCCACTAAAAGTTTTATCTCCTGTCTTTTTACATCTTTTGAATTTATTTGCTTCTGAAATAATTTGATGTTTCAAACTCATAAGAAGGATAACTTGGATTAAATATTTTGTTCATGCCTAACTAATAAACTCAAATCAAGTGTTGTACTTGCATCTGTAAATTCAAATTTCTGTGAGAAAAAATGATGTAGAAAAAAGTTTTGAATTATGAATTTAAAACGCAAATCCATATGTTCATCCACCAATTTCTATCGTTTTAAGTAAATAAAAAATGTGTTGCAATTTTCACTATTGACCATATGGAGGATTATATAATAATCAAATCATAAGGAGTATTAAATGCCGATCGGAGTAATTGTATATATAGTCTAGCGGTAATATAATACCTAATTCTATTATAAAAAGTACAAAGTTTGAATCCTCATTCCCCAAGTTCAAAAAAAAATGCAGATTGGATTTGTAAATAAGTTGTAGACTTGCAGTTTAAGCAAAAAAATGTGTTGTTTGGATAAAAATAAATAATGTGGTTGTATGTTTAAACTATCAATATTTCATCATATTACATTTCATTATAAGATATAGACTGTTATGAAGGCACACTAAGGTTAGTGGGGGTACGTGGTAAAAAAATGTTAGGATGAGAGAGATTTCATAAAAACTTCTTATTTATTTGCTTTTATGTCCCCACTATCTGCCATTTAACTTTCTATATATAAATGATAATTTTTATGATTTGATTTCCTGTCAAATTATTAGAGTTTTCTCTAAAAAAAATATATGATAGTTACCTCTATAAACGCTTTTCGTTTCAACTTTATAAAATTAAGCTTTTCCTTTTTATCTTTAATTTGCTTGCACTGTTGCACATGATTTCTCTCTCTAACTACCCTTTTCTTTGTTTCCTACATTAGAATCTCATTTTCAATAGATAACTCTTCGGAGCCAAACTTTATTTTTGATTTTTTTAGGGGAATCCTTAATTTTTAATATCTATGATATTACAATTTGTCATAATAAATAGAGTAAATTTTGATTTTGATTCCCTTTCAAAAAAAAAAAAAATTTTTTGATTCTATGTTAAACAATTATCAAATAAGTGTTTTAAAAGTAAATTTGAGTCTAAAACCCTCTTGCAAAGTTAATATTATGCTAGTTGAAAAATTCTAAAGACACCAATTCTAATCACAACTTTTACGTATCAACATACATGGCATATGAGTTGTTGTTTTTGATTGATAAGCGGTTAAAATATTGTCAAATCAATTAATTACTTCTATCAATAAAAAGATTATACGTGAGTTGATACTTAAAAAGTTGGATTTAGAATTGGTATCCCCAGAACTATTTTATGCTAGTTTGTAAATTTTATCTTCACTATTTGTTCCCCCATTAAATTTAAAGTTTGATTCCGTCACTAAATATAAAATGTAAATTTTCTCGCCCTCTAATTCAAAAAAAAAAAAAGTTCAGAGAGCATGCCGTAATGTAGACAAGGATGGTAATTAGGAATTTTCCCATTGCCCCCATTTCCTAGATAAATAAAACAAATAAGTACGACCTTAATCAAGATATTCTTTGTCATCACTAATTGGTGACAAACAACATTACAAAGTTTATTTTAGTTTCACATTTTAATAATGTGTAGTAGGGAGATTATTGCAGCTTGGTAATGGTAACGTAAGGAAATGGGCAAGTGAGTTTTGTCCTCAAAGAGAGAGACAAGCGTAGTTGGGCACTTGGTAGTTGGTAGTGATGTTGGCTTTAAGATCAAGCCCCCAACTTTTGAGCATAACCCACTTTTGGAGCCTAATTGGTTAAGATGAATATTTTAAGTGGCAATTGTTGCTATATGTTCCCTATCCCCAAACTCATCTCAACTCCCTAGCAACGTGATGGGGCTGGTTGGTGGGCAATTATGTTAAAGGTCCGTTTGATGAATGAGTTTGAGTTGAGAATTTTAAGTTTGAGTTGAAAATTTTTGTGGATTTTTCAGAAAAGACAAAAAATTTTTCAGAAAAAAATAAAAATTGAGATGAAAAAATACATTTTAATTTGAGATAAGATAACTCACCAAACGAAGCCTAAGAAACTTTTATACTACCGGCCATATCAAGAATGGTAAATACACTCGAGAGTGACAGCAATGTAAGATCTCGATAATTGATTTACATGGACCTTATTGAGAAACCTATGTGAATTCCGAACAATCAATGACTTGGATTTTGCATTCACGTCGTTTATCACAAATTCATTATCTCTCTAATACTGAATGGTAGGATTCTTCAACTTCTATAGTTCCCGCCTCTCTCTTTTTAACCTTTTGCTACTCAAATGTTTCTCCATCTATTGATTGTCCTTACAAAATAGAGATTGTTAAGGTAGGACTTGCAAAAATGAACTTTTTTTTTTTTTTTTTTTAAATACGTGAAGTGACTAACTATTCACAACTAGAATGAATCACTTGTGTAGATTATTAATCTGTTGTTTTGTTTAGTCTTACCAAAAAAATTTGGATAAAAACAATTGGGAATCTTTGAAATTTTAATTTAGAATCATTTCAGAAGGGTATTTGACTATCAACATTTCAAATGCTTTCTTTTATATATATATATATATATATATATATATTTAATTTACAAAATTCCAAATAAAAGGGAATTAAATTTTAGCTATTTAAATGTTTTTCACAGTATCAAATATTTCCATCCAAAATATTTTCAGCTTTCTTCACCATGCTTACGAAATTTGGTTCGATTTTGTTGTCGATTTCTGTATTAGTTTTGCGAAGAGTATTAATTCTGCATGCATAAAACACATTGAGTCATAGATAAAAGAAAAGTAGAGGCACTCAATCAAGAAAAAAAGATGAAAAACTAGCGCACGATCTGTACTTTTGTTTTATATAAATCGGTATTGTCATTTTAACAGTTGGATAAATTTTTTAATTATTTAATTTATGATTGAAAAAAGTTATATGAACATAATGATGGAGTCAATAATTTTTATTAGTGGAGACTAACAACTGAAACAAAGATTTAATAAAGATAATTTTTAGTGAGGACCATGTACTCCTATATTAAATTACACACACATATATATTTTTTAAAAAATCACATTAGTTGCCTTTTATGTTTCAGGAATGTATGTAGAGAACATTTCGTTAAAAAAATTAATGTAATAACCAAAATAACAATACCTCTTAATAAAATGAAAATACAATTTTTATAATAAATTTCATTAAAAAAATTAATCTTTTATATGTTTTTAATAAAATAATCTTTTTATATTGATCAAACAAAAGTAAGGGGATTAGAAGCATGATAATCTTTTTAGTGCCAAAAAATATTTAAAAAATTAAAAATAAAAAAGTCTTTCAAAAAAAGTTTTTTTAAAGGTGCTCATGTTAGCCACTTCAACATAAAGTTATGCTCCTCCTTTTTTTTTTTTTTTTAGTGGTGGTCTAGAAGACTTCAGCCATGTAACTGCTGAATGGCAAAACCAGGTTTGTACCTGGCAAGTTCTTATATTCTTACAGTAATTTACTTTATTAGTTTTTTGCTACATGTTCTCGTATTCTTAATTGGAGGAGACCTCATCGCTAAGAAAATGATTCTCATTGGCCTAAAAAATATTCCACAAGATTATATTTCTTCTTTTTCACTTTTTTTTTTTTTGGTGTCAAAATTTTCTTCTCTCTTTTCTGGACAAGAAAATGATATTTCACAACATTTATATGTTTTTTAATTTACATCATAATATACTTATGATTTATGTCTTTCAAATATTAAAATTAAAAATTCGTACCATAAATATAAAGGTAACGCCTGCAAAAGTTTTTTTTTTTTTTTAAGCAATTGTAGAAATATCATTTTTACAAAATTAAAAAAATTAAATAACATGAGATATTTAAAATAAAAAAGCAAAAATATCTTTTTACTTAAAAAATAATAGTAAATAAATAATTCACCTAGTAAATTTTTTATTAATTTAAAATATTTTTAAAATTTACTATTTTATTTTATTTATTTATTATGTAAGAGAATCGATGATAAGATTGATATTCAAATATTTTTTCTTGGAATATATTGATGTGATCCCCCTAAGTGAGATTGCCACCCCATAGTATGTTGCTGTCAGAAGAGGAATCCCGTGTTTTTTCTAGAGAATCTCTTAATCATTATTCTCAAACAATTGGAAAGAGATTCTTTAATTAAAAAGAATTGTAGGATACCTATCTGGAAGTATTTCTTTCTCTCAAATTTCTCTAGCAGCACTAATCAAGTCTTCTTCTACATCAACAAACATTTGGATTGGATTTTGACCCAACACAGTTTCTGGATCAGAAACCTTCTCTGGAGGCCCACAATCTGGCCTGCTGATATTTCTGCAAGGCCCATGGTTTTCTATGGTCCTTTCACTTCCAGGTTGCTCCTTCTTCACAACAGACTAGACTAAATCCACAAAAAACAATCTCATCAATTATCAGAAAACTGCTAAGCTATGATGGAGTCGGGTATAAAATTTCCGTTAGATTATATATGTAATAACGTTATCTCTAGTGGTTTGATTACCCTTTTCCATTTTAGTAGGAAAAAAAATACATATTTCCAAGATTGGTTAGTGGGAGGAGAAGAATAGAATAGGATGGTTTGTTTGAGATTCTATAGTTTAATTATGACCTCATTAGCATCCGGGAATTGCTGAGTGGTATTATACCAACAAAGTTAAATGTTACCTAAATCCTATGTTTCACCAAAGGATTCAAAATTCATTATTCATTAAGTTAACAATTCACACTTAAACTGCCCAAAAGAAGAATGGATGATACCAAGAACTTTCCCTTTTTTCACCCCCAATTTCTTTGGAAAGTTGGTGGTGGGAAATATCCTGAAATTTGCTGCCACACGTATATTAATGTATATAATATTTTGTCAAAATCATGGTAGGATTAGTTTTCCTTTTCTCCTAATCATACCGTGTAAATAATTTATCAAAAGTTAGATGATAGACAAATCAATCTGGACCGTTGAAATTTAAACAGTAGGACCCAACATTAAAAAATTTCATTTCGAGAATATTTTTTTCTTTAGTGTCATCCAATACATAGAAATACATATGACACGACTCGTCATCTCGGGTGATGGAAGATCTAAAAGCACGCAATTTTGATAGGGGGTTTTAAAAGAAGTGGGAAGCATCATTAATGCCAACCCATGAAACAGCAAAAGAATTCATGGACCATATTTAGAGATGGTTCTACCTACAACTAACTAACTTATCATCACATCAGATCATGACTACACTAACCAACTTACAGATCGTGCTTGCCCTAAGTGCGCATATTGAGCTCAAAAATTGAAGAATAAATAGGACTACTTTCTTTGCTTTTTCAATACCATATAACAGACGCAGCTAGATTATAAGATTTCTCATTGTACCAACTCAAGTACCACATCAACAGTAAGGTTTCGATTTCTTTTCTTTTTCTTTTTCAGATAAAAAAATGATCAGTGGTATCCTCACCTGATAAAATCTCTTATTAGGTTCACTCATAGTTAACTAGTCCAACACAAGCCTATATTCCCCCCAAATAATATCACTTTTAAGGCATTTAAATCGTTATACCACTATCATCGATGATAACAGTAGGATATTGATCAACGATATCTCTATGGACGTGGAATGTTACCACCATCAATCAAAATATTGCCAGGTTCGTAAGAGTGACTTCTCCTCTGCATAAGTTCTAAAACAAAAAATAAAATATAAAAATTCAAGAGCTTGGTTGTCTTCCCAATTAATTTTAACATTTCATTTAATTATTACTTAAGCATTTATAATATTTAGTTCTTATTTAAGTATTCTCTACAAAAGTTTTCAACACATAATACAAAAAGATAATTTACAGCTTGAAAAAGCATCTTACTCAATTGGTGTTACTTGACACATTTCTCTTCCATTTCTCTCTCACGTTGCCTACCCTTCAAAAGGGTATTTGATATATTCTCTTTCTAGGTGAAGTCATAATCAAATTTAACCTTTTTCTAACTTCCATATTCCTTTTATTTTGGTGGGTATCGCAAGGCAAAAAGGTGAAATGAAATTGAATTTTTTGTGGCCAAAGCTTTAAATATATATATATATATTTATTTATTTATATATTGCACCTACCAAGTGAAAATTACCACTTGTGGAGTGGCAATAGAATTGGGATGAAGGAATCTAATGGTTGACCAGATTCTCTAATTTGCCCAAGTGAGGCTATTGGCCATGGAAGCTAGCTGCCCTCCATTAGAGATATCAAAGGAATTGCATGCGCTTGCTTTTATTCTCAAAAATACCACATCAATGATGAGGCTTTTCCTTTTCTAATCATAAGTAGTTGTGTAGTCTGTACTCCCATGATCTTGTGGGATTGGGAAATATGGCATGTCTCTTTATACCTCTAGTAATAGAGTAAAATCCTTTTGGTGTGAACACAATGGTAAAATTAGTAGAGAATGTTAGCGAGTTGTGTTTTGGATCAATCGGCATAGAATTTGGTTACAAATGAGTTTGATTTGGATAAGTACGTCCAATGACTTTATTCAGATCCGAGCGAAGTTTGTTCTGTACAGATAAATAAAGGTAAGCATTTTGCACAAAAAACGATGTAACTGTAGTGTTGCATATAAAAATGTAAAAATAATAAAAATAATACACATATGACAATACATATATAATTTTAGCCTATGTTTGGTAAGAATGAAAGAAAACGAGAGAGAAAAAGAAAAATAGAAGTGAAAGATAATAAAAGAGAGAGAGATGATTTTTATCCTTTATATTGTTTGATATTATAAGAAAGAACGAAGTTAAAATTATATTTTGTTATTTGGTATTGCAATTGAAAGTAGAAGGAGAGAAGAAATATTATTTATGTAATTACTATTTTACCCGTAATTTCTTTTCTAATAAACATAAGCATAGTTCAATAATGTTGTTAACTTCACTTTTTTTTTTTTTTTTTTTTTTAGGGAAAGGTTGGATGTTGTTACTAGGCTAAATCAGCCATAATAATAATAATAATAATAATAATAATAATATATATATATATATATATATAAAGGGCTAAAACATCAGTGCCGACTGGTGAGCCTGTTATTCCCCGAACGAGGGACTTGACCACAAATTCCACTAGCTTAGGCACAGCTGATAGAAGACGAAAAACATAATCTATCACTCCGTACCAAGAGTGCACATCTCGTTTACTTCACCTTTTAGTAAATTTTTCTCTCTAATTTTGGAGAGATTAAAAACGTGTGTCCCGTAATGTTTTTAATTCTTTCTATTTTACTTTCCCTTTCAAAATCACTCCAACCAAACACCATAATTTTTTTTTATTTTCCATCCAAATCTTCCTTCTTCCACTTTTCATCCCTACCAAACATTGCATTTAAGCTATTCAGATCAATCAAATTAATTAATTAATAATAAACTTACTAAAACTAAACAAACTGAGCCTTAAAATTGTAACATTAGAATTTATGTTGTTTAAAAACACTTTTGGTGAAAGCCAATATTGTCCCCCTTTCCAAAATAAAAAATAAAAATATTGTCCCCACTGTGGGGGTGGGGTGGTAAATAATTAATATTTACACAGAGACAGTAAAAAAGGGTTGTCCATTGGTTAATGAAAAATGGCAATAAAGTCAGGTCTCTAGAAGAACTTCATTGGCCAAAGCCAGCTGGTGCTTAGTGTGGCAATCTTCTTCTCATTAATGTGAAGTTAAGTTTGAAACTTTGTCTGCTGCATCAAACTTAACCACTTTGGAATGAATTTCAGTTTAAAACAGTATATCTAATTCATTTTTGTTTGTATTTATCTGAGAAAATTCATCATTAGCGTGGTTTGATTAGTTGGCATTTGAAAGAGGTAAACACCATTAATTACCAGGGAAAATTTTTTTCTTCTATCACATCAAAATAAGAAAGCAAGTGAAATTAACAGTTTTTTGAGTAGAGGTTTGTTGTCTGAATTTTTATCTTAACCTACGTTTGGCTCACCAGTTTAACTTCAACTAAATTATACTTTTTCATCTTAATTTTTATTTTTTTCTGAAAAGTCAATAAAATTTATAACTAATTTCTAAAAAGTCAACCAACTCAAATTTAAAAATTTTAACTCAAACCGTTTTATAAAACGCACACTTAATAATTATCCTTTTAATAATATAATGACATATAATCTAAATTTAAAATTTTAGTTATATAAAAAAAATATTAATTTAACGGTTTATTTGTCAATATTCTAGAAAAATGATAGAAATTGAATATCACATGAGCTTTATTTAGTTATAATTTTAGTTTTAATTAAAGCTCAAGTGATATAAACATATTGAATTTTTATATAATTTTTAACGGAATATCGACATGAATCATTTGTGTAATAATAAAAAAATTTTAAGTAATATGATATGTGAAACTAAAACTCAGGTACCAATATAAAATTGAGTGTATAACTCAAGGACTATTTGTAAAAGAAAATATCCCTATTTTTTTTAATTAAAAAATTAATCCCCTATTAGTCATTGGTGCATTCTCAATCTTCATATGATTGTTCAGCAACACTTGGTCTCGGAGATTCTTCTCGTCGCTCATGGCGCTCAAGCACACATGGTCCTCCGCCTCAAGATTCGCCCTCCTTTTTCTCCTCGTCGCCGCCATTGCCACCGCCTGCATTTAATTTTTTTAGAAAAAGATAAAAATTGAGATAAAAAAGTACATTTTAGTTTGAGATGGGCCAAATCACCAAACAAAGCCTAAGATTCAAGAAAGAATGTGAAACGTGCAAGCCTTCAACTTCTTACTAGGATATATTTATTAATTATTTACTTCTCTAATAATTAAACTACACCAAAGTTATGTAATAAGAATTAAAAGGATTATCAAATTGTGACACATGCCCATGGCGTGATATAATGATAATTTAAGAGTTGAAAAAGCAAGATAAACAAGTGTTTTTTTTTTTTTTGGGTAAGTATTCCTCTTCCAACATATATCTATTTTTTTTATTAGTTTAATGATTTCGAGCTTATGAACATGATCTTCATTTATTGACCAGCGTGATCTTTATTTCTTCATCATCACTCACAAGTCAACAAGTGTACTGTTCAACTAATAATAATTATAGAAAATGAAAAATCTACCCACAGCTTGAAACATAAATAAATAAAGATAAAATGGTATGAAATGAAAAAAAAAAAAAAAAAACACCTTATTGATAAAATATATATCTAAACCGTCCACTTTCATCAATTTTTATTTAATTTATTATATTTATGTTAATCAGGTATGATTAATGGTTAAAAAATGTATCATACTAATAAGTAACTGTTGTTTTAATTATTAGATCAAAATTTTAAATGATATGATTTATAAGAATTTATTTTAAAAAATTTATAATATGCCACACAAAATTACTCTCATTTAAAACACACTATGAGAAATTAATTCAGTAACTAAAAATTACAGTTGCTTCTGAATTATTAAAGATAAATAAATGCACCTTTTAATATTTAAAAAATCGACTACCCAAATCCTCCGCTTCTCATTTGTTAGGCTCGTCCCAGCAGGATTAGTAAAAATAATTGTTTTTTTTTTTTTAAATAAAAATAAAGAAACTTTAAAAAACCAGATCAAACACAGTGACCACCCTCTCTCACACCCCAAAAACCAAAAACGAACCCCACCATCTGCCCTCATTAATGCTGCTGCTTCTTCTGCTTCTGCAGCCTCACTCGAAACAGAGCCAACCCATCTCTTCCTCTTCACAACAAAACACATCAAAAAAAAAAAAAAAAAAAGCGCAAAAAAAGAAATGGAGAAGAAGAAGAAGATCAAGTCCTGGCTTCTACTTCTACTTCTCCCTCTCCCTCTCCTCTTCCTCACACGCACACTAGCTTTTAGTGTCGGCGGCGGCGTCGGCGTCGGCGTGGGCATCGGCATTGGCGTCACCGGGGGCCCCGGAGGCGGCTCCGGCGGTGGCATTTGGGTCGGCGCCGGCGGTGGAGGAGGAGGAGGAGGATCTAGTAATAATGGGCAAGTGCCAAATGGGTCAGCGTCATCCTCGTCGAAGCTAGAGAGCGCTTACACTGCTCTGCAGGCGTGGAAATCCGCCATAACTGAAGACCCATCAGGGGTTCTGAAGACGTGGGTCGGCTCCGACGTCTGCTCCTACAGAGGCGTCTTCTGCGCCGACCCCCAGGCCCAAATGGGGTCCCCACCGAACCCCGTCGTCGCCGGAATAGATCTCAACCATGCCCTCCTCAAAGGAACTCTCGTCAGAGAACTCTCTCTCCTCGCTGACATCTCTCTCCTCCACCTCAACTCCAACAACTTCTCCGGCACCATCCCCGACACCTTCTGCGACCTCAATTCCCTCCTTGAGCTCGACGTCAGCAACAACCAGTTCTCCGGCCCTTTTCCCGACGTGGTTCTCGAAATCCCTAATCTCATTTACCTGGACCTGAGATTCAACAGGTTTTCCGGTCCCATTCCCGACGAACTCTTCGTCAGAAAACTCGACGCCATCTTTATTAATGACAACCAGTTTGAAGGCGAACTTCCGCAGAGTTTGGGGAACTCGCAGGCGTCTGTGATCAACTTGGCCAACAACAAGTTCAGAGGTGACATTCCGTTCAGTTTCGGGTTCACTGGAGGAGGGATTAGATTGAAAGAAATTTTGTTCCTTAACAACCAGCTGACGGGCTGTATTCCCGAGGGAGTTGGGATTTTTACAGACATTCAGGTTTTGGATTTGAGCTCGAATTCTCTGATGGGTCATATTCCGGACACGAT
The DNA here is from genome assembly GCA_038430175.1 of Ficus hirta. Classification (NCBI taxonomy): domain Eukaryota; kingdom Viridiplantae; phylum Streptophyta; class Magnoliopsida; order Rosales; family Moraceae; genus Ficus; species Ficus hirta. Next base: position 16,566,193 of record CM076588.1, read on the forward strand.
TTCTTGTCTGCAGGAGATTAAGGTTCTCAACCTGGCCCACAACAAGCTGTCCGGGGTTTTGCCGGACCTGGTTTGTGACCTGAAGAGCTTGCTGAATCTGAGTGTTGCTTACAATTTCTTCTCTGGGTTTAGCCAGGAATGTAGCAAGCTGTACTCTAGGAATGTGGGATTTGATTTCTCACTGAATTGCATTCCCGGGAAGGTTATGCAGAGGCCTCAACCCGATTGTTCGATAATTCCCGGAGGCGGCTTGAATTGTCTCCGGATTCCGGCCTCCGGGCCCCTTGTTTGTGGCTCTGTGTCAATAGGCCTTGGCCTAGACAAGGTTTCTTCAATCTCACCATCTCCATGAGAAAAATAAAAATAAATAAATAAATAACAACATGTGGGTGAATTGGTTGTGGTGTTGATTATTGTCAATTATGATTTACACCTACATCCCAAGTGATTTCTTTGTGCAATCAATTTGAAGAAATTAAAAGTATCTAGGAAAGTTCTTGTATTTTTTTTTTCCTGGGTAGAATTTAGGTGAAATTCTTGAATCAAATTATTGACTATTAAAATATGTTGTAATTTTTTTTTTTTTGGGGTATAAGAAGAATATGGGTTTTAGCGCTTATGTCATGTGACTATCGAGTGTCATGTGTCGACGCGATCCTGAGTTGTATAATATTAGCTTATATGGACCTATCTTTTCCTTGCAACAGCAGAATTATTGTTATCGGCTTTGTCTGCTTCTATCACGGGACGTCCCATAAATCTTTGTTCTTAAGCTATGACGAATGCTAAGAAATTGTAATCTGCCCTCCATTTGAAACCCAGTCTTAATTTAACTTTTTCTTAACGAGAAACATAACCTTTTAGAATAGAAAACTCTTTCAGATTTTTTGCCAAGAATATATTTTTCTGTCATATATCGGTAGTAGAAAGTAGAGACCAACTCCCATTACAATTTTTTTTTTTTAAATTTTATCATGAATATGATTTTTTTTTTTTTTTGTAAATATGATAAATTTACTCGTATCAAAATCACGTGAAATTTATCAACATGAAAAACTGTTTTTCCATGACGTGTTTGATTTTCCTTCTTTTATAGCTGGCATGGTCAATTTGTGAGTACCTGTGCAATATAATATCACCATTTTTTCACGTCCTTGACGCAAAGATTAATCCGAATAACAAGCTCTACTAAAGTGACTTGGCGGTGAAATTTTTCAAAAGAATCACGGCAAGCATTCATATTATAGCAATGTAGAATGTTGTTGGTTTTCTGCTCAAGCAATATAGTACATCGGATTCGGAAGCTTGAAGGATCGATGTGCTACTGCAAAACCCATCAAGTCGCTCCATTGATCTCCTGAGCTCCCATGAATCGTATAGCCTTCGTTTATTAAATCCGATCGCTTCTCCGATTTGTAGACAATGGCCGGTTTGTGTTCATCCGAAGGTCCCCTATATGTATTAGAAGCTCAAAAAAATCAGTCATGCCATAAAAAATAAATCACATCATGTTGTTTTGATATTATGACTTTTATTATCTTATGTACCTTAAAAACAGCCTCTCCCAATTATCAAAGCCTGAATAGAGAAGATTTTTCACTGTAACGTTCCTTTGATATTCACTCCGGCCAGTTAAAAGAAAAATCCTGAACCCCAACTGTTGTAGTTCCTTGTACAAGCTTAAACTTGCTGGCAGAGCGGGCGCCTCAGCCAAATACACCCATTCATCAAAAGAGCTTTCGTCGAAGATCTCCGATCTATTTAGAAAAGAAGATAGGTTTAGCAACTTTGATATCACAAATTTAGTCTAAAAGATCTGTATGATCAAAACAGATACTGCGTACAAAATGTACTGTTAAAGGAATATCAAAACAAACCAAAAGTTTACAGAGTAAGGAAAAACTGAACGACTTTAAATTAAACCCGAAATTTGCATTGTGTAGCTCTTTAATTATTGGACAGAGCATTCAACACTAACATGATTTGCAATCAAAACCAATAAAATGGTGAAAGCAATACAACCTGGATGCAAAACGAGTTCACGTAATTTTTTGGTCAAGAACTAAAATTATGGTCTTTCAGCTTAATGAAAAAATGGGATTAGCGGTGTCTTCATGGTTCCACCCAACGTCATTCAGAATCTACTAAGACCACAAGTAGAACAAAAAAGAGACCAGTCCACGTTCTCATCAACAATCCTGAGAGGACTAAAGTAATGCATTTCAATCAACTCCCATTAGTTTTACATGTGCTTAGAACATGTTAGAAGTCTATGACGTACGCTATCAAAGTCCATGAAACAACCAACCAAAGTTTTCTAGTGTGAAAATGCACATAATTTCTACTCATAAGAGATCTAGTTGGGACTAAAAAGAACATCAGATTAAGATCCCATTTCCCCAAGTGGTAATTCTAGGATTTCAAGCAACCAACATCTTACATCCACAATGCACAAATAAACTTCACTAAAGGACGAAACTATTTAGTTATATCATTCCTTATCAATCCCCCTAAAATTCATTTAACCACAAACAGGAGCGGAGCCACCCATGCACCAAACGCATGCTTTTATCTTTTAATGTGCACTCCTATTAAAGTAATAAAAACAATAGGCTAGCTCTGCGCTTACAAAGACCCTATTTTGACAACTTAGCAAAGTTCTATTGTCTAAACTTTATTGCTAGCATAGCTTGCTTACAACGTTAAAAAGGAAAAGAAAACATAAAAAGAAAAAAAAAGGAGCAAACATTAAAAAAGAAAAAGAAAAAAAAAGTAATCTTGAACGCACCCAATAATTGTTAATAATTCTAAAAATCATCAAGGAGAGCGACGTTTCGAATTTCAATCGCGTCAAGCTTGAATTGGCCCGTTCAAATCGCCAATGGCTGTTCAATCACATGACCATCCCAGACAACAAATTCGAAAAACGACAAAATACTTTTTCTCATCATCAAATAATTTATCAATTCGATAACGAAATTCAACGGCTAGAAATCGTTCTCGAGCTTACCCGAAGCCGTGAGCTTCATAATAGGGCAAATTGGAGAGCAGAGTCTCGTCAATGTCGAACACCCAGGCGTCCTTCCCGTCGCCGTTCATCCGCACGGTCCTGGCGAAGGTAATCGAGTCACCGGCGACGAAATCCGAATCGGAGCTGTAGCGATCGCCGGTGGCGTAGTTCTCCACGTAATTTTTGCACCTCTTGGGGATCGTGGACCAGAATCCGGCGTCGTTGGTCTCGACGGAGAATCTCCAGCTGTCGCAGTAGAGAGAGTCCTCGTCGGAGACGCGGTGGTTTCTCGGCGAGATTTGGATGATGCTTTGGGGGAAGACCTGGCCCAGGAAGAGGAGGGGGAGGATTGCGAGGACTAAGAATCGGTCGGAGGCCGCCATTGGAGGGGAAAACCGAGATGGTCTCCCCCGACGGAGGAGAAGAGAAGAGCCTTTTTCCCGGTTTTCGAGAAAGAGAAAGAGGCGGATAGAGAGTGAGAGGAGAGAGAGCGAGACACGGAGGAGAAAGTTTAGGCCTATGGCGTGTGAGAAGTTTGTGTGTAAACGATGTCTCTGACGATGAGAATAAACGACGACGTTTTATACATTTTTCTGTGATTTATTTTTTTGCCAATAACTTAACTCAGGCTCCGTTTGGTACCAAACGGAGCATCAGTTATGAATAATCTTAAAAAAAAAAAAGAAAATTTAAAAATCAGTTATGGAATTGGAGTACTAAAATTATGATGCAGTATTATTTGTATGCCCTTTTATCTGGCATCCGACATAATAAATTTTAATATAATATTTTTTAATAATATTTATTTTTAATCTAATAATAATATCACATCTGATTCTATTTAAGATTATTAAGACTAGAGTTAACAGTTGTTTCTTTTTTTTAGGAAAGCAGTTGTTAAATACACATAATTTAATTTAAATATAAAATTAAATCAACTAATTGCTGTAGTTTATTTTTGAAAAAAAAAAGTTACAACTAGAGAAGAGGGTGTTATTTCACATAATCTCAAAAAAAAAAAAAAGACATAATATTAGTAGTTAATTTATATGACATAAGTATATAATTAGTTTGAGACAGAAATTGGACAGGTAATCCAAGTCTATATTAGGAATACGACGATTGGCTTATCTTGACTTTTGACTCTGGTCTCACTCATCTGACGGCTGGGAGTACTTGGAACTGCTGGAGGAGAGAGAGAAAAAAAATTGGTTCTCTTTTGCATTTTGGCAAAGAAAATACGAATTTTATTAAAAACTGCCAAAATAGGCATTGCGAATGTAAACCAACATTAGCGGGAAGTTCATTACATGCTTTGATCACCGGGTCTTTAATCCTATCAATTCCCATGATATAAATTTATTTTGTCAAGTCAAACTAATTCTCCCTTGTAATTAATGGAAATGCTAGAATTTATTGTGTTTCTAAAAAAAATTATGATTATCCTTTTTTTCTAATAAGAGAAAAATCTACTATGTATGAGGGACATCAACTTTAGGATATGAGAAAAAAACTGATAGTCTAAAATTTTGTTAAGTTATAAAAAATGATAGTTTTCTTAAAAATTATCAATCAATAACCACCATTTGGTGGATGCAATCACTGGTATATCAGTCAATCCCGAATAATGGCCCGTCTGGGACAATGCTTGAAAATGGTGTTTTGGAGATTAGAAATGATTTGAGTTTTGAAAATATGTGTTTGGTGAAAATACATTGCTTGGAGTGAAAAAGTATAAAAATTTGAAATACCTTCAGAAAAAAAATTAGCAATATGAATCTTGTGTCGTTTCTCTCGAAATTCTCTATACAATTTTAAAAAATAATCTAATTTGAACTTAAAACGATAAAATTATAGACTTCTAAATTATGGGTTTTTTAAAAATATTTGAAAAACTAAATAGTAAAATTAAAGGAAATGAAAAAAAAAAAAAAAAACTTTTAGAAAGGTATTTCCAAAGATACCCCAAGCGGACTCTATATATGACCAAGATAATAAACATTTTAATGACTACAGGCTAGTCTACCAAAGATAAAATTTACTCATTTTTTTGAATAATTTTGCAAAAACTATCATCTGATCTAAGTCTTAGATAAAATAAAATAAAAACATTGATTGTCATCTTTTCACACGTGTATGCAATATTTTATAATAATTGACCTAGTAATATTTTAAACGTCTTTCAATGCAAGAATAATAATTAAAATCTCACATCATTTGGTATAAAAATTGAAGAAATAATCACTAATGTTGAGCATCAAACAAGAGAATAACAGAATATCCAATTATCCAATTCATCCAACTGAATTAATCCAATCAATTAAAAAAAAAAAAAAAACACCCAAAGACTATGGATTGGATTTGAATGTTTATTTTGTTGGATGTGAATTCTAAAAATTTAATAAAACATATTCAATCCGATATAATATGAATATTTTATAAAAGATGCTGGTTTTTTCTAGTCGTGCTTGTCTTGTTGATTGTATCATGATATTTGTTTATGCGTATATTTTTTCATAGCTTTTAATTGTTTAATTTACAGAAGGGTTATGTTGCATGAACATAAAATTTCTATTTCATTTATTATGTCAGATGATTTTGGTTTTATGTTATATGATGAATATACGATAGATCGGATTAAATTGATGTCTTGAAAATGTGATTTGTCATCTTGAGAAAGTTTTATCAAACTTAGCAGGTTTTAAGAACTTATGAAAATCAGAGGACAATCAATTCATCCAATCTAATACATTGGTGTGCTATAACATTGAAATCAAACCAATTCTCTTGCTTTTTTTTTTTTTAATTCTAAATTTTCCAATTCAATCCGATCCAACAAATATTAGATATTCAAAGACGGAGTCTCAGTAAAGAGTAGATGAAAGAAGGTCTCCGATATGAAGATGGAGTATGAAGACATCGGTTGAAGCGCTTATCTTCAAGACTCATTTAAAATAATCTGGGACTAATGCACGTTAAATAGACTTATGTAAGATCACATATCTAATAATTTACTCACAAGCTTAGACTTTCCCTTCAACATTTACACACCTACAGGAAATAGCACGCAGAGCATAAATACATGCATATACTTGAAACCTTTAAAGTCCAAATATCACAAAGTCAAAGGAACCTGAAAGGAAAAGAGGGGAAGATGAACGTTAAAACACCATTTAAAAATGCGTATAAATGAATTATATAAAGAATGAAAAAAGAAATTGTTACAAAATTTAAAGAACTAATTCATATTTCCCAGTCTGTACAATTGGATATTGTAAGCTTTCGACTTGTTCATAAAAAAATAAAATAAAATAAAAAAAGAAAACTACTCAGTTGCAGAATCAAAAACCAGGAAGCCACTCTCACTCTCTCCAATACCCAAAACCCAGAACAGAGGCCACACTTCGTCACAGTAGTGTACTCCCATATAAGGAGACAAAAATCTGCTCAAAAAGAATCATAACAAGAGAAAAAGAACAAAAGAATACAAATATATATGTATTTATGTATATTATATATATGTATATATATATATATATATTCCTACGCTCAAACCAATAATTTGGCTATCACAGCAAGAGGGGAGATCAGATCAGATAAGAACTCAGCAAAAAATTATATCTGCTCAACTAAGAGAAGAAATCATGTTCGTCATGACAAAGCTCTTTCCTGAGCTTATGCGAGAACAAACGACAAGCGTCCATGCTCAGATCAATGGCGGCCGAGAGCGCTATGAACAGAGCAGCATCGGCCATGCAAGTCACGTGCTGGACTCCGACCTGAACGACGGGCTTGCTCACTTTGCCCTCGCCTTCCACGGTCGAGCCCATGACGAACCCTTTAACGTGCGACCTCGTACTACCGGAGTTCACGATGCAGAAGTGGCCGCCTTTTTTCACGCTCATGGTGGCCTCGGCGATGGGGATGTTGCCGGTGGGGCCGCCGCGGAGGCGGTTCGTGTGATCGGGGACGACAAGCTCGAACTTGTAGCCGAGGCCGTCCACGGGGCCGCGTTCGCGCCAGGCCTCGAGGCGGCCCCAGGGCTTCCAGCTGCTGAGGGAGAAGCCGTGGGGGCGGAGTATGAGCCACGCCCCGGGGTTGGACCGCGACACGCGGTCCGACCCCGGGGACGGCACGAAGGGTGTGATCATCGACGCCGCCGCCACCGGAGAACCCGACAGGTCGTGAATTGTCACCATCCAGCATTTTCTTTCCCTCCCGGGCTTCTCCCGCTCGCCTGAGAAGGTCCTCATCCACCCTCTGTTGTTGCTGCTGCTGCTGCTATTGAGGGTGTAATCTGATGGCAGTGATCTGTCATTTTTTTTTTTCAATAATTTCTTTTAGCCAACATGAGAATCTTCATAAATGATTTGTTGGTTATGTAAATAAAAAATAATGGATTATTCTCAATTAGGCTTAGTTAATTTTAGGATCACTTTCAATTTTGTCTTCCTAACTCAAACTCTCACTTTACTCTTTGAATTTTGAGTTTAACCTAAATTTATCCGTTTTATCATAATTTCAATTAAGAACTTATTAAAAAAATCGAAAAATCAGTCTGGTTAAGCTCATTCTGTTAGGATATCTGTTAAAAACAAATTGAAAAAAAAAAAAAAAACACATGGCTGCTTTAACCCCATTTTTTTTTAAATCTGAATTTCAGTTAAAAACAAATGGGAAAAACGTAAGTTAATTGTAGTCAGGAGGTTTTTTCTATTTGCTTTTAGCAAAAATTCAAATAGAATTGGCCTAACAATATTAATTTTTTGTTTTTTCTATATGTTTTTAACTGAAATCCTGATGGAAGAGATGAAGAGGGGTTAAATTTAAAGTCTAAGTGGAAAAATATGAGTTTCTAAAATTTAGAAGACAAAAGAGAAATGATCATAAAATTTAGGGCTATTGATGAAAATAATCTAAAATTAATGATTAATTAATGTAATTAATTAGTTATGTCAAACAATGGGAGTTATCTTTGCACATGGGAAGAGATTCTAAGTTGTGATCAATCTTTGACAATTTAGAGAGATTTGACCAACATATAACATTGTTATTTTGTTATTCTGTTTTTTTTTGGTTTAATTAAGAATTGTGTTTGTTGGGTTCATTCATGATGGAGATATGGACAGAGTGTTTTTAAAATATATATATATATATATATATATATATTTCAAATAATGGGTCTGATATATTAATTGCACGACATTTGCATTTAAGAATAAAAAAAGAAATGTGGGGTGCAACAAATCAGAACTTGACAGATACGAATCATAAGCATCAATTAAACGTAATTATAAGATAACACAAATCCTACCTAGATAATATTAGTTTCACCGACCAAAGATACTCTAACTATTTTTTTTATGCATATAAGAAATTATTAATCGAAATGTTGTATCAATTATAGTAATTAAAGTCAGAGAAAAAAAAATTTAAAGTGGTCAGAAAGTGTAAAATACAGATGAAATTTTACTGGTCCTGAATATTTTACTGTCAAGTGATAACACTAAATATGGGACAATGATATGCATATACATATAGATACATGATATACATATGCATGCCCTATGGATAGGGATTCATCAACTGCTGAATAAAATTAAATTAAAGCAAAAATAGAAGGCAAAAAATAACTATCATAAGCAAAAGCTAGCTCTTTCCTTTTAATAGATACGTTACTTGACAAAAGTTAACCAAACTATAACACATGAAAAATGCAAACTTGCATGAAGGAAACGTAAAAATTGAAGCAAGATTATTTATAAGTTATAACAGCCCAACTTGGCATGTGGATTGCTTGACACGGCCAGCTAAGGAAAAATTGACAACCCCTTTGCGTGGTCCACACCCAAAAAAAATATATCATCAATTATATAAGAAAAACAAATTAATTTGGAAAAAAAAAATTTTTTTGTTGATCAAATTACCAAAAAAATATACAATTATATAAATTACTTTATTTTTATTTTTTGGTGATGTGATGCTAAAAAAAGAACTCAAAATGCAACAAGAAAAACAAATTAATTTGGATTTTTATGTAAAATACGAAAAAAAAAAAATCTTTAGCTATTATGCTTTTTTTTTTGGTTTGTTTGTACGTAATGCTTTTTCAAAAATTATATATATATATATATATAAGTAAAACTAAATCAATCTCATGCATCCTCATGGTTTAAAAGGTAATACTGTATAGTATTTTTTTTTTCCTTATGCTTTTTCAAAAATTTTATATATATCAGTAAAACTATATCAATCTCATGCGTGCTCATGGGTTTAAAAGGTAATAAGGTATAGCATTTTTATTTTATTTTTGAATCTAAAGTGGAATTCAAACTTCATATTTTATAGCGGAATTAGATATGAAATTACAAGTAATCACAAATTATACTTGCAACTAAGATAGAGTAATTTTTTCATACCCACCAAAACCGAAGTATGTGAAAAAACGATACTGCTGTCCACCAACTCAAAGCAAGTTAAAATTTACATTTTAACAGTAAAATATAAACATCAAACTTTATGGTAACGTAAAATGTAAACATTAAACTTATTTGTCAAAAATTAAAAATAAAAATAAAAATATTTAGAGAAATAGAACTCACCGGGATCTTGAGTTCCTGTCGGCGCTAAACTTGCAACTAAAAACAGGCTGCCGAATGCTTCCCTGAATCTGGAACACAACCGGGCTACACTCCGGTTCGCCGCCGAACTGGAACACGAACCGGGGGTCCGGTTCGGACCGGACGACGATGTGAAGCCTGGCGGCGTCTCCGCCGAGCTTCATCCATCCGGCGTGGAAAACCGCCGGCCTGGAGTCGGCACCGGCGAGGTCGAGGGCGACTTGGACGCGGCCGAGGAGCTTGCCGTTGGAGACGCCGCAGGTGCGACCCATGCGGCCGGTGTAGACGGAGACGCGGAGGGAGAGGTGGCGGGAGGAGGAGAGGCGGCGGAGGGCGGCGGAGTCGAGGTGAAAGCCGCCGGCGGAGGAGGTGGCGGAGTAGGGGGGAGAGTCGCCGGAGGAGGAGGAGAGAGGGAGGAGAGCCGTCTGGGAGGGGAAGTTCTTGAGGCGGAGTTTGCAGAAGCAGGGTGTGGCCGACGGGTGGACGCGGCCTGGACCGGCCGGTCTAGTCGCCTGCGGGAGCTTGAGGGCGAGTGACTCGATTATTAGTCGCGCGAATGGGCATGGATCCATTTGTTGTTGTTGTTGTTGTTCTTCTTCTTGTTCTTGTTCTTGCTCTTGTTACTGTTATTATTGATCTATATATATATATATATTTTAATTTTCTATTTTAGAGAGACAAGAGAGTGAGAGAAGTGGCAAATGGAGAGATAGGCTTGGGAATATCTATGTTGTGTTGTGTGAGAGTATATTATATATAGTTGTGATTATGTTACTACTACTACTACATATGGAGTTTAAAAATGGTTGTCGGCTGCGTACCTGTTTTTAACGTTTCCGTTTTTCCCTTTTGACATCTGTTTGTTATTTTTGCTATTTCCTCTCTCTCTCTCTCTTCTCTCTCTCTCTCTCTCTCTCTCTCAGGGTGATTTATTTATTTAGGCCCGTTTGGGACAAATTTTTAAAAGTGTTTTCTAAATATTTTTTTTATCTTTTTGGTTCAGTTTTACTATTTATTTTTTAAAATATTTTTAAAAAACTCAAATTTTAAAAATATATAATTTTATCATTTTAAATCAAAAAGATTTTTTTAAAAAATTGCATAGAATTTCGAGACGAATGAAATAAGATCTAAATTGCTAATTTTTTTTCCAAATACATTTTAAGTTTTTATACTTTTTTCACTCAAAACAATTTATTTTTACCAAATGTATATTTCCAAAACTCAAACCATCTCCAACCTCTAAAACACCGTCTCCAAACGTGACCCCAAACGGAACATTTGTCCCTGAATTATATAAATACATTGTCACTTTTTGATCACAAAATTTTTAATTTTACTAAATTAGTTTTCGAATTTTTGATTTTTAACGATTTTGGTCTCTAATATTGAAATTGATGAGAGTTTTTTTTTTTTTTTTTTTAATTTAATGTATATAATAAGGTTTCAATTCTATGGAACATGAAGGTTTATAAAAATAATAATACCAAGTATAAAAATTTCCTTCTTATTCTTATTAAAAACTCTTAAAAATTAAAACCATTTGCACTTAATAATAGTTTTTTTAAAATTTTTAGTTAATTTGTTTTAAGGACATAATTATCTATGTTAAATTTCACTAATCATCAGTCGATTTTAGTATGAGAGATCAAAACTATCAAAAAAATAAAAGTTCAAGGATTAATTTACCAAAATTAATAATTTAAAAACCAAAATGAGAAAATCTTCATAATTCAGAGACTAAACTAATACATTACTCTTCTCTTTCTTTATTTTCATTTTTTAGAATTTTGAATTTTTATACTTTTTGTTTTTTCGGATCACGGGATAAATCAAGGGATTGGACAAAATGTACTCTTTTTCCGAGCTTTTGTAGCATGTACCTAATCTACATTAAAAATTCACAACATTGATGTCTTTTTTAATAGTAAGTTAAAAAGTTCAAATTTCTTTTAAAATACATAATTAAGACTAGCTTTGGTAAGAGAGATGAAAAATAAAAAGAAAGGTAAAATAAAAAACTCTGAAGAGGAAAATAAAAAGGAATGAGGAAGATTTTCTTTCTATGTTTTATTTGATAAAAGAGAAGGAAAAAAAATCTAATCTAGTGCATTTTTACCGTTATTTTTTTTTTTGTTTAAATAAGAAAGTAAAAAAGGTACTGAATTCAAATTATTTTATCTATATTTTTTTTTTAAGCTGAAAGGATTAAAAAAAAAAACTGTTAGGTTTCTCATAGATTTATACCTCTTTTAATATCCAATTTCCTCTCTATCAAACCTTCTATAATTCTCCTTTTCTTTTTCAAATCCCTCCTTTAACTTCATTCTACCTTTTTTTTTTTTTTTTTTTTAACTCTACCAAACATAAACAATGGTTACTTCATTAATATTTAATGGTGTGTGAGTTGTTGTCAGATAATAACAATCTAAAAGAGAGAATCTTTTTTTTTTTTTTTTTGGATAAAAATCGTATCATTAGAGATAACCTGGGACCTTTTTTTACACATTTTACAAGATGATGTAATTTTGTCACCTGGGACCTTTTTTACACATTTTACAAGATGATGTAATTTTGTCGGCAAATTGTCACACCAAAATTTTCGAATAAGTGACTCGTTTTTCTCTCCTTTTTTTTTGGTAAATTAGTGGTAAAAGAAAATACAAAAGCATTTACGATTGAGACATTGAGAGATAATTTGGGGTAATATCTTCATGCAATTTTTACGGTCTTAATTCCAAAAGTTTCAAAATTTACAACTCATTTTTTTTCTGTTCGATTTTTAAAAAACTTAAATTTAAAAAATCAATAATTTTTTTTATTTAAAATCAAAATAAGATAATTCTTATATCAAAATATTCATATTAACGATGTTGGGGTTAGACTTCGTCTTCCCTTTACTACGTTAGCTTTTAACAGTTTATCTAACGAACGATGAACTCTTTACACATGGGCCAGACCCAACTCACGATGGACTCCTGACTTTTGGGCCAGACCCAATTCATTCCGTTCAATCTCGAACGATGATAGCTCGTTTTACATGGGCCAGACCCATTCCGTTCCGTTCAGTATCGAACGATGATCGCTCGTTTAACACGGGCCGGACCCAGTTAAACGCTCGTTCACACTCGAACGTTGAACCAACAGATCAAACGCGATCTCTATATAAGCTACGAACGATGGATCACAATATCAGACTTGTGTCCAAATTAGCGTTCGTCGCTCGCATTCGACAGATTGAGACATCTCTCCTATAATCGTCGAACTCAATATCAACAGCGATATTACATCAATAACCGCTAAAGCCCATTGTCCGAGATTAAGGTTCACCCTGGTAACCGTCTGTTCAAAATCTCCAATGGCATGCTTACACGTGTCCCAGATGACATTATCTGAACTGTCATGAGCAGTTACGGGCTCAGGCCCATCTTCCTCTATAAATAGAGGAAGACCCCCTCACGGGGGAGGATCCGGAGGGGAATCCCTGTCTTTCTTTCTGACATTTTCTCACAGAACACACTCATTCTGCAGAAATCTTCTCAGAAACTATTGCGAAATCTTCTCAAATCTTCATTGTACTCAAACACTCATATATAGTGAAATCGTTCACTGACAGAGGACGTAGCTTTTAATTAAGCGAACCTCTATACTTTTTGGTGTCAATTTATATTCTGCTTTTCTTTAATTTCATTTTCTGATATGAAATTTGTTCTTACATTGCTTTGTTAGATTTCACTACGATATCCAAGGGCCCAATCAATCGATTTTAACATACTCTGTTTTAACTCTTCTGTTAATTTTTGACTGTAGAAAACCAGCATCTACAGTTTGGCGCCCACCGTGGGGCTCTTGGAAATCTTACTTCGGAAATTTACAAAGTATCATGGCAGCAGAACATGAACGCCAGGAAGAACTTCCCCAGGGAAGCCCAGTCAACCACGAAGAAGCTTCAACCTCTGAAGCAAACTCCCAGATCGCCCATCTGACGCGATTGGTCGAGGAACTGACAAAGAAACACGAGAGTCAGCAAAGTCAGATGGAAAACATCACTGCAGAGAACCAGATTCTCAAGAACCAGTTGATGTCAAACTCCCAAGCGGCCTACTCGTATTACTACCCGTACTTCGGGTATTCAACCGGAACGAGCGCTGGGGGCTGGAATCCAGCCACCCTACAACATCCCCAAGGTGTGAACACTGGGGGCTGGCAAGCATCCACTTCCCGTGAACAACATGGGACGAACGCTGGAGGCTTGCAACGAGCAATTCCTCAACAACGAGCGTCGAGGGCTGCGTACAGTCCCGTGGCATCAATGCAACCCCTATTCACACCTGGGGAAACTCCGGCTGTAAACGAGTGGCGAGCGGAGCAGAGACAGACATCAACCGGATTCGGTGCCGGAAGACAGACCACACCACTGCGGCGTTCGACGCCCGACGTATCAGTACCACCAAGTCTCATTCAACAGGAGCCTGCGAACGTTGAAGACTTGATGAGGAGTATAATGTCCGAAGAAATGAGGACATTAGAAGTACAAATGCAGCAGCGTTTCTCCTCACAAATACATAAAGCAACAACCTCTACACCAGGGTTCGACGACCTTGCTCGTGGTGTCCGCGAGACGCCTTTGACAAAGCGGATCACCAATACAATCACCCCCAAGTTCAGCAACGTTTCTTTCCCACAGTTTGACGGAATGTCAGACCCTCACGACCATCTCCTGCAGTACAAGCACGTCGTACAATCGACGAACATACCAACTGGTATGCTCGACGATATGATGTGCAAATTGTTTGCGCAAAGCCTGAAGGGAGCGGCCTTGAGGTGGTTTTGCAACCTTCCCCCGGAATCGATCGACTCATTTGATGAACTTTCGCTTGAGTTCATGCGAAGCTATTCCGTTCACATCCAATCCGGCAAGACGACAAAGGATCTTTGGAGTGTGATCCAGGGGCCACATGAGTCACTGCGCGCTTATGTTAAGCGCTTTAGCAAAGCCATATCAGATATATCAGGGCTCGATGACGGAACGGCTAGAGAAGCATTGAAGAAGGGTCTAAGGCACAGGTCCTTATTCAAAAATGAGATTTGTGCCCGATACCCTCCAACGATCCAGGATACTTTGCATCGAGCGAAGGGTTTTATCGAACTGGAGGAGGAAAACGAGCGAGTTGAACGAGATCTTGCTCGGACAAGGGAAGAGTTGTCGAAGGCTCGTAACGAGCAAAACAAGGCCTTCAGATGAACGCCCGCGCCCACAACGTCGAACTGACGGCAGGGTCGATGGGCAGACGAACTTCATGGCGTACTTTGGGCGTACAGAACAACCCCGAGAAGGGCGAACGGAGAATCTCCATTCTCACTAACCTTCGGTGCTGAAGCTGTTGTCCCAGCAGAAATCGGTGTCCCTACACTCCGGCGTCAATTGGCTTTTGAAAACGAAAGTCAGAATCAAGAAATGCTCAACGACAGTCTGGACTTACTTGACGAACGTCAAGATCAAGCCCTGATTCGCATGGCAAACTACCAGCTATCGCTGGCAAAGTACTACGACTCTAAAGTTCGACCCAGAACTTTCAACGAAAGAGATCTCGTACTTCGCAAAGTATTCCAGAACACTGCCGAGCCAAACGCAGGAAAGTTGGGAGCAAATTGGGAAGGTCCTTACCGGATCTCGAAGGTTATCCGACCAGGCGTCTACCGACTGGAGACGAGCGATGGAGTGGAGGTTCTTCACAGTTGGAATTCTCATCACTTGAGAAAATACTGTATAATTTTATTTTTATTTGGACAATTTCTGTAAAGGCTAGATCCCTTACGTCGAACGTTCGATGTCAAATCGAATCCGTAGGTCTATGCCTCATTTTTCGCTATTCACTCTGTAAAGGCTAGATCCCTTACGTCGAACGTTCGATGTCAAATCGAATCCGTAGGTCTATGCCTCATTTCTCGCTATTCACTCTGTAAAGGCTAGATCCCTTACGTCGAACGTTCGATGTCAAATCGAATCCGTAGGTCTATGCCTAAAGGCTAGATACGTTACAGCAAACGTTCGACACACGTTCGAACCTGTATGTCTACGCCTCAGATTTCAAAGTTCAGTTCCTGAACTACGTTCGACTTGATCCCTAAACATTGGGTACGTAGGCAGTTCGTATACGCTTGTACGAATCCAGTCGCAAAAATCACACAATTACATTGTGTAATCGAACTACGGACGGCTTGATCCCTAAACATTGGGTACGTAGGCAGCTCATCACACTTGAATGAGTTCAGCTTATATTACTATACAAAAACGGTGTTTCACACACCTGTAAAATTTGTTATCGCTCGACGCTAAACGTTCGTCTTTACGAACTACATTAGTCGGTTGCAAATTTCATCCACCGTTCGTCTTTACGATTAGGTGCAGCTACATTATTTTACAATAATCGTTCAGATTATTAACGTTCGTCGATACGAACTATACGAGCTACAAATACACTCCAATTATTTGCAATTGTCCGAGTAATGCTCGTTTCCCATGACTGATGCGATTTTCTCGCTAACGATCAAACACTCTCTCGAGGATCCATCGCTCGATAGAGTGGGGGGCTATCTGTTGGGGTTAGACTTCGTCTTCCCTTTACTACGTTAGCTTTTAACAGTTTATCTAACGAACGATGAACTCTTTACACATGGGCCAGACCCAACTCACGATGGACTCCTGACTTTTGGGCCAGACCCAATTCATTCCGTTCAATCTCGAACGATGATAGCTCGTTTTACATGGGCCAGACCCATTCCGTTCCGTTCAGTATCGAACGATGATCGCTCGTTTAACACGGGCCGGACCCAGTTAAACGCTCGTTCACACTCGAACGTTGAACCAACAGATCAAACGCGATCTCTATATAAGCTACGAACGATGGATCACAATATCAGACTTGTGTCCAAATTAGCGTTCGTCGCTCGCATTCGACAGATTGAGACATCTCTCCTATAATCGTCGAACTCAATATCAACAGCGATATTACATCAATAACCGCTAAAGCCCATTGTCCGAGATTAAGGTTCACCCTGGTAACCGTCTGTTCAAAATCTCCAATGGCATGCTTACACGTGTCCCAGATGACATTATCTGAACTGTCATGAGCAGTTACGGGCTCAGGCCCATCTTCCTCTATAAATAGAGGAAGACCCCCTCACGGGGGAGGATCCGGAGGGGAATCCCTGTCTTTCTTTCTGACATTTTCTCACAGAACACACTCATTCTGCAGAAATCTTCTCAGAAACTATTGCGAAATCTTCTCAAATCTTCATTGTACTCAAACACTCATATATAGTGAAATCGTTCACTGACAGAGGACGTAGCTTTTAATTAAGCGAACCTCTATACTTTTTGGTGTCAATTTATATTCTGCTTTTCTTTAATTTCATTTTCTGATATGAAATTTGTTCTTACATTGCTTTGTTAGATTTCACTACGATATCCAAGGGCCCAATCAATCGATTTTAACATACTCTGTTTTAACTCTTCTGTTAATTTTTGACTGTAGAAAACCAGCATCTACAAACGAGATAAATGAAATAAGATTTATTTTATGTATTTTTTCAAACACAATTTAAATTATAACATTATTTTCGATTCATATTTCAATAAAATACATATTTCCAAACTAACCTTCAAAACTTTATCTCTAAAAATCTCTCAAACAGGCAAGAGTAAAGACTAAACCTCCGTTTAATTTATCGGTTGAAGATGAAATTTTTAGATTGAGATTGATTGATTTTTTAAAAATTAATTATAATTTTTATTAATTTTTTTGAAAAAATAAAAGATAATATGAAAATTTTAAGTGGGTGATCTATCCGGAACCTAAAGAGGATATTTGATGTGGTAAAAAAAAGAGAGAGAGAGAGAGAGAAATAGATGGTGGGATAGTGGGGTCGTGACAGCTGGGAAAAGGCTGTCACCACGTTGTTCTGTTTGCTTGGATTTGATTGGATGAAGTGAGGACTTTGGCCCCACAAAAAAAATAAAAACAAATTTAAAAAAAAGAAAAAAGGTTACATTCTGCGGGAGATTTCAGAAAGAGAGACTGTTGACGTGGCATTCCTTAAATAGTCCTTTCTTTGTCTCTTATGCCCTTCTTGTTTTTTTTTTTTTTTTTTTTTTCCCTTTTTATTTTATTTAATTTATTTATTTTCATTATCAGCAAGCATTGGTAAACGGGGTAATGATAGAGTAACAGAGCCACTTTCACGAACATCGTCAAACCAACTGTACAGGCTGCCACTGCCAATGCCACCTTTGATAAAATCCCCCCTTTTTTTTTTTTTTTTTTTAATCTGAAAAGCCCTCATGTTTCTACCATTGTTCTTTTTGCTCTCCTTTGATTTCGATTAATTTGTGGAGAGTGTACGTGATAGGAAGTAGGAACTGTTCTTTTTTTTTTTTTTTTTTTAAATCTAACTACAATTTTAGTTATAATATTATTTTATTAATTATAGAGAGTTGAATCTACAATCAAAGAAAAATAAGACCAATGATCGAAACAGGATGACGGGTGAGTCGTCGACCAGTCATCGGTATGTCGTTAGTGAGTCGCAAGAAATAAAGTAATATACAGGAAAAGTAAATAGAGACAGAGACAACCGATTTTATAGAGATTCGCTCGTAATCTCTAAACTATGTTCCCTGTAGTGCTTCCGAGAGCTTCCACTAGATATAAATGAGCAGATGTATTTTTCAGTAAGAAAGGGAAAGAAAGAGATGGGGGATGATGTGGTACAGAGAGATTCGGGGAATTTAGTGTGTATTTTGCTGATACAATGCCTTAGACGTCCGAAATGGTTGGAAGAAGGAGGTCCCTAGGCTTGCGGAGTAAGCCTTGATTTATAGGGACTGACTTGATGCCTTAAGTTACCTAATTCTGGTAGAATATGCCTTGAATGCTGATGAGTAATTGTCCTTTTTTGTATTGCTTGACTTTCTAACTAGTGAATAACTAGAAGATATCGGGAAACTACCTTTTTCGTGAGATCTGAAATTGCTAACTGATTCCCTTGCCTGATTATTTAGATTTAGTTTTATGATCCTGCCCATGAAGTCAACTTTCCTTATTTAGCTCTGCCCACCAGTTGTTTTCCTGTCGTCGTCTGGGAGTCATTCTCGGGTCTTCTAAGCGGCATGTCTCCAAGTCGTCTTGTGCTCTCCGATAGCTTATCCGGATACACGTGTACGATGAGAGATGAGGTACGAAATTTAACCTCAACACAAACAATCTGATTTTTAAGTATTTACATTAATTTTTAAGTATTTAAATTAAAATTTATAACATAAAATGCAAAGCGATTATCGTCAAAAAATTAATCTAATAACTAAAACTGCAATTTTTATAATGAAAAAGTATAATTTTTACAGTAAAAATCGTACTTTGATCAGTTATAAAGATTATAGTGTTCAACATTGATAATGCATTTGAGCATTTTTCTTGTTTTATGGCCTTTAAAAAATGGTGACATTTTTCCCTCAAAAATCAAAACTTCAGGGACTTATGGACATTCTCATTCACTTCTATTTTAATTTCGAATCAGTCATGTTGGTTAAAAGTGAAGAATTTGTTTTGTATTGTGTCTGTGGTGGGTGGGTTCATTTGCCAAAGTTCAATGACTTCAAGCGTGTTGCCTTTAAAAAAGATAATAAAAAACATACAGGGGCAAAGTCACAATCTTACAAATTTGATGGGCCACAAATATATATACCTTTTTTTTTTAAAGAACTTTTTCTGTAATATTTTCTTGAGATTGAGCTTTTTAAATATTTGAATAAAAAATTCTTATGCTAGGAGACTTTGAACATGACAAGGTCGTTGAATAAAAAACTGTTTTATCCGATTTTGAAAAATCTAAACCCTGAAACATGAAGTTTGATATGTTCTTGTCGTTTGTTTTTTTCCTCACTAAAAGTTTTCGACAATGCCAACTTTTTGCATTAAAAATATAACACAATAAAAATCCATGTAAGAGGCTCATGCATGTGCACTAAATAAATGAAAAAAAAAAAAATGCTCCACTGTCAACCAATTTTCATATGCTATGTTTTTCATTTTATAATTGGATTTTGTAATTATCTTTAATTCATCAAGAATTAAAACTTTTAGGAATTTCATTATACCACATCCACAATCATCTCATTGGAACTAAAGGTATTATAATTTATAATATCATCACCTAATTCCAACCTGCCAATCAATCATTTTTCCATCTATCTGCTAGGCGCTTTTGATTTAATTCCCCCCTCCTTTTTTAGAGGAGAGAAAAAAAAAAAAAAAAAAAGGTGAAGAGATAGCTAGTCATATCTAATTTATGATTGCTTTGGATGTATTTAACCTTAAGATATCCAAATATTTCTAGAAATAATTTATACAAGGTATAATCAATGAATGGAGATAATCATGGGCGGTGTTGGGAGATTGAGAATTTGAAGGTCGAGGGTACTTCTGTTGTAATATAACATCTTCAGTCCTGCTTATTTTAAGGGTTAAAAGGATCGGTAATGTCATTTCGCATCGAAAGAGACATTGGAATTGCTTCTTTTCAGCAGTTTTGCCTTCTAATGTTGTGCACGCGCCGAGTTTTTGTGTGTGTGTGTGTGTGTTTTTTTTTTTTTTTTTCTCCATATTTGGTGCCTTGCTTTGGTTTTGCTGGTCTTTTGTTTTTGTTGTTATGACGTTTGGTTAGTGAAGGTTTTCTACCCAAAACAAAAACAAAACCAAATGTGAAGTAATATAGCGAAGAGTATTCTTATAAAGAATCAACCTTATGTTTTACCTAGTGAACATAAAATAACATGTTACTTGCTAAGTTATCACACTTTGTTACATTTTTTTTTTTGGGGGTAAATATCATACTTTGTTGCTTGTTGACAATACCACTTGTTTTTGAAATTTTTGTATTGTTTTGTCCTTTAAAAAAAAAAAAAAAAGTTAAAACGACTTAATTGTTTCAAAAAGATGTGTCCCAAAGTACAAGAGGCACATTTCTCTAAATAGTTGAATGCAAATCCTCTCTCTCTCTCTCTCTCTCTCTCTCTCTCTCTCTCGTGAATTGCAAATCCTCTATTGACAATGAAGCAATACCAACTAATGCGTGGACCACTCTATTTCCAAAACAAGGATCTAGGAACAACAAATTCCACCTTCAACAACTCACCCAAAAAAAAAAAAAAATCCACCTTCAACAAGGGACACGAGAGTTATATGTAACGCACAATATTCCTTATTGTATAGGAGATGACATCGTACTTGTTGAATTATTACCTATAATTAGCCTCCTAGCGAGAGTACCATTACAATTTGAAAATTAACATTTTTTTTTTAATGTCAAAACAAGTTTTCTTTTTTTTTTTGAAGCGATGTCTAAACGTACAAGAGAGACGTTTTTACTTCGAGCATACTTCGAACCAATACAAATCATCTCTTAATTAACAATGAAGTAATATGAGCTAGTTCGTGGGTCACTCTAGTTTAGAGCATAACCCAAAAAAAAAAAAAAAAAAAAAAACTTCAACATGATAGGAGAGGCCGAGTTTCAAACTTCCTCTAAATCCTTTTTGATGTACTAGATATTTAATTTAAATTGTTTTCAATCCATTTTTAATTACTAAATCAATATCTTTAATGCCTATTAGAATACTCTAATTCACCACGATTTTAAAAGAATCGATATTAAAAAAGCTAGTAAGCCTCATATTGTAAAATATCGGACAATATCAGCTCCTCTAAGTGAGTCATCCCGACTCAAGATAAACATCACATCGCATGCACCATATTCATGATACCATATCCATTAGGGTGAAAAACTATTATCATTAGCTTAACCTTATCCTTGGTTTTTTTTTTAATTTTAAAATTTTGCCCCCCTAAATTTGGTTAATTAAGTATAAGGATGGTCCATCTCCTTCTAGGTGGGGCCCAAAAATTTCGTTTGGGTGATCGGAGCGTGGGGAACAAGAGTATTGGCTCACCATTTCCTATTGTTTGGGTAAATCTCATTGCTTTTTTGCAAAAAACCAAATTATGCTTGTTGCCTTGCTACGCTACCAAAACAATCTTTTTTTTTTTTTTTTTTTTTTTCCTTTTTTCTTTTTTACATACATATACAAACTCTCAATTGAATATATAGTCAAATATTTACACCACTTTTCCACATTCATTGCCCAACAGGGACAATTTCTCTCTGCCTTCTGCTGCATGTTTGCTTTGTTTTCATGCGAGAACAAAGCCAACCCCTTAATTGGCTTTTAGTCCTTCACGCTTGGGAAGGAAAAATAAAATGGTCTTGTGGTCCAACTTTTTATTTTTAAATTGTACATATGTATTATATACATGTATATATAGAGAATCAGCCGGACTTTTGTTGATAAAAGTATATACCCAGCGACCGTCAATGTTTTTTTTATAGATTTTCCTCAGTCTCAGTATCATAGTTTGAATTCCCATATTTATCTTCATTTTGAGATCTATATTTTTTGTGGGAACTATGGACTTGTGATGGATTGAGTAACTCTAGATTCAATCGTAGTGGTATTATTCCACTTGTGATTCTATTGCATTTCTCAATAAACGACTTACAGAGGGTGTAAGACACTACCGATTCTTTTTTATTTATTTATTTTTTTAAAAAAGGAACATATACATGTAACAATAACTTTGTGATTGAGTTTGAAAAATTTTTAAATAGAGGCACAAAGAGAAGCACAAAGAAAAAAAAAGTAGTATAGTTAATTATTTTTTGTTGAGAGAGCCGACACATAAATTTTTTTTTTTCAATTTAGATAGGATATAATTATAAATTTTTTATTTGTGAACATATGGTTAACTAATTTAGAACATTACATTTAGTATAAATAAATAAAGATCTAAATGAGACACATATTCTAATTGTAAGCATAATTTAATAGTAAATATATAAGTACCTCTACTAAGATCAATGTGGATCGGATCATCTTATATTGATTCAAGTTTTTTTTTTTCTTTTTTCCAAATGATTCTAGTGTTTATATAATAATAAAGGGACTGTTCCGATAAATATAATATCAAATAACATGGAAAATGAATTGGCATGTAACTTTTTTTTTTTTTTTTTTTAATTTTGAATTTGGAAATTGGGAGTTTCAAACTCTACACGTTATGGTATAGTTAGATGTGAAATTATAGTTAAATTATGTTTCCAACCATAATAGGCACGTAGGTTTTAATGATTATTTATTATTTTAGCTTTTTTTCGTTGGTTTATAAGTTTAGGATCCACCGCACTAATCAACAATTATTGTATCGTACCTTCTTGTGGAGTTCTTTTCATGTATATATAAATGTATGTATCATTAAATAACGATATATTTTGAATAATAATTTATTACGGAAAAAAAGGGACTTAAAAAAAATATAAAAAAAAACTTGTTAGTTGAAAAGGTAGAAATATGAGAGAGACCAACATTCTTCCAAACCCAATAAATGGGAATATATAAGTAGGTTCATTCGTTACATGGAAAATAGAAACCAAAATCAGGAATTCTAAGCCAATATTCATTGCATGTACAGTTGTAATAAACTCACAAGTGGTCTCATTTGGAAGGAGTAGTACCATACTTTAACTCAGAAAATGACTTAAGCACGTTTTAATTACCAATATTTGAAAAAAAAAAACAAAAAACACAAAACAAAAAATCACATGCAACTTCAAAACAAAACATGCAACATTAATTATAATCTACAACAATATTAATAACACCACAAAAGGACAACCGTCCTACAAAAAACTAGTTGGCGGGACCAGGAAGAGTATGGTAGTGACATACAGAATGGTTTGCTTGAGAACTAGAGATGATCATTGCTCACCTCTCTAACCTTTTATTAGTATTTTTTTTTTGCCTTTACTAAGACAGAGGATCATCGATATCAACCCGTCCCTATATTTTTATTTATTAAAAAAAATAAATTTGGCCTATCAAATATAATAGAAATCATTTTATTGAAGTTTATTTGAATAATAGATCCAATTTCATACTCCAACACGAGTCATGTTAAAATGAGATTGTGTAAAACTCATTTCCAAAAGTTAACTCGACACTAAAATAGAGGATCATTAATATCATCCCGCCCCTATATTATCACTTATTAAAAAAAAAACTCTTTAGGCCTATCAAATAAAATAGAAATCATCTTATTGAAGTTTATTTGAATAATAGGTCCTATTTCATACTCCAACATGAGTCATGCTAAAAGGGATTGTGTAGAACTCATCATGAAAATTTAACTCAGTTGGAGAGGGCATCCGATCCCCACATATAAACAATATAAGAACTTAACAATGTGTGACAATTTCATAATCTAATACCCTGTTAAGCAAATGGGCCGAGATCTAACTCACCATCACTTGAAGAATTTAGTTCTAAAATCATGTTACAATTTAATACCCTATCTCACGTCTAGTGTGTCGTATAAATAGACTGAGATCTAAAACCATCATCACTCAAAAAATCTGACTCTAGTATCATGTTAAATCTCAAAAGCGAACTCAAGAGTAAATGACTCTCAATTCACATATAAATGTCATGATAATCTAATAACTTAACGATATGAGATAACTTCACAAACATTGTATAACACATTCATCACACGAAACAGACACGTCCTGAAAGGAAAAGAAAAGGTACATATCCTTAGGACTGCACCACCTCATTTGTGCTAATCCTTGCCATAAAAGGATCCAGGCAAGCAAAATCAGTGCCAGCATAACACATCAAAGGAGTAGTAGTTGGCAGACAAAGAGGCCATTTTGAGGTATGCAAGTATATCTCCCCCAGCTCAGCTTCGATTTTGGTGGCCCAAATAGTACACAACCCCAATACTTTGAGGTCCCATGTTCTTGTCTAATTATTATTATGTGACTACTGATTGGAACTGATTTTGTTGCAAAGGCCAAACGAATAGAAGCTTTTAAAGTTAAACAACGTTTTCCTTATCATGAGTTTAGGACCCTCGAAAACCACGCCGTATGATTATCAATTTTGGTGCACGAGATGATAAAAGTTTTTGCACGTTTGAATGTTTTTATTTCAAACTTGGTGAATGTTTCGGTAAAGTTTGAATATTCAAGTATACTTTTGAACAACGCTGTAGTCTCCACTCATTGTATCGAAAAATGTGACCTGAATTATCCGAATCGGGATAAATAAAACTGTTTTAAATTTTATCTACATTGTTTACGTGAAAATCTTATTGTTTTATGTAATTTTTCCATTTTTAAAATGCACTAAAAAAAAATAGATAGTGATACTATTTTTTAAAAAATAAAAAATAAAATAAAATTGAACGTGGAAGAATTTGGATTCTACACTAAAATGCCAGCAATCATTAATTCCACTCGTCTAATACATGCTATGTTATGTAATTTTTACATTTGTTTATTTATAACCAGTTATCATTGGTTGTCTGATTACTGCCTGTCAGTCATTGGAGTAACTTTATAGTTTACTCATAGTAACTTGCTCGATAACTAGTTGACAGGGTCACTTATTAGAGTAACTTGGTAAGTTGCGGATAGCAATAGGATCGACGATCAATGATCGCATTAAATACTTGTGGAAATCATAATAAATAGAGGCTTTACAAAGTTAATTAAATTTAATAATAAAATTTTAAAAACTTGAAGAAAAATACTAACTCTAATATCAACTTTAAGTATCAATCTATGAAACATATAAGTTGTAGTTTTTTTTATTAATAAGTGTTTAAAACATTACGACATCAATTGTTTATATCTGCCAATAAAAATATAACACGTAAGTTGGTACTTAAAAAGTTGATATAAGAGTTAGTGCCCATAGCATTACTGTTATTTGAAATAAATAATAAATTTATTAAGTTAAAAAAAGTTATTAAGTAATAGCAAATTTGCTCCGTATATAATACATATATACAAGAAGTAAATAAATCATTATCTGATTTATTATTTATTATTATTATTATTTCTAAATACTTTTAAATCCTGTTATTTACCTCAGTTTTTTATGTTTTGGTAGGTAACCTCCGGCCACCTACACAGATATTAAGCTGGTTGGGCCTGATTAAGGGCCGCTGAAAGGCTTTCGAACTCACAACGAAACTCTGATGTGTATGGGCTTGAGCCCATATTCGGCCCAATTGAAATATGGTACCGGCTGTAGTCAGGCGTGGCAAACCGGGAACCTTCTGGGTCGTACTTGCAAGTTGTAACTCAATACGAAGCAATTTTTAACATTCTTGCGCATCAATTCAACTAAGTAATCGTTTTCTTTATTTGGAAGATTTTTTTCTGAAGCGAGAAAGCAAGAAGGAAAATCTGAATCTGGGCATTCGTTCAAATTAGCTTTCTGGGTTGAATATGTCTTCTCCTGGCGAGTAATACCCTTTTTTCCCTTTCTCAGATTCATTTTTCGTTCGCAATTACCCTTTTTATTTATTTATTTTTATTTTTTTTAACCATTAGCGCTACTATGTTTTATATTTTCATTTGGGCATTCATTTGAGTTCTAAATCACCAAACTGATTTCATTAATTTCCGAAATTATAGCTAGTTATTTGAAATTTAGAGGGTAAATCATTTTTTACTTGTTAATATATATATATTTTAAAATTTCTCTAGGCTTCAGAATGCTCACAACTGATTTATGTGTGTTTTTTTTTTTTTAATTTGGAATTAAGTTGATGATACTATTTGTTGGTGAGGAAGAACTTGTCAAATTGTTGCTGTATCAACTTGGAAAAGAATTTCCATTTTCTAGAATGTAATTCATTTTTTGCATTTATTGCATGATTATTCTAGCTCTCCCAGTTCGAAACCTGTGAGCGTTTTTATTTCTCTTTAAGCGGGAATCATGACCCCATCAGTACTCCACCAAAAAAAAAAAAAAAAAAAAAAGAAAAATGGAGGACAGTCTTGACTATTCTTTGTTTTGATTGAAAACTCTCTCTTTTGGTTCTAGACAAGCATGGTTATAGGTTGAAGAGAGGATGATTGTCTAGTTCATTGTATATCTCGTTCGCTACTAACTTTGCATCGAGTATAGACTCAAAAAGTTATCTTTATGTACTGGAAGACTCCATTACTAGTAATTTTAACTGACGTGACAATTTTTCAAACACTTACCAATAAAAGAATAACAACTCACATGTCACGTCTTTTTTTTTTAGATAGGTAACTCACATGTTACATGATTTGGTATTAAAATGTTTGGATCTTTAGCATTATTCTTGTTCAAATGCATGCATTGAGCTTGGTGTGAGGCATCAATTTGAGAAACAAGCTAAGTCATGATTCCATGCGGTCCTATTATCTCTTTTGTATTGTACTTAAGAGGGTTCTGTGTCGAATAGTATTTATCCTGTGATGTTCTCTAGCGGTTTTTTTACTTTGTTTTTCATTCTTGTTCTATTTGTTTCTTCCAGGTTCTACAAGTCACTCCCGCCTATAAGTAAGGCTTATGGGACCTTGTGCCTGTTGGTAACTGTCGGATGTCATCTGGGACTTTGGGATCAGTCGTTTCTTGCATTATATTATCCATATGTATTTCGGCGTTTGCAGGTATGGATTCATCCATATAGGCTTAATGATGTGTTTTATTGCCTTTATCACGTTATTGGATGCTTATTCACTTGGTTTTCTAGTTAGCTATGAGTAAAACTCTCCTTTGACTTTGCCATTGTTTATAGGTGTGGAGGTTGATAACAACCTTATTTTTCCTTGGACGCTTCTCCATTAATTTTGGAATCCGTCTCTTAATGATGTGAGTAACACTACTGCAGAATTTCTAATCAGATTCAGTAACTTTTTTCTCGTGAGTTGTGACTGTATATGTGGTTACAGTTTTTGTTGGTCAGATCCACAGATGAGAATTCAGAGATAATAGTTATATTATACGAGGGAACTTAATTTAACCTGCTAACACTGTCTCATTGATGATTATATAGAGCAAGATATGGAGTTCAACTAGAGAAGGGACCATTTGATCGGAGGACAGCAGACTTCTTGTGGATGATGATATTTGGTTCTATAACATTACTGGTATGTGGGAGTCTATATCGCTATCTGTTGGCAAATTTATCCGTTACTTGAAATTGAAGGACAGATTTGTAACTCATAACTGTAGTATATATGTTGGCTCAAACTATTCTACTTTTAGGGCCCCCTTTTTTTCCTGGTACTAAAACTGAAAAGGACTAATCGTGCTTTTTCTTCTTCTTCCTGTGATCTTCTTGTTTGGTGTCCACCAATTGTTGGACTAATATGACCTTATTTTGTTGTCACTCGATATGTTTGTCTAATGACTGAAATCTCACTAACATCCTTTCCCTTTTCGTGATCTATTACACTCGGTTTGTCTTCTAGGTCTTGTCCATCATTCCCATATTCCAGAGCTATTTCTTAGGGATATCTCTTGTATTCATGCTTGTCTATGTCTGGAGTCGAGAATTTCCAAATGCGAACATCAATTTATATGGTCTTGTCACGCTGAAGGTATACGCCCAGCAACCTTTGCAAAGTTTTGGTCAGTTTTTATAGTTTTCCGTAGGTGGGTGCCATGTCATCATGTCTAATGTGTCGATTTCAACAATGGTGTTTGCAGGCATTTTATCTACCATGGGCAATGCTCGCTTTGGATGTTATTTTCGGCTCTCCAATCATGCAGGATCTGCTCGGAATCATCGCTGGCCATCTGTATTACTTTTTGACTGTGTTGCATCCTCTGGCAGGTGGAAAGAACATACTCAAGACTCCAAAGTGGGTGTATCCTTTTTACTTATTTTAAAAGGTGAAATAAAAATAAAAAATGGAAGTCTTGATCGATGTGAAACTACGTTAGGAGTAAAACACATTCCTCATCTTCTTCTCTCTGTTTATGAATTTAATAACTTAGAACTGCCATGGTTTAGTGCTTCTATATTTTATCTTCCACCTCAATCCTCAATCTGGCGATTTTGATGAAGAGTAATTGGCCTAAATAGTCTCTGAACTCTTTCGAAGGTGACGTTTTGGTTCCTGTTCTTTTTTTTTTTTTTGGCCGAGATGACCCTAAAACTCTTATTTTTTAGCCGTTATAGTCCTTTCCGTCAAATTCCATTAAATTTGTAACATAATCTTGCTAAAATGATCTTTTTTGTGATAAAAAGACCAAAATACCCTGCTCCCCCTCCCTTCAATCTAGTTCCCCCTCTCTCATTCCGATCTGGGTTTTTGGCCCCCCCACCGCGACGCTGCTGCCCCCCCACCCCTCTCCTTCCGATATGGTTCACCCCCCCTTCCCCAATCCCATTCGTGATCTGGGTTTTTGGGCCCCCCCCCTCGCGATCTAGGTTTTTGCCCCCCATCCCATCCCATTCGAAATCTGGGTGTCCCCCCCGCCCCCCCCCCCCCCTGGGTGCCACCGTCAAACTGGGTTTTGAGAAAAGAAGAAAGGGGGAAAGGAGAGAAAAGTTTTTTGTTTTTTTTATGATTTTTTAAATTTTTGTTAAATTAATTACTGTTAGATTACTAAAATATCCTCACAAATTAATGGATTTGGACGGAAAGGACCATAACGGCCAAAAAATAAGAGTTTAGGGTTATCTCGACAAAAAAAAAAAAAAGAATAGGAACCAAACCGTCACATTTGAAAGAGTTGAGGGATTATTTTGGTCAATTACTCTTTGATGATTCGAACTAATATTCGGTTGTGTTCATTACTAATTATTGGCTTATTTGAAAAGAGTATGTTTCCTTGAGTTTCCTTGACTTCTACCACACAGACAGAGACTGGTTGCAAGATGGAGGATAGGAGCTCAGCCAGTTGTCCGCACTCAAACCCAAAGCGAACCCGTAAGGAATACCGGCGTGGCTTTCAGGGGAAGGTCGCATCGGCTTAGCGATTAATCTGCTCTTTCTGAAGGTATGAACATCACCTGCCGTTTTTTTGGACAACGCAGCAAACAATCAGCTTGGAGTCTTTGATTTCGTGGCATAAAATGTATTTCTTCTTGGAACAGAAAAGCTTCTTAACCGTTTACATGTCAATCAAAAAGCTGTTTTTCCTTTGAACATTTCGGTACGAAACCACAATCTAAAGTGCTTTTTGGAAAGATGATATTGGATTGTGAACAACCTGAACGGAAAGGAAATGTTTCGGGGATGCATTAGTTTGTATCCAGCAACTTTGTTTATGGTTTTTATTGGTGCATTCTTTGAGCAGGTTCATGTTATGATGTGGAGATTGAGGAGGATTATGAAGGAAACCAAAAAAAAAAGACACTTTATGAACTTGACTCAATTCATGACCCAATTCCTTTTGCGGGTTCTAGGAGGTTGTGTTATGTCAACCTGTCAACCAAACAATCAAGTCGTGTTAGGATTGAGATTCGAGTTTTCTTAACTTTATGAGTTAGGTAATCGTGTTTAGATTGAAAGGGACACGTGTTAATAACGATTCTCAATCCAATCCAAATATTAGCTGTTACATTAACAAAACGATACAGTGTCGTTGAATTAAGATAAATAAGAGCTAAATTTAGGACAACTCGGCCGTCACGTTGTCGTCAATTTTGCAGTAATTGGTAATTACTATTTGTTATTGATGTTTACTATTAATGGGAAAAGGTAATGGAGAACAGAGCAAATATATCGTGGAAGAATTGAGCGAAAACCTTGGGTAATTCCACACGTCATCCTTTGTAAGAAAATACTAATATCAATTATAAATCAGAAAAAGAAATAAATCAATAAATTAATTAATTAAAAATGAAAAATCAAGCCGAAAAGGAAGGCTAAGCTGGACGGACGGTGGAGAGGGCATCAATCACGAAATCAGGTTCTCTGACTTTTTGAGCATTCAAATCCACCTCCAAATTTCTCTCTGCCCTATATAATTCCCTCCCAAACAAACAGAGGCGAGAAAGCAAGAAAGAAAGTGAGAAACCAACCAACCAGAAGAGAGAGAAGCAAGGGAGAGAAATCTAGAGAGAGAAAATGTCGTGGCAAACGTATGTTGATGATCATTTGATGTGCGACATTGATGGCCAGGGCCAGCATCTCACCGCCGCCGCCATCATCGGCCTAGACGGCAGCGTCTGGGCTCAGAGTTCTTCCTTCCCTCAGGTCCTCTTTCTCTCTCTCGATGATTTCGTTTGTTGTTTCTGAGCTAATGTGCTAGTTTTCGCCGATTGATTTCGTGTTTCTTTTCTTTTTTTTTTTTTTTTTGCTACGACGATCTCGATCAATGTGGTTTTTGTGCGTTTCGATCAGATCGTTTGGATTTTCGTCTCGTGATCTAGCTAAAAGTGTTTTTGATCTTGCTTTTCGTAGCTAACTGAACATGCATTTCGGTTTTGTTGGATCGATGATAGTTGGATCCTTAAATCTCTTGGACAATGCATATGTTTTGTGGTCCACGATTCAGTTTGAGCCGCCATTTTCTTGGGTTCAGGACGTGCCTGATCTTATTATGGCGTCATTTCCGTCCATAAGATCTGTTTTTGATTGAAGAATGTATTCCAAAATATTATGATCTGTGTCTTGAGAAATATTTTTCATCCTAGATCATTGCCTTCTTTTTTTATCTAGTATATTGGCCTTTGATTCAGTATATTGGTTGAGAATTGAGATAGTTTCATGTGGGTGATGAGCTAGTTTTTAATCCACATTGACTTGACGAATCAGCTCGGTTTTTTACTATGTTAAACTCGGAATTCAAAATGTAACTTTTTTTTTTTTTTTTTAATATGGCAAAGGATTAATAGCTTGTTTGGTGTTATAGCTCAAACCAAGTTTTTTAAGATAATTTTTGTCTTTTTCTTCAAAAGTTTTTGTCCTTTTCTGAAAAAGTTTTTTATCTTTTCTGAAAAGTCAACAAAATTTACTATTTAAACTTAAAAAACTTAACTCAAACCCAAACACCAAACGGACCCTAAGTATCTGAAATGCGCATTGGCATTTTATTTAGATTGTGACGTCGCGCTGCTCTTTCGTTTTGCATTTAGGCTCTTGCTACTATACATGGTTGCATTCCTCCATTGGTGTGCCTGATGCTTTTTATTTTTGCATATTAGGTTTTTGCCTAGTTGTTCAGAAATTGTGTTTCCCTTTTACTAACATTGTTGTTAGCTTTAAGTTACTTTGGCAGTTCCTAAGTGTGGGTTCCTTGGATCTATGGGATTTTGTTGTCGTACATATTTTCACTTTTACTAGACAAACTTGTTTTCGGTTGTGTTTTTTTCCCATCCTGGTCATGTAGTTTTGCAGGTGTCTAATGCATCTGAATCGTAATTTGCAACTACTTTAATATGATAAAGAACTTAACACGACCTTCAATAAGTTTCTAAGCCAATAAAGAACTTCTTATAAGGCGATAAAGAATCTTTTGAGCTGATTTTGAACAGGTTGATATATACATCTATTTACATCCACAAGTTGTTGAGTTGTTAGTCTCTTGCACTGCACTATACTCCCACTTCTCTCAAATTATTTACTAAGTATTTAGTATTTATGAAAATTTGGGCATTGATGAAAACTTGTGAGATGATTGCAATTATCTGATCTTTTGACCATGAAGTTTTCTTCGCTTTCTGACTCCAGCTTAAGCCTCAGGAGGTCACTGATATCGGGAAGGATTTTGATGAGCCTGGTCATCTTGCTCCTAAAGGTTTACACCTTGGGGGCACAAAGTACATGGTAATCCAGGGAGAGCCTGGAGCTGTCATTCGTGGAAAGAAGGTAAGATATAGTCCTTACGTATTCATCTTCGTCCTCATAGATCATTTTTTTCACAAAAGCACTATCCGTTCATTTTATAACTTCAGGACTTTCTTTCATAAGTGTGCATATTTAAGCTGGACTGATACTTGATTTCCATGTTAATGAATTAAATGTTTTCCGAAGCAGCACCTTGTTGGCTTATAATCAAATTGAACTTTTAGGGGGAAAAAAAGTCTTCCCTTGATTGAGTCCACCATGCTGTGATCCAAATTACTATGAGTTTTCATGCTCTAAGATGAAATTAGATTGTCTCTTTCAACTTACTCGTGCCTCTTCCGTGTTTAATAGCCCAAAAGTGGATAATTGAAATTCAAACTCAGACACATCAGTAGCCGATTTCTTAATCAATACAAATGTAACTTCTCTTTTTGAACATTTTTCCCACTATATTGAGCTATGAATTTAAGCCCTTCTCTATTGGATTGACAGGGATCTGGTGGTGTCACCATTAAGAAAACTGGTCAAGCTCTAGTGTTTGGCATATATGAAGAACCCGTAACTCCAGGACAGTGCAACATGGTTGTTGAGAGGTTGGGTGATTACCTTATTGAACAGGGCCTGTAGGCTTATTTCTATCATGACTCGAGTCTTTTGTGATATAGTGTTCAGGAAAAAAAAAATATATATATATATATTTTTTGGTCATCTTCCTAATATTTATTTATTACCGATTTTGCATCTCCCTCGTTTGAAAGCTTTCAACTGGTGGTGAAGTTTCCGAAAATAACTGCGGGAGGACATAAAAACAGTTTTCTGTTGTATTTTTGTTCTTTAATTGCATTCGTTTTGAGTCGTCTTTTTCGTGTGTGTTCTTCAAGCCGTTCCATTACGTTTCTGCTTTTCTGTCTTCACTATAGTTTCTTTATAACTGGCAATAGAATTTCTCTGCGGTGACTGATGGTTGTAATTTATCTTTTTATGTGGCAACTTGTTCTTAGTATATGTTCAATAGGAGAAGGAAAAATAGCTGAAAAGAAAGGGTGCTACTAGGATAGAGTACCCTACCGACGGTGTACGTTTATGAATATTATGTCCAATCAAACCTGCCATCAAAATTATAAGATACACATAATTAATACACATAATTAACAGTTTCTAATATAGATAAAACGGCTTTAAAATAAAGCCCCACGAGTAGGATATTTCGCACTCTATTATGAAATTCTCCGAAAAGAACAGGGGTTTTGTGTTTAGACTTTAAAACAAATAGTAGAATGCAAGTAAATAATCCGATGGAAGTTTGCTCTTTGTTTTATCTATTTTTCTAAAGTGAAAAAAAAAAAGAAAAAAAAAACAGAAGAACTTTCTCGGTGTATGTGCATTATTTTATGCTTGGTTTCTGTTTCCATTGGGGACCATAAATCATAAAGAAACTGCAATTCTTCCAAAGCAAAAAGAAAATTTGGACAAGTTGGAGTAGATATTATTCCCTATGGGTTGTTAGGACAAGTTGTAGTTACTAGTTAGTGCTTGTCAGTAGTGCTTAAAGATAAGGCATTTCCTCCCCATTATTTCCACTCAATTAACTCTAGCTTCCTCTTACCCAAAAAAAAAAAAAAAAAAAAAAAAACAGAGAGAGAGAGAGAGAGAGAGAAGAAGAAGAAGAAGAAGAAGAGAGAAGCTTCCGCAAGAGTCATAATACTCTGTTTTTTTGGTGAATAAAGAATCATGATTCTCTGTTGCCATATCAACTGAATCGCTACGTCCTCAAATCAATTACTATTGGCATGTTATGGTTGGAACGAGTGATGAAAGAATAGCGAACAAAGTAAATAATGTTTAAAATAATTATTATGACCTTAATTAATATAATTATAAAATTAACTAAAATTGGCATTTTTTTAAAAAAATTTTCTTTCTATATTACCAGACAAAATCGAAGAAAATCTTTTACATTTCTTTTACTTTTTTTCTCATCTTGTCAATTTACTCTTTATTCCATTCTATCAAACATATCATTAATGCCGAAATTTTAGTGTTGTTGCGTGATCCATAGACACATATAAAAACCCCCATCATTTTATACACTACCACTTTCGAATTTATTACACAAGTGGTCCTATAAAATATGCTGATTATAACTTTCTAGCTTTCCGCCTTTTTTTTTTTTTTTTTTTTTTTTGACTGAAAATTGAGGATGCTCAAGATTTTTTTCCCCCAACCTTCCTGATAGCACAAGACCTCAGCAATTGACATCCACCAACATAGCGTGCTGGAATATCCAGTTAAACAACTCTTTTTTAGAGAGTGGTGAGCATCAAATCTTAGTCAAATTATTAGGCACCAAAAAGGATGAGCAAAATTAAAACATAATCATTTTGTTTACCACCAAAAAAAAAAAAAAAAAACTATAAAGTTTCAAAAGTTTTTTAGCAAAAAAAAAAAGAAAAAGAAAAGAAAAAGGGTGTCTCAAAACTTTACGTTATTTTTAAGCATTAGCCCCTCCAAGATAGCGACTCTGAGTCTCTTGAGGATAAGATGCTTCAGCTGCTCTGTTTTCTTGCTTTGATTTTTTTTTTTCAACGGTCTATTTTATTAGGTTTTCTAAGCTTTTTTTTTTTTTTTTTCTTCATAAAAAATATATTGAATGGAAATGGGATCTTTATAAAACAGCTGGACAAAACTAATTTATTGAGAAGTGATAATATTTTATTTCCTTATCTGGAATCAAGACTTTTTTGCCGCAAAGAAAAGAACTTCCATGAAATTAACAATACTTATTCGCAAAAATTATTTTTTTCGCAAAATTTTTTTTTTTTAAACTTTCTAATTTGAGCAATGATGGGTTTCTTTTTATATGTCATTTGGTAATTTGTACGGATAAACATGAAAAAACTTTTGAACAATGTTGTAAAATACTGTTGGTGTTAAGCCCCATCCGTTAATAAACACTAGGTTTCCTGATTTAGGATTTATAAATAAGACTTACATTTTGTTGGTGATGATTTTAAACATAAGTGGTGTCTTCAAATATTTTTCACCCTTCAATTTTTATCAAGATGGTTGGCAACATATATGTTTTGTAAAGAAATTTAAACTATACAACATGAAACTTATAATCTCTAAAAAAACAAAATGTTGGTTAAAAAAAAAGTTGAAAAATAAAAGGATAAATAACCGTTGCAAAAAGGAAAAAAATAATGTTCCAAAAAGGAATGTTAAAAATCACAAAAAAGACACAGAGAAGATGAGATGAATCTACGAATCCAACGTACAAATGATATTAGGATACTCATAAAAGCGATCAGTTAAGAGATAAATTGGAAAAATGAAATAAAATAATTCAACATACAAAATCAACAGTATTGTAATAAAAGTTCCTATTTCAATGACATTGTTAATTTAGCTGTGTTTTTTTAAGAAAAATCTACCCATTTAGTTATCTTAAACTCAAACCATTTACTACATAGATATAGTTTTGTTTCCAAGAAAAATTGAGTGACCAAATAAAAAAATAAGGATAACTTTTTTTTTTTTTTGTTTTTTGTTTTTTGAAAGCTTAAGGAGAGCGTGAAAGGCACATATATTCAAGTCATATAATTATAGGGATAAAATTCACTTTTTCCCCCGAATTTTAGGCCTTTTCATAAAGCGTCCCTCTAAATTTGAATTTGTAACATTCTTTCATCCCAAACTTTGAAATATTTACAGCTTTCCTCCTCAGTTAAATTTTTTTATGGAAAAACGTGCTTGGACAACAATATTAAATATGAAATTACAAAGTGACACTCATTGACAACATATGTGGCACTCATTATACTATGTAAATGTGAAATTACGAAGTTCAACATAAGAGAGCAGTATGAGAAAAAATAACAATCAATCATAAAAATATACTCTTTTGACCTAATTGTAAGGTTAACTTTGTAATGTCATACTTAACATTCCTTAACTCATGCTGTCAATAAGTGTCATGTGTATTTTTCCGTCAGAATTTCTATTGAGGGGGGAACTTTGTGAATGTTTCGAAATTCAAATAGAAAAAATGTTACAAATTAAAATTCATGGAGTATTTTATGACAAGACCTAAAGTTTGAGCGGAAAAAATGAAATTTATCCTAATTCTAAAGTCAACGTAATTACATACATAAGTTAGAACTAATTATCATTTAATAGTCATTTATTGAACTTAATTATAATAAATTACGATGATATATATTTTTTATTTTTGAATTTTGGGTGGGTGATTCGAACTATTCACATCTTATTGATTCATGTGTGAAATTATCATTAAATTATACTTGTAATCACGATAAAAGTTATGATTTGTCTATTTGTATTTATTGTTATTTCAATTATTAAGTGAACTAATTACTATTATATCAAAACATTATCAAATTGAAGCTTTAAGGTGAAATCAAACTTTCAATAGAACATAAAAACGATATATTCATAAAATAAAAAAAATGATAGAAATTTATCTAAAAGGAAAAAGATAAAAATTGCAGCAAATATTTCACGGTAATTTTATTATTTTTTTAAATTTATGTAAAACTTTTTTGTTGACGTAGTAAAATGATTAATATTTATTTTTTTTAACGCTTAAACCAAGACACCGACTAATTCTTTTCAAAAAAAAAAAAAAAAGACCGACTAATTGAAGACCAAAAAAGGGCAAAAAAAAAAAAAAAAAGTGCACGTTTGGTAATGCGAAATTTACGGGCAAAGACAGCGAAATTTGCATAACAAAGCGTCGCTTCCAGGGGTATTATAGTAAAATCGTAATTCCGGGAAAATCAAATTTTTAAAACAACAACGTCTCCGTGGTTTTAACGCTACCGCTTGGAAGAGGTAAGCAGAGCTTGAGCTATTTTCTCAGCAAACAAACAGAAAAAAGTCAGAGAACTCTGGAAAGGAAAAATCAGAGCACAGGAAACCTAAGGACTCGAAGAAGAAGAAGAAGAAGAAGATGTCGTGGCAAGCTTACGTCGATGATCATCTGCTCTGCGAAATCGAAGGCAATCATCTCTCCTCTGCGGCCATCATCGGCCACGACGGCAGCGTCTGGGCTCAGAGCGCCAATTTTCCTCAGGTCTGATTTATTTTTCTTTTTCTTTTTCTTTTTTGTGGTTTTTACTTTCTTTCTGATCATTTCTTTCTCCTGGATCTGATTGTAATTTTGATTTTTTTTTTTGGGTGGATGTACTTTGCGATGAGCGATTCAGCGAAAGCTTGTTTGTCTGAGTGAGTGCGTGTGTTTTTCTGCTTTGATCTGATTCTCTTGAAAAAGGAGAGACAATTCTCGTCATTTTTGTTGAAGCATATAAGGTTAAAGGAACTATTTCTTCGATTCGTTAATCACGGTTTGATGTGAAGTTATCTGGGATTTGGCTTATAAATTTTCATAATTTCTAGATTGAAATCAATCAAGTTTTCATTTTTTTTTTCTTGCAATTAAAGTTTTGAAATTGTTTAGTCAAGGATTATGCTTACTGAAGGGGTTTTTTTGAATGAAAGCAAGGGTTTACTTGAAATGATTTTTGCTTCTAATTGTTTGTTTCTAAAGGATGCTTTTTTGGCTCAAAACCTGAGTGCACAATATATATCAATATATATTGATCTTTTAACGATTGAAATTTGCTTATATATTTGACGTTAATGTTTGATTTAGTTGAAGCCTGAAGAGATAACTGCCATCTTGAATGACTTTAATGAGCCTGGATCACTTGCACCAACTGGTTTGTACCTTGGTGGCACCAAATATATGGTGATCCAAGGGGAGCCTGGAGCTGTCATCAGAGGGAAGAAGGTGAGAAACTCGGAAGTTTGATCTTTTTATGTTTTTGGTCAAGTATGAATGAGCATATTTTCTTAATCCAACTGTTGTGTTTTTATCACTTGTAAAATCTTTTGCGTGCATGTGTCTCATTAAGATGGTGAATGAATGGAGCATTTTTGGTAAGCTTGAGCATAGGCAAACTCTTGTAAGCGCAAAAGTACTATCGTCGGTTTGCCTGAGGTGGACTCTACTTCTGAAGACATGTTCATCAGTTCTTGTTCCCATCAGCTAGCTCATAAATGGCAAGACTGTCGACTCCGTTAACCCTAAACCTCTTGTTAGGGTTCGTGAACCCTAAACCTCTTGTTAGGGTTCTTCTGTTAATTGGTCAAAGACTTGAAGAGTTAAACACTGGACAATGCTGCTTTGAAATTTTATTGTTACCTTTTTTTTTTCCTTTTTTCAGGACAATGATAGCTATTATTCTACACGTACATTTCATTGTTACATTTAAAATCTAACTCGTGCCCATGTGTGCTTCAGCTTCGTGAGTCGAGTGGGAGGTTGTTTCAAGTGCGGGGTTCTCGTAGACTGCATTTAGGGCTTGTTAATTTGTCACGAATGCAAAAGGGAAGGGAAATGAATGTTTTCCTCGCCTTTTCAATGTGTTTACTTACGAAATGAGAAGTGTTGAATTTGATGAGGACTCACTCGATGCAGTAAATGGGGAATAGGAAAGCCAGGTTGTTTCAACTTTCAATTGGCTATAAAACCATTTTTGTGTCCTCGTAAAATTTTAACTAATAATTATATGCATAAGGACATTTTAGTACTTAAGAAGCTATTCTTAAAGTTAGTAAACACTAGAAAGAAAATTCGATTGTTTTCCAGTTCCACATCTTATTTATTTTCTTTCCTTTCCAGCACCTTTTCTTTTCTCATTATCTTTCATAGCAAGTTGTTAATTATTCCCGAACGGGGTTTTCCTTTCTTGTCTTGAATATACTCACCGTGTCTCTTTGTTTCAGGGTCCCGGAGGTGTTACCGTGAAGAAGACTAGCCAGGCTTTAATCATCGGCATCTATGATGAGCCAATGACACCTGGTCAATGCAATGTGATTGTTGAGAGGCTTGGTGATTATCTCATTGATCAGGGTCTTTGAGTTTCCTTGGTATGTCTTATTTATGTGAATCCTCAAGGTTTTCTATACAAGCTTTGCGCCTGCTGACCTACTTCTTGAATATGGCTGCAGTGACATGTATTACAAGTACTAAAAAGTTATGGGGACTCGTATGCAATCAAAAGCTTTGGTGTTTGAAAAAAAGTAGTGTCATGGTCTTTCTTGTTGTACTCCTTCAATGGTTAGTATTCTGAGGATTTTAAGCGAGTTACTTGTCCGGTTATTTGAGTCAGTGGATGGTGGTAAATTTGATTGGCATAAATTTATGAAGAGTCTTGTTTTGTCTATGAGCCCTTTTTTTAATAATTAAATTTTTTTTTTAGTCCTTGAACAGTTGAACTTATTTTTACTCTAGCATTGAGCTGTTTTACTTTGTCTGTGCACCCCGAGTCCCCGACCATGTCGGCATGCCAAAAAAATTTTTTTTTTGCTATGAGCTGGCTAAAGCTTTTTTAAGGCTTCTTTTAAAACTGGATAATTATCTAGTTATGGGTTACTGAACAGTTTTTAACTTTTATCAGGTGTAAGATTATGCATGCAAGGCTTTGTTAGTTATGATATTTCTTCCTCATTCTCTTAAGCTGTCTGGTTAACAACTGCTAATTAACAAAATCCCTTCGCATTTGATTTTGTATCTAATCTTAACCGTTGCATTTGATTTTGTAACTAACCTTAAGAGCCGTGACTTATTCATAACATCCATACCTCATAGCTGAATTCTGTGTTGTAGCTTCAATTGAACTTCGATAGTCCATAGCTTCAATTGCGTCCTTTGGTCTAGGTTTGCCATGTGACAATCCCATCACCCGTCATGTGGTGGGTCCTTTTATCAGTACTTTTTTTTTTTTTGTCCTTTGGTCTAGGTTTGCCATGTGGTAATCCGATCACCCATTATGTGGTGGGTCTTTTTATTGGCACTTTTTTTTTTTTTTTTGGGTCTATTCCGTGCGGAACTTGTCAACTTATTAAAAACGAAATTCTGAAATCTGTAAATATGACAATTCGTGCAAACGTCGAGGTTGGTTGGAGATAGTTTAGGCAATCTTGGCCATGGATATATGGTTTTGAACAAAGTTGGTGCAATGAGTACTATCATCCTGATCTGATCCTATCATAAGATGCTTCAGCTGCTCTGTTTTCTTTAATTTTTTTTTTTTTTCCCGACGGTCTATTTTATTAGGTTTCTTAAGCCTTTTTTTTCCTTCAAAAAAAGAAATTTATTAAACGGAAATGGGATCTTTATAAAACAAGTGGACAAAACGATTTTATTGAGGAGTGATAATATTTTATTTCCTTTTCTGGAATCTGGACGTTTTTGTCAAAAAGGAAAAAAAAATAAAATTTATAAATTTTACTTCCATATAGCAAAATAATAATACTTATTCACAGAACTTTTTATTTTTATTTTTAACTTTCTGATTTGATCAATGGTGTGTTTGTTTTTATTTGTCATAGAGTAATTTGTACAAATAAATATGAAAACGCTTTTGAGCAATATTATAAAATAGCGTTAGGTTAAGCACCACCTATTAATAAATACTGAATTTCATGATTTAGGATCAATAGTTGAGAATTTCATGATTTAGGATCAATAGATGAGAATTTTATTGATGATGATTTTTAATATCGGTGATGTTTTCAAGTATTTTTCACACTTTGGGTTCGTTTGGTTCGTTAGTTTGAGTTGAGTTTTTGAAGTTGAAATAGTAAATTTTGTTGACTTTTCAGAAAAGACAAAAAACTTTTTGGGAAAAAGACAAAGACTTTTGAGGAAAAAGACAAAATTTGAGATAGAAAAGTTGAGTTTGAGTTGTCAAACCAAACACACTCTTTATTTTTTGTCAAGATGGTTGGCAACAAATATGTTTGTAAAGAAATTTAAACTATACAACATGAAACTTATAATCTCTCTTAAAAAAATATTGGTAAAAAATCACAAAAAAGACACATAAAAGATCATACGAATCTACGATCCACAACATACAAATGATATTAGGATACTCATGCAGAAACAAATTTCATAGGGCAAGCAATTAAGAGATAAATTGGAAAACTAAAAATAGAATAAACCAACATAAAAAATCATAAGTATTGCAATAAAATTTTCTCTTTCAATGGCATTTTTAAGTTAGCTGTGTATTTTTTTTTTTTCTTAAGAACATCTGCCCATTTAGTCATCTTAAACTCAAACTATTTTCTACGAGTGACCAAATAAAAATATAAGGAGAGCGTTAAAGGCACATTGATTTGAGTCATATAAATCTAATGGGTGAAGTCAACGTAATTACTGACATAAGTAAGTACTAATTATTATTTAATAATCATATTGTAATCAATTAGTACTTAATTATAATAGGTTACAATGACAAGTCATTATTTTTTTATAAAAATTTTGGGTGAAAAATTTCAACTCTTCTTCTTGGAGACAAGTGTAAAATTAATTATACAATCATGAGAAAGTCATGATTTGGCTATTTGTATTTGTTGTCATTTCAATTATTAAGTGAACTAATTACCGTTATAATACAATATTATCAACTTGAAGTTTTAAGGTGAAATCAAATTTTTTTAAAAAAAAATTATCCAAAAAAAAAAGAAGAAGATAAAATTGCAGCAAATATTTCACAGTAAATTTTTTTTTTGTTCATGTAGTGAATTTAAATAATTTTTTTATGCTTAAACCAAGACACGGAATTAAGACCAAAAATGGGGAAAAAAAATAATAATAAAAATATAGTGCACGTTTGGAAATACGAATTTACGGGCGAAGACAGCGAAATTTGCTTAACAAAACGTCGCTGCCAGGGGTATTATTGTAAAATTGCAATTCCGGGAAAATAGAATTCTCAAACAGCGTCTCCGTGGTTTCAACGCTACCGCCTGGTTGAAGTAGCAGAGCTTGAGCTATTTTCTCAGCAAACAAACAGAAAAAAATCTGAGAACTCCCGAAAGAAAAAAATCAGAGCACAGAAAACATAAGGACTCGAAGAAGAAGAAGAAGAAGAAGATGTCGTGGCAAGCTTACGTCGATGATCATCTGCTTTGCGAAATCGAAGGCAATCATCTCTCCTCCGCGGCCATCATCGGCCACGACGGCAGCGTCTGGGCTCAAAACGCTAGTTTTCCTCAGGTCTGATTTCTTTTCCTTTTTTTGTGGTTTTTTACTTTCTTTCTGATCCTTTTTTTTTTTGGTGGATGTACTTTGCGATGAGCGATTCAGCCAAAGCTTGTTTGTTTGAGTGAGTGCATGTGTTTTTCTGATCTGATCTGATTCTCATGAAAAAGAAGAAACAATTCTCGTCATTTTTGGTTGAAGAATTTAAGATTAAGGAACTACATCTTCGATTCGTTAATCAACGTTTGATGTGATGCAATCTGGGATTTGACTTGTAAATTTTCATAATTTCTGGATTGAAATCAATCGAGTTTTCACCTTTTTTTTTTTTTTCAATTAAAGTTTTGAAATTGTTTAGTCAAGGATTATGCTTACTGAAGGGGTTTTTGACTGAAAGCAAGGGTTTACGTGAAATGATTTAGCTTCTAATTGTTTGCTTCAAAAGGATGCTTTTTTGGCTCAAAACCTGAGTGCATAATATGTATCATTTTATACTGCTATACTGTAATGTTTGTCACTTTGTTTAATTTGCTCTTTTAATGATTGAAATTTGCATATATATTTGACGTCAATGTTGATTTAGTTGAAGCCTGAAGAGATAACTGCCATCTTGAATGACTTTAATGAGCCTGGATCACTTGCACCAACCGGTTTGTACCTTGGTGGCACCAAATATATGGTGATCCAAGGGGAGCCTGGAGCTGTCATCAGAGGAAAGAAGGTGAGAAACTCAGAAGTTTGATCTTTTTACGTTTTTGGTCAAGTATGAATGAGCAGATTTTCTAAAGCTAACTGTTGTAGAATTTGACCCATAGAATCTTATGCGTGCACGTGCCTCGTTAAGATAGTGAATGAATGGTGCATTTTTGGTAAGCTTGAACATAGGCATACTCTTGCAAGCGCAAAAGTATCATTGTCAGCTTGCCTGAGGTGGACTCTACTTCCGAAGACATGTTCATCAGTTCTTGTTCCCAATCAGCTAGCTCATAAATGGCAAGACTGTCAACCCCGTTAACCCTAACCACTTGTTAGGGTTCGTGAACGCTAAACCACTTGTTGGTCCCCTGTCAACTGGTTAAGACTTAAAGAGCTATTATTCTACATGTACATTCCATTTTAATATTTAAAATCTAACTTGTGCCTCTGTGTGCTTCAGCTTCATGAGTGGAGTAGGAGGATGTTTCGAGTGCGGGGTTGTCGTAGACTGCATTTAGGGCATGTTTTTTTTTCGTGAATGGAAAAGGGAAGGAAATGAATGTTTCCCTAGCCCTTTTCAATGTGTTTACTAGTGAATTGAGAAGTGCTAAATTTGGTGAGGACTCATATGATGCAGTAAAGGGGGAAATAGGAAAGCCAACTCTTAGGTTATTTCAACTTTCAATTGGAACATATCATAAAATCATGTTTGTGTCCTCACAAAATTTTAACTAATAAATATATGCACAAGGACATTTTAGAACTTAAGAAGCTATTCTTAAAGTTATTTAACACTAGAAAGGAAATTTGATTGT
Source organism: Ficus hirta (assembly GCA_038430175.1). Taxonomy (NCBI): domain Eukaryota; kingdom Viridiplantae; phylum Streptophyta; class Magnoliopsida; order Rosales; family Moraceae; genus Ficus; species Ficus hirta. The sequence goes on from CM076588.1 coordinate 16,610,158, forward strand.
TTTCCAGTTCCACATCTTATTCATTTTCTTTCCTTTCCAGCACCTTTTCTTTTCTCATTATCTTTCATAGCAAGTTGTTAATTATTCCCGAATGGGGTTTTCCTTTCTTGTCTTGAATATACTCACCGTGTCTCTTAATTTCAGGGTCCCGGAGGTGTTACCGTGAAGAAGACTAGCCAGGCTTTGATCATCGGCATCTATGATGAGCCAATGACACCTGGTCAATGCAACGTGATTGTTGAGAGGCTTGGAGATTATCTCATTGATCAGGGTCTTTGAGTTTCCTTGGTATGTCTTATTTATGTGAATCCTCAAGGTTTTCTCTACAAGCTTTGCGCCTGCTGACCTGCTTCTTTAATATGGCTGCAGTGACATGTATCACAAGTATTAAAAAGTTATGGGGACTCATATGCAAACAAAAGCTTTGGTATTTGAAAAAAGTACTGTCATGGTTTTTGTTGTTGTACTCCTTCAATGGTTAGTATTCTGATGATTTTAAGTGAGTTACTTGTCCGGTTATTTGAGTCAGTGGATGGTGGTAAATTTGATTGGCATAAATTTATAAAGAGTCTTGTTTTGTCTTTGGGCCCTTTTTCTAATTATTATTATTATTATTTTTTTAGTCCTTGAACGGTTGAACTTATTTTTACTCTAGCATTATGCTGTTTTACTTTGTCTGTGCACCCCGAGTCCCCCACCATGTCGGCATGCCAAAAAAAAAATTCTTAGCTATAAGCTGGCTAAAGCTTTTTGAAGGCTTCTTTTAAAACTGGCTAAGGGTTATTGAGCAGTTTTTAACTTCTATCAGGTGTAAGATTATTTATGCATGCAAGCCTTTTTAATTTATGATAATTCTTCCTCATTCTCTTAAGCTTTCTGGTTATCCAACCGCTAATTGACAAAATCTTGTCGCATTTGATTTTGTATCTAATCTTAAGAGCCATGGCTTATTTATAACATTCATGCCTCGTAGCTGAAATCTTTGTTGTAGCTTCAACTGAACTTAGATAGTCCATAAGGATTTTTTTTTAATTTTTTTTTGTTGGGGGGAGGGTGGTGGGGGGGGAAGAGATGTAGATAGTCCTCCGTATCTATATATTTTTCATATTAAAAGCACAAATCCTACTCTGCAGTGATTTTGTCCTTTGGTCTGGGGTTGTCAAGTGGCAGCCCCATCGCCCAGCACACGGTGGGTCCGTTAATCACTTTTTTTTTTTTTTTTTTTTTTCTCTATTCCGTTCCGAGCTTGTCAACTTGTTAAAAAAAAAAAAAAAAATTCTGAAGTCTTCAAATTTGAAAATCCGTGCCAACGTCGAGGTTGGTTGGGGATAGTTTAGGCAGTCTTGACCATGGATATGTGGTTTTGAACAAAGTTGGTGCAATGAGTACTATCGTCTTGATCTGATCTTATCGTAAACCTGCTTCATCACGTTTCCGAATGTATTTATTTATATGTTTGTTTGTTTGTGTTGGTGTGGTCAATTGAATGGTTATTGTTTTGCGACCAAAATTTCATAGGGCTTTCATGAAAGAGCCTAGACTGATACTTGGGTCCCTTTACGAATGCCTGAGATTTGAAAAGAAAGGCCAAGATATCCTTGCCCCCACGTCTTTTATGGCCATTCGTTTGCTAGTAGGTTTTGTTTTGTTTTGTTTTGTTTTTTTTTTGTTTTTTGTTTTTTGTTTTCGTAAGTGATTTTGTTCCATATAATATTTAGAAGTTCGTACTATCGAAAATATCCTACTGTAGGAAGCTCCAAATTATAGTGTTGATTCATTGACGATTGGCAAGATTAATACCATGATCATGTTTTTGGATTAATGAAAGTGAAAATCTACGCATTCTAATTTGGATGTTAGTGACAGACTTTTATGAGCTCTCTAATATATTGAATACTGACTGTGACTTGACAAATGTTAAACAAGCACTCGATATTTAAATGAGCTTCAATCCCCATTCGGAGCCCTTAAAAACACACCAAACAGAAGCAAATTAGCTCATGTTTCATTCCATCAGCCAAATGATGGTTTCCTCATAACGTTGTTAATTTTTGCACGTTCCTAATTCTGCCGTCTCATTCAACCCAATAGACAACATCCCAAGAATATCCATAGTCCCGCTATTTTGCTATCAGCATATTTATCTAAATACACGTTTATGATCACTTAAACATTTCATGTTGGATTGATTTTTTAACAGTCTGATTTTTTTATCGTAGTTTTTTGTTGTGCATTATGTATTTTTAATGCAAACACACATATTATATAATTAAACAATTAATCGAAGTCGAAAAATAATTTCTATGGACAGTGTAAAACAAGCAGTCATGCTTTCGAAACTCTTTTTTAAGCTTTTGTCACATAAATTGCAGTCAGCATCATAACTATTAAAAGTGTAATTACTAGTGGCTCTCATTGTAATTATCGGTGGTCAAAAAAATAAGTTGCATGATGGCTTAGCAATTTTTAAAGACATTTCAGTCAGTCTTGCCCCGCCGGTGAGGGTTGGAAGGACGGTATTGCTTCGAGATGACGAAATTGTTCTATCAAAAACACATCTCCACTTCATGAATTTCTTTTCCTCCACTATACCATTATTTTTTTTGCAACTGTTGGATTGATTCCAATGTAGTTGCATCCAAATATAATTAGGATTTGGAAAAAGTACTTGAATAACACAAGTTTAAATACCACTGTACCAATAAGACATAAAAAAGTAAAATTAGATTAATATGACATAAAATCAAATTAAAGTAAACTAAAATTTATGTCATGTTGATGAAGATGTGAGAGTTTATATTATGTTGGTCAACAGATTAAAAAAGGTGGTTATTTGAGTAATTTTCTCTTAAGGATTATTTCTGCAACGTGTGTGAAAAACCACAAGGAAAACAAAAAAATATGTGTTCGTGAACTGCTGTGATCTTACAACCTCTGTGAAAATACAGCAAAGAAAATGCATGACAGAACCAACTTACTATTTTTAACAACTTACGGGTTCTCTCTTTGCCAATCTGCCACAGAACAATGCTGGTTGGGACGACATACTTTACATCATAAAAGGGAATTGGACTCACTAATATCCATAAAAAGTATGCTATACCTGAGAGTTTTTGAGCAATAAGGTACATACTTGACAATTAAAAACATTAAAAAATGAAAGCAACGTCGTTGGAAAAATATAGTAACATCAATAAGTCGACCAATTGAAAAATGTAAAGGCTGAAATGAGGTATCGCTGGGCATCTAAGGACAAATATGTCATTCAACTCGCAATCCGAAATGAGAACGGACTTTTTTTTTTTTTTTGGCTAAAGAGAAAAATCTTAGAGGAAGGCGACCGGTGCTAATATATTTTATTGACGTTACCAAAGGAGCTTATGAGATGCTGGTAGGAATGTTCGTTGAAGGTCCTATTCCTTGATAAGAAGCACTTTATCAGATCCACCAAATGTACTAAAGGTAAATATACGTGAGGGTATGATCATAAGCATGCTTTAGTTCCCATTAAAATTAGGCTTACACTTGAATATTTGGTCAGATAATTCATTACCGTTAGGCTACCTCACTCGATGATAAATGAGAACATACTCTCACGATATGCACTTGTTGTGTGATGAAAATGACCAAAATGCCCCATATGTAGATTTTCACTATCTTGTACGCGAAAATATTGTGCTGTGAATTTTTGTTACTATCATAGATATTTTATCAAAAAAGAAATTCTAATTCACGTGTGACAATTCTTTTTTTTTTCCCCCCCTTCTTTTTATCGCTTGGAGTTCGACAGGAGCCATAGATAGAGGTAAATAAATAGTTAAAATTTAAATAAAAAAAAATCAAAGGGAACACTTGGGGGGACTGGTGGGGAACAGTGGAGAGAACAGACATCTGAAGTTATGGAACCGAGGCGATTCATTTAACTATATTTTATAAAATCCACGTATAAGTCCGGTCCTCGACACAACTTCCTGTGAAACACAGTCCCCTTTGCAATAATAATAATAACAATAACAATAACATTACAACAAATACAACCAGCAAACACCATAAACGACATAATTTTACCAGAGAAATAAAGCCCCTTCTTTATTTTTAGTGCTTCTCTTCTCTGCTTCTTTTTTCCCACTCCACTCCCGGGCTCCAAAGAGAACATACAGTTTTCTTAAAAGTGGGAAACAAAGAAAAAAAGAGCCGTTGCTGTCTCATAATATATATATATATATATATTAACGTTATAATCGCAGAGAAGAAGAAGAAGAAGAGGAGGAGGCAGAGAAGAAGAGACCCAATGGGGAGAAAGTTCAGGCCTGTTTTTGTGGTCTCACTGTTGCTTCTACTGTTGGGTTTGTGCCCTTTTTCCCAGAATCTTCTCTATCTGTCTTTTTTTTGTTCTCTCTTTGATGTCTTTTTCTCTGTTTCAGCTCAGATTTTCTTTGCATTTAAACCTCTGTGAAGCTCATTAGATCTTTGGTTCATCAGAGCTAGTCATTATTTGTGTTTTTTATTTTGTGGGCCAAGAGAGGGAAAAAAAAAAAGAGGATCAAAATGTCGGTGCTTTTTTTTAGGTCCCATTAACCTTTCTGGTATATACACTCATGTTTGTGTGTAGTCGTCTAAAATTTCTGGGTTTTTTATTTAAGACATTCATAGTTCTTTGTAGCGGAGGAAAACCTTTGTACTCTTTTTTGGCTAGTTGTCATGGCTTGTCCATTTGTTGGCTTTTGTGAGCATTGCATTTTTGTTGAGTCTTTAGTATACATACATACATGATACATACATATATATATATATATATATATGTACATGCACATTTCTCATGGGTGGTCTATAGAATGATTACTCAAGATTTGAATACAAATTTTCCAATGATTTTGTATCTTGCAAGTTGGCCTACTGGGCCATGGTTCAATTTTAATGGGGTCTCCTTGAAAAGTAATTTTCATCCAAATCTGATGTATGTAACTAGTCATGTTGCTTTAGTTGCATTTATTAGGACCTAACTTCCAATGTAAACTATATATATGTGTGTGTACACTAGATTGATGGTTTTGGTCAAATTTGGTGGCAGATCTATGCAGTGGAAGCTTTGTCGGAGTATGCTATGGAAGAAATGCCGATGATCTTCCTGTACCGGACAAGGCGGCGGAGCTTGTTAAACTTCATAACATTAAGTATGTAAGGATTTATGACTCCAACGTACAGGTCCTTAAGGCCTTTGCGAATTCTGGAGTTGAGCTTATGATTGGGGTGCCGAATTCGGACTTACTGCCGTTCTCTCAGTTCCAATCCAATGTAGACACCTGGCTTAAAAACAGTATCCTTCCTCACTACCCAGCCACAAAGATTACATACATTACTGTTGGTGCTGAGGTTACTGAGAGCCCAAGCAATACTTCTGCTTTAGTAGTCCCCGCTATGAGAAATGTTCTTGCAGCCCTTCGGAAAGTTGGTCTAAGTAGGAAGATTAAAGTGTCGAGTACTCATTCCCTAGGAATTTTGTCCCGATCGTTTCCTCCCTCTGCGGGGGCTTTCAATAGTAGCCATGCATTTTTCCTCAAACCAATGCTGGAATTTCTCGCCGAAAACAGCTCTCCATTCATGATAGATATTTATCCTTATTATGCTTATAGAGATTCTGCAGCCAATGTCTCTCTGGACTATGCTCTATTTGAGTCGTCCTCGGAAGTGATTGATCCAAATACCGGTTTGTTGTACACGAACATGTTTGATGCACAGATTGATGCTCTTTACTTTGCGTTGATGGCTTTGAATTTTAAGACAATCAAGGTTATGGTCACGGAAACAGGCTGGCCTTCCAAAGGATCGCCTAAGGAGAGGGCTGCAACTCCTGATAATGCTCAAACATACAACACCAATCTCATTCGCCACGTGATAAACAACACTGGAACTCCTGCCAAGCCCGGAGAGGAGCTCGATGTGTATATATTCTCTTTGTTCAATGAAAACAGGAAGCCGGGATTGGAATCTGAAAGAAACTGGGGGTTATTTTATCCCGACCAGACGAGTGTCTATAACCTAGACTTCACTGGTAAAGGCTCTGTGGATATTGCTACAGGGGCTAATTCAACTAGCTTAAATGGAACTACATGGTGCATTGCTTCGAACAAGTCTTCGGAAAGTGACTTGCAGAACGCTTTGGATTGGGCTTGTGGTTCTGGAAACGTGGACTGCACTGCTATTCAGCCAAGCCAGCCTTGTTTTGAGCCAGATAATCTGGCGTCTCACGCGTCTTACGCATTCAACAACTACTACCAGCAGAATGGGGCCACTGAGATCGCTTGCAGCTTCGGAGGGGCGGGAATTAGAGTTGACAGGGATCCAAGTATGTAATATTTCTTTACTTCAGATCTCACTTGCTCTCTTTCTTTTCTAAATGGCTATCAAACACTTTATAATACCCTTTTGTAGGAATTTAATCCAATGCAGTAGCTTAAAAATTAGGAGAATTCTTTGGGTACGGTATAAAACAATGCCTTAACCAGTTTGCACAGTTGTAGAGTTTTGTTAAATTAAACGCTCTTTTTCTGGTTCTAAAATGATTTTGACTGTTTGTAAGGTATCCTTTTGTACCCTATCACAGAGTTCTTTTAAATGTTTCCGTCGTCCGTCGGTCAATCCATGAAAAGCTTACACAACAATTGTTAGCGCTTCTGCTTACTAGGCTTCACCACATACTCCCTAGAATGAAAAAAAATAGCCTGTTCAGGTGGTGTCTACAGAGCAGAAAAATGGTAAAAATGGAGAAACTTTACATTTTTCGGCCGGCTGCCATGCTGGGAAAGAGCTGTTCTGTTTCCATTTTTCAGTCTTGTATTCGTAGTTCACTTCTGCCAAGACAATTTTTACTTGAAAAATCTTCTTGACTAACGAAAGTTTATGTTTCAATCATGTAGGCTATGACAATTGCCTCTACATGACTGCGGGGTAAGTTTTTATCTGAGACAACCTTACTTTCACATTGCGATCGCATAGCATCACACTTGTAATCTAGAATTCTTATCTTTCTTGTTTTTCAATTTCATGCAGGAGCCACAAAACAATTGCGAGTAACACGACAGCAATGAATTCAAAGTCTACATCCACGCGCTATGTTTTCCCAGCATCATTCTTTACCGCTCTTCTCGCAACATTCGTCGCATTTCTCCTTGAAACTATCAACCATGTCTAAGGACTATGGAGTTTATTGTTGCAGGCACACCGTAGATATTTTGCCGTGACAATGCGCGACGACTGAGCAGATGTTGGTAGATGTATTTGTTGAAAAATTTTGTGTGATAATGAATAGATTTTAGGAGTATGGTGAACTGAAAAAATTATCATATGGTTGTTCAGATTTGGGCTCCATGCGTTAGTTGCACTTTTTCTCCTTCTTTTTTGAACGAATTGTTAATTGCATATTAGTTAATTTAATTGTAAGTGAGGGTTTTAGGTACAAATACTGAGGAAATATTCATTATTTGCATTAAAATTGAGGTCCAACTTCTGAATTTTATTTATTTATGTTTTACACCTCTTCGATTAGGAAAGAAACATGTCGTTTGTCATGGTGACCAAGACGACGTGTCGTTTAGAATACCAGAGAAAACGACATGTCGTTTTTGAGTAGATGTGGTTTGCTCCAAAAAGAAAGAAGTGAAGACCAATACATTAATATAATATAAAAAATTAACAATAGACTAATATAATATAAAATCAAATTAAAATTTATGTCATATTGTTTAAAAATAGAGAATTTGTGTTGTGTTGATCAATAGATAAAAAAAAATATAATTATTTAGGTAATTAAACCCCCCCCCCCCCCCACAAAAAAAAACTGTCCATTTCCGTCGGGCTAGTGACCAATAAGGCGACGAGCTGTTTGAGATACAGATTCCGGAGAAAACGACATGTCGTTGCCAAGTAGATGTCGTTTGTCTACGGTAAAAAAATGTCGTCTAATTGGACCATAAGATGATATGTCGTTTTATGCCAACAAATCGACAGAATGACCGCATACCCTTCTATTAGATGTCGTTTATATTGGACTGACAATTTGATACGTCGCATCTTTTAGGTGTCGTTTTTCTTTTTTGGCTAAAGGGGTCTCGTTTTGCCTTGTCCTGTATCGGAGGCCTCCATGGAAAATTGGACGAGCCATTTTAGGTTGTTTGGTAGAGATGAATTTTGGAAGGTTGGAAGTTGTATATCTATAGGATTCATTAATCCTTCCCACTTTAAAAAGAAAAGAGGAGGAAAATTTTTTCTTAAAAAAATGGTAATAAAACAATAATTTTGGTCTCAATCCCTACTTACTTTCATATTTATGTGGGAACATAATTGTAAAATGTACTAAATTAGACATTTTTGTTTGGTATTGTTTTCATTTATTTTGCAAATGATTTTATTTTTTTATATGAAAATAGAAATGAGAATATCTTTGAGAAAGATGTCATAGATCGTTTTAAAATTGTATTTGGTTATGTTTTTAGAAATATTGATTTAGGTATAAGAAAAAGGTGAATTGTGTTTCGATATATTTCTGAAAATATGTATCAAAGTTTTATAAGCTTAAAAAAAAAATGAAAATGAGAAAATAACTTTTAATCCGTTTTCATTTCCTTCACAAAAACTATTCTCAATTCGTTTTCATTTCTTTCACAAAAATAACTTTTAACAAAAATAATCCATTTTCAATCCGTTTTCATTTTCTTCACAAAAACTATTCTCAATCCGTTTTCACAAAAAGAAAAATGATAATGAGAAAACAACTTTTAATCCATTTTTTTTTCCTTCACAAAAACTATTCTTAACATTTTTTGTTTTTATTTTCGTTTACAGAGCATTTGCTAAACAAATGTTACTTAAAAAATGTTTTCATTTTCGCTTCTCAAAAAACGTGCGAAAATGTTTCCAAAAACAATTGAAAACGGTTCCAAACGGAGCCTTTCTTTTTTGTTTTCCTCCTGTTATATTTAACAACATTAATGAGATTTTCCTCCATCCTTTTTATTCTTTCTCGGCTACATGTTATACTTTTCCTTTCATTCTATTTTAGTTTCCCTTGTATAATAATTCGACACGTCAATAAAATGATACGGCATTAAAAGGATTGGAGTGGAATTCAAATATGGTATTTCTTTTTTGCTTTTCTTGTATGAAATGTAAGAATATTTCTGATTTTAAAAGAGGTAAACTAGTGATTCATCCAACAACTAAAATTGATTATATGAGTAAATGAATGATTATGATCTAAGATGCATCTGATGTTAATCTAGTCTTATATATATACAATCCTTTATTTTATTTTAGATTTAAATTTTTTTTTTCATTCCTCAATCTGTCATGAAGCCGCCACCCCCCCTGCGCGACATCCGACGAAGCCCCCCCGCGGGGGGGTTCGGTGTCGAGGGTGGGGGCGACTCAAGCACCGGAGTCTGGGGTGGCCTTGGGGGGGGGGGGGGGGGGGGGGCCTCAAGCACGGGGGGGTTCGGCATTGAGGGTAGGGGGTCCCGAGGGTCGATGCGGGGGTGGGTTGGGGGGGGGACTCGAGCTCGGGGGGATTCGGCATTGGGGATGGGGGCGGCTCAAGCGCCGGTGTCGAGGGTGGCCGGGGGGGGGGAGGCTTGAGCGCCTGGGGAAGTCGTTGGTCGGGGGGCAGATCTGGTAAGTCGCCGGCGTCGGGGAAGGGAAAGGAAGGGATGAGTTTTTTTTTTTTTTTTTTTTACCCTCCGTTTGGTAAGTTAATTGGAGATGAAATTTTTAAGTTGGAGTTGGTTGACTTTTCAAAAACTAGTTATAATTTTTATTGATTTTCAGAAAAAGATAAAAACTGTATGAAAATTTTGAGTTGGAACCTAAATTTCAAACACAGCATTAATTTTTATTTATTAATCTATACTAATACGAGATAAGGTATATGATAATTGTGATACACAAACAACATCTCAACCGTTTGATTATATCTTAATGGTTCAAAAATAAACTTTATTAATAGGATATAAAAATAAGGACCTTACCGCAGCCATTTTAAAAAACCAAAACAAAACAAGAAGATTTTTTTTTTTTTTTTTTTTTTTTTGAGAGTTAGAGAAGAGTATAGTTCCGGAGTTTGAAATAACAATAAAGTAATTTACCCGGTCTTGTTTATTTGAATTATTATTGCAACTTTAACGAGTAAATTGTCGACTTCTCCAGTCTCTACAGAAGAATAAACATCTCTCTCTCTCTCTCTCTCTCTCTGTCTCTCTCAGAATCCGCCATTGAACTTTGAAACCCCAGCGACCCGTTCAATCTGTGAAAATCCACGACCCCCGCCTATCATGAAGACCAAGACGCCATTAAAGCAACTCAAGCTCTCTGTTCCCGCTCAAGAAACCCCCATCTCCTCCTTCTTGTGAGTTCCTCTTCTGTTTTTCGCTTTGCAAATTTTGCACTCTTGATTTCAACTTTGAACTCCCATACACATGCTCTGTTTGATTGCCGAGAAAATGTAGGAAAAACGTAAAGAAAGTGATGTTTCTTTGTAAAGAAAGGCAAACTCGAAAGTTTGAAACTTGAAATCCACTGTAAGCTACAGTGGTGACTCACGGTCAAGTAAAGAAAGTTATCCTTTTTGGGATGTTATCTACTAGGATCTGTCAAAATTTGACTAGTTCTTAATTTTTCTAGCTCCAATTAATTAACTTCCTATTTTTTCTTTTTCCTTTTCTTGACAAGTTCTTAATTTTCTAGGACCAAAGAAAACTAAAAAATTAGGTATCTTTTTCTCTCAAACGTTGCAAAATTTTCTCTCTTTTGTGTAATCTTAGAACGGCGAGCGGTACATTTCACGATGGTGATCTTCTCCTAAACCAGAAAGGTTTGCGGCTCATCTCTGAAGAAAAGGTATCAGGCGTAAGTTTCTTTTAATTTTCCATCCATATAATTGATTTTTGCAAATATTTTCTTGTAATTGTTGTCTTTAGCCTAAAACAGTTCTTCGTTTTTTCGTGTAATTGAATAGCCTGCGAGTAATAAGGAGCTCGATGTTGAGTTTTCATTGGAAGATCTTGAGACCATCAAAGTCATTGGCAAGGGAAGTGGTGGCGTAGTACAACTTGTTCGTCATAAATGGCTCGGAAAGCTGTTTGCCTTGAAGGTCAGAATTACTAGCACAAAGTTTGTATTTATTTGAATGGATTCACCTATATAGATTTGCTTATTTTTCTATGTATGTGTTCTCTAATTATTCGTGAAATCTATTTGGGTTTGAGTGATTAGTTAATGACAATATTCCTCTTGAACCTATATGGGTTGTGTGTTCTTGGTTGATTATATGATGAAATTACAGAATAATTGTCTCAATTGCTTTTCTACTCGTGTTTAAAATATTTTACAATGAAGGACAATGTAGAAGAAATAGTTATCTATGCATGCTTACGCGTTTTGGTTTTCTATGCGTAAATGGACTCTCAATTGAGGGAAACATTAAGGACGATGTTTCTGGAAATTAAGGTAATCATTATGAGACAACGTGGGTTATAAGTGGCACACATTATGCGTGCTTCTTGGAAACAAAGGATGGAAATTTAGCTCTCACAGAGGCAGGGGGATATTTGTTATTAGCAGTGACGTGATCTCTCTTCAGTTTAATGTTTAAGCATGTAGTAGAAGCTCTTGTATTGAAAGGTCATTGCAATCTGAGTTAATAAGTCAACAATTGAAGTATAAATAAGCGGAAAATTTGTTTCTACAGGCCATCCAGATGAACATCCAAGAAGAAATTCGCAAACAGATTGTGCAGGAGCTGAAAATAAACCGGGCAGCACAATGTCCTCATGTGGTTGTGTGTTACCACTCTTTTTACCACAATGGAACCATTTCTCTCGTACTAGAATACATGGATCGTGGATCTCTTGTAGATGTGATTAAACAAGTTAAAACGATTCTTGAACCATATCTTGCTGTCCTTTGCAAACAGGTCAATGCACTATTTTTTTAAACTTAAATGTTAAAATCTTCTGTTATTTTGTTTCTCGTTCCTTTTCGTTGCTTTTTGCTTAATTGAAGGTTTATTCTTATATTTCAGGTCCTACAAGGTCTTGTGTACTTGCATAATGAAAGACATGTAATTCATAGGGACATTAAACCTTCCAATCTGCTTGTAAACCATAAAGGAGAAGTGAAGATTACTGATTTCGGTGTGAGTGCATCACTAGCCAGCTCTATGGGTCAAAGGGACACATTCGTGGGAACTTACAACTACATGTCGGTACGTGACAATCTTTTTGGCCTGAAATGTGGCCAGTCCATTTCTTTCCTTTCATGTTTGGCCTGAAGCACAAAGTAAGGCTTTGGATTGACTAATGTCAAGCTCTTAATCACACTACACATTGAATTTGAAGCATGCAAATTAAATGGTTTTAATTTCTTTTATTAGCCAGAGAGAATTAGTGGGCGTACTTACGACTATAGCAGTGACATTTGGAGTATGGGCATGGTTGTTCTTGAGTGCGCCATCGGACGGTTTCCTTACATGAAGTCTGAAGATCCACAAAGCTGGCCAAGCTTTTACGAACTTTTGGAAGCAATAGTGGAAAGTCCACCACCTTCTGCCCCCAAAGATCAGTTCTCCCCCGAGTTCTGTTCATTTGTCTCTGCTTGGTAATCTTTTCTTTACATGCTTTTTCTGCCTCTTGAAGCTATATCTGAGTAGAATAATTATTTCTGAAAGCATTGTTATTTTAGCTCTTAAGAAGTTGATTTTCTGAATGTCTACTCTATATTCCATTGTTGGTTTGCGTTGGTCAATTCAGTTAAATGTCCGTTTGTCCTTGAAAAGAGGCATTTTACAAGTAGCAAGTGGTTTTTTATATATATCTTGTTGTGCTTGCAGCATACAGAAGGACCCAGAGAAAAGGTCGCCATCTTTGGAGCTTTTGGTTAGCATTCTGTGCTCTTCTTTCAATATTTAGGAAATTCATTATTATTTATTATTATTTTTTAACTTGGGGTGAGGATAGGGATGACAATATTCCACGTGGAGATGGGGCCCCATCCACCCCTGATAGGGCGGGGATGGGGATGATCTTTATCCTCGAAGATTAGGAGGGCGGGGACGGGGAAAGCGCTTCCCGCCCTGCCCCGATCCGTTCCACTATATATGTATGAGATTCCATACATTTATAATTATATAATATAAAATAAAAATTATTTGTACAAATGTGTGCATTCATGAAAATGAGGATTGAAACTATGAGTAATAGACAAACAAGGAGAATTTAATGTTTATTTTTTATGGTTTCAAGCTTTTTTAGCTTAAAATGTTTTATAAAGGTTTAATTTTCAGAGATTGCAATGTTTTGATGAGATCTTTAATAGCTTTATGGTTAAGATTTCATTTGCATATGTTTAGAATTTGGTTTGTATATGAAATCTTTGAGTTTGAACTGAATTCATGGTGTATATAAACTTTATTGTTTGCCTTTTATTTTATTGTATTTTCAAATATATTTTTATAATAGATGGGGAATGAGACAGGTATGGGGAAAGCCCATCCAGTGGGAAATCCCCTTCTTGGCCCCGCTTCTATTTAAGTAGGGATGGGGACGGAGATGGGGACGAGAAAGCATTCCCCAGCCCTGTCCCATCCCGTTGCCATCCTTAAGTGAGGAAATTCGAACTCTACACCTTATAGTGAAGTTAGGTGGGAATTACCGCTAGATCATGCATGCAACCACATAAAATTCATGATTTTGAAGTTAAAATGATGGCTAATTCATGATTTTCTAGAGTTTATCCTATTGATTTTTTAGAAAAGGTTATATTACTAATTCTTGTATCTTTCCAGACTCATCCTTTCATCAAGAAGTTTGAAGACAAGGACATCGATCTCGGAATTCTGGTTGGTAGCTTGGAACCTCCTGTAAATTTTCCTAGGTAGCTTTGTCTTGTAGTTGTGATATTAAGAATGTGGGTAGAACTGCATCTTCTCGTATGTATCCGTGTTCAGTTTGACAGAATATTACGAGAATATTTTCATTTTTCCTGGTAGTTACGCAAAATCCTTTGTATGATTTGCTTCTTACATATATAGAAGGCTCGCATTCTCTGTTGCTCTTTATCAACTTTAGTAATACATTTTAGGATTATCAGCACTAATAGTCCCTGAACTATCATTTTGATTCCTAAACTTTTTTTTTTTTTTTTTTTTTTTTTTCAGTCAGCTCTTTTAACTTTTTTTCCCTAACAAATTACTCTCTGGACTTTGATTTTTTTTATTTTTATTTTTGACAATTTTAGTTCATGACGCTAAACTGATGAACAATTTTAAAATCTGATAGAGATAATAATGTGCTCATTTTGTGGTAACTTGAAATTTTATAATTGTAGTTGTATCAAGTGCAATATATTCTCTTTAGCATTATTAAAAACTCTTGAAAACTAGAACATTTTACAATTAATTATTTTGACTATTTTTGTAAATTCATTTTTAGTTAATAAACGCTATACATTTATTTATTTCTATTAAATTTCAGAAATCCTTCGTAAACTTTAGTATCAGAAAAAAAAAAAAAAAAAAAAAACCAAAATGATAATTCTCATAGTTTAGAGACTAATAAGTGCCTAATAACCCCCACTTTTAAAAGACTCAATGGTACTTTCAATAGAACCGTAATTGATTAGGTAACCTGACTCTCAATCACTGTCCTAGATTCCACCATTAGACATTTATGATTATCCATTTTGGGTCAGCATAGCTTGTTCATGATAATGTTTAGGCTTTTGAAGATTTTAGCAAAAAGCATTTACAGTGTATATGTATTGCAATCAGTCTCTGTCTTGGCGTTTATACTTATCTTGTTATCATTTTAATCCATTTTTCATGCCAAGTCTGTGTCTTTGGCACCCATTGATTTTCTTCACTCAAAAGCTGTAGATCTCTTTGGATTATGCTGCCCCAAAAAGGGGAACATTGAAGTTGTTTAATGGCCTAACATTGAAGTTGTTTCATGGCTAAAAGTTTACTATATTATAATTCGTTTGAAAGATGCATACATTTTATAGTAATTTCTAATATAATAATATAAAATATAATATAATATGTATTTGAGTTGTTTATATTTGAATAGCTATTTTAATGCATATTAATAAGAGAGAGAAAGTAGGTGATGTGATTAGTAAAAATAATAGAAAAAGTGAATGGATAAATGTGCAGAACATGAAAAGGTTGTTATTTTTTATTGAGAATATTTATGTTATATATTAATGTATTGGTTTTTATAATTGATATGCTAATTCCATTGAGGATCATGACTTCCCACATTGCTCCTTTGCGTGAGAATATCTGGGTTTCGACGGAATCTCGTGGGAGTGGGTTTTGATCAAAACGTCGCCACCGTTGTGACCGTGGGTCAAAAACCCACTTTCCGTGGTATATGATTTCTTGGTGCATTCTTTTAATCTCAACCATCTAAAAATAATATGACGATCAATAAATTTTACATCATCAATGAGGTAAAGTTATCTTGCTTCTTTGTTGAATTAGTCATTGTTTAAATGTATTTATATTCAGGTAAGATATATGAGATACCAAAACGCACATTACACGTTACATTGCATTGAGATAGAATATACAATGAATGTAATTTTTCAAACGCACCATTAATTTATTTTTTTCAATTACGAAAGTTTCCGACCAAGTTTTAGATATTAAACCCCTCAACAGGAGGCATAGATCTAGCTGACCATACAATGGCCATGCCACATGGGGTCTTCTTTAGTGGCTTTCTATCCTCTAGGACATACCCAGGAGAATATGTATATATGAAGAGAGTATAAATATGGAGAGAATATATCCAATTATTCATGACATAGATTGGATGGTTGTTTGGCAGCTAGTGTAAGCAAATCCGGGCAAAGCCCACTTTTCCAAACGTTTGAATTATACAAATCCAAAGATGATATGAAAAGGAATATATATATATATATATATGTATGTGTGTATATGTATGTATGTATATTCCAAGCATCAATTCAGAGTCTCTTCTGCATAGCACATATCATGTCCTAAGATTTACATGAGATTCAATGAACGATTTTGTTGAACTATGAACAAAAGGGTGACAAGTTTCACATGTCCATAACAAGATGATGTCAGAGAAATAATCTAATATATTTATTTGGTTGAAAGACTTTTTTTATTATTATTTTTTTTTTTTTGAGGAAGAAATAATGGCAGATGATGATATAAAATATGCTAACAGAAGAACTAGGTGATATATATATATATATATATATATTATATGTAGAAGAAATCGGAAGAAGTAGGAGAAAAAAGAGGCAGATGTGGGGACCAACCAAAGGGAAGTAGATATGCAGATCTGTGGGTGACATTTTACTAAAACCATTTGATTGAAAAAAGATTGCAAAGGGCCAACATTTAGAGGCAAAGGGATAAGATTAGATAAACAACAAAAATAATAATAACAATAATATTTAACATGGGAGGAGAAGGTACCAACATGGATACCTGCAAAAGCATGTGGTGGCAATTTGAGTGCCCATCAAAACACCAACACTATCATGACCCGTGCCTTAATCAACCTCCTTATCCTTTTTATTTTTATTTTATTTTTTTCCCCTTTGCTTGCTCTTCTCACCAACCTATCTCTTCATGATTAAAAAAATTGAAGAAATAAAAATAAATAATTTCAGTGTCGAGTCAAATCTTAAACAGTTCAAGTTTAATACGTGGGCAACCTAATATATTTTAGTTTTGAAAAAATATTATAAATTCTCCTTAAATTTATCATTAGTATTAATATGTCTCATAAATTATGAAATATATCTCTTATATTTCATGAATCTTAATATGTGTATTAAGTTATTCCCTAAATTAGTTGTAATTAGTTTTTCTATTATTTTTAATGTCAAAATACCCCTTGAATTTTGTTTTTGTATCAAAATACCCTTTGATCTTTAATATTTATGTCAAAATATCCAATGATCTTTAATATTTGTGTCAAACTGCTCCATCTATCTTATTTTATTTATCTAATATTGTATAGTTACCTAATTTTTTTGGAATAGGTAAAAAAATTATTTTTTCTACTAAAAGAAAATGTATCTTTTGTTGACCCACTTTTTTTTATTTTGTTTATTTTAATTCAAATTTACATTCATTTTGATTTTCTTAAACAAAAATAACTACATAACTTATGTTCATTATTTTATTATTCTAATATTATAATTTTTAATTTAATTACGATTGATAATATTATACCAAATTATGCAAATTAATTATTTTTTAAATTAAAAAATATAACTAAGAACAGATATAAGAATAAATTTACAATACTTATTCTTATTATGGGTTTAAGCAACACATGAATGAAATTCGTTATGACTATAGTTTCAAATTATGTAGGTCAAATAAACAGCATATTTGAAAATCAAATTCTGCATCTAAGTTCTACCGACTATGGTTATAAACTTAAATTAAAATAAGTAAAATAAAAAAAAATGTGTTTAAAAAAAGATGCTTATCACTTCATTATAACAAATGTATATATTTTTACCTATTCTAAAAAGTTTGTAATTATTAGGTAATTATACAATATTAGATAATTAAAATAAAATAAATTGGGTAGTTTGATACAAATATTATACATCAAGAGGTAGTTTGACACAAATATTAAAAATCATAGGACATTTTGACACAAATGTAAAGTTTAGGGGGGCATTTTGACATTAAAAATAACGGAAAACTAATGGCAACTAACTGATGGGGCAACTTGACACACATGTTAAAGTTCAGGGAGTTCAATATGTATATTTCATAGTTTAAAGGACATATTGATACTAGTAATAAAGTTCATAGGGAATTTGTGATATTTTTCTTTTAGGGTTTGAGAATTTTATTTTATTTTATTTTATTTGAAAAAGTACAAGTTGATTTTGGACTATTACTGTATTTTGTTCACATGATTATGCTTAAAAATAGGCAAAAATATGTTATAGGATTGTATCTTTATTCTACCGATAGATAATACTATTTTAGTTATTGATCAATTTTTTAACGCATTGATTTATAAATATTCATATTGAAAATTTACAACGTGACATGCAGATCTGTTTCTAGTCATAGATCAGATCGTTAAAAAGTTACTTCAACGACAAACAACAATACGTACCGATTTCTATCATAATTTTTTCTTAAGATAAATTATTCATTTAGTCCCTAACCTTTTTATGAACTTGTGATTTGTTCCTAATCTTTCTTTATTGTTAAAATGTTCCTAAACTCTTTAAAAGGATCCACAATAATCCTTTTTACCTAAAAAAATTAATAAAAAATTATATGGAATAGATAATGCATATAGCACATGTATGTTGACTTATGAAAAAAAAATTTCTTAATTACCATTAATTAATAAAACATGCGTAATTCATGTGATATCGCCAGTACCTAACGAGCTTACCAGAACCTTCTCCCGCAACAAGAAGTGTTTGACTTGGACAAGTTCATGATATGAAGAGCCTTTAGATGAAGAACGCCCTACTAATCCAAGTCAAGGAGAGGAAAGGACTCAAGATCCCGAGACAACAACGGGTGAAGGTACTACACATAAGCCTTCAATCCCAACATTGGGCTTGATATGCTTTCTCTTCCATTTCTTAAAATAGATATTTTATTTTTTTTTAGGCCATGAAGAACGAGAGAGGAGAACAAGAGGTCAAAGTAACGAGACACCGGGATCGCGTCGCCTTACGATCCCATGGTTCGATCCTTCCCAGTAAAACGCGGCGAGTTCGAATTCTGATTGCTTTTACACGAGAAAGGGGGACCACCCTCTAAGCCTAAGTATTCCTCAATGACCGATAGCGTACAAGTACCGTGAGGGAAAGGTGAAAAGAATCCTAATTAGGGAGTGCAATAGAGAACCTGAGATCCGATGCGAACAATCAGTCGAAGGAGCTCCGCTTAGAGCCTTTACTTGATATTAGTAAAACGCACTCACTCTAACGACATACCTTTTGCATGATGGGTCAGCGTTTTTGTTAAATTTTTAGCCTTTTTTAAATGTAAAAAGGATCATTTAGCATTATTTTAAAGAGTTTAGAAGTCTGTTAGTCATTAAAAAAAAAAAGTTGAGAACCAAATTGTAACTTCGAAAAAAGATTAGGGACTACTGAATAATTTATTTATTTTTCTTAATATTAACTTGCTCTTTTTTTACAATCAATATTTCATTGGTTGTTGACATTTTTTATGTATATTTGCTTGGAACCAGTCCATAGTAGATGTTAGATGACCTATACGGTGATAGACTAAAAACATTACTTTTTTTTCTTAATATTAACTTGTTCCATTTTTTTTTTTTTTTTTTTTACAATCAAAATTTCATTGGTTGTAGACATTTTTTTAATGTATATTTGCTTGGAACCATTCCATAGGAGATGACCTATACGGTGATAGACTAAAAACAATTATGATTTATCACCTAACCAACTCTTTTTCAGATTTTAAAAAGTTTTATATAAATCTAAAAACAAATATATTATTTAATTTAAGGTATGGCTAAGGAAGTTTTCTGTGGTGGAGATTTCCTGTGTCAAACAAGCAAAAGCAATAAATCCAACAAGAAGGCAAAAGTATATTCTCTGAACTATAAAAGTGGACAAACAAGGTAGAAATATGTAGTAAAAGTTTGAACCCACTTTTTTAATTTGTTTATTTAATTAGCATGAGTTGAAATGAGTACAAATTGAAATCTTGGACTATTACTATTTTGGGGATCGAAGCAAAAAAACTCCTTATCTACTCAAAATTGTCTTAAAGTTGTTGGAAGGTTTCTGTTAAATCAAGAGAGACTCCCTCATTGGAATAAACTTTTAGTTTTTACTACAGATGTGTTATGGACCCTTTTTCCTTATTTATTGAGCTGTCTATCTATCATAAGAATACTTTATCTTCTAAATATCATATTTGATTAAAATTACGTTAAACTATTAAAATTTATATATAATTGAGATAATTTGACATAAATATGACAATTGAAATCAAAATTCTATCTATAAAGTATTTTCTCATACTCGAGTGAAGAAATTTTCCTTGGTTGTTTTAGACGTGAATTGGTGCCTTGAAAAATGAAAATGTGCAAAATATGCCATGGCTTTACGAGGCAAAAGTTGCAAAAGATAGCGACTTGGTTTCACCTCCCAAAATAATAATAATAATAATAATAAATAAATAAGAGAGAGACGGTGACTCAGATATGGATGTCTTCAAATTTAGACCTTATCCTCTTTCCTAGTAGTATGGGAAAGCTAATAAATTTTGAACCGTAGGGATATGATAACGACAATTTAATGGATAAAGTTTTTATTCTTATAAAAAAAGGAAAGAAATAAAAATAAAAACAAAATCCCATTTAATAAAATTAAAACATGAAAAAGAATAAAAAAAGGTCCAAAAGTTCATTGTTATCCATTTCTTTATTAATAAGCGCGTGTACAACCTTGTCTTTGTTTTATCACTAATTATTTCTTTTTCTTTTTTTAATTTTTTTCTTCTACTCGTGACTCTTGATGTCATCAGCCATCTAACGTGTAGATATGTATATGACTATATATATACACACATACACACACACAAATATGCTCCCCAAAACAGAAGCTTGATATATTATATTGCAAAGTATCCGTTCAAAAAAGCTTAGAGATCTTCTTCTTTTCGGGTGAAAATCAGAGTTATGGATAAAGAAGAGGAGGCAAGGAAAAATATGTTTGGAGATGAATTAGCTAAAAACGAGAGATGGGTTGTCATGAAAAGTTGTGATGATCATGATGATCAGGATGATATTTGTGATGAGGAGGATTCATCAAGAATCTCCATGGAGTCGTCTCCAGAGGATGATTCAATAAACTCCATTGCTTCATCTTCTTCCTCAGACATGGTTGAGGACGCTTCTTCTTCTTCTTCTAAATCATGTTCTTCTTCTTCTTCTTCTTCTTCATCACCCTTTTCTCCAAATTCTACACTTTCAAATGGGCCCTTATATGACCTATCCGAGCTCATGGTTCATCTACCTTTAAGGTATTTACAATCGTATATTATAATATATAGATGTCCGGTCTCATATCTCGGTTTAAATTCGTTTTTGAATTTTTTTAATATACAGTTGTTCTATCTTATATATTGTTTTAAACCCATTTTTTCAATTGTTTTTTAACATTATTTTATCCTACAAGAGTTTGAATTTACAGTTTAAAAAACATATTTACATATATGTTATATATATATATATATATTTGGTGAGGAGAGGGTTTTATAAATGGTTTATATGTAAATATATGTATGTATACACATCCATTTTCTTGTGAGGCCTATATATTTAAATGCATAATTTAATAAAATTTATGTTTTAATTATTAGTTCTAGTGATAAAAATTTCTGACTCTGTTACTGTGTACGTGCAGGAGAGGATTATCAAAATACTATCAAGGGAAATCCCAGTCCTTCACATCTCTAGCGAGTGTGAAAAGCTTGGAAGATCTTCCAAAGAAAGTATCGTTACCAGTTAGGAAGAAATCGATGAAGCCATGCAAGAGCTATGGAGGTGGTTTAGAATGTGGAGCTCAAAAATTGCATTATCCAAAGGGTGTTATTTCAAAGAAATCTTCAAGAGGAGGGTCCAATTTCTTGTCTTCTCTAGGCAACTTTAGTCCTAATTCCGTTTCTGTACAGAAGAACTTCTTCTGATCTTGCGAGAAATAAGCTGAATTTTTTTTTTTTTTTTTTTTTTTTTGGGGCCACGGAGTTAGGATTTTGATTTTTTTTTTTTTTTTTTTTTTTTGGGATATTTTGTGACTTGTTTGTGTATGTAACCTTTTAACAATATTCTTGAGATCAAGCTTCAGAAGAGTAGTTGTTTTGTAGATTTGTTTATAGCAACTTCTTTTTGGTAATTTGATGGAATGAAATTGCTATTTTGACGGGTTTAAAACAAAAATAAATTAAATTAAATTAAATTAAACTACATGGCTATCTCTTGCATATGTTGTAAAATTATAGATTTGTAACACACGTGAATCATATATTTGATTATTAAAAAATTAATCTAATAATTGAAGTTGTAATTCTTATCCGTAATAATACATCAATCATGGATTATTTAAAAAATTGATTTAACAATTAAAATAGAAATTCTTAATCGCAATATGAAATAAAATGTTAATTATAGATGAGATTATTAAAAGAAATTAATCTAACAATTAAATTAATAATTCTTACCGAGGGAAAATTTTCTCTTTTTTTTTTTTTTTTGGAAGTAAGAGGGGAAAATAACAACCTTTCGTTGAGGCAATTTTTTCAAATGTTTTTAAGTGCTATGGCCTTTAGCTCTTCAATTTGCAACTTTCTCAATTAGTGCAAAAAAGATGATAATAATGAAAAACAACACTCTTTCTTTCACACCCTTAAATTTGAGAGAGAATAACTCCGTAAAGAAACAAATAAAAAGCATAACGTTATCTTTAGGAGAACCCGATTCCTCGGCTCAATAAAGATTAGGACAAGAAAATCAAAGCATACATTCGGTTATGACAAATGTTTTAAGTTTTGATTGTGAACGCCTGAGGTTTTGAGTCACTTTTCTGAAAGGCTACTCAGCTTGGACAGCTGTATCTAACTCCCAATATGTGGTCGAGGGATCGAAAATAATAATAAAAGAAAAAAGAGTGAAATAATGAATTAGGAAAATTTTAAAAAAAAAATGTGAGTTTTTTTTTTCTTTTTTTTCATGTTGTTTGATATGAGGGGGAAAAAAATACATAATTAGATGTTTACTCTAAAGACATTTTATAATTAGAAGATAATAGGCTATTAAGAGCAAAATAATTATTCTATACATTATTTTTAAAAAAAAATTCCTCACTTTCTTATATGATAGGTCTCGTGAATTTACAAACAATTTCCTTACCTTCCTTTCCATTCAATGGAATTTTTTCTTTCTTTCTTGATTTCTTTTTAACTTTTTCGGTTAAAGTCCAATGGACAAATGAGACTTGTCATTACTATTATTATGGGGGCGTATTGTTATTGTTATTATTAATATTATTATTATTGACAAAGGAGAATGACTTTTGATTGCTCTTAAACTAACGTATCAACATACTCTTATTCATCAAAAAAAAAGGACGTAACAAAATAATGCTTCATGACGTGGCAGGCAACATCCGAAATCATTATCTCATCCTTACAGAATTGTATCCTTACAAAATTGTTTACTAATTTAAATAGTTTATTTTTCTTTATTTCATTAGAGGGACAAAATTAAAAATATGCATAATCAGAATTGTAACTCATTTACTAATTGTGGATTTGCCTCCATGCCAGACGGCGTTTCATGTCTTGCTCCATATCCATTTATAACCCTCAGCCAGTACATAAAATAAAAATGATAATAATTAAAAAAAAATTGAAAGGAAAATTTTATTAAAATAAAATTTCATTGCTGACAGTTTTTTTCTTTCCAAAATAAAAATAGGGGATTGCATCCTCATCCCCTCGTCACTTTGAAAATCTCGAAATCCATCAATAAAATACAAAAAAAACCTAATCCATTTCTACATGAAGGATGAATCGAATTTTCACTTATCCCACTATGCACAACACCACAGCATAGTGACCGTGTGGGGGCCCCTAAAGTGGGGTTACGAGAAATCGAACCTTAAGTGCATCGTATGAGGGAAAAAGAGAGAGAGACGCATCCTTACCGTTACATCAATCCATTGGCAAAACTTGTTCACCACAAATGCCAACGAATGAGGTGTACAATTTCATGAGTGTGTACAAGAAATAAGTGCTTAGGTTAAGAATTCCCCCCAAGGGTGTATAATAATGTCGTACAAGGGTTCAAGAATCATATCTTGTAAACAGGAACAATTCCCAGCAAATAAAAGCATTTTCTCATCACTATGGCTGTTGCTTCACAAAGCAAGAGTCTGCTCGTTTCTTCTTTGGATCCAACCACCTGCCCAGATTTTCGATACAATTATTCGGACGGTTTCGTGATTTTTTTTTTTTTTTTTTTTTGATGAATGCTACTTTGTAAATTAGACTCAGATTATTTTGGCCATACCTGACAATTAGAATAAAATTTCTTGGTAAAGATTTCTGACAAGTTATAGAGATATTCACACACAACATTTGGAAGGAGGTTGTTGCAGGCCTCTTCAACAACCTGAAAGTCAAGGAGGGCAGATTTGTCCATTACAACGACAACTATTAAAGCATCTAATAAACAGAGATGGAAACGAAGATCAAACGGAAGAACAACAAACAATTTTCAATGACGGATGCACTCACCTCAGAAAATTGTAGCAAATGAAGACCCAATTCACGCTCACCCTCGTGATCCAAAACAACCGTCCCCATCTGTTTCAAACAAGTTATAAGCAAAAAATACAGATAACGCAAGTTTAAATGCTAATCGCAGTAGAAGTGGGAATAATTAGTAACTTACTTTCTTCAACTCTTCTATGTCTTTACCAGACTTCCTAATGATGGAACAGATTCGAGCATGAGCATAAAGTAGGTAGACAGCAGTGTTTCCCTGCTCACAGTAAAAAGATTAACAACGCATAATAGGCGTTAACCATATAGCAATTCAAGAAGGAAAAGGAAAAAAAAAAGAAAAAAGTATCAATGTTTCTTAGATCATATGATATACAAATAAAATCCATTTCTTCAATCTTTTGCATTTTCTATGGGGCAAAAGTTCAGCAAATTCAAGCGCACCTTGTCATTTAACATCTGATCGAAATCAAACGTGTAATTGGTTAGCCTGTTATTTTTCAGGTCTGCATACCTGCCAAGTATAACAAGAGCTGAAACGTGAGAATAGATGGATTGCAACAATAAAATATGAAAAATTGTTATGAAGCTCGAGGCTTTATGAATTTAATGAAATAGCGGTCGATAAGCTCGGGACTGTATATAATACAATCATTAAGCACCACATTAATAAATTTTTTTTTCCAAACAGAGAATATCATGCTCATTGATTTAGACATTAAGAAGAAAAAAAAAAAACTTTTAATCTCTCTTAAACTTTGTGCTAGAACTTTCAAGAAACATTAAGCCCAACTTTGTAAAGGACTAATACAGCGTCAGCAACAGGTAAATGAGCAGAAATTCGTGTAAAAGCATTGGTGACTTACTTAACAGCACCATAACCAACAGCCTCAGCTGTTTGCTCAAGCTCCTGTTCAGTCCACTGTTCAGCCTTGCCTGTTCAAGATGTAAATTTATATCTACATATTCAAAAAGTTTGAACATGCCATGATCCAAGCCTGAAAAGGAATAAATGCAGGATGATACCCCATAGCTCTGCGGCATTAAAAGATACATACCACGCTCTATAAGTGCTGCTTTACTACGAGCCTTGGCTTCATCTAGTAAATCCACTAATCGAACCACCTCAGTGCTTCGAGTCCTAAAACGTTTGCCATCTTCTCCTAGAACAAGACCAAAACCAACATGGCTAGCTTTTGGATATGCGTTCTCGCTAGCTGGAAGCCAGCCTGCACGTTTTGCAGCCTGGAAAAGAAAATCAGGAGTATCTATAATCATCTCTCTCCACTCCAAATTCATACTAGCATTAATCCAAGTCTTACAGACAAGGGACCAGTAATTAATTGCACTTTAAGTACGCTGACTTGAGCAGAGAAGCAATCACTTGAAAGTTAAATTTAACATGTATAGAGTGGTTTGCTATAGTGTTATTCATGTACCTTGAATACCATTTCGAAGTGTTGCTGCTGGCCAACATCAGT
Organism: Ficus hirta; assembly: GCA_038430175.1. Taxonomy (NCBI): domain Eukaryota; kingdom Viridiplantae; phylum Streptophyta; class Magnoliopsida; order Rosales; family Moraceae; genus Ficus; species Ficus hirta. The sequence continues at coordinate 16,635,982 of CM076588.1, forward strand.
GACATATATAATCCACTCAGCTTTCTCTTCATTAAGCCGATACCTATTCATTGCAAGCAGCAATATTTGATATGATTAGTAGTAGATAGAACACATCTATATGTCACGTCTCAACATACACATCAATTCCCAAAGTCCAACACGTTCACAATCCGAGCATATGAATACATTACTAAACAACAAGTTAGAATAATTAAAAGCAAAGTGGATGAACTAACTGCGGCTTAGAACATCATATATATTATTAAAACTAACCATAGAGCAGTAAGATCAGTTGAAGCATAGTTGTAACCACCATCGCTCTTGACCACAATAAGGGGTATGTTAACCTTTTCAACAAAGATAACACGCGCACCCTTGCTTTCTTCAACTAATCCTAGATCAGTCAATGCTTTTATAACTCCAGGAATATGAGGATTGTAAAAGCTTTCTCCCTGTGAAAAGTGGAAAGGAATTTACCGTCTCTGAATATATAGTTATGGAGACAAATACAACAAGTACTCTTTTGAAGATTTGATGACGAGAAAAATTAAACTTTTTCTTCCAAAATTCTTCAAGTTCGATGCATAAAAACACAAATTTACTATCATTTGTCACTATAGCTAAATGCTAGTACGTACTAAAAGTTTTCTTTTGACAAAGTTTTTCATGCTTAGCCTACAAAAAAATTTCTCCACGTACAGAGAGTTAAACATTAGAAATACCTTCTCCTCCAGTTGAACACCAAGTCGTTGATACACCCTATCAAACTCTTTTCGACTGATTTCACATATTTGTGACCATGCTTTACGGTACTTGGATTCCCCACCCTGCATAAAAAGTTAGGTTGAGAAAATAAATGAAATGCAACCGATAAAAGGTAAGCCTAAAATTCAAATACTTTTTTCATAAAACGAGATCAAAGTTGGAAGCATGAGCATCCTTTACATATCAATAGTTATAAAAACTTACCTGAAGGCGAACAACTGCCTGTTGTGCCCTCTCCTTGAAAGCAGCATCACTATCAAATCTCTGTTTTGAAGCCTTATAGAAAGCCTACAAAGAATCACTTAAATTAAGACCAAGACAAATGAAATCAAGTGAATGCAGCACATAATCAAGAAATGCAAAGAACATTGCTAATAAAGGACGACTTTTTCGGAGGCTATTAAACCATTCTACACCTATGCTCGTTTACCAACAAACATGACCATTCCATAAATCAATACACGGATAAAGATGGTTTTCCACAAATTTTTTTCACTCATTATGAGGACTTTTTTTGTTGTTTTAGTAGTAGTAAAAGTTAACCAAGATGCTAGTATATGCATTTTAAAAGCTAGAACCAGCTTCACTCTTTCTCTTCAACAAGTAGACATTAGCTCTAGCTACTAATGGCATGAAATTATTATAGTCAAGACAGAAGGTCTTTACCGTTTAGCCATAATTTATAGCACAGAGAAACAGAAACAATGAACTTATAAAAGGATAATAATTCACTCACCTGCAAGTCTCCGATTGCAGTTTCACCAACATCTTCCCAGTTCGGGTAATTTTCAAAAAGATATTCAATCAACATGCCAAACTGCAAAACACAAACAATTAGAACCAGTTGTTACTGGCGGAGAAAAGATAGTAGTTCTATAAAGAAATACATTAAACTAACCGCACTAAAGAAATTAAGGATCACAAATAGGTTTATTCCTTAGCCTCGTAGGGTTAATCAAGTTCTTTGATGCCTAATAAACTAATCAATAACCTTCCAGGATCCATTTATAAAGACTAGCCAATCACTAGAAGGATACAAAGATGGTGCTGATGATGAACATAGCATAAACACAAAACAACTGAAGATTTATGACAGTGCAACACTATCATTTTACTAGAATTTCATCTACCTGCGTCCCCCAATCACCAACATGGTTCCGTCGTAGGACATCAACATTTGAAAACTCAAACATACGAGCAAGTGCATCCCCAATAATGGTAGATCTCAAGTGACCAACATGCATTTCCTTGGCTATATTAGGCGACGAAAAGTCAACAACAGCCCTTTTCACCGCAAGCCGTGGCGCCCACTTTTCGATACCATTAATTAGCATCGCTTGTATGGTCTGCAGTAGTAAAATTTTACAGTTGTTAAAACCCCACGTAAGATACTAACTAGAACATAATATCAGTTGCAAAAAAAACTAAGATAAGGCTTTCATCACTGATAAAATTCAAAATGATACCTTAGCTATCCAATTCTTTGATATTACAACATTCACAAATCCAGGTCCGGCTACAGAGCTTGATTCTATAATTTCTGACTGAGGAAGATTTTTCATAATGGCCTACATGGATGAACAACAAAGAAATCATCCCATGAGATGGCATTAGAATCCCGACCAATCGAGTTCAAAAAGACTAACGAAAAGGGTATATAGCTACCTGTCCAACAGCCTTTGGATTGTTAAATTCAGTGCCCTTCCCTTTTATTTGAGAAAATAGTCTCATGGCATTATTGCTTCACCCAAATAAACAAACTTTTGATTTAGCATACACAAAAAGAGACCCATAAAAGGCAAAATGTACTTCCAAATGCTACTATAAACAATAACAATTCCCATATTCACGAATTTCACTGCCAAAAGCTCGCTCCTTACCACTGATAGTCGCCGAATTTCGCAGTGCAAGGGACAATCGAAGGCTCAACATCCGGCACATCAGGGGCTACTGTTCTGAGCGAATGCTCAAACAGTTTTCCTAATTGCCGTTTTACATTTCCCACATTTTCCTCATCCTGTGCCACAAACACCAAAAATCACTTCCGAAACTAGACGAAATTAAGTTAAAAGAAATTTTTGTAAAATTCTTTAAAAAAAAAAAAAACAAATAAAATAAAATAAAAAAGTAAATTTTGTAACTCACTGTTGCCATGGTGGATACAGAATATGTATTTGCTGCAAAAATAAGCTTCCTAGATGAGGCCTTCAACAAGTCTGTCTAGTTTCACCGATCAACGCATTAAATTTATACCAAATTCTACGAAATTAACCGCCAAAAAAAGGACTTTAAACTGAAACATGCAGAGAAATTTAGTGGATGTAAATAAAAGAAAACGGGAACGAAGATTGTATATATAATACATACATATATAGATATATATATATAGACACACATACATATATAGATACAGAGATATATATATATATATAGAGAGAGAGAGAGAGGAAGCGTACCAGAGGTAGAGGAGGAGAGAGAAGGAGAGAGAGGGAGTAGAGAGAGGCGATTGAAGGGAATCAATGGAGAAGGAGATATCGGCGGCAGTATCAAGTTTATGGAACCTCTCATCACTTTCTTCTTTATATTCTCTTCGATTTTCTTTTTGTTTCTTTTTTTTATTTTTTTTTATTTTTTATTTTTTTCAGAGAGAAACCCTCATTCGGTACTAGGCCAATCAGCCCCAAACCTCTGTGCTACTCTGAGGCCGAGCCGCGTATAGAAGGGCTTTGGGCTCTTACGTTCTTGTAGTTAGCCAATTAGATGTTGCCATGTCAGATTAGAAAAACGCGGGTTCTCATAAGCCGTTGTATTATAAGCACTTTTTATTCTTTTTTTGGGATAGAGTTATAGTAAAATTCTTTTTATATATCATATTAATAAAACTTATTTTTAAATTATTAAGATCTAATCAAACGACTGAAAAGTTATTTATGTACAATAATTATCATACGTCTTATCTTGTATTAGTATGATTAATAAAAAAAATTTAAAAAGACTAACCCATTTCCTTCCCTGATACTGACGACTTCCCCACCGATACCAACGACAGACCCCCGCTCCCCCCAACCAGATCCCCCCCCCCCAACTTCGAGCCCAGGCGCCCCCACTCTTGATGCCGACGGACCCCCCCACCCCCCGACGCCGACCAATCCAGTCCCTTCCTCCCTCCCTCCCTCTTTCCCAATCTCGACGACAAAAACCTCCCCTCCCCCTAACCTTCCATCGGTGAAAGTGGATTTTTTAATATTTATTTTTTTATTATTTTTTAATTTCTTAGTCAAATACTATTATAAAGTAAAATATATGATAATTATCGTCCACAAGCAATATCTCGGGGGTTTAATTATATCTGAACGGTTTAAAAATGAGCTACATCGATAGAGTATATAAAAAATGGATTTACCGCAGCTTTACCCCTTTTTTTAATATTAAAATTTGGCATTTTTAAGCATGAAAATTTAAGGCCCGTTTGTAGGACATCTAAAGATGATGGTTTGAAGGTTTGGATGAAAATGTGTGTTTGGAAGAAAAACTTTTAAAAAAGTTATGTGATATAAAAAATAGTACAAAAATTTGAAATGTATTTGGGAAAATGAAAAATGGATCTTGTCTTGTTTATTTCGTCATTACGAGTATTTTGACATAAAAATCATCTCATTTCAATTCAAAACGAGAAAGTTATAGACATTTAAAATTTGAGTTTTTTGAAAATAAAAAAGAGAAAATTTGATTTAAAATTGGAATTTTAAATTCCAGATGATATTTTGTCATATGAAACTGGCGCCTTAAACGGATCCTTAATAGTTTGAAATTTGATTGTATATTTTTTAAGGAAAATTTAGCATGTGTTTGCTGAATTTGTTAAGTATTCAACTCAAGTTTTCAAAAAGTCAACTCATGTCATTACTTTAAATATAAAATAACTACTTTAAAAGTCTGTAATTTTATATATATAAGTTTAAATGAGATTATTTTCTTTTTAAATTACATAAAATTTAGAGACGAATGAAACAAAATTCATATTGATTTTTTTTTTTTTCCAAAAGAATTTCAAGTTCTTAAATTTTTTAACTTCAATAAAACAAACGCATAGCTTCAACTCAATTCTAATTCAAAATTTCCAACTCAAGGACACATCTCGAACGCATGCTTACTCTATTTGGGTCAATAAATTTGAAAAATAATTCACATTTTTTTATTGGAAAAAACAATATATAAAACTTTTTAAATAATATACGAAAACAATCCCTTTTTTTTTCTTTTGAGATGGAAAATACAAGTGGATATCCCCCCCAAAAAAAAAGTTAAAAAAAAAAAGTAAAATGGTCTTGTCCCGTCATTTTTGTGTCATTTATCAACCTGAAAAAACCGTTTGCTTCTTCATATCTAATGAGCGATCCTGAATTGGGTTTTTCTTAAACCACCATTGCTCAAAATCATCCCGCCTCGTCGTACCATAATCCATGAGATTCTCTCTCTCTCTCCCTCTTTTTTTTTTTTTTTGGTGTAATATTACAGGGATTATATTTGTGATGTTATGAATCTATGGCTTATCTCTTTTTTGGGATTTTTTTTAGGTTACTCTTTTTTTGTATTATTTATGTGTTGGGATTTTAGTAAATAAGATTAAGGCTTTTGTTTAGTTTGACATTTCAGCTTCAACTAGACTGTACTTTTTCATTTTTGTTTTTGTCTTTTTCTGAAAAATCAACAAAAATTATAACTAGTTTTTGAAAAATCAACAAATTTCAACTTAAAAATTTTAACTATAACCGACGATCCAAACATGCGCTAACTATGTTTGTTGTTGGGATTGATTTTTACTTTTTTTATATTTATTTTATTTCTTTAAGCATGATATGATCATGAACTCATACTAAAAACATCTCTTAAAAAGATAGTAAGTTCGTTGTGCAAAACATACTATAAAAATAACTATTAAATTACCGTTCACGAGCTACCCGTCTCGTCATGTATTACTGAAACCTAGTTTGAGTTTTTCTCAATGATTATGCAAAATTAGAAGAGGAGAGGAGACAAAAAGATCAATTACTTCTCATGAATGGGAAAAGAAGCATAAAGTAGTCATTCTCTTTTATTTAATCATTCCTTTACTTACAAAATGGACAATGAGAGTTTCATGTTTCGTTTGGTATTTCAACTCAACTCAAACTAAATAGTACTTTTGCATCTTAGTTTTTATCTTTTTTCTAAAAAGTTAACAAAAATAATAACTAGTTTTTGAAAAGTCAATCAACTTTAAGTTAAAAATTTCATCTCTTATCAACGAACCAAACGCAAGCTTAGTAGATCCCACACGAAGATAGAACGAGAAAAAGGAATGTCAATTTTGACATCTCATTGGTATTGGTTTAATGTCAAAGGAATGAATGCCAAATTTACTAATATATTTTTAATAAGTCATCGTATGTCAATAATTATTTGATTAAATAAAATGATATTTAGTAATTACATTTCATTACATTTATTTGCGATTTAGTAAATACGTCCTAAATTTATATTCTATTTAATCTTAAAATAGAGTTATCACCCGACAATCAGGTTAAAGTTTTATTAATTCTGCTTAATTTAGCAGTTCAACTAAACTATACTATTTCATTTCAGTTTTTATTTTTTTATGAAAAATCAACAAAAATGATAAGTAAATTTTAAAAAATAAATCAATTTCAATTAAAAATTTTTATCTCCAATCAACGAACCAAACACAAATGACCTTTTTATTGATTTGTTATATGTTTTCTTTTCTTTTAACAAATGTGGTCCAAATGTTTCTCCAACGGGCTTGACAAGTAAATCTGTTGGACTTTGAATTTGGGGTACACGGCAAGAATTCAGTCAAAACAGGACCAGTTCGGCCATCAACACCCCAGTACTGAAAACGATTTATTTATTTATTTTTATTTTTATTAACATTATTGACCTCTAAATTTATCGTTATTAGGCAACTTATCCCAAAATTTTTGATTTTGGGCAGAATAAGGAGAATATATGATCATATGAAGACCAACAGGCCCAGTTTGATGGCACAAAATTAAAAAGAAAGAAATTGATGGAACAAATGAACTAAAAAGGAGGAGGATTAAGAAGGATAAGTTATCTAAATTTTCATTTCTTAAACCCTAAAATAGAATTCTCATGTAACATTTCTTATTATTTTCTTCAACAAATGTGGTCAAATTTTATCATGTTTCTTTTATTTAAAAAAAATAAGGAGAAAGAAGTAAACAACATTTTAACATAAATCATCAGATAAATATATTTACATATTGTAAAAAATGTTATTTATATAATAAATTAACTGATTCTATAGTAAATTTTCTATCTACCTAATAACTTTATTATTTATTTTAAATATTTTGAAATCGGATTATTTACCTTCAAATTATTTTATTAAAAAATATTATTTACTATAATTTCTCAAAAAAAAAAAAAAGAAAAAAAGTATGTTTCTCCAACGGGCTTGACAGGTAAATCGGCTTGGACTTGGAGCTTGGAGCACACGGCAAGCCCAGTTTAGCCATCCTCACCTCAAAATTAGTTTGTTTCTGTTGGCCCCTTTATTTGTATTTTATTTCACCCTCAAAAAAATAATTTAGAAGCTGTTTGTAGCCCGTCAAATTTTATCTTTCTTTCATCATAAAAAAAACTCAAATTTTAAAAATATATAATTTTTTATTTTAAATCAAAATAAGATAATTTTTATATTAAAATACTCATAATAATAAGACGAATAAGTCAATATCTTTTTTACATATTTTTTTCTAAACATATATCAAATTATTATACTATTTTGTTTATCTGAGAAACTTTTTTAAAATTTTTCTCAAAATACATATCTTTAACTCAATTCTTAAAACACGATGGGGGTGTTTGATGAATGAGTTTAGTTTAAAATTTTTAAGTTTCAATAGTAATTTTTTAGAAAAGATAAAAAAAAATTTTAAAAAAGATAAAAAACTTTTTCAGAAAAAAATAAAAAATATGATAAAAAAAGTACAGTTTAATTTAAACTAAACTTGAAATCAAACACCCCCGATGTCTCCATAACCCAAACGGACCCCTATTTTATTCTAGATAAAACATATTATCGTACGAGGAATTTTCCGGTGTATACGACTCCACCGTGAGGTTGCGCCACCCAAGAAACGACAAGCTGTTCGTCACTTCATCTATCAAAAAGGCATCATCAAACGAAAATCCAACGACGTCAGCTAAACAGTCAATCCAATTACCCCGAACCAATCACCACAGTATAATTCCCTCAAATAAAAAACAACAACAATATTATTATTAAAATATTCGTTCTTATCCAATTTGTCCTTCATCCAGTTCAACCGCAGCGAAAACCTCACGGGGCGTGAAATTACGATTTTGCCCCCACTCTGCCTTCGTTCTATAAGAACACCGCTCCGATAAGCCATTTTTTATTCGCAGAGGAGGAGGAGGTGGAGGAGTAGAAGATGAAGAATACAGGGAAGAGTTCGAAGGGGAATGGGAAATCGGAGGTGAGGAAGGACAGGAAATCGGGGACGGGGCTGAGTGGGTCCCCCAAGAAGGGCGGCCATGGCGGGAAGTTCACGTGGGCCGGCGACGGCTACTCTCGGGCCGAAATGGGCTTCGAGAAGGAGGTTGTGGACTCCAAGGACCCCAACTTCGAAGATCCCGAGGTTGAAGACGTCTCGCCCACCGTCTGATTGTCTTTACAAAATTCTCTCTATCTCTGTCTCCATCTTGATCTCGATCTCGATCTTGATCTTGATTGTGATTTTTGGTTTTTTTTTTTTTTAATTAGTGTTCTGGGATGAGATAGGGATGTAAGTATTGCTGGTTCGTTGTTATAATAATCCGTTTTAATTACGCTTTTGTATGATCTGATCTGATTTGTAATTATCTGGGTGAAATTTTAGTTTTCTTTCTTTTTTTTTTTTTTTTTTTGATATGAACTCTGATTTTCTTGTCGAGATCGTCTTTTCTCTGTTCTAGACGTGAGAGATAGTGCTTTATTTTCCGCGTTTATTCAACCCAAAAACTTTTTTTTTTATAAATATATTGAACCCAAAAACTATATTATGTATATACGGTGCGTTTTACCAACTAGTAATTACTAATTAGGAAGGGTTAAAAAAAAGAAATAATTGTAAATTCTGTGCTCATAATTTTTGAATTTAAGTTGGGAAATATTTTTTTGTTTTTGTTTTTTTTGGAACTTGAGTTGGGGGATTTTAGCTCTATAGATTGCCAAAAAAATAAGTATGTAAAATTGTTGTCAGGCTAATATCTGCAATCATAAGTGTGAGACAAATTATTTTTATTTTTATTTTTTTTGTTTCCTTCTATGAATGTTCTTTGATAAATAATATCTCGATGTCCTGTGGAAATAATAATAATAAAGATATTCGATATGAAATAGACTTCCGTGTCGTGTACTGTATCACCGATAATGACCAAAATGGTATCTTGATCCCATGATGAGGGGACAGAAAAAGGACAAGTAAAATTTAACTTTAATTTGGAAAAATTCTTTGGTAGAGAATTTCAACTTTTTTTTTTTCCATATATAATTATTCTTTTAGGAGTTTTAATTATAATTTATGGAATAACTTTTTGTTAGTCTATTTGAACATGTAATTTTAGTAATCTCCTTGGTTTAAGTGGGAATTTGATTAAGGAGGTATTTGGTGTATAAGTTGAGTTTGAGTTGAGTTGAGATTTTTAAGTTTGAATAGTAATTTTTATTGACTTTTTCAGAAAAGACAAAAAATTTTTGAAGAAAAAGACAAAAAATATGATGAAAAAAGTACAATTTAGTTTAAACTAAACTTACCAACCAAACGGACCCTAACTATTGCTTTCAACAGTTTTTATGTAGTTGAAGTGGTGTAATAATCGCTTTAAAAAAAAATCCGGGTATAAGTTGAGACATTTTCACGGCATGTTGAAATTATATATCATAGAGATTTTTAACAGTTTTAAAAATTCAAAAATAAAATGAACGAGATTATATTACGTAGAGGTATTCATAAAATTAACCTAAAAGTATATCAAATTAACCTTTCAATTTCAGAATCAGCCCTATTGACTCTCGTAGAAGCTGGTAGTTTAGTGTCACATCAAAAATTGAGGAATCTTTTTTGTTCATCACTTGTGGACTTATTTGCATGAATACTCTTGAATTTTTTGAATTCAATAATTTAATTCCTAAACTTTTTTTTGATAATTAATCCCCTGAATTTATAATTTTTGACAACTCAATTCTTTTTGCTCAAATTTGTAAAAATTTAAATGATTTTTTACTTATAACTTGCACATTATAATCCAAGAAGAGCATTGTTTATCATTTTTGCTTAACTTCAATACAATTTCTTTTGAAAATTTAAACCTTAATTAACTTATACTTAAAATTAAACCTAAATTTTAAAAGAAATTTATGTTGAAATTAAACAAAAATGATCAACATTGTACATTTTGAGCCATAATGTGTAAGTATTGTGTTAAAAAATTATCTTAATGTTAATGAATTTAAACAAAAAGAACTGAATTATCAAAAATTAGAAGTTTAAGGGGTTGATTACTAAGAAAAAAAGTTTAGGGACTAAATTACTAAATTTGAAAAGTTTATGGGGTATTCATGCAAATAAGCCTCACTTGTGTGTTTACAAATCTGATTCCTGGTACATGAGTAGTTTGTAATGAGTATTTATTTTACAAATTAATTAATATGGACCGGGCAAATTATTTTTGAATCCAAAAAAATTAAAAATTACCTTGGGTGACCTTTTTTAATCACCTAACAACTTTTTTTTTATTTAGGAAGATGACCGTTTGTCATTTTTCTGATTTGATCAATCAGTGATTGACTAATGATCAATTATTAATTGACTATGAAATTTTATGATCAATTATTAATTGACTATGAAATTTTATGATTGACTAATGGTCAATCAATGATTGACTGTGAAATTTGATGATTTACGTTATAGTTAATCAGTGATTGACTATTATATGGTTAGCATTGATTGATTATCATGTGATCAATTATTGATTGACCATTTAAGAATATTGATTAACTATTTAAAAAAAAAAAAGACATTTAATTAAAAACTTGAACCATTTATTAAAAGACTTCTTTTAAAAAAGGCTAAATAAAATTAAAAACATTTTTCACCTTTTCGAAATCCACACAATATTCTTTTTTTTTTCCTTCCACACACCCATCCATTTTAAATTCTATGTTCAAATTTTAAAATGTCAAACTAAAATAATAACATTTTATTTAATTCAGACTCCCTAAATCTGTCTCTATTTATATATATTTTAAATAGCAATATGATAATGTATTTTCTTAGTTCTCCCTGAAACAACATTCAATTTTTGTTCCAATTTTTTGTCAAATATATATATTTTATTTTCCTCATAATTTTTAGTGTTTAATTATTAGGGATGAGTTTATGAAAAACATTTGGAAACAATTTTTTGGAATATGTCAAATAGATATTTGATAACCATCCTTTTAAAAGGTGTTCGGTGATTTCGTAATGTTTTCATGTGAGGCGTTTAGGCAAAATTCCAAAAGAAGGGATGAGTTAAATTTTGGCCATCTATGTTTTTTCCGTTGTGTGAAATATTCAATTTAATTGTTTTTCTCCAACAGATCTTAGCTTTTTACAATTTAAATAATTACTAGTAAGCACGCAATAAATAATATATAATGTAAAAGATATAAGAATATAAAGAGAAAATTTAAATAAAAAAAGTACTAGAACGACAAAACAAGAAAAAGAAATAAAAAATCAAAATTCCATACAAACTTAAAAAACAAAAACCGAAACTTCTTAACAAAATTTTTAAAAAAATTTAGACAAAATCCTTTTCAACTAAATTAATAAAAGATATAAAAATTTAAAGAGAAAGTTTTAAAAATAAAAGAAAAAGTACATAATGACAAAACAATAAAAAGAAACCAAAAAAAAAAAAACGAAACTTGATATGAGACTTAAAAAGAACACCGAAACCTCTCAATGAAACTCTAAACAAATTTAGACAAAGCCCTTTTTAATGAAATTAAAAAACCATAAAGATACTCCAAAAATAAAAACCTCTATAAATTTAAAAGGAAATACTAAAAAAAGTACATTATGACAAAACAAAAAAAAGAAACAAAAACCGGAAGCTCGTTATGAAACTCTAAAAGAATCTTGGATGAAAGCATTTTTAACCAAATTAAAAAATCATATTGAAACTCCCTTACAAAACTTTTAAAAAAACTCTAAAGAAATATATTCTCATTTTATTATCGATGATAAAAATAACTTTGTTATTGAAGAATTATACAGAGGATTTTGTATATGTGTGTCTTTATAGATATTGAGAAACGAAAAAGATTAAAAGGAAGAAACAAGATAAAAGCATAAAGGAAACGGGTAAGATTGCAGTAAATACTCTATCGGTTGAGCTCCATATAATACCATTCAAATTTAATCGAACTGACAATAAATTAAGGGTGTACAATAATTACAATATACACAAATCTATAGGATTGCACAAAATTTTTTTTTTTTGAAGTCTTTCCGATTTTTTCTTTGTTGATCAAGGGAAGGGGGCTGATGGAAGGTTGTCGGAGAGGGCGATTCACCGTCGCAGGACCCCAAGGAAGACGTCGCAGCTCGGGTCCGGCATCGGGGGGGGGGGGGGGGGGCGGGGGAGGATGGGGGGTCACTAAGGTCGGGAGGGAAGGAGGGGCTCGTCGTCGTGGGGTGGGGGGGCCGAAGGTCGTCGGCTATCACGAGGGGTGGGGGGTTCACTGAAGGTCGCGGGGGGGGGGGGGGGGGACCTTCTCTCGGCGGAGGTCGGGAGGGGGGGGGGGGGGTGATTTCGTGAGCCATCAAGGGAGGTCACCAAGGTCGCGGGGAGACATTTTCTTGCCATCAGCGGAGATGGGTGACTTCATTAAAGGTCGCGCGTAGGGGGGGGCCTAAGTCGCCTGGCCGACAGGATCTAGGTCGCCAGTATCGTGTAGGGGGGACTTCATCGGCGTTGGTGGGGGGACTTGGTCGACGGGGTTAGGGGTATATTAGTTTTTTTTTAATTTATTTTTTATATATTATTTTTTAATTTTTTAGTCTATACTAAGGTGTATTATAAACATCTCAGCCGTTTGATTATATCTTAACGGTTTTAAAATGAATTCTACCGATATGATATATAAAAAGGGTTTTATCGCAGCTTTACCCAAAGAAAATAAATGAGAGAAAAAAAAAAGAAAAAATGATAAAAGCAAAAAAGAGAAGTTAAAAAAAAATGCCTTGACAATGACACAAGGATGGGAGAACACTTTTGGCTTTTTGGCTCTTTTATACATGTTATATTATTATTATTATTATTATTATTATTTTTGTTATATCATATAAGAAAAGATTAAGATAATATAAGATATTTAATATTTATATAAACACACATTAAAATATTTTTATTTAAAATATATTTATTCAAATGATTCCATTCAAATTGTGAATATTCAATGCCAATTTGAATAACGATTCAAGGTTTCATATTTAAGTGTTCGTTTAGATTATATAATGTATTTGAATATTCATCTAAACTAAATATTTGTATTCAAATATAGTATTTGAATCGTGTATGTAAATAAAATGTGTATTTTTTTTATTAAACGTAACATTTGAATTATGTAAATGTAACTAAAAAAAAAGAATGTGATATAGATTTCTAAAAAGATAAAAGTTGGATTTGAGTGGAATAATTATTGTGAAATTATGAAAACAAAATACATTTGAATGTTTCACTACCAACCAAATACATATTGTAGTAAAGTTAAATAATAATTATTAAAGTCGGTGACCCAAACGGATCATAAAATACTAAATAATATTAGGAACATAAATTTTAATTCAAATATTTAAAAACCAATTCACATAATGATAAATTATTATATTTTCAATAATTATTATAATTAATTAATAAAATAATACGTTAAATATTTACTAATAAAATAAAATAATAATAATTCACATTTCACATTGATATTTAAAAATTATTATTAGATTTGATATTTCAAATTTTTTTATTATTTATATATGACGTCTATATTTTAGAAAGAGGCGAAAAATGAAGAAAGAGTATAGGCTTATGGTGGCCCACAAAGCACGAAACCCACAACCTCACGTCACGTGCCTTCGCCCAAATCTTGAGAACTTTCGAAACGCATTTATACTAACAACAAAAAAAAACCCGTTTCGAAACTCCAGAAAAGACCCACCAGCCAGAACCCGAAGCCACGGTGTTCATCATCATCGTCTTCTTCCCCCAAATCCAAGCCCAGAAAAGCAACAACAATGGCGACCGAGACCCGCTGAGAAACCCTAACCCAAACCCTAATCCAAACCCTCCGAATAATGCGAAATTCGTCCACGAAACGACCATGGGGAACAAGATTGCGCGCACGACCCAAGTCTCCGCCTCCGAGTACTACCTCCATGACCTGCCGTCGTCCTACAACCTCGTCCTCAAGGAGGTTCTCGGCCGCGGCCGCTTCTTCAAGTCCATCCTCTGCAAGCACGACGAGGGCCTCGTCCTCGTCAAGGTCTACTTCAAGCGCGGCGACTACCTCGACCTCCGCGAGTACGAGCGCCGCCTCTTCCACATCAAGGAGATCTTCCGCTCCCTCGAGTTCCCTCACGTCTGGCCTTTCCAGGTCTGTTTGCCTTCCAAGAAAACTCGGGAATCCGACGCGAAATTAAGTGTATATTCAATTGATTTTTATTGAATTTGATTTTTTTAATTCTTTTTTGGCAGTTTTGGCAAGAGACGGACAAAGCGGCTTATCTTCTGAGGCAATACTTCTTCAACAATCTCCATGATCGATTAAGCACTCGGCCGTTTCTCAGTCTGATCGAGAAGAAATGGTTGGCTTTTCAGGTCATTTTTCACTCAAATTTGTGTCTTTAATGGCTAAATTAATGGCTAAATAGTTTCTCCTAGTAGAAAAATCTTGAATTCTTATATTCATTTGCAGTTACTTCTTGCTGTGAAACAATGCCACGAGAAAGGAATTTGCCATGGTAATTTTGTTCTCTATTAACTGAAGAAATTTTTTTTTTCTTTGTTCCAATTATTCCCTCGTCGTGTTTTCATGTTTATGTTCAAATTTTGTTGTTTCTGGAATTTTTAATCGTTACCATATCATCGTGTTGATAAATTTTCTTTATAGTTATTTACTTCGAGTAAATTTGATTCACGTAGTGTTTGGATCACTAGTTCGCATCCAAAATTTTCATTTTTTAAACAACCGTATCACAATCATTTTTCTCTCTCTCAAATGCACATTCAATTTTGGATTCTCAATCCAAATCCAAATTTTCGAGTTCAGACCTATGATCCAAACATGCACTAAACAATAGGGGTGCATTGTTTTGTAGCATTAACCGTCTGCTAGGTCCTAACTGTTGTTGTTGTTGTTGTTTTTTTCTTTTCTTTTCTTTTTTTTTTTTTTTTTTAAGGTGATATTAAGTGTGAGAATGTGCTGGTCACTTCCTGGAATTGGCTTTACCTTGCCGATTTCGCATCGTTCAAACCCACCTATATTCCATATGACGACCCTTCTGATTTCTCATTTTTCTTCGACACCGGAGGAAGAAGGCTTTGTTATCTTGCTCCTGAGGTTTGGTTTTTTTTTCTTCTGACTTCTCATTTCTGTTTATTTTCATATGCATATAGCTTTGAGTCAACAGCAGTGTTTTTTGTGATCTAATTTTTCATTTATTCATTTAATTTCATTTCATGGTATCCCAATTCAGGAACCAGCTAATCGAGTCAGAAATTCATACTATGGAGGGAAATTTTTAGATATTGTAGTTTGCTTGTGTTTTTTCCTTTGGTGACATCCCAAATTGCTAATTGCTATGACGTTTCCTCAAATTTCAGAGATTCTATGAGCATGGAGGTGAGATGCAGGTTGCACAAGATGCACCTTTAAGGCCATCTATGGACATATTTGCTGTGGGGTGAGTTCTCATATAAGTTTTTCATTATCCTAAATATACGTATGTTAATACATATACATATGAGAACCTATGTTTTTTGAATGTTTAAATTTATGCCTCAATAGACGTTCAGATCTTTAAACTGATGTACTTTCTAGTGTAGCTCTTCGCTCTTGTTTCTTCGGAATTGGTTTTTGTTAATTTTGTTATTAGGCAACTTAAATCATGTTCTTTAATAATGTAGTAACCTGCATTTTTTTAGGTGCGTAATTGCGGAGCTTTTGCTTGAGGGTCAGCCACTGTTTGAACTCTCTCAACTGCTTGCTTATCGCAGAGGGCAGTATGATCCTAGCCAACATCTTGAAAAGGTACTTTGCCCGCTTTCCTTTTATAAGCCTTCTTTCAACTTGAAGAACAAAATTTACAACGGTGGCCTGTCACTACCTCGAGCGATATTTTTCTGCCAAATGTTATCACATTGCCCTTCCCCTGTTGCTATTGATACCATTTGTTGTTGTTCTAGATTCGATTTTTTTCTATTTCAATCCTACTTGGTGTGGACATTAAGTATATAAGTTACATGGCAGACCTCTCTTAACTTTTTCGTATTGAATTTTATGTGTTTTGGTTACCTCTTCACCAATTGGATATCGTGTGATTGCAGATCCTTGATACTGGAATCCGCAAAATGATACTCCACATGATTCAGTTGGAACCAGAGTCACGACTTTCCGCTGAGAACTACCTTCAGGAATATATGACCATTGTGTTCCCAAGCTACTTCTCTCCTTTTTTGCATAACTTCTACTGCTTCTGGAATCCTCTTAATTCTGATATGAGGGTTGTACTGTGCCAAAGTTTTTTCCATGAGATTCTCAAGCAAATGATGAGCAACAGGTCAGCTGATGAGAATGGTACTAGATTGGGTACGACTCCAAATGCTGCTATAAGTGAAAAATTGGCTCAAGAGACGAATGCGAAGCATAGTTCAAATTTGGAAAAGAAAATGTCCATGAAGAGGGAGGAAATAGATAAAGGCTTAAATTCTCAACAGTTTGAACTTCTCGGTGATATCAATTCCCTGCTGAGGAATGCGAAAAAAAGTAATCACTATTCAGGTTCTAAGCCGATTCTGGAAGATGTTCCCAGTTCCGAGTTGTCTCAAAACCTTAGGAACTATGGTACACAATCTCCTGGTGAGCTACTTCAGACCATCTCCACTGCATTTAGAAGAAATCAACATCCCTTTCTGAAAAAGATTGCATTGGAGGATTTGAAGATGTTGATGTCCAAGTATGACAATGAATCGGATACCTATGATGTGCCTGTTTCACCACTGCCAGATGATGGTATGACTTGTGAAGGCATGGTTCTAATTACCTCTCTTCTCTGTTCCTGCATACGCAATGTCAAGCTGCCTCACTTAAGGCGGAGGGCTATACTCTTTTTGAAGTTTTCTGCGTTATACATTGACGATGAAAATCGCTTGCAGCGAGTGCTTCCATATGTAATTGCAATGCTTTCTGACCCAGCTGCAATTGTACGTTGTGCTGCCTTGGAGACTATATGTGACATACTGCCTTTAGTCCGAGACTTTCCACCCAGTGACGCTAAAATATTTCCCGAGTATATCCTGCCCATGCTCTCCATGCTTCCTGATGATCCTGAGGAAAGCGTGAGAATATGTTATGCAAGCAATATCTCTCAGCTGGCATTAACTGCTTATGGTTTCTTAATTCACTCAATAAGCTTGAGTGAGGCTGGGGTTCTTGATGAATTGAGTACTGCACAAAAGCGACCATCATCTAGTGAGACATATGGTCGACAACAGAGGGTGAACGGTGATGCACAGCTTGCTCAATTGAGGAAGACTATGGCTGACGTTGTTCAAGAACTTGTTATGGGCCCAAAGCAGACTCCAAATATCAGGAGAGCACTCCTTCAGGACATTAGCAACCTATGCTGCTTCTTCGGCCAAAGACAGAGTAACGAGTATTTGTTACCTATGCTCCCTGCTTTTTTAAATGACCGGGATGAACAACTAAGAACGGTGTTCTATGGGCAAATTGTGTACGTATGCATCTTTGTAGGTCAAAGAAGCGTGGAGGAGTATCTTTTACCTTATATCGAGCAGGCTTTAAGTGATGTTACAGAGGCTGTTATTGTCAATGGATTGGACTGTTTGGCCATTCTGTGCAAAATTGGTTTTCTACGGAAGAGGGTGCTGCTTGACATGATAGAGCAGACCTTTCCGTTGTTATGTTATCCTACTCAATGGGTAAGAAGGTCAGCTGTCACCTTCATTGCGGCTAGTAGTGAGAACTTAGGTGCTGTTGATTCCTATGTTTACCTTGCGCGTGTTATTGGGCCCTTCCTTCGGAGACAACCAGCATCACTAGCTTCTGAAGAAGCTCTGCTCTTATGTTTAAAGCCTCCAGTCTCCAGACAGGTATTTTCTCAAGTCTTAGAAAATGCGAGGAGTTCAGACATGCTGGAGAGACAGAGAAAGATATGGTACAATTCATCACCGCAGTCCAAACAATGGGAATCTACGGATTTGCTTCAGAAGGAGGTTGCTGATTCAAATCCAGTGAAAAGCCGGCTTGACAAGCGACCAAACCAGGAGATTCAAAAACCTGCTTTTAATTCATTGCAACAGGCAGAGCTAAGTGAGTGTAATGATGGTGAGGCTAAGATGAGAAGTATGGGAAGCATTATACACAATGCTCATAGCACGGCTGAAATCTATGATCCCTTAAGCTCTGAAAAGTTGCAATTCTCTGGCTTTATGATGCCACAAGGAAGTGTTGCGAATAGTTTTATGTGTGATAAACCATCTGAAGGCATACCCTTGTATTCTTTCAGCATGGATAGGCAAGCTACGGGAATTTCTTCTGCATCTTCTGATTCTCCCTTACAAGGGAATTCTGCTGGGTTTGGCACATCTTCATCCTTGCCCTGGATGGATCCTGCAAATAAATCGTTCAGCTTGACTAGTTCAGTTCCAGCACCTAAACTTGTATCAGGCTCATTTAGCATGAGTGCTGGATCTAAACAGTTCTATAGAGTTGTACACGAACCAGATGGCCGGGAAAATGACCAAACATCTTATGTCAGTAGCAAGTTTCAAGATATGGGATTATCTAGTCCTGCAAAAGGAACTTCTGTTCCTTTGGAAGTTGCCTCGCCTCAAACTGAGCTAGCAGGATCGCCATCTTATCCACGAACATCATCAATTTCAGATTCAGGTTGGAGGCCCCATGGGGTCTTGGTTGCACACCTTCAGGAGCACCGTTCTGCTGTCAATGACATAGCTATTTCAACTGATCATAGCTTCTTTGTGAGTGCGTCTGATGATTGCACGGTCAAGGTGTGGGATTCCAGAAAGTTGGAGAAGGACATTTCATTTAGGTCAAGGCTAACTTATCACCTAGAGGGAAGCCGGGCACTCAGTGCCACAATGTTCCGAGGTTCGGCTCAAGTTGTGGTTGGAGCATGTGATGGTATGATACATATATTTTCTGTTGATTACATCTCCAGAGGTCTTGGAAATGTCGTTGAGAAGTATTCAGGTATCGCTGATATAAAAAAGAAGGATATCAAGGAAGGTGCCATACTTAGCGTTTTGAACTACTGCCCTGATAACACAAACAATCAGATGGTTATGTACAGTAGCCTAAATGGTGGGATCCATATGTGGGATACGAGAATAAGTTCCAATGCTTGGACATTAAAGACGGTTCCTGAAAACGGCTACGTGTCTTCTCTGGTAACAAGTCCTTGTGGGAATTGGTTTGTGTCGGGATCTTCAAGGGGTGCGCTTACTCTATGGGATCTGAGATTCCAAATACCTGTGAACACATGGCAGTATCCGCTTGTGTGCTCGATCGAGAAGATGTGCCTTTTCATTCCTCCTCAAAGTGCGTCTGTATCTGCTGCTGCAAGGCCCCTTGTTTATGTTGCTGCAGGTTGCAACGAAGTTTCTCTCTGGAATGCGGAGGATGGAATCTGCCATCAGGTATATGCACTATATTTATATATATATATATATATATTTCTTTTTTCAGATGTTGGTTGCAGGAAATTGTTACAGTGAAGTTTTTTATACTATCTTTGCTTTACTTGCAGGTCTTAAAGATGGCACACTATGATGGTGATGCTGAAATGTCGGACCTTCTCTGGGCCTTAAACAAACCATTAAGCAGGGGAAGTTCTAAACCGGATGTGAGACGCAACATCAATCCCAAGTACAGAGTAAACGAACTGCAGGAACCTCCACCACGTCTTTCTGGTATTCGCTCGTTGCTTCCTTTACCTGGGGGTGATTTGTTAACCGGGGGTACTGATTTGAAGATTCGTCGCTGGGATCATTACAGGTTTGTTTGTTTGTTTGTTTGTTTGTTTGTTTTTTTTTTTAACTCAGTTGTTTGTTCCTTTGCTTGGTTAATTCTATGGGCTCTTGATTTCATTCTAAATTTGTATGTTTTGCAGCCCTGATCGAAGTTACTCTATCTGTGGACCAAATGGAAACGACATTTTAAATGACGAATACTATCATACAAGTTCAAGCTTTGGGGCAAAAATTGTGCAGGTATGTTAGCGATAGGTCCTTCCTTCTGGATCTTTTTATTTTCGTATGTTCGTCTTCCTTGAAGTAGTACATTTGTATAACATGCTCCATAATAGGTCTCACCTTTCTTTCATTTTACCGTCCTTGATCTTAAATGTTTAGTCTGTTCAGAAATTAAGCTTTAATCTGCGGGTGTCTTAAAACTATTTCCTCGAATTTATTCACGTCGAATGCATGATTCTGAAGTTGGTTTTCTGGCATGCAGGAGAAGAAGAGACGACCTCCTCCAACGGGCAAGAATACAGCCAAGGCAGCTCTTGCAGCTGCGGCAACCGATCCCGCCGGTTGCCATCGGGACTCCATCCTTTCGTTGGCGTCTGTCAAATTGAATCAGAGACTCCTAATATCAAGCAGTAGAGATGGGGCTATCAAGGTGTGGAAGTGAATGACCAGAATATACAACACTTTCGCCTGATGTACATATTCAGCTCCAGTGCTAGTTGAAACTGTATATAATAAATATATACATGTAATCTAAAAAGCTTGATAAATTTGGTTCTTAATCAGGTCATATATGCGAGCGTCTAACCATGAGCATGTTTATGGTGTCATTTTTGTACAGTTTGCAACTCTCAAGAAATACCTAAAAAGTAATAGTACCATATTCTTTTATTATTATTATTATAATTATTATCATTATCATAATTATTATTGTTGCTGCTTTTTTTATTTTATTTTTAAAGTGGTCGAAAAGAGGATAATCAGTGTCTTGTGTTTAGGAAGCCTACCAAAAAAGGATGACTTGTAGGATTGCCCGAATTATTACCCCAATTAAAATAACTTCAATTTTTTGAGTTTTGACCTCCAATTAGATAATTATGGAGGGTCAAAAATCCAAATGAACAGTAAAAAAATGTTAAAAACACAAGCATATCTATCTAAGCAAACATTTCCACAATTTTCCCACTAAAAAAAATGCAGTCATAGTCATAGTAAACAGAAGCCTACCAAAAAAATGCTATCACAATCAAGCCCATGAGGGGTAAAAACATAAACATTTCCATGTTTATTCATAATTTCCTCTTTGACAAAATTATACTATTGTATCTTAGCATTAAACAAAAATAGAATTCTCTGTGAGCCTTGGGTACTCGAGGAAAGAAAATTATTGATGTTGTGTTTGTGAATAAAACTGCTTTAAGATGAATCTGTAAATGCATATTCATGTTACTACACCGTTCAGAACTTGCGAGGCTTGTCTGACAGCCCTGGCGACTCTCCAAATTTCGTGTTGCACTAGTTTCCATGACTCTTCAGTGTTCAATTTCTTTGCAATTTCAATCGCGTCATCAATCCCCGGAAAGAATTTGGATCCGTAATCGTTGTACTTCGAGGGCCCGTAAATCTGCACGAGGGACCAACAAAGGATAGAACATCTCATTCCAATCTGAAAGAGGAAAAAATATGTTCGACTAGTTAACGTGATTTATAAGAAACCTACCAAATGTTTGTACCATGATCTTCCTAAAAGCCCGTCACGGTCTGTAAATGCGCGTTCGGCCATCATGAGTCTGTCATTCAGCTCTCTCAGCTTGGAGTTATCTCTCTTCCATATTGATTGCCAATCCTTGTTTTGTTGTTGTACGGCCTTGAGAGTTATTGCATTTCCAATACATGAGAAGGGCTATTTGTGCAATATCATAATCTTTGAAAGCTTAAGCAGTACCTCTCTCTGCCTGTTTATTTTGGTGGCTGCCTTTCTCAGCTCCTCTATGGACTTGAACAGAGGAGATAGGCTTATGTCCTCGTTACCTGTGATCTCGTTTTCGACTTCCTTCGTGTATTTCTGAATGCATAAATTTAATGCATTATGATTGCATTCAAGAAAGAGCTCTACATGACATAATTTGGATTGTCCGGATACATACATGATACAACTGAAATTTTCATGTCATGTAAACATACCAGAAGTTCCTCCGCATATGAGAGATAGTTAAATGGCAAGACCTCCGCATCCGCTAGCCAAAGAGCTACCAAACCCCATACACTTGCCACTGTTTCTCATCATCAACAAAACTATTTGAGGGGCTTAAAAGTAATGCCTAATTCAAAGATGCAGAACTAAATGCAAGAATTCATAAACAACATGATATCTTAGTTTCGTATTGCGCTGCTTCTATCCATGTGCATTGTACAAGAATTGCTTTCCTGAAATACGAGTAAATAATACACAATTGAATCCCTCGTATCATTACTTCCGACTAACATGTTGTAACGGCGTTTTTTCTTCTTTACATGCCATATTTTAGTGATATTAAGAGCCAAAGATGTTTGATTGACCTGCAACATGTCTTTGAAACATTGGATCACCAAATTTCTCCATCCAAGTAAAGTCATCGTACATCGAATGATAGACTGGGTATCCTGCAATGTAATAGGAATATCTTAGAGTGATGTCGAAACAATCATGTAGTTCTCGAACGTTTGCAAAAAGAAGAAACTGTCTTACCGTTGTCAAAAGACATCATAGCTGCTGGAACTCCTATGTGTTGCACAAAAGCTGCAAAATCTGATCCTCCTCCCCCTAACCTCCCAATCTTAAAATAAACAAACAGGTTTTATAAGTTCTGGTAGTTTTCATTTACAGGACATTCAGTGCGAGGTAATGCTGGGAATTGGGATGCGAATCATATTATTGGGAAAGTTAATAGTGGTTAATATGTTTCACAGGAAACTAATATTACTATGTTTGATTGAATGTAGAAATCTTGCCTCAGATTCCCATGAAAATCATTTTAAAATTACAGTGACTAGTATGATTCACAAGGTTTTGCATTTTGGGGTAATAAAAAAGCCACCATTTAATGGGGACTCTAAAACCCACCAGTCCACTCATCACCCAATCACAAGGTACCTCAGACCTCGTCAGCGATCTTTGTTGCCGGATTTCACCCGACCTCACACACTGTAACAGAGCATACACATCTATCACGGGACACCATTACAGATTTACTTGTTGATTTCCCCAACCTTTAGTTGCTTTCCCTTTATCTTTTCTTTGGGAGATAATTAAAAAAAAAAAAAAAGATTGATGAAATAAAAAGAAAAATTTTGACAGAGACATTTGCAATCGTAAAATATTTTCCTTTAACCTGACTTTTGTTTTCTTCTTAATGTTGTTCACTTTGATGGTATGGTCTTTTTAAGGTGCAAATTAGTTTGACCACCTTCACACTGGTTATCTCTTCTTGGATTCATCACTAGTGTTACTATTACTGTCAACAGTGACAATCGGCACTCTTCCAGTGGCCAGTGGTCTTTGCGTCCTCACCCTCTTGGTGTGGCTCGCCCTATTAGTGGGCGCCTACTGGAACAAGCAGGGCCCTCAGGCGTTATAGTAATATGATTCCTACTGATTACTACACCCCCAAGGTTTTAAAACTTGGTTGATGAAAATAATTTCCCAGGGTTTATACGTGATGGAGTTGATTTACTACTTATCAGTTGACCAACCGACCAAGGGCCATCTATCTGCACAACTGATGGAAAGTTGGATTGAAAAATTAGTTGTGTGGTACCCAAGTTATAAAAACATCTCTGTTAACCTCGAAATTTACCTTCACAGAAACAACCATGCAAAACGATTACTTACCTTCCCGGGATTGGTTGAACCAAGCCATGACTCATAAATGGTCTGTGATGAGTTATCCGGGTGTTTAACCTTTAAAAAACCAAATTAAGCATCTGATTAAAATAAGTGAAAGAATTTGCAGAGACCAGACATATTGAAAATTTTAAGTATTGACTAGTACATTTGAGATTACCTGTTTAGTGGCTTGTATGAGTAGTTCATCAAGCTGAGGAGTTGCAGAGGCATAAAATCTCGGTTCAGATACAGCACAGTCAACATTCAAGTATGCCACAGCCCTTGAAGCCAGCAATTCCCTGTTCTCTTCTACCCACTCTGTCGATCCCAGCTGCAAATAAAACAGTCAGCTAAAAAGATTCCATCCCCATCATCATAGGAACACCAACTTTCATCCCAATTTTCGAGTACCAATAAAAGAATTATAACTCACATGCCACGTATATTAGTATTCAAAAGTTGGGATTAAAATTGATGTCTCAAGCATTTTGAATATATATATGTATATATATATATATATAAACCAGGCCATATTCCTCAGCATCCCAGTTGCACAAAAGAATTGTTCTTCTTGGTTTCCACCCTCTCTTTTGCAACTTCCCCAGTCTCTCTGCAACCTATATATAATAATTGTAACAATGAATTTCCTCTAGTTAAGTTCTTTTCTTTGCCGAGAAAAGCTATACCAACAAACAGGCTTTTAATTATGTGTTGAATTTGATTGACCAACCTCAATCAGTGCTGCAGTTCCACTATTTGGATCAACAGCACCAAATGTCCACGCATCTCTATGATTACCCAGAATCACAAACCTACAAACTTTTCTGATTCAGCTTCTTTAATCGCATCATAACTGGTTAAACAACTCTCTCTAACTGTTTAAAAAAAGAGAGAAAAAAAAGTTCAAATTTTTCATGCAAAAAGATATCAAATTCGACATTTTTAATCTGAAAAGCATACCGATCGGGCTCTTCCACTCCTTCAATCACACCAATAACGTTCTGAATTTCCTCTATAACTTGCTTCCCCTGAAAAGGAAATATATATACGGATACATGTGTGTATCTATATGTATATATATACATATGTATATATCAATATTTGGCAAATGATTCACCAAAAATACTCACAACATAACTCAAGTTGACAATCCCAGGACCAGGACCAATTCTGTAGACAAGACCACCCTCATTCCCCTGCCAATCATCCCTCGCCATGTGTCCACCAACGGACCGGAGTATGACCTCGCCGTCGGCGCCGGACACCGGCAGCGAGGGAATCAACGGAACTTCGCCTCCCATCTCGATCTCCTCCTCCGAAATCCTCTCGCACCCTTCAGTGCTGGGCCACCCGGGCGTGGTGGGGTCCCCAAGGCCGGTGTAGACCGACCCCACCTGGACCCCACTCGGGGGCATCCACCGCTCAGCCGGAAACCACCGCTCGCCGCCATAGTCCTTTTTATCGGTGTACACCAGAACTCCGACCGCCCCCGCCGCGTGAGCGTTCCGTACGATGTCTCCCCTGAAGATCTCTCCGTATCTCGCCAGGACGACGGAGCCCGAGACGTTCACGCCGATCTCTCTCAGCGCCGCGAAGTCCTCCACGCGGCCGTAGTTCGCGTACACCACCGGCCCCGCGGCGGCGCCGGACTTCGCGTAGGCGTGGAACGTCGGAGCAACTTCGTCGGCGTAAGGATTCTCGCCGTGGTTCACCTGGCGGAGCGAGAATTCGATCGGGGGATCGGAGGGGGAGGGGGTTAGGGTTAGGGTTCGGGAGACGGGTAAACTCAGGGCGGTTTTGAAGGAGACGAGGCGGGAGGAGGTGACGCCGGAGGAGGTGAAGGCGGAGAGGACGTGGAGAGCGGCGGCGGCGTTGGCGCCGGAGCCGGCGATGTGAGGGCGGCGCGTGAGTATCCGGAGGTGGTGGGAGATGGAGGCGTTGTCGGAGAGGGAAGGGGAGATGAAGAGAGAGTGATATGTGGGTTTGGGGACTGGGGAGAGGATGAGGAAGGCCAAGGAAGTGGCTATGGCGAATAAAGCTGCAGTCTTGAACATGGTTTCTTGTGGTTCAAGTTATCTCTGGATTTTTTTTTTTCCGTTTTTCTGCTTGAAACTGTTCTGGTTCAGTTGAGAAACAGTTGGGGAAGAAACCTGAGAGAGACCTGTCAGAGTAAGTGAAAGAGACAAACATGTAATTTTTATGTACTTTTTTTGTCTTTTTTGTTTAGTTCTTTACTTGGGAGAATCATTAGTTGGGATATATTGGGAATCAATAGTTGTGAGTGTGAAGGTGATATATTTCGTTTTCATGAAAACGTTGTCATTAAAAATACATCAAGTTGTCTGCATAATTACAATTAGATCCATTTCACAGCGTTTTTGAGGTAGTTTTATTTTTGAGAATGATGTCAGGAACTTTTCTGAATATGTTTTTTCTTTGATATCTATCTAAAGAATTTTACTGTAAGATTTGAAAATGTCTTAATTATTATATTTAACATCAAAAATATGTCAGATGGAAGTCCTATCATTTACAAAAGGTCGATTGATTTCAACTACGAATCTAAAATTTTTCTTTTAATTTTTATCTTTTTTTTAATCAATAAAAATTATAATTATTTTTTAAAGAGATAATCAATTTTAATTTAAAAATTATATTCTAAACTTATATGTCAAACAGAAACTAAATTTCTGTTAAATAGTAACGGTTTTTCACCTTTTCTGTTTGTAATCAGAATGTCTTTTTTGGGTGTAGAGTTACTTTACTGAGAGACACTTGTCAAGCTTGGAAATTTTTAATAGCATTTGTGAAATCTGACTGGTGTGAAAGAAGATATATAGAAGAGAGCTGAAAAGAGAGGTGTATATATATATATAGAATAAAACAACAATAAGGTTAATTATGTTGGAGAAGATTCATGTATCAAAGATAAGATATCGTTTTCTTTTGAAATTTATTATCTGTGACCATGCTTTCCGATTGAGAATCACAAGTTCTATACTTAGTTCTTATTATTATAATATGAAATGATGTGATATTGTATTGTATCATCTTTTCCGTGAAGGTGCTAATAGACAAAGGGCAAAAGGCTGTGATTAAAAAGGAAAAAAAAAATTAATTTTAATTTGATGTGTTAACTTGAATTTGTTTGTGACTGTTTGTAAAATGGACTAAAGAATCCTACACACATGAGATTTCTGTGTCTGATTTGGATAAAAAGAGAACTGAGAAGAAACCCCCTTTCACACTCTATTTGTTTTGTTTGTTTTCCTTGAGCTAAATATTCTAATTCTATTTCTTGGGTCAGAACTGCACTAAGTTATTTATTTAAATAGAGAAAAACCTGGATGATTCTGCAATCAATTAGCAGTTCAAACTCATTATGTACAGCTGGTTGGATTGACCACCTGGTTGATAATATTTGGACTGACTTGATCACGGGAACCATATATTATGTGCCATTGCTGGTTCAAAAAAAAAAAAAAAAAAAACTAAACTAAACTTTATATTGACATTGCCAGTACCTCCCTCAGTTTGTATCTCCTTCCTACCTAATTCCAAGCCCACTTGACTTTCAATATTCGAAATAATTGGCTTGTGACTAGCACCTGTTATCTTCTGCTTGGTTGGTGTATTAGAGTATCTATTTGTATCTCTCAGCAAAACTATACCATCTTATATCTTTTTTCATGCGAAAATAGGGATTCGTCCTGTCCTCTCGCCTTGTGAATCTCATGGTCTCGTGAGTGCGACCATGTCGATCGGGACCATCAATGGAAATTGGAATGATCAAGGATCCTATTCGTAAACTTAACAATTATTAAATCCAGATTCATACAGATTGTCAATACAGAATCAATATCCTAAGTGTAAACTTTTATACGTGACATTTTTCGAACTTGAGACCTAATTAAAGTAAATGGAAATCGGAATGATTGAAGATCCTATCCATGAACCTGTAACAATTATCAAATCCGGATTCATAAATATTATCAAGACAGAGTCAGTATCCTAAGTCCAAACTTTTACATGCGATATTTTTCAAACCGTAAGCCTGATTAAAATAAATAATCTAAATAAGACATTCTCAATCATCATGTCATCATCACGCTGATCCATCTTATATATTGTTGAATTAGTCTTATGTGGATGATAAATAACAGGAATAGAATTGAATTTGACGACAACTGGAATTTGATGGTGCCGTACATTGCTTTTTCAGACGTTAAATGAGAATAAAAATAATTTGGTACTCTTAAAAACGTTTTTTCTTATTGGGTCTCACCTTTCATAAATTTTTTTCGCTTCTGTACTGTTGACCACTCTCGTAGTGAACTTAGCTAGCTGCAAGAGCTGCCAAATTCTGTCAATGGCGGTCCAACACGTGGCTTCTTGTCGCTAGTCGGTAACTACATTCATGTTTGCCTCCCGCAAAAGCTATATTTATACATTTGATTAAAAATATTTAAAAAAATTTATCTAAATAAGAAAAAATAAATAAATAAAAATATATTAAAAAAATCAACAAAATACTTGAAAATTAAAAAAATTTAGGCATGAAAAAAAGTAAAAATGATAAAAGGATTAAAGTGTTAAAAATATATCACTTCAAAAATGATTAAAATGAAAAAATAAAAAAAATTAGACCGAAAAAAAAGAAAAAGAAAACTGAAGGACCAAAAGAAAAAAAAAAAGTTTTTAGTTAAAAAAATCAACAAAGTACCTAAAAGAAAGGCATGAAAAAAGATAAAAAAACATAAAATGATTAAAATGTTAAAAATATATTAATACAAAAATAAAAATAAAAAAGATTAAAATGACAAAATAAAAAAAAATTGGGCCGAAAGAAAAAAGGAGGAACCAAAAAAAAAATTTTAAGTGCACAGTAAAAAATATTGGGACTTATTATAGATATATAGATATATATATATATATGTATGTGGTGCGCTGTGGTGGTGGTGGAACTGGGCGGTTGTGGTGGCTAAAGAAAGCCACAAAAAGGTGTGGAACATCCTCTACAGAAAAGCACAAAAAGATGTGAAAAGAAAAGAAAGAGCTCTAGCCTCTAGTCATTCCAAAACACATTAAAAATAAATAAATTTAGTCCTCATAGTCTGTATCACTTTCACATCACAAAAATTCCCCACGCCAGTAGATGTTTGTAAGAGCTAGTTTCTGATATTATTTAAATTTAGTCCTTTTTGTCTGTTCCCGCAAGTGGGCCTTAGGTATTGTCTCTGCCTGCTACATTAACTACTACATTTGGCTAATCTCAACCATTCAATACAGTGTCTAAGATGGCGTACTCACGTATAAGACTGCCTGTGATATTTTCGACGAATATTTATGTCAGCATCTGAAATACCCATTTAATAACGTCGAGAGAGTATGCTAACGCTGGTCGTTCCATTAAAAAAACGTAACCATTCAATACGATAAGATTTTGTGATTAATGGCCATGATTGAAAGTAGGTAAACGAAAGGGGCTAAAAAATAATTAATATCATACTATCCTCTCGTGTATATTCTCACAAATCACACACAAACAGAAAAGAGAGACGCTCACGGGCAACAACAGGCTAGTGAGAAACAACAACATAAATTGTCAGAAGTTTTCTTAGAAACAACTTTTTTTTTTTTTTCCCAAGCCAAAAAGTGCAACCTGTCTTGTGGCTTAGATTGTTTCTCTCTCTCTCTCTCTCTGTCTATTTCTCTCTCTCTTTTAGGCAGAAGCACCCGTGACTTCTTTCTGTGTTGTTGGTTCTCCAAATCAGCATCACTTTCCAACTAACTTGTATAAAAACCATGAAAAGCAACCATTTTCTATTGCATTTCAAATTCCAAGCTGAGACCATTTCTTTTCTTCTCTTCTCTTCTATTCTCAATTCTACTTTTTCTTTCACATCTCTTTCAGAATGTCAATAGTCCAGAGAATATTCTACGTCCTTGTGATTCTTCTCCTCTTCAATGCTGGCCAAATACTAAGCCACACGAAGGGAATTCGGCCGAGGAGATCGGCCAATAACAAGCCGCTTCTCGCGAACATGACTAAATCCCAATTCTCAGAACAGCAATTCATGAAGTGGGTCAATTTTGTCGGACACCTCAAGCATTCTGTTTTCAAGACAGCAAAGAACAAGCTGTTCCCTTCTTTCACTCTAACCGTGTCGAAGAGCCCGGCGACCGGAGACTTCACGTCGATTCAGGACGCCGTCGATTCCCTGCCGTTCGTCAATCTGGTGCGAGTGGTCATCAAGGTCCATGCAGGAGTTTACACGTGAGTGCGCTGAGGCATTATGTTTACATTGTTTGTCACCCTTTTGTTTCGCATGAACACTGTCTATTTCTCTGTCTTTTCCTCTGTTTTTTTCCTTGCCTTTGTGCCTGCCCATGTTAGTTTTCTGTTCACCTGAGCCACGGATTTTTGGGGTTTTGCCCAGTTTTCGTTTTCAAACATTTGTTTATTTCTGTTGTTATGTCTTTTTGGTCTTGATCAAAATGCCCTTGGAATTCTTATTTGACTTGGGAATACTTTTATTATTATTATTTTTTTTTGTTTTTAATGAATTTGTGAAGTGGGCAAATTTGAAAATGTGGAAAAATTACAGGGAGAAAGTGAATATACCGCCATTTAAGTCGTTCATAACCATAGAAGGAGCAGGTGCAGACCGAACAATTGTTCAATGGGGAGACACTGCCCAAACACCCGGCCCGAGAGGGCTGCCTTTGGGAACCTACGCTTCTGCAACTTTTGCAGTGAATTCCCCTTATTTCGTTGCCAAGAACATCACATTCAAGGTAAATAACTAGTTTCCTCACCCAAAATTACTAGTCGAATAAAAATTGAAGATTCACTAATTGTAAAAATGCGGTGCAGAACACGACCCCGGTGCCAGCCCCGGGAGCGATCGGGAAACAGGCGGTTGCATTCAGGATATCAGCGGACACGGCAACATTTTTAGGCTGCAAATTCTTGGGAGCACAAGACACTCTCTATGATCATTATGGGAGGCATTACTACAAGGATTGTTACATTGAAGGATCGGTTGACTTCATCTTCGGAAATGGGCTCTCTTTGTTTGAGGTTATTTTCCAACCTTTCCAAAGCATCTTAACCTATAATATTAGCGGTAATTGGAAATTTCAACACGCCTGCACGGAGTTAAAACCCGTTCGGGACAAATAGAAATGCTCTTCAAAAACTACCATATAAAATTCTAGATATGATCATATATAGTCATACATTATATATACAAATTCCCACCTTTCCAAAGCATCTTCTTGAATTAAACCAACTATTTTTCCCCTCTGAGTAGACTTTTCAATAGTAGAGTAGGTAATTGGAAATTTTTAACACTCATGCACAAGGACATTAAGAACTACGGAGGCTCAAGCGCCCCCTCAACTTTTTTGTAGAAAATTGTGTAAATCCCCCTTAAAAAATGAAAAATCTCATCTATATCCTTTAAATTTACTTACGTAATTATTAGCCCCTTTTACAAAACTTCATGATTGCGTCATAAATATGCATGCAGTTAAAGTCCCTCGGAACAAATAGAATGGTTGTCATATAAAATTGTGTGGATGATCGTTTTCATACATTATAGATTGCATATACATATGGCGATAAATAAATATATATATATAAGAATACTCTCATGTCCGGCGGTACAATCCATATATGAGATCGGTATAATTCAGGAAAGAATATGGTACAACCCGCTAGAGAAAGAGAAAAAGCCAGAGAGAGATAGGGAAAACTCTCCCGTCCGGCGATCAGGCAGTACCGTACAGGAGAGTTCTCGTGTGTGTGTATATATAAGTTTGTGATAAGAATGGTAAAAAAATTGCAGGGATGTCACGTGCACGCAATAGCGCAGTACACAGGAGCGCTAACAGCACAGGGAAGGAACAGCATAATGGAAGACACGGGGTTCTCATTCGTGAACTGTAAGGTCACGGGCTCGGGAGCTCTTTATCTCGGGAGGGCGTGGGGTCCTTTCTCCACCGTCGTCTTTGCCTACACCTATATGGACAACATTATCATTCCCAAGGGCTGGTATAACTGGGGTGACCCTACCCGCGAAATGTAATTTATCCTCTCTCTCTCTCTCTCTCTCTCTCTCTCTCTTTTCTTTCTTTCCTTTATCTTCTTCTTCTTAATTCTCTTCTTTTGCCTTATTCTTTTGTCACAATCTAGTTATATATATATGTGTCTGTGTGCGTGTGTAGGGGGTGTGTTTGTCATGTTTACATTTTTAGTTTGGCAGAAACTGCAAATGAAGCAAACTTTCTCCAAACTCATAACAATAATATATATATATATATATATAGCAACTTGTTGGCATTTTGATACCTAACCTCGACAGACCCTAGTATCAGTATGTCCTTTTTGCCATTTTTCTACTGCAGAATCTACGTGTAATGCACCAAAACATGCACTTATACCCCTCTATACATATTTACAAATATATATATATATATATATATGTACCTAAAAAGGATAACTAGCAGTGTTCTTGTTGTCAAAAGAAAGAAGAAAGAAAAAAAAAAAAAAAACAGTGGACTTACCTAACTCTGGTTTTGGGGTTTTTTTATTATTGATTTTATTTTTTTAATGTTATTTGTTTGTGTTTGGCAAATTTTGTTGGGTTTGTAATGATAAGGTTTTGGGTTGGGCAGGACGGTGTTTTATGGGCAATACAAGTGCACAGGACCAGGAGCAAACTTTGCAGGAAGAGTGGCATGGTCAAGAGAGCTCACTGATGAGGAAGTCAAGCCTTTTATTTCCCTTAGCTTCATTGATGGCTCTGAATGGATCAAATTGTTATAACAATTATATTATACATATATATATTTATGATTTATACCAAAGAAAAAAAAATATTGTATAATCTGATTTCAATTTTGCTGCCATATAGTATAATTTCCTGTTTAATTTAGATATGAGCCATATGTTCACTAATGATTTAAAAAAATAATCCGAGAAAATTATGAAAACAACCTCTCAGATAGACATATATAAAAGGCTTATTTATACTTTTAAAAGACATATATTTATACTTTTAGTTCTTCCTTAATGCTTATTTAGATTTTTAACCTAACGTACTTATCTAATTAAAGGTCAAAAAAATCTGAAACTAATAAAGCTAGGACAATAATCCATATAGATGTGTTTTTTGAGGAGCAATCCTACAAATAACCTAATAAATCACTTGCTACTAAAGATTGCTTTTGAGGCTTAGTATCAAATTGTGGTAAATGTAGTTTCTGTCTTGCTTAGAAAATCATAATTAGAATCTTTCAGTTTAAGTTTAAACATGAAAATATGGATATATATATATATATATATAGTCCATAAAAGGACAATGGATCTTATTATTGCTGAGATAAGTTCTTGAGATCTAGACAAGAAAATGTTTGCAAGTTTGCCCCTAAATCTGAGCATCTTCTCAAGTACTTTGGTAGGTCCGAGCTGAAAACTGATAGGTTATTTTCGCAAGTGCACGAGCCGGTTCAAGTAATAAAGTGATGAAAAGATATCGTTCCCAACGAGGACTATATACTACTAATTACCGAATTACTTTAATCCAAATTCTATTTGAATAATAAATTTAGGAGATGCAATAAATTAAAAGCAAATTAAAATAAACACAAAGCACGAAATTAACAAGGAGAAATTCAATATTTTAGGATATCTAGGGTTTTCGATTTCACCGGATTAATCCTGCTCAAAACATCAAATTTAATCAACTAGTGTTTATTCCTATGTTGATGACAAACTTCCCTAATGTAATCACTAATCTTTCTCAAGCATTAGCAAACTACCATAACAAGCCAGTTTTCACCTCTCGGTCTCAAACTCCAAACCTATCATGATTTATTAAGAACAAGAAATTCATAGTATCACACAAGCCTCATAGATATCTCTATCCTATGACAATCTCATGGTATTTAATCAAAGTCTAATTCAACTATCACTTCTCAGTCTCAAATTGAATCACAAATCAATGAAAAAGGGCGCGCACACTTTCACAAGCATTAAGAATAGATTAAACACTCAACATAGATATGAATAAACATCAAAATTGAATTAAACCATAATGAATTTGAACAATCATAATCCGGCTACATCGTAGCCCTAGAAAAAGAAATTTAGTTCATAATGAAACTAAACAACATCCTAAATAATGTTCTAAACATGATGAGAAAAGGAAAAGAACTGATTTATGAATCGGAATTGTCGCGATCCGTCTCCGGAATTGCTATTCTTCTTCTCCAATTTTCCTATTGCTCTCTTCTCCTTTTTCTCCTCTCAAAATCTCCGAAAATCTCCCCTTTTGAACCCTAAAAAGATTCTATTTATAGCCATGGATCGAAAGATTTGGAATTTGAATTTCAAATTCGGAGAATCAAAACAAATTTCGCAAGATCCCGCATTGGCGCCTAGGCCCTCTTTTTCTGCGCCTAGGCCCTAAACTGGGTTTCACGATTTGCGCCTAGGCGCTACTGAAACAGCGCCTAGGCCTTGAACCCTCGGGTTTTTGTACTGAAAAACTCAATACAAGCGCCTAGGCCCCATAAAATTGATGCGTAGGCGCCCAATACTCTTCAAAACACAATCTTCACACCAAAGCATGCCAAACGCTCTATTTTAGCTCCAATCGCGCCGAAAAACAACGAACCCATCTTTTTACTTGAATCCTACAAAAGAGAATAAAACGAAGTGAAAGCCCTAAAAACAAATTGAAAACCAACAAAATAATAAGTTAAAAGTATCCAATTAATTAGTCTAAATCTAACTTATCAAATACCCCCAAACTTGAGATTTTGCTAGTCCTCGAGCAAAAGAAAAGAAAGACACAAATGAAGAATTGAGCATCAAATTTTAGTTTTTCATCATAATGGCCTCAAATATTGCATACAGTATATGATTCAAAGACAACTCTAACTATCACAATCATGTAGAATTTCAATTCAAATGATGATCTTACCATCCCCGAATTCCTTGAGTGTGTGTGTGCAAAGCTTTTAACACTTACTCATCTGCCTTCGGATTGGTTTATGTCAGCCAATTACTTTTGAAAAGATCTCAAGATCAAGAAAATTTTCGAACTCCATAAGCCTATTTTTCAACTCACTCTCCACTAATGTCGACAAACACATTATCAAGGATCATTAGGACTTTTTAAGCTTGTAATGTTAGGCTAAGGTAACGGTATGATACGGATAATAATGAGGCTCAAAACACCCTAAACATGTAACCATTCTAAGATCTTTTGTTAAGCTTTCTTAACACTCCCAATAGCACCCCCAAACTTGATTTCAACTTACTTTGTCATCTTTCTCTTTTGTTTTTTTTTTTTTTTTAGTATTTTATATATATATATATATATTTTTAATTTTTTTTTTGTATATATGTATATATATATATTTTTTTTCATTTCTTTTTATTTTTTTTTATTTTTATTATTATTTTTTCAATTTGAATATACTAACAAACAACTGTAAGCTTTTTCTCAACTCCACCCATCCTCCCAAATTTTAACATAGCTCAAGATAAGTCATAGAATGGTCAACATGCTTAAGATTAAAGGTTAAAAGGTTGGAATATATCAAAAAGCTAGGCTTAAAGATATGGGTAACAAAGAAAAGGTAAAAATTAAGCTCAAATGGGTGACTAGGGATATGCATATGTAAAAAGGTCAGCTAGAAAGGCTCAAACGATCCAAAGATGGCCTAAATCATGTCCTTGGCAAAGTGTAGTCTGGGATTTCGCCTCAAGTGAATATCAAATAGGTTCTAGAGTTCGTTTTGAGATTAAGAAATTACTCAACCAACATAAACTTCGTCTAATTAACAAATAATCTAAGTGATTATAGCTCGGGTGCTCATAAGTGTCAAAGAAATCAGAGCATAGCAAAACCACACAAGAATCAAGCACACACACAAAAGCAACAGTTTTCATCTTCTTAGAACCATGTCCAATGTCAATCAGTTTCATATCATCGGCCTCCTACGATTCAAATTAAAATTAATGCTCAAAGTGACACTTTTTTTTTTTTTTTAATAAGACCCACCTAAACAAGACCCACCTAAACATCAAAGAAAATTATAAACAAGCCTAAATGACTAAATATACAAAACATCAAAATAAAATAAAATAAAATATAAATACCAAGGTAAAACAGCTACCCCCAAACTTAAACGAAACATTGTCCCCAATGTGAAGAAAAACGAAGAGAAAAAGGAAAGAAAAGAAAAAAGAAAAAATACTCCCTCAACCGAAGGTCGTGAGTGGTCAATCTTCTTCTTCCTCGTCATTCTCCTCATTGATGTGGAATGAGCACAGGTTAAGTCATCCATTGTAAACTTTCTTTCTTTATGCAAAAATTTCATCGTTGGATTAAGTCTTCTTTGGGCCTCCACCGACAGCTTGCTATTATCCTCCATCAAAATCGGTAAAGTTGATGATTCTCCCAGAAAAGTATAGTGTAAATGATCCGGTAAAGCCTTAAGCTCAAGAACTGGTAGCTTTTCAATTGATGGAAGTGGTTTTGATGGACCCGTTCCTAGATCTTCAAAGTATCTTCTGTTGTTGGGACCGAAAGAATCCAACCAATTCACAAACTCTACAACTTCTTCATCTTCCAAGAGAGATGGATGTGAATGAACCAAACTTAATTCCAAGGGTTCTTTTGGTTGGCCAAGGTGTTCAAAAACCAAGGCATCAAGAGCATCAACGCGGAAACAAGTGTCACTCACACCTGGGTACTTAATAGCATTGAACACGCTAAAAGTTACCTCTTCTTCATGTACCCGAAGCCGCAATTCACCTTTTTGCACATCGATGAGAGCTCGACCGGTAGCCAAGAAAGGTCTTCCAAGTATAATAGGGATTTCTTTATCCTCCTCCATGTCTAATACAATGAAATCTGCAGGGAAGATAAATTTGTCCACCTTGACAAGGACATCCTCAATAATTCCCCTCGGATGTTTAACAGATCGATCAGCTAACTGCAATGAGACCGTAGTAGGTCTAGCTTCACCTAATCCAAGCTTCCTGAAAATAGACAAAGGCATTAAATTAATACTAGCACCAAGATCACACAATGCCTTTTCAAAAATAGCATTTCCAATAGAACAAGGAATAGTGAAACTCCCTGGATCTTTGAGCTTCTGTGGTAATTTTCTCTGGATGATAGCGCTACACTCTTCTGTAAGTGCAATGGTTTCATAGTCCTCCAATTTCCTTTTGTTTGATAAGATATCTTTCATGAACTTCACATAACTTGGCATTTGTTCAAGTGCATCAGCGAATGGGATGTTGATGTGAAGCTTCTTGAAAACATCCAAGAATTTGGCAAATTGCTTATCAAGTTTGCTCTTTTTGAGACGCTGAGGAAAAGGAACATTAAGGCTTGGTTCTTGAGGAGGCAATGGCCTAGTTTCAGGGATGGTTTCTGTTTGCTCTTGACCATCCTTATTAGCTTTTACGACCGTTGAAGGATTCTCCAATTCTTTTCCACTTCTCAAGGTTATCGCCTTGCATTGTTCTTTTGGATTGACTTCAGTAGTGCTAGGCAAGTTACCTTGTTGGCGACCATTGAGCATGTTGGCCAATTGACCAACTTGAACTTCTAAATTTCGGATCTGTGCAGCTTGATTCTGGAAGTTGGTCTGGGTATCAGCCATGAACTTGTCAGTGTGCTTAGTGAGCTGGAGTATAGCTTGTTCTAATTCTGACTTCTTCTCCTGAGGTGGCACTCCCTGCTGAGGCTGGCTCATATTTTGATTATTTCTCCAAGAGAAGTTTGGATGATTACGCCATCCCTGATTGAATGTATTGGAGAAAGGGTTGTTTTGTTGCCTGTTGTAATTTCCCACATATTGTGCTTGTTCTGGCTGAGATTGAGTGAGAGCTCCTATTTGACATTCTTCAGTGGGATGGTTCCCTTGACAGTAATCACACATAATTGGAGGAGTCTGAATAGAATTGGCTGCCAAATGATTATTCTGAAGCTGTTTAGTAAGAGAGGCAACCTGAGCAGTCAAAGCAGTCAAGGCATCAATCTCATAAACTCCAGCTGCTTTCTTTGATACAGTCCTCTCACTTGGCCATTGAAAATTGTTGGTGGCTACGTCATCCAGCAACTCATAAGCTTCTTCTTCAGATTTCTTCATGAAAGATCCTCCTGCAGATGCATCAATTACAATTCTTGAAGTACCATTCAACCCATTGTAAAAATTGTGGACTATCATCCACTTAGGCAGTCCATGGTGAGGGCACTTCCTTAATAGCTCCTTGTATCTTTCCCAAGCTTCATATAATGTTTCGCCATCTTGTTGAGCAAAATTGTTGATCTCTATACGCAGTTTTGCTGTTTTTGCTGGTGGGAAAAATTTTGCTAGAAATTTATGTACTAAATCCTCCCAAGTAGTGATTGAGTCTGCAGGTAAGGAAGTCAACCAATCTCTTGCTCGATCCTTTAGAGTAAACGGGAATAGTACAAGGCGAATGGCTTCGTCAGTAACGCCATTATACTTGAATGTATTGCAAATTTCAAGAAAACTTGCAATATGAGCATTGGGATTCTCAGAAGGCAGCCCATTAAATTGAGTTGCTTGGATCATCTGCATTTGCACCGCCTTAATCTCAAAATTGTTTGCAGCCATAGTCGGTCTTCTTATGGCCGAATATAAACCAACTGCAGTAGGTAATGCATAGTCCCGCAGCGCAGGTGGCGGGTTGTTCTCGTTTCTCATTCCACCAATATCACCCATAGTTTCTTGCGAATGTCTAACTGCTTCTCTTCTTTCCCTTCTGTTTCGTCGACAAGAACGCTCGATTTCAGGATCAAAAGAAAGTAAGTTTTCGCTTCCAAACTTTCGCATGCACCTAGAGAATACTCCTGAAAAGTAGAAACAAAGATAATAATAAATAAAAGGAATTCAAAGTAAAATTAGAATTATTTGACTCGATATTAGTAGGACTAAATAGTCCCCGGCAACGGCGCCAAAAACTTGATAGGTTATTTTCGCAAGTGCACGAGCCGGTTCAAGTAATAAAGTGATGAAAAGATATCGTTCCCAACGAGGACTATATACTACTAATTACCGAATTACTTTAATCCAAATTCTATTTGAATAATAAATTTAGGAGATGCAATAAATTAAAAGCAAATTAAAATAAACACAAAGCACGAAATTAACAAGGAGAAATTCAATATTTTAGGATATCTAGGGTTTTCGATTTCACCGGATTAATCCTGCTCAAAACATCAAATTTAATCAACTAGTGTTTATTCCTATGTTGATGACAAACTTCCCTAATGTAATCACTAATCTTTCTCAAGCATTAGCAAACTACCATAACAAGCCAGTTTTCACCTCTCGGTCTCAAACTCCAAACCTATCATGATTTATTAAGAACAAGAAATTCATAGTATCACACAAGCCTCATAGATATCTCTATCCTATGACAATCTCATGGTATTTAATCAAAGTCTAATTCAACTATCACTTCTCAGTCTCAAATTGAATCACAAATCAATGAAAAAGGGCGCGCACACTTTCACAAGCATTAAGAATAGATTAAACACTCAACATAGATATGAATAAACATCAAAATTGAATTAAACCATAATGAATTTGAACAATCATAATCCGGCTACATCGTAGCCCTAGAAAAAGAAATTTAGTTCATAATGAAACTAAACAACATCCTAAATAATGTTCTAAACATGATGAGAAAAGGAAAAGAACTGATTTATGAATCGGAATTGTCGCGATCCGTCTCCGGAATTGCTATTCTTCTTCTCCAATTTTCCTATTGCTCTCTTCTCCTTTTTCTCCTCTCAAAATCTCCGAAAATCTCCCCTTTTGAACCCTAAAAAGATTCTATTTATAGCCATGGATCGAAAGATTTGGAATTTGAATTTCAAATTCGGAGAATCAAAACAAATTTCGCAAGATCCCGCATTGGCGCCTAGGCCCTCTTTTTCTGCGCCTAGGCCCTAAACTGGGTTTCACGATTTGCGCCTAGGCGCTACTGAAACAGCGCCTAGGCCTTGAACCATCGGGTTTTTGTACTGAAAAACTCAATACAAGCGCCTAGGCCCCATAAAATTGATGCGTAGGCGCCCAATACTCTTCAAAACACAATCTTCACACCAAAGCATGCCAAACGCTCTATTTTAGCTCCAATCGCGCCGAAAAACAACGAACCCATCTTTTTACTTGAATCCTACAAAAGAGAATAAAACGAAGTGAAAGCCCTAAAAACAAATTGAAAACCAACAAAATAATAAGTTAAAAGTATCCAATTAATTAGTCTAAATCTAACTTATCAAAAACAAAGTGACGGATACATACATATGTATGTGTGTGTGTGTGTGTATACACACACATATAACATGATATAAATAAAAGACAAATGGGCAAAATAAAAATATAATAATGTATGTCCAAAAGATGCCGACCGTGAGGACAACTAGTACCAGAGGATATGCATCTGTTCTGAGTTACACTGCTGATTGTAATTCCCATTACTCAGATGTCAATTGCTATTAGTCAAAAATATTTGGTTGGAAAATAAGTTTTAGTTTCATAGCCAAGCTTTGAATGTCCCAATACTAAGAATAAAGATAGAAAAATCAAAGAAAACTATTGGTTATTGAATCACCACCGAGTGAGATGACCTACCGCTAATGAATTATTTTGATGAATTTTTGGTCAAAGGTTTGAGTGTCTTAAATATGAAGATTTGCCTTTAGTAATCTGATTCTCGATTTAGAATATGCCTAGAATCATGATTTATGTATCTTTACCGTTAACACATTGATGGGGTTAGAATGACAACATCCTTACTGTAGAATTGGGCGTGGTAACATGGTTTTCAATGCACATTCCTATTATTGTTTTGGGAGCTTCTTTAATTACACATAGAGGAGTATGTTAACCTTGGTCGCTACTTTCGCTAACATTTTTGAGGAAGAAAAACAAAAGGCTTTTTTTACACCGGTGCTCTTGAACTTATTGTATAATTGCATTTTGTACTCTATCTTTTTATTTATTTATTTATTTTTGGAAATTTTCCGCCTGAGCTTCTGTTTGGGGCAATGTTTCCAAACGGTAAAATGTCGTATGGATTCAAAACTCCTAACTCTATATCAAACTTTCTCCATCTTTCATTTTCAAAAAAACTCAAACTTTAAAAGTTTATAATTTTCTCATTTCAAAACGAAATGAAATGATTCTTACGTCAAAATACTCATAATGATGAGACGAGAAAGACAATATCCATTTTGTATTTTTTCCGAATGTATTTTAAATTTTTTCACTATTTTTTATATTACAGAACTTTTCTAAAAATCTTATCTCCAAACTTATATTTCTAACCCAATCTCCAAAACATCATCTCCAGACGTCCTCTCAAACGGGTCATAAATTTATATAGCAAAACTTATTTAATCGATAACACTGTTTTTTTTATATGGAAATTGATATATAACTTACACATAAATCATCAATCAATAAAAAATAACAGGAATGGTAAAAATATGAATCTTTCACAAGGAGAGAATATTTAAAGTGGGCCAACAAAAGGTAACAATTAATATTTTGGCCCATGGAAATGCCATTAAGAGGGTACTTGGAGCCCAGATTCAGAAAATCTTCAAATTGGGCCCACTGTGCTTCTGGTCTAGTACCAAGAAAGAAGAAGAATCTATCAGAATCTGATTTTCTTGTTTGTTTACAATTGGAATTCAAGAGTTTTCTCAAAAAACATAACATCAAAACATGACATGCATGCCATCTGATCTTTTGCTTGCATTTGCCTGTGTGCCACTGAAACCATATTTAAGCTCACCAATCCAGAATCTTTTTCTTTTCCTTTTTTTTTTATTTTTTTTATTTCTGAAGTTCAAAAGAGAACCCGGATTTGTCAGCATTCCTTCCTCTTATGTTTTCCAAACTAATAAATTTTCTAGATTGTCTTAGAGGGGCCAAAAAAAAAAAAAAAAAAGGAAAAAAGGGAACATACAGAATCAGGTAAGTTAGGTAAGTAACAAGTATATAGAAGTAAGTAACCTAATACTTACAAATCTATCGAAAGAGGAGATTATTCTAAATTAAAATATTATATATAAATTAAAAATTCTTAATAAGGATAATTACATACAAAATAGCAATTTTTCCTAATACTAATACTATCTTTCCTAATAGTTCGTAGTAAATAAAAGCTTCACTAGTCTTGAAACTTTACATGTCAATAAGTACAAATTTATCTTTGCTTTAATTATTATCGGTTTAATCTCATTTTAGTCTCTGAATTTTAAAACGTCCAAAATCAGTACTCAAACTATCAAATCTATCTCACAATAGTCTTATGTCCAAAACATTGTGGATAGTTAATTATCAGGTCAAGATCACTTGACACTTGCGTCCAAGGTGTTTTTACACAGTTTCTAAAATTAGAATTCAAGTTAAAAAAAGATTCTAAGATGTGAAAATGATAAAATTAACCCTGGCAAACACATTTTTCATCTTTACTTCGTAATTTTTAACAACGTTCTGGACCGAAAAACTGATATGAGATAAATTAATAGTTCAAATATTAGTTCTGGTATATTTTAAAGTTCAGGAATTAGAATAGATTTGAATCTTCAAACCGAGGATGAAATTAACCCTAACTAGTACTAAACTCAAACAAAGGAGAACATTGGCAGAGACAATTTCAGCCTTTCACAACCCATAACGTGTTTGCATAGCATATCGTAATAGTTCGAGGCCTAAAGTGAAAGACCAAAGTTTCTCTCTTTTCTTTTCATTTCCTTTTATCAAAAAGAAATCATAAAGTAATTGAAAGAGCAACCTTCTTTCATAGCTCTCTTAATGAATGAAGAAAAAGAGAAAAAAGCTTCCTCATTTTACTTTTCAAAAGGTTGCACACATGAGGCAATATTGGGGGGTCACTGCTCAATATAGTGGAGGAAAAACTTTGGTGTCCCCAATATCTAGAAAAAATAATAATAATAATAATATTAACACATTGTGTCAAATCAAAGCTAATCATTATTTAGTTATTATCTCAATCCTCGGATATTGGAAACACTAATATTTAATTACTAATCAGCATTTATTAATTCTCAACACTAAGTAGTAATGATTTCTTGTGTGATTGACCCGGAAAGAAATTTTGTTTTCTCCTCAAAATTTCAATGGGAAAAGCTGATAGTTTTTCATTATTGCCCTTATTATTATCATTTTGAGAATTTGTGGTAAAAAAATCTATACTTTTTATTATGGGTAGTGATTCAATTTTTCAACAGTCTAATTCATAATTAAAAATAATTTTACGTTATGTATTATAAATTTTTAACATGAATATTAATAAAATAGACTATCAAAATAATAATTCAATAACTAAAGGATTGTTTGAAATAATTATTCGAGATGAAATTTTTCCTATTTAATTTCAAAACTTCAAAATCTACATCTAACTTTATGTCTCTTAAATTTTTATGAAATTCAAATTTCAAAAATCCATAACTTTCTTATCTCAAATTGAAATGAGATGATTCTCGTATCAACAACAAGAGAAACAAAATAAGATCTGTATTACATGTCTTTTTCCGAACAGATTTCAGATTTTGACGTTTTTTTAATATCACAATTCATTTTTAATCTACACTTCAACTAAACACACATTTTAATTCCAATTTACAAAACTATAACTCCAACCGATATTTTAAACGGGCCCTAAAAAACAGTTTTTATCAATAATAATTAAAAAAAAAAAAGACAAATACTAGAGTAGAATTCCCTTATCATTTTAGGAGCAAAGTTTTGAAAAATGCTGTATATCTTGATGTATTAATCATCGAGTGATTGTTCAAGTACTTCCAAGCTACAGTGGAGACAAATGAGGAGTAAAAAGTAAATTGAAAGAAGAGGACTGGCCGGAGCCGCATAGTAGCTTCAAAAGAAACAGAGACAAAGTGGGGTCCGGTTTTTCGGGGTTCTAAAATATTCAAACAAAATCTCATCAATTGAAAATGTTAAAAAATTAAAATACAAGGCGATATGGGAATTGGGTGGACGTAGAAGCGGGATAGTTCAAATATTTTCAAGTTTGTCTGCTTTCGTACAACAATTTTTATTAAAAAAAAAAAGAAAAAAAGAAAAATCAGTTTGAAAACTTTGCAACATTTGTCAATTTTTCTATAAAAATTTGGTGTCTGTCCAAAGACAAGAAAGTGAAAAACATAAAATCAAAATGAAAATTACAGTGTTAAATTCTTTTTTTTTTTTTTCCTTTTCTATAATATCGCAAGACCGAGTTTTAGATTGTAACCAAAATATGCTTAATAGTTATGTGGACCAAATACATAATAAT
This sequence comes from Ficus hirta, assembly GCA_038430175.1. NCBI lineage: Eukaryota > Viridiplantae > Streptophyta > Magnoliopsida > Rosales > Moraceae > Ficus > Ficus hirta. The sequence goes on from CM076588.1 coordinate 16,680,363, forward strand.
AAAATCTATAGAATTCAGTTATTTGACAATTGCAACAGCCTTAATAGTGGACCTTTTTTTTCTCTTAGAGATTGAAACTATAATTCCATCCAACAACAGAAAAATAAGATCTAAAAGGGAATTATAGGCTAACATTAACTTTTGAAATCTACACACACTTTTCTTGTGTTTCTTTTCCACTACTCTCTCTCAAGAGCCCCAAATACTTTTTTTTTTTTTTTTGCCCAATGATTGGATTGGAATTGCTTAAGCTCGTTACCAAAAATCATCTAAATTTCAAACTTTTTTTTTTTTTTTTTGGGTTTTAGATTTTCAAATCTTTCACCATCTCCTCTGCAAGAAAATCTTCTCTGGTTCTCTCCCACAATCTGAGGACCTCTCAAGCTTGCCCATCACAGCATTCTTGAAACTAATGGCCTCTTGAGCTTGTGAACATGACCTCTGCATCCTAACCCCACTAAGGCTATTCCTTGACTCTATCAGCTCATTCAGCGAAAGCCGCTTCTTCGTCCCCGTCCCCGTCCCCGTCCCCATCCCCGGCTCTGGCCGCTGCTTCGGCGCGCTATAGGATCTCAATTTGGCCTTAAACGACTGAGTGTTCGCCATGTAATTCGGAAAATTCCCGTACCCCTTGAAGTAATTATCCGCGCAGACGCTCTTCGCAGGCGTGGTAGGCGCATTCGAGTTGAGAAACCGCGGCGTGCTCTGCGCGGTGGAGAACCGGCATTCGTCGCCCGTGATCCCCCAGTCGGGGTCGGGGATCGAAATTCGGCTCGGTGCTCGACCCGGGAGCGGCGAGGACATCGCTTGGTAACTCGATTCCTCTCCGAAATCCGACACCGAGGTGATCGTCCTCCGAGACCTGGATTTAGGCCTCCCTGTATCAACCTCCACAATCTTGGGACTCCCATCAATGGCGTTGAAACTGGTCTCCAGAGAAGCAGAGAGCCTTCTGCTATGGCTTGGAACCGTGTGTTCACTTCTGGTGTCATCAAATCTCTCCTGCAAATTCGACTGAACCCGAAAAATTTATTGCCAAAAAAGAATAATAATAAACAAAAACTCTGGAATTGAATTAAATGCCAAGAACAGATCCCAGATAGGGGTGTTTTTGAAAAAGAAAAACAATTTAAAGCTCCTTTTACCATGGATTTTCGTGCTCGGGCTTCGAATCTATTGCCTTCATTGGCGTTGTTGAGTAAGAGCGCGCGAGTTTTTTGCGAGCGAACTGTGGCTTGTGCTCTTATCAGAGCTTGCATACTGTGGAGAGTCGCTGTTGCCTGTTTTCTCACTAAATATCCTCTCACCAAAGCCTGCAACTTCACCAGCCCCTTTAATGCTCTCAAAGCCTTCCTCGCCTGTTCCCAGTTTAATCAAAACAAAACCCAGAAATTAAACACAATTAGAATTCATAACAAAGCACATAATTTGAAAGAAAAATGGAAAAGAGAGAGAACCCAGGTACCAAATAGCCTCTAAAGACGGTTTGAATCTTGACAGCAGCGCATTTCTCGCGGCTGCTGCCGACGAACATGGAGCTTCTGCCGTGGCTGGTCAGCCTGACTACGGCGACGGCGGCTTGTGCGGCTGCCACGGCGGCGTCAGCGGCGGCTGCTGTGGCGGCGGCGACGGCGATTGCGTGCTTGCTCTGTTCCGTCTCTGTTTCGGTGTAGTAAGATCTGAGCCAGGCGGCCTCGGCGGGTGAGAGGTTCGGCGGAATGGTGGCCGGATTGTAGCAGAGCTCGTCGGACTCCGAGTCTCTTCCGAAGCTGCCGCTGCAGACTTTCTTGTCTCTCAACTGTTGTTGTTGTTGTTGTTGTTGTTCTCTGTTCTTGTTCAGCCCAAACAAGCCCTTAAGCCACCTTATTGCTCTGCCCATTTTCGTGGTGTTTGAGCTCAGAGATAATGGAAGGGAAGACTACACAGAGGGAAGAGAAATGGGTTTTTGTTAGATTTGCAGTTTCTGTTTTCTAGAGCCAAAGAAGAAGAAGAGGAAAAAGCTGAGGAAATAAACAGGGTTTTTCTCTGTTTTTTTTTTTTTTTTTTTTTTTTCAGCTCATGATCTTTATATAGGTACATATATATATATATATTTCCTTCCCTGTTGTGCTTTCACTGAACAACCGTAAAATGTTCCAAATGAGATGAAAAGAGAATGGCTTTTTGCTTTTCTCTTATGGGCATTTCAAGTTCTGTTCTTTGAAAAAGAAAATTAAAAAAAAAAAGAGAAAAGAAAATAGTTCTAAGTGAAGTGAAATGAGAAAATCTCTGTCAAACCCGCGTGAGAATGTGCGTTACATGACAAAAACATCTTGCAAAAGAAAGCATGCAGGAGTTACAATATATATACATATATACGTATACAATATGTATACCTATTATTATTATATAAAACTCAAGTTTTTTACTATTTAAAATTTTAGTGTCTATTTTATTATTTTGTTTGCTTTTTTTAAATTTTTTTCTTTTTTTTTTTATAAAATCGTTTGATACTTTTTACTCTTTAGTGCAATAATTTTTTATTATTATTTTTTATCTTTTGAGCTGAAAAGTTTTTACTTGTTTCATTTTTTACTTTTTTTTTTTTTTACATCTTTTGCTCTTAATTTTTTAAAAAATACTTTTGATTTACTCATTTTATTTAGTAATTTTATATCTACTTTCTTTTTAAATTAAAAAAATTAAAAAATAATATACATAGATATATAACAAATTAAATCCACACATGCGAAACATGTACATATAACTAGTATAATTAAAAATGGTGAATTAAAGAGAGGAAATTGATTGGAAGTAACAGAAAAAAAGAAAGGATAAACAAAGTGTTTGGAGTAATCAAAATAATGAGGATTATTAACAGTAAAAATAAAATAATCACAGAGAGGAAAGAGTAACCCCACCTTGGTAGAATCAGATTCCCATTAGAAAAAGGAAAAGAAAAAAAAAGTAAAAAAAGTAGTAGTAAAAGGAGAAAACAGAAGGAAAGCGATCGGAAACGCTCGAATTTTCACTCCTCCAATGAGAAACTCAAAAAAGCTTTTTTTTTTTTTTTTTTCTTCCTTCCTTCCAAATGAGAAAGAGAAAACTCATCAGATTTTTTTTTAACTCTCTCTTTCTCTCTCTAAAATTTCTCTTTGTATCTCTCTCTCTCTCTCTCTCTCTTCAATTTTACTTTTCTGGAGCGACGTGTCTTAAAAAAGAAAGATACCTCAGTGTGCTCAGCCTCTGACAGTCCCGTGAATCCCTGCGTTTTTTTTTTAAATTTTTTTATTATACTCTTCTCTTGACTTGTATATAAATCAGAAATAATTATTCTAAAACCCCACTTTATTTTCTCTTATTTTCCAAAGTAAAATAAATGGGATTTTTAAGTGCACTATTTTTTCTATAGGAGTTTTCGTTTTCCAGCTCTCAAATCCCAAAACCTCAAATAAAGTTGATGCGAATTGGGAAGAACTCTCAGCTCTCTAACTTTGTTGAGTGAAGAAGACAATCATTCTGCTTGCTTTCTGCAACGTGCTTCATCGTATTCCTGATTAGTAATTAATGCACAATGCCAAGCCAAGATAGTGATTTGTTTTTTTGTAATATATACAATTTAGTTGAAATTTGTAGTTTTCAATTAGGATGTAAAAGTGATTGTAAGGATTCTTTAGCGATAATTTCACATATATGATTTTGTGAAAAAGTATAGTATTTGAATTCTCGCATATTGAAAATTTAGGAGAAAAAATGTATAATTATTAGAAGAAAAAAAAACTAAAAAAAATATTATATGTGTTTAATCATTATACAATTCCTTACATTTTTTGCACGTCTGATCCTCAGATTTCGTTGGGAGAGATAAATATTTACGCAAACAGAAGTACTGCAACCGCAAGGATTGTACAAGTTTGAAACTCAATTGTCAAGATTTTTAAATTGAGGACTCGAGTATCAAAGGTTTAAAAGTTTAAGAACTGTAGACGCAAGCTGCCATTTTTTGGGGAAAAAAAAACTTTCTAAATTAGCAATATCAGTTTCCACTGCATAAAGTAACAAACATAACAATTGGATCTTTTTATGATATGACTTTATACCGGAAATGTATGTTTTTTATCATTGAATCTGGTCAAATTTACATTAGAATAAAAACGTCTACATAGCATACAGTTTCTAATATATATAGGATTTGGCGATTGAAAAACATAATATTATTAGTAGAGCATTTTTCATGTGTTGCTGCAGAAATATCCTAAGTTTGGGGACCTAATTGTCAATATCTTTAAATCACGATCCAAATTCAAATATCTAAAAGTTTGGGGATGGGAGACGCAAAACGCCATTTGTCAAAAATGACTTCCAAAATTCAGATATATAAATTAACAAATCCAAACATAACAAAAGTTTCCATTTTCCTTTATATTATAAAAGCTTTTGTTTAAAATATATATTTTATTAAATATTACCATAAATTCAATTTCTAAATTCCTTTACTAAGAATATACTGTGACATTTTTTAACATTATTTAATTGTGATAATCACCAACTATCATAGATGGTATTATTGGGATTTTTTTTGTTTTTTTTTTGTTTTTGTTTTTGGTAAAAAGACGCACGATATTATTTCTTTAGTAAGTTTAAAAAATCAATAGTATTTTTACGTCTCTTCCGACCTAACACATAAAGCGAGACTCGAGTAATTATTATTTGAAATGAATGTCTCAAATAAATTTTTTTTTGTCATTTTACATCATCACCAATGATAAGACGTAAAATATATATATTTTTTGGGAAGTAAGACGTAAAATATTATTGTGGTTAGGATCATGTTGTTGTATATTCCTCATGTGTCTCTTCATTAATTTGTTTTTGAAAAAGATCCATCTCGAGCGACTGTGTTGTACGTGACGATGAGAATTCCTTTTCACTGTTTCCTCAACTAGTCACCCCTGCCCTGCCAATTATTATTATTATTATTTTTTTTGATAGAAATTATTATTATTATTATTATTTTTTAAACCACACCCTGTAGCCTTTTTCTCCAGCAACTCTGATACGCAGATTAAAGACGATAATTAAAGCTTCTTCTTCCACTCTATATATATATGCCCGTACCTGTACGTACCGTGTATAGGATATAAGCATATCAGTTCAGTCAAGAGTCGTTTCCTAATAATATTTTTTGCAATATCTATACTCTATAGTGTGTATGCATTACATTTCCGTCGTCAGCTTTTAAACACTATGCATGAGCGTACAATATATATATGTGTATAATTTATCAAAATGTGTGTATATATACGGGGGGGCAGAGTCAGGAATATTTTTCAATGACAAGATACATTAAATTTTTTTAAGATAAACAATTTTAATAGGGACTAATATGAGAATTTTTTATTTTAGTAGGTTTATATAATGATTTTAATTTTAGTGGGGATAAAGTAAGAAAATTATAAACTTTTTTTATTGGAATAAATATTAGTGGGAGTTATGTGAGAATTTTTTATCTTTAATAGGGACCAAATATGGACTATATGAGAATATTTATATTCAATAGGGGCAAATTATAAAAATTAAAAAAATTTTAAGACAAAATTAAAAGCACACAAAATTTAAGTGGGGGCTACATCCCCTACTCACACCCCCCTCCCTCACCTGTGTGTGTATATGCTATAGATTATAGAGTAATACCTCGTATGAGCTAGCTCAACAAGTGGGAGGAATGAGACGGATTTGAACTCATAATATTTGTGAGTGCAAATAAAATCTCAAATTTTAAAATTTGGTAGTGTTTTTGTTTATTTTAAAGGCATTGTCGCTATACGCATCCGAGGGAGGAAGGGGAAAAAAAAAAAAAAAAAAAACTGGAGCAGTGCATCTTGCATGAATATAAATACTCATCTTAATTGCATATATTAATTCTAATTTCTAAGGAAAAAAAAAGATGTTACACCTCCGTTTGATTAGTTAGTTGCAGATTAATTTTTAAGTTGGAGTTAGTTGACTTTTTAAAAACTAGTTCATAATTATGCACTGTTGGATCTTTGTCAATAAATTTGTATATGCATATATAAGATTCTGAATATAATTTGACTTCCGCGGATGTTATTCGGATAGGATTTAATGTTTAAAGACATATAAACGAAATTAACATATAAAATGAAATTTTAAATTAGGCTAACTTGCATTGATGTCCATGAAATTATCATACATGATTGTAATTTGTATATTGAAACTTTAATTTTGACAATTTACACTATTAATTTATAAATATATAACAATCTACATTTCATTAATAACAACATCAATCTTTTAATGAAAATTGACACATAACTAGTATATAGATAATTAGTTAAGAGTATAAAATGTCTTATTTTCATCAGTATTAACTAAAATTTATATTTAAAATAAGGTTTATTACAATTTTCAATTTTAATAAAGCTTAAATGTTAAATATCTTAACCTCAATACATTTGATTTAAAATAAATAAAAAAAATGATCATTCATATACAAGTCATATGTCAATTTTATTAAAGTAATAATAATATCACTATTAAGAGGGGATTAATTACTATAAATTTATAAATTCAAAATCTAAATTGTCAAAATTAAAATTTATAGTGTAAATTATAACCTATGATAAATTTAAAGTACATGGGTTCAAAAATCCATGAAGTTAATATTGATGACATGTCGTGACTAGAAGATAGTTATTTGTCTCCTATTTTCTAGAAAAATACTCATACCATTTGACTAGAAGATAGTGCATTTGATTTTTGTTTCCTTTTTTCTTTTTTCTTTTTTCTTTTTTCTTTTTTCTTTTTTTCTGATGTGGAGGATTTTAACCCTTTCATCTGAATCAGTGGAAGATTATGTATATATCTTCAAATATATCTTTCAATCATTAGAAAAGTGACAATCGAGAGGTATACTATACAAATAAATACTTTAAAAAATAATGCATCTCCAAAGTTTCTATTTACCTTTTTTTTTTCTTTTTGCTGAACAAAGTCTGCATTTACTCAATTATCCTCTCTTTAACTCTCTTTCTCTTCTTTTTTTTTCCTTCTTTCTTATGAATGATATCCTTTATTTTCTTTTGCCTAACCAATATTAGTTTTCACAAAAAATCAGTAGACTTTTTGGTAGGGTCTTAAAAATTAAATTTTATTGGTAAGACAAAATTTTAAATCAATTAAATCTTTATCAAGTTTCATTAACTTATCATTTTTTTTACTTGATTAAAATAACCACAATAAACCATCCAAGTTTTTGACCACTCGGCAATTATTAAATTAAAAAGGGCAGGGGTGAAATGGTAATTTTGAGTGGAACCTTTGGTTTGTTAGACTAGCTGGCATATGAAGTACGAACAAAAAAGTGTGTGAGGTAGTTTTGGAAGGGGAGTGGGTATTTTTGGGAAACGACACCCAAATTCGTACGTCGTTTTCTTGAGGCTTTCATCATTGGCATACGATCGCAACGACGACTTTTTCAATCTGCTCTCATTGCACTGTCAGGCTGACATATTGCCCTCCTTTGACTTCTTTATTACGGAATTGCCCTGCGTTGACTAACTTACTCTTGCGGTCTTTACTTTCTTTACTTAGTTACTGGATTTGCTTTGCACTTTTTTTGCAGTTGTACTTCTAACCTCATGTGGCTTAGGACTGTTTAGGAAAACCGGAAAACCGAAGATCATCCGCTTACTAATCAAAAAATGCATTGTTTAGAAAAACAACGTAAAAATGAAAATCACCTACCTACTTATTGAAAACTTGGACACGAGATCCCGAATGGAAACCGACTTAAGTTTGGTTGGAAAATTTAACCGAGACTCTCATCTTCAGCTCTGTTTTTTGTTCAAATTTAGAGGTCGGTTGGGCAGGATCAGCTAAAGCTTTAGTGCCGTTTAGTTTGTCTAGTCAGTGCACATTAAAACAAGTGAAATCGAAGTAGCCCTCTCGGAACCCAAACTTTCTCTGTAATGAGTCAGATAGCATTAGTACGACGCGTAACTCTGAGTTTAAACCCTGAAATGAAATGAAGTAGCAAATATCCACCAATGAATTGCTTCAGCTTTTGCTTTTAATTTATACATCTATTTCAAATTTTGGACTGTTTTTTTAGCACCATCAAACCAGAATATCCAATGCCAATGCACATCAAATTTATAGTCCAAAAAAACTTAAAAAAAAAAAAAAAAAACTGAAAACCTAGCCTGTAAGCTTCCTAGTGACCTCCAAGTTACCTGTAGCAAAACTGAACAAAACCAAGGCAAACCGCTTAGCGGTGGAGCTGGGGGAGGGGGAGCGGGTGGGGGCTTTAGCCCCATTGAAATTTTTTGTTCCTTTAAATTTATCTCAAAATTTTTTTATTTTTACAATTTACCCCATTAAAAATAAAAAATTCTCATATATTTCCTATTTTGTCCCACTAAAAACAAATAATTCTTACATAATCCTTACTAAACTTAATACTATGTTTATAATTTTACTTCTTTGTCCCCATTAAAATTAAAATTTTTCACATCCTCCCCCACTAAAATTTATACATTGGAAAAAAAAAAAGTTTGGTGTACGCCTCCACTGAAATATATTTATAACTCTACCCCTGAAACCGTCAACTTATAAATGGTCGGAAAACCAAACGAAATTGTCCTGCTCGACTCGGTCACTAGTTTCAGTTTTTGAAAATCGATAAGTTCTATCTGAAATCGAAACCAATGGTTTTTTTTTTTTCACCCCTTTTTACTTAAGCGTAGCAAGTATGTATGTATGTGTGTGTGTGTATGTGTATGTGTATATATATATGTGACCACTCTTTGATGGACAGTTGGTAGTGTACTCTAGTAATATATATGCTGTAAGCTGCAAATGGATTTGTAACTTCTAAAACTTGGAAGGCTTGGAAAATGCTTTAGTTTATGTGTAAAAATAATTAATTAGATGAACATGATTCAAAATACAACAACTAACGATGGTGATAGGTCTTACAGCAATAGTATGTTAAGTATGGTTATTGGTGTTGAGAGTGACTCTGAATAAATATTTATTTACTAAAGTATAATTAACAACTCAACAATTAGATACGAGCTAATCCAATATATTATTATTATACAATTCATGGAAGATTATCCATTTGGAAAATATTGTTCTAATGCATGGAAGAAGACCATAAGCTTTTCCAAATTAGATTGGGATTTTTTTTTAATTTGAATTCAATTAGATTGGGACATTTGCTACACTCTTAGCTGTATTGTTTAATAGGGTGGGTTATTAATTGCATAATTACATCTTTTAAATTCAATTATTATTTTTTAATTTGTTCTTTTGTTTTCAGAGACTACAAAGATATCATTTGAATATGAAAACTTGATTCAATTTCATCTCTCACATACTTTGTGAGTGTAATAGATTGGACAAATAATTTAAATATCCTTAAACAGTTTTAAATAATATCTAAAAACAGAGCGATAAATTAAGAAATAACTAAAACTAAAAGGTACAATAATGCAAAAAAAAAAAAAAAAAAATTTTGGTAAATAGGTACAATTATGCAATTAAAGCCTTGTTGAATATGAAACTAGCTCAGTTGAATAATTTTCTTTATTCTCTTGACATAAACTTGTGTCTTTTCAGGTTTCCTTTTTTTTTTTTTATAAATATATATATATATATTTATTCTACCCGTGAATTATATTAAACAGATCCATAGAATTTAATCATTCATAACAATGGAGCCCTATTAAAGACATAAATCACGAGTCAAGTCCTCTATTTTAGCTAGTTACAAAAGAGTACCAACTCACTTGCCTTCTCAATATTTTCCCTCCAATTATGGCTATATTTACATATACTAGATATACTTCATCCTCAATAATATCACCCACACAACAAAGTTTGTACGTATTATTACCAGGAAATAATAATGGACCTCGGAAATGAAAATCTTTTTAATTATCAAAACAACTAGGAATAATGAAAACTAAATGAGTTGGGTAAGTTTCGTGTCCAAATGGGCATTCTTTGTTTCCTCCAAAAAAATCTACAACAAAATATCTCCCTTTAACCTTATCATGTTATATAATTTTAAATAAAAAATTACATATAAACTAATTAATTATTACAAATTTTTAAATAAAAACTTACAAATCAGAAAAAAAAAAAGAAAAAGAAAAATATAACTGTAAGATATATCTATCTGCCTTATAGTTGGATATAAAAAATTTTCATATATGTATATATATATATGTAGCTTATAGCTCTAGTGTACTGTGAGGCTCTGCAATGCCAATGGCAATAATAAACCCTACATACCCAACTGAAGGATGTGGAGTTAATGTTGTTAATATATACAGAGCTATTATCAGTCTGTTACCAATATATATATATATATATTTTCCTCTCTCGTTTAAGAAACAAAGTAAATAAATAAACGTACTAGCAATGCAAAGTACAGACCCCACTTGCCCATGACCAAATTTCAAAATATTGACGAACCAAATTTATGGTAGAAAGGACTACACTTACGTCCCAATAGTTTGGTAGGTACATGTTAAGTAGTAGAGCTTAATTATATATGTTGATGTAAATGTAACAAGTAGAGAACAATTTTTCTTATACAAAGAAGGACAAAGGATTGAGCAAATAAATATAGAGAAACTGAGATATGTATAATTTTCTCATGTAATTATTATTATTGTTTTATCTTGACAAATTACTACAGCGATTGAAAATAGACAGAGCTATCACATTAAAGATAATTCACTATAAATCTTACATGTTCTTATTTGTTTATTTTCTCAAGTAATTTTATTGCTCTCATAAATATAAAATTAGTGCATCCAATTCTCAATAGTACATATACATATCCTTTTGTTTTTTAGATGATCACATAGAAAAATGATCTAAGTGGTTACGATCTAACTGTCACCAAAAGAAAATGGGAAAAATTTCAACAGATAAGATCGTTTTTAAACTTCGACTATGGGATAATATTTTGGGGCGCAAAATGCATGCTACTTAGAAGCCCTTTCCCACTGAATAAACCACGTACCCCTTTTGGACTATATCCACTGCCCCTGCTTCTCAAAACGTACGTACATAACCCTAATTTCTCCAAAAACAACAAAACAAAATGCAGAAGAAAAAAAAGAAAAACATTTTCACCTAGATGTATAGATAAACACAAAGAAGTATTCTCGTGAACCTCTTTTGAGTGACTTTTTTTTAAAAAAAAAATAAATTTGGAGCACACACACATAGATATATTTATGGGATGCCACTGTTGTACTCGGTTGGATGTTCAAAGAAAGATGGTACAATCTGAAAAGTTAAATATCTCTGTCCATCTTTTCTCTCATCAGCACTGTTTATTTTTGCATCTAACGATCTCAAAAGATCTACCGTACGTATCCGATAAAAAGAGATTGTTGGACACAAGTGTTGCCGTGTGTGTTTTTGTGTGTGTGTGTGTGTGTGTGTATATATTTGTCAAAACTAGCATCGTTTGCAATATCCTCTTTCTCTGCCCATTTCAAAACATGATGACTATGTATTGATGGGGGGTTATGGGACAACAGTGGCGGTACCAGTCAGCCAAATCATTTGACACATGTATATGTATATACACACATATATATCTATATATATATATATATAGAGAGAGAGAGAGAGAGAGAGAGAGAGAGAGAGGACCGTTCACCCTTGTGGTTGAAGTGATGATCGGTTGACTTATTTAGGTACTTTTTCCCTGAGGCTCCTTTTATTATTGGCCATACGGTGGGGGATTTTTTTTTTTTTTTTTGCAGAGTTGAGTAAGTGTATATATATATATATAGCTATACAGCTAGAAACACAGGCCTGATTTGCAAAGCTTAAAGCTATATAATAATAAAGTAGCTGTGACATGCATGGAAGAGCTGTAAATTGTGGTCAGGAATTAGTAGTATAGCTAGCTAGGTCAAGAAGACAAGTGGATGAAACTTGGATATATGTGTATAGCTAGCTAGGTTTCTCTTTGTGGAAAGGTCATGTTTTCTGTTGTAAATATCTCTAGCTGTTGGAAAACGGCTGTGTTTGTGCTACTGGTTTTAAAATTGGTTGTTACTTTTCACACCTTCCTTTTTTTTATTTATTAATTTCTTTGAACTTGAAAATGAAAAATTTGAACTCTACATTAAAATAAAATTAGATATGAAATTATCGATAAATTATATCTATAATCACCTTATAAAGGGCATTAATTTTATTACTATATTTATTTCTTTTTTGATTTTAATGTTTTAGTGATATACGTTCCCTTCCTATTAAGGTTGAGAACTTTTTCAGATGACACCTCTACTCTATAGTTGGGCTGTTGGAGACTATTGGTCCTGGTTTCCCAGCTGGCCCAAGTGTACGTATTGTCCCTATTGGGCTTTGGAACTTTTTCAGCCATATTGTTGGAAAGGGGTACCATTTGGGTTATGGGATAACCTCATTTGGTCAAAGTACTTTCACCGCTACGGAGGGTTAGTTTGAGATTGCTGTACTTTTATCATAATTTCTACTTTTACTTATAATAAAATGAGAAGTAGAAATTAAAATCAAAAGTTAAAAATTTTAATTTATTCAAATAACTATTAAAATATATTAGCATTTGTGTAAATAATTTTTGAGTACTTTTACCAAACATAATATTTACATTGTAATTTGTGTAAAGGACTTTTGAAAAAGCCAAAAATATTACTAAACTAAACCTAAGGCTCTCTTACCCAGCATTCAGGGATTGAATCTCATTATTCATTATGAAGCTATAATTGTATCTCTCCCATGACCTGTCAAGTTAGATTAGTCTTTGATGAATTTAGACTCTTTGGATGTTTAAGTGAGAAAGAATGGATCAGATCCTTCTTCCGTTTCATCAATGGTTTCAGTAGATTCTCATATTGACGCTAGTCCGAGAACGTGAAAATACCATTGATCTCATTTTTTATTATTGGCAATGAAAAAACATCATAAAAAAAATGATAGATAAGATTGGTGATGAGGACGTTGCCAAAAGAAGAGAAAGAAAAACATAAGGCTAATTTTTTTAAGGAAAAAATTTAAAAAAATACTAAGAATATCAACTATATATCCTAATTCTTAAATACTAACCCACGTGACATATGTGTTATTATTTTTTTTGTTGGAAGTTTTTAAAATTAAAAGATTGTGTCCACCGGTGAAAAAGATGACTACTACCGATAATTTATTTATAAATATACTATATACTTAAATTAAATATATTATTTATTTCTTTTCAGTTTCCATAAGTATGCTATTTACTTATCTCTCCTATAAACTTAGGTCCCGTTTTGACTCACCATTTTAAAACAAAAATTTTTATTTTGAAATAAGAATCTAAAATGAACAATTTGAGAGAAAGAAAAAATGACTGTAGTGCAACTTTTAAAAAGAGAAAATGTAGATTTAGATTTAAAACCAGATGATTTTTATTTTTATTTTTATTTTGGAAACGATGGACCAAACACAGCTGAGAAAACCCATTCTTTAAAGTTTTGCTGGAGTTAAGCCCATCATCGCCTTGGTGTTCTACAGGTTTCACCTGTCCAGCCTTGTGAATTAAGTTTGGATGAAACTTAACCAAATGGCTTGTCCTGTAAAAATCCAGCCTACAGAAGTTTAATTAAATTAAATTTAAAAGCCCAGATATAAAGAATCAATTTTAGTGATGTTAACAGGTTCAAAAAGTAGAAACTAGCTACCAAAAATTGGCAAATTTTCAAGCCTAGCGAGTCCAAGACAATCAACACATGGCTAGCTATTTGTCTTGCGACTGCCCAACTGTTTTTGGAGCTTTAGAAACTCGCATAAGCAGACCATTATCACATCAATTTTAGGTCCCATAAATTAACTAATCCTATTTTTGGTCGGGGAAAAAAAAAATCCCGGAAAATATTTTGGCTTATAAATGAAAATGTACATCTGCAAAATTTTGGGTAGCAAATGTTCTTGTACTATTAAAGAGGGATAGATCTGTAACAAGAAGTTTTTTTTTTTTTTTTTTTTTTTTGACGAAATAAGAAGAAGTAAAATTAATGGTTTATAAATGGGCTTCGTTAATTTCAATATGAGGCGGAAAGAGGAAAGAGAAGTGAAAGAGTGACGAAGCAAGTGACCTTAGGTTTTAACCCACATTAATATAGCATTGTCATATTTCCTTTGGGGTTGTGTATGGGAATGTTAGAATATTAGAAGGAAAAAAATGTGAACATTAAAGGAAATTTTATGAAAAATTCTAGTTTAGAAACTTATTTAGGAGTGATATATATAAATGTGTGCATATACATATATATATATATATAATTAGGACATTGGGCTTCGTTTAAAAGGGCAAAACTTAACGGTAGGAGGTCAATCATCCTATTAACGTGGTTCCGGTTATCAAACAATTGCTCTACAAAACAAGGTAACTTTGGGTGGAAATAGAAGAAGATGACATGATATATATATATATATATATATATAATTCCAAAGGTCTTAAGTTTGAAACGGATAACGCATTGACGATCAACAGTCATACAATTGTTCATAGAGAAATAGAAATTGTGATATCGAGTTCTTGAGATAAAGTGGTGAAACTTGCTTATATATATGAATAAGGATATATATACAGACACATACAAATTAAAGTTCTAAGAATTAATCTTGGGCTTGGACCTCGAAGTGAGAAAGGGGTATAGCTATATGTTTTCTCGAAGGCGAGCTTTCTTTGTTTGTTAGATTATTTATTTATTTATTTTCATTTCTTTCTAGAATTTTTTATAGATTAGGTTTGTAAGAATTTTCTTTTTTCTTTTTCTTCCTTTTTTCTTTTTAATATTAAAGTTTTGTTTATTAAAAAAAATTAGAGGCCCATCAGCCACCACATTCCTATCCCATAAAATATAAAAACAAATCCACGAATGAAAGTGAATGGATAAGAGTGAGCAACTTTCATTTATATTGACATATAATATATATATATATATATATATAAAAACTAATTTCAATCCTAAGTATAAATTTGTGTGACTTTTTTTTCTTAGTAAGTCTTTAAAGTTAATATATTATATCTATAAGATACATAAAGTTGATATTCAAAAATTGAAACTGAAATTGGTATTCCTAATACTATTTTTATATATATTGAACGAAAATATCAGCCTAGCTAATAGTACTTATCTTTCCATTTCGAATTTTGTTCACATATTTTGTAATCCATGATTAAAGGGGAAACTATTTTCCTATGCTCCATTCAACATGACCAATATCCTCCACTGATATTTTTGAGGTCTCTCTCTCTCTCTCTACACAGAAATATTAGAGACAGCAAAAAATCCAACACAAGGGAATCTTCTATTTGTTTCACCCCTTTTTGCTATTTTCTCACTAATAAAACACAAACGACACACAATACTACTGTTAACCCATGGGCCACGCATATAGGCATGTTTTTGCATATATATATATATATATATATATATCTCTCTCTCTCTCTCTCTCTCTCTCTCTCTTGTTTTTTATTTTCTCTTTTGACATTTTAAGTAGCATTTTGTTTGGTACAATTACCCACATCTAGGAATGGACCCATAACATGTCGACCAATTAGGGGGTACTAATTGATGGGTTGGTGTGTAACCGCGACCTAACACACTAGAAATATATGCATATAGAGAGGTGATAAATATATATATATATATATCTGTATATATATACACACATATATGACATATGATAATCACCAAGGCCATGTGTGAAGAGAAATGAGTACCTCCAGAAGGGAGACATGTCATACCATATTGAAGAAGTAAAATCAGAAATAGTGAGTGATATTCGAGCAAACAATATATATATATATGTATATAAATATATATATATGTGCATATATAATGGCATGCATAAAGCTTTTTTCTTGTAGAGAGAAGAATATTCAACGAGCTGAGAGTACCAAAAATGTTCTCCTTGTTGCTTGCAAGGTGGACAAAAGAGAGCCAAGTTGTAATTTAATGCCCTAGAGATTATAACAAAAAATAACCTACGAAAAGTCAACAAAATGATCCCATATTGGGTTAAGTAGCTAGCTCTACCTAGGGTTTCTTTTGTACACATAATATGCAGACAGGAATGAAGGGGGTGGTTTGGATGGGAAATTGTTATGTTGGAGGTTATGAAGGAGTGGAAAAACACAAACAAAATATAATAAAATTGATTAATAAAAATAATAAAAAATAAATAAATAAAAGGGAAGGGATTAATAATAATAATTAAGAAGAGTGATATTTTTGAGAGAGATAAGGAGACAAGAGAGAAGGTACTGAAAACAACAGATATGGGGGGTGGTTGCCCTAAAGGTTATAGACACCATGTGAGAGGGCATGATAATCTAGAATGATGTTGTCTATTGCTATAAGATCTCTATTTTTTTTTCTTTCTTTGCTAACAATAATTTTGCTTGATAATATTCTCTATCTAATTTTTTATTTATTTTTGTTATATATATATATATATATATATTTAAAGCATTAGCATGCATATGACCACAGGAATGGCCGCCGTGGCCCTTTTGTAGTTCATCTAAGAGGCACAAGTAGGGACTTTTCGATCGTGACAAGATTGGTTGTAATTTATTAGTTGGAGCTTCTAATTCCATGATCTCAATTATATTATTAATTACTCCGTCAAAATATATTATCTTAGCTTTCTCAAAATTTTTTATATACATACATGTACATATATATAAAGTTTGTATATGGCATTTCTTCGTTGTATAGGTAAAATCATTTAAATAACACTAACTTACAAATTTTTTGGTGTTATGTTTGAAATGAGAAGTGTGATATTTAATAATTGTCATGTTACACTTTTCACTTTATGTGTTAGAAAAAAAGATGATCCTTTTAAAAGAACTCTAGAAAAAACCTATACACAGGATAAATGAATAATCTGGTCAATACATTATACTAATTACAAAAGTTTAAGCTGCGGCTATTATATATATATATATATATATATACACTCCCAACTCTAAAAATGAAAAAAAAAAAAAAAAAACCAATTATATAGGAAGTGCATGAATATTACACCATATCTCTCATGATCATCCCATTGCGCAGATAATTGATGTCCCGATTTTGAGCAGCAGAACTACTGAGAATGACACTAACTTTTTTTAAAGTTGCATTGCAGTACTTTGCACACCACACAATCGCCCATGAGAAAAAGCCTAAACATTGGACCATGCTATATACACACATACACATATATATATATATATATATATAAATAGGTGCTACTTTAGTAGCTTACTAGATACCATTAGTAGAAGCACTAAGTTTTTAGGTTTATGTCGTAATTAAGTTTGTCTTTTCCCGGTACTTAACATGCGAAAAGAAGAAGCAAACTAATAAGAGATCAACAATAATAATCTAATCTAATTGTGAATGGGATTCGTTAGAGATAAACATTATTATTAGCATGTGGAAACGAGATATGGTATATCAAATACCATGAGCAAAAATGATTCTGTTGGTAATATTCATATCTATAGTTGTGATCTTATTAGTCCTTGTATTTATTTTTATATTATATATTTGCCGATATGCATGATCAAAAAAACCTTGTTTTAGCTCCCTTTTTGTGTGTGTGTGTGTGTGTGTGTGTGTGTGTGTGGTATGGTTGTTCTTCTTTTTTTCGATCGAACTCAACAACCGTTCATAATGACCAGCTAAGGTCTACATCTATATATGCTAGCTAGCTAGATATAGTACCTTGTGTTATCCCCTATATATATATATATATATATCGATATATCTCATTTTCATAGACTTGCATTTCCTTTCGTAGTAGTACTGGCTTTGCATGTCTTTACAGTTCATCGTCTTATAATCACACAGAAATATATTCAAATATATATATAGTTATAGGTACATGATCAACTTCCTGTATATGATAACAACCAATCTATTATAAGAGTTTGGCTTTACATGCCGTTCAGGTTACACCACAAAAATTAACAAGTGAAACGTCCCATATAAATATATATACACAGCAACACAAAACTATATATACTATATAATGTATATTTGTTATATTATAACATATACACCGAACAATTATACACAATCCCATGCACATAACCCACCAAGATTTCATCCTCAAGACAAGTCCAATCCGAATGTTTGTGATCTTTTTCCTTAGATTATTATAAAACTAAGCCCATGTAATTGTTAAGAATATATATTGTATATTTATATATGTATATATATATATATATGTCACATATATGATCTTTGTGATATCGACATTAGGCAATAATGCGAGATCGTCTCGCTACTTAAGTATATATAATGTAATGCTCACCGCACAAGGCACACGATGAGGTTAAACCACAAGCAATGGGAAATGAGAAATCAAGAATTGCCTAACAAACTTTTCCATGCATATGTATATATGATGTATATATGTGTGTCAACTCGACAAATAATTTAATTTGATTTAGGGTTACCTCTGACTTTCTGATGCAAATTTTGATGGATTTGATGGCTATGGAGCCCATCTACGGTCTAGTCGGTTCAGTACCCCTATATAATATGGTTGTTTCTAACAAACAAATAGACAAATAGACAATTAATATCCAGTGTGGACAAAATATGTATATGTATATATATATTTAACATTTACATATACAAAGAAGAATTCTGAGGAGAGATGTGAAAATTACCCTGTTAGTAATTACGCACTTTGAGCTTTTTTCCCCCTTTCCGATCAGAGAATTTATCTCTTTTGTGTATTATTGAATTCTTTCAATTCATTTCAAGTTCTTAATAAAACTAAAATTTTCATTTATTTTTGAGTATTCAATCATCGATCGGGTGCTCTCTTGACTTATCGTTACTGATGTTTAAAATCTTTTCAGGGTTAGTTTGGTGTATGAGTTGAGTTTGAGTTGAGTTGATGAATTTAAGTTTAAATAGTAATTTTTGTTGATTTTTTCAGAAAAGACAAAAAACTTTTTCAGAAAAAGACAAAAAACATGATGAAAAAAGTACAGTTTAGTTTAAGTTGAGTATGCTTGCCAAACATACCCTCAATGTATCTGAATCTATTTGAAAAGTGCACATAATTACTTTGCTACTTACGCTGTTGTTCTTCTTTAATTGTTTATATATATAAATTTGACTAGCAGGAATGATCCTTCTGCTTACTCAACGTAATCCCTCCGAAAAAAAAAATCTTGTGAACTGCATGATCAACCCTTTAGGTATTTTATAATTTCTTATAAATTAAAATGGTAGTTGATTTATCTGTACGTAATAGTTTAATAGGATATTACAAAAACTCAAGTTCTACCGTTCAATAATACAAAACCCTACAACAATATATTGATGTAAATGAATATATATATTTAAATTTTGTAACCTATATACATACATATTGATTGATAAGGCTTGATGCAAAAAGACAGTGTGCCACGTGAGCGCTCTAGTAAGCTATATGATTGTGATATGATGAATTGGATTGTTGCTCTAGAACAAATTTGAATGACAGAGACGAGAGAGAACAAACAAAATGATCTCCACACTGAATTATGACATATAAATACACACACACACACACATATATATATATATATATGTGCGTGTGTGTGTGTGTGTGTGTGTAGGGTGGGGGGGTCTGAAAAAAAGCAGGTTCTGATCGCCTCCCCAACCCCCCTCGTGCGTTCTCTGCAGAAGAGCTTCTGCTGCGAAATAACAGACAACGCCCTCTTTTGTTTGCCTTATCAAAGCTGCCCCCACTCTGTGGACTTTTCTCTGCAGTTTTTTTGGGGGGCCTTCCTTACATTATATATTTCATCAGCCTTACCCACATTTATACACACGCATATATATATATACATATTCATTTATAAATGTATTGCTTGCTCGCTATTCGTCGTAATTATATCCTTTATCCAATGTAAGATATAAGGACGGAAATGAATCGCATGATGTTTGTCATGTAATTGAGCTATCTCTTTATCAACAGTACTAGCTATATACATACATACGTACATATATATATATATATACATGATAACTCTCTTGTTCAGCAACCATATGGATCTGGCAAGAGAAAGAGAAATGATATAACCTTCTTTTTTTCATCGTCACTGTTCATTTTCACATATGTGTAATATATATATATATATATATATATTAATGAATAGCTAGAGCGCTATAGGTTAAGTACGTCCTCCATGTTAAAATATATATATATATAAATAAGTACCACCAAACAACATTTTTAATTGTCTTGTAGGAGTTTCAATACTTGATCAACATTTGATACTTGATAGGTTAATTAAAACACTTCTTTTTCAAGTTTTTTTTTTTTTTAATCATGATCCATAAATAAGGATCAACTTAAGATACGTTAAGTTTTGAGTAGAAATTAATTATATAATATTTTGTTATTTCTTCTAAAAAATGTTTGGGATACCACGTATGGAAGGTGGTTCCATGTATCAGACTCATATCATGTGATCCACCTTTTATTAGTGGATGACACTCAATACCACCAATGTCTTGTACTATTGTTCATTTTCTTTGAGACTTGACGGGAATAAGTAGAAGGTCATAGAAATATTAAAATATTCTAAATCAATAAATAATTTTCTACTCGTATAAATAAAGATAGGGTAATTTTCATAAATGATCCCTAAGTTATACTCGTAGTCTAAAATTGATTCCTAACTTTTAATTTTATACGTTATACTAAAACTTTTGTATTGTTATGAAAATGACTCCTATATTGGTATTTCGTCATAAACTGAATGGAAATTAAACACTTTTAGATCTTACTGCGAGCTTTAATTAAGGTTAAACTCGTAATTCGATATTTTTGTTAGGGAAACTGTGCCACCAAGAATAGCTCTATGACGTAACGTTTGTGCTATATATCTTTGATTAAATTACAATTTACTTCCAAAATATATTTGATCCAGGTGTAATTTCCTCCCAATATATATTTGACTGTGATTTTACCTATAATTGAAGCTCGTATGATCAGAACATGTTCTATTTTTATATAATTTTTTTTAATAAAATATTAATAAATGGGTCGTTGACGTAATAATAAAAAAGTTTAAGAGCGTATGATGTATAAAATTAAAAGTCAGGGGCTATTTAAGAAATTAATCCATGAACAAATTATATGTTGAAATATACGTTATTTTTGGATTTTATTGTTATGATTTTAATAGTTTGATGAACAAAAATGACTAATTTAAAATAATTTACATAGGCCGAATATATATTTGTTTTGAAATGTTTTATAAATCAAGGATCAAAATAAGGTTTGGTGTATAATTCGAAAACTAGAGATAAAAATAAATGCAATAATGGGCAGGAATGTTGAGCTATATTATTTGAATATCTCTACATACATACATACATATATATATATATATATATATATTCAGGTCGAGACTTAAAAGACAAATATAAACTAAATATAAATTGATCCATAATGTACATGAATCTGCTTTGGAAGCAATTTGAGTGAACGTTTAGTAGGTCGGTCCCCTAACTACAAGGCAAATACATGTTGATCAACTTTCTTAATGGCGTCGACCGAGACCAATATCTGATCATGTGAGCCTTTTGATATTCCTCATTCATATCCACTACTATTAATTTATTTATTTATTTATATTAATTTTATCATAATAATATATTTAATAACCCGAAATTCTCCTTTTTGATAAAATAGATATTTCCATGTAGCATATAATGCACTTCGATTTGGCTACAAGAAATCACCACCACTGAGCCTTTCTCATCATTTTTTTTCACATGAAATCATTTGGCAGCAATATGCGACTTCAAGCCAAATATAGTCCTATAATTGTGTCACGTCCATCTCATATATAGTAGCTAAATGACACTAATCCTAAATAATTGAATAAAAAAGTGTTTTTAATTATACCACCATGGTAGGGACAAAAATGTAGCTACTAGCTCATCTTTACATATATATATATATATATAATTTTTCTGCTTAGAAGGGTATGAGAACACAATTCCTAGCCGTTAAGCTATATATATTTATATACACACCTATAAATCGGCTATATATATTTATATACACACTTATATATCGTATAGATATACACAAGCACAATCACTATCTAGGTCACCATCATTTTCATCATCGCCACCATTTTGAGCACTAATATTTTGCACCACTATTTATTGATTAATAACAAGTCCGTATCATTCAAGCTAAGACTAAATAACTTTATTTTTGAAGATGTAAAGGGACCAACACGGCGAAAAATACTTGACGCCATAAAGATAAGCCGAAACTTTTTGTGATCTCTAATGGAGTCGTTGCCCAACTTGGACCGTGTTAGCCCATTTATTATTTACTTACTTTCAAGGTCTCTCTCTCTCTCTCTCTCTCTCTCTCTGTTTCTTTTTTCTTTCTCTTTCTCTCTCCCTTTTTTTTTTTTTAAATTTTTAAGCTGACCCTGGTGAGTTAATTTCTGACGTGATAGGCATTATGCTGCCACGTGGCTTCGGGTCATTGGGGGATAAATAGATACATTTTTTTTTCTTTTTCATTTTTTTTTAATTTTCTTTTGCAGTGGCCTTTGCCTACCCAACTATAACATGAAAGAAAAAGATCAAACATGTCCGAATCTTCGAGACATTTCCCCCATTGCGCTGTACAGTTTTACTTTTCCGCCCATTGAAAATGTGACTTGGGTAAATCATGAACGTGAAATGTGGAGAACTTTTAGCAATCTAATTGCAATGAGCCTTTCATATCTTATGATTGATTTTTTTTCAAATTAGCTAATTAAGCAGTAACTTCATATATTTATAGATATAATCTAACAATAATTTCATATACGGCTCTACTATATAATATCGAGTTAGAATCATTCACTGACGAGTTTAAAAATATTTATAATAATAATAATAATAATAATTAAGCAGTTATCTCGTAATATAATAACTTGATTAAAAATGTAGCCTTCAAGGAAGTTGAGGTACACTCACGCCACTTTGAGAATATGAGCAATTTGAAGGAAAAAACAAAAATATTCAAAAGTACTTGAGAACATCAGCACTGTTGAGTACCAAAACTAAAATCTGATCTTATATTCAATTTTTAGTGTTTCAAATAATGTTTAATTAATAATATTCTGTTATATTTTGAGAGTAAATTTCATTTGATGAGTGATCATAAGATGATTGATTAGACATCATTTAAAACAATTAAAATTAAATAGGCGATCTCAATCCATTACAACTAGCTATAGAAAATAAACATCATCTATAGGTCCCATTCTGTAGGTGTAGGACTTATTTTCTATTTAATTGATATATGATGTTCAATATCACAAATACCCCTAACATTGCTTTAAAGCACTACATACAGATAAAAGTTATTTAGAACCAAGACAAGAAAAAAGATAGAAACAAAATTTCTCCATCATCCTCCTTAGAAGAAAAAAAAAAAAATAATAAATCAATGGTAATTCACAATCACAGTGAAAGCAAAAAGAAAATGTTAAAACGAAAAAAAAAAAAAAAAAAAAACCAGAGCAAAAAAGTTACATATTGGGGGTTACTAATTTCTTTGGTTCGTTGGGGGTTAACCACTTTTAATTATCACACGGTGAAGTCACCACAATGCAAATTAATGGCTGTTCTTCCTCACACTTCCGATCACCACTACTCTGTATGGCGGCGGTGGCCGTGGTGGTGTTGTCAGCGCAACCGGCGCACGTTAGCATCTGGGCCTTCTTGGCTTGGAATTCCCAGTCAGTGGTCCCCACAACATACAGCATCAGCCCAGCACAACACACCTGAGCAGCAAGCAGGCCCAGCCAGAGCCCACAAAAGCCCACCCCGACCCAGAAGCTGAGCCCAACCGCCACGGGCATGCCAACCAGATAGAATGCGCTCACGTTCACGTTGGCTGCCGTGCACGGCCTCGCACTCCCCCTGAGGACCCCACACCCAACCGTCTGCGGGCAGTTCCCGAGCTCGCACAGCCCTAGGATTGGCAGCGCGGCCGATGTCAGGCGTAGGATCTCCACCTCCCCGGTGAATATCCTCCCCCACCTCTCCCTCATCCCGTACGCGAAGGCCATCGCGCACAGGCCCGTCAAGAATGCGATCGTCACCGCCACGGCAGCCGAGAGCCTTGCCTTCCCGGGACGGTTGGCCCCGAGCTCGTTCCCGACCCGCGTCGACACCGCGAACCCGAGCGACGACGGGAACACGTAGATCAGCGACGTCGTTTGGATCAGCACGCCCATCGAGGCCACCGTTGATTTCGGGTCCGCCAGCAGCCCGCACAGTACGATCATGATCTCGTACCACCACCACTCCAGGCAGACCGACACGCAGCTCGGGGCCGCCAGCCGGAGTAGAGGCTTCCACCCCCTCAGGCACTCCCGGCTCGGCGCAGTCCACGCCGGCTCGTGCAGCAACCCGGAGCACCAGAGGTATCCGAGAAGCGAAATCAGGACGAAGAGATTAGTCAGAGAAGAAGCCGCCGCGACGCCGGCTACGCCGAGCTTGAGCCGGGAGACGAAGGAGAAAGTGACCGGGAGGTGGAGGATGGTTCCGGCGAGAGATGCTAGAGTTACCGGGACGGTGATGCCCTGGGCGCGAAGGTAAATGCGGATTGGGTGGAGGAAGGAGTTGGTGACGAGGTCGGGGAGGGAGAAGAGCAAGTAGGTGTGGGCCATGCGGGTGATGGTGGGGTCCTGGTTCAAGGAGAGGAGGATTCTGGAGACGTTGAGCCACAGGAGGAAAATGGGGAGGGACGAGAGGAGGAGGAAGATGACTGACCGGTGGAGGGTGGTGGAGAGAAGCTTGGGCCGTTGGGCGCCGAAGGCCTGAGAGCAGAGTGGCTCCATGCCGAGGGCGAGGCCGGAAAGGACGGAGTAGCCGGTGATGTTGGCGAAGGCGATGGCGAGCGAGCCTGCGGCGAGCTGCAGCTCGCCGAGCCCGCCGAGGAAGAGCATGGATACGGCGGAGCGAGAGTAGAGGATGAGGGCGGCGAGGGCTATAGGGAGGGCCAGGGAGAAGAGGGACCGAGACTCGGCCGCCACCGCGGAGAGCAGCGGAGACTGTTCGGGTTTGTCCTCAGGCTTTTGATGGTGAGACCGAGGATGAAGGTGTTTTATTGGGGTGCTCGGGAGGCAGAGGAGATCAAGGAAGAGGTGGGTTTGTTGGTGTTGGTGGTTTTGGTGATGGTGATTATTTTCTCCAACTTCTTTGGATGTGGAAGAAGCCGAACTAGTTGTAGTGTTTGGATTACACATGTTTACTCGCAGGGAATAATGTTGTTGTTGTTTGGCGACGATGTTTCTCAGTATTACTAGAGAGATACTCTCATGGGAGAGCACTCCTATCACACTCTTCGTTTTTTTTTTTCTTTCTTTCTTTCTTTCTTTCTTTCTTTCTTCTTGCTGTTGTTGTTGTAATACGAATGAATGGGAAATGAATGAAGTGAAGTGAAGTTTATTTGGTGTTCAAAGATACAAAGACAGACAGATAGATAGATATAGATAGAAGTGAAGTTAATGTCTTCGCATATGGAGGAGACGGGCTGTATTAATAGAGCCTTGAGGTGGGGTTTTCCAATACTTTTCTTTTCTTTTGTTTATTTTAATTTTTTTTTTCTTTAAAGAAATAGTCTAACCATATACTCTGTTTCAATGGGATCGAATTCGTTTTTCTTTTTTCTTCTTTTTTTTTTTCCCTCTCTTTTTCTTTTAATTTTCTTTTTCTTTTTTCTCTCACAAGAATGAATTAAAGTGATAATATTTTTAGTTGCTTTATGTGGTTTTAGAGAAAGAGACGTCATGTTGTCAGATTTTCTGAGAAGGGAACAATTTCCAATAAATGAAAATTAGAGTTTTTACAAGTAGTAAGAAAAAAAAAATGTTTTTATTTTATTTTATTTTATATATATTTTTTCTGTGCTGTATCTCTCTGTTAACATAACTGATGTCTTGCTTTTCCCTCTCTCAAAGGTACGTAAAAAATAATAAAAACCATAATAATGTACTTGAAATTGGCTGTGATGATCATTGAGCAAGTACCGTTTTCTTTACTGCGAACTGGTGGTGGTGGGTTTTGTGCTTTTTTTTGCAAGTGAGAAGACCATGCTGACCCTCTGCATTTCTGGTCGTCCGTCAGCATGGAGGGTCATTTTGGTCCTTTTCCTTTTTAATCTCATATTTGTAGTTAAAATGTTAGAATTTTTGTTGCTGCTCAAAACGCAAACCCCCTCTTTTAATGCCGATGTTTTAAGGACCACAAATTATGTGATTAGGGTTGTAAGAAGAGTACCGCTCTTGCAGTTTTTCCTCTGTTTTGGTCCAACCCAAAAGTGCGTTTTTAGGTTCACTCCTTTCTCATGGACATTAAGGGCACGTGATTACGAAGAGTCAGCACGTGCATGTAGAACTTTTCACTCGGGTGAGTTAGATGGATTTGTAAAAATTTTTCACATTGGTGAACGAACAATCGGTGACTTTCGGAGGTGGGGCCCGGTGGCAGTTCCGGCTGTGTGATTGGGCAACTGGAGTTTCTGAGGTGGACCCCAGAGAGACAGGTGGGGGTCAGGCGTTAACACGTCAGCAAAAACAACAGTAAACTAAACTGGTTTTACAGCCAAAAAAGCTGTGCTGGTTTTTTTTTTTTTTTTTTTTTTTAAATAAAATTTTCCCTAACCCCACGTCATAACTCAGTTCTGAAATGGGGTTGGACTTGGAAAAAGAAAGGGCAAAAAAAAAAAAAAAAAAAAAGGGAAATTGATTGCATGGGTTTCTGAGAAGCCTGTGGGTGAGTCAGTGAATCAATCTCCAAAAGGACTGTTTTACATGCAAATGGGTGATACGTGCGGGTTGAACGGAGGACCAGAATGGTCTCGCTGGCATTTCCACAAACAGATGGAAGGAAGGAGACATCCTCCCAATCCCCACCAAAAACTCTTCTACATACATAATTTTATACATACACACACACACACACACATATACATATAATTAATAAAAAAAACAAAAAAAAAAACCTCTCTCTCTCCTCTCTCTCTCTCTCTCTCTCTATTAATTTCCCAACACTGTGCAGTTTCGTTGGACACTCCTCCAAAAACCTGCGCATCTCCCTCTCCTCCATCTCTTTCTGGGGTACTTTCTCTCTCTCTCTCTTTCGTTTTCTATCTCTGTCTTGTTGAGTTGGGTTTAATTGACTGCTGTTGTCGTTTCTCCATATTAAAAATATATATATATATATATATATTAAAAAAGTTTTTTTTGTTTTTTTTTTTGTTTTTTTTTGCGAGAGAGAGTATGAGTGTATTGAGGCTGTGGTGGGTGGCTCAGAAGGGAGTCAGAGAGCCAACCCGTTTGTAATGAATATGACACACACATTTCTCAAACCCAATCCGACTGCCAAACTTCCCCACCACCTCCCCCCCTCTTTATGAAAAATTTTTGTGTTGCCATAACGGGGAGCGCAACTCTTTTGCCCGTTTCCCCGTTCTCAACAGATCCCAACTTAAAAGACTTTGTGGGACCCCCAATTGCAAACGGGGACTTTCTCCTCCTTTGCATTTAATCATTAAAGTTCCCTTGGCTAGCTTGCTAACTCATCACAACAAAATGTGACAAACTTCTTCTTATTTGCTGTTATTTATACATACGTACGTGTATGAGTGACTACGGTACAATTTATCCTTTGTGTTGGACCACCGTTATGATTGTGTTTTATGCATTCCGCCCTCATTCGGGTCGGGATGTGAGATAAGTGATTGACTGTATTGACACGTATAGTCATGATAAAAAAAAAAAAAAAAAAGTTGAATTTTTACAATTTATCTTATTTAAATTTAGATCATTTGTATCGAGATTAGACCCCCGTTGTGATTGTGTTTATGCATTTGGTCCTCATTCGCGTTGAGACATAGAGTTTAGGGGATTGACTGTACTGACACATGTGGTTCACGATGAGAAAAATTGAATTTCACAATTATGTTGTTTAAATTTAGATACATTGTATCGAGATACCAATCATGTTCTATTTGTAGAATTTAGATACATTGTATCGAGATACCAATCATGTTCTATTTGTCTATATATAGAGCACTTCTATTAATGCTCATCACAAATGAATTCTTCTTTTGTTCATGGTTCGTAAACGCAAATACGTTCATGTTAAGTATATTTGTGTTATCTTCTTTCTTTCTGTTTTATTATCTTATTGTTTAATTTCTTTAGCTCGTTTCGTATTTTACATCGCAATTAATTCGAATTGAGATATTTAGTATAATTTAATTGTTCTAAAATCGATCGTACAATTAAAACTTATATAGTTTTGTTAGACCTAAAAACGAAAAAATAAAAATAAAAATAATGATTTGATCGATCCAGATTGATGTAACTGTCATCCAACACGTCCCAACATAATTTATTGCACCATAACTATGTCCTATGCATACAAGTCATAGCTATAGTTAGTACTTTAGTATTATCACATGCATGGAGTACGTAACGAAATGGAAAATGCCATTACTTGTTATAGCATGTTAGTATTAGAATTTTGTAATTATACGAGATTATTAAACAGTAGACTTTGCAACAATAACTATAAACGAAATTGTGACAAAACTTGTTAGACTTTTCCTTGCAATTATATAATTTGAATATACGCTATAAAACGTATAGCCATTATAGTGGATATACAATAACATTCGATTCAAAAACATCGACTTGGTAGAAGGATTTGTATCTAGGTTTAGCTAAAGAGTAAGATTGAATCTTACCGTCGTCAGGATTAATTTGTCTCTATGAGGGGATGATTTACACTCGCTACATAACCTACATATTTTAAATAAATAATAAGGAAATGAAAAACCTTGATACATTTTTGCTTTCCCCCCTTTTTTTTTTCCCACTGTAAAAAAAAAAATATATATATATATATATACACACACATATATATATATATATATATCTAGTGTAGCATTTACTCAATTGTGAATTCATCATTGTATTTTGGATCAATTAGAACCTAACAATAAAGTAGTCCTTCAAAGGAGTAATTGTCATGTTTCCGTAATATCCATCCAAAATGAAAATGGTGTTAGGGGGAGTGCTTATAGTACTTTATTGGTCCCTAAAAAAATTTACGGTCTGAAAAAACCCAAATTGGGATCGTCCATGATAATAGAACGGGCGGTTAGCTGGCGGTTCATATATGGTTTTGACTAGTTAGGCTTTATTAAAAAAAAAAACAAAAACAAAATTTAAAAATGTATATTTGTTTTAAGGTAATTTTCATAGTTATGTTTTTAGTATGTTTAGTATGTTTAACTTACTATCTTGTTAAAATGATAATAATTTAAAAAAAAAAAATCAGCACCAAGCACTAGCCATATTTAATATTTATTATGAATTCATGATTATACATGTTAAAAAGAGTAAAAACTAACACTGAACAAGAAACATAGTTAACATACCCACATACAGTAAAGAAAAAGAACTCAACTTAATAAAAAAAAGAAAAAAAAAAACCACTGAAAAACTCAAGTCATAGATTCGTAACAGACAATTATATAATCTCATAAGCTATATTAACAAGCAGGACGAGAAAATTTTGAAAAACAATTGTTTGGAAAAAAAGACCGACTAGTAAACATGACGGGACAGACGATCGAATGGGTTGATGATCATGTGATACAAAAAATGACAGAAATTACAGTTAATCTCTGGCGGTTTTTCTGTGCAGCCCTAATTTGCGTAAGAACAAAAAACCAAAAAATAAAAACGCAAGGCATTATTTATGTACTGTCCTTTGCGTGAAATGAAATGAATGTGAGCTAGGTATGAGCAGGATTGACGTACAAGTTGTTATTAGATTAATTAATGCAACTTGGTTGAGAAAAATATTGATAAGTCTTGTACGTGCAGGACAATTTGTCCTTAAATTTCAAAAACATACTTCCAAAGTTCCAATTCGTTTTGCCTTTATACAAAGAATCAAATTCTACAATTTCAAGCAGTCAAAGCATTCTATGAATTAAGAACTTCCTCTCAAAGTTCCAATTCACTTCTTCTTCTTCTTCTTCTCCTTTTTTTTTTTTTTTTTTTTTTTCCATCTCTTCTTCTTGTTTCACAAATTTTTGAATAACTAGATGTCCTTGCTATGATACCCTGAGCTCTAGACCAAAGGGTACTTAATTCAATTCTAGCTCTAGTTAAACTCGACAAGAACAAAACAATTACAACGACAACAATAATTATAATGAACAACTAGGTGGGTGGCCATTTTTTGTCAAATCTTTGAACAAATACTTGAAAAAAAACTTTTTTTAGGTAAATAGTAGTTTTAAAAAAAAAATTTTGGCTGGATTTTACGTTGATCCATCAATTTTGTACTAAAAAATTATCAGTTACAGACCATTACATAAACTGATAAATCAATAAACTATTGTTTCATATAGGTTAATCATTTAATAACAACCAAGTTTATGAGTAAAGAACTACCAAATTTATTTCCTAAATAAAAAAAAACTTAGAATATTTATTTAAAATAAACTTTAAAAGTCATTACCCCTAATCATATTTATAATTATGATGATAATATAATAATAATTATTAGTATATATATAATAATAAGTAGAGAAATGCACAGGTGTTAATGGAGACGGTGGAATCATTTTTCCCTAGGGGAATATCTTCAATCTGATTGGTGGATGATGAGTAGGTCCCTCGTCAGATAGTGGGTTTTTTTTTTTTTTTTTTTTTTTTTTTTTTGTGTGGAATGATGGGCTACTAGCTTGATGTGTATAGCGTAGAGATAGGCACCTGATCATGGAGACACATGATCAATTGCATAAAATTTCTTGCTTTGTATGAAATGGTGTGAGTGTGTGTATATATAAAAGAAACTAAATATAAAATATTTTTTTCTGAATGTTTTTTTATGCTTTTAAATAATTATTAATTAATTAATTGGCTCGTATATTAATTAATTAATTGCTTGCTGACTCCCTACAAGGTGAGAAATATTAGTTTTCTCCTCAATCTTCAATTAGCACAAAGTTTAGATAAACATAATTTAATTAATTAGAACAAGAGCTTGTGAGTCTAGTTAATGTACATATGTTTTACATACTGATCATGATGTCTCTTAAATAGTTAATTATTTTCAGATGGCCAAACAAGATCCTATACCTTTAAACAAAAATCTTGTTATTTCTCATATCAATATTCTTGGCTCTTGCATTAACGATTAATTTAATATAAATGTTTCTTCATTTTCTGTTTAATTAATTTAAAAGCAATATATATTATGGCCACTTTACATACTCACTAACTAATGGCTATTTGGTAAGCAGAAATTATAATATAGGTTTCACTTCCGAATATAAAATTCATTAAAACTTTTCCGAATTTGGGTGGAACAAATTTTATTAGAAAATTACTAAACTTCTTCCATCTCTCCAGAAAAAAAAAAAGTTAGATAAACAGTTTTTAAATACTTATTTTAAAAAATGATTGAATTTTTTAAAGAAAAATGGTTGGGTGATCATTAAAATATTAATTGACTCATCTGATCAACCAATGATTTAGCAAAATCAATCAATGATTGATTGGTAAAAATATATATATGAATAAGTTATTTAGTTTGACAGACTATTTTTAAGAATTTAACAAAGTTTGTGATATTTGTTAGAAAATATTAAAAAAATATATATCCCCTCATATCCTAACATATATACATATATTATAAATACATGATATTTGGAAATATTGTTGAAAACAGATCAAGTGGTTTATAATTGGGCGGCACCAAAATTTTCCCTTCTCCTAACTGTTTTGTGTATTGGGGTCCCATATGCATTATTGTCACATAATGTAGCAGATAACATTAAAAATAATTGAAATATGTATTTTAAATTGACTTTTCTTCAAGGATAAGGGGTTTGAAATGTGCATACCAATAAAAATTGATGCAGTCTCGGGACCTTATGATATTTCTAGGATATATAAATATATCGAGATTTCAAATATCTCGTACCAACATTACATTTGCTATAAAAATATTTCTCGAAACAAATTAAATTATATATATTTAACTCCTCCAAAATTTTGGTATTACAAAAAAAAAAAAAAAAAAGGTGAAACAAATACCTTGAAAATTCATCACCAAATACATGCACTTCTTGATACACGTGGCAGCACCCCAGATAGGAAGAGAGGAAACAGAAGCTTTTTCATGATAAATTCATAAACATTCCTTTTTGCATATATGATCGTAAGGGGTGAGAAAGACCCACCCTTTTGTCAAAAAAGCTTTTGCTCAAATCACACTGATCATGATCTACAAAAAAGAAAATCTCCCACCATCCCCACCTCCAAACCCACGCTTTTCAACGATTACCACATTCACTCTCTGACCTTTCTTTTGTTTTACATTTTTTGTTTTTCACCGCCATATTTGAATATGAAAAACTATTTGTTCAACGATTTCTTAAAATTATGATGTGATATTAATCAGATACAATGATGAGACTAAAAATTTGTGTACTACGATACGAGACCCTACATAAAAAGACCCATATTTACATTTGGTTCTTTCTTTTTTGTTTTAAGAGTTTTTATAATAGACGTAACTTATAATAGTAACATGAAAATTAATTTTAATTATATGATTTACATCAGGCAACATTTATAATCATAGTATCCAACTCTATGCAGTAACCACCATTCAATTTCAATCTCTATTTATTAAGATCGTGTTGGGTGGTATTAGGCATTCTCAATCTCAAAAGCTAGCTTAAGAGACAAGGCTTTTTCTCACACTTATAAAATGTCCATTTGCTCATTCCACAACTGATATAGGATTACCTAAATAATCTCCTCCATCACCCATTGGACATAAGTCGAATAACTATCGACCCATTTCTCTCAGATTGGGCTGAGACTTGTTGGTTGACTTGGCTCTGATACCAATATTGGGTGGTATCGGGCCTTCTCAACATATGTACAAAAGCTAGTTCAAGAGATAAGAATTTCCTTCACATTTATAAGTTGTATGTCTGCATCCTGCCTCTTCCACAACCGACATGGGATTACCTCAACATTATCGTTGGATACTCCCACCAGAAAATCTCCTTTTACATATAAAAATATATATTCCTTTGTGTGCTAGGTTCAACCTGTTGATCGTTTGATGACAGGAAGGAAAACTAATTAAACGATGGTCCTAGCTGAAAGGACTTCTGATGAGAGTTGTAATGATCAGTGTTGAGTAAGGGAAATTGGCCAGTCAAAGTTGTCCTAAAAGTACTATTCCCAAAGAAAAGAAAAAGGAAAGAAAAAAGTTGTCCCAACGAAAAATTTTTTGCAAAGTTCTCTACGGAAAAAAGGATAGTTATCATCTTGCTCACCCAAAGGAAAAGGAGAGCTAAGAAGAAAGCAACTGATCATAAAGTGGGCAGATTTAGTGCCTACCTCAAAACTAGAAAATAATAATAATAATAATGGTGGGTGTAGGGTATCCGTAACAATTATGTTTGGTCTTGTTAATCATAACATAAGGGAGACAAGAAAATTTGAAAAAAAAAAAAAACAATAAAAATAAGAATAAAAAGATTTTGCAAGTGTATTGCACACGTACTTTGTGTGTGTGTGTGTGTGTGTGTTTTTTTTTTTTTTTTTTCAATTTCCTTCCTAATTGTTTGGTTATATATATATATATATATATATATATATATACATATAAGAGATATTCTTATATGCTCATTACTAAGTGCTACACCACATGGTGAACTTCCATATATAGAAGCTTAGTTTTCTTTTTAGTAATAACATTGATTTAGTCTAGTCACCACCAAATCTACAGAAACATTAGATTATTATAAACAGAATTTCTGTTAATTAATTAATTAATAATAGAAAAAGATTGTAGACACATGAATTCGCTAAGCTTGTGTGTTAGTGGATAATAAAATGAAAAAAGTGCTAGTGGGTATCAAAGAAAAAGGAGCTCAATTGCACAATCTCATTGGTCACAAGAACATTTTTAAATATTAAGGATCTGAGATGCGAGTCTGATTAATTTTTTTAAATTCATGCACCGTGTCCTCGGAAGTTTTTCTACAGAAGGTTGGGGAAATGGCCCCAAAAGATGAAAAATCCACATAGAAGGGAGCAAACCTCGAGGTCGTAGGCTCTCCAACCAGTACTTGAGCTACTCATTGGGGGGTTTAACTTGCCCCTTTGATTAAACATGATATATATATATATATATATATATAACCACCGACTGAGATGCCCCTTGATTAAATATGTAATGTGTGTGTGTGTGTATATATATATGTATATAACCACCGACTGAGAGGAAAGATTCAGTTTGCAGCTAGGCAGGCAAAGCTTGACTGCATTAATGAAGCTTGAAAGCAACTGAATTTACTGAAAAGGAAATGAAACATCCTTGGACAGCCCTGAGCTTGCTGTAACCCAACATGTTTTTAATTAAATGGTACAAGTTTTTCAAAAAGGGGAAACATGAGAGTCCATATATATATATATATATATATAACTATCAAAAGTTTCAAAAAAAGTTCAAAAGAAAGAGATATATTTTATATACATTGTTATATCTATACACACACACATATAGGCACGTGATATAGGAGATATAGAGGGTTGTAGATTGGTCTTCGCAACGCCAGCTATTCTTGCCTCATACGCACAGCTCATCTCCACCTACATGATCTAGAGACTCCAAAAAATGTTTTTAAAAGACCCTATAAAATGCTTTTTTTCCCCTTTAAAAAAGGGGAGAATTCTACAGTGGACACATCCTATTTGAAACACCATATTAAAAGGATTTATGATTTAAATTGAAGAGATTTAAATTAAACGATGCTTATGAAGTGAGTGTAACAAAATATATATACATATATATACATACATTATATGAAATGTCTATTTAAAGTCATGTAGCATCCCAAGAAAGAGTATCAAAGATACCATTTGCTGTAAATATTCACTTGTTAGACATTTGCTCCTTTTATGATCTTTAGTCATATGCCATGTCCATATCATTCTATACATATATATGTATATGTATATGTTGCTTTTCTTTATATACTATATATGAATCATGCTTGTATATTTATATTATATGGAGCTGGTTTCCTTTACGGCTATGTTACTTACCATACTTGGAAGCTTGAGTTTTTGAGATTTGCTGTGCACCTTCCAAAACTGCCATATATATATATATATATATATATATATGAAAGAAAGTAAAGCAAGAAACAGAAACTTCACGAGGGAGAGGAGACCCACACGCATGCCATATCCCACGTGGGCCGCATTTCATGCACATGGTTGTGAGACATTCTTGTCCAATTCCACCACCTACATTTTCTTATATATTCTAACTCATCCACACAACTATGGCCAGCCAAGTCTTTTCTAGAATTGCTCCGAGTTTGCCCTAATTAATAATATCTTAACCCTTTTTTTTAATTATTTAATACATTATTAGTTATTCTCGGAATTTGAATATGTGATCTTTCTCTCAACTCATTCCACCCTTACCAACCAGGCTATAATGTAATGCATATAGCAATAATGTAATTAGAAACTAATACTGTATTCGGATCGTATACTCATTTTATATATTCCAATACAGTACAATATGCATTTGGTTTGTGTTTAAATATACCTTCATTTGAACAGTACAACAATTCATTTTACTATTTATTCACTCATTTTTTCTAACTACTTTTATCAATCACGTCACATACTCTTTGTTTCTCTTACCAATACACACAAGAATGACTGTTTAAATGTAAACATCAAACACAGATTCTATTTGAATACAATGATTAAAGTGAACATCTAAATACATATTGTATTTCATTTATTACATTGAAATATAATAATGCATGATCAAAATGAATCATAAACACTTGCATACTCCTCTCAAATTATGTGAGTTTTGATCCATCGTAAACTGAAGTTTTCTCAATCAGGAGTAATGGTAGGGACATCATTCGTGTTCATCACAACACACTAGCAGTTGTGAGATTCCTAAATTAGATTCCTTTTTTTTTTTTTTTTTTTTTAAGTAGTGAAGTTTGAAATCGGTGGTGCTCCAAAGCATTATTCTTGAGTTAGGGGCAATATTAGCTACATTAATGCTACGTGGCGAATCAAGCAGGAGACAATTGGATTATGGTTTTCTATTGAACAAATTAAATTACTTTATATATAGGTCTTGTATTAAAGTCAATATGGAGCTGCTTTTGCAAAGTAGACATATTTTATTAGTTGGGTAATGCGTGGATTCCTTAACTTAGTGTAGCAAAAAGAACAAGGCATAAGCAAGATTTTTCAACTGCAATCTACTCGAGATTTGCCATTGACCCCACAAACCAATTGGTGGTGGTCCTCCCAAATTTTGTTCATTGTGGGTAATTAATAAAAGGATTTTTTGCAATGTTATCCCTTGAACTTATCATAAAGTTAGAAATTACTTCTTAAATTTTTAGTTTTCATAATTTGTAATCTGAACTTACAAAACAATAACAAACCATCCCGTGGTAATATATATTTTTATTTTTGCAGAAATTGACATATGTCTTTCATATGCATGTTTTTGCAGAAACCTGAACGGTCATTGTTATGTACTTCAACCAAAATTATTTAATAACATATGACCAAAAAAAAAAAAACTTTTCATACTCTTAATTAATAACCTTTGTACAAATCACATGTCAATTTTTGTAAACAGTTAACAAGGGGTGCTTTGCAATTGATTTATAAGTTTAGGGTATAAATTATAACAATTAAAAGTTTAGGGAGCTTAACACAACTATTTGATAAGTTTATGCGGGTAATCAAGAAAAACCTAATAAAAAACGTCGTTAAGCTACTACTTGAGCTTTACTTGGTCATTGTTTTTTTTTTTTTTTTTTTGAAACATTACTTGGTCATTGTTAATTTGTTACAAAAGATTCAAAAACTCAGTGTGGTCTTACTTTTGATCAAAATTGTCAAGTCTAAAAAGAAACAAGTCAATAGCATCCCATTATAATCACCACCAAATGGAAAAACAAAGATTTGTTTAGGGTTGACAAATTCTAAAACAGGAATCGCATATAAGAAGAATGCATTTATGAGAGATATATATATATATATATATATATAATTATTTTATATATAAATGCTCTTTCAAAGCATATGCAAGTGTTGTTCCACAAAGAATTACATTATGATGAGAAGTAGATTTGGTTGGATTTGGGGGGTCAACATTAATAATATTGATCAACCGATCATAACGAGAGTTAAGTTGGAGAGAAAAAAGGAATATAAATGTATGTGTGTGTGTATATATATATATATGTATATATATTTGTATATATAAATGAGATGTTTGATATGACAGTTAAGGAATCTGCCATTATTTTCAGCAAATCATCGTGATGAGATCTCCCACCAAAGAGAGGGTCACTAGTCACTACCACCTCCATCAAAACCAATGGGTCGGATACTAATTCACCCCTTAAAAATTAATAACTAGTCAAGTCTTAGCTATAGGAAACACATGCTTCTTTTTGCATAATTAGCTTTTCAAAGTTTTGTGAGTGATTCCCGGTAGGCTTTATTACTTTTCTTTCAAACTTTTCATCACAAATTACATGCGCCTATATGCATATGTATACACTCACCTTCTTATGTAATCAATTCATTCTAAAAACTTAAATTAGTAAGAGATCGGTCAACAATAATTTTATATTTTAACATTCTTCTCCACATGCAAACCGAACAATGGGCAAACGTATCAACAATATTAATTTAAAAGTCCAATATAAATAAGAAACCTGAGACATATTAAAAATCTAACACACAATGATAATAAGGAGTAAAGAGTGTAATTACAAGGGTTTATTCAGAACTTCCCGTTCTGATACCATGTTAGTTTAGTAATATATCCCAAAAGTTTAAGCTAACAATAATTTTATATTTTATCCAATATACATATATATAAGTTAGCTCGGCAGCTTGTTTTGACCATTCTATTTCCATGACATTGATCTAGTTCACACTTTCATATGCAAATGCAAATTAACTTGTAGTAAAGTTTGAACGTGAAGTAAAATTAAAATGTGAATATGTAGGTATGAGAGACTTAAGCATCTTTTCATTTGTTTAACATGACTTTGAAAAGTATAGCAAAAACATGTTCAGGCGTGATTGAAGTATAAATTATTTGTCAATATTTCCAAGGCCAAATAATTAGCTACTAGCTAACTAGCTATTTTACACTAATTAGTTGACTACCTTAGTTTTTTTCTCTTTTTGGTTAATAAGTTGACCATCTTAGTTACTACTGTCTTACTAGCTATATATATATATATATATATATTTATATTTATATTTATATTAATTTGATTTCTTTTAAGGGACATTATTATGGGACCGGGAATAGCACAAAGTAGTTTTCACTTTTTCTTATAGTATGACTAGTTAGCATCTTGATTTTTTTTTATTTTTTAAATGCATTACAAACATATCTTTTGTCTTGATATCTCCTTAGAAAATTTCTCTAGCGTCCTCTCTCTTATAGATATGTTAGAGTTTAGTGACCTGAATTCTCTTTTAGCCCGATTCGAAAAGCTCGCAGTGCGACATTCGTGGTGGAGTTTTAATTATGAGAATTTTTGGGGTTCTGGGGCGGAGGGATCGGGTTGATAGGCCCGATACCGTAGTACACCACTGAGGCCGTTGGGGGTGCAGGGGTGGTACGACTGACCCGGTTTTTACTCGGATCCGGTTTTAGGGTTTGGGTATATATATATAATGCAATTTTAGGGTTTTATCATTATACTCTTTTGCGATAGCCACTTATCTTGTACCAATATTTGATTTAGTAGATTTCTTCTTCTCTGTCCATGGTTTTTTCCCGTCTAAGGTTTTCCACGTAAATCTGTGTGTTCTTGTTTTTCGTTTTTTTTTGTGGCCTATTTTTGTTGCTTATTTCGTAACAATATATATGTATGTATGTATATAATTAAATATATATTTATATATCCAGTTGAGATGATGAATTTCTTTATAAAGCTTACACTATAGTGTGTGTGCTTTTAACATATCGTTGGAAAGTTGATTAAATTAAAAAGAAAGAACACACAAAAATTAAGATCAGTGGTGGAGGGGTCATGAGAGAATCATTACTAAATCCTCAAAAGTGATACTTAAATTAAATATCGTCACACACGAATACTTGCCATTTAATTCGAAGAAAAAAGAGCAAGTGGGCTTGTTGGGAAGTCTTACTTAATGATTCAATATAGCGAATCTTTATAATGATGTTAAATCTTTTTTTGGACGTTTGGAGTAGCGAACTAAATGAATCATATTCCCTTTAAAATTAATTAAGACAGGTTTTAGCGGAGATTTTATAGCCAACAACTAAGGGAACAAAGAAAATGGACCTTTTAGCATATTATACTCTATCTCTACAAATGAAGCAAAGCTTGCTAATTAATTAGGGTTTCATGGACAATTAAAAATACAAATTAAGGACAAACAACGAAAATCGTATGCATCCCACTCAAATGAGTCAGGATCAAGATGTTTCATCTGGCGTGGGATCCAAACCCTGACTTAATCCGAGTCGAGATGAATAGGAGGGCTTGACTAATAATAGTCCTCTTTCTTCCTCACCCGCCGTTAACTTTGATAAAATGAAATTTGATTTCTAATCTCTAGTACAATGCCAAAAACCTTTTCCAACGTGTTATTCTTGTTTTCCCGCCTGTTTTCTTTAGGCCCTTTTTTTGCATTTGTTTTTCATTTCACATCTCTTCAGTACGATGCCAAAAACCTTTTTCTCCAAGAATTATTCATCAACCATTCTTTATTTTACTTTATAACTCGTGTTTCACCTCTTTGTTGCTTTTCCTTATTAGTTTATTCATTTGTAAACTTCCTGGTCCGTACTTAAGTTCTAAGGAAAAATGTGGTTGCAAATATAGCTTAGGAATAATTTTACGACCCAGCATAAAGTATAGAGTGCAAATCCCCTTGTCCAAGTTTTTTAGCAAAAAAATAAAAATAAAAGATTAAAAAGTGGAGAAATAATGTTTGACCTGTTGGCTTCTTCTCCTTGCCATCTTATTAATGGGCCAAGTTCAAAATCAAGTTGGGCTTCAGATGCCACGATGATAGAAAAGATCCAAGGTCCAAATCATGGAGTAGTTTGGGCCACAGTAGCCCACCAAGGCCCATTTTCAGACCCATGGGCCTAAACTCTTCCTATTCAGTCACAAAACTTTGGGCACCAGATATTTTGAAGGCATTTTGGCGGACATGGAATCTGAACCCAAAAGGAGGAAAATCTATCAGCCACCTTCTCGCAGGTAATACCTAGTGCTTCTCTTGCTTTTGTTCTTCCTCAAAATTTTTGTTTTAATTTTTTTTTATTGGGAGAAAAAATTGGTTTTAATCTTGTTCATGGTTATTACTTATTAGTGTGTAATATTTTTTGGTTTAAGTTCATTGTTGAAGAAAAAAGGAATAAGAAATTTTGCTAAAAAATTGATTCTTTGTTTGTTTTTGTTTGTGGGTTCTCGAAAGGTATGTTTTTTCTTTCACTTTTGGTGATAATTTCTCCGTTTCAGTTATTTCCGTTGATATAATGTGCGTTTGAGATGAATTTCAGTTATGTAACTGTAGTGATCCTAAGTGATAAGTGTCATCTACAATAATCTGACTTTTGCGTCTTTCTTATTTCATCAATTTGGTGCCTTCTTCATGATTATATTAAAAATAAATAAAATAAAAAGTTTTTGAATTCTAGATGCCCAGTTGCCCAGTTTACTCTAATGGAAGATTTGGTGTGGTTTTTGGTTTTGATTCATAGGAAAGAATTTTGCATTTTTTTTTATCTTTTGAGTGTTGATGCTGGTTTTACATTTCGGGTTTGGGAAACAGGACTTCGTATTGTAGGCGTTTTGTCATATATATGATGGGATAAGGGAATTTGAAGCTGGGATGAACATGGGTTTAGAAGCTTCAAGGAATGGAA
This sequence comes from Ficus hirta, assembly GCA_038430175.1. Taxonomy (NCBI): domain Eukaryota; kingdom Viridiplantae; phylum Streptophyta; class Magnoliopsida; order Rosales; family Moraceae; genus Ficus; species Ficus hirta. The sequence continues at coordinate 16,721,501 of CM076588.1, forward strand.
TAAGATTAAGAATCATTATTAATTCGCTTTCTAGGGTTTACTTATCTGTTAGAAAGTGGGATGAGAAATAATCCAATTTTCTTTATAACATTTACGAAACTAGTAATAGGAATCTTATCAATGTAAGTACTAAAATGTTGTCACATAGTTTATAAATTACTTGTTTTAATAAAGGGTATATAAATAAATTTGACATTCATTCCCGTCAAGCGAGAATCAATATAAGTGGTCATTCCCTGTATTTTGTAGAGCCACCAAACTATTCTTACCGGGTGTAAATGCGAAAGGCAAACGCTCCTCCTTTTCTCTCTCTTTTCCGTGTGAAGTAAGCACACCATTGTGATGTGAAATGTTGAAAGATACGTACCATAAGAAGAGGATATGGATTGTTATTATCGAACCCTTCAACTAGATATAGTATGGTTGAATTGGTCGATTTTTGGACAGAGAAAGAAAAGAGTAAAGGTTATGGGTGGGCTAATATAACACTGTTGTCAAAGATTGTTTTCTGGCGTGCTTACCTTAATGTATCAGTTTATCAGAATTGGGTGTCTGCGCATTGATGCCATTTTAGCTCCATATTGTTTTAACTTCGTGATAGCTTTTACAGCATTACATGTTCCGTAGCAATTTCTTTGATAGGAAATTAAATTAGAATCCAATAGTGTTTATCTTGTTAGTGAAGTAATTTTTCCTTCTTGTACTGCAATTAACCATCTCCATATAATGTATTTCTACTCATTCGAGGTGCATAGATTGAACTAACCTTTTAAAGGGTCGAACGAGATCGTGTGGCCCAAACTATTCTTGGAAAGTTACACTAGCAGTGGTGGAGTTGTTGTAATGACTAAACTCTTGCTATTCCATTTCCTGAGCACAATGCACTCGTTCTTTAGGCATCTTATCTTTGTTTTTGACTAGTTTAATTTTCAGACCCCTACACCGCAATGGAATGGGGGTCCGGGGAGAGTACAGTTACTGGAATCTATCTATCGGATTTTGTTTTCACTGCACGATTGCTTAAACAAGTGTGAAACTTCTGTATTTTATGCGACCATGAATACTTTAATTTCTCAGTATTACTCTCTCCGATTACCAGGATCATTTCTTCTCCTACTAGCAAGGAAGAGAGGGTGGATAAACCGGTAAGAACTTTGTCCAAGACAACTCGTGTATTGTCTTCTGTTTTGGCAGAACTATGGATTGAAATCATGTGAACATATCATGTCGATATAATCTCCAGGTTCCAGTTGCCCAAATTGGTAGTGCCAACTTCAGGATTCAACAGGCCAAACATTTTGCAATAGCACAAGCACAACAAGACGGGTGCACCGGAAATTTTAGGATCTTCGATTCACCATTCGGAAATTACTTTGTTCCCGTAGTCCCAACTAGGAAGGACCTAGCTGCTTAGTGTCGTTTCGGTTCTGAACTTCGTGTTGGATAATGTCCTGTTTAACATTCATAATTTCAGCTTGATTTGCAAATGAATGTCATTGCATTATTCGACCCTGAACCTTCATATCCCTTCTCACCTGTTAAGCTAGTCCTAATGGAATAGATAGTCAAGTTCTAGGTTATTATGACTTCTAAGACAATGGTTTTTGGGTTTAAAAAAAAAAATGTAGATATGCATTGGAATAAAATATAAATGAGAGCAATATAGTTTTGCAAGTCAAGCAATCCAAAGAGGGAAAAAGTGAAGCAATTGAAATGTGTTCTACTATGTACAACCAACCTAAGCTTTTGTTCTCCCCAAGTAACAAACTAGCCTTCATTCTTGAAAAACAAATAACCACCTTTTTTTTTTTTTTTTTTTTTTTTAAGGACTTGAATAGGTCCAATCTAACTTTTCGTGCCGTCCACGAGTCTAATTAGTTACCAAAATAAAAATTAAATAAAAACAACAACTAAGAGAGCCTCTACTTAGGTTCTCTTATTTTGCAAAACTGTTTTAAATTTATTAAAATAATTATTTAATTATTGAATGTTCATATTAAAAATTAATAACATAAAATTATTTCAGTTATATATCAAATTATTAAAATTTAATCTAATAAATAAAAGAACACTTTTTATTGATGGTAAACTCCTCAAATAAAAAACCTTGACAATTAAATTATCTTTTAACCATTGTCACTTTGACCATATCCTAAAAACTTTTTGAATTAGACTGAGTTGTATTTGGAATGCGTGATCTAGCTGCAAAGAGAGCCCAATGCATCTGACTTTTTAGATTGTTGCGGCACAAGATCCACGTACTAGTTGCATGAAACATGAAGAAAACAATAATTAAAAAGAAAAATTGCAATATTATTTATCGCCATTGATAATATTCGTTTCCCATTAACTATATGTTTATACATAAATGTATTTTGATGGAAAACATTCAAGATATCGATTTTGTATGATAGTACAAAAATAGAATTAAATATATATATATATATATTTCGGAATTTAGGTAGGTGGGATTTCAAAAGAGAACATCAAATAAGATAAATTTGGTAGCAAGTGCCTTACACATGTTTATTACAATATGGATTTTGTATTGCAATGTAAAGTAGCATGAGTAATTAAAATATAATGTGCCAGCTCCACTCTGAAATTAATTATAACTACATTAATAATAATTTCCAGAGAAAAAAAAAAGATAATAAATTAGAAGGTAGTTGACTTCTTGTTACCTTTTTTAAAATAAATAAATAAATAAGAGACTTCTTGTCTCTTCAACATTTTACAATCTTTCGAAGGCATAAAAGACACACTAAGTTTTAAAGGACCAAAAAAAAAAAAAAAAAGATTTTCTTTAAACAATAACCAAAAAAGAAAGTTTTGATATTCAAGGTTGGACATGGTTCCTCTTGGACAACACCAAGAACTACTATAATATTATAAACACACACACACACACACATATATATATATATAAACAAAGTTTCATTTCAAAGAATAAAAACTTAAACAAGTGGAATTGATAAGGATTTTCACTTTAACATTTTTTTTCCTCTGCTGAAAAGGGTGTAACTTTATTTGCTTCATTTTATGCAGATAATCTAGAAGTCGTGTCATCTTTATCCATCGAAGAATCCTGTGATAGAAGTATAAAAATATTTCTACGTCAAAATCTTATAATATTAAAATTTATTTTACTTCTTAAATGTCTTTTTTTTTAATATTTTTTTAACAACGAATTTTTTTTTTTCCTTATAAAAGTTTTAAACACCTGACTTCAATATAAGATATACAATTTGAATCCACATTTCATGTGAAGAAAAATACATTTAAATAATATCATAAAACTACGATGTTCCAAGCCAGAGATTAACCATATATAATTTCGAGACTAAAGTTTCATCGTTTGCATGTGGAAAGGGAATATTAAAAGAAGAAAAGAAAAAAAACAAAAAACAAAACAAAACAAAAAAAGAAAACATAGAAAGAAAAGTTGAAGAAGGAATATCGAACTTACCGAATTGCAAGTAGGTTCCACGTCCAAAGATTATGATATGCCTTAGTAAAAAAATAGATAGATTCTTTATTATAAAAGAAACGAAAAATGAAAGTTGGAATATATTCATTTTAAAAGATATATTAGCTTTTTTAAGGATAACCATTTATAATATAACTAAATACAAAGAATCTTATTATTTTCGTTAGGAAAGAATCAAAATTTAAGAGGTACGATTTAGAGAATAATATATCAATCATAATTCATACCCATAATTATTTGTCGGATAAAATCCGGAAAAAACAAATAATAATTAAGGTGCATATTTGGCGAAATTTCCCCCACCACCACCGAATTAAAAACTAAAGTCTAACGACCATAATTAAATTTTATAAATAAATTTAAAAGAAATACCTTCCTTAATTTCTTATATCAATATAGCAAAGTTATGAGTTTCCCTAACTCATTAAATTTGGTCATTTCGTGCAATGTTTTTCAGAAATCGGATGACAACTAGAAAAAAATATATATATATATATATATATTTGGGCAGTCGAATATATATATATATATATATATATTTTATTGTTGATACCGCCTAACAAAAACAACTCAAACATTAAAGATTTAAATCAATTATTTATCATTCCATAAATTACTTACACATTACTATATATATATATATATATAAAATCTAATTAGAGCTTTTATCAAAGTTAGTTATACCATAAGTTATGTTAAAATTCATATATTTTATGGAGAGCTTCATGAAATCCATAACGTTATTTTTTTTTTTTTGAAATTAGGGATGAGAGATTCGAATTCTACACATTTAAATATAATAATATGTAGTATTACTGTTGGTTTATACCTGCAACCACAAATTTTTTTTTTCTTTAGAGAAGTTGAATATAAATATTATTCTAACTCCTTAGGAAGCTCTCAATAAAAATGAGAAATTCTTAACGAGAGAAATATTTATAATACCAATGTACACGAAATAATATTGCTAACAATCTTTTTAGAAAAGAAAATCACACATTCTTTTCCCAAGTTCTTTTACTAAAAAAAAAAAAAAAAAGTCATTTTAGGTTATGATACATTTTCGACTTTTCAGGTTTTTGTATGTCTTTCTAATCAAAATCACATTGAAATAAAAATTATATAAAAATTAATAATTTTCGATACAAAATCTTAAGCTAAAAAATTGAGCTATAGATGCGTTATAAATCGTTAGATTAATTTTAGTATAAATCTCTTATTTTACTTTAAATTGTTAGATTAATTTCTCAATAATTTGACCTATAGACGTACGTGTTAAATATTTGCAACATATAATATAAAACTGATCCAATCATAAATCATATATTTAAAAATTATTATCTTGTCACCAATGTAAAATTTTGCCCATTCGCATGATTTTATTTCCTACTAAAGAAATTGGGTAAAAAATACCAACAAAATTCGATCATCCCTAATTCCCTATCATCCTCGCTTTGACAAATTCAGCATCAAAGTCTGACAACCAATCAAATTGTTACAGTACCCAACACCAGAATGATGCCCAATTTCATCAGCGTTTTTCTACCCTACCTTGGGGCCCACTGCCTCAATATACTCCACTGTAAAACTGCCACGTGGCGAGTCATGGTCAATCCAGATCTCAGGAGTTTGATCAGCAGGAGATAAGATGGCCCCCCCAAGCCTAACCCTCCAAAGGGAGGGATCAAAACAAAAGAAGCTCCAACAATAGTTGGGTCCCATTGTCCCACTTTTGATATATATATATATATATATATTTTTTAAGTCGCTTTTGATAAATTGAGAGATCGGTTTTGATTTTTCTTTTTTGTTTTTTTATTTTTTGCGGGGGGGCGCGTGGTGATTGCGGGGGTTTTGGAACAAGTTGGTTCAAGGACCACTTTTTGGATTCCCTTCCTAAATGGAACTCCAAATGGAACTCCCCTCTCAGATGGTCTTCTCTGACAGGTGCCTGCATGGGTCCTATCTCCTAGGTGTGTGGACCCTTTGGACTTGGATATTTTTGCCCTTGAGGGCACCCATGACCTAACGTTTTTATTTATTCATTCATTTATTTTTATTTACATGATCGATAGAAAATGTTTTCTATCCATTATATTAATTTCTTGACGGTTTGATTTATAAGTTTTAACCTTAAAATTTTACAGATCGTGATATATAATTGTTCTATCAAGTTATAGATTAAACTGTTGATAATTTACTACAATAACTAAAACAATAATTCTTATTCATAAATATAATTTTGTCACGTGGTTATTAACACACTTAGGACCTACATCAAGTAGACTATCTCTCTATTGTTATTAACTTCTTCAAATTAAAAAGAGAATTATAAGTATCATATCGATTTTCAGTGATCCAAAAAAAAGACGTCATTACCGTTGCACTAAATATTCATCCGTGATTCTTAATATCTTTCTAATTAATTATAATTTCTCCTCTAAATATGAAACATCTAATGTTTTTCCTCCCCTAATCTCCTCTAAGCTGGTAGGATTTGTTTTCCTTTTTACTATTTTGTTTTATGTTTTGATCATGTACATAAATATGTATTATATATGTTACCTCGATCTAATTGTGGTTTTATGTCTTTTTTTTTTTATTATTGTTTTTGTGTTTATTAAATTTAAAGCTTCCAAAGCCATTTATGGAAGCTTTTAAGCAATTAACAGAGATTGACATCGACAATATATTTGTTTTCGAATCAAGCAAACAAAAAAAACATGCACTAGAGGTAGAAAGAATCAAAGCTTTATATCTTGTTGAGCTAGATTTTATCTTTCTTACAGAGTAATGTGCATATAAATTATTAAGTACACGATGAAAACATTCATCTTATTTAGTCAAAACAATGATTTAACTGTTTAACTTATTGTAAAGATTGTGTTATTATATTGATCTCAGTATTTATATCAGATCTACGATTGTAATATTCACTTTAGTTGAATGGAATATATATATATATATATATACACACATATATGGTGATGTTATGTGTTAGATTGTTTGATGATCACGTGTGTCACGTTGTTATAAATAGTAACATACAAATAATAGTTAATGTGATGTTGGAATTTTGTTTCTGATACAACTAAGCACGAATGTCCCTTTTAGTGATAAAAAACATGACTTGTTATGACAAAGCTAAAAAAAAATCATATGAGTTGTGCAAACTAATTATTGAGGTCATATTCTAGGATATATCCAAAGATTTTTCTATAAATTCATGCATTGTGAAATTACCTAAATGGAAAAAAAAAAAAAAAAGAGCCGCTTAACATTCCAAATCAAGATTAGTTATGCGATGGGGAATGACCTAACTATAACATAAGTAGCGTTATACAACTAATCTCAAGCGTCTATTTTTTTTTTTACTGAAATAAAAGATTATAAAAGGAGAGATTCGAGTCCTCATATAACTCGAAGTCTCAACAGCTTCATGTGATATATACTACATATTTTATTATTATATATTCTGATTAACATGATTGTAATAACTCGAATTATAGTTAAATGTGAGAAGGACGAGCGCTTTATTTATTCACCTGCTAGCGTGTTGACATGCTTCTATGTGATTGTAGGAGGCATTTGTATTGTCAAATTTGGTGACTCGGACGAGTCCCACCCAACCTGCAAACTACTTTTCAAATGATGTCTACATGTTCTTAACATGGAACCAAAAAAAAAAGAGACTAATTGCTGAGTCAGATTTTGGGTAGATATTGACTAGTTAAAGCTTGATTTTGAAATGATTTTACACGTAAATTAACAATGTCGAGATAACAAACACTGTTACTAAATTTTAATATAATTCATCAAATCAGGAGAATAATTTTATATTCTTTTAACCATACTAATGTGTGTTTCATAAAATTAAAAAGAATAATTTATAAAACACATTAGTATGGTTAAAACAAATGCATACGGCTATTCATTTTGAATTTTAATATGTGTTAGGAAAAATTGCAGTGATGTGTGTGAACATGTGTGTGTGTGTGTATATGAAAGTGCAGCAAATGACCGGGTAAATTCGTTTTTGTGTTTTTCTTATTTGAATTTTAATATGTGTTAGGAAAAATTACAGTGATCTGTGTGAACATATATATATACACACACATATACATATATACACACGAAAGTGCAGCAAATGACCGGGTAAATTCGTTTTTGTGTTTTCCTTATTTAGGACCTAGGGTTTTCTAAGGGCTTGTTTGCTAGCAATATCTAAATATCATTTCTAGATTTTTTTTTTGGGTTTTTTTTTTAATTTAAAACTATTTTTCACTATTTACATCACCAAATGTCTATAGTAATTAAACTCAAACTTAAGTCCATAACTTTATTATTTCAAGTCCAAATGAGATTTTTTTAGTAGAATTTCAAGAGTAATAAAACAAGATCTATATTAATATTCTTTTTTGTAACACATTTTAAGTTTTTACACTTTTTTACTCAGAACAATTTTTTTTTTCAATCAAAACACAACTCCAGTATGAATATCTCCGAAACTACATTTTCAAAACATTCCACAAACATGCCCTAAATTAGAATTACTGTTCAACATCCTAATTTTAAGGGTAAGAAACATAATTCAAAAAATTTAATTATGATTTAATTTCTTCTAAAGCCTTTAATGATTTTTCCTCATGGTCAAAATTAAAACGTGACAATAATAAAGTTATATATATATATATATATTAAGAAAATCAATTATTTGCTTAGTAAAACCCACCCGCATTCATTGTGTAAAATTGATTGGATCTAAATAAACCAATCATTGAAAATTAACCTCCATTAGATAAGTTAGTTGGATATGAAATTTTTAAGTTATAGTTGATTGAATTTTCAAAAATTAGTAATAATTTTTTTTGACTTAAAAAAAAATAAAAACTGAAATGAAAAAATACAGTTTAATTAGAATTAAACTTAAACATCAAATAAAATATTAATTTAACAGTTAACTAATAATAATAAAAAAAAGAGAGAATTCTTACCTTAAAAAAAATCTGATTAAAATACAAACTTTGAAATCATTATATTTACTAATAATATTCATTGATTACCTAGATGTATTTGTTTTTTCGTTTCTTGTTTCTTGTTTTTGTTTTTTCCTCTTTAATAACCAGTCTGATGAGTTTACGATTTCCCAAAGAAGAGGAGTTTTTGTAGGCCCAAAATCTAAAGACCAAGTAAAGTCATCTCACTTTTTGTATAGTCAAATAATTCCCTATAATTTGCAACACCAAAAACCACACCTCTTAAAATAACTTTATATATATATATATATATAACATTCAGCATGAAAAATAAATATAATTAGGTCAAGACAAAAATGCAAAATAGCAGAATAAACAAAATTAAAAAAAAGATACATCTATCTTGTTATGAGCGCCCCTTTGCCTTGGAAGCAAAAAGAGTGAACCAAAAAAAAAAAAAAATAAATAAATAAATAAAAGGAAAAAGAGTGAGATTCCAAATTCAACTTTACACATGCGAATCAGCGGAGAACTTACACGTGCCATATTCCTTAAACTGAAAAGTTCGAAACTCCCAACTCTCCGTGTTTGTCCAAGGCACCAGAACCGTCAAACATCTATAGGGCTACTTTCGTAATTTCACATCAAAAATTTTGTAATCTCTTTGAATTTTTTATCACGTATTTTTAATATGTATTTGATAAAATGATTTGAGCTGAAATTTTTAAATTTAAATTGATTAATTTTTTAAAAAATAATTATAAATTTTATTAATTAAAAAAAATAAAAAAAAATACAGTAAAATTAAACTTAATTTACATAAAATATATTTATAAAAAACATAAATAATTATATTCCCACCCACCGAAAAAATACGCTTTATCCCATGAGCTCACAGTATTACAGAGAAAATATCTCTCTCTCTCCTCTTTTTTTTTTTTCCTCCCGAGAAACGACGAGAAAATTAGGAAGAAAATTTAATATATATATATATATATTTATCTATAATAGTGTATTTATTATTTTGTAATAATATAAAAATAAAAACGAAATGCAGTGGAGGAGCAAATTCAACAGAACTCGTGCTGGATACCTTTTCTCCGAGAAAGCAGCTCCATTCCAATATATTAGCTCCAATTAATCGTTCTATATTTCCTCTGATCTTGGGGCTTTTTTTTTTTTTTTTTTGCATATATTATTTTTTCTTTACTTTTGGATTTGGATTTGGATTTGGATTTGGATTTTCTTTTTTTATTTTTATTTTATTTTTCCCCCCTTTTCTGCTTTTTCTCACACTCCTCCAGAGCTCTCGTTGCCGGCACTTGTTCGGAAACGCATGCACCAACACTTTCTGTCTCGTAAAAGCCTTTGCGATTTTCTGTTTGGATAGAAGGAAAAGAAAAGAAAAGAAAGAAAAAAAAAGGTAGGATTTTGGGCGTGAGTTGAGCGGAAGGGGGGATTTTTGTGAGGTGATCTGTGGATCGGGTGAGATATGGGGAAGGTGGCGGTGGGGGCGGCGGTGGTGGGGGCCGCGCTGGTGTGTGCGGCGGCGGCGCTGGTGGTGCGCCACCGGATGAGGAGCTCGGGGAAGTGGGCCCGGGCCATGGCGATTCTGAAGGACTTCGAGGAGAAGAGCGCCACGCCGATTGGGAAGCTCCGACAGGTCGCCGACGCCATGACCGTCGAGATGCACGCCGGCCTCGCCTCCGAAGGCGGCAGCAAGCTCAAGATGCTCATCAGCTACGTCGATAACCTCCCCACCGGGTATATACTTACCTACATATATATGTGTGTGTATATATATATTTACACATATAAATATATGCATCTTCTTTTTCTAGTTATTTTGTTTTACCTGATTTATATTTGCCCGTAAAAATTATCTCTTTCTTTTTTTTTTTTTTGGGATTTGATTTCTAGTTTTTTTGAAAAGATGTCTTTTTTGATCTAGAGACTGATAATTGTAATTTATAGTCCTTCTAATTGTAATTTACAGTCTTTCTTCTGCTGGATATTGACAGTGGATAATTTTCTAATTTATTTATTTATTGATTTGTTGTGATATTTTTTACTAAGTTTTAAGAGCGAATTTTATGTTTATTTATAGGAATATTTAATATTTGACGCTAAGCTACTAATTCTGTTTCTGAGAATTAAATTTCTGCCTCTTACTCAAATATCTTGTCTGAACCTTTCATTCTTAACCCTTATAGTTTTCGCAGAAGGTTAATTCTATATATGAATATTATATATTTGAAATTTGTGAAATTTAACGACTTTGGCAATTGAAATTTGTGAAATTTAACGACTTTGAGAATTGTCTTAAGTTATTTATTTTTTCTTCTTTTTGATCCTCAGAAATTATTTAGAATATTAATATATAGGGTTATTGCGTATTTTTCCCATGTTTTCTTTTCTTATCTTTTAATTATGTCAACTTTTGTTCCTACAAGGTCCATTTTTCTCTCTTGTTATCTTTCTGACTGCAGTGCTTTTACCTTTTATTGTGATGTTTGGTCCTAGAGTCTGGATTTATATATTTTTGCTTTTCTAATCAGGTTTACTTATTGCTTAGTTCATCGGTTCTGCATCAATAGATTATGGTTTGGTTTTACAGAGTTTTGTGTTTTGATGGTGGTAATTACATCCATTGTTTAAAATTGCACAATTTTGCGTGCCTTAGTGAATTGCAGAAAAAAATTGTAATGAGGCCTAAGCCTCAATCACCCTCTAAATTGCATACGCCTCTATGAATGGAGGCGTACTTGGAAACACACGCAATTGCTCAATATTGAGGTTGTTGCCTCAATTTTTCTGAACTTTTTTCCAGTCCAAAGAAATCGCTTGGCTACCATAAAGATGAACACATTGGTTTACGTAATGTTCAACAAGAGGCTGAAAGATAAGACATTTGAAGAAAAAATTTTTGATGTTATGTTATGATTTCTACCTACTATATGATTTTTCGTAATTTTTTGACTTATTTTATGGTTTCATTTTGAGGCTTACACCTCAAACCGCATTAAGGTTTACGCCTTAACTCGCAAACAGAAAACGTCTTAATACCTGATTGCGCAATTTTAAACCTTGATTACATCATGACATGCTTCCACCCATTCAGAATAGTCATGTTTTTTCCCGTGTTGGTGATGGTTGCATAAGATTTTTTGGTACTTATAATATCTCTGCCTCATTTGTTCGAGATGCTGTGTTCCTGTTAATGATCACTGGGGGATTCCATTTTATTCCCTAGGGGCCATTTTTTTTTGTCTGTTCCTGACAAAAGCCATAGAATGCATTTCATAAACTACCTAGCGCTTTAAAACACGTAAAGAACGAAGATGGAAAATTTAAAATCTATGTAGGTTCAGTTGATCAAATCAATAAAGGACTCCGCTGCATTAGTTCTCACTGCTGGGGTGAGACTCTTGGCTGTGAAATTAACTAATACAATGCCAACGGAAAGGTCTCCAACCATTTTCTTGTATAATAGATGGGATACAACTATGATTTGGATCTTATTCATCTGAATGAATGCAACTGAAGTTGTCTGGATCATTTATAGAATTTCTGCTGGGACATTCTCATGGCTTATTTTTGTTTTGTGGTTTTCAGAGACGAGAAAGGGCTCTTTTATGCTTTGGACCTTGGAGGCACTAACTTTCGCGTGCTACGCGTACAGTTAGGTGGCAAAGAAAGCCGTGTTGTTAAACAAGAATTTGATGAAGTTTCAATTCCACCAAATTTGATGACCGGGTCTTCGGATGTTAGTATTTAAATGAGCAAATGTATCAAAATTGACGATTGTTAATTTGTTAGATTTCTCAGACGCTGAAATATGTTCAAATAATGTTGTTTCAGGCACTATTTGATTTCATAGCTGCAGCACTCTTAAAATTTGTCTCCGAAGAAGGTGAAGGTTTTCATCCTGCACCTGGTAGGCAAAGGGAGCTCGGTTTTACCTTCTCATTTCCTGTGAAGCAGTTATCAATTTCATCGGGGACTCTTATCAAGTGGACCAAAGGCTTCAATATCGAAGACACGGTGGGTCCAGTTTCCTTGATTCTTTTTTTGCTGTGTTCTTTTTTGATATCCGAATTTTCTTTTTGTAGCTATCAAATGTAGATCTTGGCTATGACCTTTTGTTTTGAATACATGGGCATGAAAACCTTGAAAGACATCCGTGCCAAGTAGCTTTTTTCTTTCCTTTGTCGTTAAAATAAATTTGTCCATTTCCTAACTTTTTGGTTCTTTCTTCTGGGTTTATGGTATATGTATAGGTGGGACAAGATGTGGTGGGTGAGTTGACTAGAGCCTTGGAAAGAATTGGGCTTGATATGCGGGTTGCAGCACTGGTAAGCTAATTCTTTAATATACCGAGACCATGGACTGGATAGTTCACCGTTCCTTTGCTATAAACCTGATCTTTGAGAGCTTCCCCCAAGCTGTTGTCATTATTATCTGAAGTTTATCGCATCCTAATCCGCCAAGTTGATGCAGGTCAATGATACGATTGGAACATTGGCTGGAGGGAGATACTCCAACCAGGATGTTATTGCTGCTGTAATTTTAGGCACCGGAACAAATGCAGCTTATGTTGAGCGGGCTCATGCCATTCCCAAGTGGCAAGGTCTTTTACCGAAGTCAGGAGAGATGGTTAGTATTGCTTCTAAGGCAGGAGAGTTTGTGCTTATGTTTTGATGTTTTCACGAGCTCTCCGTCCTTGTCTATTGCTAAAATTATATGTATGGTATTAAGGAGAAAGAAAATACAACATATGGATATTGGGACAGAGGTGGTGCCGGGATTGTTTCCCTCATCCCCGCCCCACCCCAATTCGGGGAAAAGATTTTCTCCCCATCATTGAATAGTGTCCGCCATCCCCACCCATTAGGGGTGGGTCCCCACCCTGGGGAGGGAATATTGTCATCCCTATTGTGTGAGAGTGTGTTGCACTAGTGTGTGGAGAGGCTATGAGAAGAGGAGGGTTCATGACCCTTAAGTTTGTCAATAAAACGATTGTCCATCTCAATATGGCCCAATATTTAACACACATCCAAAAATAAAGTCACATTAATAAAGTTGTCCGTAACATGCTATAGTTTGTATTACAGCGCATTATTCCATTAAAAAAATATTCCAACATCTTAGTCCAATGATATAGGTAATAAACATGGAGTGGGGTAATTTCCGGTCATCTCACCTTCCTCTGACAGATTACGATCAAGCACTGGATGCTGAGAGTTTGAACCCTGGAGAACAGGTAAGAATACTACATAAACTTGTAGCTATTTTTCTCATCGTACATTAATGGTTGAACTTTCATCTGACAAGCCTTTCTGGGTTTTGTTCACAGATTTTTGAGAAGATGATTTCTGGCATGTATCTAGGGGATATTGTCCGTAGAGTTTTGTGTAAGATGGCTGAAGAAGCCGACTTTTTCGGCGATACTGTTCCACCCAAATTGAAGATCCCTTTTATACTAAGGTATACCAACCATACCTGGTTTTGCTTTTTTCTTTTCGACTTTCCCTACGGCAAATCTCTTTAGTCATACCAATTCTTGTATTTCGTGGAGTTTGTAGTAACGTTGAATTAGAATGCTGCTACTAGGATCCGTTCATGAAAAGCTTATTGGTGAAAAAAGATGAATACAATTGAGGATTTAATAATTTAAAATAAAACTGAATTTTCAGTTTCTAGCAATGCCTTTATCTTATACATCCTAGGTTTCATTGGTATGTAGCGTTTCATGGAATTTAGATGAGATAGGTTCTATGTTCCTTTTCGGATTGACTAGACTTGGAAGGTTTTAATCGTTGTGAAAAAATTCATAGGACTCCTCACATGTCTGCAATGCATCATGACACGTCTCCCGATCTGAAAGTGGTTGCAAGCAAGCTAAAGGATATCCTAGAGGTAAAATTTGTTTCGAGAACTCATAACAGCTAGAATCTTTCGATCTTTTACAGGGGACTCAAATTAATTGTTTTATCTTTTTTCCCTCATATGTTCTCCATTCTGTATCCGTCAGATATCCAACACCTCCCTTAAGATGAGGAAAGTTATTGTGGAGCTTTGCGACATTGTTGCCACTCGTGGGGCTCGTTTATCTGCCGCTGGGATCTTAGGTATCATCAAGAAATTGGGAAGAGACACAGTAAAGGAAGGGGAGAAGCAGAAATCGGTTATAGCATTGGACGGCGGGTTGTTCGAGCACTACACGAAGTTCAGCACCTGCATGGAGAGTACCCTCAAGGAATTGTTAGGGGAGGAAGTTGCAGGTAACATTTTGATCGAGCACTCTAATGACGGGTCTGGAATTGGAGCTGCTCTCCTGGCAGCGTCTCACTCCCAGTACTTAGGGGTAGAAGAGTCTTAAAGAATGGTTAAAATCTAAAGTAGACGAGAAAAGCATGGCATTTCAATTTTTTATACTTTCTGTTCCCCCCGCTTTTATAACTTCCTCCGAAATCATATAGATCTCCTCACCTCCCAACTTCGAGAGAGATCTTGACTGACAAGCCTTTTTAGCCTTTTATTTATGGTCTTATGTGAGGACATAATCTGCAATGGACCAAGTATGCAGTCGGAGCGGTTAGCCGGCTTTAAGGTTTTCCCCCTGCTCCAGCCTGTGTCCTGCTTGTTTGTTTTATGTTTTTTTGCGATATATTACTCCGATGTATAAGTTCATTTTCTCCTCACTTACTGAATAAAACTGGGGGATGTAAACTGTTCTTTGAGCAGTCAGCTTCTTTTTTCGGATTATTGTCCCCGAATTTCGTTTTGTGCAAATAAAACAGGGGGTTTATGGATGCTAGAAAGTTGTTTCTGAATTCTTTTGAAGAACCTGTTGGAATTTTATATGTCTTAAGGGAGTTGGGAAAATTTAGATATCAGAAAAGGTTTTATATTATCAATTTGTTTTTCTATGTTAGAGCTATCAAACTTCTTTGTTTTAATGGTCCTGGTTCTTGACTCTTAACACTATGTTTGGAAAGAGGGAAAATAGGAAGGAACCATGTGAAGAAAATATAACGAAAAGAAATAGAATTTAGACAAGTTTATTTTACTTGTATTAAATGAATGGATATGATGTATTTGAGGGTCAAATGATTATTTCATACCATCAATGATTTTTTTTTTTTTTTTTTTTTTTTTCTGAAAATTGGAAGGATTCAAATAATGTGGACGCCATGGATTTTCTATTGCTTTCCTTCCAATTTTTCTCTTTTCCATGTGAAGAAAATATAACGAAAAGAAATAGAATTTATACAAGTTTATTTTACTTGTATTAAATGAATGGATATGATGTATTTGAGGGTCAAATGATTATTTCATACCTTCAATGAATTTTTTTTTCCCTGAAAATTGGAAGGATTCAAAAAATGTGGACGCCATGGATTTTCTATTGCTTTCCTTCCAATTTTTCCCTTTTCCATTCTATAATCTATGCAATTCCTTTTTTTTTTTTTCCTGTGACTTTTCTATTCTATAATCCTTGCAATTCTTTTTTCTTCCTATGACTTTTCTATTCTGCCAAACATAGCATTAGTGTGTGGGCTTCTGGTGTGACATTATAAGTTAGAACCGCGGACTTGATCCTTGCAGGGGGGGGGGGGGGGGGGGGGGAAACTGATAGCGGACCGTTAGATTTTCATCTAGTTCAGTAAAATTTTGCTTATCAATTCTGATGTTGTCTGACATTCAGAGCTGCACAATGCCAAGTAGGATATTTTTATGTGCTTGACTACGAGATTCTCATTCTTTCTTATTGAACTTGTAGGTCGTTGCTTATGTGTGAACTGAAGTGCAGGGCAAACCTTTATTAAGCTTCCTCTACTAATACATACTCTCACCATGCTCTAATACAATTTAAATACAGTTTTCTAACAGATTATTTATTGACTTTTCAAAAAAAGATAAAAACTGAGATAAAAAGTACAATTTAGTTGGATTTAAACTTGAATTTAAACTCGAATGTCAAGCAAAGTCTTAGTAACTGCTACTTTAATCTACTCGAATTGAAGTATTCAGGGCGTATCAGACATTGTCTGCGTTAGGACTGTCGTCGTCTTCCAAACTCCTTTCACGCTTTGAGTTCTTGAGGAGTGGAGCGGTATTGTACTCGGACCAAATGAACTTTTGGCCGTAAGCCGTCCGACGACTACATCGGAGCAAGAGTTCCACAACATCTTTCATGGAAGGCCGAGTGGAAGGCAGGGCATTCGTACAATATATTCCCAGCTTGAAAATGCTGCTCATTTCTTCCACGTAACACGGTTCCTTCACCTCCTCGTCCAAGGCGTCTTCTATGGGCTTGTCCTCTTGAAAGTGACGCCACGCCCATTCGGCAAGGGAGGTGTGCTCATCACCGTTGCTTGCTTCTCTGCCTGTTACTAGCTCCAGGAGGACGACCCCGAAACTGTAAACGTCGACCTTCTCATTCACTCTCAGTGAATGAGCATACTCTGCAAATTCATATACGAAATTCCAAGAGTTTTGTCTAAGCTTTAATAAAGCATCAGAACTTTAATTTAAAGGTCTCGGCATGTGAATTTGTAACAAGATTTGTTAGATGCTTGTGATGACGCGAAAATATGTTTCGGTGAGTTTACCTGGAGCCAAGTAGCCGACAGAGCCAGCCACAGTCGACATAGTGGCTAGTTCTCCTTGCGTAACCAACAACTTGGCGAGGCCAAAATCCGCAATTTTCACATTGAAATCTGAGTCTAACAGTATGTTACTTGCTTTAATGTCTCTGTGAATGACTGGTGGCACACAATCATGGTGCATGTAGCAGAGGCCCCGTGCAGCGCCTATCACGATCTGTGACCTCTTGGGCCAGTCGAGAACATGGTGATGAACAGAATGAGCAGCCGGGATTGCATTTTGCCTGTTTTTGCCGTGCAGCCACATGTCTAGGCTTCGGTTCTCCATGTACTCGTAGACAAGGAGTTTCGAACTCTCGCTGGAGATGCAGCATAGGAGTTTCACTATGTTGACGTGTCGGATTGAACTCAATATCTTGACTTCAGAAAGGAACTCTTGCTCAAGTTTGTGCTCTACCTTGTTGTTGTTCCATATTCTCTTTACAGCGACAACATCATCTTGACGATTCACATTAACACGGTAAACTTTTCCCGAGCCGCCGCTTCCAATCAAGTTATGATCGTTTAGCCCGGACACAATGTTTGATTCTGTGAAATTCAGCCTCTGGAATGAGGTGAGCTTCCATTGCGTATGGAGCCCGTGTTTGCTGCGGTAGCATCTGAAGATGAAGAATGAGAAGGACGCGGCCAACAAAAAGACCGCTGCACTAAGTGTTATGATTAAAACAAGATATGGGGTTGAGATTTTGTCCTTCTTTTGTGGCTTTGGATTGCAGAGCTTGAGTTGCAAGGCATTGTTACTCGAACAAAGACCGGGATTGTTCAAGAAGCTGTCGGCATATGCAGAATTCTCCAATTCAAGCGGGATAGTCCCGGTGAGGTCATTGGAAGAGAGGTTTAGAAAATTTAGCGTTAGAAGACCGAGTCGGGTTGGAATTTGGCTGGAAAATCTGTTCTCCGAGAGGTCTAAACCTGTAAGAGCAAGCAAGTCACCAATCTGCTCTGGAATTTGTCCAGAGAGTTGATTTCTACTCAGGTTAAGAGTATTTAAGGCCTTCCATTCTTCTATATGAGATGGAAGATTCCCCTTGAGCTGGTTTCGATCGAGAAAAAGGTTTGTCAATTTCGAGAGACGGGTTAATTCTTGAGGAATGGTTCCGGTCAAGAGGTTATTGCTGGCATTAAACACAGTCAAGTCCCTCAATGAAGATAAACCAATCGGAATGTTACCTGAAAATCTGTTGTCACTGATTATCAATCTCGAAAGATTTGGGGCGAACTTCTCAGGAAGAGTACCCGTGAATGAGTTTCTGTTCATCGCCACGAAACTCAAATTAAAGGATGTCCACATGCCACCAGGAATTTCTCCGGAAAGCATGTTGTCTGAAACCTTGACCATCTGCAATGAGCTGCAATTTCCCAGTGATCCAGGAAGCTCGCCGGTGAAGTTATTCTCATAAGCGACCAGTCCAGCTAGGTAACCCCTGGAGCACAAGTGTTCAGGCAATTTCCCTGTGAGCTTATTGGAGCTCACCTGAAACTGCGTGAGGTTTGAATACTTGCCGAAATCCGGAGACAACTCGCCGGAGAGATTGTTTTCCCAAACCTTGAAATCCACCAAGCCTGGTAATCTGCCAATACCTTCCGGAATACTGCCTGATAATTGATTGGAAAACAGAGCCAATCCTGTCAAACTGGTTAGCTTCTCAAAGTCTTCTGGTATGCTCCCATTTAAGTTGTTCTCCGAAAGATCAAGTACCTCCAAGCTCGGAGCGTCAACCACTTGCGGAATCTCTCCAGACAGTTTGTTCATATAAAGCTCAACCACGCTCAGATTCTTCAACGTGAACAAACCGTCTGGGATTTTCCCATGCAAGTCATTGTGGGATAAATCCAACCATTCCAACGCTTCCAAGTCTCCGATACTCGGAGGTATCTCCCCAATCAAGTTTGAATTGAAAATCCATAGAGTTTTCAACTTCTTCAACTTGGTATAATTGGAAGGCAGCGTTGATGGCGCAAGTAGATTGTTATTGGATAACCGCAAAGATTCGAGATTCGACAAGTTACCGATTTCTGGTGGCAAAGAGCCGTTAAAATAGTTGCCTCCCATACTCAGGACCTTCAGCTCCTGCAGCTTCCCAATGGCAGGTGGGATATCACCTGAGAAATTGTTGCCTCCGAGGTAAAGACTTTGAAGCTGAGCCAGTTTGTCAATGCCGTCGGGAAGCCTTCCGACCAAGAAGTTATTGGAGAGGTCTAGATATTGAAGCTTTGAACAGTTGAACAGAGCTCTTGGAAACTCTTCGGGGATGTAGTTGTTACCAAGATTAATGGTTGTGAGATTCTTCAGGTCACAGATGAAGTCCGGGACTGGTCCTGTGATGTTGATATCGTAGAGTGACAGCTCGGTGACGAAGCCGTTTGTGCAGTTGATTCCAGGCCAAGAACAATGGGAATTGTTTGATGAAGTCCAGCCACTCATAAAGGGCAGGTTTCCCCAACTCTGCTTTAGCTTAAGCAGGAGAGTTTGTTCTTGTTCGTGAAGTGATTGGGAGAAAACTCCATGGTTGAGAAAGATGAGGAACAGGAAGGTGAGAAATGGAGTTGTGAGAGTTTTTTGGTTTGTGTTTGCCATTTGGAAGATTTTTGGGTGTTTGATGGAATTCCCCCCCCCCCTCAGTTCTGCCTCATTGGAGATTGGTTTTATGTCTAATTTTTTTCTGTTACAAAACTGGATGTGGAGGGAAAAGACCAACGGCAGACTCTGATACTTATTGAAGTTTGGAGTGTGTGATAATTGGAGAGACATGAATGACTCCACTTTTCTTATGGTCAAGCGGAAGACTTGGATTGGAGCTTGCATATAAAAGCAAATCAGTCAAACAAAAGTCATCTACAGCTCAGATTTTTTTTTTTTTTTTAATTTTTTGTGAGGATCAAATTTTAGATTCATCAATTTCTTGAGAAAATTAAAACAAAAATTGTCCCTACACAGAATTTTCTACGTTTTAGATAAAAGTTGAATTTTTTTTTAAGAGCATGTTTCAGTTCTACTCTGGCACAAGATCCAAGCCCCTGTTGTGCTGTTATAAACTTATGATTAATTTGCTTAGCATCTTTGCTTATAGTTGCAATTTCGATGTTTAGACGGCAAGAAACCAACAATAAAAAAGTTAACAAATGATTTTTTTTTTATTTTCTGAATTTTGGAATCATTATTATTAGATTTTAAAATTATTATAATAATAGAATGCAAAGACGGGTTTGGATCTCAATTCATTTATATAATCGACACGTTAGGTCTGAAAAGAATGTTAGATTATAAATTTATCATACATCTTTAAGTTATTAGAATATGATAGCTATTAGACTGTTATTAAGTCATTAAGTCATTAGACTATTATGGTGATTGATAAAGTAATAGTTGTCCGATTTGAACATGATACAGAGGTGGGAACTAACCAGTTTCTAAGAAGGAATGCCACTCTAGAAAATAAGAGCAGTGGGACCTTTGTTGAAGGAAGGACCCAATAAAATGTCGACAATCATTTTCCAACACACCCATCATAAGGGAGAGAGCACCAAAAGGGAGACCAACGACTTGGTGGAAGACCTTGACTAGGATATGCGCAAACAAAATAATAATAATAATAACAATAATCACGCACAGGTTCTTGTTTGGAAGAATATTCAAGTTTTAATATTCTCAAGTACACTTGATCATCAGAAATTAGTGCTCATTAAGATTAGCCTCATGGAAAATAAGGGGTGTTTTTGAACCAAATCATTTTAATGCTGTGTTTTTATCATGAACTATGTGATAGAGAGATCTTTTAACCTATTAATATATATCATACACCGATTACTAGTTAAATGTTGGTTTAATCTTGTCATGACCCCTTATGGACAGTTACAATTGACTTCTTTTTTTAACATCCATCTCTCGTAAAATTATAAAAAATAATAAACTTGAAATAAAAATATTAACTTATCGGAAAATTTTACTTAGATAATTTTAAAAAACAATCAAAGTTCTTTAAAAAAAACACTTATCAAAATAATTTTTGTAATATATAAATTCTTAAAATCATATCATATAATGAAATTTAATAAAGTGCACATAAATATTTCAATCAAAATAATAATAAAGAAAAGTTTCAAAACTTTATTTGAAATTAAAAGTATTCATCCCATGATCGTTCCTCCCGTTTTCCTATCACACAATGTCTAGGTTCCGCTCCAAGCTCCTCCAATACTACATCTTATCATTTCTTTTATTTGCAACATGAATTAACTTATACAAGCAAAGGCTTAGTAAGACACTTAAATCTTACAAACATAAATAAACATTTTTCTTTTATCATTATAAACACCATTTAAAAACTTTTTAACTTTTAAACTATTATAAATTGGGCCCGGCATTGTACCATCATTGTGCGCTAGTCACGGAAGGAGTGGGGTCACAAATCTCAAACCAATGGTGACAAAAAGTCCGCTCACCAGACAACAACAACAACATCATCATCATCATCAAGGGTGTATTAACGCCATTTTAATACATAAAAATACATATACATACATAAATATACTTTTCATCAAAACGTAATCAAAGGAGAAGTATTAATTAAGAACATCATAATATCATCATCAACATCAAAACATATGCTTCTTAAATCTTTGATTCATGTTGCAGGTGAGAGTGTACTTACCTAATTGTCTTACTTAATCTTTTAAATTTTTTTTTCCGATGGTGACGTACGATTGAGGTCTTGAGTGCTTGCCTTTAGAACTGTTCATGTCATAAATAATAAATATGAAAAAACTAACAAAATACCATAATAATTCATCAAACACATCTATCACATTATAACAGTGCCTAATAGTCCTATTTCATCATTTAATATCGTCAAAATACAAATATCCAATAATTATATAAAATTACAAAACTTTACAGAAACTGGCAGCCATACTTCTGTCCTTTAAAAATTCATAAAAATTCATAAAAGACTCTAAATGATTTAACAAAGTTAAAAACAAAATAGACATCTAGAGCTTTCTAATGGTACCTAATTCATTAAAAATGAAGACCTTTGTATACTCAAAAATAGTTCCAAATTCTGTTTACGAAAATTTATATAACTGGCAGCCGGACCTCTACCTCTTTGAAAAATCATAAAAATTTACACCGGTCTTCAAACGACCTGAAACTAATTTCAAATGAAAATAGACATCTAAGAATTTCCAGCAATACTAAATTCATTAAATATGGAATCCGTTTGCATCCTCGAAAACAGTTTTGAAAACTTATAATAGAAACTAGAAGTTTCCGGTAAATCTTAAATCTAAAAATCCTAGGGAAATCTATCCAAAAATAAAATAAAATAGACACCATTCACATTGATATACCATATACAAATAACAATCAACCTTAAGGCATGCTTTTAAAAATAAAAATCATGTGAATTCACCAATACAATCTCTTTCAATACACGTTTAAGCTCTGCCCCTCATTTCCATTCAACTAACACCAAACAACCACCAAGAAATTACTCAATCACTCATAAACTTCCAAAACACTAATAAAAGAAAAGAAGAAATCATACATTGAAAATATTTTATTTTCGCTCTAAGAATTGAGAAATATCAATGGATTAAGAGTGGGGATTTGATGGCTAGACTTTGGAGGCTTTTTTTTTTTTTTTTTTCCCCTTTGTTTTGATATCTTGTACGTACAAGAGAGGAGGTTAAGAGAGAAAATATAAGACAAGAGAGGGAGGAAAAGAATGAGGATGATGATTAGACTTTTATGGACTGAAATTAGAAGTTGATTGCATATTAATTGATAGAAATAAGATGCTTAGGGCTGTCATGAAGGACTTATTTTGGGCAAATAAGATTGTCAGATAATTAGGAGATAGAATGAAATTCAAGAATGAAAGTTTTCCAGTTTTTTTTCCCCCTCTCACGCTCTTTCCCTTCCCTTTTTCTTCTGATTAACTTATTTCCATTTTTTTTTTTCTTTCTTCACGTTTTCTGATTGATATCGCCCTTTTTTATTGGTCAATCTTCCACTCATTCCCTTTATATCCTCCTTCAGATTTCCTATTATACACAGATATACTTATAATATTATATATACGTTGACTAACCAAATAATTTAATATATATATGTTATTTATAGAAAGACTTAAACATATAAAATTATATGTGTATATACGACACATACGCATGACAATAAATATATATATCCAAATAAACGTTATAACACGTAGTGTTTTACATATATACTTATATATATATATACTTATATATATATATATATAACATAGATATCTATAATTAAACCATCAAACAAATTTATCAAATCATTAAATAATATTCATAAATTTTGACATGAACTTTATTCTAACATCTCAAGTCATGTCGCATTACCTATGAAAATAGCTCAATTAATATCAGAAATAACAAAACATATTATTGTCACATCTTCTTCATTAATTTCTAACGTTAGGTTAATAATTTATGATTAATTAAAAATTAGGACATTACAAATCTCAACCATTGTATCTAAAAAAAAAAAAGGCTCATTCGATCTTAAGTATTGTGTTCGGTCTATATAAAGAAAACATGTATTAATACCGAATTCAAAATAAGTTATTGAACACTAAGCCTCCGTTTAGTTCGTCGGTTCGAGATAAAATTTTTAAGTTAGAATGGGTTGACTTTTCAAATAAATAGAGTTGAGCAAACACAGCAGTAGACATCATCAACTGTTGATAATAAGGATTTCTTATAAAAATTCTTTTATTTAAGAAGGCTCTTGTGAAGAATTCACCAACAATCTACAAAACAGATTACACCAAGAACCAACCAGAGAACCGAACAAACAACAAAGAACAAATTACCGAATGTAAATCAAAATGAAGAACAGAGGAAATTACTTGGTTCGGATATGATGTATTTGAGGGTAAAATGATTATTTCATACCTTCAATGATTTTTTTTCCCCTAAAAATTGGAAGGTTTAAAAAAATGTGGACGCCATGGATTTTCTTTTGCTTTCCTTCCAATTTTTCTCTTTTCCATTCTATAAACTATGCAATTCCATTTTTTTTCCTTTGACTTTTCTATTCTAGAATCCATGCAATTCTTTTTTTCCTAATTACTTTTCTATCCTGCCAAACATAGGATTAGAGCGTGAGGTTCTGGTGTGGCATTGGTTAGAAGTTAGAACCGTGGACTTGATCATTGCTATGCCAAAAAAATAAAAAAATAAATAAAGATAAAAAATAAAAAATAAAAAAACACACACACACACATTGCTGGTAGTACGCAATTATGAACCGATAGATTTTCATTTAGTTTAGTTAAATTTTGCTTATTAATTTTGATGTGATCTGACACTCGACTTACGCAATACTAGTAGGATATTTTTGTGTGCTCGACCATGAGATTCTTCTTCTTACTGATTATTGCATCCAACCTGTAGATCCCTGCTTATGTGTGAACTGAAGTGTAGGACGAACTTTAATTAAGCTTCCTCTACTAATACGAACTCACACTTTGCTCTAATACAATTTACTTACAATTTTCTTACATATTATTTATTAAATTTTCAGAAAAAGATAAAAACTGAGATAAATTAACTGCAAGAAAAAAGTCCATTAATAGCATTTGACAATAGAGTTTTTAAATAAGTGTTTTTAAAAAACCGTCTCCCTCCCGTTTATTATTGAATAAACTCCTTTGTATCTTGAATTTTTGAATTTAAAAAGTAAACGAAAAAAAAAAAAAAAAAGATTCTCTATTCCCCACGAAAAAATGACTCCCTTCCCCACGAATCACGATCCTGCAGTTCAACCTTTCCTCTATATTCGGTTCCCACAAAACCACAAGCACGGATGGAATATCTCATCCCAAGGGTATTTCCTTCTCTTCTTAATGATTTTCCCTCCCTCAAATTTTTCCTTTTTATATTTTCCTTCCTCAAATTTTCTCTCTCAATAATCTAGGGTTTGAACTAGAAGGCCACCAACTTCTCTGGATTTTGCTTTGGCTCGAAAGTTCGTTTCATTCTCTTGATTGATTGCCTTCCGTGAGTATATTTTCTTTACATTGCTATTTTATTTTCTATCTTTCACAGCTTCTTTCTGTCTTTGAATTTGGCTTTTCAGAGTTTAGTCCCAAATTTGCGAAAATTGAAGGCGGGCAAATAGCCGCAGTCGTAACACCCAATCTTTTATTGTTGTATATTTTGAGTCTGACCTTCTGTAATCCCCTTTGTTTCTCTCTCTCATTTATTTCGTCCCTCATTAAAAAAAAAAAAAAAAAACACGAATTGCATATTTGATTCATTTTGAAAGTCTACGGTTTGTTTGTTGCTTTGTTGTTTTCGGTGCTAGTTTGTTTATATATATGGGTATATATATATATATACATATATATATAAAGAAAGAGAACTGTTTTTCCTGTGTATTCTATTGTGTGTTTTGCTTATGTGCTGATGATATAGTTCATTTTAGGGTATGGTTTAAAGATATTAATTAAAGTTTTTAATTTTTGGGAATTTTGATTCCTGATTATTCATTAATGGAATTGCAGTATTTTAGTAAGGGTTTACTGGTTTAGCATGTTTAATTGAAATTGCTTTGGTCTAGAGCGGTTTTGGAGATTATAGTTATCAACTGGCCAATGGAGCATAAAGAAATTGTTGAAGATTATTAAGCAGTAAGTTCTTGGTTCACAATTGCAGCCAGTACTTTTTCTTTTTCTTTTTCTTTTCCTTTTTTTTTTTTCCCTGTGTTACTACATTATGCATACTTACTTTTGGATCCTTAATGTTAATTTTTTCATTGTTAAGGACAACTAGATTTTGTGAACAGAGCTGTGATGACATGCATTAAGTTCTCGATTTAGAGTTAAAAACTTTACATAAAAAGGAGGTATTCTCAAAACTCCTTAACCCAGCCCTGCTTCTCGATCTTTTAAGGCTCTTGAGTTGTAACTTACCTTATACCTTAATGTTCATGCATCAAGAGGCAGAGAGACATATGTATTACACTACAGTTTCTGTTGTATAATGAATGTCCCACTATTTCTTTCCAATTGTACGGTATGTTTGCCTCTTTTTTTCCCATATTACTGAAATATACTTCAGAAACAAATTAGTTATAATGTCAGAGAAATAAGAAATCCAAGAGAATTTTAAAAAAAAAAAAAAGAAAAAAAAAGAAAGGAGAAGAAGAGATGAGATCAGGTCAAACATATAAATCTGTATATTGATTTAGTGTTTTTCTATACCTTAGTTAAGTTCTTTTCTGGTTTAATAGTTAAGTTCTTTTCTGGTTTAATAAAGTAAACTATCAACTAAGCACAAAGCAACGTTGGAGATTATATATACAAATCAATGTCTTATTTTTAGTTTGCTTTAGCTATTTTTGTTTGTACTTTTCTTGTATTCAGTGTTCCTATTTGTATGGCATTTATACTCATTTTCAATCATTACTATGAGATTGATTGGATTGTTCTCACTGAGAGTTGGTAAGGGCTTCTCTATTAGTTTTTATTTTATTATTTTTTATTATTTTTTAATTGATTTTGTGCAACTACTAGAGGAAAGAGAGAATATGATCATGGTTGTAATGGTATTCTCTCTCTCTCCTTTTTTTTTTTAATTTTAATTTTGTCTTTACATGCATTTGTACGAGTCATAAGCTTTGAACTGTTTTTTTGTTTTGTTTTTTTTGGTGATGATTTTGTTTTGTTATTGCATTGAGTTTTTGGAATCCTGGTGCAGGGATGAAGTTGAGCTTGATATCGTTTCTACTTTGAGATTGATTGGATTGTTCTCACTGAGAGTTGATTCCAAAGGTGACCGTTACTGATTTTTCTACTCTTTCTTTTCCATCAAAGTGAGTCACTTCCTTTTTTAATCATGTGAAGTACTTTGTAATTGCTTAGTCACTTGTATTAATTGTCTTGCAGTGATCATTTTCGATTTTAGTTGACATGTTTTGTTTTTAATAAATTTTCCTTTTCATTTGCAGATTAATTCTTCAAGCTCTACACAATAAACCAAAACTAAGCTCTAAAACTGAGGTAGAGCTTGAAGTAAATGACATTCCATTACGGTGAACATAATAAATACAAAGCTTTCTTCTCTGGCTTGGCTGAATTGTGGACTTTTTAACCATATGCTTTTTGAAGGGCTATTTCACCTTATACTCGGAAGACAATTTGGTTGAAGGAGATGTATTATAGATATTTATAAGCATTGTTGTGGGTGTTTGTACTTTCATGCTTTGACATTCTAGCCATGTAGATATTTTAAGATCCCTCGGTAGCAAATCATATTACTCTTTAGGAACTTTTTTTGTATATGGGAGAATTCTTGTAAATTACTTATTCCATTGATAAAAATTTATTTATTATAAAATTCACAGTTCAAATTTACTGAAAAAAGATGCTATCAAAAACTTACTTCGATCAAATTTTACAATAGTAAAAACGTCTAATTGGTAATATTAAATAACATAAACCAATGAAATAGTAAGTTCCGTAGCATTGGGAAAATGCTATAAAACCGATTTCTTAGCACCGGAAAATGCTATAAAGTACGTTTCCTAGCCTTGAAAATGCTATAAAATAGGTTTCTTAGCAAAAAAATGCTATAAAAATTTATTCGTAGCACTTAAAAAAAGCTATTAAAAACACGAACTTTTAATAACATGAGCTAAGATAGCCTCTAGAATGAGGTGAGCTTCCAATTCGAATCGAGCCTGTGTTTGCTGCGGTAGCATCTGATGATGAAGAATGAGAAGGACACGGCCAACAAAAAGACCGCTGCACTAAGTGTTATGATCAAAACAAGATATAGGATTGAGATTTTGTCCTTGTTTTGTGGCTTTGGATTGCAGAGCTTGAGTTGCTGGGCATTGTTACTCGAACAAAGACTGGGATTGTTCAAGAAGCTGTCGGCATATGCAGGGATCTCCAATTCAAGAGGGACAGTCCCAGTGAGGTAATTGGAAGAGAGGTTGAGAAAATTTAGCCATAGAAGACCGAGTCGGGTTGGAATTTGGCCGGAAAATCTGTTCTCCGAGAGGTCTAAATCTGTAAGAGTAGGTAAGTCACCAATCTGCTCTGGAATTTGTCCAGAGAGTTGATTTCTACTCAGGTTAAGAGTATTTAAGGCCTTCCATTCTTCTATATGAGATGGAAGATTCCCCGTGAGCTGGTTTCGATCGAGAAAAAGGTTTGTCAATTTCGAAAGATGAGTTAAGTCTTGAGGAATGGTTCCGGTCAAGATGTTATTGCTGGCCTTAAACACATTCAAGTCCCTCAATGAAGATAAACCAATCGGAATGTTACCTGAAAATCTGTTGTCACTGATTTCCAATCTCGAAAGATTTGTGGCGAACTTCTCTGGAAGAGTACCTGTGAATGAGTTTCTGTTCATCGTCACAAAACTCAAATTAAAGGATGTCCACATGCCACTAGGAATTTCTCCGGAAAGCATGTTGTCTGAAACCTTGACCATCTGCAATGAGCTGCAATTTCCCAGTGATCCAGGAAGCTCGCCGGTGAAGTTATTCTCATAAGCCACCAGTCCAACCAGGTAACCCTTGGAGCATAAGTGTTCAGGCAATTTCCCTGTGAGCTTATTGGAGCTCACCTGAAACTGCGTGAGGTTTGAATACTTGCCAAAATCCGGAGAGAACTCACCGGAGAGATTGTTATCCCAAACTTTGAAATCCACCAAGCCTGGTAATCTGCCAATACCTTCCGGAATACTGCCTGATAATTGATTGGAAAACAGAGCCAATCCTGTCAAACTGGTTAGCTTCTCAAAGTCTTGTGGTATGCTCCCGTTTAAGTTGTTCTCCGAAAGATCAAGTATTGCCAAGTTTGGAGCGTCAACCACTTGAGGAATCTCTCCAGACAGTCTGTTCTTATAAAGTAGAAGTTGGCTCAAATTCTTCAGCACGAACAAACCGTCTGGGATTTTCCCGTGCAAGTCATTCTGGGATAAATCCAACCATTCCAACGCTTCCAACTCTCCGATACTCGGAGGTATCTCCCCAATCAAGTTTGAATTGAAAATCCATAGTGTTTTCAACTTCTTCAACTTGGTATAATTGGAAGGCAGCGTCGACGGCGCAAGTACAGGGTTAGTGGACAATCGCAAATATTCGAGATTCGACAAGTTACCGATTTCTGGTGGTAAAGAGCCGTTAAACTGGTTGCCTCCCATACTCAGGACCTTCAGCTCCTGCAGATTGCCAATGGCAGGTGGGATATCACCTGAGAAGTTGTTGCCTCCAAGGTAAAGACTTTGAAGCTGAGCCAGTTTGTCTATGCCATCGGGAAGCCTTCCGACGAAGAAGTTATCGGAGAGGTCTAAAAGCAGTAGCTTTGAACAGTTGAACAGAGATCTTGGAAACTCTCCGGGGAGGTAGTTGTAACCAAGATTAATGGTTGTGAGATTCTTGAGGTTACAGATGAAGTCCGGGACTGGTCCTGTGATGTTGATGTCGTAGAGTGACAGCTCGGTGACGGAGTCATTTGTGCAGGTGATTCCAGGCCAAGAACAATGGGAATTGTTTGATGAAGTCCAGCCACTCATAAAGGGCAGGTTTCCCCAGCTCTGCTTTAGCTTAAGCAGGAGAGTTTGTTCTTGTTCCTGAAGTGATTGGGAGAAAACTCCATGGCTGAGAAAGATGAGGAATAGGAAGGTGAGAAATGGGGTTGTGAGAGTTTTTTGGTTTGTGTTTGCCATTTGGAAGATTTTTGGGAGTTTGATGGAAATTTTTTTTTTCCCCCTCAGTTCTGCCTCATTGGAGATTGGTTTTATGTCTGGTTTTTTTCTGTTACAAAACTGGATGTGGAGTGAAAAAACCAACGGCAGAGTCTGAGACTTATTGAAGTTTGGAGTTTGTGATAATTGGAGAGACATAAATGGCCCCACTTTTCTTATGGTCAAAAATCATCTACAGCTCAGATTCTTTTTCTTTTTTGTGAGGAACACATTTTAGATTCATCAATTTCTTGAGAAAAATGAAACAAAAATTGTCCAGACACACAATTTTCTACGTTTTATATAGAAAGTTAGAGCAATGGGACCTTTGTTAAAGGAAAGACTCAATAAAATGTCGAGAATCATTTTCCAACACACCCATCATAAGGGAGAGAGCACCAAACGTGAAACCAACGACTTGGTGGAAGACTTTGACTAGAAAATGCCCAAACAAAATAATAATAATAATAATAATAATAATAACAATAATTACGTACAGGTTTTTGTCCATGTGCTTGTAACTTTCAAGCTCGTATTGATCTAGGAAGGATATTCAAGTTTTAATATTCTCAAGTACATTTGATCATCAGAAATTTGTGCTCGTTAAGATTAACCTTATGGATAATAAGGGGTGTTTTTGTACCAAATCATTTTAACGCGTGTTTTTATCATGTACTATGTGATAGACAGATCTTTTGACCTATTAATATATATCATATGCCGATTATTAGTTAAAAATCGGTCTAATCTCAACCATCAATTCAAAAAAAAAAGAAAAAACTCATCTGATCTTAAGTATTGTGTCCGGTATATATGAAGAAAACACGTATTAATACCGAATTCAAAATAAGTTATTGAACACCAAGCCACCATATGGTTCGCCGGTTCGAGATAAAACTTTTAAGTTGGAGTTGGTTAACTTTTCAAATAAGTAGGGTTGAGCTTACACACCAAAAGACGTCGTCAACTCTCGATAATTAGGATTTTTTTTTAAAATTCTTTTATTTAAGAAGGCTCTAATGATAAAGATTGGCATACTTAGATAACTCTAGATTACGGGTCTATATTCGTGTGGTGTATAGTTTCAATTGTAGGTTTCATTGTTCTGTAGCTTTTCGCGGAATTTAGACGAGATAGGTTATACGCTCCTTCTCGGATTTAGTAGACTTGGAGGGTTTTAATCGTTGTGAAAAAATTCATAGGACTCCTCACATGTCTACAATGCATCATGACGCGTCTCCCGATCTGAAAGGATATCCTAGAGGTAAAATATATTTCGAGAACTCAGAACAGCTAGAATCTTTCGATCTTTTACAGGGGACTCAAATTATTTGTTTTATTTTTTTCCCTCGTATGTTCATCATTCTGTGTCCGTCAGATATCCAACACCTCCCTTAAGATGAGGAAAGTTATCGTGGAGCTTTGCGACATTGTTGCCACTCGTGGAGCTCGTTTATCTGCTGCTGGGATCTTAGGTGTCATCAAGAAATTGGGAAGAGACACAGTATAGGAAGGGGAGGAGCAGAAATCGGTTATAGCATTGGACGGTGGGTTGTTCGAGCACTGCACGAAGTTCAGCACCTGCATGGAGAGTACCCTCAAGGAATTGTTGGGGGAGGAAGTTGCAGGTAACATTTTGATCGAGCACTCTAATGACGGGTCTGGAATTGGAGCCGCTCTCCTGGCAGCGTCTCACTCCCAGTACTTAGGGTAGAAGAGTCTTAAAGAATGGTTAAAATCTAAAGTAGACGAGAAAAGAAAGCATGGCATTTCAATTTTTTATACTTTCTGTTCCCCCCGCTTTTATAACTTCCTCCGAAATCATATAGATCTCTTCTCACCTCCCAACTTCGAGAGAGATCTTGACTGACAAGCATTTTTAGCCTTTTATTTATGGTCTTATGTAAGGACATATTCTGCAATGGATCAAGTATGCAGTCGGAGCCGTTAGCCGGCTTTAAGGTTTTCCCCCTGCTCCAGCTCCTGTGTTCTGCTTGTTTGTTTTATGTTTTTTCGCGATATATTAATCCGACGTATATGTTCATTTTCTCCTCACTTACTGAATAAAACTGGGGGATGTAAACTGTTCTTTGAGCAGTCACTTCTTTTTCGGATTATTGTCCCCGAATTTCATTTTGTGCAAATAAAACAGGGGGTTTATGGATGCTAGAAAGTTGTTTCTGAATTTTTTTGAAGAACCTGTTGGAATTTTATATTTTCCTCAGGGAGTTGGGAAAATTTAGATATCAGAAAAAGTTTTATATTATCAATTTGTTTTTCTATTTTAGACCTATTTTGTTTGGCCCTCCGTCCTTTACACCATCAAACTTCTTTGTTTTAATGGTTCTGTTTCTTCACTCTTAACACTATGTTTGGAAAGAGGGAAAATAGGAAGGAAGAAAATATAAAGAAAAGAAATAGAATTTATACAAATTTATTTTACTTGTATTAATGAATGGATATGATGTATTTGAGGGTAAAATGATTATTTCATACCTTTAATGAATTTTTTTTCCCCTGAAAATTGGAAGGATTCAAAAAATATGGACGCCATAGATTTTCTATTGCTTTCTTTCCAATTTTTCTCCTTTCCAATCTATAATCTATGCAATTCCCCCCCTTTTTTTTTTCCTTTGACTTTTCTATTCTAGAATCCTTGCAATTCTTTTCTTCCTGTGACTTTTCTATTGTGCCAAACATAGCATTAGAGTGTGGGGTTCTGATGTGACATTGGTTAGAAGTTAGAACCGTGAAGTTGATCATTGCTATGACAAAAAAAAAAAAATAATAATAATAATAATAAAACACACACATACACACACATTGCTGATGGTACGAGTTATGGACTGTTAGATTTTCATTTAGTTTAGTTAGATTTTGCTTACTGATTTTGATGTTATCTGACACTCTGAGTTACGCAATACTAGTAGGATATTTTTGTGTGCTCGACCACTAGATTCTTGTTCTTACTGATTATTGCATCCAACCTGTAGATCCTTGCTTATGTATGAATTGAAGTGCAGGACGAACTTTTATTAAGATTCCTCTACTAATACAAACTCTCACTTTGCTCTAATACAATTTACTTGCAGTTTTCTGACATATTATTTATTTACTTTTCAGAAAAAGATAAAAACTGAGATAAAAAAGTACTGTTTAATTGGACTTAAACTTAAATGTCAAACAAAATCTTAGTAACTACTACTTTAATCTACTCAAACTGAAGTACTCAGGGCGTATCAGACATTGTCTACGTTTGGAACGTCATCATCTTCCAAACTCCTTTCACGCTTTGAGTTCTTGAGGAGTGGAGCGGCATCGTACTCAGTCCAAATGAACTTTTTGTGGTAAGCCGTCTGACGGGTACATCGGAACAAGAGTTCGACAACATCTTTCATGGAAGGCCGAGTGGAAGGCAGAGAATTCGTACAATATATTCCCAGCTCGAAAATGCTGCTCATTTCTTCCACGTAACACGGTTCCTTCACCTCCTCGTCCAAGGCGTCTTCTATGGGCTTGTCCTCTTGAAAGTGACGCCACGCCCATTCGGCAAGGGAGGTGTGCTCGTCACCGTTGCTTGCTTCTCTGCCTGTTACTAGCTCCAGGAGGACGACCCCAAAACTGTAAACGTCGACCTTCTCATTCACTCTCACTGAATGAGCATACTCTGCAAATTCAAATACGAAATTCCATGAGTTTTGTCTAAGCTATAAAAAAGTATCAGAACTTTAATTTAAAGGTCTCAGCATGTGAATTTGAAACAAGATTTGTTAGATACTTGTGATGACGCGGAAATATGTTTCGGTGAGTTTACCTGGAGCCAAGTAGCCGAAAGAGCCAGCCACAGTCGACATTGTGGCGAGTTCTCCTTGCGTAACCAACAACTTGGCGAGGCCAAAATCTGCAATTTTCGCGTTGAAATCTGAGTCTAACAGTATGTTACTTGCTTTAATGTCTCTGTGAATAACTGGTGGCACACAATCATGGTGCATGTAGCAGAGGCCCTGTGCAGCGCCCATCGCGATCTGTGACCTCTTGGGCCAGTCAAGAACATGGTGATGAACAGAACGAGCAGCCGGGATTCCATTTTGCCTGTTTTTGCCGTGCAGCCATCTGTCTAGGCTTCGGTTCTCCATGTACTCGTAGACAAGGAGTTTCGAACTCTCGCTGGAGATGCAGCATTTGAGTTTCACTATGTTGACGTGTCGGATTGAACTCAATATCTTGACTTCCGAAAGGAACTCTTGCTCGAGTTTGTGCTCTACCTTCTTGTTGTTCCATATTCTCTTTACAGCGACAACATCACCTTGACGATTCACATTAACACGGTAAACTTTTCCTGAGCCACCGCTTCCGATCAAGTTATGATCGTTTAGCCCGGACACAATGTTTGATTCTGTGAAATTCAGCCTCTGGAATGAGGTGAGCTTCCATTTCAAATCGAGCCCGTGTTTGCTGCGGTAGCATCTGATGATGAAGAATGAGAAGGACACGGCCAACAAAAAGACCGCTGCACTAAGTGTTATGATCAAAACAAGATATGGGGTTGAGATTTTGTCCTTCTTTTGTGGCTTTGGATTGCAGAGCTTGAGTTGCAAAGCATTGTTACTCGAACAAAGACCGGGATTGTTCAAGAAGCTGTCGGCATATGCAGAGTTCTCCAATTCAAGCGGGATAGTCCCGGTGAGGTCATTGGAAGAGAGGTTGAGAAAATTTAGCCTTAGAAGACCGAGTTGGGTTGGAATTTGGCCTGAAAATCTGTTCTCCGAGAGGTCTAAATCTGTTAGAGTAGGTAAGTCACCAATCTGCTCTGGAATTTGTCCAGAGAGTTGATTTCTACTCAGGTTAAGAGTATTTAAGGCGTTCCATTCTTCTATATGAGATGGAAGATTCCCCGTGAGCTGGTTTCGATCGAGAAAAAGGTTTGTCAATTTCGAAAGACGGGTTAATTCTTGAGGAATGATTCCGGTCAAGAGGTTATTGCTGGCCTTAAACACAGTCAAGTCCCTTAATGAAGATAAACCAATCGGAATGTTACCTGAAAATCTGTTGTCACTGATTTCCAATCTCGAAAGATTCGTGGCGAACTTCTCTGGAAGAGTACCGGTGAATGAGTTGTTGTTCATCGTCACGAAACTCAAATTAAAGGATGTCCACATGCCACTAGGAATTTCTCCGGAAAGCATGTTGTCTGAAACCTTGACCATCAGCAATGAGTTGCAATTTCCCAGTGATCCAGGAAGCTCGCCGGTGAAGTTATTCTCATTTGCCACCAGTCCAACCAGGTAACCATTGGAGCACAAGTGTTCAGGCAATTTCCCTGTGAGCTTATTGGAGCTCACCTCAAACTGTTTGAGGTTTGAATACTTGCCGAAATCCGGAGACAACTCGCCGGAAAGATTGTTATCCCACACCTTGAAATCCACCAAGCCTGGTAATCTGCCAATACCTTCCGGAATACTGCCTGATAATTGATTGAAAAACAGAGCCAAGCCTGTCAAACTGGTTAGCTTCGCAAAGTCTTCTGGTATGCTCCCGTTTAAGTTGTTCTCCGAAAGATCAAGTATCGCCAAGTTTGGAGCGTCAACCACTTGAGGAATCTCTCCAGACAGTTTGTTCCTATCAAGTAGAAGTTGGCTCAAATTCTTCAGCACGAACAAACCGTCTGGGATTTTCCCGTACAAGTCATTTTGGGATAAATCCAACAATTCCATCGCTTCCAAGTCTCCGATATTCGGAGGTATCTCCCCAATCAAGTTTGAATTGAAAATCCATAGTGTTGTCAACTTCTTCAACTTGGTATAATTGGAAGGCAGCGTTGATGGCGCAAGTAGATTGTTATTGGATAACCGTAAATATTCGAGATTCGACAAGTTACCGATTTCTGGTGGTAAAGAGCCGTTAAAATGGTTGCCTCCCATACTCAGGACCTTCAGCTCCTGCAGATTCCCAATGGCTGGTGGGATATCTCCTGTGAAATTGTTGCCTCCAAGGTATAGATTTTGAAGCTGAGCCAGCTTGTCTATGTCATCGGGAAGCCTTCCGACGAAGAAGTTATTGGAGAGGTCTAGATATTGAAGCTTTGAACAGTTGAACAGAGCTCTTGGAAACTCTCCGGGGATGTAGTTTAAACCAAGATCAATGGCTGTGAGATTCTTGAGGTCACAGATGAAGTCCGGGACTGGTCCTGTGATGTTGATATCGTAGAGTGACAGCTCGGTGACGGAGCCGCTTGTGCAGGTAATTCCAGGCCAAGAACAATGGGAATTGTTCGATGAAGTCCAGCCACTCATGAAGGGCAGGTTTCCCCAGCTCTGCTTTAGCTTAAGCAGGATTGAGCGTTCTTGTTCCTGGAGTGATTGGGAGAGTACTCCATGGCTGAGAAAGATGAGGAAGAGGAAGGTGAGAAATGGGGTTGTAAGAGTTTTTTGGTTTGTGTTTGCCATTTGGATGATTTTTGGGAGTTTGATGGATTCTTTTTTTTTTTTTTTTTTTTTTTTTTTGTCCCCCTCTTCTTCAGTTCTGCCTCAGATGACTCATTTTGGAGAATGGTTTTATGTCTGGTTTTTTTTTTTTTTTTTGTTACAAAACCGGATGTGGAGGGAAAAACCAACGGCCGAGTCTGAGACTTATTGAAGTTTGGAGTTTGTGATAATTGGAGACATAAATGGCTACACTTTTCTTATGGTCAAACGGAAGACTTGGATTGGAGTTTGCATAAAAGGAAATCAGTCAAACAAAAATCATCTACTGCTCAGATTTTTTTTTTCTTTTTTGTGAGGATCAGATTTTAGATTCATAAATTTCTTGAGAAAAATAAGACAAAACTTGTCCACACACACATTTTTCTACGTTTTAGATAAAAGTTGACTTTTTTTTTTTTAGAGTATGTTTCAGTTCTACTCTGGCACAAGATCCAAGCCCATTAATTTGCTTAGCATCTTTGCTTATGGTTACAATTTCGATGTTTAGACGGCAAGAAACCAACAATTTAAAAGTACAAATTATTTTTTATTTTTTTATTTTTCTGAATTTTGGAATCCTTATTATTAGATTTTAAAATTATTATGATAATAGAATACAAGATGGATTTGGATCTCGATTGATTTATATGACACATTAAATCTAAAAAGAGTATTAAATTATAAATTTATCTTACGTCATAAAATTGTTAGACTGTGACGATGATTGCCAAAATAATAGTTGTCCTTATTTGAACTGAACACGACAGACAGAGAGGTGGGAACCAACCAGTTTCTAGGAAGGAACGCTACTTTAGAAAATTAGAGCAATGAGACGCCTTTGTTGAAGGAAAGACCCCATAAAATACAGAGAGTCATTTTCCACCACACCCATCATCCACGGATGGAGCACCAAACGTGAAACCAACGACTTGGTGGAAGACTTTGACTAGAATATGCCCAAACAAAATAATAATAATAATAATAATAACAATAATTACGTACAGGTTTTTGTCCATGTGCTTCTAACTTTCAAGCTCGTATTGAGGAAGACTATTCAAGTTTTAATATTCTCAAGTACACTTGACCACCAGAAATTAGTGCTCATTCAGATTAGCCTTATGGAAAATAAGGGGCGTTACTGGCTTATTGCACCAAATCATTTTAACGCATATTTTTATCATATATCATGCGATAGAGAGATTTTTTTTTTTTTTATACCTACTAATATATAATATGCCGATCACTAGTTAAAAATAAGTCTAATATCAATCATTAATTCTATTAAAAAAAAAAACTCATCCGATCTTAAATATTGTGTCCGATATATATGAAGAAAACACGTATCAATATTGAGTTTGAAATGAGTTATTAAACACCAAAAGCTTTTTTTTTTTTTTTTTTTTTTACTATTATGTAGAGAATGCAACTCGAATTTTAAAATATTGGATAATTTTGTAAACAAGACTAACATGTTAAAAGGTATGCACTTCGGATTAAGATTGATTCAAATTTGACAATTCATAGCTCATAGGTAATTCTAAAGTGTAATGGGGCTAATTTTCTTGTAAATCTATTCTTTATTCTAGAAGATGTGACACCACAACAACCCAAAAAAAAAAAAGAAAAAAAAAAAGCGAGTCAATGACTTGGTTGGAATCTGTTGGTTCACACGGCATTCTAGATAAGCTTTTCTGTCTATATTCTCCATGTTTTTGTAAAAAGAAAAGCAGGGTTGAGCTTACATAGCAATAGACGTCATCAACTCTTGCTAATTAGGAGTTTATTTATTTATTTATTATTGAAGTAATGGCTGCAAAGGATGGCGTATAACCGTAAAACTAAGGACTCATTTGGAGGGATATCTGTGCATAGTATTTTAAATATTGAGTTGTAAATATATATTTAAGGGAAAAACTTTTGAAAAAATTTTATAATATAGAAGCAAAATTTTGAAATGTGTTCAGAAAAAAAATATACAAAATGGATCTTGTCTTATTCGTCTAATCGATACGATCATTTTGACATAAAATTCATCTCATTTCAATTTGAAATAAAAAAATTATGAACTTTTAAAGTTTGAATTTTTTGAAAATAAAAAAGAGGAAAAATTTGATTTTGAGTTGAGATTTTGAAATTAAGATGATAAAATACCATCTAAAAATGGTGCTCCAAATGAACCCTAAGTGCAGCTCTATGTGATATATAGTAAGTATTTTTCTTTATATTCCGATCACTATAATAGGACGGTTCGAACTCAAAACTTAAACGAAGAGAACGAACTGCCTTATCGTTCTATTAGGGTCCTCTATGATAGTAATTTAGGAGGGCTTGTTCTAAGAAAAAGAATACCTAAAAGTAATAATTAGTGGAAATAAGCATCCAAGAGGTATACGACAATAGAATAGACCAGCCCACTAGTTGAATTTTCTACGGCTATTATAGAAACCGATTCATATGGTGGAAACTTGTAATAGGCAAGTCACCAACCCCACGTGCGTCCACTAATATGGCACTAAACCAACCTAGATTTACTCATTTGCCTGCTGATTTGCATCTTTTCCACTTCCATTCTCAAGTGAAACAAGACAAATGATGAACAAAAACCAGATACACTACACTGTTTGACTCTCCATTTCGAATCTAAAATTTTCATTCTAGTTTTTTTTTTCCCTGAAAAAGTAACAAATATAATAACTAATTTTTGAAATTTTAATAAATTTTAACATAAAAATCTCATTTTAAACCGGTGCATTAAATGCAAACTACAAATTTTTTGTCTTGAAAGAATTTTCCATGGACCTTTTAACCCGACCACTAATACATGATTTTAAGCTCACATATGGTCAAAATCACGTTAGAATTTAAATTAGACAAACTGTTTCTAATAAAGATCGGACTGTGAAAATAACATAATATCAATTGGGGTTTCTTTTCAATATTTTTTTTTTATTTTTATTTTTTCTACTTCTTTTGGCTGTAAAAGCTAAAGTGCTAGAAATTTTAGCGTCTCAAAATTGTCGCGAAGAGTAGTTGAATTTTATGTTGATCACCTTAAAAATCTTTAAATTTGGTATAGTTTCTAGAAGTTACTTAATAATATGATAGAAAATGAGGAAACCTCTATTTTTTTCCTATGGGTGCAGAACTATCCAATGATCAGAATTTAAATTTCAATGAAAATTTAAAGAAACTAATTATTCTATTTGACTTACAATCTCATAAAAAAAATTTAAATCTTTTTATTCTCTGACTACCATGTTGGTGGCGCCGATGACAAACCCATCGGCAACGGAGAACCTCGCCCCTCCGTTTTGATGGCGGCACATCTAGGTCCCTGAATTGATAGGTATGAACTCATCCAACCTCCTCAGTGATCCCCTTTTTTCTTTTTTTCTTGAATTCGAAACATGGATCAACATTTAGGAAGAGGAAATTTTGGAAAAGCTCCCATGGTGAATGAAACGATAAGGGAAAGAAAAAAAAATTTTGGTTTAAGTGTGTTCTTGCATTCTTAGAATAAAAATATTATAGATATTAACTATCTAATCCCAAAATTTGAGTACCAATTTATGTCGCATATGAGTTGTCGTTCTTTTATTAGTAAGTATTTAAAATATAACCACATCAATTAATTACATCTATCAATGAAAATATAACACGTGAGTTGGTATTCAAAAATTTGAGATTATAGTTGATATCTCTAATACTACTCTTCTTAGAATAATTTTAACTTTTAGTCTTCGTTTGATGGGAAAGAAAGAAAATAGGATAAAGAGAATTTTTAAAAGATATAAAATTGAAATGAAAGAAAAGACTTTAGTTTTTTTTTAGGTTGTTTGGTAGAAATGAATAAGAGAAAATTTTAAAAAATGTACAATTACTAATTTGTTAATAAATTAATATTATTTTACTTTAAAAAGTAATGACAAAAAAGTAATACTAAATATTATTGAGTGGATTTAAGTTTTCTTCCCCATATTAAGAGATCAAAATAAGTGGGTCCCATTATAATTTTTATCCTTATTATTTTCCTTTCCATCATCTCTTCATTCTTACCAAACAAGTTACTATATCATCTTTATCTAATCATCCATCCCCCATTTCCTTAGCAAAAAAAAAAAAAAAAAAAAAAAACAATCATCTTGTAAAATGGGCAATGACAGTATAGTGGATGACACAAGGAATGAGTAAAGGGAATGTTAGTCCTTATATTCCCCTTGATATTGATTACGTGTCAAGCGAATGATATCAAAATTATGATAATAATTATTTAATGGTGTAAAATGATATATTAGTAATTACATTCATAAGAACATTAAGTTTAATAAACCCTAAAAAGGGAATTTGGTTGTTTTCTACTACACCATCTAATAGATAAACAAACACTAGAATGAAATTATTGATTCTCTTTCCTATTATATTCTCTTAACAGTTAGGTAAACATACCCTTAAAATATTTCTTTAGTTTAAGCCATTTAGTCATTAGTGTAAAGTAATGATATGAGCAAAAACAAGTTTACCAAACATCAATTATTGCTGAAAGTCCTCCCAAAAATCAAAATCACTTTTAGAGGCAACAAAAATTAATTCCAAAGTGGCCACTTGACATGATTAGTGGAAATTGCACTGCAAAAACCAAATGAGGGGAGTGATTAAATAAGACCTTGCCGACGACTTGACTTGACTTGACTTTTGGATACTCATATTGACTGATCACCAACTACAAAGCTAAAGCCATGGAAACCAAAAAATAAAAATTAATTAATTAATTAATTAAAATTTTTTAAAAATTTGAGGGAAACTAAACCAAAACAAATCGAAAGAAGTCTTTCAATTCCGGGGGGGTATATAGAAAGACAACTTGGGAAGGACACTAATGAATTTTAAACTATTGTTCTCGTTCTTGTAGGGAGGCATTGGAATATATATTACTATTAGTCAGCTTATTAGAATTCATAGACAATAACACTCTGGTGTAAGGCTGTTGTATAAGCTGCTTTATATGAAGTTAGATGCCCAAAGTATACTTTATGTTTCAAATACTTGATAGGAACTTTTAACGGTAGAACCTCCAGTTTTACACTAATATCAGTCTGAACAGTTTTTTAATTGTTAAATTTATTTTTTAATAATATGATCTATAAGTGTAGAAGTTAAAAATTTATAACTCATGATAGAGATATTCTCTAGTAATAAATTAGATAGTTAAGAAAGTAAATTCATCAATTAAAATAACAGCTTATACCGGTAATGTATAATATGCGGTCTTACTGTAAAAACTCTCATAATTTGTACATGTCATTGAAAATTCTATCATGAACGGATGCATGGCAAAATTATGTAGGTTTTTGAAATTAAATCAATTGTTTGTCTTGGGAAGTATGTTTTCCTTTAATTAAGAAGCTATATTTTACATCTAATCAAACTGTTCTTTTATGACATGTATTATTCTACGTTGTCATACCTTATGGATGAATCCCATTTTTGTTTTTGATCTTTTATTTTTTTGAACTTGGGGATGGGAAATCAAACTCAGTATTTTGTGATAGAATCATATATTATATTCCTGTTATGCTATACTTGCAACCATAGAAGAAGTCCATTTTAAATTTTAACATTCAAATCGTCTCACAATCAATCTCTAATAATTATAAAACTAATTTATTAAAATGCGTGCCATTAAATGTCTCATGATTAGTCCATATTTTATAAATTGATCATTTAATTAAAATAGACGAGACGTCTTATCCGAGGTCACTCTCTCTCTCTATAAATTTTTTCTTTATATTCTCTTCCATTATGCAAGTGTATATCTTGACTATGCAAGAGCTAAACTTCTACCTAATTTCTTCCATTAATATATCTTGTCGTGACATCAAATGATGGGAGTGTTTGTTTGTTTGACATCACCTTAAATTACCACGTTAATTTGGTATGCATCATTTTTATCATATTTTAATTAATTAATCTTAATGGACAGACTTTAATAAGAAGTTTTGTAAATTAGAGACTAATTGTGCGATGTTTTAATCGACATGAACCAAAATAGGATTCATCTCCAAATTCGGGGACTAAAAAGACGATTCGCACCCCGACTACTCTTGTTGTGCGAGTCACCTTCGCCCTTGCGCCTTTGAGCGAGTCCCAACCACCAACCCGCCCCTTGCGTCGTGCAAAGTTTGACGGTAATCTAACATCTTCTTCTCGAATGAGTGTCTCATTTAAGAAGTTTTTAACTTTGAAGCTCGTATTAATGAAGGAAGACTAAGATAGAACAAAGGAAGACTAAGAACAGATACAAGTTTTAAGATTCTTACAAACACTTGAACATTAGAAATTAGTTCTCGCGATAAGGATTAGCCTTGTGGAAAATTAGGGGCATTGCACCAAATCATTTTAACGTGTGTTTTTATCATGTGATACTTGATAGTGGTTTAGAGATATTTATTGACTTATTAATAATACGTTCATTACTGTAATTACAAATATAGCGTAACGATAATATCATATATGACTTAATCTAGAGTTTGAATTCTTCCGCCCTAAATTCAAAATAATAATAATAATAATAATATTATTATTATTGTTATTATGTTGATCACAAATTAAAAATAGGTCTAATCATAACCGTCCGATCTACAAAAGCTCATTCATCACGCCGTAGCAAATATAACGTCTATACCATAACAAATATCCAACCATATACTAATGATAGCGACCGATACCGAATTCGGAATAATAATTAAACACTGATAATAAAACTTAGACAGAAAATGCATCTCGACAAAACTTTGTTACAAAAATAATACACTAAAAGGCACGCACATCGGATTAAGGTTGATTAAAGTATGACAATTCATAGCACATAGGTAATTCCAATTATTTATTTTTCTAAGCCGTCTTCGGGGCTAATTTTCTTGTAAAACTTTTCGTTATTCTAGAAGATGTGACACCTCGACAACCAAAAGTGAGTCAATGACCATTTCGAAAAAAAACAAAAAAAAAAAAAAAAAGGTAAGTCAATGACCTTTTGGAATCTTTTGTATGTTTACATGGCATTCCAGAATTTATTTTCTTTTTCTTTTTTTTTTTATTTGGTAGAAAATATGGCATTCTAGATTATCTCATGG
Source organism: Ficus hirta (assembly GCA_038430175.1). Taxonomy (NCBI): domain Eukaryota; kingdom Viridiplantae; phylum Streptophyta; class Magnoliopsida; order Rosales; family Moraceae; genus Ficus; species Ficus hirta. The sequence continues at coordinate 16,764,971 of CM076588.1, forward strand.
AAAAATTGGCTTACCTACCAATAGGCGCCATCAACTTTGATAATTAGGATTTAATTAATTTATATTTGAAGAAAGAACTATAAAGTTGATATGGATTGGCATACCTATATTATAGATATTTATCATTATATTTCAAACACCATTATTATGATAGGACGGTTCGAACTTAAATCTTAAACGAAAAGGATAAACTGTCTTGTTAATTGTCATCTCATTAAAGTCCGATGTGGTAGTAATTAGGAGGGCTTGTGAAGAGTACCTAAAAGTAAGCATCCAAGAGGAATATAACAATAGATTAGATCAGACCAGCTCACTAGTTGAATTTTCTTTAGTATCTAGAAAACCAATATCGTTTGGTGGAAACTCGTTATGGGTAAGTGGCCCATCCCACGCGAGTACGCTATTAATATTGCACTAAACCAACCTGGATTTTCTCATTTCCTGTTGATTTGCATCTTTAATTAGTTCCTTTTTCCACGTCCGTTCTCAAGAACCAGATATAGTACACTGAGAATTCTCTGTCCTGGAGAATTTTGCTTAAAACTTGTATATTTATTTCTGGTCAATTTTGCTTCTCTCCTCTTCATTTCCATCTTATTTTCTTTTAAGTCATGTTGTCGTCTTATTTTTGTCGTTTCAAATTGTTGGTTGTTTTTTACCATATATGTTGTTTTTTTATTTCTTGGCTTCGTTTTCAAATTTGTTGTCGTTTTGATTGTGTTGTCAATTTTTTTTTTTTTTTGAACTTGAAGGTGGGGATATAAACCCTTCATCTTTGGGTGAAGTCAAATATTAAATACTGCTAGATCATGCCTACAACCGTTATTGTTTGAATTTATATTCTCTTAACCAACTTAAGTCATTTTAAATTGATGACTATTGTGCCTTTAAACTAATAGGGATGACAATGAGACAGGTTCAAATTCAAGATAGGGTAGTCTTCTCACCAACCTGTCGCACAAATAAGATACTCCCCATACTAACCATGTTAACTTGTTTAAATATAATACTTCCCATACTAACCATGTTAACTTGATACTCCTCATACTAACCATGCTAACTTGTTTAAATAAGAGTACTCCCCATGCTAACCATGTTAACTTGTTTAAGTTGACGGATATGGGGCTGGATTTCCCCGTTGCAAGTTGGTATACCCTATCCAACCGATTAGTTATTTTCGTCATATTAAAAATAACCATTAAGACACACACACATATAAATATAAGACCTTGAGTTAAAAGAAAATAAGAATACAGTTTTTAATTTTTTATATATTGAATATATAAAAGTTTAATGCTTAAAAATACATATATCATTTTCTCTCAAAAGTTTCGCATTCGTTTGATTAATCCGCTTGAGTTAAAAATCTTAAATTCGAATTATTGGAGTTGAGGTGAGTTTTAAAAAATATGCACTTGATTGAATAGAGTAAAAAGTTGCAAAACTTTAAATGTGTTCTTTAAAAAAAAAAAAATTCATAAGGATCTTATTTCGTTCGTTTCGAATTTCTAAGCAATTTGGAAAAAAAAAAAATTCATTTGGACTAGTATATGCAAAGTTATGGATTCTTAAAATTTAAATTTGAATGTTATAATTAGAGTTGTGAATAGTAAAACTGAGTTAAATCTTTAGGAGAGTACAAAAATCAATTAGAAATTTTCAACTCCAATGTTTCAACAAATGCATGCTACATATATCATAAAACATTATGTAATCACAATACTTGCTAAGAACAATGTTATACTCGCTAAGAACACTGTAAAAATGAATGAATGGAATGCACCACCTACTAATAAAGGTGAATTCTATGAGGGGAAAAAAAGGGAACAATGTTAAAAGATATCAACATAAATAAAGAACGAGTTTCACAGGATGACACTTATATATGGGACTCAATCTGTTCAACTGATGTTTGAAAGCAATTCTCAAAAGTTACAGTCCATCTGAAGTCAAGACACATACCATTGAAGCATTTAAGGTCTGAAGTTAAGCCAGATTTTCCTTTGCTATGTTTGCACTTTGCCGCCAGTTATGAATTCAACAGATTCCAACAAGTGTGGAGCTTAATTTGAAAGTACAAACTATAAAAGCTCTCATTAGCAAACATATTATTCTATAGAACTTTTCTCATCCTCTCCCTGCTAAATATAGATTTTCACAGTCCCAGTGACAGAGAAAAAGACCAGCAAGAGAAATGCTCAAACTTGACACAACAGAGTGCAAATAATGTAAACTTCTTCAACTCACAACTATCTAACTGGCCGGAGCCGGCGAAGAAGAAGCACCACCACCAAGGCAGACATTGTTGAGCCTCTCCAGAGCCAGAATCAGCGCCTGGGTCCCCAAATTCCCTTCCCCGTGAGCCTTGAGCGAGAGGTAAAGCTGCTGAGCCAGAGCCAACCCCGGCAGAGCCAGCCCCAGATTCTGACACTCCTTCAAGCAAATCCCCAAATCCTTCACGAAATGATTCACGAAGAATCCAGGCTCGAAATCCCTCTCCAGAATCCTCGATCCGTGCAAGTCCAGAGACTTCGACCCCGCCGCGCCGCTTGATATGGCGCTCAGGAATAGACCCACGTCGAGACCCGCCTTGTGCGCGTAGATCATCCCTTCCACCAGCCCCACCATGGTCGAAGCTATGGTGATCTGGTTCGCCAGCTTCGCGAACTGTCCTCTCCCTGGCCCTCCCATGTAGTTCACCTTCCCCAGGAGGGAGAAGAGAGGGTTCAGACGCCGGACGACGGACTCTTCTCCGCCGGCGAAGATCGCCAGGGTTCCGTTCTTGGCGCCGCGAACGCCGCCGGAGACGGTGGCGTCGACGGAGGCGCAGTCTTTGGAGGCGGCGGCGGAGGAGATCTCGGAGGCGAGGGAGGGCTCGGAGGTGGTCATGTCGACGAGGACGCCGCCGGGGCCGAGGCCTGCGAGGGCGCCGGAGGAGGGGTCGAGGAGGACGGAGCGGACGTCGGAGGGGTAGCCGACGATCGAGAAGACGACGTCGGATTGGGAGGCGACGGCGAGGGGGGAGTGGGCCAGGTGGGCACCGAGATCGAGGAGGGGCTGGGCCTTGGAGAGGGTGCGGTTGAAGACGGTGAGGGTGTAGCCGGCCTTGATGAGGTGCGAGCACATTGACCGCCCCATCAAGCCGGTGCCGATCCAGCCCACTCGCGTGTTTGATGGGCTTACGATGGGTTCGCCGGCGCCGGCGGTGGTGGTGGTGGCGGTGGCCATGGAGCGGCGGAGAAGGCGGAGAGAGAGTGAGGAGAGTTAGAAAGAGGAGTAGTGAGAGGAGAGTGAACGAACTAGTGGCGATTGCAGTGGCATGTTTATCAAACTCCGTTTATCCGATCATTGTCCGAAAATGGTAATTTTGTTCCATTTTAAGGGCCTTTTTGGACACCAAAGCGCATTGTGCACCTGACACCTGTCCTGTGCAATGCCCTTTACGAACATTAGGGTTCGTTTGGTGTTTGGATTAAGTTTAATATGAGATGAAATTTTTAAGTTTGAGTTTGATGACTTTTTAAAAATTAGTTATAAATTTGACTTTTCAGAAAAGGACAAAAATTAAGATAAAAAAATACAGTTTAGTTGGAGTTAAACTTTGTTACCAAACATAAGCTAAGCTTGCGTTTGGTTCACTGGTTGGAGATGAAATTTTTAAGTTGGAGTTAGTTGGATTGAAAAAGTGTGTTTGGGCTGAAAACTTTTGAAAAAATCCTATAATAAAGAAAATTATGCAAAAATTTGAAATGTGTTTGGAAAAAAAATACAAAATGGATCATGTTTTGTTCGTCTCGTCGTTACGAACACTTAAATATAAAAATCATCTCATTCTTATTTGAAATGAGAAAGTTTTGTAATTTTAAAGTTTGAGTTTTTTGAAAATGGAAGAGAGGAAAAGTTTGATGTAAAGTTAGGATTTTAAAATTCAGATGGTGAAACACCATCTTGATATGACACCTCAAATAGGCCTTTAATTTTTCCTATAGGTCATGTAGAACCATCAGATGATCAAAATTTAATTTCCATGAATTTAAAGAAATTAAAATGCTCTTTTTTATTATAATTAATACTATAACCTCTTGAAAATGAGAAACTAAAATCTATTTATTTTCCGTCACCGATGAGTACGATGTCGGCGGCAACACAGAACCTAGCCTCCTTTCCTAATGGTGGCATGAACCCACCAAGGTCCTCAGCGACAATGCAACCCCCTTCCTAATCTCTCTCCACAGTGATGTAAAACCCTAAGCTCCCCTTCCTCACAGGTGTGAACTCACCCAGCCTCCTTTTTGTGCTTAAATTCATAACCTAGATCAATGGTGGATGAAACGACAAGGGTAGGAATTTTTTAATTTATTTTATTTATTTATTTTTGTGTAATCTTGCATTGTGTATCTTAGAATTGTTTTAAGGTACATTTACTTCGCATGAAATGAGTTGTCATATATTGATTCATAACCTTTCCTTACTATCGATTCCTTATCACAGGTGTGAACTCACCCAGCCTCCTTTTTGTGCTTAAATTCATAACCTAGATCAATGGTGGATGAAACGACAAGGGTAGGAATTTTTTAATTTATTTTATTTATTTATTTTTGTGTAATCTTGCATTGTGTATCTTAGAATTGTTTTAAGGTACATTTACATGAAATGAGTAGTCATATATTGATTCGTAACCTTCCCTTACTATCGATTCCTTATCAAAGGAAACGAATGTCAAATTTACTTAACTTATTTTGCGATCACATTATCAAGAACGTTCCTAATTAGTAAACTCTACAAAAGGGAATTAGATTATTTTACCATTAATTAACAAATAAACACTTGAAAGAAAATTAATGATCTTCCTTTTTATTTCTTTATTGTTCTTTCGAATCCTCTTTCATTTCCCATTATATTCCTTTAATAGTTTGGTAAACATATCCTAGGTATATTTTCTTTAATTCAAGCCATTTAACAACAACAAGACCATAAATATTCATACCTTCCGAATATGTACGATTTCCTACCCTAGAATTTCTCGTAAAATAATATGAGCAGAAACAAGTTTACCAAACACCAATCCTTGTTCAAAGCCCCTCTCATAATCACTTTTAGAGGCAAATAATATCATATTCTAAAGTGGCCCCTTGGCATGATAAGTGGAAATTACACTGCAAAAACCAAATGAGGGGAGTGATTAAATTAGACCTTGCCGAAGACTTGACTTGACTTGACTTGACTTTTGGATACTCATATTGACTAATCACCAACTACAAAGCTAATGCCATGGAAACAAAAAATAAATAAATAAATAAGTTTAAGGGAAACTAGACCAAAACAAGTGGCCAAAAGAAATCTGTCCATTCGGAGGAGTATAGAAAGATAACTTGGGAAGGACACTTTAAATTAATTTTAAAGTGTTGTTGGGAGGCATTGAGATATATAGTATTATTAGTTGACAAACACGCATCACATACATGTAGACTAGACAAATAAAATAAAATTTAAAAAAAAAATCACGTGGCATTGATGTGGCCACCACGTGATTATGGTGTGATAATTATGTGGCTGTTACGTGAAGAACAGGTAAGGGGACGAAAGGCTTCATTCACGTTCTTAAGGAGAGTTAAAAGATTAGTCAACTTATTAATATAATTTATACACAATAACTCCCTGAAGCAAACCTATTGTTTAAGCTGCTTTATGTGAAGCTAGATGCCCAAATCAAAGCAATTTATGTTTCAAATATTTGATAGGAGCTTTTTTAATAAGACCTCCTATTTTATACTACCATATAAACTGCTTTAAATGTTGTATTTATTTTTGACGGTCTAATATATAAGTGTTCATATTAAAAATTTATAATGTACGATACAAAATTACTCAAGTCACATATCAAACGGCTAAAAAAAGTTAATCCTTAAATAATTTTCCACTGACCTTGATGCAGGGCATAGTGACGATGATTTGGCTTTAGAGTTTAGTCCCCGATTGATTTGTCGTTTGCCAACTCTGTTTGGAACGCTGAGTCGTTTCTCAATCTTTACTTTCTGTCGTTTTTTCTATTTTCCTTTGTCGTTTTTTTGTTTCTCAATCTGGAATCTGGAGCTGCACATGAATCTCGGAAGAGAATCATACCTATAACATATTTTTCCTACTTCTTTCAAAAAATGCTTAATAATTAGTTGTTCTTCTATTGACTGTAAAAGCTAAAGTGTGAAATTTTTAGCTTGCTCAAAATTGTAATTTTATGTTAATCACTTTAAAATGTTTTACTAGATAGATTGTTTCTAAGGTTAATTGCTAAGCAATACTAACTGTAACAACCGGAATAAATTAATTCCGTGATTTCTCATTAATTTTTTAATTTAAGATAAATATAATTCTTTTGTGAAATAAATAAAATTTTGGAAGTTCTAGTGCAACTCTCGCACAATAAGAGATTGTAATTTGACCTTGAAGGTTAGAAAAAATGAAAATTAAATCCCAACGGATTTGATGCAGAATAAATATTAATTGATATAGTTAATAATAAATAATTATAGGAAAGGTTTTAGAAATAGTTGAATTACATTGGATGACCAAGTAGGTTACCTAATTAAAAAACTGATAAGAGACCTACTTAAAAAACTAATAAGAGACCCCATTTGTTAACGAGGACTAGGTAGATAAGTTGTCGTTTTCTATCAGCTTCTTGCGTTTTTTTTTTTTTTTTTTAAGTTGTTGTCAATACATTTCTGTTGTTTTAAACCTTTTTTTTTTTTTGGCCGAAACATCTATGTTGTTTTAACTTATTTTATCGTCGTTTCTGGTTTACGGCTGTTTTCAAATGTTGTTTTCCCTTTTTTTTTTTTAATGCTCGTTCCCATCGCTCAATAACATCATGGTTAGGGGTGGCAATACAGGTCGCGACACGACGACACGACTCGAAAACGATACGAATTTGGCGGGTTCGGGTTGGGAAAAATAAGGGACGGGTCGTGTTCGGGTTGGGAAAAAAATGGACACGAAAAAAAAAAAAAAAAAAAGTCTTGTTCGGGTTGAACCCATTTTTTTCGTGTCAAGTTCGTGTCGCATGTCAATTTCGTGTTAATTTCGGGTCAAATTTCGTATCAATTTCGTGTATATTGTCTGTTTGTCGTCGTTGTTGTCCTGTTTTTGCATATCCCATTTTCTGTATGTTTATGTCTGGTCAATTTTGATTCTCTCCTCTTCATTTTCATCTTATTTTCTTTTAAGTCATGTTGTCATCATATTTTTGACGTTTCAAATTGTTGGTCGTTTTTGACCATATATGTTGTTTTTTTATTCTTGGCGTCGTTTTCAAATTTGTTGTCGTTTTGATTGTGTTGTCATTTTTCTTTTTCTTTTTTTCTTTCTTTTTTTAATTTTTTGAACTTGAAGGTGGAGATTTGAACCCCTTCATCTTTTGGTGAAGTCAAATGTTAAATACTACTAGATCATGCCTACAACTGTTGTTGTTTGAATTTATATTCTCCTAACCAACTTAAGACATTTTTAATTGATAATTGTTATGTCTCCAAACTAATAGGGATGACAATGAGACATATTCAGGATAAGACAGTCTTCTCACCAACCTGTCCCACAAATAAGATACTCCCCATACTAACCATGTTAACTTGTTTAAATAAGAATACTTCCCATACTAACCATGTTAACTATGAGAATAATTGATTCTATTATATTATGAATAGGTTACAATGGGTGTCTTATATACACGGTCTAATTCCTAAAATAGCAACAAGATCTTTACAAAAAAAGGAAACTAATTACAGTTAACAAATCAGCTTAGAAAATTAGAAATCAGGAAACTTTCCTAATATTCCTAATACAGCTGTGTAGCAGCTCGACACTCCCCCTCAAGCTGGTGAATGGATATCCTCCATTCCAAGCTTGCTAATGATATTTCGAAACACAGTGCTTGGCAGCCCCTTTGTGAGAATATCTGCTAATTGATCCTTTGTTGAAACAAATGGAGTACATATTAGACCGCTTTCAAGTTTCTCTTTGATAAAGTGTCTGTCAACTTCTATGTGCTTCGTTCGATCGTGTTGTACAGGATTGTGAGCAATACTAATGGCAGATTTGTTGTCGCAGTATAATCTCATTGGTCCTTCACACTTAATCTTCAAATCATCGAGAATTATCTTCAACCACAGCAACTCGCATACTCCCATCGCCATTGACCTGAATTCTGACTCTGCACTTGATCTTGCCACAACATTTTGCTTCTTACTCCTCCACGTTACAAGATTTCCCCCTAAAAGAGTACAATAGCCCGAGGTTGACCTTCTGTCATCTAGTGATCCTGCATAATCTGCATCTGTGTAGGCTTCTAATGTCAAGCTTTCTCCTTTCTTGAACAAAAGACCTCTACCAGGATTGCCCTTCAAGTAATGCAAGATTCGGTGAACGGCCTTGAGATGTGTTTCTTTGGGATTGTGCATAAACCTGCTGACTACACTCACAGCAAATGCAATATCTGGTCTTGTATGCGCCAAGTAGATCAGCCTCCTAACAAGCCTCTGATAAGCACTCTTATCTACTATGGGATCGTCAGGAGCCTCACATAATCCATGATTGAACTCGATAGGCGTATCAATCGGCTTGCACCCTAACTTCCCTGTTTCTCTCAACAAATCAAGCACGTACTTTTGCTGAGAAATAAAGATTCCTTGTTCTGAATGAGCCACTTCAATACCTAGGAAGTATTTCAATCTTCCAAGTTCCTTGATGTCGAATTCTTGCAGAAGGCACTGTTTTAGATTGCACATCTCACTTGCATCATTACCTGTCACTATCATGTCATCTACATACACCAGCAAGGCTGTCACTCCCCCTGAGTTCGTGTGTCTTATAAACAATGAATGGTCTCCCTGGCTTTGTTTGTATCCCAAGCTGACCATCACTTTAGTAAGTCTTCCAAACCATGCTCTTGGTGACTGTTTGAGTCCGTAGAGTGCTTTCTTCAGCTTGCATACCATTCCTTCTTTGGATTCAAACCCGGGAGGAACTTCCATGTAAATCTCTTCTTCTAGATCCCCGTGGAGAAAGGCATTTTTAACATCAAACTGTTGTAAATTCCACCCAAGATTGGCAGCTAACGACAAAAGAACTCGCACTGTGTTCATCTTTGCAACAGGGGCAAATGTCTCAAGATAATCAATGCCATAGGTTTGAGTGTACCCTTTGGCAACTAACCTTGCCTTGTATCTTTCTACAGAACCATCAGTCTTGTACTTCACCGTAAACACCCATCGACATCCCACCGGTTTGATTCCTCTCGGCAAGTCGACCAACTCCCATGTCTTATTTTTTGCAAGTGCTTCCATCTCCATTCTCATAGCATCCTCCCACTTCTTGTCCCCTACTGCCTCAAATAGATTTCTCGGAATGGGTATTGTATGGAGATTGCTTAAGAAGGCTCTATGGCTTTGGGACAGTTTCTGGTAGGTCAGAAATAGATATAGTGGATGTTTAGTGCAGGTTCTGGATCCTTTCCTAAGTGCAATTGGAAGGTCAGCATCACTTGGTTTTTCATGCTCATCCATGGACTCATTAGGTTCATCTGATGGTGTGATATTTTCGGTGGATGTGGGAATAATTTCGGAGATTTGAACATTAGCACGAATAGGAGATTGTACCTGTACCGATCGAGAGGCTGGTATTTTCTTCCTGGAATAAACCTGTAGTGGTCGACTATTATCTTGTTTCCCCTTATCTTTTATCACCTCACATGACTTGAGTGGTTCGACAGACTCTATCTGATTGGACTCAACCGAGACTGAGACTGGTTCAGGTTCAGCTGATGTTGGAACAGACTCTAATGATGATTGAGACCAACTGGGACGAGACAGACTTAGACTCAGAAAATCAAGAAGGAACAGGTCCTTTGCTCTATCTTCACTAAGATTCTCCCCCTGAAGATAGGAGTGTGGGAAAAAGGACTCATTTTCGACGAACGTAACATCAGCCGAGACAAAAAATTTTCTGGTGGGCGGATGAAAGCACTTATATCCCTTTTGTGTGGAAGAATACCCAATGAAAACGCACCGAAGAGCACGTGGATCAAGTTTTCCCCTATGTTGAGAATGGATATGAACAAAAGCAACACTTCCAAAAATTCTAGGAATAAGATTGTTTGAAGCATTGAAATTGGGAAAAAAGTTTGTGAGAATCTCAATTGGACTTTTAAAGCCAAGGACCCGAGTTGGAAGTCTATTAATAAGGTGTGCAGCGGTTAAAACAGCTTCCCCCCAATATTGCTTAGGAACATTTTTGTGAAATAATAACGCCCTTGTGGTATCCAGGAAATGACCGTTCTTACGTTCGGCCACTCCGTTTTGTTGTGGTGTATTGACACAAGAGGACTCATGAATGATCCCTTCTTTTTGAAAAAATGGGGTGAGGGTTTGATTGAAATAATCTTTGGCATTATCAGAACGAAATCGTTTAATTCTCACATCAAACTGTGTCTTGATCATGTTGTAAAAATTAGGAAAAACTGTGCTCACATCAGATTTATTTTTCAAAAGGTAAACCCACGAGACTCGTGTACAATCATCAATGAACGAAACAAACCATTTAGCACCAGAAATATTGGAAACAGTAGCGGGACCCCAAATATCACTATGAATAAGGGAAAAAGGATTAAGGGTTTTTGTATTGCTTTTCGGAAAAGAGGTACGTTTGTGTTTGGCAAATTCACATTCAGTACAATGAAATGACTCAACATTAGACCCTTTAAATAATGACGGAAACACAATTTTAAGAACATTAAAAGACGGATGACCTAAACGGCGATGATAAAGCCAAATTTTATTTTTGTTCGACATAACTGACTCAGAAAGAAATGATGTAGATAGAGGATCCTCAACTCTAGTTCTTCCACTTTGATTTTCCAGGTAGTAAAGACCATCCCTCTCACTAGCACGTCCAATCGTCCTCTTCGTGTCCTGTTCCTGAAACACACAATGTGAAGGGAAAAACGTTACACTGCAATTGGAATCTTTGGTGAGTTTTTGAATGGAGACTAGATTTGCAAATAATTTTGGAACGTGGAGAACATTCTTGAGAGTGATAGAATCACTAATATAAATGTCCCCTTGACCGGCTACAGTGGTAATGGATCCATCAGCTATGGTTATTTTCTTATGGCTAGAACATGGATTATATGAAGAAAAAAACTTGTAAGAACTAGTCATGTGATCGGTGGCACCTGAGTCTATTACCCACATCTTTGGAGAAATCTTTTCTGAGACATTAGCAACACAAGAGGAAGAAGAGATACCTGAAAACGCCAATGAACATGTACCTGCCGCGGAGGGTTTTTCAAGGGTTCCCAAAAAATTCTTCAGTTTTTCAATCTCCTCAGTGTTGAAATCTGAAGCCAAACCATGTAGATTTCCCTCGTTGTTTGACTGACTGCTCGCAACGTGTGCTTGGCCTCTGTCATTTGCATTTCGGTTAGGTCTGCCATTGAGTTTCCAGCATTGTTCCCTGGTGTGGCGATGTTTTTTGCAATATGTGCAAAAAAGAGAATCTCTAGCGCTCCTTGAAATGGTGGTTGCTTGAACAACAGGTTGATATGGACTGGCCTCCTTCAAACCTGTGCTTTTGGTCACCATGGCAGATCCTTCTCCTCCGTGGGTCTCAAGCATGACACTTCGGCGTCCTTCTTCTGCCCGTACAATTGCAATGGTCTCATTCAAGGAGGGCAGGTCTTCTTTGCCAAAAATCTGCACTCTAACTGCATCAAACTCGATATTGAGACCTGCAAGAAAGTCATATATGCGATCCTTTTCCAAAAATCGTCTCAGGATTGCAGCATCCGTAACACACCTCATTTGAATACATTGATAATGATCCAACTCCTGCCACAAAACTTGCAAGGAACTCGAATATTCGGTGATAGTCCGAGTCCCTTGTTTGGTTGCTGAAATTTTTGTTTTAATTTCGAATATTTGGGCAGCATCATTTACCTTGGAGTATGTTTGTTGGATTGTATCCCAAATCTCCTTGGCGGTTCCGAGGAACATACACGTGTCGCTGATTTCTGGTAGCATCGAATTCCATAGCCACGACATCACCATCGAATCCTGTTCATCCCATGCCGCAAATCTGGGATCTTCCTGTGAAGGACCCGTACCCAGTAAGTGGCTCAATTTCCCTCTGCCCTTCAGGAAAGTACGCACCAGTTGTGACCACTTCAAGTAATTTTTTCCATTAAACCTATAGGCCGGTTGAATGTTCTGTAGGTCACCGGTTGAGGCAGCAGCAGCAGCAATAATTTCAGTTGCAGGAGCATCTGAGGCAGGGCTAGATTCTGTGGATTCGGACATTTTTTTTTTTTTTTTTTAAGGATGATTTGTGGTGGGAGAAGGAATTCGGCCAGAAGAGAAAAAACCAGCTTCAGGAAAGAGCCAAAAGCTCTGATACCATATGAGAATAATTGATTCTATTATATTATGAATAGGTTACAATGGGTGTCTTATATACACGGTCTAATTCCTAAAATAGCAACAAGATCTTTACAAAAAAAGGAAACTAATTACAGTTAACAAATCAGCTTAGAAAATTAGAAATCAGGAAACTTTCCTAATATTCCTAATACAGCTGTGTAGCAGCTCGACATTAACTTGTTTAAGTTGACGGATATGGGGCTGGATTTCCCCGTTGCAAGTTGGTATACCCTATCTACCCGATTAGTTATTTTCGTCATATTAAAAATAACCATTAAGACACACACACACACATATATATATAAGACCTTGAGTTAAAAGAAAATAAGAATACAGTTTTTAATTTTTTATATATTGAATATCTTAAAGTTTAATGCTTAAAAATACATATATCATTTTCTCTCAAAAGTTTCGCATTCGTTTGGTTAATCCACTTGAGTTAAAAATCTTAAATTCGAGTTATTGGAGTTGAGGTGAGTTTTTAAAAATGTTCATTTGATTGAATAGAGTAAAAAGTTGCAAAACTTTAAATGTGTTCTTAAAAAAAAAAAAAATCATAAGGATCTTATTTCGTTCGTCTCGAATTTCTAAGCAATTTGGAAAAAATAAAAATTTCATTTGAACTAGTATATGTAAAGTTATGGACTCTTATAATTTGAATTTAAATGTTATAATTAGAGTTGTGAATAGTAAAACTGAGTTACTGAGTTAAATCTTTAGAAGAGTACAAAAATCAATTAGAAATTTTCAACTCCAATGTTTCAACAAATGCATGCTACATATATCATAAAACATCGTGTAATCACAATACTTGCTAAGAACAATGTTATACTCGCTAAGAACACTGTAAAAATGAATGAATGGAATGCACCACCTACTAATAAAGGTGAATTCTATGAGGGGAAAAAAAGGGAACAATGTTAAAAGATATCAACATAAATAAAGAACGAGTTTCACAGGATGACACTTATATATGGGCCTCAATCTGTTCAACTGATGTTTGAAAGCAATTCTCAAAAGTTACAGTCCATCTGAAGTCAAGGCACATACCATTGAAGCATTTAAGGTCTGAAGTTAAGCCAGATTTTCCTTTGCTATGTTTGCACTTTGCCGCCAGTTATGAATTCAACAGATTCCAACAAGTGTGGAGCTTAATTTGAAAGTACAAACTATAAAAGCTCTCATTAGCAAACATATTATTCTATATAACTTTTCTCATCCTCTCCCTGCTAAATATAGATTTTCACAGTCCCAGTGACAGAGAAAAAGACCAGCAAGAGAAATGCTCAAACTTGACACAACAGAGTGCAAATTATGTAAACTTTTTCAACTCACAACTATCTAACTGGCCGGAGCCGGCGAAGAAGAAGCACCACCACCAAGGCAGACATTGTTGAGCCTCTCCAGAGCCAGAATCAGCGCCTGGGTCCCCAAATTCCCTTCCCCGTGAGCCTTGAGCGAGAGGTAAAGCTGCTGAGCCAGAGCCAACCCCGGTAGAGCCAGCCCCAGATTCTGACACTCCTTCAAGCAAATCCCCAAATCCTTCACGAAATGATTCACGAAGAATCCAGGCTCGAAATCCCTCTCCAGAATCCTCGATCCGTACAAGTCCAGAGACTTCGACCCCGCCGCGCCGCTCGATATGGCGCTCAGGAATAGACCCACGTCGAGACCCGCCTTGTGCGCGTAGATCATCCCTTCCACCAGCCCCACCATGGTCGAAGCTATGGTGATCTGGTTCGCCAGCTTCGCGAACTGTCCTCTCCCTGGCCCTCCCATGTAGTTCACCTTCCCCAGGAGGGAGAAGAGAGGGTTCAGACGCCGGACGACGGACTCTTCTCCGCCGGCGAAGATCGCGAGGGTTCCGTTCTTCGCGCCGCGATCGCCGCCGGAGACGGGGGCGTCGACGGAGGCGCAGCCTTTGGAGGCGGCGGCGGAAGAGATCTCGGAGGCGAGGGAGGGCTCGGAGGTGGTCATGTCGACGAGGACGCCGCCGGGGCCGAGGCCGGCGAGGGCGCCGGAGGAGGGGTCGAGGAGGACGGAGCGGACGTCGGAGGGGTAGCCGACGATCGAGAAGATGACGTCGGATTGGGAGGCGACGGCGAGGGGGGAGTGGGCCAGGTGGGCGCCGAGATCGAGGAGGGGCTGGGCCTTGGAGAGGGTGCGGTTGAAGACGGTGAGGGTGTAGCCGGCCTTGATGAGGTGCGAGCACATTGACCGCCCCATCACGCCGGTGCCGATCCAGCCCACTCGCGTGTTTGATGGGCTTACGATGGATTCGCCGGCGCCGGCGGTGGTGGTGGTGGCGGTGGCCATGGAGCGGCGGAGAAGGCGGAGAGAGAGTGAGGAGAGATAGAAAGAGGAGTAGTGAGAGGAGAGTGAACGAAGTAGTGGCGATTGCAGCGGCATGTTTATCAAACTCCTCGGATTATCCGATCATTGTCCGAAAATGGTAATTTTGGTACCATTTTAAGGGCCTTTTTGGACACCAAAGCTCATTGTGCACCTGACACCTGTCCTGTAAAAATGCCCTTTATCAACTTTAAGCTTGTATTTGGTCACTCATTGTAGATGAATTTTTAAGTTAGAGTTAATTGAGTTTTCAAAAATTAATATAATTTTTATTGATTTTTTAGAAAAAGATAAAAAATTAATATGAAAATGTACAGTTTAATTTAACTTAAACTTAAACAGTAAACGAAGCTTAAAAAATATTCTTTTTTGTTAAATAGAGAAAAGAGGATCAGACGATCAATGATGTTTTCGAGCCTCTGACCTAATTTGTTAAAGATAAACAACAGTTGAGATCACTGATATGATGACAAAGGATCATGTTCTTGAACTTTCAATAGTTAACAGACCAGGACTTATAGAGTCCATTAACATGATATGTGACTTGAACCTCTAACTTGATAAAAGTGAATGCTCCTAATAAGATCTATTTTATCACCATGTCACCACAACGGTGGGATTAAAAAAGATTTCATCTTGCTACATGAGGTTTTTTTTTTTTTTTTTAATGCTCGTCCTTTATTGTATATGTATTTTTCTTAATTTGGTGGGTAATTTAAAATCCTATAAATACATAATTAGGTTTAAATCTAAACTACTTGTACTCCTTTAATGTTTGGCTTCACAATTTCATTAAAAAGATCGAGAAAATTGTAATAACAATTGTTTTTCTAAAACCATATTTTTATACTTGTTTGAATTTTTTAACCTTGTTAAAATAATATTATAACCGAACTAATAATAGACATCTTATAAATATAGAAAAAAGGTTTCACGATTAACATACGCTTGTTGACCGTGTTATATTTATTATGTGTGTGTAAATATATAAATGTGTTTGTCGATATATGCACGAGGTACTACAGATGTAAAACCACAAGTGAATGCATTTTGATATGAAATCAATATCAGGTGGCTTTTGAAGCCATGAACACCGATTTGCACGGTCATGGCTTATGGTGACTGTGATGGCTGCTGCAAACTGCAGTTAGCAGTTAACAATTCAAATTCAAGATGGAAGCCGATGACAATCTCATGGACTATGATGACAATCTCATGGACTATGAACAGAGAAATTAGATGAAACTTCTTAGAAGCTGTTTTTGACTTCTCAGGTCCAAATACAGCTTCTAAAAGTGTTTGGATGATCTGTCAGAAGAGCTTCTAGTATCTAAAAGTACTTTCTGTCAAAACCAAAAAATATGATTTTTAACAAAAGCTCTTCTGAGTAGACTTTAAAACTTATAATAAAATTTAAATTATACATTATAAACATCATATAACATTTTTAGTACTTACTAGAATATTTTAAAGATAATTTTGACATCGAAAGCTCTTTAGTTCCAAACATTTACTGAAAAGTCACAATTTTAGCTTATCTTCTTTTACTAGCTAGAAGCAAAAGTAAAAGTTCTACCAAATAGGCCCATATATCTCAGCTGGCTCTGCGTGCAAAATTACAAGGTGAGGACCATTTCATGCTGTGTTGAAGCAAAAGTAAAAGTTCTGTCAAACAGGCCCATATATCTCAGTTGGCTCTCTGCGTGCAAAATTACGAGGTGAGGACCTTTTCATGCTGTGTTGAAGACTTGCTAATGGACGGTGAAGTGAAGCACGTTTCTTTTCCTGCAGAAGTTATCATGCTCACAATTTGACAAGCACATGTAACACAGTTTACTCCAAACTAAATATGTCGTTCAACTCAAACGGGTATGATAGGACTCAATGGAAGTTCAATACCCAACGATCTCTAAGTGTATGACCATAGCCAAGCATGACCTACCAATGTAATACACTCACGACCTTTCAAAACTAAATTAAGCAATCCATTCACAAGATGTATGCCAGACTACAAAAAAGTAATCAATGAAGACCCTCTGTATAGCCTGCACAAGGTTACAACAACTACAACAATCGTATGATAAGAGAAGTTGTAGACTATGTGTTGAACAACGTTTGGCATAACGAGATACGATTCTGCAGTCTCGGGTCAATTGCGAAAACGCAGAGGAATAGGGCTAAAACGTATATGATAGACTTGCATTCGTATCTGTTTCTACCAAGATACAATCTAATCAACACTACAATCCAAAATTAACAGACTGAAACCTGCAAGAAGTGGAAAGGGGCACAAGTTAAGAACTTTTTAAATGGTGCATGTACAGTTTTCGGCGTCAAATTCTCTTGTAATGATCGGTCCAAGGCTTTGTCAATATGAGTCTTTCCTACCAAAACAAAGCATCAACAAATTTCCAAAAGAAAAAGAACATAACTTCTTTTCTTTTCCAACTTATATATTTATCCAGTGAAAAATCACAAAACAAGAAAATCCCATTTATAAATAAAAATCAATGCACACAACAAATGTCTTACACTACAACATAAATCTGAAAAGAATATAGAATTAAGCATTTCAATACCAGAGAACCTACAAGAAATTAGATTGAATTCATTAATATCTAGAATCTATTTCACAGTCATTAAAAAAAAAAAAAAAAACAATTAGCATTATATTGAAGGCAAACTTCATAAATAACTATATTTCAAAGTCTAAAAATTGCGGCATAAATAGCAGCTTCAGTACATAAGTAAAACGCAATCTAGAATCTGTGCTTGTATACTTTATTTTGCATTGAGCAATCTTCCTCAAAACCTCTCTTTCACAAGCATACCTCTAAAGAAAATCCCTTCTCTTCACCCAAAAACCCATCACTTGTACTCGAAATTCGGCACCGGCGGGGCGTCGAAACTCTCCAGAATCTTCGTCTCGCTTCCACTACTCGTCGCCTGAGACTCCTTCTTCTTCCCTCCACCGAACCACCCTCCCAAAAACGAACCCGAATCGGCCGAATCCGAACCGCTCGCCGACGCCACCTCCGGGACCTGCTGACCCGGTAACCGGCCAGGTAACTGCGCAGAGGGGAAACCGGGGATCGCCGCCACGTTCGGCGGCGGCTCTTCGATCATAACCGGCATCTGCTGCTGCTGGCTGAGAACCTTGTTGAGCATGATCCCGGCGCCTTCGATCAGAGCCAAGAGGACGCCGCCGAAGAGCGCGGAGCGGCCGGAGGCGGCGGGGCCCTGGCGCATCTGGAGGAAGCCGCCGGTGGCGGCGCCGGCGATGATGGAGTTCCATGGATCCTCCTTCTGGCGTACGTAGACCATGGTGCAGTCGAAGGCGGAGAAGAGGCCTCCCCAGACGGCGAAGCTGCCGCCGACGCGCGGAGCGTTCATGCGGACGGCTTGGGAGCCGCCGATGAGACGAGTGCCCCGGGGAGAGTTGTAGACGCCCTTGATAAAGTGGAAGGCGGAACCGCCGACGGCGCCCATGCCGAAGGCGCCGCCGATGTCGTCGAGGATGCGGTCCGGGCAGGGCTCCCGAGAGGTCTCCGGAGTTCCCATGAGAGTTCTGTGTTGTTTGCTTGGAGAAGAAGAAGAAAGGGTTACGGTTTTCTGGGTTTTGGGGATTTCGAAGGAGTTTGATTCCGCGGTGCGCTTTGGGGGCGGAGCAGTGGAGAATATGAAATTTCTAGGTTTTCGTTGGTGTCATGGCGAGGACCTTTCCTTTCTATATTGTTTGTCAATTATTTTATTTGGAATATTGCAATGACTAAAATAGCCTTCCAAGTTCTTCGGATGACATTTGTACCCTCAACGCAAATGAGAAAATATCTCATTCAGTCATTTGTATGTATACTTTTTTTTTTTTTTTTTGACCTTAAAGATGATAATTGTGCAATAATAATAGAGTTAGTGTCAACTGTAAAATTATGTCATATTTGCTGTGTATGTATGTATATAAATAATTTTGAAAAGTTAAAGATACTGATTATGTCTTTCAAACACCCATAGATAAAAAAAGATAATAAACTCATTGTATTGGGGGAATTTCTCAATATAGATTGGGATCATGACACGTGTGAATTTGATTACAATCAAAACCATAAAAAAGTATCAAATTGAAGACTCCGACTACTTTTATAGTCGAGTGGGAAAGGTTAAGTGTGATAATTCTCAGAAAAACTCTAATGAGTTAATAATGTGTCTCAATCACAATGGTCTAGTAAAATCCTAATAAATAAGACACTTATATATAAAGAAAACACTTGATTCCATAGAGGCAGATCCCAAAACCCAAAAAAAAAAAAAAAAAGTTCCTCTGGAACAACTTGGACCTCAAGGAGGGATGGAGCTGCTTTTTCTTTGTTTCTTCGGAGAACATCCATGGATGCTCGTCAACACCCATCGCCTCATACTGAGAGGGAGGAACACGACGGAGAGAGGCAGAGAAGGTAGAAGAACATTAATGTGGAGGAAATCGCTCCAACACACCGTCATGAGGATTGGTATTTAAAAATTAATGATAGAATTAGCCTATGTTTGACATCCAGGTTTAACTCCAATTAAATTGTATTTTTTCATTTTAATTTTTGTCTTTTTCTGAAAAGTCAATAAAATTTATAACTAATTTTTAAAAAGTCAATCAATTCAAACTTTAAAATTTCATTTCATCTCAAACTCAACTCAAACACCAAACGAACCCTTAATATCTCTAACAATACTCAGTTATTTTTAAATAGATATTCACGTGATATCTCAGACACTACTCATTTATTTTTAAGTAAGCATTCATGCGCATACTTCTTTATTGTTTAATAAATAAAACTTATATTTCAAGAAAAACAAATGAATTATTTAATAGTATCAAAACATTTACCTCATTTGTTTTAGAATCTCTCGTTTGTATTTTATAGTTTTAAAAGTAGTGTGTCACATGCCATTTCCTTCATACATATTTTTGAAAGAAAAAACATAATAAAATTGTCAATATCAATATTAAAATAAGAAAGCTATACTTGCAATCCACTAAAAAAATATATTATATAAAAAAAAGATAATTTACTTAAATAGAAAAGAGAGAAAATTTTTGCAAAAGAAAAATTTTTTAATGTTTTTTTAAAGCGAATTTTTTAGCCTATTCATTTATTCAAACTGAATATGAAGAACATTTTCAAATAAGATATAAAAGAAAATTATGGAGAGACACAATGTTTTTTTTTTTAAGTGTATCCCGCACCTCCAATTAAAAAAAAAAGTTTAAAACTTTATTTGACATTTAAGTTTAACTCTAATTAAAATGTACATTTTCATCTTAATTTTTTTTTTTTTTGAAAAGTCAACATAATTTATAACTAATTTTTATAACTTGTTTTTAAAAAATTAACTAACTCTAACTTAAAAATTTCATCTCTAATCGACAAACTAAACATAAGCTAAAACTTTAAAATTTGGTCAAATTTTATAAAACTTTCATTTTTTGTAATGTAATTTTAATTTTTTTTCTTTGAACATAATTCTATTATTATAATTAGACTGTATAAAATAAAATTTTATCGCTATTTTTTATAATTTTTTTTTTGCTTTCACCAAAGTGCCCAGAAAATAAATATCTAGCATAACAATAAAAACAAAAAATAAGATAGCAAAAAAAAAAAAAAAAAACTACTTATATCAAGATTCAAGGGTGTCAATAGTGATTTTGTTAAACCCAAGCACAGTAGCGTTAGAAGCGGGAATGGCAAATTACTCACTCGGAGGTTTCCTCTGTGGCGGCGTCTGAGCTTTTCGACCCCCCAAACGACGACTTACTCTTCCCCTCGCCGCTACTTACTGCGAATAAAAACCTCCTCCTCACAAGGACGCTTTAATGGTGATCTGGATAAGGGATAACAATGGCGTCCTTGCTTCTGGTTCAGGTTTTGCCTCTCTTTCTCTGATACCCTTTTAGCTTTTACGCTCGTATCTGGGAAAAAATTCATACACTATGTACACTAGTTTAGCAAAAAGCCCCGCATTTCCCTTGGCTATGAGGGTTTTTACCCCAAAGTTCCAATCTTTACCAATTGGGTCTGTTGAAAAACTGAACTTTTCGTCGTATTCTTATAGTGAGGTTCTAGGAGCTAGTGGGTTGTGGCTTAAAACTGCTAAACGACATTCCCTTTTGGTTAAAACAAGAAGTTTTTGCGATTCATCGACTAAGAAGATTAACGGGAAAAAACTTCCTTGGTTGAGGGATGGTAATAAGGTAGGGAGAGAGAGAGAAATTGATGCAAAAACTATTCGTTCCTCTTGGGAGGAATCTGCTAAGAGGTTAGATAAAGTTGGTGCTAAGTCTTCTTGGGAGGAATCAGCTAAGAGGTTGGATAGAGAGAGCGGTAATTCTTTTCGGGGTGAAGATCGCCGTGGGGATTACGTTTCCGCAGAGAAAAGGTTTGAGGAAAATGTAGAGGTGGAAGAAGAAGAAGAAGAAGCTGAGATTGTTGGTGACCCAAGATGGGATAGGATCAAGAGCAAGTTCAGGGGAGTGGTTGATGCAAAAGATGGGTACGAGAAACCCGAGTTACGAAGGTGGAATAAGCAGGAGAATTGGGGTAGGAGGACATGGAAAGAGGCTACCGAATCGACTGTGCCAAAGATGGTTGGTGAAGGGGTTTACGGGGTTGGTCCGGTTTTGGCCGCCTTGTCGGCTGGAAGAAGAGAGTTCTATGCACTGTATGTCCAAGAAGGATTGGATTTGAGTAGTAATAATAGAAAGAAGAAGGACAAGAAGGGGTTTGAGAAAATTTTGAAGATGGCTGAAAAACTCGGGTTGAGGATTAATGAAGTGTCTAAGCATGATCTCAACATGGTGGTCGATAATAGGCCTCATCAGGGTCTGGTGTTAGATGCTTCTCCATTGGAGATGATAAAGATAAAGGAACTAGATCCAGTTTCAGTCGAAGAAGACAAGAATTCTCTTTGGGTGGCTTTAGATGAGGTTACGGATCCTCAAAATTTGGGGGCAATCATAAGGTCTGCTTACTTCTTTGGAGCTTCAGGAGTGGTCTTATGCGCAAAGAATTCAGCTCCCTTGAGTGGTGTTGTGAGCAAAGCGAGCGCAGGCTCGCTCGAGTTGATGGAGCTCAGGTATTGCAAAAATATGATGCAGTTCTTGATATCCTCAGCTGAGAATGGCTGGCGAGTCCTTGGTGGTTCCGTCTCTTCCAAAGCTATTCCCTTGAACGAGGTCATGCCCGGTGCACCAACAATCCTTGTTTTGGGCAGTGAGGGTACTGGATTGAGGCCTCTAGTCGAAAGATCTTGTACTCAGCTAGTCAAGATTCCTTCGAACGTTCCTGTTGATATCATTCCTGGTGGAGAACCCCCTATTGAAACTGCGGAGAAGAATTCCGGGTGCTCAGCTGCAGAGTTTCAGTCATTTTTGGCTGTGGAAAGCTTAAATGTTAGCGTCGCAGCTGGTGTGCTTCTTCACCACTTAATCGGCGACAACCACTACAAGAATGATACTGGTAAAAAGATCGATCAGCCAACGAACGCAGTCGAATGAGATTTCAACCACCGGTCCCCTATATTGAATTTTTGCCTTTGTTAATTCAGATGCTGTCTTACTATTTCCTGTTGGTTTTTACCATATTGTTCTTGTAGGATTTCTATCAGCATAAAGAGGAAAAAATTAAGCAGATTTACCAATTCCAACATTTTCCTAACCTCTACTTGAAAGATTTACAATGAAAGTTTTGGTTCATTCACCTTCTTCAGTTTAAGTAGTACTTAACCCATTGATTAGTTCCCATAAAAGAAAGTGAAATTTCAAAGTTAATATTAAGCTGAGATTTCCGGTAATCTGACTCTTAATACTTGATTTGAACTCAAAGGCAAACCCACCTCCAACAAGTCCTCTGCCCAATAATGGGCTTTGTGTAAGGCGCAATAACCACACGAGGATGAGTCTTATGCTGGATCTCACTTGTATTTATTGCGAGCCTGCATCCACTGTTAATGGAAGTAATATGGCAAAGCACAGACCGAGTTGTACAAGAGCCAACTGTGTGTGGCTAACAACTATTTTTTCAGCTAAAATTTCACGTTACATTTTCATCAACTTAATGTGCGATTCTTTTACACCAACCACGAAGTCGTCGAACAAAAACTGAAATAACACACACATATATATATATATATATATTGGATAAATTATGGCTGAAATTGTTTCTCTTGGCAGACATGAAATTTTTGCCAATAAAATTTGTCACATCTGAACATTGTGAAAGGAAGAATAGATTAGTAAAGTAAAATGTAAATCACCAATAGATAGTAGCTAGTGCTATAAATATAGGTTGGACTAGACGAGTTGACTCCTTACTGTATTTGATTTAGTTTCAAATATTTCATAAAGATGGTTAGATATATAACAAAACTTAGCCGGTCCGTATTTGGCCCATGGGGCAATAGGGTCGGATCAGCCCTCGTTTTTTCCTCTACCAACTAGTCCGGTCTGTATTTACAACTCTATATGGCTGGAAAATAGGTGCTATTACAGTATGCCGTAGGAGAGAAGTAAGTAGCAAGAATCCAAGCAATGCACTGACAAATCAAGGACTTTTCCTAAAAGTGTAGTTTGATCAGTACACTCACCAATTAATTAACTTTTGGCAATTTGGCAAAGAAAAATTATGGAAATTGGCAGGAAAGAGCATGAATAAACGCCACCCTACACAACAAAACTATACGTCTCTTTTTTTTCTTTTTTTCTTTTTTCTTTTTTTTTTTCTAATGCCTTTCTTCCCAAGTGTATTAATATCTAGTAACTCTAATGAATAAGAAGCACAAAAAAATACAATAAAGTACAGTTTTGAACATAACAATGAGTTATGAGTACAATGTGACTGCATTGACTTTTTTTTTTTGGGGACAATGAAAGTGTCCCTAAGACAGAGACGTCGTCATTTTTGTCCCCTATAGTTCAGATGGTCCCTTTTGTTTCCTACAAACAATCCATTAGACATTTCCAATTCAATTGTGTTGGTTGTTCACCTGAGTCACCCTTGAATGCATCATCGTGTTGCTAGTTAAAATCCTACCTTTATATGGAAAATTTGATGGCACTGGATTTTTTCTGTTTATACAACTTTTCAGTTTTCATGCATTATGTTCTTTTTCGAGTTTTGATGATTTGCGTAAGAAGAGGAGCTTTTGTTTAGCGTTAATAAGTTGTGTTCGTGTCAACCTGGTTATTTATTATGTGTGATATAACCGAATTGGTCGAGGAAACGGAAACCTCAATAATCAAGCACTCCACTTAAAAGCGGAGACCAAAAAACTATTTAGTTATTAACCATTCATATTTGTGATTTGTAATGACTAGAGTAAAACTGAGATCATTATTCAAGTAGAATTAAATCAGGCATTTTATGTTCTGTTGGTAGCCTTTAAAATTTCTTCTATAGACAATGAACATGAAGGATGGGATAAAACTATTATTCCCTTTTTCCAAACAAGAAGAAAGTAAAGGGGGCTATATATTATGTAATATTTGAAAAAAGAAATAGGAAATAAAAACTAAAAAAAAAAAAATTGGTGAAACAAAAATTAGAATTAAACTATAGTGGACTTGCTGGTAAATGACTGGTAGATGGACAGACAAATTCAATTTGACAATTGTCATGATTGATGAAGACCCAATCCCAATCTATTTGACACAAAGAAGAACAATATATATATATATATATATTTTTTAAAGTTCAAAGTTCAAATCATAATTATCATTATCTATCCATTCCACGTTAAACAACGAGAAGAGCTGGCATTGCATGTGATGGTGAAGAAGTTGAAATTGGCACCCGCCCTCTGTTTTTAAGCTCCAAAAAATGGTCAAATTCCTTTCCTGCCTTGCCACTACATCTATATATATATATATATATATATATATATATATATCTGTGTGTGTGTATGTATATGCAGATATGTATGAGACAACCACCACATTGACAACCCATTTCTTTGCTGAGAATACATTATTGTTTTTTTTCTTTTTTACTTTGTTTATTTGGGATAATAATTCGCCTAATTAATTCTACTGGGCTCCATTGTTTCATTCTCAAGGAGACCCTATTGATTAATATCAGGGGAAAAAAAAAAAAAAAAAAAAACCTCATTTCAAGTTGGTTTGAGTTTTAAACTACCCATTCCTTATGCCATGTTCGGTAATAAGGATTGAAAATTACGAAGGAAAGAGAAGTAAAATATCAAGATAAAAAATAAAAAGAACCAGCAAGTTTTTATTCTTTATTGCCTGCTAGAAGAGAATGAAAAGAGAAAAATAAAATACAAAATATGATTTAACTAAATGTAGTACCCTTATAATAAATAAAATTAGAGTCAAAATATTTAGGATAAATTGCTCATTTAATTCCTACATTTTTAATTTTGTGTAACTTTAATCCTTATAAATTTTTTTCGTAACTAAAATACTCCTAAACTTTTAAAATATTGCTATAATAGTCCATTTCGTTAATTTTTGAACGAAATTTATTAATAATTTGATCAAAAAGTTATGCTAATACTACGGATTCTGTCCAAAAATTACTTAAATGACTATTGTAGTAATATTTTAATAGTTTAGGGGCATTTCAATTACAAAAAAAAGTTCAGAAATTAAAGTTACACAAAATTAAAAGTTCAGGGATTAACCTAACAATTAACCTAAATATTTAAGTAGTTTAGCACACCGTTTGTTTTGTTAATTATTTTATCTCATTTTCAAACTTGAATAGCAAAAAATTATGTTAGAATTTTATCTTTTGGTAATAACGGAATCTTATTTATTGTTTATTTTACAACTATTAGTTGAACTAATTAATTTTTTAAAAAATTAATTTCAATATCATTAATAAAATTGAAATTGACAGTAAAGTTTCAAATAATATTCCTTTTAATTGAGGTGTGGGAGATGTCGGCAGTTTGGTCCCGACTCGGGAGGAATTATTGTTTCTCTTTCAAGAGGTCTTTTGACGGTGGTCTTGTAATCATATTTCTCGCGGTGGAAAATATGATTGTCCATCTTTTAGCTAATTATGAAAAATTTTGAGTATGATTATGAGGGTTGTTCCATAATTTATTATCTCAATAATTTCAACTGATTTAGCCTTTGTTTGACTCTTCATTCTGGATTCAAAAATTTTATTTTAATTTTTGTCTTTTTTTTTTCCTTCTAAAAGTCAACAAAAAAATTTAACTAGTTTTTAAAAAATCAATCAACTTTAATTTAAAAATTCAATTTATTACGGCCACACCAAACATACCATTAGTCTTTTAATGATAGATATTGTTTTTGCTTAAAAAAAAATTACTGATAGAAAATAAAATAAGCAAAGAAATTACATAAAATATATTAAATTTTAAATTTTAACTTAATTCATGTTTCTAGGTCCTTCCCTCCGTTAAGGCTAGGCAACAAAACCAGTTAAATGCAACAATTTTCGCCATTTCTTTAGCGATTTACGAGCTTCAATGAAAAATTAAGCTTGCGTTTAGTTTGTTAGTTGAATATGAAATTTTTAAATTGAAGTTGATTGACTTTTCAAAAACTAATTATAATTTTTATTAATTTTTCAGAAAAAGATAAAAATTAAGATAAAAAAATATATAATTTTATTGGAGTTAAACTTAAATGTTAAACGAAACATAAAAGTGACTAATCACGCTTTTTCTAGCACACAGATCCAGTTTTTCTTTGTATTGGTTTCCCTTTGATTTATGAGTTTCTTTGTAGACAAGTGTTGTTCTTCACGTTGTTTAATATTCTGTCATTTTCGAAAATATTTTTTTATTGCAAAGCAATTGGCGTACACGGATTTGACTCCTCCCCTCAATTATAGCTCTTTCAAGTTTCACCTTTGCTCTTGAAATATTATTAAAGGCCCTTCCGAGTATGTTTGTTATTAAAATGGACACTCATAAATCAGATAAATCTGATTATCAAAAATTTGATCAAATAGTAAATAAATAAATAAACAAAGACAGTTCTTATTGGTAGTGCGTAATAAGAGGTCGTCTTGTGAAAGGAACCTCTATTATATTACTTTGAAATTTATGGTATAGAGTTTTAAATAAAGGAAAAAAAAAATCAGACTTAAAATAAGTAAGCAAAAAGTAGATAATTGCCAATGGTTCATTTCCCTATAGATAACACTAGTTTACTTACACAGCGGAAGAAAAAAAAAACCAAAAATGGTAAAGATAAATGATAAAGATAAATAAAAAATAAAAAATAAAAAGACAAACTACTAAAATAAATATAATAAAACCAAGACCTCATCTCATTTTTTCTTTAATTTTTTACTCTTCATTTCTTTTCATGATTTTCTCAGATCATGTAAATGCAGAGGGAAAAATAATAATAATAAAAGGGAAAAATAAAACGTAACAATAAAACAAAAAATACTTTTCTTCGATCATGTACATACGGAGGAAAAAAATGACAATAAATAAAAAACAAAAAAAAAACAAAAAGAAAAAATCGCCCAAGAACTCAAAAAAAGAGGAAAAAAAAACATGCAAAAACAAAAAATTCTATCTAGAAAAACATACAGAAATTATAAAAAAACAAAAAACAAAATTGTTCACTAATATATATATATATATATATTATATATATATAGGAAAAAAAACGTGATAATAATAATAAGAAAAAGGAAATCGAAAAAAAGAAAAGCCAATCAAAAACCCAAAAAAGAAAAAAAAAAACTGAAACCAAAACAACAATAAAGAAAAAAACATCAAAGTAAAAATTTTAGAATCTAAAGTTTGAAAACCAAAATCAGGAAAAAAAAAAACTTGGAAAAAAATAGAAAAATAAAAACAAAAATACATAAAACAAAAATAAGGGGAAAAAAACAAAACAACAATGGAAGAGGAAAAAGATGGCGGAAAAAATAAACCAAGGACAAAAAAAACACAAAAATCAAAATTTAGGGCTTGGAGAAAAGAAAGAAACTGAGAGAGAAAATAAACATTGGAGAGAGAAAATCAGAGAAAAAAATAAATGAACAAAAACATAAAAATAAGGGGGAAAAAAAAAGAGAAATATCAGCAGAAAAGGAAAAACATGACGGAAAAACATGACCGGTAATAAGAAAAACACAGAGATTAGAGTTAAGGGTTTGAAAAGAACGAAAAAACTAAGAGAGGGCAAACAGTTGAGAGAGAAAATAAAAAGAGGAAATGAGTGGTGGAAAGAGAGGCAGATGTGATACGCTAGGGTTACAGGAGTATAAAAGTCCATCCACTATATAGCAAACCAATCTTAGAATATCTGAAAATGACAAAATCGTCCAAACACATAAAGGAGGGTGAAAACCGTCCGCTTACTGTAGATTAAAAAAAATAACTATGACTAAGGGACAAATTCGTCTGTATACTGTAGAAAGAACAGTAACCCCCTCCTCCCTTTTAGTATATAGTAATAATTTTTTTTATAACGGTATAAATTTGTGGTTTACTTAATATACCCTACCACGAATATTTTTGGTACAGAGTTTTAAATTCCTACACCAGAAAGGAAAAAATCTTTCTAAATTTGATTAAATAGTTCTCTAAAAACTAATAAATGCAAAAAGAAGGAATAATATAAAATTGACTTGAAATAATAGGCTCGAGACAAAAGTATTTTTAGGTTTTGAGATATGTATTCATGTTGATTGGTGTGGGATTTGTCCATCATTTATTTCTTGGGTAAATTAAGAGATGCTTTTTCTTTAATGTACTTATTTAAGTTTGTGTTATTCTCCTAGAAAATCTTATAATTATTATAATGTTGAAGAAAAGAAAAAATATTATTCCCCTGTGGAAAATGATTATTATAATGTAGTATTTGATGACCCATCATTGATCCTCTAAATTCGGACGGTTCGGCCTTATGAGTGGAAAGGGAAAATCGGACCGAACCGAAACTGGTCTGATTAATTGACGGGTGGGTTGGGTTCGTCCGAATTTTGAAATTATGAACCTGGCCCTTCCCGAAAATCCGATGGGCTTAAAATCAGACCGGGTAAACGGGTTTTTAAAAAAAAAAATAAAAGAAAAAAAAAGAGAGATAAATATGGACGGCTCACCGAGCTCAAAAGTAAGGCCCGGCCTAGCCCTTATACTTGCACCAGGCCGGGCCGGGCCCACCCTCGGGTCAAAAATGCGGGCAACGGGCTACCTGCTTAGCCTGATCCATGTTTACAATACTACTCATCACTAATGAAATTGATGTGCCAAATTATTAATAGATCAATATCTATTAGTTAATCATTGTCAATCATTTTCAAATTTATCAATAATAAACTAATCCCTTAATAATAGATTATAATTTATCAATGATACATCATCGTGAAACATATGAAAGAAAAATGACTTTTTAACTAAAAACATAAGTTGAATTTAAAAAAAAAAACCATGGTTCAATCTTTTTTCTTTTAAAGGGTGGCCAAAACTTTCTTAAAAAAGAATTCATTCATCCAAAAAAGTTCAAAAGCCAAAAAAAAAAAAAAAACAGAAAGAGACCAATTAGAGCACAAAGGAAGTATATGCTAAAATGACTTGTGAAATTCTGTATTAAAGGCGGCAGACGGCAAATGGAAAAGATTCGGATCATAAAACCAGCATCTTCTTTCTTTCTTCCAGCTGTGGGGACCAATCATCACGTGCCACCTCACACGTTTCTGTTTCTCTCTCCTCTCTCTAAGCCTATCAAATAGTTTTCCTTTAGTTTTTTTTTTGTGAAATAAGATTTTTCCTTAGTTTTCAGATGTTTATTTTTTCGTTAACCTATAAATAACCAACACCAGCCCCCAAATCTAACGGTCTCTCCCTCTCCCATTCACTCTTCTTTCTCTCTCTCTCTAGAAATTAGAGGAAACTCGAAAAGGTAATTGTGTGGTCAATGAGGCCCATCCTCGTCAAATAAAAAATTACGCGCTCTCATTCTTACCCTCTTTCCTCTCTCTCTCTCTCTCTCTTACCTTGCTCAAGCTCGTCAATGGCGATCTGAGATACGAATGTCTCCGCGGACGACGAAGAACCTGGCCTAGGGATTTCCTCTGCCGTAGCTTTCTTCGAGAAGATTTTGTCTCGAGTTTGGAGAGAGAAAGAGGGGGTGTGCTGAGTAAGAGATTTTCGCGGACGCAATGTCTGCTATGGAACCCCTCGATTCGTTCCTGTTCTTCCTCAGCAAAGCATTTTGCTGTCCTCTCGCGGTTTTCGTTCAGATCCAGGTTTGTTTCAGTGCTTCGCGTTTCGCAATTCTCTCGTTTGTCTTAGATCCAGGACTGTTTGGTTTCGGATAAAGTTTTGGGGGCGGGCGCAATAGGAAAATTGTCCCTGTTTTTTGCGTTTCGCGTGGATTTGCTGTTTTAAATTAGCCGAATTGCTTCAATCAGTTCCGAGAAGTTGAATTTTCCCTCTCTATATCTCTCTCTCTCTCTTTTTCTTTTTGGGTTCAAAATTTCTTCTTTCCCTATTTTCTTACATTTTCTTTGTATTCTTGTTATCTTTTTCCTTTTCTTTATAGAGCTTTCAATTTGAGTACCTCCATTTTCGGTTTCGTGAAACATACAATGCCGTCTCTTCTTCATTGTAGAGGATATTTTCTTTGTCATAGATAGCAGAATGATAGAAGTTTAGTTTAGTTGTGTGTATATATACCAAAGATACACACACACACACACACATAAATGTTCATAATGTAATCTCATCTCCCTTGATTTTAGGATGATTGCTATTTCAGTTTGTGATGCACACCTTACATGAAATCTAAATTCTTTACTTTCGCTGCAGGGATGTTTTATCTGCTTAACTCTTGCTTTTGGCTGGGCTCTCGCAGCTTATGTCAGGTATTTGGGTCTATGACTAATTAATGAGTCCGTCGGCGTGAACTGTGTTGGTTGTTGATTAAATGCTTCTCGTTATTGCTATTTAAGGAACATTTATCATTCGTTTTCTTTCCTCAATTGCAGGAACAGAGAGATCAATCGGATGAAGGATAGTATGAAACGTGGCAATAGCTTTGCGTTTCTTTATCGTGATATCAATGAACTTGAGCACTCTCATCAGATCATTCTGCCCAGGGTGTCTGTTGTTATGCCTTTGAAGGGATTTGGAGAACACAATTTGCATAATTGGAGAAGTCAGGTGCGGTCGACATTATTTCGATCCATTTAATATTAGTTAAAAGGTGCATCTTGAAAAAGTTCATATGAATTAGTGGATTTGGTATTGCACAAATTTATGCTGCCTTTTGTTTCAAGGTAGATTTTCTTTCCCTCTTGTTTAAGGATAAATCAGAAAGAGAAAAACTATCAGTATGCATTGGATATCTAGTCAGTATCTACTTCAACATTTTGTCAACATTTCCAACTGATCAATATATGCAACTGTTTTGGATCAATAACCGTTTAGGTTCCTTACCGTTTAGGTTCCTTTCTCCAGTTCGTCTCATTTTAAATTCAATCTTTTTGCTCCATCTGCAAAAGCTAATCTTGCTTTAGTGGCAGTGCTTATGTTGTTCTGCTTCATTGATGGTTGCAGATTACGTCTCTCTATGGTGGCCCTCTGGAATTCCTTTTTGTCGTGGAAAGTACAGAAGACCCTGCTTACCATGCTGTGTCTCAGTTACTTTTAGATTTTAAGGTATACAAGAAACTCATACAACCTTTTCAGTTCTGAATTATCTGAAATAGAGACAGAGAGAAGAAATCCAGGTTTAAATGTCATGCAGTTTTCTGATTCAATTATCAATTCATACTTGTTTTACTAATAAGAATTTAAAACCTTGCGTTCAGAGTATCTTTAGGAAAATGTGCCTGACCTATTTATGTGTTTGCTTTGCACAGGATGAGGTTGAGGCGAAGATTGTTGTGGCTGGTCTTTCAACAACTTGTAGTCAGAAAATTCACAATCAGTTGGTACATACCAAGTTTTCATCTTGCTGCTTATATTTTGCTCGTGAAAAAAAAAAAAATTTGTGCTTGGTATTAGCTTTGTGTTCTGGTAATTATGTGTGGGCCCATTTGAAAGACCTTTCGCTTTTGTTTTTAGTCAGTAGACAAAGAGAAACAAGCTGCAGCTTTTCAATAAGTGTTTGGAACCTCATTTCTAGAAGAGCTTAAGCGGACAAAATGATTTAAAAAAATATATTCTAGTTACCAATAACAATGTTAGAATGAAGTCTGTCTTACTGAAACTCAAATTATAGTTTTAAAGTCTGTTCAAAAGAGCTTTTTACTAGAAGCTCTTCTAACGATAATCCCAACACTTTCAGAAGTAGCTTTTGGACCAGGAAGCCAAAAGCAGCTTCCTGGAAGCTCTACCAAATAGGTCCTATATGGAGTTTGGGTAAATTAACTATTGCATACACTTGTCTAAATTTGTTTGCCTTGTAGGTTTGTATTGTATAATGATTGTTCATGTTAGTTGCTACAAGTCTAAAATAGTAGTAATCTTCTGAAGGTTGGAGTGGAGAAAATGCATAAAGACTCAAAGTATGTATTATTTTTGGATGATGATGTTAGGCTTCATCCTGGGTCAATTGGAGCCCTTACTGCTGAGATGGAGAAAAATCCTGAGGTAAGAATGCATTTTAAATCGAAAAGTCTTCAATTTTATTTAAAGTCTATCTTCTGTTTTTGGAGCATGCTTATAAAGTAGTGGCTATCACCTAAGGCTTGGAGTCCATTTAACTAGATTCTTGTTTGGTTTTAAACTTTTAACGCTTGTCAATGATGTGCATTGTGCAGATATTTATTCAAACTGGCTACCCTCTTGATTTACCTTCTGGAAGTCTAGGGAGCTATTGCATATACGAGTATCATATGGTACAGACCCATTTTCACTTTAGTTGCCATTTTTTTTAAATATACCTTACGAGTTGTGACTATGTGGTAGTCTGCATGGTCAAATAAAAAGGTTTTATAACCTAATTTTTAGTTATCTTATTTCTCCATATTATCTCAATTATTTTTCTTTTCACCCGCTAAATCTGGAGTGTCTTCTTTTATCAACAGCCATGTTCGATGGGCTTTGCTACTGGTGGGAAGACATTCTTTCTATGGGGAGGGTGCATGATGGCAAGTAGCTGCTACCTTCTTATTGACTGCTTGCACTAGATTGAAATGTTTTTCTGATCCTTTTGAATTTTTTGCAGATGCATGCTGAAGATTTTAGACGAGACAACTATGGTGTGGTTTCCGGACTTAAAGATGGTGGCTATTCTGACGATATGACTCTTGCGGCTATAGCTGGTAATATGTTAATTGGTTTAATTTTTCCCTGAGCTGTTTTAATAGGTATGTGGATTCTGATATTAGTGTATCTTTCCCAGGGGCTCATAAGAGACTAATTACGTCACCTCCAGTCGCTGTTTTCCCTCACCCCCTTGCAAGTGATCTCAGTTTCTCAAGGTTTGTGATGCTTACTTGTTTACGCTTTAATTACTTGGAGTTCAGTTGACAGTGTGATTTCTTTTGTAGGTACTGGAATTACTTGAGAAAGCAAACGTTTGTATTGGAATCATATATCTCCAGTGTTAATTGGATTATGAATCGTGCATTATTTACGTCCCACTGCTATCTGTCATGGGGCTTTGTAATGCCTTACGTCATGGCCGTGGTTCACATCACAGCAGCGCTACGAATGTACATTAAAGGATATGCATTTGACGAAACTACCATTACCACTGGTGGTGAGCACTCTTCTTTTCTCTTGAATAGGTAGGTTGATAGTATTATTTGGATCAAATTACCGTACGGGATCAGGAAGATAATAGTAAGCCTGCTGAAAAAGTGCTAGATTTCAAGTAGACTTATTTTTGTTTTTTTGGAAACGGCATTTGCATTCTTACAGCTGTAAACCTCGTTTATCAGGGTTGAGACTGGTAGCTGGTCTAGCTGTATGCACTCTCATAGAACTTTTCTCAATGTGGAACTTGACAAGAGTTGAAGTTCACCTATGCAACATATTATCTCCCGAGGCACCTCGACTGTCGCTTGCTTCATACAACTGGGGCCTTGTAAGAAATTTCTCTCGTCTCATAAATCTTTTGTCGTACTTGTTTCTTTCTTCTCTCTCTTCTTTTTCTTTGAAAATGCCAGTCTCATTTCTTGAGTTCTGCTCGTTTTAAATGCAAATACTTACATTATACTACATACATAATGCCCCTTCTGGTGACACTTCTATTTACCAAACAAGTTGTCTCTCTAACGTCATAAATATAAATCCAGATTTTTCAAAAGGCAATAGTTATACAGATACTGCGTGTTAAAATTTTTATACATGGCCTGAGTTTATTGGATCTGGCACATGTTGATAACTCATGAACTATATCTGATGCAAGTGAACTGGTTTTCAATTGGTCAGGTATTTATTGCGATTCTGGTAGATAACTTTTTATACCCAATCTCTGCAATACGCTCTCATTTCTCTCAATCTATCAATTGGTCCGGCATCTGGTACCACTTGAAGGATGGGAAGATAAGGAAGGTATGTTAACCAAGGTTTCTGAAGCATAAGTTTGTGCATATTTAGATATAGATACATGCATATAGGGATCAAATTATTGAAGGGATCGCACCAAATCACAATTCTTGAGGCTGCTTCCTGATTTCACTGCAGATTGAAAGAAGCAAGGACAAGGGTCCAAAATATACTGATTTAGGAGGGAAGAATTTGTATGGGAAGAAAGGAGCCCCTGCAAAAATATCATTCCTCAGCTCTTTGGCAAGAAGTTTAGCGCAATGGCGCCAGCCTAAGAAGTTCGACAGCTAGAAAGGGGTTATTTAAGAAAACATTCTTTTGTTGATCATCTCGCCTGCTTTTGGAGATATCTTTGTTGGCGTTGTGTATTGATTGGTGCATTCCATTATTGATTGGTTAGAAGTGTTTTAGATTTTTTTTTTTTTTTTTTTTCGGGTCTCTTCTTTTTCATCATTTTTTTGTTCCCCAATTTATATCGATTTCATTCATCAGCATCAACCCACCTTGTCTGGGCTGGTTTTGTAATTTGGCAGTGACTTTTATTCTCTGTAATTTGTAGAATCTTATAGTTGAAATTCAATTGAGACGCAGTAAAGATGTGTTTCTCATTCTCTATTATCGTCTCTCCAACATATTTCACCCTCTTCTGTATATGCAAGTCTGAAAACTTCCCTTTTGTGTTTGTTGTTTTTCAAAGTAAAAAAATTGACTAGACAAAGGCTCTTGGTGTGGCTTAATCTCACTTTGTTAGATTGTGAGAGACAGAGAGATGTGAGGGTGGCTCGAATAGTGTGAATGTGATCAAGAGAGCGAGTCGGGTAGGCTGTTAGGGGAAAGAAAACCCTAGCAGAGTGGGTGAGGTGAGTCAACTGTGATATTTAGAGAACAAGAGAGAAATGAAATCATACCTCTGCCTTTTTTCCTTTATATTTTCCCCAAAATCATTTTTTTAGATATTCAAAAATAGTACAAAAAAATTTCTGAAAACCATATAGTATAAAAAATAAACTGAGAGTAAATGAGTTATTAATAGATCGTATTCATGTTCACCTATCTATAACCCACATATTAAACAGGTTATTACGGGGTTGGCGGGTTCAACCCGTTCTGATCATTTATTTAATCATGTCTAGCGAGTTTAATCCATTTTGACCTAAACCCATTTAAAGAAAACTCAAATTCTCTAACTTCGTGTCGGTTCGTGTCATATTATTGTGTCAAGACCTCAATTGCCAACACTATATTGGTGTGGTTTAATCTCAGTTTGTTAGGCTCGTTCACAATGATCTTGCTGCATTCAATCAGTGTAACGTTAATCTGAATTTTCAGTTTTTGGATGGATAGAATGAACGACTTACAAAACGAGGATATCTTGACGAAGAACGAAGTTGGAACTTGAAACTAAGAACTTTCTTATTTGACATCGCATTCGAAACATGGATTTCTACTAGGTGAAAAAAGGACTGGTTAGATCATGATCATTAAACGATTCAATACTAAACCATTGGCAGATTATCCTAGGAATTTCGTTAACCAATTCAGTCAACAAACTAATAAAAGAGATGAACATTTTCATAACGATATTTACCTCTGAAGCCAACTAAAAAAGTGTCCAAATGCAGAAACAAAAGTATTGCACCAAAGGCAGAAATGGGAACAAAAAAATTGGACTCAAAAAGTGAAATTCTCTTGACATTTTACAACCCAATCAGTGTAACTACTGCTTCAAATCGCCAATGTAAAAGTCATCAATCATGTCAAAAACTCGAGTTGCATGCTGCGGCCTTCCGAATGGAGGAGAAATAAAAAAAAAAAAGAAAAAAAGAAAAAAAAATGAGGCGAGTAAACATGATTACGAGTATAACCCTTCAGTTGACTAGACATGCTTATTGGTTATTAATGAGTGGAACCTATTTCAGCAAAAGGGCTACATAGAACATACCCATAAAATCCTTCAGTTGAATCATCCCCAGCATGTGCTAGAATGGCATCACCACCAGGGTGCTCTTCGACATATGAGGTAACATCATAAACCTACAGTTGATGGAAAGGGAAATCTAAATTCATTAAAGAGAAGTGAGTGATTATAAGCTTCCCTTTTACCAACAAAATAATAACAATTAAAAAAAAAAACCTTGTCTTTGATAATGATCCAACAATCGGTTCTCTTATTATGCAAGGAGACTTGAGCTTTGCCGTAGACTTGGGCTCCCTAATAAAACAGATTGTTAAAAGTTAAAACAAAGAGAGTCACAATTAGCATGTCTCTGCTTTGATAAATATGGATATTTAAAAAAAAAAAAATGCAAATGATATACATTGGATCAGACAAATAAAAACTCAGAAGGGCTCATTCTGACATGGTAATGGAGATTTTGAGAGCTGTATAACACACAAATGGATAACTTGTGAACAAATCGGAAAGTCATGGTTAACTTACCATCTATCAAAGCAACACCAGCTATAGAATTGCTCTAAACGAATCCCTGTTTTTACCACAATCGCTTCGGAGTAAAACGAGTAAATCAAAAGATTTACCAAGGATTAACATAAGAAACCAACACCAGATAGTTGGAATGTAATTATGCAACAATGCAAGAAATGGGAAAAAAGCATAAAGAAAAACCAAGCACAATCATGAATGTAAAGTTCTTCCTTCATTTTCCTCGGGTTTCTTAGCAAAGAAACAGAATACCAAACATTCTTAAGCAATAAATTTATACTCGAATGGTAAAAGCAACAAGGAAAACCAACATTCTGTTTCTTAGCAATGAAACAGAATACCAAACATTCTTAAGCAATAAATTTATACTCAAAAGGTAAAAGCAACAAGGAAAACCGTAAAATGTACGACATAATTGTACCTTCTTAGCACTCGACGAATCATTTTTTGATCGACCTGCGCCAAAAAAAAGACTCATTCTTTAACAACCCAGATCCAAAAATCCTTTATAGGAGTTTCACATATTATAGTTCCAATTAAAAGTAGAAAAAATAATGAAAAAAAAAAGTACCAGATTTTGGGTCTCGAGAGACGAAAACAAAAGCTCCCAATAAGATGGCCACAAGCAGTGCTGCTATTGCTAACATCATATCCGAAATCTCAGCAACCCCTTACTCCGTTTACTGAAATATATTAACAAAAACAAAATCAGAAAGTGTTTAACAGTGAACAAATCTTAAACTTAATTGGAACGTTACTAGTGTTTATGTGCAAGTGAAATGCTGGGTTTTCATTAAATAATAATAATAATAATAATAAAAAGAAAAGAAATGCCGGGTTTTCATTCAAGATGCAAATTGTGGGGAGAGAGAGAGAGAGAGAGAGAAGAGGACCTGTGGATTTGGAGTAAAAGGGCTCGTCGATTTTCCGGTGATGGTGACTGAAAGTTGGAAGATTGTGCCAAGCGGATCCACCGGAGCTAGAAATGATGACCCTGTCTCTTAAGAAGGTGATCTAAATTGGGCTTGGCTATGAAATGGCCCGAATGAGTTTGGTCCATTGGAGTCGTCGTGAAGAGTTATATTTTGAATATTTTCTTATAATTTTACACATTCTATTATTAAAATTATTAATTTTAATATTATGATAATATTAAATACAAAGAAGTATTAAATTTATGATATTTTTGTATATAATCATTGCGTTTTTTGCCTGTTTAGATTGGGCGTCTTGTCAACAAGGATTTTAGAGATGGTAAACATGACATAGTTGTTAGGATCGGTGGTGGTCGAAGCCATGTCGTTTTGAGTTGAGGGTTCTTCGTAGACTTTTTAGATTCTTTTTCTACCTTAAAAATTAATGATATTAGTTTTTGTAACGTTTTCAAGTGTTTAGAGTAATTTTACTTAAAAAAATAATAATTGGGCTGAATGAGTATATATTTTGGAATAACATAAGGATTAAAGATCAATAATTTACCTCTTTTTAAGATATATTGTTATTATTAGCATTATTTTACTTTTTTTTTTTGATAGAACAGTATTATCCCTCTTATTAAGATATATTATTATTAATTATTATTATTATTATTATTATTTTATCGATTAGTATTATTTTACTTGTGATTGCATACGATAGTATCATCAACTTAAGAGTTTACAAACTAATCAATCTAAAAATGCTAAAGAATGATTTTATTTATGAAAAAATGAAAAATTTTTGCATGTCCTCTTGATATTTATTTCATACCCTTTTTCTTCTTAAAATTTTGTTGCTCTTAATTGGGTGTTAACAAATTCTCAGCGAAAAAAAAAAAAAAAAAGAAGAAGAAGAAGAAGAAGAAGAAAAATGACATGAATTTAACATTCATGCTCCTCATCATCAAAAGGACATTTTTCTAGTTTTTTGGTGAATAAAAAAGAATCTGAGAATGATCCTATCATTTTCAGGCTTTTAGTCCCACAGATAGGAACTCATTTCCTTAGGTATAACAAAGACATGTTTTTTATACTAGTTTCTCTCAATCAACTACTTGGGTCTACCCTGCAATCATCAAATCATGCTTCAATAGTCAAAGTTGAAGTGAGGCCTAAGGGAAGGCAATGAGAATCGAACTCGAATAGACGAAGGGAAGAAGCCTAGCAAAGACACCTACTCCTTTGTCAACCCATTCACCCCGTAGGTGTGGACATTTCTCTAGTTTTCTCTTGAACAAAATACTTCTAACATCTAAATTCTTTTAAGAAAACTTATACGAAATTTATGCTAAATACACACACACACACGTTGTTTTAGAATGTTACATGATAATAAAGTGGCAGCAGAATAAAATTTCTTTTATTGAGTATTCCAATAAAATTTACCGTCCAAAAGACATCAACAATATTCCAAGACAAATATTAGCTGGTTCACCTTGGTGGGCCTCAAGACGAACCCCAATCAACCGAAGTAGCACTTTGTTGGGTGTACATGGCCGTTCAATTGACGGTCAAAATTGATCTACAAAGTTGATAAGCTTTTCTTTGAATTAGGAAAGTAGTACTTTTTATAAGTTATTAATGTCGAATTTGTCACTAAAATGAAGCTGAATGAAAAGAGATAAATTTATAATTGCATTTGTAATCAAATAGTACTTTTATCTGATTCTATTATGAGATATAGAGTTCGTATATTTCTATTTTCAAATAGGAAAATAATAAATTTAATTTTGTTTGAAATCTTTTTTTTTTCCCCCTAAAAAATAACTCCATCAACCAAATGTAGCCGAGGCGTGAGCCGGACCTCTCTTGAAACATATCGTTGGATGATCAACTCAGATTATTAAACTCACACCACATTAAATATGATAAATTCCGATCTTTATCCATGAGGAACCCATTATCTTTGTCGACAGATCTTCGATTTCCGTTGATGATGGCAGCCATCAAAATATAACCAAGGCTCTGATACAACTTGACACAACAAGAAGTTAAGCTAAGCCAAATCCAT
This sequence comes from Ficus hirta, assembly GCA_038430175.1. Classification (NCBI taxonomy): domain Eukaryota; kingdom Viridiplantae; phylum Streptophyta; class Magnoliopsida; order Rosales; family Moraceae; genus Ficus; species Ficus hirta. Next base: position 16,804,733 of record CM076588.1, read on the forward strand.
GATGGTAGGAGAGCTTCAATCAAGCCCCTTGTAGGAAGGAGAAAACTATCCAAAAACAAGTCCAAAGAAAATGACCCTCTTATATACCAGCCACTACAAAATGGCAATTCCTTGGAAGAGTAGCAAGTCCTTGAATCTTCACAAATAATGGAATAGTAAAGAGTAACGCTAGTTTACAAAGTACAAAACGTGTAATTCAAGACATTCCAATGGTGTAGTTTTAACTTTAATTTGTACCATAAAATCCTCCTATTGAACGAAGCCGCATCGCAAAAGAACGCTACAAATTAAAGAGATCTATTCTTAACAGAATCAAAATAATTCCAAGGACACATCAATCAAAATGTCCAGTGTAGCCTATAAACCCCAAAACTCCATAATTGATTCATTTTGCTAAGAAAAGCTCCTTTACAACTGTTCATAGAGAATTATATGATAGAATATGAAAATAATATTTTAATAATAGAGTTTTATTTGCATACATATTTTTAATTTTGATATGATTTTGATCAGATTTAATATTAAAAAACATCTTATCATAATAAAAATTTGTGACCAAATTAACTCAATGTTTGAATGAGAGGTCTATTTTTAGAAATTGAAATTTTTTTTACAAAAAGGCATTTGTCTCAATTTTTTTCATCATTCTCTCATTTCAAAAAAGAAAAACAATCTCATTTTCAAATTTATTTTGTACAGTACTCTTTTGAAAAAAGAAAAAGAATCTTTTTAAAAATCTTCTTATAATGCACACCATTTCTTCTTATTCCAAACAACTTTTTGTTTTCAAGAAAATTTTTTTTACACATCTAAACACCATCTTATTCTCAAAATAAAAAGACTTTCTCATTTAAAACAAGAAAATTTTTCTTTTAAAAAATGGACATGCGATCCAAATAGAGATTTGAGTTCATACTAGTTTTCGAGTTTGTGTACTCATTCTCCCAAGTTCCATCCACCGAAAGTCACATTACGATAACCAAAATTTCTTCACCGGGAATAGAATAAAGTTGCAATACAAGAGAATCCAATCTCCCATCAACTTTACCCCTAAGCTAAACTCTCTCTCTCTAACTTTTTATCTTCCTTTCCTAATGCTGTCCCTGTAATAGACAAACAAAAAGAAAAAATAAAAATAAAATACCCTTTTACAAGGACACCACCACCAATAATGGGATGCTTCAGTTTTTGCAGCTCCAAAACCAGATCACCGGAATCCGAACAAGAAAGCATGACTGGAGTACCGAAAAACATTCGACACGAAATCCTGCTCCAAATCCCACAATGCAGAGTCCATCTGATGGACGAAGGAGAAGCTGTGGAGCTTGCAAATGGCGAGTTCAGCCTCACCAGAATCTACGATGACAATGTCTTCCTGGCCACCATACTAAGAGTCGGACACGACCTCACTTGGCCTCTCACGAAAGACGAGCCCGTCGTGAAGCTCGATTCCCTCAACTACCTCTTCTCTCTTCCCATGAACGATGGTGATCCTCTCAGCTACGGCGTGTCCTTTCCTGAGCAGTACGTGGGCAGCTTGGGCTCTCTGGACTCCTTCTTGAAAGAGAATTCTTGCTTCTCCGGGTTGACAACGACCGCCCCGGCGGCTGCGAAGAGTAGAGGTGTTGATTGGAAGGAGTTTGCCCCGAAAGTTGAGGACTACAACAATGTTTTGGCTAGAGCTATTGCAGGAGGGACTGGCCAGATTGTCAAGGGGATTTTCAAGTGTAGCAATGCTTATGCCAACCAGGTCTCTCTCTCTCTGTTTTTCAACGTTTCTATGTACTAAAATTGGAATAAACTAGATCTTGCAATATTGAAAGTGAAAATTTTTCTTTTTGTGAATGAAAGAAGAAGAAGAAGAAGAATATGTGAGTACAAAAGAAAGGGAAGTTTATCAGAAACTGTATAGAATGAACCATAAATAAGCTACTTTTTGGAGAGATTTTTTTTTAGATGGGGGATTTGAACTCTATACGCTTTATGACGTAGTCGGATGAAGAATTATCGTTTATCTATATTTTATATCCACATCTTTTATATAAATTAGACTTTTCAACTTAATTGTTATAATTATTAGCAAGGTTACTAGGAGGAGTTGAAAGGGATGTTAGAACATCTATCATAATTGTTATTTACACTTTTCTCTTATCCAAAATTAAAAATAAAAATAAAAAAAAAATCCTCATGACCCTTAGGATATATATATATATACATATTTTTTTTTTGTCCGGAGAAATCTGAGAGAAGATATGCAAAAAATACCTTAAATTCGAGATATAATTTTAAACCGTCAAATCATATCAGAAGCATATCACTTGATGGGTATTTCACAGTTGATCAAGGAGCGTGTTCTATTAGTTGGACCGATTTTCATACCTTTTTGTTTATTTTATTTGGTGATCGCTTTTGTTACATTGCTGCGGTTGGTCTGTCTAACGAAAGTGAAAAGAAAAACAGGTCCAAAAGGGAGGGCAAATGACTCTCACCGGTGGTGTCGAAAAGCAAAGTGGTGTGACAAAGAGAGAACATAACATCAACAACACTGCTGCTCCGGCACAGAAGAATGGACTCAACAAAAGCTTGAAACGGTAAAATATACGACCATGAAAAATTCCTTCCTTAAATGATCAAATGACTCAACATGTTACACTTTTGTGTGTTATCTTTAGTGTAAGAAAGTTGTCGAAGATGACGGAAAAGCTAAGCAAGACTATGCTAAACGGGGTCGGTATCGCCACCGGAGCAGTGATGGGACCAATGATAAAATCCCAAGCAGGGAAAGCATTCCTCAACATGGTTCCAGGAGAGGTCCTCTTGGCTTCACTTGATGCCGTTAGTAAGTTCACATCACAGAAACAATATGTTTAGATTTAGTCCTAAAGTTGCATCATGAATTTATACACCAAGGAAATGATATATATACATCTACATATATATAAATATATGATAACATTATGCAATCCACAGATAAGATTTTAGATGCAGCTGAAGTAGCAGAGAAACAAGCTTTTTCAGCCACTTCCGTTGCCGCAACTAGAATGGTCAGCAACAGGTAAATGTTCACTTTAATTCACATTTTAAAGCTCCTTAAGTATCATGACTTGTTAACATCTTTCATTTGAATAAGTAAATTCAATCTTGGTATTGAAAATCAGGTTTGGCGAAAATGCCGGAGAGGCTACTGCGGATGTGCTTGCGACCGCAGGTCATTGTGCCGGAACTGCCTGGAACATCTTCAAAATAAGGAAGGCACTTAATCCAGCTTCCTCTGTCTCCACAGGAGTACTGAAAAATGCTGCAAAAAGTGCAGCCAGAAGTTAGAAGCTTTAATTAACTTGGTGAAATGTTGCCCAAAATGGGTCGTTCATAAGAATGTTGCTCTAAAACATTAACTAGACTTGAAATGGGGCTTTTGTTTTGGATCCAACTATTGTGAGGATTGTTAAGTGAAGAATTGCTATAAATGGACACAATTGGGACTCTCTTGTGAAAATGTTTGGTTGGATTTTTAAAAACATGGATCGGAACGGCTAATGCTTGGTTGCATAGCTAGTAAAATACCAGAAGTTTGTGATGAGTCACACGGCACATCTAGTGACCACATTCGTGCACCGTTTCCACAATTGAACGACATGTCATTTCAAAATAGAGATACCAATTTTTTTTAATTTTAGTTTTAATTTTTTTGCTTTTTTCGTAGGCACCACGAAATTTTCGAATTTAGTAATTAATTCTCTGAACTTTTTTTTCTGTGCAATCAACCATCTAAACTTAATATTTTTTACGCTATTAGTCCTTTCTCAAATCCGTAAGGATTTGGACGGTTTTTTGCACATGATTAGTACATTATAGTCTAAGAAAGAAATTGTTAATCATCTTTCCTTAACTTCAATATAAATTTCTTTAAGTCTAATGCAATTATAATTCAAAATTTAACCTAAAATTTAAAGGAATTTGTATATATTTAGGCTTTGTTTGGAATATTGGTTGGAACCAAAATTTTCCAACTTAATTTTGTCTTTTTTTTTTTTTTTAAGATTACAAAAATTTTTTGAAAAGTCAAACAACTCAAATCCAAAACACTCGTTTCAATTATTGCACCAAATGCAGGGTAAGTAAAAATGATTAATAATGTCCTTATTATTATTATAATGCGCAAGTCATGTGCATTATTATTACTATAATGCGCAAATCATGTGCAAAAAACTATCCAAATTTTAATGGATTTGAGAATGAAAGATTGAAAGTATAAAGAATTATAAGAGTAGATGGTTAATTTTCAAGAGAAAAATTTTAGGAATTAAATTACCGAATTCAAAAAATTTAGGGAATATCCGTATGAAATAGTCATTTTCTAAAAAGACATGTGGAACAGTCTCGGTTATTTTTTTTTATTTTTTATTTTTAAGAAAAAGAAGTTGTAGCAAATTTTTTTTTTTTTAAATGAAACGCGAAATAATCTGTGTAACGACATGTAGTTTTAAATGATGAAGGCAATTGTTATTGATCTAAAAACTTCGACAACCAAAAAAAAAAAAAGAAAATGAATTGTCGTTTTCGTGCTACGACATAGTTTCTAATCAGGAACGGCAACATTTATTAACAAGCCATGTCGTCAAGTCTGGTGTAAGATTACGACATATCATTTTCTCTATAGGATAGACATTTGACTTAGGGTTCGTTTGGTATTTTGATTAAGTTTGAGATGAGATTAAATTTTTTAAGTTTGAGTTGGTTGAATTTTTAAAAATTAATTATAAATTTTATTTACTTTTTAGAAAAAGATAAATATTAAGATAAAAAATTACAGTTTAATTGGAGTTAAATCTAGATGTCAAACATAGACTTATCTTTTTGAACTAAAATTAAAATTATACAAAAAAAGACAGTTTCTTTTTCTTTTTTTCTTCTTCTTCTTTTTTTTTTTTTTTTTTTAAAATCTTTAAATGCAGCACTATTTTCGACTGTAGATATGAATCCGACAAGGGACTACTCGATAAACAGCACCTCCTTACAATGGAATGGAATGTCCGATATCTTTTTAAAATGAAAGGCAAAATTAGATGACAATAATATTTCTTTTCTTTTTTCTTTTTTTTTTTCTCATTTCATTACAATGATAACCTTGTTACATTTTACAACGAAACTTTGAACTTGAATGAGGATAACCATGTGCCATTTTTTGGTTAAGGGACACGAAAGATCTAAACTACAAACCAACTAGTCGTTTTCCAAACACGAAATTTTCACAATCTTCTGAACAACAATATGTTCAATAGACTAATTGACCCAAACAATCCCTGAACTCTTTTAAAGGTGACAGTTTGGTCTATGTTCTTTCTTTCTTTCTTTTGTTTTTTTTTTTTTGTCAAGATAACCCTAAACTTTTATTTTTTAGCCATTACAGTATTTTCCGTCTAAAATCATTAAGTTTTTAACGAAATAAGTCATGTGCATTATATATGATCTAATTTGTAAATATATTTTACGAATTTAATAATAATTAATTTAACAAAATAAAATAATAATAAAAAAACTAATTTTCTCTCTCCTCTCCCTTTCTGAAAACCATATCCATGATAGGGGAGGGTGCTCGAAACGTAGAGCGTGGCGGCGGCTCAGGAAGGGGGGAATAAGGGAGGAGGGAGAGAGGAAGAGAGGAAGAGAGAGAGGGAGACGGTGGCACAGAAGGGGGGCCGAACCCAGATTGCGCGCCAGCGGAGGGAGGGGGCGAACCCGGATCGTGGCAATTGGGGGGGGGGGGGGGGAGGGGAATCCAAAACTCAGATCGGACAGGAGGGATCCGAACTCAGTTCGCAGCGTCAACTAGGGGGGCAAAACCCATATTGTGTGGGGGGAAGGAGGGAAGAAGGGAGACGATCTCTGACTCTGCCGTCAGTGTTGAATCTAGGGGGGTGGAGGGTGGGAGATGGAGGGAGGGAGGGGAGGGGAGAGAGAGGTGGGTCTATCTTCTTCTTCCTTTAAAAAAAAAAAAAAATAGGATTAGGGGTATTTTTGTCTTTTTATGAGTATTTTTTTTCAAAAAGCACAAAACGTGCTTTTCACGTGATCATTATGTGAGTTTTTTAACAGAACCAAATGGAAAGGACTGGAATGACCAAAAAATAAAAATTCAGGGTTATCTCGGTAAAAAAAAAAAAAAAAAAACAGTGACAAAACCGTTATTTTTGAAAAAATTCAAGAACTATTTGGAACAATTACAGAAACAAACTAAAAATAGTTTCAAAAAATTACCTAATTCAATATTTTAACAACATCATCTATCAGCTAATGATCCATATTAAATCTTTTAACAATAAGGTAGCAAAATTCATGGTAAATATATATATATATATATGTATATATATTGCAATTCAATTTCGAGGAGCGCGGGGCTCAACTGTAGCTCTAGGCCTAAAATGGTTAAAATTCGATAAACTAAAACCGACCATACATAAATTGAAAATCGATCAACTCTCCATCATTCGACTCAGTGCTCGTTTTCAACTTTCAAAAACTAACAGTGTTCGATTGGAAGCTGAATCAACCAAAACCGCTAGTTGTTAACTGAATCCAACTTCCAATGAATGAAAAGTTTTTTCATTAATATTATTAATTGTGAAGTGTCTAAATTTAATTTTGTAAATTGTGCAACACTGAAATAACTGATTTGTCTTTAATAAGTACAAAAGCGACATGTCGTAGTTAAAGTTTCCTGTATCTCAATTTACTTCAAAGCACAAAAGCGACATGTCGTATTATAAGCTTCGTATGTATCATAGCACTTCAAAGTACAAAAGCGATATGTCGTATTACATCTTTCGCTTCAAATACGGCTTTCGGACCGAGGAAGTCGGGCTTCTCTGTTTTTAGGGGTTTACGGACATCTGTGTCTTCAACGAACCTTAAGCAGCCGAAAACCAGGAGACACACAGGGCTAGGCTGTTGGGGGAAGCTCTAGGAATCCATGGATGAGGCGGAGACGAAGCTGAGCATATACAGAGCGGCGAGGAGGATAAAGAGGAAGGAGAACAGCCTGTACAACGCTCTCAGGTCGATATACGAGGACTCCATCTTCGTCGGCGAGATCTCCCAGCTGTGGCCGGACCTCCCTCTCCTCGCCAACCTCCGCTGCGGCCTCTGGTACTCTCCCACCTTCCACTCCTCCTGTTACTTCAAATCCACCGACGGCCACTCCAATAACTTGTCTTTCAACACCTCTCGCCTCAATCTCCACGTCGCTCACCTCGCTGGTACAAATTCTTAGTTTTGCTTTTTTTTTTTCCCTTCTTGTTGATGAGAAATTCTTGTTTAAACGAAGAAGATTTTGATCTGTTGAATGAGAAAGTGAGAGAAAAAGTGAACAGAAAGAACATAAATTTTGTCAAAATAATTTATTTTCCTGTGTTGATTATTCATCACTAATAGGATATATAGAGCTCTTATATATGTTGAGGTAATCTCATATCGATTGTGGAATGGACCTGTGGTCAGTTAATATGTGTGAGGGAAAACCTCACCTCCTAATAATCCCACATCGGTTGTGGAAGGAGCTGGTGGTGCTGGTGGTCAGTTTATAAACCCAATTCCACCTAACAATCCATTTGTTCGCATTGAATAGATATCAATTTGTATATATTTTGATAGTTTGAGAAAGTGTTTGCTTGAATTAGATATCAATTTGTAGAAGTGTTTGCTAAGATATGAACCATCTTTATATTTGAGCTTCTATTCAAATAATTGTAAAAAACAAAAGTTATTATTGCTTGAGGACTGAATTTAAGTTTTTTGATTATTATTGAAAGTTCTTGGTTTGTATTTGTGGTTGAATGGGTAGGACAGAAGGGAGGGTGTATGATAGTGGATTCCACACGGAAAGGGAAGAGATTTCCTGATAGCATGTCGAAAACTATACCCATTTGGACATGTGTTTTGAATCGGGCTATTTGCAAGCATCTGAGCAAAACCGATGATGTTTCTTTGTTGAATGAGGGGGTGAGTTTAGTATTGTTATTCATTACTGTACTTTTGATAGTTTATGAACATAATAGACATGAGAAGTTTTTAAATCATAATTTCTGTTTTATTTTTTATTGTGATTCTTCTTTGAAGCTAAGGATAAAGAAAGTTTGTTACTATCAAGAAAGTAAATTCGACATTTTTTTTGGACAATTTTGCAATATTATCGATAAATATAGATTCTGGATGAGATAACCTGGAAAAGATATATCAAAGTTTTTGCAGAATCTTAACATTTTAGTGACATTTTTTTTGCGTTTAATGACCGAAATTGTTTAGTTACCTTTTCATAAATTCAATCTGCCAATATTTTTGGTTCGACATTTTTATTTTCTTTCACTCTTAGTTGTTATGTTAATTTTACAGGCTTGCTGTACTTACTCGGTTGGAAACTTTTTCTTTATTTTTCTTATAGATCATGAAATCTTAGTATGCCCCCTTTTACTTCTAAACTTAAGTCATGTACTTGCAATGTACATTCTCAGGAAACAAGACAGGTCTCTGTTGACTGGGATTGTTCCTTGCACCTTCCCTTGTGGGTTTCCAACACAGAGAGAGCTAAAATTGAAAATCGATTAGAGGAATGGACTGAACAGTTGGATGTAAGTGGAGCTGATATTGCCTCTCTGGCAACATGCCTGAAAAAGCCCTTACGCCCTCTATGGATATCGCAGAAAACTGTCATCTGGTTGAATGAAGTACCTGACCATGACTCATGGGATTTCACACCCATCATACTTGTTTCCGCCTCGTCTTCGACTGGCTTCACTCAGATTAGGACTACCTCAGAACATAGTTGGAACTACATAGCAGGTGCTGGAGATGATGAAGAAAGTTGGGCAAGGGGTTTATCACCTAACTTATTTTGGAACAATGCCTATGAGATCATAAAATCGGGTCCTGATTTATGCAACCAAAAGGTAGCTGATATAGTTGAGAAGGATAGAGTTCATCGTGCTCGAAGAGGACAAAATGCTCCTCAAGTTATTGTTAAGCCCCCAAAATTGGTAGATGGCTCGACTCATCTTTCGCACAAAGAATCACCATTATGTTTAGATGCCACAAAGATAGAAAATGTTCTAAACTCTCATGATGAGCATTATGCAATATCTTGGCTGGGATCAACTAATCTTGCTGTGGGCACATCCCAAGCTGGTATGTTAACTAAAAGACTAATTCATAATACAAAGAATGGGAGGTTTGTTTTGGAAAGTTGTGTAATACAGAGAAGAAGATTTATTGCATGACTATGTCTCAAGAATATTTCACGTTCGTATGACTTACTGTTCATTACGTTATTTCATGCAGCCGCAAATCCATCAAATGTTGATTGCATATTAAATTGTGATAAGGAATCTATCACCGTCTCTCTTCCGAATACTAATGCATATTTGCATCTTCCCACGCTGGTAACTATGAAAGAAAACAAAGGATATTGTTTTCTCTTTTAAGTTCACTTTCTTTTTATTCTACTCACTTTTTTTAATTTTCGTTTGTTTTGTGTGTTTGTTTTTTCCCCCTGTCCAGACGTCAAAATTTGATCGCATTTCCGTGTTGAATACTCTTCCTTCTGCGGTAAACTTTGCAAAGGTGAATCTAAGCAAAGGGAAGAAACTTCTAATTTGTTGCCACAACGGTAAGGCCTCTAAAGCTCGCTTCTCCTTTGTTCTTGTTTGAATCTTGGAATAGCTAGCAATGTATCAAAATTATGAACAAGGTTCTTTTATTTTTTGATGAAGAATATTGCTATCGCTTTTCACCAATCGAATTAATCTTATTCATTATGTTGGATTCTGTTGTCATATTCTGCAGTACCCAAACTACCTCCCCAATTTAGCTAGGTTGTGGAATTCGAAGTAGGATGTTCACTTGCACTGAATGCTTCTCATGCTTCTCTTAATTAGCATCCGTTTATGTATCTCATCGTCTATTTCCAGGGGAAGATATCAGTATATGCGTTTGTTTGGCGATCTTGATATCACTCTTTGACGATGAAGGTACCTTATTAACTACGCTTTCTTTGCTTTTATTCTCCCCATGACAGGCCAACGTTTATTTTATTAAGAAATAATCGATTAATTTTGTTCCATCATCTCCTATATTCGGAGAAATGAAAGGTCTCTTTCATGTGGTCCTTTTCCCTCTTCCTCTCATAAATTTTTTCTTAGAGAGCAAGCATATAACTTGCCCAAGATAGCTTGTTTCCAAGGTTCTTAGTGCAAAAGATAAGCTTGTTACCAAAGAATCTTGGTATTATTTTTATATGCTTCCAGATTTTCTTGGTTGTCCTCTCATGCGGCGTGAGCATGTTCTGAACTTTCGACTATTCCATTAGGAACCTTCGACGGCGGAAAGTTCTTTAGCGAGACTTCCATTACTAAATGCGAAATGAGGAGACGATTGGTACTCATCTGCCGGTTTGCAGTGAATGCCCGGCCATCTAGAGGAAACCTCAAGCAGGTTTTCAGTTTTCTTAGTGGCGGAAGAGTCGATTCAGATGGGAAACGACATGCTTCGCATTCTGGGGACACAAGTGGTGAAGATTCAGAGAATATCTCACGAGGTTGCTGAGTTGGTTGCTCCACATAAATCACGAGCTTTCTACTTTGAAACTCTTTTCTTATGGCCGGTGGTTTTGCTTAAAATAAAAATGTTATCTTTGCCCGTGAGCCTGTGAGTGGACTATTTTATATTCTAACTTGGTTGTTGCATGTAGGCCATGTAAAGTAGTTTGGTCAAAGCAAAATGGACCTTGATGGGATAAACAAGACAAAATGATTTTTGTTTTTAATCTTTATTTCCCCTCAATAAGAGAGAGAATTTGAAATCCAGCTGTTATCAAATGTTGTTTGGTAGGTTTGTTTATAGGATTTCTATATAGACACCTCTTAATCTTTTTGTAATTTAGTTTCTTAACTTTTTTTTTTTCTTGACAATCAACTTTCTGAACTTGTTATTTTTGATACTGCCAATGTTTCTTACTCAAATTCGTTAATTTTAGACGGTTTTTTTGTATATAATTTGTACATTATAGCTCAAGAAGGACGTTATTAATCATTTTTACTTAATTATATTACAAATTTCTTTAAAAACTTGAACTTAATTCATTAGTAATTCAAACTTGAAACTAAATTTTAAAAGGAATTTGTATTAAAATTAAATAAAAATGAGTACCAATGCATTTCTTGGATTATAATGTATTGCAAGTCACATAAAAAAACTGTCTAAATTTTAATAGATTTGAGCAAGAAGGACTGACGTTGTCAAAAATCATAATTTAAGGGGTTTGATTGTCAGAAAAAAAAAAAAAAAAAAGACTGAATTGCCTGATTCAAAAAATTCAGAGGTTTTCTGTACAAATATTCAAGGGCTTTCTGAACAAAATAGCCTTATTCAACTAGAGCCTTTTTGTCTTTTCAAGTACAAAATTTTCTTTATTCCCTTTCCTTTCTTTGTGTGTGCGTGTGTGTGTGTGTGTGTGTGTGTGTGTGTTAAAAGTATGGATTCTAGTGTGGTATTGGACTTATAAACGACGAGTATGACCTATGTTTGAATAGAGTGTCCAATTTTTAAAATTAGAAAATTTTTACAAAAAAAATATTTATCTCAATTTTTTTCATCATTATCTCATTTTAAAAAATAAAAATTATTTCATTTTCAAATTTATTTTGCATAATACTCTTTTGGAAAAAGAAAATGAATCTTTTTGAAACCTTCTCACAATGCACTATTTCTAACATTATTTTTTCTCATTTCAAACAACTTTTTGTTTTCAAAAATAAAATTTTTTACACATTCAAATACCATTTTTATCTCAAAATGAAAAGACCTTTTCATTTAAAATAAAAAAAATTTTTCTTTTCAGAAATGAACATTTAATCCAAACGAAGCCTGAGTCTTTATTTTAACGGGGGTGGTTACCATTTTTCATTTCAAACCAATACTTAGGTGTAGTGACAGACAGCCTTCAATTACATTTACGGGAATTGCCCACTATCACCTTTGTGTTCGCTCCATTTTCATTTTATATAAGCATACTGTGATGACCTATTACAATAGAATATCCTAAATGGTGGCAAACGGCTCTGCCAAATGATACCTATGTCATTTCGGCCTTATATATATATATAAGTTTTCTATATGGTAGAGCATTTTCATTAAATCTAGTCACTTTCATTTTCATCAACAACACCCACACCTACGTTTCATTTCCGTCACCTAAAAATTTTACTCTTCTTTGTTTTCTATTTTTTATTCCTTCTACCAAACATAGCATAAATCTCCCAATGAATTTTGCTCAATATAGATCCTACTAGGAGCTGCGTTTTGATTTGACCTCTCGACAAGGAAAAAGGGAAACGGGGAAAAAACTTAGAAAGAAAGCAAAAGATAAATGGGACGATAAGTTAGGCTTTAAGAAAGCAGATATATATTATATATAAAACTAGTGCCTTTAGATATATAATGGTTAAAAAGCAAGTAAAATTGCTTTTTTATTTTATTTTATTTTTAAAGCAAGTAAAATTGGTCAGGGCTTTGAAGAAATGTAGTGCGTGGGCTGGTCACGAGCTTTTTTTGTTTGTTTTAGCAATAACATAATCCTCTTTCTTTGCGATTTTGCATGTTCTTAAATAGGAAAAACGAATGGATAGAACTATCATCTATAAAAGCGAAAGACCAATATTTGGGCCCTCTCTATTTAATATTTTTATACTTTCACAAATTCATAATACTTTTGTAGTCCCTTATCGAAAACAGGGGAAAAAACAAGAGGGAAAAAAAAAAAAGAAAAGAAAAGAAAAGAAAAGAGAGAAGAAAGTGACCCAATTTTATTTGCCTCTTTAATGTGATGAAAAGGTCATTATTTTTGTACACAAAAAGAAATTAAGAGCTTGTTTGATAGGAGAGAAAAGTGGAAGAAGTGATGAGGGTGAGAGGATTTATTTGATAGAAGAGAAAAGTGGAAGAAGTGATAAGGGTGAGACGATTAGTAAAAAGAATTTATGATGTTGTTCGTAGGAATAAGGGGGCAAAAAAATAAAAAAGTAAAAGCGGGATTGAGTGAGATATTTCAAATCCTTTAAAAAAAATTAAAAAAAACCCCAACTTCATGCTATGTGCACGTTTACTTTCCTTTAAATTTTTTTCCCCCTCACCAAGTTATGTATTTTTCTTTCCTTTTTTATTTTTTTCCTCTCTCGCTAAACACAACCAAGAGAAATAAGCGTTTGTAATCTTTGCATTTGATGGAGGTCCCCTAGTAGATTTATTACATAATGCAATGCAATCACGTCATCTTTGCTAACGTTTTCTTTTTTTTATTTTTCCTTTTCATTTTGGACTAATCAGCGCAGATATTGGTCTACAATACACCATATAACTAGTGGCCATGGATAAAAGAGATTGAGACCAAAAAAAAAAAAAAAAGTCTTGCAATCCCCACCTTTAAAGTTAAATATGCCAAATGGCTTGCTTTAACATAAACTGTCACTATCATCAGCTGCCAATGATGTTGATATCGAACAGTAAAATTCATGTTACACGTAAATGTGTGTAACGCGTGAAAATGCGCATACACACATATTTATTAAATTTTTTTTTTCTAAAGGAAAACATGTGTCGTAACATTTAAAAATATTATAAATAACAAATGAAGATTAGATTAATAATTATGTGAACCGAACCTATAACTTCCTCCAATTTATCTTTTCATGTTATTAGATCTAAAGGTCATAGACAAGTGCGCTGCGCAGAGACATATATATACCTGATCATAACAATACGCTCTATATATCTATATATATTTCGATGAAAAGATACTTCGCATGATATATAATACGTTGTATGTTTTGCTTTAGAACAATATCATAAACTAATCTGTCTTGCTGGATTATATATTCATAATTTTTTATGATTCTAATATTTGCATACGCATAATCTCGCGGATGTGTATAGATCACAAATTCTAACACGACCGGTCTTAATTAACATATAAAAAGACTCCACCACCTTTATAAATAATCCACTTCACCTTGAATGAAACAAATAAGTACAAACAAACAATTAAATAAGCATTTTGATATATGTAAGTTTTACAATCACAAACAAGTACCAAATGCAATCTTTTTTTTTTTCCTTCCATTTTTTTAAAAAAATAAACGTGTGGATACATATATTGTAGCAATATAATATACACCATACAAATATATCATCTCTTTGTTCGCTATATATATTATGTTATGTTAGATAATATGATATTGAAAACCAAGTGAACCTTTAAATTAAAAGACAATCAAATGCGTTGTTGTACCAAATCCATTAATCAGCAGCTGGGTCTTTACCGGATCTGTGACATGGGCAAAAATAAAAAAATAAACAAATTAAAAGACAGATTAAGTGGCATTAAGAGGAAAAAAAAATAAAAAAAGGCTTGCAAAATTTCATGAGTGACCTCTTAACTAACGAACTTACCTGGAATCAGAAAGCAGACATGAATGTTGAATGTCTAATATTGTGGGACACTTTAAAGTTTTAGTAATGAGAAATTGTGTTTCAAGTTTGCTACCTTTTAGCCACTTTGGAAATTATTATTAATCAAGTCTTGAATTTATGGGTACGGCTACTAATAAGCGTGCGCGCGCGCGCACATATATATATATATATATATTTATAAAATAATTAGTCTCAAATACCAATATGGCACATGGTTCATGTGCTCTTACATTAGTGAAAGCATTTAATTCATTTTTTTAATTATAAAAATACTCGTATTAAAGTTAAACATGTTGATGTATATGCGCTTTGTGGGGTTTGATTGTTTTTGAACTAATATTAAAAAAAATGAGCCTTTTATTTGATGTGAGTTAATTTATTATTAATCTATGAGAAAACGATTTATATATTTATCTAGGTGGGCCAAGAAAATGATACCGCCACATTGTCTTAGAAATATAATTTATTCATGTATTAAGGGTTAGGCCACTAAATTATTTCTAATATATATAATAATTTTTTTGAAAGGGGAAAAATTATTGCTAATATTTAAGTAACGTTATATTACTGTAATATTATTTTAATCCTCTACATTTGGAACCCCTTCCTATATTGCTTGCCCTAGGGTTGTCTAGCTTCGTGAAAATAGTACAATGAAGTCCACTACAGATTAAGCTTAATAATTAACAATTAAAAGAAAGTAATACAGATTAAGCTTGCTTTGAGCCCTAAAAGTCGGAATTTGGAGAAAAACAGTGCGTGTATATCAGAAATAATTGATTAGGCTCCAAAATTATTTAGCTAGTACTAATCTAGTTTATTACCAGCTGATATATATATGTTAAATTTTATCATCACAATTTTTAGAGAGGAGACACTAGGGAGTAGGGATATCTATTGCATGGTTAATTAGAAAGTGAAATATTAACTAGTACTAATCAAAAATTTGGCATTTATGTAGGAAATTAACTTTAAGAACAGGTAATTCTAGAAGAGAATCTCTTGATCGTGACTTTAATTAAGACTTTATGAAACACACACACGTGTGTGCGCGTGCTTGCAAAAGAGGTGTTGGTTTGTGCTTTTGTGTAGAATAGTGATGAGCACGTGTTGTCGTGCACAATTGAAAAAAAAAAAGAGTAAATTAAATGGAAAGTAATTGGTGAGATGTTCTAAGTAGTTGAATGGGTTATATAGAAAATTTTTTAGATAAGGGTACATTTGAGAAAATTAGTTTCAATTGAGGCTAAAAAAATGAACAAAGATTAGAGAATGAAAAAAGAAAAGGGAAAAGGAAAAGAAAAGAGAAAATGATGCCACATGTCAAGTGCATAAGGTAGCACTTTGGCTCTTTTAATATAATAAAGATATAGATAAAGATTATAACAGTAGTTGAATGTGTTATATAGAAAAATTTTTAGATAGGGATACATTTGAGAAAATTAGTTTTAATTAAGGCTAAAAAAATGAAAAAAAGATTAGAGAATGACAAAAGAAAAGGGAAAAGGAAAAGAAAAAAGAAAATGATGCCACATGTCAAGGGCATAAGGTAGCATTTTGGCTCTTTTAATATAGTAAAGTTAAAGATTATAACAGTAGTTGAATGGGTTACATAGAAAAATTTTTAGATAGGGATATATTTGAGAAAATTAGTTTCAATTAAGGCTAAAAAAATGAAAAAAGATTAGAGAATGAAAAAAGAAAAGGAAAAAGGAAAAGAAAAAAGAAAATGATGCCACATGTCAAGTGCATAAAGTAGCACTTTGGCTCTTTTAATATAGTAAAGAGTAAAAATAAATATTAAGGAATTGTAAAAAGAAAGAGAGAGTTATTAATTAATTAATTAATTAATTTTTTAAAGTTGGGCATTGATGTGACAACGAAATAGTTTGACCTATTTATAAGCATTTTAAAATTGATTTTGTTTTCGATATGGACTAAAAATTCAAATTTCTAAAAATAATGGTATTATCTGTTTTTGATACACTTAATTATCTGTTTTGTTTTACGGTTAAAATAACATCGATAAGACAAAAATATATTTTCTATGTTAAGTTAAAGTAGCTGCAGAACCAAGTATGACAAAACCCAGATGAGTGAACCAATGGAACTTGATTAGCACGACTTACTGCTACTGGTGATCTATACTTTAAACAAAACTTGATCGATAATCTTTGGTTGAGGAGCGAGATGAAGCTGCTAGTTCAAGTATTTGTTGCTTTTATTAGGGCTTTTAGCCTATATTTGGTAAGAAGGAAAGAAAACAAAAGGGAAAGGAAAAATGAAAGTGAAAGAAAATTAGAAGAAGATGAAAGATTTTGTTCTTCTTTTATGTTGTTTAATATGATGAACGGAGAGAAAATAAAAAAAAATTGTATAATTACTATTTTTGTTATCTATATATTACTTTACTTTCAAAGTAAGGACAAAAAGAATAAATTTAGTAGTTATTGGGTGTATTTTAATTTTCTTCCCACTACTTTTGGAGAGATTAAATTTGTGGGTTCCACTACACTGTTTTTTCTACTCAAATTTCCTTTCACTCTTCTCTTCCTTCCTATCAAACTAGCTAATATACTATTTTCCATCCAATAATCCATCCCCCTACTTTCTTCATTCCACTTTTCCACCATACCAAACATAGCATTAGGAAATGTTTGGTTGGAGCGAGAGATGGATTAGGGTATGTTTGGTTAGAGGGAGGGAGAGGGATGGAGAGAGTGGTAGAAGGAGAGATCCAATTCCTTGTTTTGTTAAAAAGAATAGGGGAGGGGGAGGAGAGGTGGAGGGATGTTGTCTCCCTCCAAACCCACTGAAATGGATCCTTTTATCAGTAGAAGGATTCAACTAATCCACCAGTTTTTATGTCAAAAGTCTATTTTATCTTCCGAAAAAATTATTAAAAAATTATATAAACAGTCCATATAGTAATTACACAAATAACTGTTATCAATTCTTTTAACTCTCTCTCTCTCTCCAACAGAATAACATAAAAGATTTTTATAATCCTCCATCCTACATATTCACCATTTTTCCAACTCTCTTTATCCTTCCATCTTTCCATCCTTTGAACTAGACAGAGCTTTAGGATTTTGGAGGAAGGTGGAAGATGCACTTTATTGGAAATTATTTTATTTAATTTTTTAGTTAATTAATACTAAAACCAGTACATTGTAAGAGATTGGTGAGGAGAGTTTCGGTATTTTGAATAGTTTAATTGGTTTAGGGGTATCTTGTGGTTTATTTTACAACAGTAAAGGAGTATTTGCAGAACCAAAAAAAAAAAAAAAAGGGGGCAAAAATGATGCACAAACACAGGTATTTAAGGTATTCTACTAAAAAAAAAAAAAAAGAATATTGGAGAAAAATCATTGTAACTATATGAAAAGAAAAATTCTGAACTGTAAGTTTTATTAACTTTTTGTGTGATAATGACCTGACGTATCAAGATAATACACACTATAGTAATTTTGTTTTAAAATCTAATTGGTCAGTAAACAAAAATCATAATCAAATGACATTGATATTTTGGATAAAATTGAAATAACAGAGCTAATATAAAACGTTGCAGGAGACTTCCGTAAAAAAAAAAAAATATAATAATAATAATAATAATAATAATAATAATAATAATAAAAATAAATAAATAAATAAATAAAATAAATAAATAAAAAGTTGCAAGAGACATGCATGTCGTCGTTGGACCCCACAAAAAAAGGAATTTTATACTATCGTCGTTTAACATTTTGCTTGCCCCATCAAGGTCCCATATCGATGTGCCTCACGTAACAAAAGTTCATTGTGCTGAAAATGCAATTGTGTGTCAAAAGTCTTTGTTAGATAGAGTTCTTGTCGGATTTCAACATCCTCTAACTTTCCCCATTTTCTCTCTCCCAAAAAAAAAAAAAAAAAAACCATTTTAGAGAACATAATTGTTTACTTTGTGAATTTTCACTAATACTGCATGGTGCAAATTTTATAAAACTAATTAATTAGGTATATCATATCTTGTAAGTGATTTACATAATCAAACTTAAAAGCAATCACAACAAAGATGAGATGAAATGCTTAGAAAAAAAAAAAGAAAAAGAAAAAGAAAAAAGGCGTATCTAATTCGTGTTTCAAGTCTACATACACAAAATTTCCAACATATCGGCCGTCAATCCGAATTACCTGATTAGATTGCTTAGAACCAATATAAGATGCTTAATGTTTCATTCCAACAGTCGAAGTTAAGATTTCTCATATTCACATACTCTTGGAAACCAAGAGTACACGTATATATTTGTTTGCACATGTTACATACGTACAGAATAATAATTTATCTATAGACCAACAAGCGCGTTATGTCGTACAACATTATACAAAAGAATATTAATTATGAGATATAAAAATTCCATGCTTTGAACATTGAAAATGAGTATGGCAAGAACAACATGAAATATAAGATAAAAACGAGGATAACAGAACAAGAATATAAAGGACATGGAAAGAGGGGCTGGTTCTGTTGCGGCTGCAAAATTCATTTTAAAAAATTTGTTTATTTATTTATTTTTTTTTTCAAAATAGTCAATTAGTCTGAAATTATTCGAATATTAAAGGCCATTACCAATAGAGTGCCAACTTTCTCTGGTTGACTTAATTTCAACTTTCTTTCTTTTTTTCCTTATACACACACACACACACCACTATTCTTCTTCTGGGTATACAATATGTAAATGCAATTTTTTTTTTTTTTTGCCATTTCCAATTTGGTTGTGATTCATGTCTATGGAAAAAAGGCAAATTTTCCCATATCAAATTGGTTTCCAAGAAAATGAAATATGTTACATGCTCCACTTTTTTCAATAGCACTCCAAAAATGGGAAAATGACAATTAGGAGTAGATGGAGTATAATTATAAAACATAAAGATCTCATAAATCTCAACGAGATCCTTTTAATTCCCATTGTTAATAAATAAATTTGTTTTTGAGTGGGGGAATATTTGATGGTCTAGTTTAGGATCATGCTTGTATGTGAAAAGAATGAGATATATATTATTCTATACATTAATCATGCATTTTGTATAAAAGAAGATCTAGATTATGATCAATTTAATTAATGTGTATAGTTTCAACAATTATGAACGCTGATCATTTTCTCATAGGAAAAGTAATTGGCCATCATATTGATTATTTAAAGCTCATAGAGATTCATGAATTTTATATTTAAAGCTCCAAAAGAGATGTAGTGCCAAATAAAGCTGTACTGAAGTTCTTCCTACTATAACATATGTGTATATATATACATATCCACACACACACACACACACACACACACACACACACACACATATATATATATATATATATGCATGTAGGTTTGGAAGCTTATAATCTGGCCAATGCCGGCCAGTATTCAATATTAAAATAAAAGCAAATAAAGATCGATTTATGAAAAAAAAAAAAAAAGACAACATAGTAACATGATGATCCTACATATACACTATACAAAATCATACATGCACAAACACACATACACACATATATATGTTGTGTGTATATTTGGAGAGAGTCCAAAAAATACAGCCAACACAGATTAGTTGGAATACGGTAGTAAACGATCTTGGCATGTAGATGTACACTAGAAATCCAACTACGAAAATAAATATACGCTACATATTCAAAAGAAAAGACAATAATAAAAAAAAAGAAAAAGAAAAAGAAAAGATCTCTCAGGTTTCGATATCCTTGTTTAGAAGTCCTTCAACCCAGTTAAGGGTCTAGTTAGCATAACTTCCTGAAAGTTACTTTTAGCTTTTTCAGTCCAAAATATGAAAGTATTTAAATGACTGGTTAGACAAAATTGCAGTCAAAGTCACAAAGTATGACTTTTAGAAAAAACTTGTACTAGAATTTCAGCAAGACATTATAAATTTCATTCTAACATTTTCGTTGCTAATTAGAAGATTTGAAATCATTTCGAGCTATAGAAAACTTTTTAAAAAATGTAGTTCTAAACACTTAATGAACAGTTACAACTTTTGCTTTTCTTCTTCTACTGATTAAGAGTAAAAGTAAAAATTCTGTCAAATAAAGAAGAAGAAGCCCTAGAATTCCTGTTTGTTTTTTTCGAAAAGCTTCTTTATATGTTCTCCTTTTTCTACATGTATAGTAAAATATGTTATTTGAACTTTCTTAAAAGTATAATTCAATCTTTTAAAAACTTCAAAATTATGATTGTCCTTCTCCGACAAATAAGTACTAGTAATGTACTAGTATAAAAAGTAACTTGGAAATGAAGGAATTAACTATAGGATATGTTATTCTTTTCTAAGTTGTGGTTAAAATCTATGATTTTTGTGTAGTTTCTTTTTTTAACTGAAATTATTTTATTTGTGGCTGTAGGTTTAGCTAACAATATACTATATCTTCATTTTAAATGTTGAGATTTAGAGTTAAAATCTCTCACATCGCTTTAAAAATTCTATTATATATTAGAATCAGCATCACGCGTTTGATTAATAAACCAAAATTAAAACTAGTATAGTTTCTTGGAACGAAAAATCCGACAGTAAAAGACTTGTGCCCAAAGAAATTCTCACATCAATAATCACTATGCAACTAAACTAAACAATATACAATTTTTTTATTAATAAAAAACTAAGATAAACAAAAGAAAGAAAAAGAAAAAGAAGAAAAAAGTTAAACCGCATAAAAACAAAAAACTGGCCAATTGCACAGTGTTCATAGTCATCTTTGTTGAACAGCACTCTAAATATATTGGTCATTCTAGCCTCGTCATGTGGTATCGAAAGTAACATCCATTACATATATATGAACAATCTTTAAGGACCCCACATTAAAGCTCGTGACAATATCAAAATATCATATATATATATATATATAAAAATATATATGGAAAATCACGAGGTGGTCACTTTGCTCTAAACATATATACAAATATGTATAAAAATATTTGTACATACATGTATATACTTTGTTAGATGTGTATATAAATAGACAGTCCTCATTTGAGGCTCTAACAAGTAGTAGAAGCAAGAACATGGGTTCTCCAAAGAAGAATGTCGAAGAGATGAAGAAAACAGATCAGACGACTAAGAGTAGTTCACCAAATCTTTTCGTAGTTCTGAGATATGCGGATTGGGTTGATATTTTGCTGATGATTTTGGGTAGCACTGGAGCTATTGGAGATGGCATGTCTACAAACATTTTGCTGGTTTTCGCCAGCCGTATTATGAACAGTTTGGGATATGGTCAGACCCAACAAAATCGTAGTAATTTCATGGCCGAGGTTGAACAGGTTTGTGCTCAACACTTTCATTCTTGTTCTTGTTCTTGTCCTTTTTTTTTAGATATTACTTACATTTTCCTCATTTTTTGGTTTTTTCTTTTTGGGTTTTGTGATTAACAGTGCAGTTTGAACTTTGTGTACTTGGGATTAGCGGTAATGGTGGTGGCTTTTATGGGTAATTTCAAAATCACTTTTTTTTTTCCTTCTTCTAATTTCCTTTGCCTTTGTTTCTAACGACAGGTGTTAATTTGTTACTTTGTTTAAACCCTGTCATCTTGTTTCAGATTGACATACTAAGTAACAACACAAGTTGGTAGTGTCCAAAGGAGACATCAAAAACGTGTTTCTCATTTAGCTTATTTATTTTTTTTCCGCCGATGAAACCCTAGAGTGCCCTAGTTTAATTTGTTAGAAGAGAGAGAGACCAAAAAAAAAAAAAAAGTAACATCTAAAAAGTCCTAGATGACTAGTTTGATGAACAAGATCCAGCTTATAAAAGGGCTAATCGAAATTAATAATTATCGAAAAAATGGTGCAGAGGGATATTGTTGGAGCAAAACCAGTGAAAGGCAAGTTCTGAGGATGCGTTACAAGTACTTGGAAGCAGTTCTCCGACAAGAAGTCGGTTTTTTCGACTCGCAAGAAGCCACTACGTCAGAAGTCATCAATAGCATCTCCAAAGACACTTTTCTCATTCAAGAAGTTCTCAGTGAAAAGGTACACAACCAATAAATTGACCACTCATTAGTGATCAAGTACAAACTTATTTCTTTACCTAGATCATAATCAAATTAGTGTAATCATATCTTACAATAGTTATCAACAAAAGATGTTCTACAGTCTTCTGTCTCTTCTCTCTTTCCCTTTTCTTTTACATCATTACATCCTGTAGATACCTATCGGTAGTGCGTGTTTTTAAAACAATAAATAAGGTTAAAATTACATCAAATGTAAAAGTATGCAAAATTGATTTGTGTCTGTCCTTAATTTTTTAGGTGCCAATCTTTTTGATGCACTCATCGGTGTTCATCTCCGGCCTTGCTTTCGCCACTTTCTTCTCGTGGAGGCTCGCCCTAGTGGCCTTCCCGACGCTGCTTCTCTTGATCATACCGGGAATGATCTACGGCAAATACCTTCTCTATTTGTCGAGGAAGTCGCACAAGGAGTACGGCAAGGCGAACACCATCGTCGAGCAGGCTCTGAGCTCGATCAGAACGGTTTACTCGTTCACAGCCGAGAAGAGAATTGTGGAGACATATTCAGCCATACTGGACAGAACGACAAAGTTGGGAATCAAACAAGGCATCGCCAAAGGCCTGGCCGTGGGGAGTACGGGGCTGTCGTTTACAATATGGGCATTTCTTGCGTGGTATGGAAGCCGTTTGGTGATGTATAAAGGCGAGAGCGGTGGAAGAATCTATGCAGCTGGCATCTCCTTCGTACTTAGTGGACTGTATGTACATTTTTGTTTTTTTTCATTTTTTTGAAGCATCATATTAAACATGGCTTTGTTTTAGATTTTTAATATTTTTTTATGGATAAAAAAAGGATTGGTGGTGTTCTCATGCTCCTGTCCTCACACCCCTGTCCCAATGGTCATTAGATGATTCCACCGGACACACTAATGGGATGATAAGGAACCTAATCTTAAGTTTAACTGCGTGGGTCACAACTTGAACCTGAGACTTAATAATTATGAAGGCTCTAAGTAGGTCTTTCTTGCCACCAAACTAGTGGTTGATTTAGATTTTTAATTTCCTTGTGAAATTAGGCTGTATTAGCATATTTAGTACAAGATTCTGAAAATAGTTAACGTATGTGTAGGATCTAGGTATAGGTGAACCAATTTTTCACCTAACCCCACCTAATTTTTTTGAAAGTTGATTTATATCTCTACACATTTAATTTATCTTTATTTTGACTTCCTCATCATTTTGCAGTGAGAGGAGTTTATTTTTGTTGGTATTTCTAGAGATGTCTTTCTTCTTACGCATGTATATTTATGTTTATTTACTTTGCGTGTATCAGTTTGGTAGAGTTTCTTTTTTTTTTTTTTTGACTTTTGATCTTGCTTTTAGGCAGTACATGAATAAAGGAGAAAAAATTGTGAGTAAATTTTTGAAAATCGTATTTTTAAAATAACTTAATAGGTCAAAAATTATCTTAAGATATTTTAATAAATAATAAAAATATTAAAATAATACCTGATACAAGTTTCAAAGTTTAATATTAAGAAGAGCTTTTTTTTTTTTTTTTTTTTCCTCTATGCCACATTCTGCGACTTTAACTAGAAGTTCTTCTGGAGAGCTAATGTTTTTCAGGCATATAATCCAAATACTTCCAACTTGTTTTCAATTTCAAATCTTTTTTAATAACTTTTTAAGTTTCAGTTTTGTTTGGCTGATTTACACTATGTATCCTAAGAAAGTAGGTGATTTTGCCCCTAAGTTTTGAGAGTTAAATTTACTTGAAAATGTACACGTTGCAAAATAGTTTGATTGAACATTGCAAGGGGACGATTGCATTCTGATTGGATATTTAGGCCTAATAGTTCTTTGGAATATTTTTTTCCTACTGATTTTGTGGAACTTGACTAGTTAATTGTCAATTAGAAATGATCCTAACCACAAGTTATTGTTTCCTTCTAATAATTTTAGAGTTCGAGAACTTGGCATCTAATTGTCATTTCCTGTAGCTAAGATTCCAAAAATTGGTATAAAAAAATGTAGTTCTCCCTTGAACCTTTTGTTATACTCAAAATGCATAATCTACGAGTTAATTTGGTGGTTGATACTTTATTAGTACCTAATCTTATAGTCTAAGAATTATTTACTTTTAATTAGAAGTGCTAATGGAGCAGTTTCTACTTAATTGCTTGATCGCAAAATGTATTGAACATGAAGGAATTATTACTACTGAAATTGAATCTAGGCAGAAAATACTTAAAAACTAGGATTAGAGGCTTCTTTGAAGAAAATCTTCTATTAGTTTGGAGTCCTAATGCTGCAGAAATATTATATATTTACCGTGTGAAAATCGGAGTGCAGGTCCCTTGGAATTGCACTTCCGGATGTGAAGTACTTCACAGAAGCCTCAGTTGCTGCACAACGAATCTTCGACAGGATCGATCGGATACCACTCATTGATGGAGAAGACACCAAAGGACTGGTGCTGGACAAAATTAGAGGCGAGCTCGAGTTCGAACATGTCAAATTCACATACCCTTCTCGCCCTGATTCCGTTGTCCTCAAAGATTTCAACCTCAGAGTGGAAGCGGGAAAAACGGTTGCTCTTGTTGGTGCCAGTGGAAGTGGCAAATCGACAGCAATTTCATTGGTTCAGCGTTTTTACGACGCAGATGATGGAGTGGTGAAGATTGATGGGGTGGATGTGAGGACACTGCAATTGAAGTGGATAAGAGGGAAAATGGGACTTGTCAGTCAAGACCATGCTTTGTTTGGGACTTCAATAAAGGATAATATCATGTTTGGGAAGCTTGACGCCACCATGGAAGAAATCACCGCCGCTGCCATGGCCGCCAACGCTCACAATTTCATCAGGCAGCTTCCAGAAGGGTATGAAACGAAGGTGGGTTAATCATATTTCCGCGATTAAATATCTACTTGGTTTAGTTCATAAATAGGTAAAGGCAAAGTCTCAAGATTCTTTTCCCTTAAGTTCTTTATGTCAAGCTTGAATTTGTTTTCTTTTGGTCAACACAAGAAATTAGTTCCGAGGAAAAAGTAAACAAAGGAAAAAAAAGGGGTCAAGTTATGGAGTTTAGATATGTTATTTTGAAGTTAAATTCTCATGAAGTAAGAGAAAGCGTTGTGTGTGCTTTAACTTGTCCCAGCTTTTTAGGCTAAAGATGATAAGAATATGATTTTTGATTATTATACTTCTATATTGATTCTGATAATATGGGTCCACTTTATTGTAACTAGAAAAATTTTAAAAATTTGACAGATTGGAGAGAGAGGAGCACTTTTATCAGGTGGACAAAAGCAACGGATTGCCATAGCCAGGGCAATCATCAAGAACCCTGTAATTCTACTCCTTGATGAAGCAACAAGTGCGCTTGACTCGGAATCAGAAACTCTGGTCCAAAATGCTCTTGATCAAGCTTCCATGGGAAGAACCACCTTGGTAATTGATTCAAAGATGCATTTTATTTACTTGATTAATCTTGACAGCATTTGGAGTTTCACGAAGTTTTTACTGGATGTGATCAGGTGGTTGCACACAAGCTCTCCACTGTGCGTAATGCTGACCTCATAGCGGTGATCAGCGGTGGCTGCGTAATCGAAATTGGCTCACACAATGATCTTATCAACCGCCACAATGGCCACTATGCAAAACTCGCCAAAATGCAGAGACAATTTAGCTCTGCCGTGGACAACAACGACCAATTAGATACCTCTGGCCTAGTCTCGTCCGTCACGAGAAGCAGCGCCGGCAGGCCAAGCACTGCCAAGTCAAGCCCATTAGTCTTCTTAAAATCACCAAACCTATCAGTAGAAAACACTCCGCAGCCCACTGTTTCCCACCCAGCACCTTCCTTTACCCGTCTTCTGTCCCTAAACGCCCCAGAATGGAGGCAAGGCCTCATCGGCAGCCTCTCCGCCGTTGCATTCGGGTCAGTCCAGCCCACCTATGCCTTAACCATCGGCGGCATGATCTCCGCCTTCTTTGCCCCTAGTCACGACGAAATGCGTGCCCGAATCCGCACATATTCGTTGATCTTCTGCGCACTCTCTGTCATCTCCATCATTCTAAATCTCTTACAACACTACAACTTCGCATACATGGGAGAAAGATTAACAAAGCGAATCCGCCTGCGAATGCTCGAGAAGATCCTGACATTTGAAACCGCATGGTTCGACAAGGAAGAGAACTCAAGCGGCGCATTATGTTCGAGACTGAGCAACGAGGCCTCCATGGTGAAGTCCCTCGTCGCCGACAGGGTCTCGCTTCTGGTCCAAACCACCTCCGCCGTGACGATCGCCATGATCATGGGGCTCGTCGTGGCATGGAAGCTCGCAGTCGTCATGATCGCCGTGCAGCCATTAACCATCCTCTGCTTCTATACGCGGAAAGTCCTTCTCTCAAGCATTTCGTCGAACATCGTCAGGGCACAAAACCAGAGCACGCAAATCGCGGTGGAGGCCGTGTACAACCACAGGATAGTGACGTCGTTCGGAAGCATCGGGAAAGTTCTAGAGCTTTTCGAGGAAGCCCAGGAAGCTCCGAGGAAGGAGGCGAGGAAAAGATCGTGGATGGCCGGGATCGGAATGGGGTCGGCGCAGTGCCTGACGTTCACGTCGTGGGCTCTGGATTTCTGGTACGGAGGTAAGCTTGTGGAGAAAGGGCAGATATCGGCCGGAGATGTGTTCAAGACGTTCTTCATATTGGTGAGCACTGGGAAGGTCATTGCCGAAGCTGGAAGCATGACTTCTGACCTCGCCAAAGGCTCCGCCGCCGTCGCCGCCGTGTTCCAGATTCTTGACCGGAAATCACTCATTTCAGGACCTAATAACGTGAGTAAACACACTTTTCCCACCTCTAACTGTTTATCTCCTTAGTTATCTCACTAATTAAGATATGTCATTTGATCTAAACTCGAAAATTTTGTAATTTACCAAATGGTTTTGTACTTAAAAAATTAGGTGATAGTAACAAATCTTAATTAGGGAATAAACAAAAGAGACAAATTAATAGGACATTGGATTTTGATTCGGTCGTGTCGAACATGATTCATAATAAATGGGTCCCATCTAATTAGAATGTAAACTTAGTTTGTATTTGGTTAATCAATTGGAAATGAAATTTTTAAGTTAGAGTTGGTTAATTTTTTAAAAATTACTTATAAATTTTATTAATTTTTTAAAAAAAGACAAAAACTGAATTGAAAAAATACAATTTAGTTAGAGTTCTAACTTAAATGTCAAATAAAACCTTATCATGAGGTACTGATAAGACAATAACTGTTATGAACTGTAACTTGTAATCTTACTACTCTGTTTTTGAGAGTTAATTTGCAATTTTTGTCGTCTCTACACTTGCAAAATTGTCTCATTGTACACATCTTTTCACATTTTGTGGAATTTTCTGAATGACGTTTATCACTTACCGTCAAAACAAAATGAGTAAACAAAGACAAAATGTTAGCAGGATGAGGAGGGCAGCAGTGGAACCAAGTTAGAGAAGACAACGGGAAAGATAGAGATGAAGAAAGTTGATTTTGCATATCCAAGCAGGCCAGAGACACTAGTATTGCGCCAATTCAGCTTAGAGGTCAAGCCAGGCACAAGCATCGGGCTCGTCGGGAAAAGCGGATGCGGAAAATCAACAGTAATAGGATTGATTCAAAGATTCTATGATGTTGAGAGGGGTTCAGTGAAAGTTGACGGAGTGGACATAAGAGAACTAGATATTCAATGGTATAGGAGACACACGGCATTGGTTAGCCAAGAGCCCGTGATATACTCCGGCAGCATTCGCGACAACATCTTGTTTGGAAAGCTTGATGCTTCAGAGCACGAGGTCGTGGAGGCTGCTAAAGCCGCCAATGCGCATGAATTTGTCTCGTAAGTAAATCTTGCTCGGTTGATATGAATTTTGTGTTTGTTAAGAAACGACGATAAGTATCATTTGATAACGACATTTGGTTTTGTGTGAATGTGGTGTGCGTAGATCGTTGAAAGACGGGTACAAAACGGAATGCGGGGAAAGAGGGGTGCAGCTATCAGGAGGGCAAAAGCAGAGGATAGCAATTGCAAGGGCAATAATTCGGAACCCGACCATACTACTACTAGACGAGGCAACAAGTGCGCTTGACGTGCAATCGGAACAGGTTGTGCAAGAAGCACTCGACCGGATCATGGTTGGAAGGACCACCATCGTGGTGGCGCATCGGCTTAACACCATAAAACAGTTGGACTCGATCGCGGTTGTCGCGGACGGGAAGGTGGTGGAGCGAGGCACCTATGCCCAACTCAAGCACATGAAAGGCGCCTTCTTCAACCTTGTTAGCCTTTCAAACTTAGATCCAACCAATTAAACATTTTGTGTCTTACATATATATATATATATATATATATATATGATATGGTCTATATTTACGTAGACTACATAATGTAAGGCTACTAAAGTATGGACACTATATGAGTTGGGTGGGAAATTTGAGATCAAGTTGTTAAGAGGCTTAGAGCTCCGTCAATGGTTAACTTTGAATATGGGATTTAGAACTGTGGTAAATAGGCTTTTGATGGATCAATAGCCTACATGGCTGGTTCTCTACTGAGGCCCAAATGATTCCACTAAGGCCGTAGCCGAACTTGTAAATGAAAATGCTTGAGTTTAGCACCACATTTGAAACACCAATTTGCTACTGTTTTGGGTACTATTTAAAAAGTTTTCTTTTATAGTGCTTTTCTGGACAAAATTTGAATTTACTATCTAAATTTACTTTTCAAACCTATAATCCAAACAAGGACTAGGTTTTTACCAGCTCCTTAGAGATTGTTGGTCAGAATTTGAGCTGGAATGTTGTTTAACCAACTGAATTAACTTTTTGTAGAGAAAATATTTCCATCCCAAAGCAAATACATATGGAAGAAAAAAATCCCAACAGCATACTTTCATGAGAAAGTTAGTTCCAAAACTGCAACAACTAACAACATACTAATAGAACTTACTTTCAATGGAATTCTATTGTCTATTAAAATGAAAAGAAAAAAAAAAAAAAAAGAGCTAGAAATTATTAATTTGCATTTCTAAGGCTTTTAGGGCGCTGAGATCCTCTGGAAGGCTCCACTTGTCGTAGCAGCTGAAATTAAACCAAACAAAAAAATAAGATTAATATTTATGAATTATTAGATCAAGGATTGAACCAAAAATGTTTTTGAGGGTATTTTGTTGAGAAATAGACCTGGAAATACGGCTCCAATCTTAATTCCAAAGTGTCTCGTTCCTTTTTGATCTGCTGGACGACAATCTTAGCCCTGCCACCATGAATTGATCATACGGCGGGATTGGTCAATAGCGACATTGGACACATGCGAATATTATTTATACTTTGCATACGTATATATATATATATATTTTTGTCAGTATGATGACTGTGACTCTCACTTATTGAAAAGAAATTTAAACAGTTTATTGTTTCGAACATGACTCAGTAGGACTATACATTGACCGAAGATACCTTTCAAGGTCGCGCTCTTCGATGCATTTCTCCAATTTATCGGCTTCAATCCGAACCTTGCACGCACCAACACTGCACATACATGATATTATGTATAACTAATCAAGATCAGCTGATTATGATTGGTAATTAACAGATGATAAACTGTTTGATCAAAGCATGTTAAATCAAAATTAAGTAATAAAATTAAAGTAATACCTGCTGCAGCTTCCTTTTAAGCGATAAAGTTGCATTTCAAATTCAGAGAAATCGCTGGTGGGATTCTCCCTGTGTAGACAGATATTTTAATGTTGTTATAACTTGTTTAGTGTTAAAAAAAAAAAAAAAAAGAGAGAAAAAGGTTTAATTAACTAATTATAGATTAAACAACCCTTGATTAGTACTCACAGTGTCTGTTCAAAGATGGCAATCGTTTCATCGGAGGACTCGAAGAAGCTGTTCATGACTTGCTCGGCAAAGTTGGGTTGTTCTCTGTCTTCTAGAGTCTCCAATACTCGGAACTCATTATTCAGCATTTTCTGCAAAATGCCACCACGCCAGTTTAAATTCATAACAGACCATTTCTAGCCTCTTTTGCTAATAAATCCAATGCATATGGACCATATTTTTACCCAAATCCTTGAATGCAATATTTTTTAAGCAACGAAATCAATTCTACGTGCAAAAAAAGTCGTTCAACATGGTAATAATTAGACTCCACAACTTAGCGGAAATTTCGTCTATGACATGTCGTAAACAAGGAAGTGACGCATGCAGGAATAAAAAAAAATAGTAATTCTTCTCACTAAACATGTGTTGAAGATATGATGCAGGAGGTTTTCTGATGTGGGAATTTCTTGTGTTTCTTTATGTTACATTTTGTGTCGTTTTCATTGTCTTAAGTTTAGTGTCGTTTGAAGTAGCTTTATAAGCTCAGCTAAGAAACCTATATCTAAAATGCACTTTTTGAAGAACCGAATATAGAATTGTAGTCCCGTTTTTGGTTGTTGGCGATTTCCGCCTTGATCTGTCATGGATTTGGCTCTCTCTTGTTAAGACTTCCTGCATCAACTTGAATAAGAACTACAGAAATATTTCCATGCAAGAGAAGGGAAAAAAAATAAAACCTCATCAAAGAGGGAGTTCCTCATGATGGCGAGTTGTTCACGCAAGGGATCAGCAGCATTGTTGGTCTCCATCTTCGGCACTGAAAACCAGATACTAACCACTAAGTAAGAGTACAAATGCACTGAATTATGAAGTCTTGGATAACACCAAAATTGTGCAAACCAGTGCTACTATATATAGAAAGTCGTAGCCATATCTGTATATATGTACACACACAATTGAAATAGCTGTAAGCATGCATAATATTGTTCAAGAAAGAATTATAAAAAAAATATATAAACAGGGTGAGTTTTTGAAAGAATGACTGCTTTTTCTCAAAATTTTGGGAAATTGCCACATGGTTATGAAGATGGCAGTGATAGCGAGACACATGCAGAAATATAACATTATTTTTTTAATATATTTTTTAATTTTTAATTTTTTTTATTCAGCTTTGAGAATCCAATTGTAGGAAAACTTCCTCCAAGAATTGGATTTTGCATTTTATTAACCGAAACATTATTCATATGTACAGTATCTACTCTGCAGATTGTGAAATAAATGTAGGGTGAGTTTTAGCATGATATTTTCCGACTTAAGTAGATACTGATTCTCGATTTGCTATTGAACTTTATCAAATAAAATCACTACTTTTTAGCTTTAGATTGCTGCAGTAAATTACAATAAATCGGAGAATTTTAAAAAAGGAGACAAAGCTATAAACATTACAAAACGATGCCAATGACCACGTAATACAAAAAAATAACTTTTAATTACGACCGATTCAATAAGAGAGAGATATATATAAATATATATATATATATATTGCCCACTATAACTATACAGAAATGTATAGATATTTTCTACTTGTAAATCATAGAGGGAAAAAGACAGGAACACCAACTACGTACTACTGTATCTATCTATGTGTGTCTATATATAAGCACGTACACATATAAATCCGTAGATTAAACAACAAACAATACTATCACCATTCTGTCATTATAAGTTGCAAGATTGCTTTTCAAGATCTTTAATTGCTAAAACTTTTTAACAGAGAAATTCACACACACACAAAGAGCTAATAAGGATTCAAGAAAAAGAACATGATCAGTACCGAAAAGAAGACCGAAAAAAAAAAGCAACTTAATAGGTTTTTTTTTTTTCCCTCTGATTATGATCTAAAGGCTTAGATTTTCTTCTAATATGGAATATAAATGAATCAAATCTTTGGCACTGAATTCCTTGAGTAATTTTTTTTCTCGAATTTAAAAACAAATCAAAATCCAAGTAAATCAACCATAATATAGCACACTTTAAATGTAGATATATGTGTTCTACGAATCCATGGTTCTGGTGCAATATTGCAGATAATTCTTTCTTTTCTTTTTTTCCCCCCCTTTTTCTGGAAATCTTGCAGATGATTCACACACCGATAGCTAAATTCGAGCTCTTAATAAAGATTAATTAATCAAGAATGCACAAAAAAGAAGAATTAAGAAAATAATTAGTGAACTAAAGAGCACTTTTACGTACCTAATTAGTTGAGTTGTCCACAGGGAAAATGCTGAAACAGTCTTCACTAATCACCCTTCACCAATGCTAGTTCTTCTTCTCCTTTTCACAATGCACTTAAGTCTGGTTTTCTCAAAGGTACAAGAAAAACTTCATAGTTAATTTTGTTCTACTCTGTATTAGCTACTTGTATTTATAGAGTTATCTCTGAAACCATGACATGTATTTGTAACTAACTTTTCTTGTTGCAACCTCGTGTAACTAACTGGATAACCTTTCTAACCGTCAGTTAAGCAGGTTCGAAAGAGGTATCAAGCCGCTAATTTACACGAAAGAATTCCCAAGTAATCTTCCTGTATTGTTATGCCACGTCAGCTACATCGGCTAGTGATAAACATTCAACAAGAGTACTTGTGAGATTCATATAACGATGGATAAAGTTATTTAATTTTAATTTTAACCTTTTTTTCCTAACCATTTAAGGCTTATGTTTGAAAATTAGTTTCGTAATGTCTCACTCTGACCAATTAAAATACCCAAAATGAATCGATTCTCTTGACATAAGTCTGTAACGGGAAGATGTGGATCTCACTGACATGTGAAATCCTAGATTACTGTAAGGCTAAAATAAGAATATGTGAGTCAAGCTCTCCGAGTAAGACTGTCCAATTAAAACACCAAAAATCCTAATAACCGACACTCTGAGTAAGGCAGTAAGAGAAAGATATATATGAAACAAATTTACATGTAAAATCTTTAGGAAGATGTGAGTCAAACTCTCTGAGTAAGACTGTAATAGGAATATATCTGTACCACTGACATAGAAAATCCTAAATAAACGACTCTCGGAGTAAGATTTAACAGGAAGATGTGAGTCAAACTTTCTGAGAAAGATTGTAATAGAAACATGTGGGTCCCATCCTACTCTCGCCATCTAATTCAAGTTTGGCATGCCAAATTGGTCTAAGAATTCTTTCAGGGGAAAGTTGGACAGTCACCACTTAGATGTGAGTCCCAGTGACATGAAATCATAATAATCGACTATCTGGATACGATTATAATAAGAAGATGTAGGCCATATTCTATGGGTAAGGATGTAATAGGAATATTTGAGACCCACACTAACATGTGGGTCGACATACTCTCAACATTCAATTCACATTTGACATGCCGAATTGGTCAAAGCTATTTTAAAGGAAAATTAACGAAAATAACTACTATAATAATAATTTAATAATTTAAGAGCATTACAGTTATGAAAAAAAGATTAGGAACTAAAGTTGTACAATGTTAAAAGTTTAGGGACTAAAAATGAGCAATTACCCGTTATATATATATATATATATATATGTTTTGATTTTGAACTAAATTTATGGTGCATTTTGTAAGGGATTTATAGCTAAATAACATTTTTTTAAGAAGTTTATTAATAAAAGGCCGAAGTTTTTAAAAATTAGTTAAAATGCATTTTTTTTCTAAAATGGTTAATCAATCTTCTTAAAGGATCAATCACTGATTATCTATATAATAGTCAACCACCAATTTTCATAGTAATCATTGATTAACCATTAGTCAATTACTTATTGACCAAATATGAAAAATGACAAATGGCCATTGTTTTAAATAAAAAAAAAAAAGTTAAGCTATCTATTAGATTAGGTGAGTAAAAAAGGCTATTCAGCCTAATTTTCCTTTTTTACAATTTGATTTTAAATTGTTATATTTTTAAATGCGTAGTTATAATAAATGAGAAATGGAACAAGTATGATGAAAGCCCATCCAATAGGGAATCCCCGTCCCTGACCCTGCTTCTATCTATACAAAGATGGAGATGGGAAAGCATTAATTCTTAGGTCTTGTCTTACACCGTTGTCATCCCTAGGTATTATATAGTAATGAAACTTCGCAAAGAATTCGTAATCAACTTATGTACCGACAATTATACAGCGAGAAATCACATATAATAAAGTTTAAAGCTGATACTAATTTTGTGTAAAATTAATTAACATCAAAATCACCCTTCCATGTCGTGTTCCCTTAATTAGGCGATTCGTTGAATATTATTGCCCATATATATATGCTTCACGCCAAGGCTTCCCATATATATATATATATATATATATATATATATAACAGAAGAAGATCTAGTCACTAATGTTGTAAATATTGCAGATGGATTTACCCAATTCAATATTTTAACTTACATACATTCAACAAGAGTACTTTGCGAGACTGATACAATATGAGAAAGTTATTTCATTTTAACTTGAGCATGCTTTTTTTTTTTTTACTTTGAGTTTTTTTTTATAATTTTTTTTTTAACTAAACAGGACTTCCATTTGAAAATTAGCCTTGTAACATCCCACTCTGACCAATTAAAACAAAATCCTAATAACTAACTCTCTGAGTAAGGCTACCTGACTCTCTGAGTAAGGGTATAATAGGAATATGTGGGTCAGACTCCCTGAGTAAGATTGTAATAGAAAGATGTGGGAAAAGTTTGTTTATGATCTTGAACTATTAAAGTCATCTTATACTATGTTGAGTTTTAATCTCTACCTTGCAAATTTGTCTCATTGTATTCATCTTATCACGTTTTATGAGTTTTTCTGAATGGCATTTATCACATTCCGTCAAAAAAAAAAATCTGTAAACAAAGAAAAATTTCCAAGTTTTCGAACAGTAGTTGTTACAAATTGTTGTTAGGAAGTTTAACAAACAAAATCCTCCGGGGCACAAGTGAAAGCTAAACTTGGGAATTTGCATTTTCCTTTGTTGAAACTGTTAACCGGATGCAGATGGCAGTAGTGGAACCAAGTTGGAGAAATAAACAGAAAGGATAGAGATGCAGAATAGGCAAGAGACACTAGTATTGCGCCAGAGGTGAAGCCCGGCACTAGCATCGGGATAGTCAGGAAAAACGGGTGTGGAAAATCAACAGCAACAGGACTGATTCTAAGATTCTACGATGTTGAGAATGGTTTAGTGAAAGTTGCTGGGTTGGACATAAGAGAACTAGATATTCACTGGCATAGGTGACACCGTGATATAATCCGGAAGCATTCGCAACAAACATCTTGCTTGGCAAACTTGATGCTTTAGAGCGTGAGGTTTTGGAGGCTGAGAAAGCTGTCAATGTGTATGAATTTATCTCGCAAGTAAATATTGCTCGTTGTTATCAATTTTGTATTTGTTAAGTAACAACATAAGTACCATTTGATAATGACATTTGGTTTTGTGGGAATGTGGTCAGATCATTGAGAGACGGGTACAATACGAAATGTGGGGAAATAGGGGTGCAGCTATCAGGAGGGCAAAAGTAGAGGATGGCAATTTCAAAGGCTATATTTCGGAACCTGAACACACTACAATTGGACGAGGTAACGAGTGCTCTTGAAGGGCAGTTGTCGCCCACGGTAAGGTGATGGAGCGAGGCACCTATGCCCAGCTCAAGCACATGAAGGGCGCCTTCTTTATCCTTGTTAGCCTTTCAAATTAGGTCCAACCTACACATTTTGAGTGCTACAGGCATGTGTGTGTGTGTGTATGTATATATAAGATGTGGTCTATATTTACGTGGATTTCTTAATGTTAGGCTACTAAAGTAAGGACACAATAGGAGTTGGGTGGGAGATTTGAGATCGAGTTGTTACTTGTAAATGGAATTATGGAAACACTTGAAAAAAGCTTCATCAACTGAATCAAACATTTTCTAGAGAAAATATTTCCTTCACACAACTAACAAATAAGAAAAAAAAAAAAAAAATGCCAATCACATACTTTAATGAGAAAATCAATCCCAACAATGTAACGACTAGCTACATACTAATAGAGCCTCCTTTCAACGGAAATCCATTGTTTATTAAAAAGAAAAGAACAGAAAAAAAAAAAAAAAAAGAGGTAAAACTATTGTTTGTCTATATAAGGTTTTTGGGTCGCTGAGATCCTCTGGAAGGCTCCACTAGACGCAGCAGCTGAAATTAACCAAGTAAAGAAATCAGACTAACATTTATAAAATGTTATATCAAGGCTTAAACTAAACTCTGCATAACTTTTTAGGCCCTTGATTTTAAAATTAAGAGTCGTCTTGTACCCAAGAATTTTGTAATACAATGAATCAAATATGTTTTTAATGGTACTCTGTCGAGAAATAAACCTGGAAATATGGCTCCATTCTTAATTCCAAAGTGTCTCGTTCCATTTTGATCTTCTCTAGGACAATTTTAGCCCTGTCATAATGCGTCGATCATATGGCCGGAGGGGTCAATAACGACATTAAGTACACGCATATACTATATATACTTGCACACATATATATACATTTTTTTTTCCAGTATGGTGTCTCTGACTCTCACTTATTAAAAAAACTGAATATACTTTAAGGTTTCAAACATAAGAACTCCTATATTCAAATCCTTTCCCTTCAACCTGCTGAGTTAGCTCCAACTGGATTGTAAAATTGATGGAGATTACCTTTCCAGGTTGCGCTCTTCGATACATTTCTCCAATTTGCCGACTTCAATCCAAACCTTGTGCGCACCAACACTGCACGTACATAATAATATGTATGGCTAATCAAGATCATCTTCCTATAATCGGTAATTAACAGATGAAAAACCATCAAATCAAAACATGTTAGATCAAAATTAACTACTAAAATTAAAGTAATACCCGCCGCTGCTTCCTTTTAAGTGATAAAGGTGCTTGTCCAATTCAGAGAAATCGCTCGGGGGTTTCTTCCTGTGTAGACAGATATTAGATTGCACAAAAATTATGACTTTTATTAGGAAAAGAGAGAGAGATTTAATTAACTAACTAATTAAAAAACTTCTGAATAGTACCCACAGTGCCTGCTCCAAGATGGCAATCTTTTCAGTGGAGTACTCGAAGAAAGTGTTCATGACTTGGTCAGCAAAGTTGGGTTGTGCTCCGTCTTCCAGATACTCCACTATTCGGAACTGAAAGTTCAGCATTTTCTACAAAATACCACCACAGCAGTTTAAATTCATAGTAGACCATTTCCAGTCTCTTTTGCTAATAAATCTTATTCATATGAACCATATATATTTCTACCCAAATCCTTGAATGCAATTTTTTTTTTTTTTTTTTGTTGCAATGAAATCAATTCTATCTACAAAAAAGTTGATCCGGCATGGCAATGATCAGACTCAACAGCGTAACGAAAATTCCATCTATGACATGTCTTAAACAAGGAAATGATGCAAGCAGGAATGAAAAAAATAGTAATTCTTCTCACTGCTAAACATATATTGAAGATGTAGTGCACGAGCTTTTGTGATGTGGGAATTCCTTCTGTGTTTCTTTATGTTACGTTTTGTGTCGTTTTCTTTAAGTTTACTCATATCGTTTGGAGTAGCTTCATAAGCTAAGAGACACATAAGGAATAGGCACTTTTTGAAGAAGCAAACATAGAACCCGGTCCCATTTTGGGATTTCGCGATTTCGCCTTGATCAGCCACGCATTTGGCTTCCCCTTGCTATACATTAAGATAAAATAAGGACTACCAAGAAAAAAAAAAATTTTCTATACAAGAGAAGGAAAAAATTAAAACCTCATCAAAGAGGGAGTTCCTCATGATGGTAAGTTGTTGATTCATGGGATCACCGGCATTGTTGGTCTCCATCTTCAGCACTGAAAACCAGACGTTCACAACAAAGTAAGCCAGTGTTTGTATATATATAGTACTAGAAAGAAGTAGATATAAATACATATATGTATATATTTGACAGATAAACATGCATTAATTTTTGTTCTGGAAAGAAATTAATACAAAATCCATACAGGGTGATGTTTTTTGGCAAGAATAGCTCCTTTTTAATCAAAATTTTGGGACATTTGGCCACATGGTTATAAAGATGGTAGCGAAAGTGTCACAAACGCAGAAATTTAGCCTTAGTTTTTTATCATTTATTTATCTTTTTTGTTATATATATTTTTTGGCAGCTTTGAGAACCAAAAGGTTAGGAAACTTCCTCCAAGAGTTGGATTTTGCGATTAATTAACTGAAACGTTATTCATATCTAGAGTATCTACTCTGCAGATTGTGAATTTAAATGTAGGGTGATTTTTAGCGTGATATTTTCCTACTTTTAGTATATCCTGACTCTGGATTTGCTTTTAAACTTTATTAAATAGAATCACTACTTTTTAGCTTTAGATTGCTATTTACGTTGCGATAAATTAGAGCGTTTTCATAAAGGAGGTGTTATTAATTATATATGGTCATTAGTCAAAGGAACATAATCACAAATGTAACTGAAATCTTAAAAATAAATCCAAACTACATAAATCTATAAACTAAATTCATAAAATAAACTAAAACATATTAAAACACTAAAAAGTCAAAATTTTATATATATAAATACATCAAAGTACATATATTATATAAGCGGGGCAGGTGTGAGTATGAGGAGTTTCTTCTACCCAATCCCGTACTCACGTAGAGATTAATTTTAACTCCCATACCCATATATTATTCTCCATATATCCGTCTTTAATGGGCGGGCACTCGCACCCTAAGTAAAAATACTAACCCCATATAAATGTAAAGGATAGAGGGAAAAACACAGGCACGCCACCAAGTACTACTGTATTTATCTATGTGTGTCTACATGTATAAATCCGTAGATTAGACAAGAACAGTACTATCGCCTATTCTCTTTCTAGAGCTAATACGGATCGTAACCGAAGAAGAAGAAGAAAAAGAAAAAAGGGAAAAAAAGACAAGAAAAATCTTTGACACTCAATTCCTCGTGTCATTCAAACCAAAATTCTAATAATCCAACCATAATACAGCAAGATTAATTTATATACAGATGATAAAGTATTTCAACATATAAATTTATATTATCCATTCTGGTGAAATAATGTATATAGTTCTTGTTTCTTCTTCTTCTTCTTCTTCTTCCTCCGTTTTTTTTTTTTTTTTTTAGGATTTACTGGAGAATCAATCTTGCAGATGATTGACACACCAATCGCTTCATTCGAACTTTTAATTAAGATTAACTAAAGAGCACAAAAAAGAAGAAATTAGAAAATAATTAGTGGACTAAAGAGCACTCCTACGTACCTGATTAGTTGAGTCCTCAAACAGAGAAAATGCTGAAACAGTTTTCGCTAATCACCCTTCACCAATGCCAAGCAAGTTTATAACAAACATTCGACAAGAGTATTTGTGAGATTGATACAATGACGAAGAAAGTTATTCAAACTAGTTTCATAACGTCCTACTTTTACCTAATAAAACACCAAAAATTTTTAATAACTGACTCTCTAACTGAGGTCGTAATAGGAAGATGGGGTTCCACTAACATGTAAAATCCTAAGTAAACGACTCAGAATAAGGTTATAATAGGAATATACGTGGGTCAAACTCTTTGAATAAGACCGCCTAATTAGAACACTACAAATTCTAATAACCGACTCTCTTAGTAAAGCTTAATAAAAAAATTGTGTCCCATTAATATGTAAAATCCTAATAACTGACTTTTTGAATAAGACTGTGAATGGAAGATGTAGGTCCTACTAAAATATGAAAGCCTAAATAACAATTTTCTGAACAATTCTCCGAGTAAGGCTACAGTAGGAAGATATACAAACCACACCGACATGTGGGTCCCACCTTACTTTCGCCATCGGATTCATGTTTGATATACTAACATGTATGGGTCCCACACTACTGTCACCATCCGATTCACGTTTGTCCTGCCGAATTGGTCTCAAAGCCCTTGAAAGGGGAAGTTGGACGGTTAGCACTTGGATGGTCGAAATGACCAATAGGTGTCTCTATGAAAAGCATCTCCAATGCAAGATTACATCAATGTGTCAATGTTATGTTTGATATTTGGATGAGAAAATCACTCTTTAAATGGGATTACTTTTCAGTGCTAAATATTGTCATATATGGAATCTTGTCATTTGGATGATATTGCTTATGTGTTGACATTCTCACTTAATAATTACACTGTAGTCATTTTCAAATAATTTAAAATTGATATATTTCTTTTTACAAGTTTCAATAAAACTTAATATCTATAACAACAGAAATAGCATTTAAAAAAGCATTATGCAATGGGAATGGTATTTGAAGAGCATTATGTAATGGACTATAAACAAGTAACCTATGAAACTTGTAATTTCACCTTTTTTTTTTTTTTTTTTGTCAAATATAGTTTTGCCATTGAGGTTTATATTGGAGATAGTCGAGGGTCCAAACAAAGTTGTAGACTAACACAAAGGGGAAATCTAAAGGAATGCCCTTTACTAGATTGTGTATAAATATTAATTATTTTTCTTAAAGGAAAAAATACTCTCTCTCTCTCTCTCTCTCTTTTCTGAATGGCGAAGGACAAAATTCCAGAAAAGAATGAAATTGAAAAACGTGAGGATAGCTCAAATTAATGAAATGAGTTAAATGTACATACAATGCAATTTAACTAGGATGTGTCAATAAGATTCAATAGAATATAGGCATCAATTACAAAGTCAAATACCAATATATATTTATATAATACAAATCCATGGTGAAATATTGCAGATAATATATATTTTTCTTTTTCTGGAAATCTTGCAGATGATTCACATACCGATTGCTTATAATTCGAACCTTTAATCAAGAACGCACAAAGAGGAAGAATTAAGAGAATAATTAGTGAACTTAAAGGCATTCTTAATACGTACCTACTTAGTTGAGTCGTCCGCAGGGAAAATGCTGAAACAGTCTTCACTACACCAATGCTAACTCTTCTTCTTCTCACTTTTTGCAAGGCACAAAGGTCTCGTTCTCTCTACAGGTACAAGAAACTTCAGTTAATTTTGCTCTAATCGCTTTTAGATACTTGTATTTGTAGAGTACTGATCTTTCTGAAACCTTGTTATGAATTGGTTAACTAATTGTTTAACCTTCCTAACAGTCGGTTAAGCAAGTTTAACAGTAAATTCAATACTTGTGAGAAAGATACAATGATGGAGTTTAATTTTAACTTGCTTTTGCTACTTGTTTTTTCAGTTTTTTTTTTCTCCGAACTAACTATGACTTCCGTTTGAAAATAAGTTTCGTAACGTCTCATTCTGACCAATTAAAACACCAAAAATAATCCTAATAATCGTCTCTCTGAGTAAGACTATAATAGAAAGATGTGAGTCATATTTAAATATAAACACCTAAATAATTGGCTGTCTGAGTAAGGCTATAATAAGATATGTTGGTCAAACTCTCTAAGTAAGGCTGCCCAATTAAAACACCTAAAATCCATAGTTGTTTTAAAACACCATAGCAGTAGTTGAGGTGCTATAAGTACGCCATTTCCAAGCATAACTGACTCTTTGAGTAACACTATAATAGGAAGATTGGGTCTCAGATATATAAATTTTAAATAACTGACTCTTGGAGGAAGGCACTAATAGGAGTATGTAAGTCAAACTCTCTTAGTAAGACTACATAATTAAAACATTAAAATCTTAGTAACCAAATCTCAAAGTTAGGTGTAATAAGAAAATATGTCTCACTAATATGTAAAATCCTAATAAACGACTCTCTAAGCAAGACTTTGATAGGAATATTTGGGTCAGACTTTTTGAGTAAGACTATAATAGTATGATGTGAGTCCCACTGAAATATAAAATTCCAACTAGCTAACCTTTGAGAAAGGTTGTAAGAGGAAGATATGAGTCCCACCCTACTCTCACCATCTGACTCACATTTGGCACATTGAATTGGTCTTAGAGCTCTTTCACGGGGAAGTTGAACGGTTACCAATTAGATGGTTGAAATGACCAACAGTTGTCTACACTAAAAGCATCTCTAATGCATGATTAAATTAATGTCTCCATGTTAAAATTTGACATTTACATAAGAAAACCACTCTTCAATATGGTACTATTTTTCTGGGCTAAATATTCAGTTTTTACTTTGTAAATGTGAGCATAGAGGGAAACAGACAGGCACATCAAGTACTTTAGTGTATGCATATATGTATATACGGGTGTATATGTGAGTCTGTAGAGTAATCAGACAACAATTCAAGTTCTTTAATTACGAATTTTTTAACAGTGGAATTGAAGCACACACAAAGAGCTAGTACGGATTCTAACCGAAAAAGAAAAAAAAAATCAGTAGCTTTTTAATTTAGTCTCTCCTGAGACTATGTCTAAAGTCTAGAAGCGTAGATTTAATTCTAACATGGAATGTGAAAGAATCAAATCTTTGGCACTCAATTCCTTTGAGTAATAATTTTTTTCTCGAATTTAAATCAAACCATTATCTTAATAAATCAACCACAATATAGCAAGATTCATTTTATGTTTAAACCAAAAAAAAAAAAAAAAACAATTTCATTATTTATATTATATATAATACAAAAAGAAAAAATCCAGAGTTCTGGTGGAATATTACAGATAATTCTTCATTCTTTTTATATATTTTTTTCTTTTGCTGGAAATCTTGCAGATAATTCACATGCGGATTGCTTAATAATTCGAACTCTTAATCAAGATTAATTAATCAAGAATGCACGAACAAAGAGGAATTAAGAAAATAATTAGTGAACTAAAGAGCACTCTTAATACGTACCCAATTAGTTGAGTCGTCCACAGAGAAAATGCTGAAACAATCTTTCACTAATCACCCGTCTTCTTCTCTTGTACAAGGCACTAAATTCTGGTTCTCTCAATAGTTCTTCTGTTTCCAGCTACATCCAGTCACATACATTCAACAAGAGTACTTGTGAGATTGATTCCATGACAGAGAAAGATAGTTGTAACTTGTGCTTGCGCTTGCAATATGCTTTTGTTTTTGTTTTTTTTTTTTTTCCTAAGCAAATTAGGACTTCTATTTGAAAATTAATTTCGTAATGTTTGACTCTAACCATTTGGTGAAAATTAATTTCGTAACGTTCAACTTTTACCGATTCAAGCACCAAATATGCTAATAACTAGCCAAAATTTTTGTTTTGGTTTTCTTTTCCCCCTTGAGCAAATTAGGACTTCTGTTTGAAAATTAATTTCGTAACATGTGACTCTAACCAATTCAGGCACCAAATATCCTAATAACCGACTATCTGGGTAAAGACTGTAATAGAAAGATGCGGATCACTTGACTTATGTAAAAACCTAAATAATTGACTCTTTGGGCATGGTTACAATAGGAATATTTGGGTTAGACTCTCTGAGGAAGACTGTAATATGAAGATTTGGGTCCCATTGAAATATAAAATTCTAAATAACAAACTCTCTGAGTAAGGTTGTATTAGGAAAATGTGAGTCCCACCCTATTCTCACTATCAGTTTCATATTTGGCAGCCGAACAGGTCTCAAAGGGCGCGTTTACTAAACCGTAAAGGAATATAATGAGAAAGTTAATGGGA
Source organism: Ficus hirta (assembly GCA_038430175.1). NCBI lineage: Eukaryota > Viridiplantae > Streptophyta > Magnoliopsida > Rosales > Moraceae > Ficus > Ficus hirta. The sequence goes on from CM076588.1 coordinate 16,848,734, forward strand.
TTGAATAGTAGAGTAATGGAATAGAAAGTAAGATCATTGATTCTTTTATAGTGTTTACTTGCCTATTGGACAGTGTAAAGCGAGACAATTCAATTCTCTTGTAGTGTTTACTAACTTTAGTAATGATAACCTTATTAATGTAATTACTAAAGTATCCTTTTACATAATAATTAAAAAAAAATTAGCACATGAAAACTTAATTAAGGGTATATGAGTAAATTTGACATGTAAACTTATTAAGCGAAACAATTCCACTCTTCAATATGGTACTATTTTTCTGGGCTAAATATTCAGTTTTTACTTTGTAAATGTGAGCAAAGAGGGAAACAAACAGGCACATCAAGTACTATAGTGTATGCATATATGTATATACGGGTGTATGTATGAATCTGTAGAGTAATCAGACAACAATTCAAGGTCTTTAATTGCTAATTTTTTTTAACAGTGGAATTGAAGCACATACAAAGAGCTAATACAGATTCTAAGCGAAAAGAAAAAAGAACAAGAACAAATCTTGTACCCAAAAGAAAAAAAAAATCAGCAACTTTTTAATTTAGTCTCTCCTGAGACTATGTCTAAAGTCTGGAGGCTTAAATTTTATTCTAACATGGAATGTGAAAGAATCAAATCTTTGGCACTCAATTCATTATTGAGTGATAATTTTTCCTCGAATCTAAATCAAACCAAAATCCAAATAAATCAACCACAACATAAGAAGATTTATATATAGACTAACAATTTCATTATATATTTCAACAAAAAAAAAAAAAAAAACAATAACATTATATGTATAGTTCCTGAAAAAAAAAAAAAAAAAATTTCCACGGTTCTGGTAATTCTTCTTCTTTTTTTTTATATATATATATTTTTTCTTTTGCTGGAAATCTCTTAGATAATTCACATATGGATCGCTTAATAATTCAAATAATTTTAATCAAGATTAATTAATCAAGAATGCACAAACAAACTAGAATTAAGAAAATAATTAGTGAACTAAAGAGCGTACTGTTAATACGTACCCAATTAGTTGAGTCGTCCACAGAGAAAATGGTGAAACATTCTTTGTGCAAATCCTAATTCTTCTTCTTCTCTTTTACAAGGCACAAAGTCTGGTTGATCTTTCAGTAGTTCTTCATTTTCCAGCCACATGAATTCAATAAGAGTACTTCTGAGATTGATTCAATGATGGAGAAAGATATTTAGTTATATGTTTTTGTTTTTTTTTTCCTGAGAAAATTAAGACTTCTGTTCAAAAATTAATTTCATAATGTTTGTCTCTGACCATTTGGTGAAAATTAATTTCGTAATGTCGGACTCTGACCGATTCAAGCACCAAATATCGTAATAACCAACCAAAATTTTTGTTTTGGTTTTTTTTCCCCTTGAGCAAATTAGGATTTTTGTTTGAAAATTAATATCGTAACATCCGACTCTGACCAATTCAAGCACCAAATATCCTAATAACTAACTATTTGGGTAAGACTATAATAGGAAAATATGGATCCCTTGACATGTAAAAACCTAAATAATCGACTCTTTAAGCAAGGTTATAATAGGAATATTTGTCAGACTCTCTGAGTAAGATTGAAATATGAAGATTTGGTTCCCATTAAAAAATAAATTGTAAATAATGGACTCCCTGAGCAAGATTGCGATAGGAAAATGTATGTCCCACCCTACTCTCACCGTCTGATTCACATTTGGCACGCCAAACTGGTCTCAAAGTTCTTTCAAAGGGAGGTTGGACGGTTATCATTTAGATGGTTGAAAGGACCAACTAGTGTCTTTACTAAAAACATCTCTAATGCAAGATTAAACTAATGTGTGAACGTTAAAATTTGGTATTTAAACAAGAAAACCACTCTTCAATGTAATACTATTTTTTGATGCTAAGTATTGTCATATACTGAATCTTGTCATTTGGATGCTATTGATTATTTGTTAACCTTTTCACTTAATAGTGATACTGTTTTCATTTTCAATTACACTATTTTCATTTTTGAATAACCCAATTAGGGTCTGTTTAGCCCAAAGTTAACAGTGAGCCTTAATATGAAATTCTACAGCAAAAATCCTTTTTTACGACAGCAACTTGAAACATTTTTCTTAAAATGTCGTTAAAAATTCTCTAAACACCAGTCTTTGTCGTAGAACATTTTTTTAGATATTAAAGAGAAAACTGTCATGCTTTAGGCATCAGGTCTATTAATCAAAGATTTTATCTTAATGTGACAGTCATTAGTCCTTAGAAGGAAAATGGTAAGTGCAGTCTCACGTCGTTTAGGAATTGATATATGTGATGGTTCATAAGTAAAGATACCACCTCTTAATGATATGAGGCCTTCGAGGGTGAGCCTAAGAGCAAAATCATGCAGACACGAGATCCAAAACAGATAATATCATGTTAAAAGAAAGCATTGGTCGTTACACTTAAACTCCATGCTTCATTGGAAAAATAAAGCAAATGGCCTCTTTTATGATAAAATATATTATCTTAACATGGAGAGGAAAATCCAAATTAAAAAAAGAACTGAAATCAAGTATGTTGGGAATACCTGGGTGCCAATCAAGAGAAAAACATCTGCTTTCTCAAGATCAGCAATGCCAGTCTTCATCAGACACGCAGAGCGGACATCATTGTCACAGTGTTCACCATTTCTTTTACACCTCACGTTGTTTGACCCCAATTTGTTCAAGAAATCTTGTAGTGCCATCATTGACTCTGCATTAGACAGCTGAACAGCAACCCCAACAATTTCCTCTGGTTTAACTTGATGATCCAACTTCAGCAACTACAGCACAGGCATCATGCCAACTCAAAGGCGTCATTGGCCTCTACCTTTTCAAACCAACATAACCGAAACGAGTCCTGTCTGATATCCATCTCTTCATTTATTTCCACATGGAACAACACAAGAATACAACTTTAAGGTCCTTTCTTGAATTTTTAAGGTCATAGTTGGGTTCCAAGAGATGTTTTATTTTCCCGACGACTTAAAACCTATAGGGAAAATCATGAAGTAAACTCCACCATCTATACTAAGCACCGTCGTAACACAAGAACACAAATTTCTTCTCACATGTGAAAAGCTTCGCTGAAGAAACAAATTATAAAAGTATGTTTCCAATAAGCAATGGCGGTCAACCTTGAAGAGACAAAGGATGCAGATCCAGTACATTATATGCTATTATAATGCCCAAGTTTTCAACTCACAACAAAAAGTATTTAACAGGTTTAATCACCCACTTAGATACAACACAATACTTAGTTCAATGAAAGTAAGAGTGTAACTAATGAATCAATCTTTTCAACTACTAGTTCTTTTTATGAACTTTAACCACTAGTTTAATACAATAAACGCGGACAATAACAGAGCACCATCAAGCAAGAATATAGCCACTCATGACCGAGTGAGGACTTTCACCCCAGTGAGCTTTTTGTTTTTTTTTTTCAATTTACCTTTAAAAATTTTGTATTTTTCTCATTTTGCCTCCATTAGAAATTGATTATACTTGTATCTACCGCTACCATCAAGCAACCCCTTTAAACATGCAAACTCTAAACGTGTTTCATGATGAACTCCAACTAAGAGTTGAATAGGTAACCCACAAAAAAAAAAAAAAAAATCAAATCAAATCAAAACAAATATCTATCTTTCTCAACGCCATAGATATCAGTATATTAATAGCATATTAGCATTTCACTGTCGTCGTATTGGCAATACCAGATGATAATATGCATTAAGGACCGCATCTCACTATCTTCTATGTTAATTTCAGTCACTCACTTCTAATGATGGGACGCATGGTGATTTGTCCCCTAAATTTTCTCAGAGGAATTAACACGAACATTCGGCAGCATGAAAAAGAAGGCAAATTACTAAATGAAATAAATTAACTGGCTGCGATTTATACTAATTATTAAACAAACAAAGAAACCAGAGAAAACTTAATTTATGGAAAACTAAATTAAAGCAGAGAAATCAGAGAAAGTGTGAGATTGAGAAAGAGAAAGGAATAGAGAGATGAAATTAACCTGCGGAAGATAAACCATAGCCCTTCTCAATGGTTTTGGCGAGCAGAGAGAAGGAAAGGGGGGAAAAAGTGTGGGTGATGAAGAAAGGCAGGAAGTGGATGAAGAATCGAAGAGGGGATAAAGGAGGTGTGTGTTTGGAGATAGGGATTCGAACTCGTCACCTTACAGTAGGGTCGGGTGTGGAATTAACACCCGATTATACCTGCAACCACGTGTTTTTCTTATTAAAAATACATAATAGAAGAATATATATTACATAAACCATATATTTTATGATTTTTTTATTTTTTGGGTGAAATACAATGTCCTATAAATTAATGAAAAGATGAAATAATTTATAAAAAGCAGTAATCCAGTGAAAAATTACTTCATATTTTGTGTGAGATTTTGGTTATTAGTTTCATTTTTATAGTTATTTTATAATATTTATGACTCTAGATATTACCCTTATCGATTATCTATTACTTAGTTTGATTTGATTTTTCTCTAAAATGTCAAGCCATCTACATTGTTTTAAAGTAGAATACCTAAAATGCACTTGGTTATGTTATTTGCCCTTCCGAGAGTTTGGATTTTTGACACATTGACTGCATTTCTTACTTTGATCAAGAACTTTATTAACCAGTTTGTCCTCAATTCTTGTTAAATTTTCAAAAAGAGATGAAATCCTACTCATTATGCCATGTTCCCCCTTCTATTTCTCTCTCTACTGTTCTCTTCGTCCCTCTCGCCATTGGAAGTCATGGAGACGGTTGTCGGAGCTTGCACCAAAGCTCGTGGGCGCACCACTGGATCTCCACACATCTTGCTCGGGTATCGTTGGATCACCATGGATATCATGCTGAGGGGCTAGTCTTCTTGTCATTTGTTAGGTGCTCTATATATGTTGATCCTCGGTCTTAGTTTTCTTTTAGTCTTAAGGCTTCTTATGTGTGGTTTATGGAGAAGCCAAAGTGGTGATTCTGATGATGTAACAAGCGATTTCCCTAAATCTGATATATGTTTTAAATTTTTTTAATATCACAATTTGCAAGCTTGCGAGAATTTAAATAGTCAGAAAAAGCATATGGAAATAAACACGTGTATAAGAATGTTTAAATTGTTTGAGAAATTTTCAATTACAAAATTTAAACAGGATACCATATTGATTGTTTTGGTAAGAAGAATTGCTTTTAATTACTAAACCGTGGGCCCAAATTGAATTTTACCTCTTAATTTTTTTTTTCTTGGATTTTGAAACATCATTTACATGAAATGACAAGTTGAGGGCATGTAATGATGTTATGGTAGCACGCGTGACATGACTCATGGAGAGAAAGAAAATGAAATAGGAATGTTTGGATCAGAAAAGTAAGACTGTAACAGGAAGATGTAAGTCCCACCCTACACTCACCATCTGACTCACCGTACGTAAAATAATAACAATTATCTCTCTGAGTAATTAAGACTGTAATAAGAAAATATGGATCCCACTTACATGTAAAATCTTAAATAACCAACTCTTTGAGTCAGACTATAGTTATAGGAAGATGAGTCAGATTCTTTGATCAAAGTTGCCCAATTAAAGCACCAATAATATCCTAACAACCGACTCTCTACATAAGGCACCGACTCTCTACATAAGGCTGCAACAGGATGATATGGATCTCACTTGCATAAAGTGCTCTCATTCATAGATATTCACACCGTTGAAAATTATGATTCAATACTTAAAAGCTTGGTAGAAATTTTCTTCTTTCTCATTCTAAGAATTTCTTTTTTAAGATGCCAACAAACAACATACTTTCACATGACAGTAAAATTATCAATGTAATTAATTTTCTCATGCAATACAACACACTTGAGTTTGCTAACGTTAATGAAACCCTTTATAAGTTTCAGACACAAAGTAAAGGACATATATAAAAAGAAAATGGAAATCCTAATTCCATACAAACAAACCAAACCAGGTATTATTCTTCACGATAAATATTACAAAAACACATAATTAATTAGAGAACTCCTGAAGGGGTCTTATCATCATCCGGGTACTACTACAACTCTACGAAGCCATTCATTTCTCTTGTTTCGGCTGTTGAGCTGTTTCAGAAGATCCAACTTGTCGCAGCATCTGAAATAATTACAATAAATAAATTAAGAATAATTATAAGATAAAAATAAATACTTAACTGATAATGAATCAAATAAATTTTTTTTAAAAGAAAAAAATTCGATCTGATGTGATGGAGACCTGAAAATAAGGTTCAATTCGTCCTCGGAAGTTGTCATGGTCTTTCTTCAGCTGCTCCAGAACAGTCTTACTCCTGCTACCAATGTGTTGTTATTTTCGTCAGTACAAAGAAGGGTAAATTATGTATGAAAATAGTAATATTCATTGTTTACTGACTAAAAAATTCTTAAAATTATCGAATTCATAATCAATGAATGTATATTGATACAGCAAGAAGTAGAGTAAAGAAGTTTAAAGCTTATTTTAATTTGAGTATAATGAGTTAATTAACATCAAAATCACCCTTCAATGTCGCGCTCCTTGAGGCGATCCCTCATTTCGTTGATAGTTGCCCATACCTGCTTTGCGCCAATGCTGTTCATATATAAAAGAAGATGATTTGATCACTAATATTGTAAATTTGCAGAGGGATTTATGTAAAGCATCAAACCCAACCTAATATTTTTGTCACATTCTATTCTATCATCACTATGTCAGATTTCGAAGTACTGGAAAAGAGTTGAGAGTTTAAACTGGAAATCCAATTTGAAGTGAGAGTTTCAACAAGATTGGTACAGAGTATGCGTTTGGATTATATGGGTTTGAGCCTATCCGTCAAATACAGAGTAAATGTTACACACAATCTAACCATGTCTATTTATATAAAATCCTATTTCATTCTATCTATTTGGACTTGGACCGTATCAGGTTGGATTTTGATTATTTCCCATCGTAGAAGATATTATTCGATTCAAACAATTAAACGCGACAGTTTATTAGAAGAAAGTATAAATCAAACAAACAAAAATTTTAAATTTTAAGCAAATATCTTCCCAAATATTTCCACAAACTATAATGTACAAGCTTCAACTATAAAGTCAAATACCAATACAAGCCAACACAATACACACACACACACACACACACATATGGGTAAGACTTACTTACGTTTAGATTTTGAGCTAAAACAAAGAATACATAATATATATATATATATATATATATTCATTTATGTATATATGGATCGGCTAAAAATTACCTGGCGCTGCTACCTTTGAGCTTATAGAGGTACCTGTCCAGAACATCAAAATTAAGGGGGGGTTTGTCTCTGCATAAACAGACACATAAAGTTAGCGGTGGTGTTGTCTTTATTTTCTGAACGATATAATGACAAAGAATTCAAATTCAACACCTCAACTTTTAAATTAATGTGGAATTAGTACTAGACTAAGCATACAACCAAGTTTTATATCTTCGTTTTAAGAATTACTACTGAAAGGTTTGACGACAAACAATTTGATAAACTCAAAATCAGTACGCACAGTGCCTGTTCAATTGTAACTAGCCGTTCAGTGGAGTCCGTAAAATATATGGTGACAACCTCCTCGGCAAAGTTCGGATGGTGATCGTCTGACAACATTTCCAGGGTTTTATAATAGTCGCCCAGAATTTCCTGCAGTTTCAAGAACAATGATTTCTCAATGGACCATTCTGACCTTTACAAAAAAAAAAAAAAAAAATTGCATATATGAACCATTCAATTCAGAATCTAGCATGTAAATGGGTTTTTGGAAAAATCTTTACAAATTGCACACTAAAAAACGTTTTCACTTACTGTCTAATGAGGATGAAATGAAAAGTACTACTGACAAGTTCTATGGAAAAAAGTTAGGGAAAAAACCTCATCAAAGAGGGATTGCCTCATGTTGGCGATTTGTCGATGCAAACCGCTCTCCATCCTCACTGAAAACAAGTAAATCACAGAGAATTAAGAGTAGAAGAATGGATTAGTGAAGGCTTGAATATCACAATTTGCAAGCTTGCGAGAGTTTAAATAGTCGGAAAAAAGCACATGAAAATAAACATCTGTATAAGAATGCTTAAATGTTTGAGAAAGTTTCGATTACAAAATCTAAGCAGGATACCAGATTAATTATTTTGGTAAGAAAGATCGCTTTTAATTACAAAACTATGGGCGCGAATTGAATTTTACATCTTAATTTTTTTCTTGGATTTTAAAACATCGGTTACATGAAATGACAAGTTGAGGGCATGCAATGATGCTATGATATCACGTGTAATATAACATGTAGAGAAAAAGAAACTGAAATAGGAATGTCAAGACTGCAATAGAAAGATGTGGGCCCAAATGAATTAGAAAATTTTGAATAACGGGCTCTCTAAGTAAGGCTATAATTGGAAGATGTGGATCCCTGCCCTACTCTCACCATCTGATTTACGTTTGGTATGCTAAATTGGTCTTAGAGCTCTTTCAAGGGAAAATTAGATGGATACCACTTAGATGGTCAAAAATGACCAATTGGTGTCAATACTAAAAGCATCTCCAATAGAAGATTAAATTAATGCCCAAAATTGAAATTTGACATTTGGATAAGAAACTCTCTTTAATATGCTTGATACTATTTTTCTGTGTAAAATATTCAATTTTTAGATAATTCAAGTACTATAGGGTGTATATATATATATATATATTTGTGTACATATATCAAGTCGTAGGTAATTCACATACGGATTCCTTAATGATTCGAACTTTTAATCAAGATTAATTTATCAAGAATGCACAAACAAAGAAGAAATAGGAAAATAATTAGTGAACTAAAGAGCACTTTTACGTACCCAATTAGTTGAGCCGCCACAGAGAAAATGCTGAAACAGGCTTCACTAATCACCCTTCAGCAAATGCTAATTCTTCTTCTTCTCTTTTACAAGGCACTTAAAGTCTGGTTCTCTCAATAGTTCTTCACTCTCCAGCTATACATTCAGTCACATACGTTCAACAAGAGTATTTTTGAGATTGATAAAATGATGGAGAAACTAATTTAGTTTTGACTTGCGTTTGCTATATGTTTTTGTTTTTGTTTTTGGGTTTTTTTTTTTTTTTTTTTTTTTTTTTTGGTAATAAATTAGGACTTCTATTTGAAAATTAGTTTTGTAATGCCCCACTGTGAACGATTAAATCAACAAACATCCTTATAGCCGTATAACCGAATCTCCGAGTAAACAAACCATTTGCATAAGACTATAATTGTAATATGCGAGTAGACTCTTTGAGTAAGAATGCCCAATTCAAACGCAAAAATAGTAATGATCATTGACTCTTTGAATAAGACTGTAATAAGAAGATGTGGGTCTCACTGACGTGTAAAATCCTAAATAACCGATTTTCTGAATAAGACTGTAATAAGAATATATTAGTCAAATTATTGAGATACTTATGGTATATAGCACAAAAAGGGGTGTTGGATTGATTTTTGTATCAAGTTAAAAAGTATTGTAAAAAAAAAAAATGCCATAGAGGTGGGGTCATAATTAAATAAAAAACTATTTTATATATTTTTTTCTTTCTTCCCCCTCTCCCCCCACGCGCAAAACCCTCTATCTCTCTCTCTTTCTGGTCTCTTCAATCTCTCCATTTTCTATATCTCTTTCGCCTACAGTCGTCGCCTCCTCGCAAGATAGAAGATGCCTCTGCAAAATCGGAGCTACCACGATGCCTCAGTATTGGAGCTGTAGCAATCCCGTGATCGGAGCCGTCACGACCTGAGGTCGTGGTTCCAGTGTCAAGATCTGCCGCCATGTGTCTCTCTCTCATTCTATGGCAACAGCGAGATCTCAAATCATCAGGCCATGGCGGTGGTATCAGAGGTCGCTCTTCCGCGAGCTCGTGGAGAGGTCCGGCGACAAACCATTAGATCTGAGCTCGACCGTCAGCTCGGTGGTCGGCCGCCTCCTTGATCTGAGTTCGCCCGCCTTGTTGCGATCCGAGCTGCTCCTCGCGGGACCGAGATGTCCTAATCTGAGGCCAGAGATATGTCTCTTCGTCTGCCTGCGGTCGATCTCCGGCATCAAATTATTATTATTTTTCTGATTATTATTTTGATTTTTTGTGGATATTGTGAGAAATTTTTGGAATTTTGTTCTTCGTGGATTGTTTTGGTTAATTTTTTGTAATTTTAATGAATATGTGGTTTTTTTGTGTTTGTGATGAATTTTTGTAATTTTTTTGTGATGAGGTGATAAATTATGGAATATGTGTTGAATTTGACGGTTTTCAGCCAGAGTCCTATGGGCAAAAGTGGTTACCGGTCGGTTACCAACTGGTAACCTGCCATCGATCAGTAACCAACTGGTTACTCGTTGGTTGAGGTGGTTGCAGATCAGTAACCAAATAGTAATCAGTTAACAACTAGTAACCCGTTAGTAGTTCGTAACCAACTGGTAGTGAGCAATTGGTAATCTACCAGCAACGGTGGTTACCGAACGAAAACCTACCGGCGATTGGTAACCAACTGGTAACCCAAATGGTTATATTATGAATAACAATTTGTAATTATAATTGGTATTTAAAATAAATAGATAAATAAATATTTATGATGTCATATTATGCTATTTCTTTCAAGAGCTTTACCTTGTGTGGCAAAAATCAATCCAAGACATGATTTTGTGGCATTTTTCTAAAGTACCTCAAACTCTGATTGAAGCATCCCAATTATAAAACACAAAAAATCCTAACAACGACTCTCTGAATAAGACTGCAACAAGATGAAGTAGGTCTCACTTACATAAAGTGCTTTTATCCATAGATCAGACCATTGAATTTTGATTCAATACTTAAAATTAAAAGCACGGTAGAAATTTCCTTCTTTTATCATGTTACGAACTTCTTTTTTAAGATGCCAACAAATAAATACGTTCACGTGAAAGTAAATCATCATTGTATTTTTCTTATGCAATACAACATACTTGAGTTTCCTAACATTAATGAAACCCCTTTATAACTTTCAGACACAAAGTAAAGGACATAAAAAGAGAATGGAAATCATAGCTCAATTAAACAAACCAAACCAGGTCTTATTCTTAACAACAGAGATTATCAAAAGACATAATTAATTAGAGAACTCCTAAAGGGGTCTTATCATCATCTGGGTATGACTACAACTCTACAACGCCACTCATTTTTCTTGTTTCGGCTGTTGAGCTGTTTCAGAAGATCCAACTTATCGCAGCATCAAAAATAATGATAACCAAAAGAAATTAATTAATTTAGAATAATTGTTAGATAAAAATGAATACTTGACTGATAATGAATCAAATAAATGTAATAATAATAATAATGGAAGAGTTGGAGACCTGAAAATAAGGTTCAATTCGTCCTCGCAAGTTGTCATGGTCTTTCTTCGGCTGCTCTAGAACAGTCTTACTCCTGCCACCAATGTGTTGTTATTTTCGTCAATACAAAGAAGAGTAAATTATGCATAAAAATAGTAATATTCATAAGTAATTGGCCAAAGTAGTCCCTAGACTCTTTAAAAAGTGACTATTTAGTTCATGTTTTTTTAATTTTGACCGTGGTAGCCCTAAACTCTCATTTTATTGGCAATTAACATCATTTTCGTTTAATTCTATCAAAAATCTCATGGAATGATCACGTGAGAAACACGTTGTGTGCTTTTTGTAGTTGAATTACCATGCTACCCTTGATTGTGAAATTGGGAGTTTTGTTTAGGGTTTTTCAGTTGGATACAAATTTGGGTTTTTTCAAGCAAAAAAAAAAAAAAAAAAAAAACCCCCCAACCAACCAACGTTTTAGAGCTTGCCCTCAAGGTCAATTCCACCACTGGGTATATCAATGACAACCGCTTAGAGAAGAAGGCCTTGGATTTCAAGCCCATGTTGATCATCTGCGGTGGTTTATCCCAGGGACTGAGATTACAAGTGGCTCAGGGCTGTTGCTAATAAGTGTGGCGCGATTTTGCTCTGCGATATGGCTCGCATCAGTGGCCTCATCGCTGCTCAAGTGAATTTTCTGATCTGGGTATTTTTGGTGTCACATCTGTGTGTTTCCAGGTTGCATGTGGTTTTTGGAAGTGTTTGGTGAATAGGGTCTTGTAGATCTGTTGATGGGTTTGTTTCGATCTTGATTTGCTGGATTGTGTCAATCCATTTTTTGGTTTCTTTTATGGGTTCTTATGTGTTTAAGTTTAAAGATATGGGCTTTGAGGATTTGGGGAGGGCTGAACTTTGATAATTTACTTCTCTACTTCTTTGTTCTGCCTATGGGTTTTCTTGAATGTAGTTGAAATAACCTATTTGACCTTCAAAAAGCACAAAATGTACTTCTCACGTGAACATTCCATGAGGTTTTTGACAGAATCAGAAGGAAAGGACGTTAATTGTCAAGAAAATAGGAGTTTAGGGTTATCACAGTAAAAATTAAAAAAATAAGGACCAAATCGTCATCTTTTAAAGAATTCATGGATCATTTTGACCAATTACTCAATATTCATTGTTTACTAACTAAGAAATTAAGGAAAATACTGAATTTTCCCACAGTAGATTATGTAATATAGTAGTAACAAAAATTCCTAAAATCATCGAATTACTAATTAATTTTGTATTGATGCAGCAAGAAATAGAATGAAAAAGTTTAAAGCTTATTTTAATTTGAGTATAATTAGTTAATTAACATCAAAATCACCCTTCAATGTCGCGTTCCTTGATCCCTCATTTCGTTGATTCTTGCCCATACCTGCTTCGCGCCAATGCCGTTCAGATACAAGAGAAGATGATTTGATCACTAATATTGTAAATTTTCAGAGGGATTTATGTAAAGCATCAAACCCAACCTAATATTTTTTTGTCACATTTGATTTTATCAACACTATGTTAGATTTCGAAGTACTGGAAAAGAGTTGAGAGTTTAAACTGGAAATCCAATTTGAAGCGAGAGTTTCAACAAGATTGGTACCGGAAAAGAAATGGTAAGGGGGAAAAAAGTACATTTTGGATTTAGAAAATGGAAATCGTTCGATTTTAATTGGATTATATGGGGTTGAGCCTATGCGTCAAATACAGAGTAAATGTTACAGAATCTAACCATGTTAAATTTATATATAAAATCCAATTGTAACTAACCTCCTCGGCAAAGTTGGGATGGTCTTTGTCCGACAACAGTCGCCCAGAATTTCCTGCAGTTTTAAGAACAATGATTTCTCAATGGACCATTCTGACCTTTACAAAAGAAAAAAATTGCATATACGAACCATTCAATTCAGAATCTTGCATGCAAACTGGTTTTTGGAAAAATCTTAGTAAATTGCACACAAAAAAAGGTTTTCACTTACTAGCTAATGAGGATGAAATGAAAACTACTGATAAGTTCTATGGAAAAAGTTGAGGAAAAAACCTCATCGAAGAGGGATTGCCTCATATTGGCGATTTGTGTCAAATCCCTCTCCAGCCTCGCTGAAAACAAGTAAATCACAGAAAATTCAGAGTAAAAGAATGGATTGGTGCTGGATTGAATCTCACAATTTTCAAGCCTGAGAGAGTTTAAATAGTTGAAAAAAGCATATGAAAATAAACATGTGTAGAATGCTTAAATTGTTATAGAAAATTCAGATTTCAAGGACGCCAGACTGCTTGTTTTGGCAAGAAGGATTGTTTTTAATTACTAAATTGTGGGTGCGAATTGAATTTTACATTTTTTTTTTCTTGGATTTTAAAACTTCGGTTACATGAAATGACAAGTTGAGGTCATGCAAGGATGCTACAATAGCACACGTAATATGACACATAGAGAAAAAGAAAATGAAATAGGAATGTTTGGGTCCGACTATTTGAGGAAGACTGTAATAGGAAGATGTGGGCCATAATGAATTAAAAAATACTAAATACCCGACTCTCTAAGTAAGGCTTTAATAGAAACATGTGTGTCCCACCCTACTCTCACCATCCTATTCACGTTTGGCACGCCAAATTGGTCTCCGAGCTCTTCCAAGGGAAAGTTAGATGGTTAATACTTAGATAGTTAAAATGACCAATTGGTGTCTATACTAAAAGCATCTCCAATAGAAGATTAAGCCTTCGTTTAGTAAGCTAGTTGGAGATGACATTTTTAAGTTGAAATTGGTTAACTTTTAAATAATTAATTATAATTTTTATTGATTTTTCAAAAAAAGATAAAAATTGATATGAAAAATTTGAGTTTCAATTGGAACACTAAACAAAAGCTAAATAAATGTCTCGAAATTGAAATTTGACTTTTGGATAAGAAATCACTCTTTAATATGATACTATTTTTCTGTGCTAAATATTCAGTTTTTGGATAATTCAAGTACTATAGGGTATGGATATATGTATGTTTGTGTACATATGTCAACCTGAAGATAAATCACACACTATCCGATCGCTTAATTCGAACTTTTTAATCAAGAATGCACAAAAAAGAAGAATTAGGAAAATAATTAGTGAACTAAAGAGCACTCCTTATTCGTACCTAATTAGTTGAGTCGTCCACAGAAAAAATGCCAAAACAGTCTTCGCTAATCACCCTTCACCAATGTCAATTCTACTTCTTCTCTTTTTACAGGGCGCTTTCTCTCAAATATAGTTCTTCGCTTTTGAGCTACATGCAGTCACATACATTCATCAAGAGTATTTTTGAGATTGGCAAGATGATGGACAAACTATTTAGTTTTAATTAACTTGCGTTTACTATATGTTTTTGTTTTTTGAATAAACTAGGACTTCTATTTGAAAATTAGTCTCATAATGCCTCACTGTGATCAATTAAATCAACAATCCTAATAACCGAATCTCTGAGTAAACAAACCACCTCTCTGAAGAAGGCTATATAGCAGTGACATGTGATTCAGACTCTTTGAGTGAGAATGTCCAATTAAAACACAAAACTAGTAATGATTGACTCTCTGAGTAAGACTGGAATAACAAGATGTGGATCACTCTAACATGTAAAATCCTAAATAGCCGACTCTCTTTCTGAGTAAGACTATAATAGGAATATACAAGTCAACACTTTGATTAAAGAAGCCCAATTAAAACATCAAAAATCCTAATAACCGACCATCTAAATAAGGCTGCAATAGGATAATGTGGGTCTCACTAACATAAAGTACTATCATTCATAAATTAGACCGTTGAAAATTTTGATTGAATACATAAAAGCACAGTCGAAATTTCCTTCTCTATCATTTTATGAATTTCTTGTTTAAGACGCCAACAAACAACATACTTTCACATGAAAGTAAATTATCATTATATTTAATTTTCCCATGCAATACAACACACTTGAGTTTGCTAACGTTAATGAAACCCCTTGTAAGTTTCAGACACAAAGTAAAGGACATAGAAAGAAAATGGAAATCATATTTACTCCATACAAACAAAGCAATCCAGGCCTTATTCTTAACGACAAATATTACAAAATTAACACATAATTAATTAGAGAACTCCTTATAAAGTCATCATCCGGGTACTACTACAAGCCACTCATTTCCCTTGTTTCAGTTGTTGAGTTATTTCAGAAGATCTAACTTGTCGCAGCATCTGAAATAATGATAACCAAAAAATAATAATTAATTAAGAATAATTATAAGATAAAAATGAATACTTGACTGATAATGAAATATAAATTTTTTTTTTTTTTAAATTCTGGCGAAAGTGAGATAGAGACCTGAAAATAAGGTTCAATTCGTCCTCGGAAGTTGTCATGGTCTTTCTTCAGCTGCTCCAGAACAGTCTTACTCCTGCCACCAATGCGTTGTTATATTCGTCAATACAAAGATGGGTGAATTATGCATGAAAATAGTAACATTGATTGTTTACTGACTAAAAAATAAAATAAAATACTGAATTTTCTCACAGAAGATCGATGTTGTAATATATGTAGTAACAAAAATTCCCAAAATTATCGAATTCATAGTCAATTGGGTATTGATACAGGAAGAAATAGAATAAAAAAGTTTAAAAGCATATTTTAATTTGAGTATAATTAGTTATTTATTAGCATCATAATCACCCTTCAATGTCGCGTTCCTTGAGGCGATCCCTCATTTCGTTGACTGTTGTCCATATCTGCTTCGCGCCAATGCTGTTCATAAGTAAAAAGAAGATGATTTGATCGCAAATATTTTAAATTTGCGGAGGGATTATTTATGTAAAGCATCAAACCCAACCTAACATTTTTTTGTCACATTCGATTCTATCAACACTATATTAGATTTCAAAGTACTAGAAACGAGTACTCGAGAGTTTATACCATGTTTATATAAATTCATTTTTATTCTTTCTAATTGGACTTGGACCATATCAGAATGGATTTTGATTATTTCCTATGGTAGAAGATATTATTCCAATTCAAACAATTAAACATAACAGTTTGTTAAAAGAAAGTAATGAATCAAACAAAAAAATTCTAAATTTTAAGCAAATATCTTGCCAAAATATTTCCACAAATTATGTTGTATACCAGGTTCAACTACACAGTAATTAAATACCAATACAAGCCAACACGTGTATGGGTAAGACATACGTACGTTTAGATTTTGAGCTAAGACAGTTTTAAAAAAAAAAAAACTAAAAAATAGAAAAATTTATACACGTATATGTATTTATGAATTGGCTAAAAATTACCTGGCGCTGCTACCTTTGAGCTTATAGAGGTACCTGTCCAGAACAACAAAATCAAGAGGGGATTTGTCCCTGCATAAACGAACACAAGAAGTTGGTGGTATTATTGTCTTTATTTTCTCAACTATATGACATAGAATTTGAATTCAACACCTCAACTTTTAAATTAATGTGGAATTAGTACTTGACAAAGCATACAACCATGTTTTATCGTCGTTTTAAAAATTACTGCTGAAAAGTTTGATGAGAAGCAATTTGATAAACTCAAAATCAGTACTCACAGTGCCTGTTCAATTGTAACTAGCCGTTCAGCGGAGTCCGCAAAGTACATGGTGACAACCTCCTCGGCAAAGTTCGGATGGTCTTTGTCTGACAACATTTCCAGGGTTTCATAGTAGTCGCCCAGAATTTCCTGCAATTTCAAGAACAATGATTTCTCAATGGACCATTCTAACCTTTACGAAAGAAAAAATTGCATATGAACCATTCAATTCAGAATCTTGCATGCAAACGGTTTTTGGAAGAAAAAAAATCTTTGCAAATTGCACACAAAAAAACGTTTTCACTTACTGTGAATGATGATGAAATGAAAACTACCATTAAGCTCTATGGAAAAAGTTACGGAAAAAATCTCATCGAAGAGGGATTGCCTCATATTGGCGATTTGTTGATTTCGCTCTCTATCCTCGCTGAAAACAAGTAAATCACAGAAAATTCAGAGTAAAAGAATGGATTAGTGAAGGCTTGAATATCACAATTTGTAAGCCTGCGAGAGTTTAAATAGTCGAAAAAAGCATATGAAAATAAACACATGTATAGGAATGCTTAAATTGTTAGAGAAAGTTTAGATTTCGAAATCTAAACAGAATACCAGATTGCTTATTTTGGTAAGAAGGATCGATTTTAACTACAAAACTGTGGGCATGAATTGAATTTTACATCTTAATTTTTTTTTCCCTGGATTTTTAAACATCGGTTACATGAAATGACAAGTTGAGAGCATGCAAGGATACTACGATAACATGCGTAATATGACACATGGAGAAAAAGAAAATGAAATTAATAGGAATGTTTGGGTTAGACTTGCTTAGTAAGACTGTAATAGAAAGGTGTGGGTCCCGCTAAATTAGAAAATTCTAAATAATCAACTCTCTAAGTAAGACTATAATAGAAAGATGTGGATCTCACTCTATTCTCACTATCCAAGTCATGTTTGGCACGCCGAATTGGTGTCAGAGCTATTCCAAGGGGAAGTAGATGTTACCACTTAGATGGTTAAAATGACCAATTGGTGTTTACATGAAAAGCATCTCCTATAGAAAATTAAATTAATATCTCAATGCTAAAAGCATCTATTATGGATTGGTTTTCTTATCCAAATTTGAAAACCAATCTTTAATATGATACTATTTTTCTATGCTAAATATTCAGTTTTTAGATAATTCAAGTACTACAGGGAATGCTATCAATCTGCAGATAATTCACCTACGGATCGATTAATTCATACTATTAATCAAGATTAATTAATCAAGAATGCACAAAAAAGAAGAATTAGGAAAATAATTAGTGAACTAAAGAGCACTCCTACGTACCTAATTAGTTGAGTCGTCTACAAGGAAAATGCTGAAACAGCCTTCCCTAATCACCTTTCACCAATGTTATAATTGTAATTGAAAAAATTACCTAAATAACCACTTTTTTTTATTTATTAACCAACATAACATAAATTCCTCATTCTTAATCATATGACACAGATTTTAGATAACTTAGTTTAATTTTGTGTTATATTGATCTAGTGTTAATTTTTTATATCATGTTGATGCAATATTTAATCTTTAAATTGTATCGTTCAAGTACTCTCCCCATGCTAATTCTACTCTTTACAAGGCACTAAGTCTGGTTTCCTCAATAACTCTTCACTTTCTCAGCTAAATCCAGTCACATGCATTCAACTAGAGTATTTTCGAGATTGATAAAATGATGGAGAAACTTATTTAGTTTTAACTTGCGTGTGCTATATGTTTTTTTTTTTTTTTTTTCTGGTTTTGTTTTGTTTTTTGGTGTTTAGAATAAATTAGGACTTCTATTTTAAGATTAGTTTCGTTATGCCCCAGTGATCAATTAATCAACAAATATTTTAATAACCGACCCTTTGAGTAAACAAACGCATCTCTGAGTAAGTATATAATAATAGTAATTTGAAAGTCAAACTCTTTGAGTAAGAATGCCCAATTAAAACACAAAACTAGTAATAACTGACTCTCTGAGTAAGACTACAATAAGAAGATGTGGATCTCACTGATATTTAAAATTCTAAATAACTGACTTTCTGAGTAAGACTATAATAAGAATATATGAGTGAGACTCCTTGATTAAAGCTGCCCAATTAAAACACCAAAAATCTTAATAGCCGACTCTCTAAATAAGGCTGCAACAAGACGATGTGAGTCTCACTTACATGAAGTGTTCCGATCTATGGATCGGATCATTGAAAATTTTGATTCAACACTTAAAAGCGTGATAGAATTTTATTTTTATCGTTTTATGATTTTTTTTTTTTTTTTAAAGATGCCAACAAACAACATTTCAAGGTAAATTATCATTTTATCGTTCTCATGAAAATACAACAGACTTGAGTTCCTAACGTTAGTGAAACCCCTTATTTTCAAACACAAGTAAAGGACAAAGAAATAAAATAAAAATCATAAGACTCATACAAACAAACCAAACCAGGTCTATTCTTAACAACAGAGATTAAAAAAACACATAATTAACCAGAGAACTCCTAAAGGGGTCTTATCAACATCCGGGTACTACTACAATTCTGCAAAGCCACCTATTTCTCTTGTTTCGGTTGTTGAGCTGTTTCAGAATATCCAACTTGTCGTAGCATCTGAAATAATGATAACCAAAAGAAATTAATAAATTCATAATAATTATAAGTTAAAAATAAATACTTGACTTATAATGAAAAAGAGATTTTCTTTTTTAAAAAAATTATGATGAGATAGATACCTGAAAATAAGGTTCAATTCGTCCTCGGAAGTTGTCATGGTCTTTCTTCAGCTGCTCCAGAACAGTCTTACTCCTGCCACCAATTATGTATGGAATAATAATTTTCATTGTTTACCGACTTAAAAAAAAATTAATACTGAAATTTCCAACAGAAGATGATAGAATACATATAGTAATGAAAATTCCTAAAATTATTGAATACGTAATTAATTGTGTATTGATACAGCAAGAAATCGAATAATAAAGTTTAAAGCTTGTATAAATTTTGGGAGAAATTATCTAAATAACATAAATTTAAAAACTATCGCACCAACATAATACAAAAAAGTAACATTAGACTAATATAATACGAAATTAAACTAAAATAAATCATAGTTTATTTCATGTTGGTCAAGATGAAGGAGTTTGTATTATGTTCGTTAATAGATGAAAAAAAAAAGATGGTTATTTGAGTAATTTTCTCTAAATTTATTTTGAGAATTGTTGGTTAATCAACATCAAAATATACCCTTCAATGTCGCGTTCGTTGAGGCTATCTCTCATTTCGTTGATTGTTGCCCATATCTGTTTCGCGCCAATACTGTTCATATATTAGATATGATGATCTGATTATTAATGTTGCAAATTTGCAGAGGGATTTATGTAAAGCATAAAATCCAATCTTTTTTTTTTTTTTTGTCACGTTCGATTCGATCCAACACTATGTTAGATTTCAAAGTGCATGTTCGGCACAGGGGTTTAAACTGGAAATCCAATTTGAATTAAGAATTTCAACAAGATTGGTGTTTGGAAAAGAAATGGAAGTAAAAAAGAAAAAAGAAAAAAGAGTACTGGTTGGATTTTGAAAAAGGAAAAAGTCCGATTTTAATTGGATTAAATGGGTTTGAGCCTATCAGTTAAATACAGAGTAAATGCTACACCTAATCTAACTATGTTTATGTACAAAATCCATTTTCATTTTAACTAATTTGAATTTAGATGGTATTCGATTGGATTTTAATTATTTCTTATGATAGAAGATATTATTGGATCCAAATAATTAAACATAACAATTTGTTAAAACAAAGTAAATCAAACAAAACAAAATCCTAAATTTTAAACTAATGTGTTGCCAAAATATTTCCACAAAGATATACAACCATTAACTACAAAGTGTAAGACCAATACAAGCCAACAAAAAAAAAATTATGGGCAAGACGCACACGCATACATTTAGATTTTGAGCTAGGACAGTTTTAAAAAACTAAAAATAAATTTTTAAAAAAATATGGATTGGCAAAAAAATTACCTGCCGCTGCTACCTTTGAGCTTATGGAGGTACTTGTCCAGAACAACGAAATTAAGGGGGAGTTTGTCCCTGCGTAAACAGATTCTGAACTATATGACTGAGAATTCGAATTAACACCTCAACTTTTAAATTGATGTAGAATTAACGCTAGACTAAGCATACAATCACGTTTTATCGTGGGTTTTGGAACTCAAAATCAGTACTCACAATGTCTGTTCAATAGTAACTAGCAGTTTAGTGGAGTCCACAAAATACATGATGACAACCTCCTCGGCAAAGTTGGGATGGTTTTTGTCTGACAGCATCTCCAATGTTTTATAGTGGTGGTCCAGCATTTCCTGCAATTTCGAGAACAATGATTTTTCAATGGACCATTCTAACCTTTACAAAATAATTAATATTCAATTTAAAATCTTGCATGCAAACGGGTTTTTGGAAAAATCTTTGCAAATTGCACACAAACACACACACACGCACACACACAAAAGTTTTCATTTACTATGTAATAAAGATGAAATGAAAACTACCAAAAAAGTTCTATGGAAAAAGTTAGGGGAAAAACCTCATCAAAGAGAGATTGCCTTATATTGGTGATTTGTTGATGCAAATCGCTCTCCATCCACACTGAAAACAAGAAATCACAGAAAATCAAGAGTAGAGGAATGGGTTTAGTGAATGCTTGAGTCTCACAATTTGCAGGCTTGCGAGAGTTTAAATAGTTGGGACACGTGTATAAGAATGCTTAAATTTTCGAGACAATTAAAATTTCAAGATCTAAACAGCATACCGGATTGATTGTTTTGGGCTAAAGGATTGCTTTAATTACAAAACTGTGGGCGCAAATTTTTACATGTTAATATTTTATCTTGGATTTCAAAACATCGATTACAAGAAATGACAAGTTGAAGGCATGCAATGATGCTACGATAGCACGTTTAGCGTAATTCAACACACGTAGAAAAAGAAAATGAAAATGAAAATGAACTATTTTAGATGATTTTTGTTTATTTTTTAGCGGAGAGATTTTTTTTCTGTTAACTTTTCTTTCAGATTTTGTTTGGTGACCATAAGGATAGAATATTGCTTCTGATCAATTGGATTTACATTTTGACTCATATGGAGATTGCAGATTCTGATATTAATGATGAATGTTATATCTCATGTTTTTCCTACTATAGTATGTCTTGATTCTAGATCAAAATTCACTTAATTTAGCAGAAAAACTTTTTGAGGATCTAGATTGATATAAACACTTCTGCAAACAAAATAAATCATAATCAAGCTAGCTCATAGGCAACTTTGGCTCCTAATCTAGGAATGAAACTGAAAACACTACCTGCAGAGTGTCTCAAAAGAAGAATCTTCCGAGTCGACAGCAAGGAAGTCGCTCTCAACAAAATCCACCAAAAGATCAAGATTTCCACGGAGTCGGCAACATCTGAAATCTTATTCTGATACCATATTTTAGGGCTTTCGAGATTCATCCTAAACGAAATGATTAGCTTATTTAGAGGAGTTGCTGAATTCTTTTAAACACATTTTTCAGTCAATGTGGGACTTTTGTTCATCAACACAGCCAATTTCTATTGATCACGTGAAGAGCCGTGCCACAAGTTTCTCATCATAGCTTGAAGCTCTGAACTCAAGCCCTTAGGAAGCCGAGACGACACTCATGGCGCAGGTTGTAACAAAATGCAGCTGCACATCATCTCTAAAGGGGTTATGTAGAAATCTTGCAGCTTATCAATTGCTCTCACTCTCGTTTGGAGTAAACCAAAGCACCTAACACATCCAAAAAAATATTGTTTCTATTTTCTATTTATCGTGGTGTTTAACGCAAAATTATATTTCAAAACCTTTTTCCATTTCGCTTAGTATTGAATGATGCTTATAGAACTTCGTCGCACACAAGAGTGGTCCCTCATATTGAAACCATCCACTGTGACAGGCACGGAGCCAATTCATATTCAATGGAGGCTTAAGCCCCCACTCAACTAATTTTTCTTTTTTAACATATATCTACATAAATATGTATTTGATTAAAATTCGTGTTGGCATATATATCCTCACTCAGCAATGAAAATTTGATCTTACAAATCTATTAAACTTTGGTTTACTTGTTAACCCTCACTGATAAAAATTCTCGACTGTGCCACTGCTACGTTATTGTACACAAAATTTGGATTTTATGTGCATAAATGTTAGTGAACAAATCGCTCATTGGAAAATTTTCCTGGTAAAAATATGCTTGACTCTGCAACCATCCCAAACTTCTCTCCATTTTGTAGCTTAAAGAGGATCATATACAGGAAAGAAAAAAAAAACAATATTACAAAAAAAATCATTTACAAGAATCAATCCTGCAAACCATTATCCCCGGGTATTCTCTTCTTCATCAAGGAAATACAATTTTTTCTTTTCTTTTCCCCTCTTGACCAAGCCAATTAAAATTGCGGATTGATCTAGTTTCCCTTTTTTTTTTTTTTTTTTTGCCTTTTTTGTAATAAGATCTGTACATGTTAGAAAAAGGTCACTGAAGGTCGGGTATGGACTTCACTAGATCAATCATGCCTGTTGAGTTAGATTGGTCGGGATTTTCACGTCAGAAGAAGCAGAAAGATTTTTTTTTTTTTTCCCTTTTTCATTCCCAGACCTCCTTTTTCTCATTGCCTTGGCTGGCGTTTTCTCTTAGATTTGAGATCAACAACAACAACAGAAATGTTGTCTGAGCTGTTCCTTCCATATGCAATCTCAGTGAGATTGTCAGCAACAAATTGTGCTGGTGATATCTGATCGTCAGTACTACTATTCAACATGGACCTACGTCGTCTTCTTAGAAGATGACGAGCCACATCTCCGACCTCGTCATTGGTCATGACATCCCAAAGCCCATCACTTGCCAAAATCAAACACTCGTCCTCGTCGGTCCTTGTCGTGAATGTAATCTCTGGCACGGGAATTATCCATGGCCTTAGATACCGATCACCTGAAACATTATCCACTAGTCAATAAGTACCATATGATTGTGTGTGATAGTGAGAAAATTTTCACTTAAACTGCCGAAGAACAGGACGTAAAGTAGTCATACACGAGCTAATTAGTTAGTATATCGTAAGGACCAAGTAACAAACAACTGCTAATCCTACCTCCAAATAAAAACACCAAAGTAAAATCTTAAGCACTAACCAAGCTTGAATTACTATTTGTACGCCAAAGCGAACAATCCCTTCATGATAATCACGGGACTATGGACAAGATTAACCGAACAAGCACGGCCCCTCGTACCCATGGTAGGCTTTTTGACAGTGAGAAAAACAAGAAACTACCAGGACAGAAAATAATTTTGACTTCGCGAAACAAAATGCGGGACAGTGGTGAAAATCATCGCATGGTCATGTTTAAGATCAGTTTGAGAAACTACCAAGATAATGAAGATCATCTCCTCCAGCAAATAGTCTCTGAAATTAAAACAATCATGAGTGATTCATGATTTATAGCATAAACACATGATGAACTAATCAGCTTGATGAATTATAGCGAAACATCAACAAGGTTTTCGATAAACTTGATAGCCAGGTTTCATAACAGGACATCAACAGAGATAGCTATTAAGATCATTAATTCTTCCATTCTCGTTAAAGGCATCTTTCGCCCCCGGTGCGGCTATAAAGACACTGGAAGTAGCTGGCTTATAGCTAGACTAACATAGTTCAAACATTAAACAAGCTTTCTACTAAAGAAAAATCTATCAAACTCAAGGAAGCACTGGAGGCTTCATTAAAGTATCATTATTTGGCTTAGAGTTCCTAGGTTTCCTCATTCTCATCTATGAGAAAACATTCAGAGAACAATGCCTTTCTCATTTACGTTTACAACGGTAAAAGTTCGTATGTTATTTGATTCTCTGGTTACTTAAAGGAAGTCATCAGGCAAAAATAACACTCACTAATCTCGATAGGTAATTAAAATTAACGCTTGCAGAAAACGGAAACATGTTAGCATTTGGATTCTCTAGTAGTTTTTAGTACGAGCATAAAAATTAGTTAGAACTTGACCAAAATTTCTATGCGAGTGAAATAATAAAGATGGCAATGTAGATGAGAATGCAAATGAAATAGAGAATAGAGATGAAACCTATAGCTCTGGACATGGCAAGAACTCCAAAGACTCTAGCGCCATTCCATTTTATGACTTTCCCTCCCTCTCCTTCGATTCTCAGGAGCTCATCTTCTCTATCAGGCTGTAGAAGCAGCAACGACAAAACCATGTTCTTAATCTTTATCAGAAAATAATGTCGATACGTTAAGAAAGAATCTCTCACCATTTAGCAACAGGAAATACTCTGCCAAAATCGTTTGTCTCTCTCCATGGTTTCAAGGCACGTTGAAACGTTTTTAGGCAATTGACTAAGAAATTCTTTTAATTTTTTTTTTCAAACATATAGTTGAGCATTTATATCTATCTACCTAATATTTTACAAAAATGGTAGAAGAGTTTCTAATGTGACCTTCTGATCAACGGTCAACGGGATTGTTTGAGTCCCTCGACAAAGAACTGCCCTGGAATCTCCACAATTTGATGTAATAATCTGGCAACCAGATAGGACCACAACGACTGCTGTTGATCCAACCATCTCCGGTGCAACAGTCACCGTCACGACCTCATTGTCAGCTCTCTCAAAACCAACGGATAATGCGGTTTCCCACCTTCTCTGCCATTCATAAGAGCCAATATTCTCTCGACTCCATTCTTCCGCTATCACTTCATGCATCCTCTCAGCACAGAATTTAGCCACCTATAAATCAAAAAACCAATGTGTTACATAATTGCGTTCAATACCATAGTCAAATTCTCAACATCATTATATGTTGTTACTTCACTTAAGGTTACACAATGATATGGGAGATATGATGCGTCAGGTTATATCATTGACTAAATATAAATACCGTCAGGTTATATCATTGACTAAATATAAATACCGTCTCACGTGATAGTAAGTGATTATATTTTCGTTCATAGATCTAATATTCTGACATTAATTGACGTAATTATTATTTAAATATCTACCAATTAGAGAACAACACAATGATATGGTATGAATTAGTCAAATACCATTTTCTCATATCTTACTTCACAGGTGTCCTAATCTCAGATTAATTTCTTTCTAAGAAAAGAAAAAAGAGCCACTCAGCCAACCGTAGTTAAAGCCATGGATATATATATATATATATATATATATATGTATGTATGCATGTATGTATGTGTTTTTTAATAATGGAAAAGAAACCTACTTCCAGTTTGTTTTGTATAAACTTTGTCAACAAAGCGACTTGCGAAAGTATAAGAGAATTCATTCTAGGTCTACACACATAACAGCTGTATCCTAATAGTGTCAATCCCATTATTGCAATTAGACTCGTAACAACAACATTACCTAACCACTTTTGGGACATTATTACACGTGAAACGAAAACCTCTCATTTGCCTTTTTTTTTTTTTTTTTTAATAAATCTCTGTTTGATAAGTTAATTTGAGATGAAATTTTTAAGCTGAGGTTAATTAACTTTTTAAAAACTAATTATAAATTTTATTGACTTTAAAAAGATAAAAAATTAAGATAAAAAAATATAATTTAATTCAAATTAAACTTGAATATCAAACTGATGTTAAAAATAACGTTAAAGAAAGTAAAAAAAGAAAGATAAAAAAAAGTAAATAAATAAAACGATGCTTTTTTCCTTTTTAGTGTGCCAGGTGGAATCCAGGTGACCACTATGAAAAATTGAAAAAGCTTCTTTGTAGGTGACACGATTACTAGCAGCAGAAATCGCAATCAATTTCTCCCAAGAAAATTTTACAATATGGACCCAATTGGGAACCCACCACCACTGTACATCATCTACACGCAGGCGCACCCAAAGAAGCTGTGGTCCCTGTTCCCTACCCTCATCTTAAATAAAAATTAAGCTTATATTTGATGAATGAATTCAACTCAAATTCAACTTAAAAGTGATAGGTAATGTTGTGATTCAATCCTGTCAATTGAATTCCTAAAAAACATTATTGTGATTCAATCCGGTCAATTGAATTCTAATTTTTCATATAAAAAAAATATATCATAATATTATTAAAAAGATATAAATAAAATAAAAATAAGAAAATACGGGAGTTATATATTTTATCAACAAGACTCGACATTTTTATAAGGCATTGGGATTCAATCTTCCAACAAAAGTTGAACCTGAAATTTTCAACCATCTATACGTGTTTCCTGTGAGCTGATCAATTATTAATGATATTCAAGAAAAGAAAATCATAAACGAAAAAAAAAAAAGTCAGGTTTTCTGAGGCTCCGTCAACCCAGACACGCTGTGACGCATATAATTCCATGGTGGGTCCGATGCCCCAACACTATTGCCACCGTCAACGAAGGCCAGTGGTGATGATGAGTCTGTGACGATCACTACAATGCAAGCCAGTGACGCTAGCAAAGCTCCTTCCCGAATTGCCATTTTGCGTGGCTATTTCAACGACACGTGTCCGTTTACAAGCGGAACCCGCTAAACACTCTTCGTAGGAAAATATAATACTAAAAAGAAAAAAAATAAAGTAAAAATTGTTCATGCTCATCCGTTGGATGAGATCAAGATCCGGATCAAGATTCAGTTAATCCAACGGCTTAGAAGGTACTTGCGTACTAGTCAATTGCCAATAACTAAATTCCAACACCTCCAACATGGACCACTAATCGTACGGACCTAATTATGACTTGCACAACAATATTCTTTTTTTTTTTCCAAAAGAAAAAGATTTTTAAAAACAACTTACCATTTTAATCACGTTTACCTTTAACGTTTCGATTCAGTTTTCACTGAAAGCAATAAATTAAAGTCCGTTTGAAAAGTTATTTAAAGATGATAAAATATTATCTGAATTTCATCATATTAATTTTATATCAAATTTTTTTTTTATATTTTTAAAAATTTTAAATATTATAATTTTATAATTTTTTTAATTCAAATTAAAATAAAATAATTTTTATATTAAAATACTATAATAATAAAAAAAATAGATAAGATCTATCTTATATAATTTTTTTAAATATATTTTAATGTTAATTTTTTTGAAAAATATTTTTATGTTAATTTTATATCATCAAATTTTTTTAAAAAAATTTCTTCAAAATATACCTTTCTAATTCAATATTTAAAACACAATCCACAGATATTTTCAAATATATCCTTAATTTATTAAAGCCTTAAATTCATAATTTCTCAAGATTATTTCCTTTTATTAAAATGGAAGAAGCCACCGCCTTTTTTTGTGGATACGATTTTAATTTTGCTTAATTTTGTCGACTACCAAACCTAATGGTCTTGTTATTTTAAAATTAAAAAAATAGAAATAAAAAAACGGAAGGTACCTGAGAGCCACCATGACCGTCGTAAACGCCGAAGAAATGAACGGGCGAGATTTCACTGGAGGTTCTAGAACCCGGAGCCGTACAACCGCCGACATGATCACACGTCCTCGACATGAATCCCGGGACGACCGCCACCGCATCCTCCATCTCCCTCCGCCTCCCGATCACCGAAGTGAACCCCCAGCTGACTCCCTTGTTGCTCCTCCCGATGCACTTCTGCCTCTCCGTCCCCGTCGTAGTCGTCGTCGTCGTCGGCACCGGCGCAATCATCTCCTCCGCGATTGCGTCGCGGGACGCCGAGGACTCCGGTGGCCTCGGCACCAGAGTTACGGGAATCTCGCCGGAGCTGCTGCTAGTCATGGAGACGTCGCAAGAACTGGTGGTGCTTCTTGAATCCTCGGCGGTGAGCACCGACGAAAGACCCGAACTCGTGGACGCCAATTCCAGGTCCGCCACAACCGAGTCGACTCGCTTGAGTTGCTCGTCCTCCAAGGTTTCGACGTCAGAGCTCGCATTCATCGGGAGAGAAGAGAAGAGAGAGAGAGAGGAGTTGGCGATGGGATAAAATAAGGAGAGAGGAAACAAGCTGCAGGGCGACACGTGTGAGGAGATTTATAGTCGAATGGCACACGCATTGTGAGGACTCAGAAGAAAGAGAGAGAGAAAAGAGGAGGCATTGAATTGATTGATTGATCGCATTGTCGTACTCTTTTCACTTTTCGCTTCACCGCCACGTGTCCTTCTTCCATCTCTCCCCGCCACGATGGTGTCCTTTTTCTCCCCAAAATACCCTCTCACGCCTTTTTCATGAACGAGATAAATCTCCTCTGTGCTTGATCCATTTTTCCTTTCACTGCACCCCACTCGTGTTACATTTTAATTGGTTGAAATCCTTTGTTCGGATTTTTATTCGATGGAGCTTCTGTGCAAACGTGAACTGGTCGGTATAAGATTATTCTGTGTCTAGCTATGACTATGGGGAATCTAGCGGACCCATGAATGGGCCCATGCAATGGTACACCATCTCTGTAACTGCTAGGTGTCGCAATGGAAGGACGTGGGACCCATATTTAGGTAGAATTTGACGGTCTTTTTTTTTTTTTAATAAATTGCAAAAATAAGTGCAAAAGTAATAACTGGCTTGGTTTTTTTCTTCTTTTTTTTTTTTAATAAATTAACTGGATAGTCGAAGCCTATATAACTGCCACATGGCATAGTTGTCGTTCTCTTTCCCGATTAAACAAAAAAGCTACATCAGATGGCCACCACGTTCCTCAGATCAATTGGTTGGCAAAGTTAATGGGGCCCATTTGTTGTTAAAGGGGCTGCGTCGTATCATATAGCCTTCCGGAGAAAAAACAGGTAATCAATTGAATCAAGGACGGAGTTGAGTGGGGCCCACTTCTTGGCTCACGGTGGACACGTGTCGGCGTATGAGAGAGAGGAATTCTCCACGAGTGTTGGATTGCGGTTGGAGTTTAGTGAAGAAAATGACTATCTTAACCTTATTTTTTATGAGTGTGCATAAATATGGCACTGTCAGAAGAATAATGTTGTGATCGCTCTCAATGGAAGAGCGACGCATGGGTGAAAACTTGGCAACCGTTTTTTTTTTTTTTTTTTTTTTTTTTTTGGCCCTTTTACGTGTGTTGTCTGGTAAATGCAATTGTCAAAGTGAAAATTGATTGATCATTATCTTGGTTTTTTAATTTTAGTTTTTTCCGATCTATTTATGAATAGAATCTAAATCAGACATCTAATCTTATGTCAAGTCGTGACTTCTAATTTTTAAAAACATCATACTTTCTTGAATTTATATTTCTACATAGATGACTTATCCATTAATAATTTGTAAAAAAAATAAGTGAAAAGACGGCACATGAGGAGGATTTTAGAATTTTTCTTTATTTTAGCTTCTTTAAAAAAAAATTTTTTTTTTTTGAACCCTCATTTTCCAACTTTCTCTTTGGTTCATCACCACTGTTAAATATTGCTATTGGAGTAAGGGTTCTGCCACCAAAAGTGAGGGTTTATTTTCGAAATGTTTTTTTTTTCATAATTTTGTTTTAAATGATCTTAGAAAATATAATGATTTCAAAATCGTTCTCCACATGAATTTTTTTTTTTTTAAAGTCGAATTTTGGACAAGAGACCTTTAACAAATAACCCTTATTTTTAGTTGTGAAAACTTGATTGATCAGTGTGTCTAGAGACCAAACCTCAACATTAGCCTTTCTTTCACACTACTCCAGCTGTACTCCTTTTTTTTCTTTTTTTCTTTGTTTACTTCGTTGTTTTTAGTCTTTAAGTAACTTCCATGTGTCAGCATTTAATTGAGGAAGAGAGGTGGAGTTAAAGAAGGAAAAATTTATTTTCAACTTTGATCTTATTAGTTTCCATAAAAAAATAAAAAATAAAAATAAAAAAAGTGGTTTTACAAAAACGTCTCTATTGTTCTACAAAAGCATTTCAAGTTCGCATCTTGACAACTGGAAGGAAAAAAAAGAAGTCATATCTAGAGTGATCTTTGTATATTATTCATGAAACATCTAGATATGAACATAAATTGTACTATTATTGAAGCCTTAAATAGCAAAGAGTTATTTAGGGGAATTATTTATATTTCAACCGACAAACTATTATGAAAATGGATCATGTGCATATACCACGCTCCTTTTCCTTGAGTCACCAACCAATTTCAAAAGGGAAACTCAGTAGTGGCAGCAAAAAAGAAACACTTCAGAGGACCAAAAAAACTCTCTTGGGGGGTCTAAATGTAATTTTAATAAAAGAAAAAGTTGCTTGACACCTGGCTTGATTGGTCTACAACAATATTTAATTTTCTATCTTAAGGTAAGTTCCAAGTCCCTTCTTAATGGGTTGGAAGGATATGGGAAATCAGAATCTTATAACTTAAAATAATTGTGAGAGTTCACAAGGGATTAAGATTGTTAATTATCACATTTGCTTTTGCAATTTTAATTATGCGGGAAATTAAGTAATGCTAATTTTGGAAGTTTTGTTTCTAGATCGCCTTGAGTTATGCGCCACGTGTGGAGATTTGATATGAATGTGATGTTCGAAATCTAATATAAGATTTTGCTTGCTTTGGTCTTGCAAATGGCTGTGATGTTTGTAATAAAATAGGGGGCCCACCATAAAAATTCTCTATAAAGAGAAGATCGGCAGCAAACTATGAGTAGAAACCAAAAGGGTCTTTCTTTTTGAATGGAACTAGAACTACCACCACACAGTGAATTAGTGATTTTTATTTTTTATTTTTTTAATAAACAGGTCAGCAAGAAGCTTGATTTGTCAACGGTTGAAATTCTTAACATATATATATTTTTTTCTTTTCTAGAGTTTTATTGTCTGTGGTAGATCTATCAAAAGTTTGGTTTTAATTAAGAAATTAGAGCAAAGCAAAGAGTTTAACGTATTGGCTTCTCAATTCAACTCAACTCTTTTAAGTTTTATGCGGGCTTATTTGAAACAATCGTTAGAATTGGAGTCGAAGTTTTATAGGTTGGGGATGTGTGTTTGGTTAGAGTGTGAATTAAAAATGAATATGATATAAGAAGTAGCATAAAAATTTAAAGTGTGTTTCGGGAAAATATGCAATACAGAATCTTGCTTTGTTCCTGTAGTCAATGTGGATATTTAAGCATAAAAATCATTTCATTTCGATATGAAATGAAAATGTTATATAATTTAAATTTTATGAAAATTTAATAACCTGCTATTGCTTTAATTATTTATCATGAAAACTGCTATTCACTTCTTTCTTTCTTTTAACTGTTAGATTAATTTTTAACGATTTGATATATCAGAGTTTACGTTTTAAATTTACAGAATACGATGCAAAACTATTTTAAATCGTAGTTAAAACAATGATTAATTTTATGAATGTTCCCTTAACTATGTATCCTATTTCATTTTACTTTCTAAATTATCAAAATCATTCATTATACCCCCTAATATACAAAGTCATTCAATTCGTCCCTTCCATCCACTTCCGTTATATATTTAACAGAAATACTAACGTGGCACATTATTAAAGTTTAAACAAATATGTTTTTAGATATAAATTTTGATTATAAAAATAAATACCAATTTATAATATATATATATATATATATAACCTAACTTCTCTAAAATATTTTTTTTTCTCCCTCTCTTTTATCTGGTTTTTATTTTTATTTTTAATTTATTTGTAAATGGATTCTCGTTCTCTGGAAATGGATTAGAGAGTTCATGAAGATAAGGAAAGAAAAAGAACAATAATTATTTAGAGAAAGACATACACGAAGAGAAATAGAGAGAATTTTAGAGAGATGGACAACTTGCTCTTTCTTCGCCTCTCTCTTCACAATCCCACAATACTCCTATCTCTCTCCTCTCTCACTACCCTTTCCTCTCCTCTCTCTCTCCTCCTCCTCCCACCGATTATGGGTATTCATTTTTTTTCCTCCAAAGACGAAGATTATGCTCAATCTAAATTGGGCTTAGAGAGCCTTTACATGTCGGGATTGTGTGGGAGATTGGGGCCTGGGTTGGCTATGGAGGAACTACAACAAGCTTAGGAAATTGCAATTAAGGAGCTATGAAAAGTTAAGAGATTTATGGGTGTAGAGAGAGAGAGAGAGAGAGGGGGAAGGGGGGAGGGAGAGAGAGAAAACACTTTAATTTTATAAAAGTAATTGCTTTTTTCATAAATTAAATTTTAAAACATATTTATCTGTCTTTAATGGTGTACATGTCTAACATTTTCATTAAATATATAAACGGAAATAGACGAAAGGGACAAATTGAATGATTTTATATAATTTATTAAACAAAATAAAATAAGATACATAATAAAATAGGATACATAATCTAATGAAAATTTGTAAAATTAATCCTTAAAATAATAATACTTGTCAATAAGATAAAAGTATCATTCTTACTGTAAGTTTTTCTTAAATTATTTTGCAAAGAATTAAAGGAAAAAAAAAACGTAGATAGGATTTTTCAACTAGAGCTGCGCTTTGCCAACCGCTCTACTCCGAACAATTGTCACGGTAGAGGTTTCAGAAGCGAGGACCGTAAGTTGACGGTTAATTCTTGGGTGATTTGTAAGATTGTCACCTCAAAAAGCACACATCTATTGTGCACTAATTCACACCTTTTTGCAAATGAATGTTCAAGGATATTTGGAGCCTTTTGGAGAGTCCAATATGCCTCTCCAGGAGTGGATAAATTTTGTGGGCTACGCTCACTTGGGCCATGAACGAAGATTTTTGGGAGTATAATCTAATGTTGGAATTGAAATATAGCCCCAAAAAAAATCTAAAATATTTTAAAATAACAAAAAAATCATATCAGTATATTAGTTGCTATGTAATTATATAGCATAACACTTGAAAAAAACTATAATAGTAATTTTTTAAAAATTTAAGAATGAGGGATTCAAACTATGTATCTTGTAATAAAATTAGGTATAAAATTACTGTTAGGTTGTAATATCTGCAACCATGTTATAATAGTAATTATGATACTCTTAAAATATTCCTAACAATTTATTAATTTTCAATTCCACGTGTATCTCACGCCGTGTAATTTTGTTTTGTTTTGAATGAAGAAGTAAATAGCAAAAGGTCCATTACTTCAGTTGTAGGAATTTGACGGGCTACTAAACAGCCAACTTATGTAATAACCGGATTTTGAATATCAAATGTTTATTTAAAATTAAGTTATTGAATAAATTAAATCAAGGTTTTTCAGATTATTTTTTTATTACACCTTGATTCAATATAAAGTTTTCGCTTAGGAAATCCCAAAAATCTATTATCAGGAAGTTAAAAAGTTTGAATAATGTAATGGACATAACATCTAATATCGATTATTTAACCAATTAATATAGTAGATGAGTTCCGCTGCAGCACATTGGTTAATACTCTTGAAAACCCAACAATCTTATTGAAAGAAAAATGATAGATGAGTTGTCATTTTTTGATTGATTGGTATTTAAAACATTGTCATGTCTATTAATTATAAGAGATTTATATCTAATGATAAAAAGATAATAACTCATTATTATATAAGTTAGTTTGAGATTAGAATTGATGTTTCTAATGCTACTCAAAAAGTTTTAAATTAGAATTATTATTTTTACTAACAAGAGCATTTCTCTATGCCTAGCACATTGTTTTAACATTGGGCCTAAGTATTTTCTTTGGGAGAAATTAGCAAATAGCGCATTGTTTCTCCTTCCCCCACGCAATGCCTCCGTCGGATCTCCCCTTCCATGACGTCGCCGCTCGACCCCCCGAACCTCCCCAATGACGACGAGGTCAACGTGAAACTCGACATAATGATCGGATATATATATATATATATATATATTTTGGTTTTAACTATAAATGTAAGTCTGTCTGTGTAGTGAGAAATTGGGGATTAGAGATTTTTTTTTTGTAATTTAATATTTATTTTCTTTAAACTTTATTTATTTATTTTATCATAATCCATCACTAAAGGACCAAAGTCCACAACTGAAGTCCATTATTGATAGCAAAGCAGTAGTTAAAGAGACAAAAGTGGGTTTTTAATCACCTTATGGATGTGGTGACAAGGGTTTAGGATGCTTTTGCTAGGTATCTCTCGTTTGTCCACTTAATGAACAACTGAGAGAAAATGGCGTAAGGACCTGACTATTATCATACCTAGGGGAGTGTCCCTGTATGATGTGACCACCAACTGATTCTTTTCAATTTAAAAAAAAAAAAAGTGGAATTAAATAAAAGTGACGAGAATCAAGAAATCTTCAGAACATGATAAATTTGCATAATACACTCCCAAAATTGACTCCAAGCCTAAATTTTTCAATTTTTACATCTCTAGAATAATAAGTAAGAGATAATCAATATGAACTTAATAATTAATATTTACTTTGTTGGTTTCAGATTTTTGTTTCTTTTTGACCAACAAGAAAATTGAAAATTCCAACAGCGAATGCGTATACGTAAACCCTTATCACAGCTTCAAAGAAGTCAATTCAATTTAAGTTACTTTGACATCAAAAAGAAAAAAATTAATTCAAACACTAGTTTAATCTCCCACCAGCCCCCGGGGCCTGCACAATGCTGAATATAAAGAAAAGTTGTGTGAAAACACTGTTACATATAATTGAGAGCCCAACAAAAGTTATAAAAGGAAGGGATTAAAAAAAAAAAACCAGTAAAAAACTCGTCCTGGCTTTTTGCTTTATATATAAATACATACATACATACACACACACACACACACACACACACACACACAGAGGTCAAGACAGACGGCCACCGTCGTACGAGGAACCAAACCAAAAGTGCAGATTTAGCCTTGTTCATGTTGATCAGATCTCTATAAATAAGTTTTGAGATTATTTGGATTTCTCCATAAAATTACCAAAACTCCAAAATCAATAGAATTCTCTGTCTCTCTTTATAGTTAATTATATGGCTGCTACATCTTCACCATCAAACTGTCCTACTGAGACGTGCTTTGACTTGGACGAGGCTCTCACTGTGCCACAAGATTTTCCTAGCCGTCGGGCCTCGGCGGTGTCGAACATGAGTTTGGTCGTCGACATGCCGACCGTCGTCGTCAATGCAGCCGTCGACGCGTGCTCGGTCTGCACGGAAGGATTCCGACCGGGCGAAGGCGGTAGGCAAGTCCCTTGTGGGCATGTCTACCACCAAGCCTGCATTGCCGAGTGGTCCGTACGTCACAATTCTTGCCCTCTTTGCCGCTGCAAAATCTTCCAAGACAACTAATAATGATGTCTGCATAGAATTTGATAAACATTTACATGGATTTTGACCACTTCTTTTGTTTTTTGTTATTATTATTTTTTAGTGATGATTGTACTAAAAGAAGTGTTTGGTTTTGCTCTCTGTTCTTTACCCTTTTTTGTTTTTTTGTTTTTTTATTTATTTATTTTTTGTATATCCATCTTCTCTGTATTTGATGATCATTAGTTAACTTCAGCAACATTTTTTTTTAATTTTTTTTAAATATGTTGGTGTTTTTTAATTTTTTATCAAATTAAAATAAATAATTTGCAATCTGACGTTTAATCAGCTTGACAAATGACAAATCCCCTAAAAAAAAGATGGATTACGACAAATGTATGACGAGTTATATTGAAACTGTCTATGACTCCCCTATATATATCCCATACCGGCAACAATACATATATATTTATATATATGTATGTATGTATGTATGTATATACTATATACATCTATGGCTTGAATTTGATCCCATATTGGTTTTTTAGCAAAAAAAATTAAAAATATTTGAAATATTTAGTTGTATTTTTTCTGATAGAAAAAGAGATCATTAATGTCATATTGCTTCTATTTCGGTTGTCTATAGAGATTTTGTGGCTCACTAATAAAATGAAAAATGATATGATTTTAATTTTATTTCAAAGATAGACTCAATTCACTTAAATTTTTATAAACCCAACGCCATACAATCCATTGATCAAAGTAAGATTTTCAATTGGGACCAAACGTGAACACACCTTGGAAGGATAATAAAATGACATCTTACTGTAGTACCAATAAGGATCTTAAACTAGGATTTTCATTAATTAGTTGTTTTCCTTCTTCGTTCATTCCCAGATGAAAAAAATTATATGATACGTGGGATATATGAAATAAAAGTCTCTACAGGTATAAGGGCAACCATTTTTGAATCGTTATATATAATTAGAAACTATCAATTCTATATATTTTTTAATTTTAATATAATTTTGATCAGATAAAAAATTATTACAAATTAAGAATCCTACGAAGAAATATGAATAAAACATCGATCTACATAAGCTGCCCACCTGACCCCGAGGCATGCATAATGCTGAATTGCTGATCATATACAAAAAATGTGAAAAAGCAGTCTTATGCAATAAGAGCCACCAATAACAATTTTTTAATTAAAAAAAAAAACTAAAACTAAAACTAAAACAAATCATCAAAAGGCCTCTGCACACCTTTTGCTTAAACCATAAAGCATAACATGGTCAAAAGAGGGGGCCGCGTATATACCCTTTTACAAGGAACCTCGACAAATTGCACTTTAACGATATAATAAAATATAATATACATATATATATATATATATATATGGTACACTTTTTGGCTTGCTTAATTGAACCGTTTGTAGTGTATCTATATGCATTAGGATCCCAATTCATAGATCTGCATATCCACCATTTGAGTCTCTAATAATTATTCTAATAATTACATATCCAATTTGACCTAATTGAGTACATGCGAAAGCGCATATGAATAACATATTATATAAAAGATATAATAATTCAAAGAGAAAATTAAAAAAAGAAAAAAAAAACTATAAAATAAGAAAAAAAATTGAAACTCCGTACAAAACTTTAATAACAAAAATCAAAACGTCTTTACAAAATTTAAAAAAAAATTTAGATTCAACCAAATTAATCAAAGATATAAGTTATTAAATAGATATAAAGAGGATTCTGTATATGTCTGTGTATATATATAATGAGAAACCAAAAAGATAAAAGAAATTAAAAAAAAAAGTATAAAAGCATAAAAGAAAATAAATGTGAAAGAAGAAAAAGAAAAAGATTAAAGAAAGAAAAATGATAAAAACAAAAAAGAGAAGTAAAAAAAAAAAAAACAATGGATTGACACATGTTAAAAGAAACAAGAGTATTATTGACTCTTTTATATATGTTAAGATAAGATATTTATTTGTAAACCGCAATAGTATATTCCTCCAATCTAATTATCTCTGTCAGTGGCTGCTACATATGTCTTCACCATTTAACTGTCACATTGACGATATGCTTTTCTATTTGAACGAGAGTCTCACCCCGCCTCAAGATCGGAGCCGTCGGATACCGGCATCGAACAATTCGGTCATCGGCATGCTGACTGTTGACGTCGCCAACATTGCCGCTCTCGACGGCTGTTCGATTTGCACGGAAGGGTCCGCCTGGGGGAGGGTGGCTAGCAAGTCCCCTTGTGGGCATGTCTACCACCAAGCCTGCATTGCCGAGTGGTCCGTACGTCACAATTCTTGCCCTCTTTGCCGTTGCAAAATATTCCAAGAGGATTGATGGAGTTAGAATTACTTCAATGGAGTGGTCTAAATCGTCTATATATAGGCGTGATTTTGATGAAGTTTAATGAATTAGTATTCCATTTTTGGTATTGATTTTTGTATTTAAAAAAAAAATTTATTTGCAGTAAATATGTAGGAAATTCTATGTGGCCTTATTTTTGTTATTTCACGATGGTTATATTACATACTGGTTGTGTTATTAATTTTATATCGCTTCCAAAGTAGAAAGTACTGCCTTTTCGATGTTTGGTTTAGTTCGCACAATACGACCTAATAAGCGTTAGGAGTCCTATCAATAATAATATCATAATACCAATAATAATAAGATATTTATAACTAAATAGTCTTCTTTTAAAAATTTTTTTTTAATAAATACCGAAATTTTTAAAAATTTATTAAAAAACTCTTTTTTTAAAATGGTTAATCAAATTTTTTTTAAATAATCGATCAGTGATTGACTTACGGTTAATAACTGATTTATCATAATGTAAATCATGAAATTTCATAGTCGATTATTGATTGATCAAATCTGAAAAATGACAACGGCCATTTTCCTAAATAAAAAAAAGTTGGATAATTTAT
Organism: Ficus hirta; assembly: GCA_038430175.1. NCBI lineage: Eukaryota > Viridiplantae > Streptophyta > Magnoliopsida > Rosales > Moraceae > Ficus > Ficus hirta. The sequence goes on from CM076588.1 coordinate 16,887,867, forward strand.
TAGATTAAGTGATTAAAAAAGGTCATCCAGCTTAATTTTCCTAATAATAATAACAATAATATTCTTCGTGATTGTAAACATAGCTTAGTGATAATTTCACATATGAATCCATCATAAATAAAGAGTTCAAATCCCCTTACCTTCAAGTTCAAAAAATAACAATAGTAATAATAACAGTGTGTCTTGATGTCAGGTCTAAAAATGTTAATGGCAAAAAAAAAGAGGGGGGGGGGGGGGATAAATTATAGAAATTCTCACTGAATTTACTCAATATCTTTGTGATGTGCCACTTAAATTTAAAAATGTGTAATTCTATACCCCTTCAGACTTATATATATATATATATATATATATATCAAATTCTTTTCCTACATCAATTCCATCCAAAATTTTGATTTGGTTTTTATGTCAGCAATACCCAATGTACGTATTCGTCCCAATCTATGACTACATATCAAAAAAAGCGAATGTTTGTATAATGCTATTTGTCCATGCCTCCTACAGCATTACATGACGATTTCAACACTCATCACATGAATCTTTTTATTTTTTTTATTTTTTTTTTATTTTTGGGTCTGTTTCAGTGCGATAGCCAACTAATTTACGTATGCAAGTGTAATAAATATTTTTTGTTCATCGTTTTTCTTTTCTTCTTAATTTCGGAAAGTGATTGAGGTTGAGATTTTCCTCCAAACTAACTACTATTAGTTACTTGAGGCATAAAATTGGGTACAAATTGATGAAGTTTTTATCGTAAAAAAATCTTCAACTTTAATGTTTGAAAAAATAGTGCTGTAAAAAAAAAATATACAAATAAATTTACGTCTATATATGCCTAGCATCCAATATCATGCGAGAAAATCTCATCCGCCACTTTTAGAGCTTGACACGTAAATTTTCATCATAGTTTTGGATGAATTAGGGAAAAACATGTATCTTCAACTCTTCACAAAGATCGGAGCTGGTGAAAATATATCTTTTTGAATTTGAACACCTTTTCAAATGATTTGGGCCTAAATGAGCCTTATTACGAAAAAAATTTAATAGTAATTTATTTATTATTTTTTTTTTTTACTTCACTAACTTTTGAAAAACACTCAAATATCAAATACTTTTCATATTTAAGAAAATCCCTACGCTAGTAAACGGTGTAGGGGTGTTGTTCTCCGACAACACCATTATAATAAAGTCAACTGTGTCATTGTTAAAAAAACCCCAATAAATTCAATGGTTCAAAGCTGGCGCTAGGCTTTGGCTACCTAGCTTTTTGCGTCTTCTTCATGGTAACGTATATATGCAGGTCCCTTTGTGGTCTCGCAAACCCACTTGGACAACCAAAACCCCACTTGCATTAACCACTTGATGTCTATGTTCATATACATATATACATATATATATATATATATAATGTTTTCTTCTCAATTATTCATTATCAATGCATATGTATTCGTAATTCTCACTTAAATGCCTCAACTTTGACTCACTACTTGTATTATATTGATTCTAAAACTGCTGTATTATTGGCATTTGGCAAAGGCAGCGCTGGCTAAAGCAATTATATACTCAATGAATTCATGTGGAGTCAACACTCATCCTTTCACAATCTAAATTATATTCCATTTTTATCCACCTTAACATTACTTCCAAGAGCCAGTGTATTTTTCATGGTCTTATATCTTGCAGGTCAATTATTTTACCACTTAAATATGCTTTTTAAATTGACTTCTATTTTTTTAATGGCAAAACTAACCTTATTTTTTTAATTAATGACACTCAATCGATTTAAATCGTCTAAAAGTCATTTACATTATGTCACTTTATTAATTAATAAACTTATATATTTTTGCTGAATAAACCTCAAAATTTTATTACATATTACATAACCAGCTAGATACCTAGATCCGCAAGTGTCCTTACCAAGTTTCTCTACCTTATAAGATTAGACACTGACATACAGTGCGCGAGAGACGACTTCTCTGCCTCAATTTAATACACCTTTTTGAAAAGAGTTAAAACGAATTATAAGCTTAAATAAAGCACTCCACCGACTCTCTTGCATTTAACTAAGAACGCATTGCCATTTTTTAAGCAAATTTACCAATACTAAACTGTTTATTTTTATTTTATTTTAAACGTACTTTAAATTTGATTTTCATAAACAAACATGGAAGGTGATTGCAGATATAATCTAACGATAATTTCGCACTTGATTTTATCTAAAAATGTAGAGTTCAAATTCCTCATCCACACGTTTAAAAAATTAATAAATAAATAAACAAACAAACATGGAAGGCAATTGTAATTAATGGGTGACACAAATTATGCCGTGATGAATTTAATTGACTTAATTAACATATCAAGTCAAATAATCGCTCATTTTTGTCTCTACTCTCAAGTAATCAAGCATTAATTAATTAAATAACAAAATTCTTATTTTACATTAATTGCAAGTTTTAGTCTATAATCTTTTTGTTACCTGTGAGATACGGTACCATCTTAGTCCCGCATTTTTTATTTATTTGAATTTGAAATGGTGACTATATATATATATTTTTTAATGAAAATATATATGAAACTATCATTAGTTTACCTCTACAACCACATTTAAGTGCTAATTTAATTTCTAACTTTTAGATCAAACAACAATTATAGAGTTTTTCTCTTCAAGTTTAAGACAAAATAGCCGTTTATGGGTAGACGGCTCCATGAGATTAGTTGTCTAAAGATGTTAAAAAAAAAAGATTAATTGTCCAATCAAAAGGGAATTAGGATTTTTTAAAAAAAATGCAATTAGGACTTCAGTTTCAATAAATTCAACGGAGCAAACACTCTAACTACTAAGTAAGACTCAAAAACGAACTAGGACTTCAGTTTCAATAAATCCAACGGAACAACCACCAAAAAAAAAAAAAAAAAAAAAAATTTGTAAGGTGAAAAACGAGTTATGCATATGAGTGTAACTACTAATTAGCATGTGATTGGCACCATGGTTTGAATCACAAATTACAATTCAAGTTTTGTCTTTTTTTGAAAAGTCAACCTCAGTTTTATTATTCATAGTTATATACTGTTATAATTTTGTAACTCAAATTTTAAAAGTCCGTAACTTTGTGTATATAAGTCCAAATGAGATGATTTTTTTTCCCTCAAATTGTGTAGAATTTCAAGACGAACAAAGCAAGCTCCATATTGATATTTTTGTACTAAACACATTTCAAGTTTTTACACTTTTTAACTCCAATAATTCATATATTACACCAAATACATAATTCAATTCAAATTCAAATTCTATCATCCAAACCCTTCACCAAACACATGCTAAGACTAAAAAGGGAATTAGGACTTCAATTTCAATTAATCCAACGGAACAACCACAAGTAAAATTTAAAAAATAAAAGTAGCTGAAGAACGAGTTATGCGTGTAAGTGTAACTACTAATTAAGTCTCGAGTGCCTTATTATGTACATACACATACATACATATGTACATAGGATATAGACAAGTATGGGCCTAGGATATATAGGATTAAATTTTGTCTTGAATCCGGCCGCATCTAGAAATCCAATTAATTGGCAACTTGAAGCAGTCAATTTCATTTTTCTTTATTATTATTATTTTTTAAATTTATCAATCATGCAATCAGGTAACCATCAAATTGCTCTTTTAAAAAAAATAATAAAAATAAAAAAACAATTGGCAAAATTTTTTTTTTTCCTATATATAAATATTTGACTTTTCATCACCTAGCAAGTGTTAATAAACCAAAAGCAAACAGACTATAGTTTCATTTTCCCAAGCTCCCTATAAATTTCTGTGACCCAAGTTTTCCAATATGGCTACCCTAATCTCCGAGTCCAATTTCCGACCGCCGATTTCTCCGATGATCATCGACCGACAGTTCGATCTCGACGAGGTTCTGACTTTGCCAGAGGAGTATTCCACCCCATATGATCATCATCATCATGATCATCAGATCTTAACGGTCTCAGAAGCGTCACAAGATCCTTTGATTGTCGACTGCATGCCCACGGTGACCATATCAACGGTAGACGTTGATTCTTGTGCGGTCTGCATGGAGAGCTTCCACTCCGGCGAGTCCGCCGAGCGAGTGCCGTGCGGCCACGTGTACCACGCCGGTTGCATCGCTACCTGGCTCTCCGTTTGCAAATCTTGCCCCCTCTGCCGCTGCCGCATCTCCGGCGCCGATCAACTTTCTTGCGACACCGGAAAGCAATGAGTATGTTGTTTCAGTGGCTATAATTAATTAGTACTTTTTGTTTTTGTAGAATTAATTAGAATCTGCAACCGTATTGCCGGAGTTTGTATCATGGTAAATTGTGTTTCACACTAACATCAATCAATTGATATGTAACATTTTCGGTTCATTGATATATCTTAGTTATGATAAAAATTTTAAAATATAATATAGCAGATGGTTATATAACGTTACATATAAATTAATCAGTAGTTACAGCTTAAAAAAACAGTTAGATCTGCTGAATTGCTACAATTGTTGGACTAAAAAGCCATTATGTATATATATATTTCCATAGCGTAATACAAACAATTTAGAACTTTTTTTTTTTTTTTTTTTTTTTTTTTTTTTTTTGTGTGTGAAGGGTAACTACTCGCAGTGCATATATGTTTCAGATATATAGAGACGTTTCTTTTTGCTGTGTGTTTGGATTATAAAATGAAAAATGATATTAAGTGAAGATTCAGAATTATAAAGAAAAGTTCAGTGCTTTTGTCATATTATAATGTGCTGGCCGCCTAGGACCCAAAAAAATAGTGCTGGAGACCTTTTAATTATGTGAAGGTTAAGCTGTATCTCTACATTAATTGACAACAAGTTGCACATTTGACAAAACTGGTTGGCTAGCCTATCAGTTGCTTTCCAAATTAATTTAACCTTATTTAATTGTAAGTTATAAATTCCTTGAAAAAAAAAAAAAGAAAATTTCAGTTTTTGGAATTTATACACAAAAATCAAACTTTTAGAATGATGGAGTTGCTATCAAAAGATTGTGACGGCTACTATGTTCGATAAGATCAAACTCAAAATTGAAAAGTAAAAAAGAAAGGAAAGAATAAAATAAAAGACATTGTCCAATATCCACATTTGATTTTTTTTTTTTTTTTTTTCTATATGTGTTTTCTTAGTATAGACATTCAAGAGAAAATTACCAAAAATAATCATATTTTTTTATTTGTTAATTAATATGACACAAATTTTTTATTCTTGATCAATAACATATAAATTTTAGTTAATTTTAATTTAATTTTATATCATGTTAATATAGTGTTAATTTCTTATATTATGTTGATGTAATACTCTTTTAATTTATGTCATTCAGATATTTTTTCCGGCATTTATTAATTTAAATGATACCTCTTAATTTTGAACCTCACACCTAATACCTTGAATCCCTACCTATTGGGACTAGAGAGAAGTTTTCTTCATCTGCACATATACTACAATAGAGAGAACTCTATATGCATTAGCTTTTTATATAGCTTGCCCACGTGAAAAGTTTCTTTCATGTAATATTTGTTTTAGTGTTTTCTAAATTAGGAAGATATTATGGTAGGATACAAAAGAAAAACACGCACATCAATACTGTACACGACTGTTATATACTCAAATTACATCAAAATACACTAGAAAATAAAACTATATACGAATTTAGTAACATTCTTGATAAAGTTTTAGCCATCTAAAATTACACCATACTTTATCCACAGTATTAAAACTGTTACACATAGCATTTTCTTATATGCTATTGACGATTTTCTTCTAAGTAACAAACTTGGATTATCAAAAAGTTCCAAACGTGAGCCTTTAATTTTATATGTTTCTTTTTCAAAAAGAAAATTCCCTTTTTTATTTTTATTTTTTTTAATAAGTAAGAAAATTCCCTTTTACCATCAACTAAACTGAGAATTCCCCTGCCTGCTTCACTGTTAAAACTCAAAAGTTCAAAAGTTCAAATAATATACAAGAAGAGGACAATTAGTCAAGACAATCAAATCACTATCAACTATATAAATTGGTCCATAATTGGTGATCTTATCTTATCTCATTTATTGCCATTTTAGAAAGTTATACCAGTATATACACAAAACGCTATTAAAAACCTTTAATAATGGCATAATATTTATAGAAATGATTCCGATGTAGATGTTGATGATCACTATATAAAGAAAATATTCAATGGATCGGGTATACCACATTATCATGCTTATGTGGTACACCCATCCAACAAAAATTTGACATTTAGATATTTTATCTTTGTAAAATTTTTTGTTGTATGTTTCTCTTTCATAGTGTATATTATCTTAATTAATTAGTAAATCTAAATACCATAAATGTCTCATCCAAATCTTTTTATATTAATCAATTAATTTTTTTAAAAAAATCTTTTGTAAAAAGAAGTTTTTTTAATATACTTGAAACCTCCATATGATGTTTCTTTCTCTTTTTCTTAACATAAACAAAGACTTTACTGTTGGGAATGAGAAAAGTTCTTCATAGAAATAAGCTAAAAATCGAGAGAGAGAATAGAGAGAGAGAAAAAAAAAACCCCTTCATTCACCTATATGTATAACTCACACGACAAGATCCAAAAAAAAAAAAAATTGCTCCTTTTTTTTTTTTTTTTAAATGTAATGAAAACAACTAAGAAAAACCGTCATTCTTAACAAATAATAAATAAATAAATAAAAAGAAAACGAAAACTTCAATATATAGATTTTAAAAGCAAGAATTACCTTTTCGATTTCAAAGTTGATGGTTGTTGATGTATTTGTACATATAGAAATATTTATTTATTGTCTTTCATATATCACCTACATGATCAAGAATTGCTTTTACAGACGATATAGATGAAAATAGTTATATGTGTATTTCTTGATTTTTATTTATTAACTATTTATATGAGAAAATTTTCTCATTCCATACAATGAAGTTTTCATTTGTATTAAAATTAATATAAAACGGTCTTCAAAAAAATTAATATAAGACAATTCCTGAAAAAAATTAAAAAACAAAAAAAAAAAACCTGCAATTCCGTTTTTTATTTTAGAGAAATTTAAATGTATGAAAATTTTATATATAAGTTGATTTTTGTTTAAATAATTAGTTATAGAAGGGATTTAAGTGAGATATTTATGTTGATTAATTTAGATTTACTAATTCAGTGAGTGTATCATATAAGCACAATAACATAGTATATGTGAACTACTGAATAATTTCTCTACTTTATATATGTATAGAAATAAATATATATGAATGCTCACTTTTTTTTTTTTTTTCACTTCTTGTTTTGGCCAACAACTTACCACTTGTAAAAACACTTTGAAGGCAGTTTCCATTCTAGTCTCTTCCTTATCTTTTCAGTGAGAAAAGGAAAGGGAAAAAAAAAAAAATTTTTGGGGACGCCAATGTCTTCTTACTATTTGTGGTTTGATGATTTGTTCTCTATTTTGATTTGGGTCTCTTTTCATGTCTTCTAACCGTAGTACTTCAAATCTCATCTGATTCATTATAACTTTAAAACATCTAATACTAAATAATGGAATTGTCTCATTTAATTTTTTAATCTATTTAACTGTTAAAATCTTACCTGAAAATAACACTACTTTTTTTTTAGTCGTGCTCTAAAGTTACAAATTTAATCCGCCACCTAAACCACTTACTGTCCTCATGTTCCTGTTTCCCTTAGCTCTACAATACGCACACGTGTATATATATGTCCAGTTACATTGCATATCCACTGTTTGAATTTCGAACGCAATTTATAAAATAAAGTATAACATCCATTAATCACAACAATATTAATGTACTATATCCATGAAACAACCCATCTTGGATTCAAAAGAAAAAAAAAAAAGGGGGAAAAAAAATTATTTACGTAAATGTCCAAATTAGAGGTATTGATTTAAAATATGTCTATTTTTCTTTTTATTTACATAAATGTCTAAAAGAATAATTATAAAGACAATTTTACATTTCATAAGGTATGGAGAATTAACAAATAAAAAAATTACGAAAAAGGAAACAAAGAAAAGAAAAAAAAAATGAATCTAAGATGTTTACCAGATAGGGCTAAAATTGATTTAATGAAATTACAAAAGGAATTGATAAAAAAGAAAATTTCAAAATTTTTTTGATTTATTATAAAGAAGGTGTAAATATTCATAATGAACTAAAAAAAAAAGAGAATATTTTCTCAAAATCAGATTTCACATTAATGAAAAAAAGCTACATAAAGAAAAAAAATCTCAAAAAAATATTTCATATAATAAATCTGTCTTTATCATAAAGATATATTCGATTTTATTTCTACTAATTTATATAAATAATAATTTTTTTCATAAATTATTTGATTCCATTTATTGTATTATTCTCAATTTATTTGGTTAAGATATAAATGACAACCTTTTGATTTATAGTGGATTACATAAACAAATAGGTTCTTTTCATAAAGAATTTATTGGTTTTTTATTTGAAAAGTATGAATATTCATCACCTTTATCGTTTATATTTTGTGTTGTATTTATTATTTAGTATGAACCATCATCTTTATAGTAAATATTTTATATTTATTATAATTACTTTGATATTTATAACTAATTTTGGTTTATTAAAAGTAATTCACATTTATCAACAAAAAATTCTTATCATTAAAATAAAAAAACAAAAAAAGGAAAATAAAAGAATATGTATAAAAATAAAATGATGTCAATTATAATAAAAGACCAAAATAGGTATCACATATATTTATTTCTTAAAAAATAAACATATATATAATATTAAAAAAATAGATATATTTTAAAATAATACTCTAAAAATAGATTTTTTTTGTGTAATTATTTCAAAAAAAAAAAAAAAGTACAACTTAGATATATTGTTATGTATTTGGGCCCAGACAAAAAAAAACCTTCTTTAGTCCATTACTCTCCAAGTGGCAGTTGGGCGCTGTTCTGTAAGACTAGGGCATATATACATATATGTCATATATTTGGGCCCATACAAAAGGATGAACAAGGAAGGACAGGGTCCGTAAAATTGGGCATGAGGTGAGCTAGTTTATGCTAAACCACTGCTTGCGTTAATTGACGGGGGTGATTCGCATGAGTGCCCCTAAAAAGCACATCTCTAAATTATTATTCTGGTTATAATAGTTTTTTTTTTTGTTCTAATTAGATAAATACATAGAGTCAACAATCTAAATAAGCATTAGAAGATGACAAAAAAAACATAAACATATCTATTTAAGAAAATACTGTTTTCACAGTTTTCTCTTAGCAACTATGTCCACATTGCCCTTTAATATTGCTAAAATGTCATAATGGTAGATTCAACATGACAAAGTTGTCAAGTCCAAACAGGGTAAAAACAAGACATGGTCGGTTTATACTTGTGTCAAATTAGAGTGGGAACTCGTGTTGTTATTTAATAGTAGCTCTTGTTCATAGTTGATCTACAATATGTGCAGCAACGTGGTTAGAAGTACAACTTAACAGTAATTTTACACGTGATTTGAAAAGTTAGATCTTTAAGAGCCAGGAATATTTTTCTTTTCCAATGGTGGTACTATAAAAAGTACGATATGGTATTTTGTTGAATAAAAACATTATAATATACTCTAATTATTAAATGGAGGTGCGACTATAATTTCTGTTATAAAACTCAAAGGATAATTATGTATTTAAATCAATGAATGGGGGAAACGATTTTAATCTTTCTTAAATTATGGGGGGACAATTAAAATTCTGAAAAAAGCCACAAAAAAAAAAAAAAAAAAGGAACGATATTCAGGATACAATGTGGCTTCTTCACAAGTTCAAGTATTGAAAAAGACAAATTAGTTTGTCTTGAAAGTAGAATTGGTCTTGCAACCCACAAATAAATAAATAAATAAATAAATAAAAGGGAACTTGGTCACAGTGATTGGCTGTAGCGATATTTAGATGATACAAGGGAGCGGCAAAAATGTCAGCACATTATAGAAAGAACAGTAACCAGACCCTCCTTTTTAATATGTAGTAATAATTCTATTGTTTTTGTGATGTGTTGTAGCTTTTAAGCATGATAAGAAAATGCAAAGTTTATTTAAATGAGAACTTATTTCGCTTAAACTTTGATGTAGCAAAATTAAATTAGAGAGGGCTACAAATGCCTTAATCTGGATACAGACCACCTATTAATGCTCATGGTATCTGGACTTGCTATCATACTAGAGTGACCTGCAAAACAAGGAATCACCGGTGTCCTCCTAATACTCTTTGATGTTTAAGTTAGTATATGATTCTGATTATTAGCAAGCATATAGGAATTGTTCGTACCTCCGAACGTGAAATGCTCAACATTTGTTAGCATATTGTAGCTACGGGTGGTATCCATATACCCAACATATTAGGGAAACCATTACGGGAACCGGATTGATCTGTTATGCAAAGATTGTAAAGGTAGATGTAGTTCAGAAAGGTTATCCCCTGACTGGCCCGGTTCTGCTTGGAAATAGGTCTACTCGGCCAACCCGGTCGGTTAGTTGAGTAAGTGAGACTTGCATGGATGTCACAACCAGAACATTGATATCGGGATGATATCGGATGGTCGGGATGAGGTGTTCTGCTATACCGACCATCTCTCAACAAGTATCCTGAAAAATATTACGATTGTCATTATGATAAAACAAATCATATATATTGACCATGGCAAAAATATTGTTTCAAGACCAAAGTTGTGGAAAAACTTTCTCGTTTCACTTAGAGCTCCAGATGACATTGTTTTAACTGAGATTTTGAACAACAATATTAATTTATTTCTAAAATTGCATACCCGACTCCTCCAAGGAAGAGACCAAAAGAAAAGTCAAAAAGGGGGTATGCAATGTAATTTTTCTTTTCTAGAAAGATCTTTAAAACTTCGTTATTTAATTGATATCAGTTGTCTTCTCTCATATTATTCATTAAAAAAAATTACATTTTCTTTCGGAAGCTAAGCCTGATTTTGGCAAATTCAAATATCCGATATTACTTACTATTTGCAAGTCTACTTGTTCACCTTGTAAACTAGAAATGTCTCAATCAAGACAATATATACTACAAAGTATACACCTCCAATAATAATAATAATCCTTTAAATAAGCTAAATAAAAGCAAGTGAGACTGAAAGCATGTGAAAGATGGAAGGGAAAATTCATTAAAAAATCCAAAACGAGTAATTAAGCCTTTGACGAGTTACAATACGTCTATGACCAAAACAAGCCCTATGGCTTTGTTTGAGATTTTAGTTTAACTTAAACTAAATCGTACTTTTTTATTTCATTTTTTTTTCTAAAAAGTCAGTAAAATTTATAACTAGTTTTTAAAAAATCAATCATTCTAACTTAAAAATTTCATCTTCAACCAGCGACCTAAATGCAAACTAAGACAACGAGCATACTAAATCCATGCGCATTTTAGTGGTCAGCTCATGATCACTTTCCAAACTTGTTTACTTGTCTTGTGAGGAGTGACTTGTGAGCCCATGCAAGTTCTTGACCAAGTGACCGTGACAGCCTGGTCTCTGTTCAACAAAGGCGTCTCAGTACTGCTGTTCACACGTTCAAGTCATGTACTGTTCTTTTCAGGAAAATTTTAATTAAATGCCATCTTCACACATTACGTCTAGAATATGCACGTAGATCTTTCTTGCGGCCAAACAGTACTTAATTAGTGCTCCCAAATCCTAAATAATTAAGAAAAGAAAAATGATTTAATACTCCATCTACTTGTTTCTCACTCAATGAAATTTGAAAGCAAAGATTTTTAGCATATTTATAATCATAACGTAAGAATAGAGAACTCATATTAGTGTTGCAGGAGTGGAATTCATGAAAACAACAATAAGTAAAACAAATGTCAAGCGGGAGAGAACGTGACTACTTATTTTAAAAAGAAAATGAAAAGAAAAACACCCAAAACACTTATGTATATTTAGTCGAACTATCAATTTTTTTTAAATACAAATACTCAAAAACATTCTATGTATTTGTAAAATCAGTCACAAAATACCCATAAAATAATTATATAAAATATCAAGATTATGTATGCATTTGGAATAAAGGTCTAAACTAAAGTTTTTGGCTGGATTTTTGTACTTTTCTAAAAAATCAACAAAAATTGTAATTAAATTTTTAAACAGTCAACCAATTCCAACTCAAATTTTCATTTCAAACCTTTGTTTCAAACGCAAGATGCATCTTTCAATCTATCTTAAATGTTATTTTAAATATGATTTGACTAAAAAAATTAAAATGATCAAAACAATTCTATCAATTAAAATAATATTTCAATTATTTTATTTTTAAGTTTTAAAAATTGATTTTAGATAATTTAGTTTACTATTGTTTTAAATTGTATTTAATAAAGGTCAAGAATAATAAACTTGGTATTTTAAAAAAAAATTAGGATTTGATATACCGGTTTAGAATGAAATTTTTAAAATTGAGTTAGTGAACTTTTTAAAAATTAATTAAAATTTTTATTGATTTTTTAAAAAAAAGATAAAAATTGAGTTTGAATTTTTGGGTACATAAGATGTTTGGTGTCATTTAAAGGGACAAAAGTGGTATCAAACTTCATTTGGGTTGTGCAGTTTACAAGTAAGAAAAATTGTATATAGCGGCATATTTGTCCCAATGTATATAATCATTCTCCGTTGACCAATGACCATCACATCCTAACATACACAGTGGAAACTCTGGGACTAAATTTCCACAGCATTTATTTGCTGCGAAATTACTAACAATGAATATCAACTGATCTCTCTCTCTCTCTCTCCCTCTCTCTCCCCTTCCAAATGACTAAAACGATCAAAAAATCTCTGATCCAATTCCAAAGCTTTCTCTTCCTCGTATTCCATATCAATCATGGAGTACTCTCCCAATCACTCCAGGAACAAGAACGCTCAGTCCTGCTTAAGCTAAAGCAGAGCTGGGGAAACCTGCCCTTCATGAGTGGCTGGACTTCATCGAACAATTCCCATTGTTCTTGGCCTGGAATCACCTGCACAAACGGCTCCGTCACCGAGCTGTCACTCTACGATATCAACATCACAGGACCAGTCCCGGACTTCATCTGTGACCTCAAGAATCTCACAGCCATTGATCTTGATTACAATTACATCCCCGGAGAATTTCCAAGAGCTCTGTTCAACTGTTCAAAGCTACAATATCTAGATCTCTCCAATAACTTCTTCGTCGGAAGGCTTCCCGATGACACTGACAAACTGGCTCAGCTTCAGAGTCTTGTCCTCGGAGGCAACAATTTCACAGGAGATATCCCACCAGCCATTGGGAAGCTGCAGGAACTGAAGGTTCTGAGCATGGGAGGCAACCATTTTAACGGCTCTTTGCCACCAGAAATCGGTAACTTGTCGAATCTCGAATATTTGCGGTTATCCAATAACAATCTACTTGCGCCATCAACGCTGCCTTCCAATTATACCAAGTTGAAGAAGTTGACAACACTATGGATTTTCAATTCAAACTTGATTGGGGAGATACCTCCGAGTATCGGAGACTTGGAAGCGATGGAATGGTTGGATTTATCCCAAAATGACTTGCACGGGAAAATCCCAGACGGTTTGTTCGTGCTGAAGAATTTGAGCCAACTTCTACTTGATAGAAACAAACTGTCTGGAGAGATTCCGCAAGTGGTTGATGCTCCGAGCTTGGAGTTACTTGATCTTGCGGAGAACAACTTAACCGGGAGCATACCAGAACACTTTGCGAAGCTTACCAGTTTGAGAGGCTTGGCTTTGTTTTCCAATCAAATATCGGGCAGTATTCCGGAAGGAATTGGCAGATTACCAGGCTTGGTGGATTTCTTAGTTTCAGACAACATGCTTTCAGGGAATATTCCTGTTAGCCTGTGGACATCCTTGAACATGACTAATTTGAAGCTAAGCAACAACTCGTTTACCGGTGTACTTCCCAAGAAGTTTGGTGGAAATCTTTGGCTACTGGATATCCGTAACAACAGGCTTTCAGGTAAGATTCCAATTGGGGTTTCTTCCTTGAAGAATCTGAAGGTATTTCGGGCTAGTAATAACCTCTTGACAGGAACCATTCCTCATGAATTGTTTACTCTTCCTCGTTTAATTCAACTTTTTCTCAATAAGAACCAACTCAAAGGTGATCTACCATCAAATGTAGAGTCATTGAAGTCCATATATACTCTAGACCTGAGTCGGAACCAACTCACTGGACAAGTTTTAGAAAAACTTGCTATCTTACCTATTCTTTCATACTTGGACCTCTCAGAAAACAAATTTTCTGGCAAAATTCCATCCCAACTTGGTTATTTAGTGCTTGATTATTTAAATCTTTCTTCAAATAACTTCGCTGGGGTAATCCCACTTGAATTTGCGAACACTGCATATTCCAACAGCTTCTTGAACAATCCAAGTCTTTGTACGAGTAACAGAGTCTTAAAACTAAAGCCTTGCAACCCCAAATCCCAAGACCTGAAATTTACTTCAACCCAACTTTTTGCTTTCATCATATCAGCATGTGTGGCAGTCCTTTTGCTGGCTCTGTCCTTTGTATTCTTCGTAATTACCCGAGGTCACCGAAGGAAGCCACAAGTGGATTTGCAATGGCGGCTCACCACCTTCCAGAGGTTGAATTTCACAGAATCAAACGTTCTTCCGGGTTTGAACGATCATAACTTGATCGGAAGCGGCGGTTCGGGAATAGTTTATCGTATTCCCGTTAATGATCAAGGCGACATTGTTGCTGTAAAAAGAATATGGAACAACAGGAAGGTAGAACACAGACTCGAGCAAGAATTCCTTTCGGAAGTCAAGATATTGAGCTCAATCCAACACGCCAACATAGTGAAACTCTTACGTTGTATTTCAAGTGAGAGTTCAAAACTCCTCGTCTACGAGTACCTTGAAAATCAAAGCCTAGACAGATGGCTGCACAACAAAAGCAGGCAAACTACGGTCTCAGCTCCTGATTCTGCACATCAAATCGTGCTCAACTGGCCTAAGAGGTTACGAGTCGCGGTGGGGGCTGCTCGGGGCCTCTGCTATATGCACCATGATTGCTTGCCACCAGTTCTTCATAGAGACATCAAGTCAAGCAACATTTTGCTGGACTCCAATTTCAATCCAAAAATCGCCGATTTCGGTCTAGCCAAGATGTAAACCAAGCAAGGAGAACTTGCCACAATGTCATCCATAGCTGGTACATTTGGCTACATTGCTCCAGGTAAACTACTTTCTTTCATTCTTTCTTTTTCTACTAGAGGACATTTGTGTCATATTGTTTTATTTTATTCGTGAACTTTAAAAACTCTCATTTCGTCCTTTAAATTTTTAATTAAATCCTCTCCCAACTAAAATTTCAATTAAAAACAGATGGATTAAAAGAGGATTAAGCGCAGTCATGTGATTTTTTTCTATTTATTTTTAATAATTATTATATCATAAGACATTTTACGAGACTAAGTATGTGTTTGGTACAAGATAGTTTTAATTTTTATTGACTTTTTAAAAAAAGATAAAAACTGAAATGAAAACTTTTGGTTTGGACCTTGAAACCAAATGCATCCTAATTCCCCCCTTTTTTTTTCCGTACGTTTTTAACCAAAATTCTAGTAAAAAAAGATTAAGTAGGATTGATTCAAAATTCACAGCGTAAAGTGAGAGTTTTTCAAATTAAGGGAGCAAAATGAAAGTGACTCTAAATTTCAACGTGCTTATATGAAAATAATCTTAAAATGAAAGTGATCACACTACTGTAATTTTGCATTTTCTTCTTACAAAACTAAAAAAGTACTTCATAAGAGGTTATGAGTCGCGGTGGGGGCTGGTCGGGGCCTCTGCTATATGCACCATGATTGCTTGCCACCAGTTCTTCATAGAGACATCAAGTCAAGCAACATTTTGCTGGACTCCAATTTCAATCCAAAAATCGCCGATTTCGGTCTAGCCAAGATGTAAACCAAGCAAGGAGAACTTGCCACAATGTCATCAATAGCTGGTACATTTTGTTACATTGCTCCAGGTAAACTACTTTCTTTCATTCTTTCTTTTTGTATTAAAGGACATTAATATAATGTTTTTTTTTGCCCCTAAACTTTAAAACTCGCATTTCGCCCTTTGGATTTCGAATTAATCCTCCTTTTCTATTAGAATTTCAATTAGAAATAGACAGAATGCAAGAGGATTAAACATAATCATGTGATTTTTTTAATAGTAATTATAACATAAGACATTTCATGAGACTAATTTCCTTTTTTTCCGTTTGTTTTTAGCCAAATTTCTAATAAAAAAGATCAAGTAAGATTGATTCAAAATTCCCAGGTTAAAGTGGGAGTTTTCCAAATTAAGGGAGTCAAATGAAAGTAACTCTAAATTTCGAGGGGCGGATAGGAAAATAATCTTAAAATGATAGTGGTCACACTACTGCCATTTTACATTTTCTTCTTAAAAAACTAAAAAAGTACTTCATAACATGAAAGCGCAGGGTACGCCCGTACAACAAGAGTGAGCGACAAGATCGACGTCTACAGTGTCGGGGTTGTCCTCTTAGAGTTGGTGACCGGAAGAAAAGTGAACCACGGCTACAAGTACACTTCGCTGGCCGGGTGGGCGTGGCGTCACCTACAAGAAGCGAAGCCCATAGTAGAAGCACTGGATGAGGAGATAAAGGAAGAGAGTAATGTGGAAGAAATGAGCAGCGTTTTCAAGCTGGGAATAATCTGTACAGGTCTTACAGTCTTGCTCCGTTGCAGCCGTATCAATTTACCGTAATATATTCAACACAGTAATGCTTCTATTCTCTCCCCCCGATGAAATTTTAGTGTGTTATGGCAATTTGCTAACAATTTCTACACCCTTGTTTAGTACGAACTTGAAACCAAAATATGAAAATAAAATTATGAAATAATAAGTACTTCATTTTTTATTTTTTTATTTTTTGATGTGGGTTGTAAAACAGGGAATACTTCTGTATTCATCACCATCAAGTCTTAACATTAATTGATAATCATAAAAAATATAATTTACCATTTTAATGTTGGATATTTATACTTAACTACCTGGAAGGGCTTGTAGATAGTTTAAAGGTATTCCGGTTATCACTTAACTACACAACCAAATTATGTTGAGATTGAGTGGTTTTGTTGATTGGTTAGGTGAGATTGGATTGCTAGAACCTTGTTTGTTTGTGTTATTTATTTATTTATCTTTGTTTTATCAATTTAGTTTATTTTATTTATTTTAATTTATATTTTTTTAATTTTTTCAATTGGGTGTTCGAATAATTCTGATAAATTTTAGTAATTAACTTAAAATTAAACATAATTCTCATGAGATCGATAACTTACCTATCACTCTATTAATTTGTGCGACTCATATACTTACAAGTGAAATTTTGCAGTCATTATGAAAAAGAAATCATATATTGACCATCGTGTAAATATTGAATACTGTTTCAATACCAAAGTTGTGGAAAAATTTTACGGTGGCACTAAGAACTCCAATGACATTGTTTGAACCAAGATTTTGAACAACAAACAAAATATTTATATATATATACATATATATATATATATTTTCCTAAAATTGCATTCCCGACTCCTACAAACAGCAAGACCACAGGAAAAGTCAAAAGGGGGTAAGCAAAAAAAAAAAAAAAATATATATATATATATTAAATTCTCTAAATTTTATTATTTAATTGATATCAATTGTCCTCTCTCCTATTATTCATAGAAAAAATTAAATTTTCTTTCAGTAGCTAAGCCTTTGGCAAATTCAAATGTCCAATAATACTTATTATTTATAAGTCCAATTGTTCACCTTATGGAAAATGAAATGTCTCACTCAAAACAATACTACAATGTATACACCTCCAATAATCCTTCAAATAAGCTAAATTAAACAATAAACCATAATCAATCAATCATACAACCTCATCTAAATACACAAATACACATTCATACCTTTTTCCGTTAACACCCATCAACCAACACAAAATAACCATCAAGAACTTGCTTAACCTCTCAAGAAATCCCAAAATACACATATTAAAGGAAAAGAAGAACTCATACCTTAAAAAATCTTTAACTTTGGCTCCAAGGATTGAAAAATATCAAGGAATTAAGAGGGGAGGTTTGGTGGCTAGTCTATGGAGGCTTTTCTGTAATGTTCTCGAATGTGAGAGGAAGGGAGAGAGAAAAAGACTGGCGATAGAAAGGGTAGATGACTTATAATGCGTATAAGAGAAAATGAGATTAATTTTGGGATTAATTGGTAATTAATTTTAGACTAAATTTTATTTCTAAATAAAAGGATTTAGTAGTGGCCCCGTCATTTGCCGTTTTGTAACATCGTGCAGGCAGGATTTACACTCCCCTGAGTTGGTAAGGGATTCGAACCTCTTACCTCCCAGTTGGTGACATCTTTAAGGTTATCTCTTATGTCAACTCATCCACCCCTGTGTGGGCAGACGTAATTGGCTTTTAAATAGGTGGGTGATGGCTTTCATTAGCAAGTGAAAGAAAATGAAATAATTACACAAAAATTCTATTTTTAGAACCGCATTTTAAAATATGTCCATTTTTTTTATATAATATTATATGAATGTCCATTTTCAAATAAACAACCGCTTGTGCTATCTATTTTGTTATTTTATCACATTTAACATTATTTTTCCTCATTAGATTCATTATTTTTTTTTCCTTATTTTTCATCATATTTGTATTTTTATCTTATTGATTACTTTTTATTACAGTGATTGCTTATTGTATGATTTTTCTTAAGTATGGTTTAGGTTTCTCAGAAATAATTTCTTTAAGTAATTTATGATAATTGTTACTTTATTATGATAATTTATTTTTATATTATTATTGGTATTGTTTTAATAATAAGTTTCCAAAGCTTTTTTTTTTTTTTTTGATAAAGAGATAGTTTCTAAAGTTTAAATGTTATATGAAATTGTTTATTTGTTTATGGTAATTACTAGATCATTATGATACTTTAAATTTGCTATGTTTTTTTTTTCTTTACGATATTACTATATCATTATGCTGTTCTTTCGTCATGACAATTAGCATATCATTATGTTGTATTTTTTAGGTTTTAAAATACCTAATATTTCTTTACAATGTGATTTTTTTAAATATATTCGTAGTGAATTTATCTTAATGATCAATTATTTATCCTAAAGAATATGTTTTTCATATGTCATACAATTAATATATGTTATGGTTTTTTTTTCTTTATAATAAATCAAGTAAAATGATCTTTTTTTTTTCTTTTTATAAAAGATTTTTTTAATCTGAAATGTTTTAGAGATTTTTTCTTTCCTTTTTTTAATCAATTTTTTATTTATTTATTTTCAATTCTTGATGGAAGGGTAATGTGGACTTTATAAGTATCAATTTAGACATTCATGTAAATAAAAGAAAAAATGACTTTTTTTAAATCATAATCTTCAATTTAGACATTTATGTAAATAAACCTAAGAAAAATGAAAAAGTTTGCTCAACTTCTAAAATTTGGCAACTATTTTTGCACATAGTAAACTGATTGGTGACTGCCATGTATCTGGATAGTATACTGATCATAACTTCTTACTCTGATATCGGATTTACGCAAATGAGTAGGTGTTGGAAAGCTTATTAAAAGCTTTACTCTTTTTTGTGAAATGAAGAAATAATTTTCGACATGGAGAGGTATAAAATTGAGTTGGAATTAACGTCATAGAAATAAATCTTTTTTCTAAAAAGGAAAGATTAAGGAAAACTTAGAAATTTCTTTAAAAACTTAATTTCTTTCTTTATAAGATAAAATATATCATGTCATGTTCATATCATCATTCATCAAATCCTCAAACCAAAACATCAAATTACATAAAATTTTCATTAATGACTTGAACTTGTTCTTGCACATCGAATGTTCATCGCGTTCACCAGTCGAAAATAACTCTACATAATATTAGAATTAACTAAATAGAACATCATCACGCTACCCATGTTATTTCTAATGTCAAATTTGTAACACTATGATTAGTTAAAATTTGGGACGCTACACCTTTTGAAGAATATGGATTAAGTCTTTTTCATTGCATTGGTGGGTTCAAGATTTCCCAAGTGATGAAGAAGATTGAGAGGGTGATACCAATAATCTTCTTCTTCTTCTTCTTCTTCTTTCTTTCTTTCCCCACACCACAACCCCGCCCCCCCCCCCCCCCCCCCCCCCCCCCCCCCCTCTTCTCTCTCTCTCGAGAAGGAAAAAAATTCCATTTACATGGTTTGCTCTACTCTTTTCCTTTAAACAAAAAGGGTACTATTTGTCTACGTTGCTGCTATCAGCAACATAATGTGATAATTGGTAGGATTCAACATGACATAGTTGTTAATTTCAAAAAGGGTAAAAAAAAAAAAAAAAAAACGCGCACACGCACACACACGACATGGTAATTATTTATACTTGTATCAAATAAGAGTGTCTACTAACATTATTTTGTACTGCCCTTAACAGTTGTCTTTGAAGGAGACAACAGTGGAATTTGGTCATACAGACACTGGTTATTTGCTAGTAGCAATTTAGTCATTATTTCTATCGTTTTTGTGATGTGCATGTTAACTTTTGAGCATATAGTGAAAAAATGTATTTCCATGAGAATTATTTAGTTTAAACTTTGATATCTCAAAAATAAATAAGATTAGTATATTAAAAAATAACATTAGATATAGTGAAAAAAAATCATATATTATCCATCGTAAAAATACTGTCCTAGGACCAAAGTTGTAGAAAAATTTCCCATGGCTTTGAGAACACCAAATGATAATTATTATTTTTTAATTTTATGTCATGTTAATCTAGTATTAATTTTTTGTGTCATGTTAGTGTAATGGTTTTAAAATTTGTATCATTTATGTGTTTTCCACAAATAACTACCGTTAATAATCCTTCAAATAAGCTAAATTAAAATGCCCCAAAAAAAAAAAAAAAACGTAAAGTGAGTGAGGGTGTGAAAGATGGAAGCGAAAAATCAAAATAAATCTAACAAGCGTAAGACAGTAGCGAGTTATTAATAACGTGTATGGAATATGTAAGTAAATGTGAATCTTAGACACACTATTGACAAAATTCTAGTTAATGCTCCTTTGATTTTCAACCACGTGTAAAGCTCCAAGAGTTTGTTAGGGCTGTTTGGGCTTTGCTCATGGTCTGCAAGTGCGAAGCCAAGACGTTGAAGAAGAGCGATTTTTTTATTATTAATATTTTAGCTTTGACTTATTATTATTATTTTTAATATTCTTGATTTATATGGGGTATTTTGGACTTTTCAAAATCAATTAAGGTCACGTGATGGACATGTGATGAAAATCAGTCCAATTTTAACGTCTATTAAAAAGTGTCCCTATTTTGCACCGTTTTTATGAGTTTATGGACCTTTTAATTAAAAAAAAAAAAAAAGTTTAGGAACCAGTCAACACCTTCTTAAAAAGTTCAATAATCATCACAACAATTTAGTACCCCACTAAATCCATGCTCACTTTTTTTTTATTTGTCTCTTAAAAAAAAATCAATAGAGTTTTTAAGTTTTTTAAAACTATATCACAGTGAGAATCTACTCGTTATATAGGTAGAATAGTAAGAAATTCAACATAAAAACCTATTTCTCGCAAGTCATGGGTCAGAGCTCGATCTAATAAATAGGTAACGAAACTTGATCAATAGGAACATGAAGAGTTTTTAAGTAGACATCTCTCGATTACTATATCACCACCGAATGTGGTTAAATCCATGCTCATATTTTAGGTATGGCGGCTTTCCCTTATTCGCAAACTCGTTTACTTGTGAGGGGCATGGGACCCCATATAACTATGGATTTTCTTGCCCCAGAAAAAAAAAATAAATAAATAATCTTTATCAGGTGGCAGTGACAGACAGGTCTTAATCAAGTTCAACAAATGTATCTCACTGTTCAAACTTTCGAGTCATGCGATGTTCGTTCGAGGAAAAAATAAGTGCCGTCTACACATTATGTTTAGATATGCACGTAGACTTTTCTTTTCTCCTAGTCAAATACTCCAAAATTAGGAAATAAGATTTATTTAAAAATAATAATAATTTTAGCGGTCATCACATAATAATATAGAACTCAGCTTTATATAAATCAAACTTCTTTTAGGTAGTGTGATTTAGAACGTCGGAGAAACTGTAACAACGAAAAATACAAACACACACACACACGCATATATATATTTATATATACAAGTTATATATATTTGTTGTGATATGTAGTTATTCTCCGTTGACAAATGAAATGACCACATCCAACTAGTTAGGCCATTTGTTGAAAACTCCGCCACTACTTTTCCACCATGCAGCCAAATCAGATACGTAATTAAAGCGTCCTCTGATAGTTAGTTTGGCAAACATACTCAAGATCAAGATCAACTCTCTCTCTCTCTCTCTCTCTCTCTCACCTTCCAAATGACAAAATCTAATAAAATTACTCTGACACTCCTCCCATTCCAAAGCTTTTTTTTGCTCATATTTATCAGTCATGGAGTACTCTCCCAATTATCACTTCAGGACCGAGAACAAACCGTCCTGCTTAAGCTACAGCAACACTGGGGAAACCTGCCCTCCTTGAGCGGCTGGACTTCCTCAAACAATTCTCATTGTTCTTGGCCTGGAATCACCTGCACATCCAACTCCGTCACCGAGCTCTATCTCTACGATGCGAACATCACCGGAGAAGTCCCGCCCTTTATCTGTGACCTTAAGAATCTCACATCCATTAATCTTGGTTTCAACTATATCCCTGGAGAGTTTCCAAGAGCTCTGTTTAACTGTTCAAATCTACTACTTTTAGACCTCTCCGATAACTACTTCGTCGGAAGGCTTCCCGATGACATAGACAAGATGGCTCAGCTTCAAAGTCTTTACCTCGGAGGCAACAATTTCTCAGGTGATATCCCACCAGCCATCGGGAAGCTGCAGGAGCTGAAGGTCCTGAGTATGGGAGGCAACCATTTTAACGGCTCTTTTCCACCAGAAATCGGTAACTTATCAAATCTTGAATATTTGCTGTTATCCAATAACCACGGACTTGTGCCGTCAACGCTGCCTCCCAGTTATACCAAGTTGAAGAAGTTGAAAACTCTATGGATTTTCAATTCAAACTTGATTGGGGAGATACCTCCGAGTCTTGGAGACTTGGAAGCGATGGAATGGTTGGATTTATCCCAGAATGACTTGCACGGGAAAATCCCAGACGGTTTGTTCCTGTTGAAGAATTTGAGCCAACTAATTCTTTTTAGGAACAAACTGTCTGGAGAGATTCCTCAAGTGGTTGACGCTCCAAACTTGGCGATACTTGATCTTACCGAGAACAACTTAACCGGGAGCATACCAGAAGACTTTGCGAAGCTAACCAATCTGACAAACTTGGCTTTGTTTTCCAATCAATTATCAGGTAGTATTCCGGAAGGTATTGGCAGATTACCAGGCTTGGTGGATTTCAAAGTGTGGGATAACAATCTTTCGGGCGAGTTGCCTCCGGATTTCGGCAAGTATTCAGACCTCACACAGTTTCAGGTCAGCTTCAATAAGCTCACAGGGAAATTGCCTGAACACTTGTGCTCTAATGGCTACCTGGTCGGACTGGTTGCTCATGAGAATAACTTCACCGGCGAGCTTCCTAGATCGCTGGGAAATTGCAGCTCATTGATTACGGTCAGGGTTTCAGACAACATGCTTCATGGGAATATTCCTGTTAGCCTGTGGACATCCTTGAACATGACTTATTTGACGCTAAGCAACAACTCGTTTACCGGTGTGCTTCCCAAGAAGTTGGGCAGCAATCTTTGGCTACTGGACATCGGTAACAACAGGTTTTCAGGTAAAATTCCAACTGGGGTCTCTTCCTTGAAGAATCTGAGGGTGTTTCGGGCTAGCAATAACCTCTTGACAGGAACCATTCCTCATGAATTGTTTACTCTTCCTCGTTTAATTCAACTTTTTCTCAATAGGAACCAACTCAAAGGTGATCTACCATCAAATGTAGAGTCATTGAAGTCCATATATGCTCTAGACCTGAGTCGGAACCAACTCACTGGACAAGTTTTAGAAAAACTTGCTATCTTACCTATTCTTTCATACTTGGACCTCTCAGAAAACAAATTTTCTGGCAAAATTCCATCCCAACTTGGTCATTTGGTGATCGATTATTTAAATCTTTCTTCAAATAACTTCGCTGGGGAAATCCCACTTGAATTTGCGAACACTGCATATTCCAACAGCTTCTTGAACAATCCAAGTCTTTGTTCGAGTAACAGAGTCTTAAAACTAAAGCCTTGCAACCCCAAATCCCAAGACCTGAAATTTACTTCAACCCAACTTCTTGCTTTCATCATATCAGCATGTGTGGCAGTCCTTTTGTTGGCTCTGTCCTTTGTATTCTTCGTAATTACCCGAGGTCACCGAAGGAAGCCACAAGTGGATTTGCAATGGCGGCTCACCACCTTCCAGAGGTTGAATTTCACAGAATCAAACGTTCTTCCGGGTTTGAACGATCATAACTTGATCGGAAGCGGCGGTTCGGGAATAGTTTATCGTATTCCCGTTAATGATCAAGGCGACATTGTTGCTGTAAAAAGAATATGGAACAACAGGAAGGTAGAACACAGACTCGAGCAAGAATTCCTTTCGGAAGTCAAGATATTGAGCTCAATCCAACACGCCAACATAGTGAAACTCTTATGTTGTATTTCAAGTGAGAGTTCAAAACTCCTCGTCTACGAGTACCTTGAAAATCAAAGCCTAGACAGATGGCTGCACAACAAAAGCAGGCAAACTACGGTCTCAGCTCCTGATTCTGCACATCAAATCGTGCTCAACTGGCCGAAGAGGTTACGAGTCGCGGTGGGGGCTGCTTGGGGCCTCTGCTATATGCACCATGATTGCTTGCCACCAGTTCTCCATAGAGACATCAAGTCAAGCAACATTTTGCTGGACTCCGATTTCAATCCAAAAATCGCCGATTTCGGTCTAGCCAAGATGTTAGCCAAGCAAGGAGAACTTGCCACAATGTCATCCATAGCTGGTACATTTGGCTACATTGCTCCAGGTCAACTACTTTCTTTCATTCTTTCTTTTTCTACTAGAGGACATTTATGTCATATTGTTTTATTTTGCCCCTGAACTTTAAAAACTCTCGCCTTTTAAATTTTTAATTAATCTCCCTCCCTACTAGAATTTCAATTAAAAACATATGGATTAAAAGAGGATTAAGCGTAATCCTGTGATTTTTTTCTATTTGTTTTTAATAATAATTATATCAGAAGACATTTCATGAGACTAAGTATGTATTTGGTGCAAAATAGTTATAATTTTTATAGAATTTTGAAAAAAAAGACAAAAATTAAAAAGAAAACCTTTCGTTTGGACCTTGAAACCAAACACATCCTAATTTCTTTTTTTTTTTTTTGGTACGTTTTTAACCAAAATTCTAGTAAAAAAAGATTAAGTAGAATTGGTTCAAAATTCACAGCTTAAAGTGAGAGTTTTTCAAATTAATGGAGTAAAATGAAAGTGACTCTAAATTTTGACTTGCGTATATGAAAACAATCTTAAAATGAAGTAATCACACTACTGTCATTTGGCATTTTCTTCTTACAAAACTATAAAAGTACTTCATAACACGAAATTGCAGAGTATGCTCGTACAACAAGAGTGAACGAGAAGATCGACGTCTATAGTTTCGGGGTTGTCCTCTTAGAGTTGGTGACTGGAAGAAAAGCGAACCATGGCGACGAGTACACTTCACTTGCCGAATGGGCGTGGCGCCACCTACAAGAAGAGAAGCCCATAGGAGATGCATTGGACGAGGAGATAAAGGAAGAGAGTAATGTGGAAGAAATGAGCAGCGTTTTCAAGCTGGGAATAATATGTACAGGTACTCAGCCTTCCACGAGGCCTTCCATGAAGGACGTTCTAACTGTCTTGCTCCGTTGCAGCCGTACTAATTAACCTTAAATTTTAACACAATGCTGCTATTCTCTCCCCCCAACGAAATTTTAGTGTGATATGGCAATTTGCAAACAGTTTCTATACTAATATGTTTAACTTGAAACCAGAAATTAAAGAATAAAATTATAATAATAATTAGTACTTTCTCATAGCTATTAGTTAGCAGGATTGGATGATGTGAAAGAGGATTCTTTATTTTATGGCTTTTTCTCACCGATGCTCTCCGAAATTTTTGAATTTGACAATTTAATCATTATTATTTTTCCTTGACAATCAAACTCTTAAATTTTTATTTTTGATATTATCAATCCTTTTTGTTTAAATTCACTAAAATTCACCAAAAAAAAAAAGGGTTAAAGCTTTCTAGTTGTGTATTTTTGTTTGTGGTTCTTTGACCATTTCTTTTTGGATTTATAAAATGTGGGTTTGTGTTTTTAGATAAATATGCTTTATAAGGTTTTAGAACCAGTTGATAATTTGCACCCTTAGAAACAGAGTAATTTTAGCCGACCACACCTTCAATAAGTATTCTGAAGAATATTACGACAGTCATTATGATAAACAAATCATATATTGACGACCATCGTAAAAATATTGTTTCAAGACCAAAGTCGTGGGAAAATTTTCTCGTGGCACTGAGAACTTCAGATGACATTGTTTTAACCAAGATTTTGAACAACAATACATATATATTTTCCAAACTTTCGTACCCGACTCCTCCTACAGAGAACAAGACAATTTTTTTTTAATATATATATATATATATCAACTTTAGGTGAGTCTATTGATATCCCCAATTTACTTTTCACAAAACCCATTTTATAATATTTATTACAAAATTAGTCATTAATAAATTTACTCTTAAGGACAAATAATTGTTTTAAGAAATAGGGAGTCTATTGAAACGGCCCCTTAATTTACTCTCCCCACAACTTTTACTAAAACTATCCATCATTATTTCCACACACAAAAAAAAAAAAAAAATCCTACAATTTTTTTTCCTTCTTTTTCACCCACTAATAACCCATTTGTTTCTTAACCGTTTTTTGTTTTTTCCATTTTCCTGTTCCAAGATTTTCTGCTTTGTCTATTTGGTAGGAGAGAGAGAGGGGTGGGGGGGGGGGGGGGGGGGGGGGGGGGTTGGTATTGGGGGTGGTGTTGTGGGTGGGTGGATAGAACCATGTGTATCATACATTTTTATTCGTGTTATACAACTGATGAAATTATATATAAACACACACATGTTTATCAACACTAATGAAATGATATTTATTTTTCTTGCGGGGAAAAAAAAAAAAAAAGAATCTTATAGATTTTACGCTTGATCAATTCTCAAGTCTACTTGTTCACCTTATAAACAAGAAATGTCTCAATCAAAATAATAGCACAAAGTATACACCTCCAATAATCCTTCAAATGAGCTAAAGAAAAACACGTGCAAAGTGAGAGTGAAGGCATGGGAAAGATGGAAAGGAAAATTCATAAGAAATCCAAAACGTGTAAGCCAGCTTTGACGAGTTACAATACGTCTATGTAAATGAGGATTTTAGCCAAAATGTTAACATAATTCTAGTCTAGTGTCGTCGATTTTCAACAACGTGTTAAGAAAATTCTATAGCTGAATTTCAACCATATGTTAACAAAAGTTTCTAATCATGCTTGATTATTTTAATACAAATACCTAAACCTATATATATTTCTTTTTGCTCTCTGAACTTTGATGTTCTTTTAATAACTGGTATAAATGCTCCCTAAACTATGAAATGTCATCATATTTGCTCCTTCTGTTAGAGTTTAGGGAGTATTTCTATAAATTTTCGAAGTTCACAAAACAAAATTAAACGAGTATCAAAGTTTAGAGAGCAAAATGAAATTTGTCCTTTATATGTATAAAGTTTGGTTAATTAGCACTAATTTCCAAACTTTTTTACTTGTCTCGTGAGGTGTGACTTGTGACCCCTTGCAAGTTCTTGACCAAGTGACCGTAACAGCCAGGTCTTCGTTCTACAAAGGCGTCTCAGTACTGCTGTTCACACTATCAAGTCATGTGCTGTTCTTTTCAGGAAATTTTTAATTAAATGCCATCTTCACATCACGTCTAGAATATTCACGTAGATTTTACTTTACTACTCCCAAATCCTAAATAAGAAATTCTTGCTCTATGAATTAATTCGAAAGCAAAGATTTTTAGCAAATTATTAATCATCACATAAATAGAGAACTTACTAGATGTTGTAGGGTAGAATTTGAAAACAATAATTAGTAAAACAAATATCAAGCGGGACATAACGTGACTGCTTATTTTTAAAAGAAAAATACCCAAAACACTCAAATATTTAGTCTAATTATCACTTTTTGCCCCTTTTTTTTTTTTTAATTATACAAATACTCAAAAACATCGTATGTCTTTGTAAAATCAGTCACAAAATATTCATGAAACAATTAAAATTTTAAAATATCAATATTACATTTTTCAATCTATTTATTTTAAATATGACTTGATTAAAAAAAATTAAAATGATCGAAATAATTATTTCAATCAAAATAATATTTCAATTATTTGAGAATTTTATAATTTTTAAAATTGATTTTATATAATTTAGTATGTCTGACAAGGACTTCCATTCCAGAAGACTTTGAGAAGCTAACCAGTTTGACAAACTTGGCTTTGTTTTCCAATCAACTATCAGGCAGTAATCCATCTCAACTTGGTCTTTTACTACTAATGTTTCTGAATCTTTCTTCCAATAACTTCACCGGGACAATCCCACCTAAATTTGAGAATGTTGCATATTCCAACAGCTTCTTGAACAATCCAAATCTCTGTGCAAGTAACAAATTGCTAAAAAAACTAAAGCTCAAATCCCAAGGCCTGAAAAAACTTTCAACCCAACATCTTGCTTTGAACATATCAGCAAGTGTGGCAGTCCTTTTGTTGGCTTTGTCCTTCGTATTCTTTGTAATAATCAGACGTCACCGAAGGAAACAAAAAGTTGATTTGCAATGGAAGCTCACCACCTTCCAGAGGTTGAATTTCACAGAATCAAACGTTCTTCCCGGCTTGAATGATCATAACTTGATCGGAAGTGGCGGTTCGGGAATAGTTTATCGCATTCCCGTTAATGATCAAGGTGACATTATTGCTGTAAAAAGAATATGGAACAACAGGAAGGTAGAACACAGGCTCGAGCAAGAATTTCTCTCGGAAGTCATGATATTGAGCTCAATCCAACACGCCAACATAGTGAAACTCTTATGTTGTTTTTCAAGTGAGAGTTCAAAACTCCTCGTCTACGAGTGCCTTGAAAACCAAAGCCTCGACAGATGGCTGCACAAGAAAAGCAGACAAACTATGGTCTCAGCTCCTGATTCTGCGCACCAAATCGTGCTCGACTGGCCCAAGAGGTTACGAGTCGCGGTGGGGGCTCCTCGGGTCCTCTGCTATACGCACCATGATTGCTTGCTACCAGTTCTCCATAGAGACATAAAGTCAAGCAACATTTTGCTGGACTCCGATTTCAATCCAAAAATCACCGATTTCGGTCTAGCCAAGATGTAAGCCAAGCAAGGAGCACTTGCCACAATGTCATCAATGGCTGGTACATTTGGTTACATTGCTCCAGGTAGACTACTATCTTTCATTCTTTCTTTTTCTAGTAACGGACATTTATATTGGTTTTTTTTTTTTTTTTTTTTGACGGTTGAACTTTAAAAACTCACATTTTACCCTTTGGATTTTGAATTAATCCCCCTTTTCTATTAGAATTTCAATTAGAAATAGACATAATGCAAGAGGATTAAACAAAGTCATATAGTTTATTTTCCGTTTGTTTTTAATAGTAATTATAACATAAAACATTTTATAAGACTAAGGGTCCGTTTGGCATTCCATCTAAAACCAAAATTTTCATCTCAGTTTTTGTATTTTTTTGAAAAATTTTTTGTCTTTTTCTGAAAAAAAAATTTTGTCTTTTCTGAAAAATCAACAAAAATTACTACTGAAACTTAAAATTTTCAACTCAATCTCATTCACCAAACGGACCCTAACTATCTTTTTTCCGTATGTTTTTAACCAAAATTCTAATAAAAAAGATAAAGTAAAATTGATTCAAAATTACCAGGTTAAAGTGGGAGTTTTTCAAATATAGGGAGTCAAATGAAAGTGACTCTAAATTTCGAGGGGCGCATAGGAAAATAATCTTAAAATGATAGTGGTCACACTACTGCCATTTTGCATTTTCTTCTTAAAAAACTAAAAAAATACTTCATAACATGAAATTGCAGAGTACGCTCGTATAACAAGAGTGAACGAGAAGATCGACGTCTATAGTTTCGGGGTCATCGTCTTAGAGTTGGTGACCGGAAGAAAAGTGAACCACGGTGACGAGCACACTTCGCTTGCCGAGTGGGTGTGGCGTCACCTACCAGAAGGGAAGCCCATAGTAGAAGCACTGGATGAGGAGATAAAGGAAGAGAGAAATGTGGAAGAAATGAGTAGTGTGTTCAAGCTGGGAATAATCTGTACAGGTCTTACAGTCTTGCTCCGTTGCAGCCGTATCAATTAACCGTAATATATTCAACACAATAATGCTTCTATTCTCTCCCCCCGAAGAAATTTTAGTGTGATATGGTAATTTGCAAACAATTTCTACACCTTTGTTTGGTACGAACTTGAAACCAAAATATGAAAATAAAATTATGTATTAACAAGTACTTCCTGATCTTGGTTATTAGTTAGCAGGAATATTGGATGTTGTCTAAGAGGATTCTTCATTTTTGATGTGCTTTATGAAATTGGAAATAAATAAATGTTAAGACTTGATACTTGAGAATTCTTCGTTTTCAAGTCCTAACATTTATTATTAATAATCAACGCCCACTATTTATATGAAAATATCAATATAAAACTGACCGACATATGTCGAGCGCATACGAATAAAAAGTCTCAAATTGTCTAGACATGAAATAGATATAAGATTAAAAGGGTTTAGACTATTCTTTTTAATAGGTTAACCTTTTAGGTTGGAACTCCAACAACCTCAATAACATATTATCAAAGGAATCATTTGAGACTTTATGAAAGATCAAGGTTCAATTTGGCAGATTTCAAGGGGGAAAAAAAAGGTTCAATTTGGTACAAATTCACCTTCAAGGACCAAACTCTAAAGAGAGAAAGAAGTTGAAGGGCATCCATTGAATTTGACTCTTTTCTTATTTGAGAAAACTGGGTTTGGCTCCTTTGGTTCGCTGGTGTAAACTAAAGTATTTCAACTTATTTTCGTCCTTTTTTAAAAGGTGAACAAAAATTTTAATTAATTTTTGAAAAGTTAAACAATTTCAATTCAAAAAACTCAACTCCAACCGATACACCAAACACAAGCTTACCCCCTGTTTGGATGAGGGGTCCAATTTGGAAATTGAAAATTTTTTACAAAACTGTTTTTCTTAACTTTTTTCATCATTCTTTCATTTTAAAAAAGAAAAACTATCTCATTTTTAAACTTACTTTACACGGCATTCTTTTGTAAAAAAAAAATAAATCTTTTTAAAATCTTCTCACGATGTACAATTGTCAACACCATTTTTTCTCATTCTAAACAATATTTTGTTTTTAAGAAAATAATTTTTTACACATCCAAACACCATCTTATTCTCAAAATAAAAATATTTTCTCATTTAAAAAAAATACTTTTAAAAAATAATCATGCCATTCAAACAAGCCTTTTAACTTTTCCAATTTAGAACAATGAAGACCAACCGTAACAATTTTTCAGAAATAGTAAGGATAATCATAATAAATGGAGACAGACACACGTTTTTTCTGTTCCTTTTTTTTTTTTTTTTTTGGGTGCTGAGAATGAAGTCATACGTTTGTTTTCCAATTTTCCGTTATTTGTTAAAGATAACCGTTTAAATGACATGGTATTTTCTTATTGGCTGGACAGGAATTAGAACAGCAGTTTTGTACAGAGCATTCAAGTCCCATGTGAACCTGTCACGCTATCACCATTGAAGTGGCATTGCTCTTTTTCACTTCCTTTAAATTCCACGTGTTTTACATAAACACTATCCACATGTAATATACTCTTCGTGGATTTCAAAAAACCTGAAACACATATATATATATATATATATTTCTCAAAAATAAAAAATAAAAATAAAACAAAAGTCGGCGTTTGGGTTGGGGAGGGGGCCTTTGCAAATATGGGATTAAAATGGGATTCATGTTGCAAGACTAACCCCCAAAGAGAAAACATTGCAACACTAACCTCATTCATTAATGAATCTTTTGTTTTCTCCAAAATACCCTTTATAAGTAAAAAATAAAAATAAAAGAAATATGGGATAAAAGGAGATCTGATTCATCTGAAGGACTATCTTCTATCACAAAAAAAAAAAAAAAAAAACTAAACTGAAGAAACCCACTTTTTTCGTCTCCTTCACCCCCCTCAAAACTACCATAATTTTTCATCTCTATCATCCCTTTCAAAACGACCATCCTTATATTCAGTTTAACATCTTGCACTTTTTTCACATTCCGGGCTTCGATTTCCAGCCACAAGGAGAGGAGAAGTACTAAAAGTTTGTAAAATCTCTAAAATTTTGGTAAGTTCATCTCAAACCTTCAAATTTTTTTTATAGAAATCGTTTTCGAAGTTTTCAAGGGTTGGGCATTCATAGTTTGGAAGCTTAATATAGAAAAACAACAATGATTCAACCTATTTTGCACTAATTTTTGGCTTCTAAAATCTGTAAATTTACAAATCCCGCAGTACAGTGACCTGACCGACCTGACCGGCCTGACCGGTCATGCCGGTCTGGAAAACCAGCGAGTGCAAGGTGTGCTCGCTGGTCTTCCAGACCGGCCTGACCGGTCCCGGTCAGGCCGGTCTGGAAAACCAGCGAGTGCAAGGTGTGCTTGCTGGTCTTCCAGACCGGCCTGCCCGGTCCCGGTCTGGAAAACCAGCGAGTGCAAGGTGTGCTCGCTGGTGTTCCAGACCGGCCTGACCGGTCCCGGTCTGGTGTGCTCGTTGGTGTTCCAGACCGGCCTGACCGGTCCCGGTCAGGCCGGTCTGGAAAACCAGCGAGTGCAAGGTGTGCTCGCTGGTGTTCGAGACCGGCCTGACCGGTCCCGGTCAGGCCGTTCTGGTGTGCTCGTTGGTGTTCGAGACCGGCCTGACCGGTCCCGGTCAGGCCGGTCTGGAAAACCAGCGAGTGCAAGGTGTGCTCGCTGCTTTTTATTTTTCTGGTTTTCCTGACCGGCATGACCGATCAGGTGGTTTTGGGGACGGTCTGGTAGTTTTGAACTAGTCTTCAATTTTTCATTAATTTTTTTTTAATTCTTTCATAACAATCTTTTTTGTTTTTCTTATTTTTATTTTAAAGGAAAATGAGTGAGATTGTCATATATTTTCAATATGATGGAGAATGGAAGGAGAAAGATGACGGGTCATATGAATGGTGCAGAAGGAATAAGGACATCAAGAGCATAATACTACTAGATGATCCGGATAAGGTGAAATATTCTGAAGTTATTGATTGCATATTTAAAAGGCTTCAAGTGGACCAAAAAAGTACGGAATTAAAAATAAGTTACATTCCTTTGTGTACAATATCGTCAGGTCCTAAAAGCATTTTGGATGATTTTGATGCTAAGTGTTATCTTTTAGACTTTTGTAAAACGACACAGCGTAGAAGTATGCTGCACGTTGAGCTCATGAAAAAGGTTGAAAATAGTGACGACAATGATAAAGACGATCTTGAAGTTGAAGGAGATGGAGGATGCAATATGGAAAATGATAGAAATATTCGAGATGAGTACTTCAACGTTAACATGGAGACACCAAGGGTCTATGATGCTGCTTCAGCACCAGGCAACGAAGGTGATGTTTTAGACGTGCCTACCTTGGAGGATCGCCCTAATCAGGAGACAACGGCATCTGCCCCAACTCCGAAACGACAACGTTCAAGCGTAGAAGTGGACCCGGTCATGGATCATTGTGAACCATTAGCAATAGATGACAGTTCTGTGTCTTTTAGTTTCGATGATGGTATGGGTATTGCAGTTGGTCAAGAATTTGAAAGCAAGACCGAGGTGAAGAATTTGATTATCGATGCTTCGTTAAAAGCTTGTTTTGATTATAAAATAGTCAAGTCAACCACAAAGTTGTTTGTGGTGAAATGTACAGTCCTAGATTGCAAGTGGGCATTACGAGCTGTGAGGATCACGAACTCAGATCGTTTCTCTCTCCGAACATATTACAACACTCATACCTGCTCTGCTAGTTCGGTGGATAAAAGAAACAGACAAGCAACTGCAGATTTAGTTTCAGATATGTTAAAAAAGGAGTTTCCAGGCCAGCTTGAGACACCTACCCCGAAGAGAGTGATAGACATGATGAAAAATCGCGGTGTGTCAATATCCTACTTCAAAGCTTGGAGGGCCAAACGAAAAGCAGCAAGTGATGTTAGGGGTGCACCAGAGGTCAGTTTCGAGATTCTTCCTAGCTATTTGCACATGATAAAGTTAATGAACCCCGGCACGGTGACACACTTGGAAGTAGACAAAGATCAAAGGTTCAAGTACCTTTTCATTGCGTTGGGTGCGTGCATCGAGGGATTTAAAGCAATGAGAAAGGTAATTGCGGTTGATGGAACGTTTTTAAAGACGAAATACAGGGGAACAATGATCATCGCCACCGCCCAAGATGGCAACTACCATCAATATCCTCTTGCTTGGGGAGTGGTTGACTCGGAGAATGACAACTCATGGAATTGGTTTATGACGAAACTTGAGGAGCTCATACCTGATGACGAAGAGCTGGTCATAATTTCTGATAGGCACCAAAGCATCCGCAATGCCGTTGAAAAGGTATATAAAAAGTCTCACTATGGATTTTGTGCATGGCACCTCTCTCAGAATATCAAATCACGAGTTCACCGAGGATCTCGTGTTAGAGCCGGAAAGGGTACAGGTCAGGTTAAGATTAAAGATACCGTCGCAAGTATTTTCATGAAAGTAGCTGCGGCATACTCTGAGCCCGAGTTCAACAGACTCTATGATGACCTAAAGAATAGATATCCTGCCGCCGTAGAATATCTTGATGATCATGTAGATGTCAGAAAATGGGCTAGGTGTCACTTCACTGGATCACGTTACAATATCCTGACTACCAACGGTGCCGAGAGTATTAACAGTGTGTTGAAGAAGGCAAGAACATATCCTTTGTTGCCCTTGATTGATTCAATTATAGAGAAAATCTCTGAATGGTTCAACAATCATCGTAAGGAGTCGAGTCTTGGATCTTCATCACAATACTTAACTCCAATGGTTGAGAAAACATTGCATACAAGATACAAAGAGTCCACAATCTTGACTGCGAAAGAACTAAACAGTACTACACTGGAGTATTATGTCACAGGATCGGATGGCAGTTTCTTGGTTGATCTTGGAAGGGGAACCTGCACATGTAAAGTATTTGATATTGACAAAATTCCTTGTGTCCATGCCCTTGCAGCATTCCCAGGGGGTAAGGATAGAATGCATGATTTATGTTCAAAATACTATCTAAAGGAGGTATGGGCATTGGCTTATGTCCAAACCATTTATCCCGTCCCGAGCTCATCAGAGTGGGTTATCCCGGATGACATAAGGAGTGAGAAGGTATTGCCTCCTGATTTCACAAAAAAACGTGGAAGGCTTCAACAAACCAGATTTCCTTCTATTGGAGAACATCGGAAAGGCAAAAACAAGCGATCATGTCAAGCAACCTATCATGAGAGCTCAGAATTTACAACCCCCATTTGAATGTATTTGATTGGAGCAGATTTTCATGTTGTATGATCGTTGTTTTATTTTTAACTTCTACTAAAGATTTTGGACTACATCTCTTATATTAGTAGTTGAATTATGTTTGTAGTGATGAACTGTATTTTGGATATTATAGTGGCTGAAATTATTTAAATTGTTTTGGATAATATAGTGGCTGAAATCATTATAATTGATGATCTTCTTTGTTTGTTCGATCACCACACCTTTCTGGTTTTCGTTACCAGCCTGACCGGTCAGGCCGGTCCGGATATTTTTCTCCAGATCGAAGTGTTTTTTTTTGTTTTTTCGATCACCACACCAAATAATCGAAAAAACAAAAAAAAACACTTTTTTTAAGTGTTTTTCGGATTCCGGACAGGCATGCCGGTCATGCCGGTCCGGAAAAGTTTTCTCCGAATCGGGGTGTTCTTTTTTTCGAGTTTTCCTGACCGGCATGACTGGCCTGACAGATCATGCCGGTCAGGCATTTTTTTTCCTGGACCGGGGTAATCTTCTTTGTTTTTTTGATCATCATACCAAAGTAAACACTTTGTTTTTTTTTTTTTTTCGGTTTCCGGTCATGCTACATCTACACCAGGGCACAAAGTTGTCTGACCACTCAGGCTGATATGGCCCGTTTGAATAATCGTTATATCAC
The DNA here is from genome assembly GCA_038430175.1 of Ficus hirta. Taxonomy (NCBI): domain Eukaryota; kingdom Viridiplantae; phylum Streptophyta; class Magnoliopsida; order Rosales; family Moraceae; genus Ficus; species Ficus hirta. The sequence continues at coordinate 16,924,395 of CM076588.1, forward strand.
TTCGGTGTCATGACTGGCAAAACCGACAACTGGTCCGAGAAAAAAAATTACCTGGTCTGTATAAATAGGAAAACTATGATATAGAATGAGAAAAAATACTTTGGTGTCATTACCTAAAAGACCGACAAACAATCCATATAAATAAATACCAGACCCACCTGACCGCTCAGGCAGGTATGGCCCGTTTGAATATTCGTTAAGGTTTTCATATCGCAAAGACAAATAGCCAATTAGACAAACAAACAAAAAAATACTTAGCCAGCTTAACCGTTCTTATTGGTCCACTCGCTATTATGGAGCCAAACTGCTCGGTTGTATGGTCTATTAATGAAAGTTATCCGATCAAAATATCGATTGTATGTTCATAACTCATGTATTATATTTAGTGAAAGAACAAATCAATCTTCTTGCTTACCTAAATTGAAAATATTACATATGACTTCATGAATTTTTGATATCACTTCACAAAATTATAATAATATTTAAATGGTGCCAATCACTAATTTGAAAGTCAATCACCGATTGATTAACAAAACAAACGACCATTTTTAAAAAATAAAAAATTACAACCCTTTAGCAAGTTTTTTAACAAATGAACGAAATTCTAAAAAATTAGTTAAAATGTTATTTGTTTTCTAAAATTGTTAATCATTTATCTGAATGGGTAATAAGTACAAATGACTTACTATCAATCCCTGATTAATTTAACGTAACGACAAGCGATCTTATGGGTCATACCGGTCAGGTATATTTTTATCCGGCCCGGAGTGATATTCTTTGTTTTTTCGATCACCGTACTAAAGTATTACTTTTATTTTCCTGACCGTTCAGGCCGGTCAGAAAAATTTTTATCTGGACCGGGTATGTTCCTTTGTTTTTTTTTTCATCACAAAAACTTTATGGTTTTTCGGACAGGCCTGACCGGCGTGGGGGGTCAGGCCGGTCCGGAAAATTTCTATCCGGATCGGGTGTTTTTTCTTTGTTTTTCTCATCACAAAAATTTCTGGTTTTCCGGACCGACCTGACCGGCTTGGAGGGTTAGGCCGGTCCGGAAAATTTTTATCCGGACCGGGTGTTTTTTCTTTGTTTTTCTCAACACAAAAACTTTTTGGTTTTCCGGACCGACCTGACCGGCTTGGGGGGTCAGGCCGGTCCGGAAAATTTTTATCCGGACCGGGTGTTTTTTCTTTGTTTTTCTCATCACAAAAATTTCTGGTTTTCCGGACCGACCTGACCGGCTTGGAGGGTCAGGCCGGTCCGGAAAATTTTTATCCGGACCGGGTGTTTTTTCTTTGTTTTTCTCAACACAAAAACTTTTTGGTTTTCCGGACCGACCTGACCGGCTTGGGGGGTCAGGCCGGTCCGGAAAATTTTTATCCGGACCGGGTATTTTTTCATTGTTTTTCTCATTTCAAAAACTTTCTGGTTTTCCGGACCGACCTGACCGGCTTGGGGGGTCAGGCCGGTCCGGAAAACTTTTATCCGGACCGGGTATTTTTTCTTTGTTTTTCTCATTACAAAAACTTTCTGGTTTTCCGGACCGACCTGACCGGCTTGGGGGGTCAGGCCGGTCCGGAAAATTTCTATCCGGACCGGGTGTTTTTTCTTTGTTTTTCTCAACACAAAAACTTTTTGGTTTTCCGGACCGACCTGACCGGCTTGGGGGGTCAGGCCGGTCCGGAAAATTTTTATCCGGACCGGGTGTTTTTTCTTTGTTTTTCTCATCACAAAAATTTCTGGTTTTCCGGACCGACCTGACCGGCTTGGAGGGTCAGGCCGGTCCAAAAAACTTCTATCCGGATCGGGTGTTTTTTCTTTGTTTTTCTCATCACAAAACTTTTTGGTTTTCCGGACCGACCTGACCGGCTTGGGGGGTCAGGCCGGTCCGGAAAATTTTTATCCGGACCGGATATTTTTTCATTGTTTTTCTCATTTCAAAAACTTTCTGGTTTTCCGGACCGACCTGACCGGCTTGGGGGGTCAGGCCGGTCCGGAAAATTTCTATCCGGATCGGGTGTTTTTTCTTTGTTTTTCTCATCACAAAAATTTCTGGTTTTCCAGACCGACCTGACCGGCTTGGAGGGTCAGGCCGGTCCGGAAAATTTTTATCCGGACCGGGTGTTTTTTCTTTGTTTTTCTCAACACAAAAACTTTTTGGTTTTCCGGACCGACCTGACCGGCTTGGGGGGTCAGGCCGGTCCGGAAAATTTTTATCCGGACCGGGTATTTTTTATTTGTTTTTCTCATTTCAAAAACTTTCTGGTTTTCCGGACCGACCTGACCGGCTTGGGGGGTCAGGCCGGTCCGGAAAATTTTTATCCGGACCGGGTATGTTCCTTTGTTTTTTTTCATAACAAAAACTTTCTGATTTTCCGGACCGGCCTGACCGGCGTGGGGGTCAGGCCGGTCCGGAAAGGCCGGTCCGGACCAGCGACCAAGCCCGGTCCGGACCAGCGAGCAAATTTGCTCGCTGGTTTTCCAGACCGGCCTGACCGGCGTGCGGGGTCAGGCCGGTCCGGACCACCGAGCAAGCTCGGTCCGGACCAGCGAGCAAAATATAGCTCGCTGGATTTCCGGACCGGCCTGACCGGCGTGGGGGTCAGGCCGGTCCGGAAAGGCCGGTCCGGACCAGCGCGCAAGCCCGGTCCGGACCAGCGAGCAAGCTCGGTCCGGACCAGCGAGCAAAATATTGCTCGCTGGATTTCCGGACCGGCCTGACCTGGACCGGTCAGGCCGGTCCGGAAATCCCGGTCCGGACCAGCGCGCAAGCCCGGTCCGGACCATCGCGCAAGCCCGGTCCGGACCAGCGAGCAAAATATTGCTCGCTGGATTTCCGGACCGGCCTGACCGGCGTGGGGGTCAGGCCGGTCCGGAAAGGCCGGTCCGGACCAGCGCGCAAGCCCGGTCCGGACCAGCGAGCAAGCTCGGTCCGGACCAGCGAGCAAAATATTGCTCGCTGGATTTCCGGACCGGCCTGACCTGGACCGGTCAGGCCGGTCCGGAAATCCCGGTCCGGACCAGCGAGCATAATAGCTTGCTGGTTTTCCAGACCGGCCTGACCGGGACCGGTCAGGCCGGTCCGGAAATCCCGGTCCGGACCACAAGCAATTTTGCTCGCTGGATTTCCGGACCGGCCTGACCGGGACCGGTCAGGCCGGTCCGGAAAACCAGCGAGCAAAATTGCTTGTTGGTGTTCCTATGTTTGTTTTTTTGAAAATTTTTTTTGTTGTTTGTTTGTTTGTTTTTCTGTTTGGTATTTATCAAATATTTTATGTTTTTTTGTTTCCCACCATTTTAGAAAGTTTTATATATTTCTTTCTCCTGCTAAGATGGATCAAATAGTGTACTTGACTAAAAAATACTTTGTTAAATGCCTGAAATATCATGAACGAATGTTTTGATAAATAAAAAATGTTTGTTTATACACAAAAGTCTTCCTAATGTTTAAGGAACCCAATCATTATGATAAATATTAATTGCCATCTTCTCTCTATAAAATTTGATCGTCGCATCATTTATTAACTCAAAATTCTGCCCTTGCATATCGAACTCGATATATTTGATGGCATATACGGCACAATCTCCCCTGTTTTAAACAAAATATTTGTTAGTATTTATAGTTATAAATGACAAAAAAAAAATTTAAAACATTTGAAGTACACTTACGATTTTTCGTTCTGCGGATGGTTGATTAGACGCCTATAGGGCCATGGAGAAGGATTAAGGTGGCCGAAATATCCAGATTTTTGAAGCACTAACGGAATCATCTTCTGCACGGGCTCCATAAATCTATCGAGCTTTACTTTTTCGGTGAATTTCCAATTGCAATCAAAAACCACCAGCTCTGCAGTTATCAAATCAACCTTCACCGAAACCCAATGTTTTCCTCTTTCTTTTTCGGTGACGTTGGGGTCCACTATGTCATATAAATTATACATGAAGTAAAGTGCCTTCGCACCATTCCAACATTTTCCCATCTTGGGGGTGTCGCCTTTCACGTATGTCATCAAAGAGTCATATATGATCTCATCTTCATTTGCATTCATCACCAATAATTGGCTGAAGATATCATCCAAAATGACGACGTCTTGATTGATGACATCTCGATACTTGGACTGTTTTTTTCTTATTCCATACATGGCCTCTTCTATGTGCTACAAAAAAAAAAAAAAAAAAAGGTTGTAGTCTGAGTCAAAAATGTTAGACGTAAAAAGAAATCCATATTTAAAAAAAAAAAAGCTTAGATATAACGTTATTTAGTAGAGAATCACTTACATCACTTAAAAGCCAAAAGTGCTCCGTTAATATCTGATCAAAGAAATCCCACGCTCGTGTTATCCCAAGACCTGAAGTAAATGGGGGCTTCGGAACTGAATTCTTGTAGTCCTCAAATGATTTTCGCATATTGTCTGGTAGGCGCAATGGATCGAATTCTTTTATTGACCCTTTACGAAACATCATCTTCTTTGGACCAGGGTCGGTGTATGGAGTTCTCTTATATTTTGATTTCTTTAGATGTCTTTGAGGTCGTCGATCATGTTGCCCAACATCTAAAATATCTTCCTCACAATCCTTATCATTTGAACAAGTCGGAGTATGATAAAAGATTTCATTGAGGGGAGAATCTTCCATGTCTCTTTCTACACTGATTTCAGTTCCAAAACCAACATTTGTCGGTGCATATATATCATCCTGAGCCTCAATATCACCACCGGCATTAATCCTAACATCAACACCTCTACTATTCTCACCTCCACTGCTCTCACCTCGATCTCCACCTTTCCAAGTCTCTGATTGTTGCTGAACAAATCTTGACACAATGTTTGTCAGCATATCAACGCGGTTTGTCAGCATATCAACGCGGTTATTTATCAATCTCTCTAATTGTAAAAACCGAGATTCATTGTCGGTGGACATCTTCTCTATTGTTTGCTTTAGAGCTTGAAGCTCACGTAGCACCATTGAATTGTCAGCATGAGAGCTAGCTTGTGGAGGTATAGACTCGTTAACAGTAGGGTTAGACGGCATATACCTAGTTTGCTCTGCTGCGGTGGCGCCCTCTTGACTTGTATGCTGCTCATGTATATTATCTTCAGGATTCTCTCTATCTCTTCCTTGAACTCTCTCAGTTCCACCATTAAGGAAGTTGCGTCGGCCTTCTAGATCAGCATATAATAAGTCCTCCCAAAATATGCTTCTTCCAGACTCTAGGATGGTTGCCCAATTGTCCACAATGGCGTCGGAATCATCATGATAAGGAACAAACCCAATCATGTGGTTGGCTTTCTGCTCCTCCAAGGTTGGGACAAGTATGCTATTTATGTTCTGAAATTTAGGAACTTCAAATTAGTAACCGAGAAATAAAGACGTATCTACATAATATAAAATAAAACAAAACAAAAGACCAACCGTGCTATCCCCAACTGCACGAAGAATTTGATCCAAAGGTGGAGCTTGGTGTCGATGAAACTTTGTTTTCCATCGACAAATTCTTGGCACCGGTCCTTGCACATCTTCTCTAATCTCAGCATACGTTGGGGTCAGGGCAGGAATACACTCAAATGGTAGAAGCTATAATAATGAACAATAACAAATATTAGATTGCAAACATTTTAAAACAAATTAAGTGTAAGAATCAACAATAAAACAAAATTTACATACCATCAATGGTAGTATGAATGCATGACAATTCCATCTTGTCAACTTCTCACGAGCGTCTTTACATTTTGCACCTATGTCTAACTTCTGGACCTGAGTCATCAAATATTGGTATGTTTTTCTTCCCCATGGATAATTGGCACACCAATCCAGATCTTCAATTATTTTAAAGAGGTTGTAATCAATTTTCTGATGGGGTTTTTCTGGACCACGGAGGACCGCACACAAAAAATAGAGGACAGCCAACTTCAACTTATCATTTATAAGGATCAATCTCTCTTTTTCTCTTTCTCTGATTTCGTTAGTGCGCCTCCTTCTATTGCTCTCATTTTCCTCGGGAGGGATGACCATACCTTCCAAGTATTTCTTAACATCATTCTGTGAGATCTTTTTCATTCCGCGAAAGACCCTTTCTCTAAATTCGTCTCCTGTATGACAAGGATCTTCGGGATAAGCAGAACAATTAAGTCCACTTATAAGTGCATGCTCCATGAGCGAGTACCTAATGGGGATGCCATTCAAAACGAACCACATTTCATATTCCTTTTGTGTAACCACTCCTCGGGACAGTAACATCCATAATGGGGTTAAAGTTATTTTGATGTGGTCTGTAATATCAAATAGGTGGCCAAATTGGGACTTCTTAAACCACTCTATGCCATTAGGGCAGTCCTGTAAGGCTTTGTTCACAGTATCAACAACATCCTTCAATAAGTGTTTGATTGTAATTTTACATTTGAAATTGACTTCATCAACATTCAATTTCAAAATGGGTGATGGGAGATCCAAAACCTACATTTACATAAAATCACATATAAATAAAATATATTTTATAACAAAACCTAATAACATTAACAACATATACAATTTCATAAATGACAAATAATTAAATATTTCTCCAAAAATTCGACAGCATAACAACTTACTTTTATTGACATCCAAATTGAAAACTTACTTTATTTCGAAAAAAAAAACCTTTCTTGTTAACCTAAAGTAAAAGTACATGGTTGTGATTGCTTTATCTTGTTAACTAATGTAATTGTTTTGAACGTGCAAAAAAAAAAATAAAAAAAAAACTTTGACTGCTTTATCTTCCAATGATAACTTACCCTTGGTATTGATACTGACATCAATTGAGGTGATGTGTTGCCATCTGGTTGGGAATTAGTCCTACTGACTCCTTCAGAGTCATTTTCTGAGTCCATCTCCGATGGTTCTAAATTTCGCCGCCGTTGGGTAGGACGAGGAGAGTATGCCGATGACGTCCGAATTCGTGCCATAGCTAGAAACGAGAATGATAAAACAAATTTAAGTATACATATTTGTATATAAAGACTTGATTCCAGAAAAGACTACTAAGGAGCATACAGTTTACTACTAAGGAGCATATTTTAAATATCTATCAATAAAAAAAATCAAATAAGTTAGTATTCAAAAATTAGAATTAAAGTTAGTGTCTCTAATCTTTTGATCTATAAGTTTTCGTCTTAACAATTTGTAACACAAGACACAAAATTTTCTAAGTCATTTAATAAATCATATTTAACAGTCAAAACAACAAGTTTCATCGATAATTCATAACATGTTTTACCGGAGAAATTCCTGTTCATATTACCATCATTATTATCATATAATTGCAGTGTACAATCACACATCATGCCGTGTATACTAAGCAAAGCAGTGTATTCCGGAGGTGATTAAGGGAGAGTTTGGGCGAGAAAGTGAGATGAGTGTGTGTGTAGCATTATTTCTACCAAAAGCATAATTTCTATTTGTTCCCTCATGGATTGGTTTCTTTTGGGCGTGCAAGGAAATGCTAACTCTTTAGACTTTGATTGGTGTGAGGTGGTGTATATAATTGTTGGATGCTTTCCCTAATGCTTGGAATCTTGCATTCCTATTTTAAGCCTCGCCAATACTTTAGATCAACAAGAACAATAATTGGGGACAATAATAATAATAATAACAATCAACAAGAATAATTAATATTTTAGATCACAAATCAACAAGAACAATATAATAGTTCTTCAGCAATAAAAAATTTATAAAAATTCAAAAAAAAAAAAAAAACAAAGCTTACATTTTTTTCAGTTTGGGCGAGGGAGGGAGAAGGCAGAGATAAGAGGAGAGGCGGAGATTAAGGGAGAGTTTGAGCGAGAGAGTGAGATGGGTGGGTGAGAGGGAGATAAGAGATTGGAGAGGGAGTGATGTGATATTCTCTTGGGTGAGGGAAGGCTTCTCAGTGGGGTGAGAGATTGGAGAGGGAATGAGTTACAGGACGGGGCCCCTGGCTTGGGCGAGGGAGAGTGAGCCCAGTGAGGGAGGGAGAGAGTGAGATGGGATGGGTGGGTGAGAGGGAGATTCCGGAGGTGAGCCCCCTATTCTCTTGGGCGAGGGACGGCTTCTCAATGGGGTGAGAGATTGGAGAGGGAGTGAGTGAGTTACGGGGCCCTTGGCTTTTGGGCGAGGGAGAGTGAGCCGAGTGAGGGAGGGAGAGAGTGAAATGGGTGGGTGAGAGGAGATAAGAGGAGAGGGAGATTCCGGAGGGAGAGTGGCGAGGGAGGGTTTCGTTTCTCAGTGGGATGAGAGATTGGAGAGAGAGGGGGATGAGTGAACTTCGCGGAGGTGAGGGGGGTTGGGCGAGGGAGAGGGAGAGTGAGTGAGTGAGTGGGTGAGTGAGTGAGAGTCAGTTAGCTGTGCTGTGTTAGCAGGAAAAGGGCGGGAAGAGGGAGGGAGAGGGAGAGAGCTTCGTTTCTTTTCATTTGTTTGGGAGGGAGGGGACCAGAGACGAGAGAGAGAGAGGGGCCCTTGAGAGAGAAGGCATTTTTTTTATTTGAAGATAGATAGAGGACCTTTCGGTCTTTCTATTCAAAAATTGAATTAAAAAAAATTAAAAAAAAAATTGCAATTAGAATGGAGGTTAAATTTGCAATGGTGGTTGATTTGGGGCTTATATATGCAAAAGATCCGTTGGGGGGGGGGGGGGGTTGAACAAATATATAACAGCAAAGAAAAACAACAGTGAAAATGACGTTGCTCTCTATATACATATACAAATACACGCATATATATATATATAGATACAACTATACAAGCTCGGTGGAAAAAGTTCAAAAAAGCTCTCTCCCTTTTCCAATCCACAAATTTTCTTGTTTCGTTTCTCGGGAAATGCAAGACCAAACAATGAACGGCTCCGAAGCTCCGAAGTTCTCCGCCCTCAATTGTATCGATCTCTCAGATCCCGATATTCACCACTCCGTCTCTCTGCTCAAACAGGTTCCTTATCTTTCATCGTTTTCTTCGACTAAAGTTTTTAATGATTTTTTTTTTTTTTTTTTTGTTTAATCTGAACTGATAAGCCTTTTTTTTTTTTTGGGTGGTTAAAGGCGTGTTTGGATTGCGGGTTTTTCTATGTGGTGAATCACGGGATAAGCCAGGAATTCATGGAGGAGGTGTTTGCTGAGAGCAAACGGCTTTTCGATTTGCCGTTGAGCCAGAAAATGAAGCTCTTGAGGAACCACAAAAACAGGGGTTATACCCCTATTCTTGACGAACATCTTGATCGTGAAAACCAAGTTCACGGTTCTTTTTTCTTTTTCTTTTTCTTTTTCCTTTTTTTTTTTTGGGTTTAATTCAGTGACACAATGAACAATTTTCCTTCAATTGAAACTCTAAGTTTTTTTCTTTTTTGGTTATGAAATAGGAGATTACAAGGAGGGGTACTACATAGGTGTTGAGGTACCTGAGGATGACCCAGAAGCTGAAAAACCATTTTATGGTCCTAACGTTTGGCCTACACAAGGTAACTAGAGCTGAAACAACTAGAATTTTCTTTTTTTTTTTTTTAGGCAAATTTTTTTTTTTAATTATTGGTAGATGAGATCATGGTTAATCTGCCTTTTAGTGCATCCTTGTAGATAGTGTTTGTTTCTGTATGTTAGATTGGTCAAAATCGTTTTCGGAATAAAAAGAAGGAAAAAAGATGCAAAATTGACAGTACCTGAAAAAAAAATTTTACAGTTGAAAGTGGAGTCCTAGTAGTGGTGGGGTCTATTTCTTTTGGCTGCGAGAGAGAGAAAATAATAATAATAATAAAGTTACTGATTTTTCCACTTTTGGTATGTCCTTTCAAGATCAATTGCCCGGGTGGCGAGAGACCATGGAGAGATTTCATCAAGAGGCATTGTAAGTGTGAGATCTTTCCATGTGACAAATGAGGATGTGACATAATTATTTGATGTTTTTCGAAGCGAAAAAAATACCATTCCTTTTGTGCATTTCAGGGAGGTGTCTAGAGCGGTTGCGAGGATCATCGCTCTTGCTCTTGGTCTGGACAAGAACTTCTTTGATAACCCAAAAATGCTCGGCAAGCCTATTGCAACTCTGCGGTTGCTGCATTACGGAGGTCAAATTACTGTCCGAAGTTTCAACTTTCGTTAATGAGATAATAGTTATGAAGTTTGGGTGTTAATTTGATTTCTTATACAGGTCAAACTTCTGATCCTTCAAAGGGAATATTTGGAGCTGGTGCTCACTCTGACTACGGCTTGATAACCCTCTTGGCGACAGATGATGTCTTAGGTCTCCAGGTAAGTAGATACAACATTATCTAAATCGTTTCCGTAGTTTGGTTGTTTGTTCGAATTCTTGAATATTTGTTGCAGATATGCAAAGATAAGGATGCTAATCCTCAAGTATGGGAATATGTTGCACCATTAAAAGGGTTAGTAACAGAGCATAAGTAACACTTATCCTAATTCGGAGACATTCTATTTCTTTGGGTGGAATAAAAAAATGAAGAATGGTGACTTTTTGTTTATGGTGTTTACTTGTAACAGAGCGTTTATTGTGAACCTCGGTGATATGCTTGAGCGCTGGAGCAACTGCACATTCAAGTAATTGCAGTCCGACTTGCAATCTTAATTTTCTGTAAATGTGAATTTTGGCTTTATATAAACTCATCATTTGCACCCCCCCTCTTTTTTCTCTCTATATTAGGTCTACATTGCACAGAGTCCTCGGAAATGGTCAAGACAGATATTCTGTAAGGCTTCTTTTCTTTTGTATCTCTTCAAGCGTGTATATTTGTTTGTTCACCCCAATTTCTGATTCACATTCTAATTTAGATCAACTTGACAAGATATTCATAGTAGAATTACAGTATAATGATCGAGGATTTTGTTTTTTAACTTGTCGTCGCAAATAAATTGATTCCTGGACGGCTATCTAACCATTTATTATTTACAATTACAGTCCCGATTTGTATGTGCCTTCCATGTTCATTACATGACATCCGTTAATATTTTAAGTGACCGCATATCTTGCTTCCTACTTTTGCAGATGGCATACTTCATCGAACCTAGTCATGATTGTCTTGTTGAGTGTTTGCCTACTTGCAAATCAGAAAAGAATCCTCCAAAGTAAGTCACGAAATGTTACTCATCTCAACTTGATTAAGTAGCTATTGTCGTGGCAATACACTAGAAACTATACAATTATAGATGAAACGGTTGATATCATGGCTTATTACAACCATCCAGGAGATTTTACACTAAAAATTTACAAACAAATGGGTGAAACAATTTAATAACTTTGCATTATGATATTATTTCTCATAAATTGAGTTAAATGCGCGTTTTAGTTACTTTTAGATGATTTAACTTCAAAATTCACAATCCATTTATGTCTTTAATTACGTTGGTCAGGTTTCCTCCAATCTTATGTGAGACTTACCTTAGCCAACGCTACAAGGATACACATGCTGATCTGAGCATATACAACAATCATCAAACACAACAATGAATGATCGAAGATGAATTCCCCGAGACGCAATTAACAATAAATGGTTCTATGGAGTAAAATATTATCATGTGTAAACCGGCAGAGGGCCACTGTTAATAGAAGGTGGGCTCTCATGTCGTAGGACCCACCATCTATCAGCGGGTGGTGTTGAACGCCATCAATGCTTCTCATTTGTCTGGTAATGAAAATGTTTTTGTTTCATCACTTTCCTTGAGAATGTAATGACATAGACATCTAAAAGGAACAAGTCGAGCAATTTAGATAAATCTATTTATCTTGCTTTAAGCCCATTTTATTTGTCCTACATTTATCATTTTCCCATTTTATTCACTCTTATAATAATCTTCTCAAGCTTTTCGTTATAATCAAGTTATTACAATTAAATTAGGTTAAAATTTATTATTTTTAATATTAACAACATATTTTCCTAGTCTTGGTTTCAATTTTGTTTTGACCTATTAGTGTGACTTCTAAAGTGTGGAGCCAAGTCAACAGGCGTCATCAGGAAAATGATATAATTTATTGGCACCAACTATTTTCCACTTTGAACAATGTGGAATATACTTGTGAGGACCCATTTGATCCACAGCTTTTTCAAGAAAAGGAAACACAAATGGATCGATTTTGTTAATTGAATAATCAATAGTTTTAATCATTTCAACGACACAATCAAAGTCCTCTTTTTTTTTTTTTTTTTTTTATCCATCCACCAACTGCGTGGAAAAAACATTTTAACAAAAAAACAAAAACAAAGAAAAAGTTCACTTCCTCATCTAATAAAAAAAGAAAAAGAAAAAGAAAAAAGAGGAAAAGCTCACTTTCCTCACTCCCTTGTATCATGGAGAATGCTCATGATGACAAAAGATAATTGTCATGTTTGACCAATTAATATATTCACCTAGCTCAAAAAGAAAAATTATTATTTTGTATAAAATTATCTTTGTTATTTTTTTTTGTCTACTTATATTTATTTTTGTTAAGGTATTTAGAAGATAAATACCCATCCGTTAAGAAGGGATGAAAGGGTCGTTACTTAACAGGTAAAAATTACTCTAGAAATAATAGACTGATCTTAGCTTTGATCAACTTACTGGTCATAATTGTAATTTACACTTATAGAAGAGTCTATTCATAATGTTTTTTTTATTAATGAGTTATTCGGTTCGATGGATGTGGACGTGTTTATCATATCACGCTAAACCTTTTTATTCCCTTCTCTTTTTTTATATTTTTCTTTCTATAATATTTTTTACGCAGACCCATTTCAGTGGGATGCACCTTTGTATTTCTAGCAAAGCGATGAAGCAACAATGAGCTTAACTAATAGTGTATTGAATCTCATTTGATATCTTCTTCACACCCGTTTTCTATTTAACATTGTCAAAAAAAAAAAAAAAAAAAAGAACAACACCAAATAGACTCGAAAATGAAATTGGGAAAGACATGATTAACTTTGTGCCACTTTATTAATTAGAACAAGTAAACACCAAAAAACTTTACATGAATTCAAAAACCACACTTACTATGGGACGAGACACACATGAACATAACATGAGTCTGTAAAGACTCGCGTATTTTCCAGGTATACTCTTATTTGAAGAGGCTAATATAGAAATGACAACACACTTCCATTCCATGATGATACATAGCAAGAAACTGGTTAACATGAAGACCGTTCCGTTCACCGGTAGTTTCGGTAAGTCGGAGTGTACATGCAGCTCTCGGCATGCTTCACAAGGTTCTCGGGACGAGGGAGACGAGTAGCCAAACCTTTAAAAGCAACAACAAAGAAAAGTGTAAGCTAAGATAGATGGCAAAATCTGATCTCGGCTTAAAAAGCTGAAAAACTTTCTGACGGTTCATATCGTGTCTTTTTATCATGTAACAGCTGAGATCAGACTGCATTGCCCGTCTCGATAAAAGTAGGATGTACCGTAGCTTCTTAATGCGTAGAACAAAGGAAAGACATACCGAGTTCATAAGCCTTGGCAGCAACATTAGCAGCAATGTTGGCAGAGATTTGTCTGATGTTAGAAAATGGTGGGTATGTCAGTCCCTTTGCATAATTCTCCTCCGAGACCTGATTTGCCAAGGCTTCCGCTGTTTAAAAAGAAATCGAAAAAGAAGAAGAATTAAAAAGGTCAGTAATTTATTACTCTTTTTTTTGTCTGATAACATGAAGCTAAATATAACATTTACACGGTTAAAATGGAGAAGCAACTTTCGGTTTTTCTGATTTACTCGAGGCTACTACATAGAAACTTAGATTTTTTCTTCTAATTGCATAAATCTTTTTTGAAGCTATTTACTTACAGGCTGCTAGAAGCATGTCATCATGCACACGGATCGCTCCAGAGATGACTAACCCCAAACCAAATCCGGGGAAAATGTAAGCATTGTTGGCCTGAATTCGAAAGAAAAATGTAAAGCTTAGTCATTGATGTTGAAGCCTAATTTTGATAAAGGATTTGATACCAAGATACATTTGGTCAACCTGTCCGGAATGGTAGACTTTTCCATTGTACTCTACAGGATCAAATGGACTTCCACTTGCGAAAATCGCACGACCCTTGAATCAAAAAAAGGAACAAAATAAACGTTAGCCGTACATCCTATCCGCAGAACCTTATTTGGCCACTAAAATGCTTAACTAAATGATTATGATTATTAGTATATGTTAGATACCTCACTCCAAGTGTAAGCTTCTTCAGCTGTGCATTCTGATTGTGAAGTTGGGTTCGAAAGAGCCAAGATGAGAGGTTTCTGCACACCGTTCGTATAAGAAAAATGTCAACAAAGGAAGGGTAAAATCCAGCCAAATGTGGGGCGAAAAGGGGGGAGAGACAGAGGAGGAGGAGAAGGATAGACCTCATTGCAGGCGGTGACGGCTTCAATCACTTCCTTTGTAAAAGTTTTTCCGACCCCAGATGATCCGATGAGAACAGTTGGTTTAATTGCCTAAAGGAGTAAGGAAGCGATATAAGAAAACAAGAATCGGTTTAAGTTCTAGTGATTGGGATTCTATCGAAGAAACAGAGGACATCTACCTTAACAGCAGATAGGAGATCCTTAACAGGTTCGTGTTCATGAGCCCATGGCTTCTTAAAGTGTTGAAGTGATTCTTTCCGAGAGCTAACTATCAATCCCTGCAAAATCAGTAACATGACTAGTCAAGTATAAAGGAAAAAAAAAAATATATATATATATATATATATATTTAAATGAATCACAGACAGAAATTCTTTTTTGAGTACCTTTGAATCCACCAGCCAGATTTTCTTACGAGTCTCTTCCAAAGGAGCTTTTGTCTACAAATGTGAAACTAAATAAATAAATAATCATGACAAAAAACACGATAAACGACATCGTAAACACGAATTTGAGGTAGAGAGTACCTGTTTTGATATCTCAAGAGCTATTAGCTCTGCTATACCAGTCCCTGCCTACAATTACAAAGGCCCAAATAAAATGAGTTTTATCTCTCAAACAACTCAAAATAAAAACCATCGAAACATAATCTCTTAGAATGCAACAGAAAATAAACGAGTTTCTTGTTTACAATAGCAACAAATTACACCTTGCTCTACAATATCGTTTCAAGAACAAGAATTTATGTGCAGCCAAGGAACCATTTATGCGAGCAAGAAAATGGAAAGAAAGGAACTTACTTCACCGGCACCGAGGAACAAGAATCTGTGATCAGCCAAAGAACCGCCAATCAACTTCAATGCCGCAACAACTCCTGCAAGAACAACAGATGCTGTGCCCTGCACCAAAAAGAATTCTATAGTTTAGCTTCACAACTTAAACAAAAGTCCTCAAAAGTACAAGAGTGACAAAAAAATCTATGTCATGCCTGAATATCATCGTTGAAGACCAGATGAGTGGTTCCGTATTTTGCTAGCAGCTCGAAAGCATTGTGATTTGCAAAATCTTCAAACTAAACACATTGACATAACAGAAGCCAAAGAGCATGAGTAACCTAATAAATGATCTCATACTTCTGAAAACGTATGAATTAAGGATGTAATCTCATCATAAATTAAACCTGAACGAGAACTTTTTCCCCGTAGTTCTGCTTGACAGCAGTCATGAACTCATGCAAAAGATCCGCATATTCCTGCAGATAGTGAGAAATTTTCTCAAGATTGATATAAACCACAATTTGTAAGTCAAGATTATACAACAGAAGTTATTATACCTGCCCAGTTGCTCTCCTCTGTCGAAGACCAATGTAGAAATCATCCTTCAACAACTTCTCGTTGTTGGTTCCCACATCGATTGTAATAGGTAAGCACTACAAAAGGAGGGCGATGAAGAAGGAAATTCTTAAGAAACTTGGAACATTGCATACATCAAAACTGTACTTTACAAATGAGATGTACTCGAACGAATATCTATAGAGGAAAATAATAAGCAACAATTGGACAACTTTATTCGAAAAATGCTTACAGATGAAGGACGAAGACCTCCAAGTGCAGTGTACAAGGCCAACTTCCCTACAGGAATGCCCATACCCTGCGACACATTAACAAAAATCATGATGAGAGGCCTAGTCCACCATGAGCCGAAGAATTTACAACATTAGATACAAGAAAAGGATATATTATCGGCCCGAACAAATTACCTGACAACCAAGGTCCCCAAGTCCCAAAATACGCTCACCATCAGTCACGACAATAACTTGAATATTCCTTTCTGGCCAATTCTTCAACACCTCCAGAATTTTTCCCCTTCAGCGATTAAGACTTTCATTTTTAGGCCAAACTTATGTATTGATTATAAAAATCAAGCGTTAAGCAAATTTACTTACTTCTCATTCAAACTGATGTAAAGACCCTGAGGACGCTTGAATATGCTGCCATATTTCTGGCAAGCCTCGCCAACAGTTGGAGTGTAAACAACTGGGAGCAACTCCTCGACATTGTCGATAAGAAGTTTGTAGAATAGCCTTTGATTTCTCTCCTGTAAAAAGTTTTAAACCATTAGATCATGTCAAGAAGAAGTTTGCAAATACCACATGAGCGGTGTTACGTATCAATAATTATTTTGATACAAATTCACATGTCAACTCTGATACTCACCAACCATGACACGTGGCAATTTCTAACTGGTTAAAAATCTACTGGCGAGTGATTACCGAGCCTTTTTCATTCTAGATATCAGATCTGACAACTTCAAATAAATTGATGTGAACGGAATGATACCTGAAGCTCCATCATGGCAATGTATTTCTGGAGGGGTACTTCGTATTGTCGGATACTGTTCATCAACTTCTTCTCCTGGTGTCAGTAAATTCGAACAAGAAGGGGGAAAAAATGGTCAACGAGAGTCAACATTTTTACTTGCGAAAAGTCAACTACCATGAAGAGGCACAAAATTTATGAGCTTGGTGTCAAAAACACAAACCTGAAGTTGCTGAGCCACAACAGCCGGAGGAAGTAGACCGCGCAAGTAATGCGAGTCTCTCTCCTGCTGAGTGAAGGCGAGTCCTTTGTTGTACTGAGGATCTCTCAACAGAGAATAACCACTGCCCATAAATGCCAATTTATAAATATCCGTTGGAATCTCAAAATCCGCCCATATTATGCTCTTTTATCAATTCTCCGAAAAGCTTAATTTCGGGTTCTTGTACAATATTAGTTTGTCATTCTTCGATTTTTTAGTTCATTTGGTGACTAGCTTAGTGAGATCAAATTAAGTGGGACCCTAAGAATTTGAAGACTATCCAGATCAAAATGCATCATCTGAAGATCTCAACCAAAATTACATGCCTTAAGTTAATAATAGCTGAAAATAAAGATAAGAGATAAAAAAAAAAAAAAAAAAAAAAAAACCAAAAAAAACCAAAAAAACCAGAAAAACAAAAACAAAAAAGGCACTTCGAACGGATATACTTATAAAGTCAACTGTGTGTAAAGAAGTATTTTCTGTAATTTTTCTTTTTTCTCCGGAATCAGAACTAAAAACAGGGGAAAACCCAAAAAAGAACAAGCAGATCCCAATAACTTTTTAATACACATACTAGATCCCAAGAACTTTTTAATACACATACTTTTTTAGTAGCTAAAACAATAGAAAATTGCAGATTTTTAAGCTAACTTTCCAACCAAATCCACTAAAATCCAGTACTGAGCTAAGAAAACAGAACTCAAGAACTTGATCAGACACAAAATTTCAACTTGAAAAAAAAAAAAAAAAAAAACACTTGTTCCTAACTGTTGATTGATGGCTTACCTTGCGACAGAGAAGGTCCAAGGGGTGACGAGCAGGTCTTCGGTGGCGCGGTCCTCTCCGTAGACGTCCTCAACGCCGCCACCAACGGTGGATTTCGGGTCCATGTCCAGGACAGAAGCTCCATCTCTGATGTCCTTCAAAGTGCTCTCCATGTTCTTCTCTCTTTCTCTCCCCTCTCTCTCTCTCTCTCTCTCTAGAAAAACAACACCAACCAAAAGTTGTAGTAGTGGAAACTCTCTTGTGAAAATGCTATGCTAAGCTATGCTAAGGAGCAGAACACGCAGGCCGTAATATAGGAGGGAGAGAGAGATCCAAAGACTTTAAAAACGCATGTCATTGGTCAAATGATTAAAAAATAGATTAAAAAAAATTAACATTAAAAAAAAAAAAAAAAAACCAAAACTGGGTGTTTGTCGTTTTCCAAGGGCAACCCATGAGTGCCACGAGATAATTGGTAGAATACTATGATAACAATGGCAATATAATCCAGTTGGTCTTTGTTACATGATTTTAGTGCAATATAGTATAGGCGAAGCTCATTATTTGGTGGCTTGTTGTAATATTGTATTTGAGAAGTTACCTGTAATCTGTAAAGGTCATTAATTGCGGCAAATGTTTTGGATAATACAAAAATACAATAAGGATATTGTATAGAGAGAGAGAGAGAGAAGTGGGCAGGAGGTGTCAGGATCATGGTGCCAATTAGTGTCTTGTTCTGGCTTACAGATGTCCCCTTTGCAAAGCGTTAATATCTGTCAGTTATTAGCTCTGACAAGTACTAGAATGCCCTTTTTTTTTTTTATGAATTAGTTGGCAAGCAAAATGAACAAAGGAGAAAAACAAAATTTTGCCACATTGCAAGTAAGATCAATCATTTCTTCATTTGACATTTAAGTTTAATTTTAATTAAATTATATTTTTTTAGTTTTTTTTTTATTTTTTTTAAATCAATAAAATTTATAATTAATTTTTAAAAAGTTAATCAATTTCAACTTAAAAAATTTATCTCTAATCAGTAAACCAAACGTAAACTAAGTGTTGATGTAACTGTCACATGACGCTCAAAAATCGAACGATGAAATCAGTTGTTCATCATTTTATATATAGCTTAGATAAGACAATGTTTGATGGTGATGTTATAGTGGTAAGAAGATGATTTATCAAAATTTTTCTTAGGTTATGTTCGGTAAGAGGATGAAGGGGAGAAAGAATAGAAAGAATTAGAGGGATGGAGAATATGAAAGATGAAGACGATTGTGAGAATATTTCGTATTGTTTAGTAAGAGGGAATGAGAGCTAGAAAGATGAATGATAGTTATCTATATAATTATTATATTGTTCATTTTATAAAATATTTTTAAAAATTTTTTGATGAAAGAATACAAAAAATGGGTCTGGAGGGAGAGAGAGGCATCCCTTCATCTTTCTTCTCCATCTCTCTTCTCTTTCCTCTAACCAAACAAATGAATGAGTATGTCCTTTGACCTCTCTCTCTCTCTATCTCTCCTTCCAATCGAACATATTATTACTTAACATTTAAGGATCGAATCACATTATCCGTTGTGAGGATGCAACTATTGGACTCTCAAGATTTTGGATTAGAAAGCTTGAACCGAAGACATGACAACACCACTAATATCTTTTTATTCATCAAGAAAAAAAAAATAAAAGAAACATAAATGTAGCCGAATTAAAATGAATCTAGAGGAAAATTCATTAAAAAAAAAGGAGATTTGTCGCACGGATTTATACTTGGGGTATTAAAATTAATGTTAGCAGTTGGTTATGACCACTTTTTTCAAAGTTACAAGTCTTTATTATTAACATTATTATTGTTTTAGCCAAAAACAAAACAAAAAAACAAAAAAAAAACATTATTATTGTTTTAGAAAAATTATTGTTTGCTGTTGAAATGGTTCAAGTGGTGGCCTTTTTAATTTTTTGCTATTGAAATGGTTCAAGTGGTGGCCTTTTTTCCCTCTTCCCCCTCCTCCCTCTCTAGTCTCTGTCTCTCTCCTTCTCTACCTAGTGACAAAGTCATGATTTTTTTTTTAAACCAAGAGGGTTAATAACTATAAATAGAAGGAAAAAAAAGAAAAAGAAAATTGAGGGTCTGGTTTTAATAATAGATTAGTGTTAACCTCTTGAAATTTTGTTTAAAAATATATATTTGATTAAAGTATAAATAGAATTTAAATTGTGATTTTTGATATGAATATTGTTTCGTTCTTCTAATCGTGTGAGTGTTTAATAAATAAAAAATAAATAATATAAAAAAGTTATAAACTTTTAAAAATTGAATTTCATGAAAATAGAAAAAAAGAAATGTGAATTTGTATTATAATCAATTGGAGTATAAACTTTTAATAACCAATAAGAAAAAACAGAGGTTGAAAATGAAGGTCCAAACAACCTAAGTTGTTTGGTATGAAAGAAAAAGATGGAAAGAAAAATTAAAAGGAAAAGAAGTACAAATCAGATCCATTATATTTTATTTTGTATTCATTGTCTGTCTTTTTCTCTATTTTCTACCGATGTTTGTTGTACCCCATTGATGAGGAAATTCTTTTGTGTACAACACACACCTTACCCACAAACCCCACCACCCCCCCCCCCCCCCCCCCCCCCCCCCCCCCCGCGGAAAAAACCCAATTAGTGAAATCCTCTCTCTCTCTCTCTCTCTCTCTATATATATAGATATATATACATATATACATATCTTTTGTGTACAACCCCCCCTCCCCCCCCCCCAACAAATAGTAAAATCCTCTCTATATATAGATATATATACATATATACATTCCCCCCCCCCCAAAAAAAATAGTAAAATCCTATATATACACATATACACAACCCCCCCCCCCCCCCCCCCCAAAATAGTAAAATCCTCTCTCTCTCTATAGATACATATAAGTATATTTGGTAGAAGAAAAAACATTATGGGCCCTATCCGTTTGGCCCCACCAAATGGATAATGGGAGTCGGCTGGGAATAATTTGGTGCATATTCAATTTCTGTCGCTCACTACTCACTCCAATAATGCAACAACGATCAAAACAAGAGGGCACCTTTATCCATCTTATTTCCTTTTTTTCTCAGTCAGTCTTTCTTTGTTTTTACCTTTTCTTTATTGCTGATAGAACCTGGTGAACTTTTTAAAAAACAAAGGGAATGCACTAAAATTAATTTTTATAGGCCCTTATAAGAAAAAGGAGAAAACTTTTGAAATGGTGTTAATTTGTTTGTTTTTCTTATTTTTCTTTTTCTGAGATGTTATGGGTACGTTTAGAATAGCAAATTATGCAAGTTTAACGTTACGATCAAATTTCATGTATAATTTTCTACTACACGTCATGTCACAATCATAATATAATACTTTAACAAAATATAACAAAGTTTTTAAAAAGAATATCATCACAAGTTTAACACAAATTTTAAATCATTAATAGATGTCTTATCTATAATATATTTTTCCTTGTCCTATAAAAAATATTCGAGAACTCTCCCGTATGACACTATCGGACCGTCAAACAGGAGAGTTCTTCATATTTCTTTCTTGCTCTATCTCTCTTTTTCTAGTGGATTATACTGTATTTTCTTTTGAATTGTATCAATCTCTTATATAGATTGTACCACGATCGTTCTATTAGATTCTAAAAAATAATATATGGAGTTACAAATTCAACATTTTCAATCAAAAGGAAGTCTTTTTCCATTTGGTGACAAGAGAAAGTGAAAGCATCAAACAAACGGATCGAAAATGACAAGAGCCCTTGGCCCCTTTTGCCCGCGCGTCCTACAGAAATAGCAGCCACTCAATATGCCTTCTGAACAGCGTTTTGAAGATATTTTTTGTGACAATTTTCCCAATCTCTCTGTTTGGAAAACCGATCCTTTATTTTATTTATTATTTTTTTTTTTTTAAAAAAAGAAGAAAGCACTATAATGTAGGGTCTGTTAAAGACCATTGATCACGATCGCAAAATTTAAATTGAATGATAAAGGACATTTTAGATAGTACAGTCAAATGTATTTTTATTATTATCACCCCATTTAAATGGAAAACTATACTGATGATAGAACTGTAAATATAAGTCAGATAAATAGACAGATTCATATGCACATGATGAACGAACTGAGCCTAGGTTCAAAATAGCACGATCTAATTCATTAGTTTTTTGCACTTTTAATACCTAATATTTTCGTGCTTTGAGAAATAACACTCTAAACTTCTGATTTTGGGCATTAACCACTTTATTTCTGTCGTCAATTTAAACCGTGGTATCAAATTCGGCCACATCACAATGATGTGATAAATTTAGAAAGTTAAATTATTAAAATTAAAAAATTTAAAGAATAATTAGCCAAAGCACAAAAATTCTAGTAAATAAAAGTAATATCAGAGTAAGGGTGCTACATGATAGGAACAGTTTTTACCATTCTTGTCGTCACCACAAAATCTGAATATTTTTGCTTCCCTCCACAAAGTCTAAACAACTGGGATGAGAATTCTAAAAATGTTTTTTTTTTTTTTTGAAAATTAAAAAAAAAAGGGTAAGTGATAAGATTTTAAAATATTTAAAATAAATAAAAATTTACCAAAGTCATTTACTTTAAAAAATTTTAAAACATTATTTATTTTAATTATTTACTGTAAAAATACTATTTATTTCCTTTTCCCATTCTTTTCTAAGCCACATAAAGTTAATATTTTCAGCAATATATACACACACGAACATTTTGAGAAAGGTAGCATGGAATGTTAAATTCCATGACAACTGACATGGATTAATTAGGAGAATAATATAATTACTCGCAACTATATACACGTGACAGATGCAACTGCCATCTTCCATGACATGCATCTCTACAATTTACATAAAGACATATAGATATACATATAGATATAGATATAGATAAGATTTATACATTGCATGATGCGTACTACATTAGGATACATAAGATAAACTTGTACAAATAGTAACAATGCCATTTGATTAAAGCACCTCGCGCAGAACAGATGGAAGGCACAAAAAGGCTTTTTCACCAACTTGTCTGGAGGCGTAGAACTTGCAGAGGGCTGGCCCGGCGACGCTCCAAGCAAAGCTACATAAACTGGATTGACCTTCACTCTTACTCTTCGCATAATCATAACAAATGTGGTAAATGGCAAGGGCCTCCTTATATATCTCCTCTAAATTTCTCGTCCTCTCCTCGAATTGCTCGGCGCCGTAAAGTAGCTGAAATGTAGGAGAATAGTAAGCAGAGAGCAGGAAAATTAAAGGCAAGAGTTTTGTTTGTTCAATGGTGAAACAAGATTACCTTCCTATAATGTCTTTTGAGATCAGCCGCTGCCTCGTTTTTTATGTCACGTTCCTCGATCTTCAAAGAATTCGTCATCTTTTTCCTATATTCTTCGTAATGTTTATTCCATTTGTACAAGCAGTCTTGAGGGACTTCTTCAACATTCAAAAGAGGCAACTTCCAGACCTCTGGAAAGGAAAAAGAACTTTTTGTTCAACATTTACAGTTCATTGCTGATGGAGATTAGAATATTTATTTATTTTTTGTTCTATGAAGAATTTATGTTAGTAGGGTTCGGTTTCCACTATCGTGCTATTTTAGCAGTTTCATTATTTGATATTATAGTCTGTAATTTTCAATTAGAGATACAGTTGATGAATGGATATTGACATTTTCGGTTTCCCTCCTCTCAAGTTCTTGTTCTCTCTCTACAATCCTCTCTTTGGTCTCCCTTATGTTTATCTAATTACTAGCGGTTCTATCTCTATTCTACGTCTTCGATGTTGGTCCAACGTCTATTGCTTTAAAATTTAATACATTACAGTAAACATACAACGGAAGACAGAAAGAGATGCGGAGTTAATTTAGGAAAATCTCACCGTTGTTTGAGCAATCCTCTTCCAGATACGCATTCACCTCATCATAGATCTTTCCCATAATGGACATAGATGTGAAACTGTTTGTCTTTTCCATATAATGAGGAAAGGATTTCGGTTTCAAATCTTTTGGGACTTCAACCTGGGATCATTTAAATTAACAAAAATGAGGAAAGCCATTCAACAACAAGAGTGTACTTGGTGAAAAAGCAATGAACACTATGTTTCGTGGACAACAGGGAGAAGCAGCAAAACTTAACCTTAGCTCCTGACTTCGGAGCGTCCAGGGCATCGTAGTACAAGTTGATCAACTTAATGATCTTCTCTTTGACCAGATTTTTCTCGTTGATAGAGTCATCACCCAGAGTCAAAAATCGATCCATCAAAGCCAGCCAGCTATCAGCTGCCTCACCCATGGCAAAACTAGAAAAAAAGAGCAGAGAGCATTTTTTTTTTATTCTCTCTTTATTGCTAAAGATGAAGAAAGCATTTCAGATATAAGCATTACAATCCTTCTTACTGCATAAAATGCCAGGTAAACTACAATAACAAAATGACAAAGATACCGCCCATTAATCAACACCGACCTCGTCTAGTATAAAGGTGAAAATAAAAAAATAAAAAATAAAACAAAAAACTAACTAACTAACTAACTAACTAACTACGCAACATCCTTTAAAAAATGATATCTTTTCGAGTGGCTTCGACCTGATTTGTGTGCATTATTTTACTAAAAATATAGGGAATAATATTATTATTAAAGGTATTCATGGTGACCAACTGCTACTTCATTAAATAAGTGAAGATATAATTGCATTGCCTTAGAGAAACTCGTTTATCATCCATGATTGTTTACTAAGAGGAGGGAAAAAAAAAAAAAAAAAAGGGCCTTACAGCAGAAAGTCCAAAACTGATGAGCAAAGAAAGATGCAACATAGGGCAAGCTTAACGCTAATTGCATTAACCAGACTTGAAGACGATAATCATTGGGGCTACCTCATAAAAAACGTACCTCGGTTGAAACTTAGTAGTCAAGAACAGTTTAAATAGTTCATCTTCCAACGCTTCATCGGAAAACTGGTCAGGTCTTTTATTTTCAACTTTGCACGGCAAGGAATTTGGAATCCAAGGTTCACTAGGCTTAAAATATTTCAATAGCTGTTGCAAATATTAACACATTATAAGCGATCAATATGAAACGGGCCTTAAAAAACGATCCTGAAATTTATGAATATAGTCATGCTTGGACTTTGACTGCAATGCACAGTCTCTTGAAACGTCTTAACAGCTGAAGAGACCTAGACAATAAGTTAGGCCGCGGGTTGTGCAATATTGAGGGAAAAAATCGAACTGCATCTAAGGCCTAAGCTTGACAGATATGATGAGTTCAATGACTAGGATGAGAGAAATGGGGAAAAGTATCTACAAATACTCCAGCCAAAAAAAAAAAAAGGGAAACATTTGGAGAAGCCCAAAAGGCACTTGATAACCAAATTAGGATTTCTCGTTAGAAATATGAAGTCAAGTACAACCAAAGACAGAAAAAGAATCCAAATCGAAACAGCAAAAGTAGATGAAGGTACAAACCTCAGAGTTTTTTGAGACCCAATACATATCTCCGTCATAATCACCACCAGCAATCTCATCGGCAATCGATCTTGGACCTTTGGTGGAGAAGAATATTGCATACTTCGCGTTTCCAACAACAGATTCCAGTTCCTCAACGTATCTAGCCTTTAGAACATGGACATCACCAAAGTGTATTCCAGGGTTCCGGTACACTAACACCTCGCCGGAAATTTGTCCATTCTCACTGCACATACCATCAGCCAAAATAGAACGCTCAAAGGAAGCAGCACAAATACATGACCACTTGAATAGTATTATAAGTGAAGCAAAAAATGTTACAAGTCACAATAGTCATTGAGAAAAGTAGATTTTAATGGCTAGAAGAATATTGTCTCAAAACATAAGCATATGTTTGCATGGACTAATTTAATACGAAGGCTTATGTGAAGGATAAATATGATAACATGATACTTACAGGACAATGCAAACTTCATCACTTTTTAGTATTCCTGTTGGATCGGCTGTCCCCATCAAATAATAACAGTCAGGTACATAAAGCTTCCCCGTTCTGAGGCTCATCTTCTGCTCCTTCAATAGCAGAGAGAGACGATGATGCAAATATGGTTCTTCAAGAGGGATACCACACAATATCATATTTGCTATAGTAAAATCCTTGTCCGTGTTCCCACGGTTAACGGCAACTGAAAAATTGCAAAGTTGCGAACCATTAAATGAAATCCAAAAAAGAAAGAACAAAGGGAGAGATTCTCTCAACAGAAAACTGGTACATTTGTGAAATTAGCTATATGTACTGTTTCAAAAAACCTTTGAGTGCGGTCCGCTTATTGCTGAAAGCACCATCAGCTTCTCTCAAAGCTTCCCTAAGTAGAACCTGGAAATACTCGTCTGCGACTCCTCCATAACTTAGGAGTGCAATTAGATTTCTTGACAAGCAAGTTCTGTTTGGCCGATTGCTGGATAATAACAACTTAAAAAGTTATATATAAGACCTTAGACAAAAGAAAAGGGCAGAATAATGGTCAATCATGATAAGTCATATTCTACTTTTCATGTTAAAAGACATCATAAATTTACTGTCTTAAAGAAAATATGGGGACAAAAGCATTTCTGGCTTCTATTTTTCCAATAGAGCTATATTATTTTATACATATATTGTATATATATTTTTCTTTTTTTGGGAACATCCGTTCATATTGATAAAGAAATCAACTACAGTTTACAAAGGATAGAGGACAGAGGATAAGAAGTCCTCGCAAGGAAAGATGTAAGTCAAAGTAAAAGGAAAGGCAGGGATAGCCACAAGTTTCTATTTTCTTCGGAACCTTCCTTTTACTGAACATGATTTATTGACAAACCTTTTTTTTTTTTTTTTTAAATAAATCAACATGAATTGAATCATATTGTTTACAAAGATTTGAAGTAGTAATAAGCTTTTAACTTATTTTACCCCTCAATCGCACTTTCATCTTTTCAGACAAACTCCAATCCATTAAGAGCAAAATCAGAAAATCTACAAATGATATATAGTTGATAAGAGGCAAGGCAACTCTTGTATAACTGTAGAGAGAATACAACACCCCAAAGTTCATGTTGGAGATACCTTGTTCTAACTACTTCCAATGAGTTTGCTGAAAATTGATTCAACAGATTTTGATCAGGCTCAACTTTAACCATTGAACTTCGAACCACGATTGTTTTGTGGCCAAGCTACAAATTTTGGAATAGAAGATAGGACTTTATATGAGAAAAAATAGATAGTAGACAAATAACTTCAATTTAAAAAAAAAAAAAAAAAACACTAAGAATCATTTTCTCATTCGGCATGACCATCCAAGCATAAGCCTACCAATGACGTTGATATTACTCCCAACTCACAGATATTATACTAATTTCAGTTGCCAGGGGTTGAATATCACCACAGCTAAACAAAGGACAAATTTTGAACTAAGAATTCACGAGAAAGAAATTAGGTTGGGCTACCTGAAATGTTGAACTTTTTTTAAAAGAGAAAAACTCCTTTCTTTATAAAGTAATCAATTACAGGGAATAGAGACAAAAACAAAAACAAAAACAGAAGTGTAATGGGTAAGAAGCAAACTCACAAAGAAAGCACAACCACTATCTTCCTACTACATCTTTCCAGTGTAGAATGACAAAGGAAAAAGGAAACTCTTTAAAGGCTTTATCCATCGATGCCCGTAACGATGGTTAATATTTGCAGCAATATTATAATGAGACTATACTAAATCAAACCATAAAAATAAAACCTTATATTTAGCAATAGTAAGACATGTTAGCAAGGATTTGTTTTTAACCAAGAGCATCATTTCCATGAAAAAAAAGGGGGAAAGAAAAAAGGTACCTTCTTGTTCACAAGAAATGTTCCTTTAACCGCATAGCCATTGTTAAATAGACGGGATTGTATCAACATAGGCTACAGAGGAGTGCAATAAAACGAAAAAAGAGAGAGAGAGAGAGAGAGAGAGAAATAAATTAGAGAGTTTTAACAGTAAAATGAACTAATGTTCCTCAAAAAAACTTCAAAAAAGGGGGAAAATGTGTCAGATGAGAGGGGGAGAAAGTAATGGCCTGAGCTTCAGCCACACACAGGTGCTTGTGTTTCAATTCCTTGCCATCCCTTTTCCTCAACATTGTCAGCATGCTCATCAGGACCATGAATTATCTAACACCATAAGCAAGGCAGAAACAAGATAGTCATGACTTATTTACATGTCTGAAAAAAAAATTTGGAAGATATGAAGATGGGAAAGGAAAAAAAAAAGTCACATAACAACAACAACAACAACAAAAACCAAACAAACAAACAAACAAACAAAAACAAAACAACTTTCTATTGGGATGCAGCCCATATCTGGAAAGCAGAAATTTGCAAGAACTCAAAGATGAAGAAACTTGTGATATATTGCACAGTATCTCCATTAGTGATTGAGAGAGAGAGAGAGAGAGAGAGAGAGACATGAGAGGCTATCCTGTCTCCTGTCAAGAAGAAAGGATACAATATAAAAGAGAAAACCTCAATATCCTTATTGCTGGCACAGATCCCTTCATGTATATTGCTTGGACATAACATAGCCAAATCTTCTGATATATATCCAGTCCCATCAGTATGAATAAGTGGTTTTCCGTCTCTATAGATAGGATCACCATGTTCATCCTGCAGCTTCAACAAAAGTATTTAGCTAGAATGCGTCACAACTAATCATCACTACAATAAATTATAAAATTGAGACAAAATTAAGAAGATCATACCTCGCAATATATGTCCTCAATTATCTCCATTTTCACAGAAGAAAGAAAATCCTTATCAAGGAGGCTGTAGGTCTTGGACAAAATCAGTGAAAACCTGAACATATAAGAAGTAAAGTACCAGTAAATGATCACTGTAAACAGCACTAACACTGGATTCTGAAAGAAACTTTTCAAGTCAAAAACATACCTAGCCATATACTTAGCTACACTAGGGACAGTATGTGCATGCATAAGCATGCGCCTGGCTTCGGAAATTGTTCTATTGGCTAACCTATATGATGAATTCCGATCAATGTGTGCATCTGAATGGATGCGAACGAAAAAACACTTCACACCATCTTCCTTTCCGCCATCTTTGAAAACTGACCAAATCACATTGAGATTGACCAAAATGGTTGTTAACAATGCCAGGATATCTAAATAGAAGAAAAAAATAAAAATTTAAAGTGCGCTACCTATCAAAATGATGCAGTTAAAAACGTGTCTCTTAAATAACTAATAAATAACTCGATTTTAGTTTCATAAGGTGGAAATGTTGATTTTACCCCCGATTTCATAATTTGTTACTGACAAACAAATGATCCTAGAAATAATTGAAAATTTCAAGACATAGAATTACAGAGTCACACACAGCTGAAGCACTAGTACAAGGATATTTACACATGAATGTTTACATATGTGTCTGTGATCCTAGAACAAGCAAGGAAAATGATGAGTATTAACACAACATATTGTTTAGATGAACCAGCTGAGAAGGTTAGGTATGTGCATATGTGCATAAATATGCTAGTTTAGGGAATGAATTCCCAAGTATACGTGAAGTCTATGAGAATCATGAGTATAAGGTGTCTCCATTTCAGGAAAAGGGGACAGAAAGAAAGAAAGAAACATGTCATAAGGGATTCCAAAACTAGTATGAGCAAAACAACATTCGATAGAAAAATCCCCATTTGAATTTCCAATTTGAACTAACGATGATGATACTTAACTAACCACTAACAATAAGACGGGTTTATCTGAAAATTCAAAAAAAAAAAAAAAATCAAAGAGCTATGAAGGTCTTACCAAAGAAGCGATACCGGCGTAAACCAACTGAAATGCCTTCTCTTGCTATCTGACTGTAGCCAGCATAGTAGGGGTGACGTGAAGCAACACAGGAGTTTCCAGTCTTCTCCTCGGCAAATTTGACTAACAGAACGTTATCATCCCCTAGAACCCTTTGCAAGTGAGTTTTTGTTCTCTCTAGATAAGGGCCCTGAATTCGAAGTCAAAGTAAATGACAATTCAAGATACATGATAGATCATCAAATAAAGCCGCATGCCAATTATAACCTCATGGACTTGAGAATATCACGATTAAGAACATCATGAACAAATGAATATGTTTACGACTACTAAATCAAGTTCTCTATGAATGCTAGCACGCTTGGAACTGACAAAAGGAAACAAAAAAATACATTCCTAATGCGCATCAGTGTAAGGTTTGAGCTCCTTACAGAAAGAGACGCACCATTTTATTGGAGTGCCAAAATGCGAAAATTGTTCCTACTATTTAAGTCAGTTCATCAACGAGCAAATGCCTGTTTGTGATCAAGTGTGTGCACAAGAAATACAGCTTTATGGAGCCGAAGAACAAAAACAACAACAAAACAACCAACCTTGAATGTATAACGTCCTTCGGTAGATACATGACAGTGATATATGTGGGTTCGTTTGCGATCCCAATCACTATACTGTAACAGACCAAAAATAGTAGAAAAATTCAGGAAAAATGACAGCTTAAGAAAAATTAGAACCAACAAAAAAAGTGAGAACTTTAGCTTTTCTTTTCCGGCAAACTTTAAAGACACACCGAAAAAGTGGTAAAAAGGCAAGTAATCATTCATTTAGAAAGCAATTTAAAACAAACCCAGAAGAGCTCACCGCTACACGGTCTTGTGGGTTAGCACAAATCCCGCCAAAGCGTGCCCACAGTCGCTTCTCGAACTCTGCCATTTGGAGATCTTTTAAATCCCTAATTTCGTCCACCATTAACACCCTATGAAGCTCATTACTGCAGGATTCTCAAAAAAAAAAAGAAAAAAAAAAGAAAAAAAAAAAAGAAGCAGTATTGGTGATAATCCCCAAAACCAGAACGATACACAAACTAAAAAGGAGAAAACTTTATATTACCTGCCAATGTAATTCAATATCAGGAACTGTTTCCTGAACTCCAATTCTCCCAACGCCTCCATTTCCGCTTCTCCGCTTCCTCTCGGAGATTCCGGAAAAAGAGTAACAGCGACAGCCTCAATCGCACCTGAATTACAATACAATTCCCCAGCCATTATCAGATCAACAGCAAAGATCAAATTACAGAGATCGGAGTCTCAACGATCACCTTGCGGAGGAGCGAAATACTGGACGGTGACACCGGAATTGGGGGATTCGGAAAGGCGGGGCCTTTTGGGCGGAGTGGAAGGCGGAGAAGAGCGCTCGAGCAGGCGAACGACGAAACCGGAGAGGCTTTTCTTGATTGTGGAGCCGGCGATGATGCCGAGGACCCGAAGAGCCTCGTCTTCTCCTGCCGACGCCAGCTTTTGCCTCACCTCGAAGTTCGGCGGCGTCTGGTTCTGCTCGCGGCAGATTCTGTCCAGCAAGTCCTGCACCGGCGGGGGAAGAGGCACTTTGATCTGGAGGAGTAGATAGTAATCAAGGTCAGGAACTTCCATGGCTGACTGTTTGTTGAGGCCTTTTTTTTTTTTTTTTTTTTGGTGGAGGAAGAGAAAGAAAGAGAGCTGCAATGAACTGGAAAAGAAGGAAGCTTTCCCGCTAGTTTTATAGTCTGGGGAGTAAAGCGAGAGTGTCCAGTGTACGTTGATGATGACGTGGCAATCCAGTCTGTCTTTTTAATGTTTTTTGGGTTTTTTTTTTTCTTTTTTCCCCCCTCAAGGGGGTGCTTGCTCAGCAAGCTAAGTAAAAGAAGGACCGGAGAAAAAACCCGCACAACGAAAGCTTTTTTGTTTTGTCACATGGGTCAAATCAGAATCTTGTAAATGATATGCAGAGTGAGTGACACTGCTTTTGTTTTGTGTTTTTTTTTTTTTTTTTTTTTTTTTGCCCTTTACTTTTCTAAAGGGGTGGGCATTGCATGGAATTTCATGAATCATGATGATGAAAATCTCATCTTGGATGATTGGTTCATGCTGATGACATTGTTGTAATTTTCTTATAAAAGAAAAAAAAAACTTCATTATTAGAATTTTTTAAAAATAAGTTAAAATTTTTATTAATTTTTCAGAAAAATATAAAATTTAAATTAGAGTTTTTGGGTTCTAACCTAATGTCCAAACGTAAGCTTAATGTTATGTTAGTAAAGGTTTTTCTGTATTGATGCACCATAATTTTATTATAGAAATATAATTTACATCCGAAATTTACAAATCTGTAGCAATTTACACACCATTGATAAATGATATTGATTTTTTAATGAAAATTGTTACTTCACTTATAAATAGATCGTTAATTAACAAATATAAAAATGATTATTTATGTCATGAATTAATAATCCATTACAAATTACATATCAATTTCCTTCACAAGATTAATATTATTGTCAATGGAGTGTAAATTACTACATATTTATAAATTCATGGTGTAAATTATCAACATTAAAAATTCAGAGTGCAAAACTCTATGATAAGTTTAGGGTGTACCAATGCAAAAAAAAACCTTTGGTAAAAGGATGTAAAATAGAAATAAAGTAAGAGTAAAATCCTAGATGATTGAAATGAAAAGTAATAAGGGAGGTTTTCAATCATGTTATTTGGTAAAATTTAAAAAAAAGAAACATTCAAGAAAAATGTTTAATCAAATGTATTTTACAATTATAACTTTGTAGAATTTGAAAATGATAAGAAATTAAGGTTAAAATAGTTATTTTACTTACATTTACTTTATTAAATTTTTCCATCCACTTTTCTTCTCAAAGTTGAAAGGACTAAGGTGATGAGTCCCATAGATTTCTAATTTCATTTTCTTCTCAATTTCCTCTAATCAAACAACCAAGGTTCCATTTTTTTTTTCTCCAAAATCCCTCCTTCAATTTCTTTACCCTTCCATTTCAACTCTACCAAACAAAAGGCTAAATGTTCATTAGATCATAAGTTACATTTTAATGTTCATTCAAACTGAATGTTTGGACGTGTGTTTAAATACAGAATTTGAATTGTGTAATTAAATTAAATATGTTTGGATAGTTTTTTTTTAATGAAATATTTGGATAGTTTTTGTTGAAGATAATATTTTAAATACACCTAAGTGTTCTACCACCAATAAAAAATATATTGTATTGGAATTATATAATAACTATTGGAGACAGTGATCCAGACCGACCTCAAAATTAGCTTGCGTTTGAAAAAAATGTTTGAAATGGAACTTTTATATTAGAATTGGTTGACTTTTCAAAAACTAGTTATAATTTCTATTGATTTTTCAAAAAAAGACAAAATTAAGACGAAAAGCTTAGGTTCAAACCTAACCAAACAAGAAACTTGTTCAAATCATGCATTTTTTGCACGGGTTTGAATTGAGTTTTTTAGGTTTAAATTGAATTGAATTGAATGCGTATTTGGTGATTAAACTGTTGAAATTAAAAAGTATAAAATTTTGAAATGTGTTCGGAAAAAAAAAATCACTATGGAGCTTGTTTTGTTCGTCTTAAAATTCTATGCAATTTAAAAAGAAAATTCATCTTATTTGGATTTGTATATGCAAAATTATGAATTTTTGAAATTTGAGTTACAGAAATAATAAATAGCAAAATTGATGTTGTCTTTTCAAAAAAAGACAAAAATGAATTGAATTTTTGAATTTGGATTGAAATAAATCTTGACACCAAACAAGGGCGAGTGGATGTTTTACAATCCAGAGCCTTGTTTGGGGAGGTTTTGGAAACCACATTTTGAAAACTTTTTTTTTTTTTGTCTTTTTCTTTAAATTAAAATTACTTTTTGCTATTTTCTCGAAAAAAAAAAGAAGGAAAAAAAACTACTTTTCGTTATATGTATATCTAAAGATTTAATTTTAAATCTTGACACCAAACAAGGGCGAGTGGATGTTTTACAATCCAGAGCCTTGTTTGGGGAGGTTTTGGAAACCACATTTTGAAAACTTTTTTTTTTTGTCTTTTTCTTTAAATTAAAATTACTTTTTGCTATTTTCTCGAAAAAAAAAAGAAGGAAAAAAAACTACTTTTCGTTATATGTATATCTAAATATTTATAGTAAACTCAAATTTTAAAAGTTCACAGCTTATTATTTCAAGTCCAAATGAGATTTTTTTTATAGTATAGAATTTTGAGAGAGACGAACTAAAATCCATATTGATATTTATTTTCAAACACATTTTAAGTTTTGACACTTTTTCAGTCCAAATAATTTTTTTAACTAAACACATATTTTCAAAACTTATCTCGATTTCAATTAAAATATCTTCGCAACTCCATCTCTAATACCTCTCCCAAATGAGCCCCAAGAAATAAAAAGATAATTCCGTGAAAATAAAAAACTAGAGGGGCAGAACCCATTCGAATAGTTTGAACATTTTTTTTTATGAATATTATTATTTTTTTTTTTTGAATTTGAATCAAAAAATTTTTTTTTTCAAATATAACAAATCTTCAGTACTCCAGCAAAAAATAACAAATCAAAATTTTTTTTTTCAAATATAACAATTTTTTTTTTAAAAAAAATAATAATAATAATAATAAAATCTTCAGTACAAAAGTCTGGCTGATCTGACTAGCCACTCAGATGTACCTCCGCCAAGTTTAGCTTCTTCCCCAAGTAATGAATTTGTTTTGACTGGCAGCAAAGGGTTTTTTTCCCCCACCACTAACATTGGGAAAAAAATAAAAAAATCTTAAAGGGCCCGTTTGGAATTATAGCGGTTGTTTGGTTCATACGTTTGAACTGAAATATTTGAGTTCAAGCTCAACGAACCCCGTTTGGTTCATAAGCCCAGCTGAAGCTCATCTTCGAATGCTTGCACAGTAAACCAAACTTGGTTTACTGTGCAACAAGTTGATCGCGTGGCGTCCTCGCCCATCTGCTCCCCAGCGACCCCTGTCTCCCTCCTTCGTCGCCCATCTGCAGCTTTCCAGTTCAGAGATTCGTCTGGCACTCCTCTTTCCCATGTCACCCTCGGTCTTTCATCTCAGTCGAAGCCAGCCCTGTGTTTTCTGGCATTAGGAATCGAATATATTCGATTCCCTGTGACAGTAGGTGGTACCAATCCCCCGAGTTTAAACTTGAAATGTATGAGTTGTTCTTCAACCCTAACACCGTCTCCATCTCTTCCCCTGGCTTGATTCCAGAGTTTTGGCCGTTGTCGACGCCTAATTTCTGTCGATTTTTATAATTGCCCAACTCCCAATTTTCTTTTCTAGGTTTTCTTCCACCTGGGCTAGTCGATTCCAGCCGGGGAAATTGGTGCCCTGCCGGGTCTATTCATCGGACTCCTGGCATAGGTACCACCGGTTGGCAATGCGGCAGCGATTCGGGTCCGTGAAGCAAGCTCGAACAAAAGGTCTCGTTACCCATTATTTCCGGGTTCGGAAATCAGCGCACCGAGCCAGTGCTTCCTCCCCTAATCCGCCTTCACCGACCGTGTACTCCTCCTGCGGCTCGAACTCGGTGACCCAAGTATAGTATCTCCTCTTTTTATTTTTCTTCCTTGTCAACTGATTGGAGTGTATGTGAGGCCGGGTTTTGCATAATATTGGCTTGTTGATTTAGTGCTTTGGGTGGTTTTAGTGAAGTTCATTTTGGTTGCTGCAATTTGCAAGTTTAGTAAAACATAACTTTGGTCGGTGTTAGTGCAATTTTTGAATTGTTATGCAATTTTAGGGTAACTTGGACGCTTGTTGATATGCGGTTTGTTCATACTCCACCCAGCATTAATGTGCTTGATGTTGAAAAAAATCAAGTTTTGCTTGATTTTGGCTTGTTTTTGGCACTTTTTCGACCCAAAACTGTCTCCTCTGGTTTTTATGGTGTTTAGATCATTCCCACACCTTGTTTAGGTCATTTAAGGTCTGCCTAGTCAGTCCACACTGCATTGATGTGCTTGAAGTTCATTTTTGTCAAGTTTTGCTTGATTTTGGCTTGTTTTTGGCACTATTTCGACCCAAAACTGTCTCTTCTGGTTTTTATGGTGTTTAGATCATTCCCACACCTTGTTTAGGTCATTTAAGGTCTGCCTAGTCAGTCCACACTGCATTGATGTGCTTGAAGTTCATTTTGGTCAAGTTTTGCTTGATTTTGGCTTGTTTTTGGCACTTTTTCGACCCAAAACTGTCTCTTCTGGTTTTTATGGTGTTTAGATCATTCCCACACCTTATTTAGGTCATTTAAGGTCTGCCTAGTCAGTCCACACTGCATTGATGTGCTTGAAGTTCATTTTGGTCAAGTTTTGCTTGATTTTGGCTTGTTTTTGGCACTATTTCGACCCAAAACTGTCTCCTCTAGTTTTTTTGGTGTTTAGATCATTCCCACACCTTGTTTAGGTCATTTAAGGTCTGCCTAGTCAGTCCACACTGCATTGATGTGCTTGAAGTTCAATTTGGTCAAGTTTTGCTTGATTTTGGCTTGTTTTTTGCACTTTTCCGACCCAAAACTGTCTCTTCTGGTTTTTATGGTGTTTAGATCATTCCCACACCTTATTTAGGTCATTTAAGGTCTGCCTAGTCAGTCCACACTGCATTGATGTGCTTGAAGTTCATTTTGGTCAAGTTTTGCTTGATTTTGGCTTGTTTTTGGCACTATTTCGACCCAAAACTGTCTCCTCTGGTTTTTTTGGTGTTTAGATCATTCCCACACCTTGTTTAGGTCATTTAAGGTCTGCCTAGTCAGTCCACACTGCATTGATGTGCTTGAAGTTCATTTTGGTCAAGTTTTGCTTGATTTTGGCTTGTTTTTGGCACTTTTTCGACCCAAAACTGTCTCTTCTGGTTTTTATGGTGTTTAGATCATTCCCACACCTTGTTTAGGTCATTTAAGGTCTGCCTAGTCAGTCCACACTGCATTGATGTGCTTGAAGTTCATTTTGGTCAAGTTTTGCTTGATTTTGGCTTGTTTTTGGCACTATTTCGACCCAAAACTGTCTCCTCTGGTTTTTTTGGTGTTTAGATCATTCCCACACCTTGTTTAGGTCATTTAAGGTCTGCCTAGTCAGTCCACACTGCATTGATGTGCTTGAAGTTCATTTTGGTCAAGTTTTGCTTGATTTTGGCTTGTTTTTGGCACTATTTCGACCCAAAACTGTCTCCTCTAGTTTTTTTGGTGTTTAGATCATTCCCACACCTTGTTTAGGTCATTTAAGGTCTGCCTAGTCAGTCCACACTGCATTGATGTGCTTGAAGTTCAATTTGGTCAAGTTTTGCTTGATTTTGGCTTGTTTTTTGCACTTTTCCGACCCAAAACTGTCTCTTCTGGTTTTTATGGTGTTTAGATCATTCCCACACCTTATTTAGGTCATTTAAGGTCTGCCTAGTCAGTCCACACTGCATTGATGTGCTTCAAGTTCATTTTGGTCAAGTTTTGCTTGATTTTGGCTTGTTTTTGGCACTATTTCGACCCAAAACTGTCTCCTCTAGTTTTTTTGGTGTTTAGATCATTCCCACACCTTGTTTAGGTCATTTAAGGTCTGCCTAGTCAGTCCACACTGCATTGATGTGCTTGAAGTTCAATTTGGTCAAGTTTTGCTTGATTTTGGCTTGTTTTTTGCACTTTTCCGACCCAAAACTGTCTCTTCTGGTTTTTATGGTGTTTAGATCATTCCCACACCTTATTTAGGTCATTTAAGGTCTGCCTAGTCAGTCCACACTGCATTGATGTGCTTGAAGTTCATTTTGGTCAAGTTTTGCTTGATTTTGGCTTGTTTTTGGCACTATTTCGACCCAAAACTGTCTCCTCTGGTTTTTTTGGTGTTTAGATCATTCCCACACCTTGTTTAGGTCATTTAAGGTCTGCCTAGTCAGTCCACACTGCATTGATGTGCTTGAAGTTCATTTTGGTCAAGTTTTGCTTGATTTTGGCTTGTTTTTGGCACTTTTTCGACCCAAAACTGTCTCTTCTGGTTTTTATGGTGTTTAGATCATTCCCACACCTTGTTTAGGTCATTTAAGGTCTGCCTAGTCAGTCCACACTGCATTGATGTGCTTGAAGTTCATTTTGGTCAAGTTTTGCTTGATTTTGGCTTGTTTTTGGCACTTTTTCGACCCAAAACTGTCTCCTCTGGTTTTTTTGGTGTTTAGATCATTCCCACACCTTGTTTAGGTCATTTAAGGTCTGCCTAGTCAGTCCACACTGCATTGATGTGCTTGAAGTTCATTTTGGTCAAGTTTTGCTTGATTTTGGCTTGTTTTTGGCACTATTTCGACCCAAAACTGTCTCCTCTAGTTTTTTTGGTGTTTAGATCATTCCCACACCTTGTTTAGGTCATTTAAGGTCTGCCTAGTCAGTCCACACTGCATTGATGTGCTTGAAGTTCAATTTGGTCAAGTTTTGCTTGATTTTGGCTTGTTTTTTGCACTTTTCCGACCCAAAACTGTCTCTTCTGGTTTTTATGGTGTTTAGATCATTCCCACACCTTATTTAGGTCATTTAAGGTCTGCCTAGTCAGTCCACACTGCATTGATGTGCTTCAAGTTCATTTTGGTCAAGTTTTGCTTGATTTTGGCTTGTTTTTGGCACTATTTCGACCCAAAACTGTCTCCTCTGGTTTTTTTGGTGTTTAGATCATTCCCACACCTTGTTTAGGTCATTTAAGGTCTGCCTAGTCAGTCCACACTGCATTGATGTGCTTGAAGTTCATTTTGGTCAAGTTTTGCTTGATTTTGGCTTGTTTTTGGCACTTTTTCGACCCAAAACTGTCTCTTCTGGTTTTTATGGTGTTTAGATCATTCCCACACCTTGTTTTGGTCATTTAAGGGCTGCCTAGATGATCCACCCTGCATTGAACTGATAGATCTTGATTTTGGCAACGTTGTGCTTGAGGAAGGCTAGATTTTGCAGTTTCCCCCTCCGTTTGGCTATGATGATAAATGCCCATCAGCATAGATTGTAATTTCATTTGACTGGTGCGTCCTTAACCCGATATCATATAGGTAGTTGCCGGTGTTCCATGCCATGGTAGCTGCCATGGTATCGGGTCATTGACATGCTTCAGATGCAAATTGTCAATCACTACACACTGAGCCAACTTTACATTCCAATCGTGACTTTTTATTATAAATTCACTATTTTGATTTCCGATGTATTAAGGAAATGCCTCCTAGATCCTCCGGTGAGTCGTACGTATGGGATCACGCCAAGGAGAAAACTTTATACTGAGCCGACCCCTCCTCCGCCTCGTTTGTATTTAGTTATGTTTTATTGTTTTTTATTTATATTTTTTTACCGCGTTCTTAAGGAAATGCCTCGGAAATCGACGGGTGAGGCGTACCAATGGGATCATGCGAAGGAAACAGTATTCCTTGAAAAGCTTGATTGTTACGTGGCATGCAATTCCGGTAGACATCCTCCACTTGCAACGCTCGATAACTGGGCCAAGGAGTTTAACTCTGCGTATGGAGGGGTTCCTGCATACGGGTTAACATTACAGCAAAAGAAGGATAGAATGAGAAAAATATATAGGGGCTGGAAGGCGTTGCAATGTCGGACCGGACTAGGATACGATCCGGTGACTGATCGAGTCATCTGCTCAGACGATGCGTGGCAGAATTTTATTCAAGTAATATAACATCACACTACTAACTGTTATTGGGCTAACACTTTTCCTTTAGCCGTTATTATTGGTCATTTAAGTTGACAAATCTGGTTTGGTTGCAGGTCCATAAAGAGTGCAACCATCTCCGGTACGAGGGGCTACGAAACAAGGAACTCTATTATAACATTTTCGAGAAGAAACATGCGGCTGGTGCCTCGGGATACGGATCAGTTTCGATGCCAGATGATAGCCCTTTTCCCGTCGACCTGGACGCCTCACAAGACAACTCCGGCATCGGACCGATGACTGGAGATGACCCGACGGCAGGTGTCGGGAGCCTGAGGTGCAACAACAGAAGGGGCGGGGCCCCTGCGGGCCCATCTCGATCTAGAGGCAGCTCTGGCAAGAGGAAGCAGCGCGACGAGACGGATGAGATGACTTTGATGGCTATGCAGGAGATAGTCAGTCACTACCGTGGCCGATCAGAATCTGGCCGATCTAGTTCCCAATCTGATCGCACGGATCACATGCTGATGTGTATGACCACAATGACAGAGATGGGTATTCCACCCAATCAGCGGGCTATGATGTGGCAATACTTCTCAGCTCATCCAACGCTCCAGCGTTCCTTTCACCAGCTACCTGAGATCGATAGGCAAGAAATAATTGCGCTCGTTCTTCGTTCGCAGCCACCCCCGACCGATTGAGTTTCATTTTCGGAGTTTTTTTTAGTATTTTTTTTAACCATTTGTTTGACATTATTCTTATGATTGGAGTGTGTTTATTTTTTCAGCTCTGGAAATAGTGTAATGGAAACTTTCGCATGTTGTTTTATTAATTATTGAATATTAAGTAGTGTGAGAATATGATTGCAATGGAAATTCATTTTTCTGACTTGTTACACAATAAAAATTTGAATTACCAGGCAAAACTCAAACTGTAGAGCATATATCAAGCTGTCGAAAACATGAATGATCGTAGCTCCGCATCCGAGCAGGAAGCCCAGGGCGTTTACTCAGAAGATGAGCATAGCGACAATGACAGATATGACGTGATGGCAGTTTTAGCGTCGACTCTCCGGAGGCATCGCAGGCGTCGGGACCCGCAACCAATGCATAATTCAATCTTGACGGGCAGCATGCGGGTTGAAGAGATTTTAAATGGTCATAACGGAATTTGTCAAGACCTGATAAGTATGAAAGCTGAGACATTCAAATCACTCAGTGATCTATTACGACGACGGGAATTATTGAAGCCAACACGTAACATGGACGTGAATGAGCAATTGTTTACTTTTTTAACCATTTGCGCACAAGGCGCTACGAACCGACACACTTCTTACTTGTTCCAACATTCTGTAGAGACAACCAGCCGTTGGTTCTATACAGTGCTGAAGGTTATATGTTCGCTGAAGGACGAATTCATCAGACCGCCAGACTACACGGCTGTTCAACCTTTGATTGAAGAGCACTCGTACAAATATCGACCATGGTTTGATGTACGTTTTTAATGTTATCACATAATATTATTGCATGAAAGAATTGTTACAACTGTTGGATTTCTTTATAATGGTACAAAGTATTTAAAATCACTCGTAATGATCCAGGGTTGTATTGGGGCTATAGATGGCACACACGTCCCATGTGTGCCACCGCGGGATAATTCGGACGCATGGATAAATCGGAAAGGGCAGCACTCACAGAATGTATTAGCGGCCTGCTCGTTCGACATGAGATTCACGTTTATGTTGGCCGGATACGAGGGATCCTGTCATGATTCCAGAATGTTGGACGAGGCAATAGCATTCTACGGGTTTCCAATACCGCCACAAGGTAAGCATAAATAGCTACTTATAGTAGTATTTTAATATAATACAGTTTTAAAGAATTACACACACTTGTAACTCAAATGTTTAATGGATTTTTTGTAGGAAAATTTTACTTGGCAGATTCGGGTTACGCAAACAAGGACGGTTTCTTGAGCCCATTCCGACGAGAGACATACCATTTACCGGAATACCGAACACGTCGGGGTGGGCTACGCAACCGCAGGGAAGTATTTAATTACACACATGCAGCTCTGCGGAACTGTATTGAGAGAACATTTGGTGTCTGGAAGGCACGATTTAAAATTCTTAAAGGCATCAACAACTACCCGATAAAAAAACAGAAAATGCTCCCGGTGGCGTGTGCAGTTTTACATAATTTTATCAGGATGGTGCAGGTTGGAGATCCTTGTCTAGAAGAGTACGCGTCCGATTGTGTGCCTGTATATGGGAACGATGATGTGAATGACGATTACATACTTGACGACGGGATCGATGAGGCTGGCCCTAGTATAGGCACGCAGCAACATGGCTCGAGGAGGGGTGAAATGAATCAGTTGCGAGACATGATGGCTGATAATATGTGGGTCAGATATCAATTATCGCCGTGGTATAAAACCACTTGAAGGACGGCAGATGTTGTATATTGGGCTACATTAGGACTGTAAGTATTAATTTGTAGTTTTTATTAATGTATACATAATTTGGTGTTATTAATCGAACGTATTTTAATTAATAAATTTTCCGTCGCTGACACCTATAATAGAATGTTAAATTGAGTTGGAGTCGAGGTGAGTTGAAACATTCAAGTTATATTAGTTGTAACTTTTGAAAAAGTTTATCCGTTTGTTAGTTTGAGTTGAAATATTTTAGTTCTAATAATAAATTTTTTGCAATTGTTAGAAAACCCAAAAAAACTTTTTTTAGGAGAAGACAAACTTTTTGGGAAAATGACAAAAAAAAGTACAGTATGAGTTGGAATGAGATAATGAAGTCAACAAGCCAGGTTGTTGACTTTTCACAGAAAGGAAAAAATTGAGGTGGAAAAGTGAAGTTTTGTTGAAGTTCAGATAAGTTACAAAAAAAAAAAAAAGGAAAAAATTGTTTGTTCTATTTCTTCACATCCAAACAGGGCCCTTGTTTTTTTTAAACTTATCAACTCAAACTAAACTTTTTTTTCAAATATTTTACCAAACACCCATTCATCTCATCTCAACTCAACTTAACTCAAACTCAACTCAAATATTTTAACTCCAACTGACGAACCAAACGGACCCATA
The DNA here is from genome assembly GCA_038430175.1 of Ficus hirta. NCBI lineage: Eukaryota > Viridiplantae > Streptophyta > Magnoliopsida > Rosales > Moraceae > Ficus > Ficus hirta. The sequence goes on from CM076588.1 coordinate 16,966,706, forward strand.
GACAATCAATACAAATTGAAACGCCTCAAGTCTGTGTTGTAATAATGTAAATCTCAAATTCCATTAAAGGTCCGTTTGAAATATAGGTTGGAATTCGAGTTTATAGAATCTGTGTTAGATATGTATGTAGATTAAAATATGAATTAAAAATAAATTATTATATTCGAATAATGTAAAAAAAGCTTAAAATTTATTTGGAAAAAATAGGCAATATAGATCTTAAAAACTTGAAATTTGTTTGGAAAAAATAGACAATATAGATATTATTTTATTTCTCTCGTCGTTGTGAGCGATTAGAGATAAGAATTCTCATTTTGACTTGAAATAAGAAAATTATAGACTTTTAAAGTTTGAATTTTATAAAAATGGAAATGAGGAAAAGAGAGATGCAAGATTTGTATTATAGCTAATTAAAGTTGAAATTTTTGAAAACCAACATAGAAAAATAGGTTAGAACCTATGCTCCAAACGGGCCTTAAGCATTGAACCTTGATCATCATGATAAACTTTACATACTTATACTGTTCGATACTCCCATCCTAGTGGTCATTGGATGAGCCCACTGATCGCACCAATAGGATAATAAGGAACATGATCCTAGGTTTTTATAGTTAGCAGACCTCAGACTTTAAGAGCAAACAACACATGATTTCGAACCTGAGACCTGATAAAAGTGAATATTTACAATAGGCCTTCTTTGACACCAAGCCACCATCACAGATGGTAATCAGCATTGCTCTATCATCACATAATATAATGTGTTTTCAATATTTTTTTTCGAAGCCAATAAAAGAGAGATGACAATGACACACACATTTTAATTTATAATTGCTCACAAGTACGATACACAATATTTTACAGACGCATTTCACATCTTTCATTAACTACATCTCTCCTCTATATTGGAGATTACACCCATATATAAATAACACATTCTGCGACATATGAACAACCGTGGAATTCAACAACTACCCTCCTTAAAACATCTCATTCAAAACAGATGGAGAGAAGATGAATGTTCTTTCACCATTTTTTTTGGCGTATAGCTTGAAGAGGGCTGAACCAGCAACCTTCCAGGCGAAGCCACATTTAACGACGTCGTTTTTACTTATGGCATATTCATAACTCAAATTATATATGGCGAGAGCCTCGTTATAGATGTCATCCATTTTTTTTGTTGTCTCTTCGAGTTCTTTGGCACCATATAGTAGCTACATTAAAAGGAAGAAGGAAGAATTTTATGGTTCAGAAGATTAAGAAAATGTAAGCCGGATTTCTTTTATCGATGATAAAAGAATTACCTTCTTGTACTTTGTTTTGATTGATAAAAGAATTACCTTCTTGTACTTTGTTATGATTTTGTCAGCAGCCTTATTCTTGTACTTTGTTATGATTTTGTCAGCAGCCTTATTCTTGACATTGCTATCTTTGTTCGACAAAGCATCGGACATCTCTTCCCTGTAAATATCATAGTTTTCCTTCCATGACTTCCAGCAGTTTTCTGGGACATCGACGTCGAAGCATGGCAGCTTCCGGATCTCTGGAATAGCAGAAAAGGCACATATGTAAAGAGTGTTTCTTTAGACAAGGTTGAGAGAGAGAGAGTGATGAAATTCTGATTGAGGAAATTCTAACCTTTTTTTGAAAGATCCTCTTCCATGTACGCTTTCACCTGATCGTAGATCTTTCCCAAAATGGAATTAGATTTAAACGAATTTTTCCTTTCCATATAATGAGGGAACTCTTTTGGCCTCAACTCTCCGGGAACTTCTATCTATCAAAAGGGAAAAAAAAAAATAGAAATAAAAATAAATAAGAGAAGAGGAGAGAGAACAAAAAAAAAAAAGGCGAGATGCTCTTCGACGACAGAAGAATTATGGAAATAAAATGAGAAATGCGATGCAGTAAGAAATTGTAGTTTTTGTACTTTCACTTTGTTAGTATGTGGAACAAACTCATTGTACTTACGTTTATAATTCTGTGGTGAATTTTACGATAGACAGAAACAAACAAAATTTCTATAAGAAAAAGAAAAATCTAGAGGGAAAGCTTCTTGAACCATATCGGACATAATACAGCACAAGAAACTTAGAAACTTCCAAGAAAATTCATGGCCTGCATAGGCCTCAACATGTCTCGTTAAATAAAACCTATAGAAGAGAACATATAATAATGAAGTCATCTAAGGTTTTAGCAACTGAAGCAACAAAAGATACAAGCCAGAAAACTGACCGTTACTCCTTTCTTTGGAGCGTCCAATGCCTCGTGATTAATGTCAATCAACTTGATTAACTTCTCCTTGACGGCATTTTTCTCTGCAACCTTATCATCTCCTAGTGTTAAAAAGCGATCCATCCACGCGAGCCAGCTATCAGCTGCGTCACTCTTGGCATAACTGAAAAATGCAGAATAAGATTTCATTTTTCTTAATCTCTTTTTTTTTTTTTTTTTCTTAAAGAGAACATTTCACGTAAAAACATTACAACTCAAATATTAAATGTTAGATTAGCCCCTTGAAAAAAAAAAAATGTTAGATTAACCGCAATAAAGACCCTAACGAAATTACCACTTTGAACAAGATTGAGAGGTACTAATCATTGATCACCTTGTCTAGTAGTAGCAAAAGACAACCTAAGAAGAAACTCCATGAACAGATGAAAATGATTCTGAGAGACTTTGACATGAGTTACGCACATAAGGTTAAACACCGGAGAAAAAATTATCTGAGATTCAACAAGGAACACAACCTTGAAGATGACCAAATTTAATATTCAATAAAAGAATGTAATTGGTAATTTATAATTCTCCCCGATCATTATAGAGTTGGGTCAGCCGAGAGACTATCGAGCCAAGACAAACATTACATGGTGCAATCCAAATGATAATTGCATTAATCTCATGAATCCCATTGGAACAATTATTATAACTACTTAATCAAAAGCATACCTCGGTTGAAATCTAGTTTTCAAGAACAGTTCAATAAGCTCATTTTCCAACTGTTCATCTGACAAATTGTGTGGCATTTTACTTTCATCAACCTTGCCCGTTGAGGGATTTGGAACCCAAGGTTCGCTAGGCGTGAAGTGTTTCAAAAGCTGAAGTAATTATAAGCCATCAATAAGAAGAATATCAGTAAAAACGTCAAGGATATGTTAAACAAATAAACCAGGTCTGGTGTTGTACAACACAGGCCATTCAAACTAATTCCACGGCAGGTCTATGCTAAAAATCTTAACTTTAAATATTTCAAATTCTGGATAAGCACAACATATGTAATTTATTCCCATATTCATGCATTTCTAATGCTCGTAGTGTGAGAGATTAAAGAAAAGCCAACAAGACATTGTCTAAAAAGCTGGTCAAACACTTTTCATAATGTATGCTGCACCGATACATGAAAAATATGAGAACTAAAGAATGAAGAAAATCATAAAAATTCAAACTTCATATTAAAAAAAAAAAAAAAGAAATCATACCACAAGAAAACACATGGAGAGATGAAACAAGTACTTGAGAATCACAATTCAAATGCTTGTTCAAATTCATGTACAATGTAAAACAAAAAAGAGCACAATTTAGAAAAGGAAAAGACACTGCTGTATAAAATTGGAAAGAAAGGCCGAACCTCGCTGTTTCTTGAAACCCAGTACAGATCTCCATCAAGATCACCACCAGCAATCTCATCAGCAACTGATCGTGCACCTTTTTGTGAGAAGAATATAGCATTCTACGCATTTCCAACAAACGATTCCAGTTCCTCTATATTCGTGGCCTTTAAAACATGGATATCACCGAAGTGTTGACCGGGGTAACGGTAAACTAATACCTTACCCAACACTTGATCATTGTCACTGAACATCATCGTCAAAAGAGTGCGAAAAAAGAGATAAGATATTACATTTGTTAGAGAAAAAAGAGAAATTAAAATGGCTACACTTATTACATGTAAGAGTAGGACCAGTCCTTCACGAACCTTGCCTCAATAGTTTATATGTAACAATAAATTTGCAAAGGTTCATATAATGGAAAAATAAATGCTAGGAATAATACGTACAGAACAACGCAATCTTCATCACTTTTGAGCTTTCCCGTGGGATCAGTTGTACCCATCAAAAAGAAACAGTCAGGTATCGGAAGCTTCCCCTTTTTAAGGCTCTCGGTTTCGTCTTTCATTAGTTCAGAGAGACGATATTGCAAGAATGATTCGTCAAGGGGAATGCCACATGCGATCATTCTTGCAACAGTGAAATCAGAGTCCATGTTCCCATACTTCATAGCAACTGCAAGTATGTAAGCAATGAAAGGGAATAAAACAAATAAAGTATATATATCGACGAGGTCCATATTGCTGGAAAGTTGAAATAGCACTCGAGTTGAAGAGACACCAAAACAAGGATGTGGCAATTCAAAAATCTACACATTTGACTGGAAGAGAGAGAAGGAAAAAAAAAAAAAAGAAAGAAAAGAAGCACCTTTGAAGGCAGCATGCTTGTTGCTAAAATTACCACGACCTTCTCTGAGAGCTTTCGAAAGTAAATCTGTGAAAAATTTGTCTGGAACCCCCCCATGGCTTAGTAGTGCGATTAAATACCTTGACAAGAAAGTTTTCTTCGGCGGATTGCTGGACAAGAACAACTTATAAAGTTAACGAATAGAACAAACTTGATTTTCCCTTTCGATCATTGAAACGAACATGACATGTCTTAAAAGACAGGCGCAAAAACATTTTTGTTCATCTCTTTTCCTACAAAATAAAGCTGTATGGTTTTTTCATGCCTTGATGGCCTTCCTTTATTTAACCCTGGGTTATAGTTCAAAATCAACTCTCTGAATTGTTGTTCATCACGGAAACCGCCAAATTTTATATGGTTTAGAACCTTCTTTTAGTGAACATTCATAGACTGACGAACTTTTTTGAACAAACGTGAATTGGATCCTAATTTTGCCAGGAAGATGTTTCATAAAAAAGTAGAAGATTCATAGCATTTCTTAGCATGGAAACGAGGTTTCTTGCTTTACTTTCCGGTTTCCATCTTTGAACCTCAGTCACTCGCACTTCATGTTTTCTATAAAGGCAATGTACTAAACAAAACACAAGTTGATAGTGGACAACTTATTTCACTCAAGCAGAAGGGAACATAGAAAATGCAGTTCATGAAAGGACATGAATTACGAGCTGATGTTGGAGATACCTTGTTCGCACTATTTCCAATGAGTTCACTGTTGGATGCTTTGAAACTGGATCTGGCTTAACTTTAATCATCGAATTTCGAATCTGGATTGTGCTTGGTGCAAGCTATGAGATTTGAAACAAAAGACAGAAATTCATATAACAATGAATTACATAGTAAGAGAAAAGTTAAAAATAAATAAAATGAAACTAATTCTTGGCACATTTTATTTGATTTTATCTAAATATAACATGCCAACAAGGTTGAAGTTGAGTATAACCTCAACCTGAACTAGCAAATGACAGAAGACAAATATTTGAACAGAAATTACTGCCAATTAGAGTGGGCATGTTTGGAATGTTTGAATGTAGATTCCAACAAATAAATAGTGAGATATGAGAGTGTTTAATTGTAATATAAGAATAAACTAACCTGCCATTAAGCAATAGAAAAGACATGTCTTTAGTGTTTTAAGCAATACATCATTTCCATCAAAAGAAGGGTGAAATCATACCTTCTTGTTCACGAGCAAGGTTCCTTTTACCGCATAGCCATTGTAAAACATGCGGAACTGAATCAACAGTGGCTAGAATAAAACAGATAAATCAAAAGAAATTAGATGAAATTTTAGGTCTAAAACTGAATTAATGTGCCTCAAGAGTAACCAGAAAGAGAAATCCATCTTATTGAATGTCTGTACTCGTGTATATGTTCGTGTGTGTGAGAGAGAAAGGAGCAACGGTTAGAATTCTACATACTGGTTCGCGTGTCTCACTTCCTAGCTGTTCCATTTCCACGACGTTGTCAGGGTTATTGAAAATATAACACCGTGAATAAGAGAGCAAGTCATGCCAAAGGATAAGCATGTTGGGTTAGTAGAATTGCAAGCCAAATTAAAATGTATATTTCTAGATCTTCTGGACTAACTGATGACTGTATGTGCATGTCAAGTTGATTGCCAAAATATCAAAAGCGAAATTCTGAAAGCTACAACAAAATTTGAGATATTTTTTTTTCAATTACATTGCCCTATAAGACTAAACCTAGTTCAAATCTCTAGTTTATGGTGTTTTAAATGGATCTTGTAGAAGTGCATGAATCCCTTCGATCACAAAAATAGAGTCTCTAAAGTTATCACCAGTCTGGTATATGCCTAAGATAAAAAAATTTTGAATTTTTGGGAGAAAAAGGAAGGGTCGAAATTGGCCAAATTAATATGTTTTTTTTTTTTTTTTGGGTAAATAAGCTTCATTCAAAGACCAACAGAAAAACACCAAGGAAAGAACAACGAGGCAACCCAACAAACCAACAGCAAAGCAGCGGGAAGAACAAAGCCAACAAAAATAAATAGAAAAACTAGCAAAATCAGACCTTGGCGTGGAGAGAGATTCAAGGGATCTCACCACAGGCGATGAGAGAGCCCAATGGGCTAACCTATGAGCTAAAGTATTTCCAGATCTCCTAATCCAAACGTTTTCAAATGAAAATTGCTAAGGACACCAACTCTAATCCCATCTTTTGAGTACCAACTTATGTGCCATGTGAGTTGTCATTATTTCTTTGGAATGTGTTTAAAAGATTGCAACATCAATTGATTTATCTACCAATGAAATGGCGACTACTCACCCCAACATGAGTTGATACTCAAAAGTTTGGATTAGAGTTGGTGTCCCTGGAACTACTCTTTTCAAATACGCAAAAGATAAAACAAACACATCATGTGATCACATAATAATCATCATTGTCTGCTAATCTACTTCAAGTAAACTAATTTCACATGTAATGTGAAAGTAAAAACCTCAATATTCTCATTGTTGATGCATTGCCCTTTAAACAAATTCTTCGGACACAACAAAGCCAAGTCCTCAGAGATAAAACCAGTTCCATCTGTATGTATGAGTGGTTTTCCATCTCTACAAACAGGGTTCCCTGATTCATCCTGCAGTTTCAAATGAAAACTACTTAACGGAAACGTCAGTCACAATTAAGAAACACAAAAAATTTTATACAGAGAACAAGGATTATACCTTGCAGCGTACATCCTTAATAATTTTCACATTGACAGACGATAGATCAATTTCCAGCTTGTGTGTCTTGGATAATATCAGGGAAAACCTGAATTCAAAAGGAAGTACAGTTAAATGACCATACCCTGCATAAATACAGCTTTCTAAAAGAATAAACTAGTACTAAAACATACCTGGCCATATAGTTTGACACATTAGGTACTGTATGTGCATGCATAAATAGTTGTCTTGCTTCACATATTGTTTTATTAGATAAAATATACGAAGCATTCTGATCGATCGATGCTTCTGAAAGGGTGCGAACAAAGTAACACTTGACCGATGATGAAGTGGGACTTTTCTTCTTTTCTTCTTTTCCCCCATCTTTGAAAACTGATCCATAGCATATTATGATATCAAAACGAAAACAAATATATATATATATATATATATATATTAAGATAGCTAGGATTGTGAACAGCCGTATATCAAAAAAGGGCAAAAGAATTTCATGTGTACAACAAGATGTTAACTATCACTTCAAAAGAAAATCCTTTAATTGAATGATATGAGAAGAAATAGCGAGATGATGATTCCTAGGTGGAACCAAATGCTGATTCTCTCGCCTAGTTGTAGTTGAGTTCCAGGTGAAATAGACAAAGCACGGAAATCTTCACACTGCAATACCTTTCAGAATAGAACCATACATATAAATATGGATGAAGTCTCTCTGTATAAGGATGAGCCAAATGTTTGCATATGCTTTTTTCACGTCCCGGAAGGTTCAAGAGCAAAAGATGTACTTTGAATTCTAAGAGATTGTTAAAATGGACTAGGTAAGAAAGTTAATGATGTATGTTTTTGTAACAATAAGTATGTGACAAACAAAGTTAATGTCTCGAAACACACGTAAATGGAAAGATATAAAACAAAGACAGAGATAAAGGAAAACATAGATAAGTCCCAAATAATTCCCAAAGTACTTCACCAAAGAGATAAGAAAAGGTTCACCAAAGAAACAGTACTGGCGCAAACCAACGAGAATTCCATTCTTAGCTATCTTGCCATAGCCAGCATTGTAAAGATCATCTGAATCGGCAAACTTGACCATTAAAATGTTATCATCGCCTAAAACATTATGCAAGTGAGTCCTCGTTTTCACCAGAAAAGGGCCCTGTTCCAGACGTCAAAGTGAATGGCAATTTAAGATACTAAAAGTCATTTTAAGGCTCACAGGTGCTATATTTGGAACTGACACAAATTAAGAAATTGTTGCAGAAGAAAGTGTAATCTCAACCTCCAACAACAGAAAATTGACAAGACAGAACTCATTTATTTAGTCACTTCCAACTTTAACTTTGATGTCTATAAGCACATCTGTATGTATGTGATCATGTCTCTGCATTTTCAATTACGTTTGCAAGAGCATAAAAAAGAAATAAAAAATTAAAAAGCCAACCTTGAATCTAAAACTCCCTTCCTTAGAAACATGACAATGATAGACGTGTGTTCTTTTGAGATCCCAGTCACTGTTCTGTAGAACAAAAAAAGAAAAACCGAATGATTTTTTTTTTTTTTTTTGGTTTTTCATTTCACAGAAAGATTTAACTATAGTCGGGATCTATAAGAGCAGGAATCGTTATTCACCGTTACACGGTCCTCTTCGTCAACATATCTTCTGCCATAGCGTTCCCACAATTGCTCCTCAAATTGTGCCATTGGGAGATCTTTAAAGCTCCTGATTTCTTCAGCCGACGTGACTTTATCAAGCTCATTTCTGTATGATTTAACGAAACCGGAGAAGAAAAAAAAAAAGACAACGATTAAGATAATCTTAGAACCAGTAGGAAATACAACAAACGCATACCAAACTGAAAAAGAAATTATATATATATATATAAATTTAAAAAAAAAAAAAAGGAAGAAACTTTACAGTACCCAGCAAAGTAATTGAGTATGAGGAACTGTTTCCTGAACTCCAACTCTCCCAAAGCCTCCGTCGCCAAAGCTTCCGGAAAGAGGAACCGAACAACAATCTTAGTCTCACTTTTTTCACGACGATTACCGCACCAAACGAAATTCGTGGAAAAACATCAAAATAGAAGGAAAAAAAAGGTGGGGTTCAGTAATCACCTTGCGGAGTCAAGCGGGGGATTTTGGAAGGAGGGGGAAGGAGAGAAGAGCAACGAGAGGAAGACGACGGTGAAGGTGGCGACGGCGACTGGCGCCGCAGGTGATTGCGATCGAGATCATTTGTAGCCATGGCTGCTTCTGTGAGTTTTTCTAATACGGAATACCGACAGAGTCAGAGAGAGAACCAAGTGGAAATGAGATGGAGAGAGAGCTCTGCAAAAGCGAATATATATAGAAGAGAATATGAAATTTAATCTCGCGATTTCCCGCTCTTTTTTCATGCTTGTGCCGTGCGAGGCAAGTTTCTTCCACGTGTCGTTTGTTTGGGGATGCAATGTTAATGACGTGGAAGATGAACCAGTTGGACACTGGACAACACCTATGCCAAACAGACAAATAAAGTTTTACCCAAAAAAAAAAGACAAAAAGACAAATTAAGCAAATCAAAAATGAAAAAAAAAGGTAAATTTTTAAAAAATTTGAAAAAAAAAATAAAGTAAAATAATGTCATGTGGTGCGTGTAGGGGTTGGACCCGTCACGTGACAACCTATGAGAGAGAACGAGATGCATTGTAGAAATATCTTTCATATTTTTATAATGTATATGTATGTAATAAGGGTTAAGAGATGATGCGAAGGTGTTTAATTTTTAAGATTAATTTAAAAATGATCCCTAAACTTTCACTTTAAAACGCCCTAAAATTACTTACCCCAATCTATTTTGATGGGTTAAAATAATCTAATTAAAATCAAAACGTTGGTCTATTGTGTTACTTTTCAAACCTTTTTAACATTTTTTTTTCAAAAAAATTGTAAAAAAGAAAAAATCAATCTAACTTAAATTTGTTTTTCTATTTTGAATTTCGCACCATACATTTTGTCTCCCTTATTGAGTCATACATCAATCCCCCCCCTTTTTTTTTTTTTTTACAATTTGAATTGGAATCTTTGTTTCCTTTGTTTTAAAACAACTTTTCAAACTTATGTTCTTTCTTCTTTTTCTTCCTCAATAAGTTAACGATGTTTAAAAAAAAAAAAAAAAATACGACAACAACAAACAAACAAACGTGTACAATTAGCCATCTAACAGAGCCCCAAATTCTCTTAAACAAATGAGAACAACCACCCTCGTCCAGCATATTCCATAATTTTTTTTTAAAATATTTTTACTGGAAGCAAACTCAAACATTTAAAAGGTGATTTTTTTTTTTTTCACGTTCATATGTGTTTGACACATTATTTCAAATAAAAAAGTTATGTTCATATCTGACACACTGTAATAAATTGAAAAAATTTATTTCAAAATGAGAATATGAAATAAATGGATGTTTGGAAGGAAAAAAAAAAAAGCATACTGTGGATTTAGAAAAAATAAAAATAAAAATGGATTTGGATTTAAAATGAAAAAAACAAATGGTGTGCCACACATTTTTTGGACACTATTCAAAAAGTTTTATAATATTTTCTCTTACAAAAAATTAAAATTTACTATTCCAATTAACTTTGTTAACTTATTATCCAAACGGACAAGTATAAACCTTGATCATGACATGCATATAACATATTCACTTATAACATTTTTGCTTGTTAACATGGTGTTTTCTAACAAGTATTGATATATAAAATTGTGTGAGACTGAGACCTGTGAGTCTTGGAATTGAATTTTGTAATTTGTCGAACAGTAGGATGATATGTTTAGCATTTGTTTATTACCTTATAAAAGGTCAGGTCTACAGTCCTATCTCTTGCAGGTGTTTAGAAGTTCTACATGAGTCCTATATCTTGTACTCTTTGCTCGTTTACTTACAAGAAAATAGGGTTTATAAGGACCCGTTTGGGAGAAAACGTCTGGCATCTGGTTTCCAGATGTTTCTTTTTTTTTAATCTTTTTTCTCAATTCAAAACTGTTTTTATTATAGATGTTTTTATTATTTACATTAGTAAATGTCTATAATAAAATCAAACTTTAAAAGTCCATTATTTTATTATTTCAAGTTCAAATAGGATATATATATATATATATACTTTAAATCAATAGAATTTCGAAATAAACGAAACAAAATTTATATTGATATATTTTTTAAACATATTTTAAGTTTTAATACTTTTTTACTCCAAACTGTTTTTTTCAACCAAAAAAGCAAACACATATTTACAAAACTCCAATTCAAATATCTCAAAAACTATATTTTTAAAACTTCTCCTAAATAGCTCTTAAATAAGCCGCATTTTGAATAAACGAGGCTTTCCCGATAGAAATAGTTCGATGCGAGATAGATCTCGATTCCGTGTATCACGTTAAGCAAAGTCCTGCCACAAGCCTCCACCCAAACAAAAAGCACGAGCGCCTACCGCGAAAGGTTGTTTATTTGAATTAAAGAAGGCGCATTAGCGCTTTAGTTTTTGGACCGACGTACTTTGCTAAAACATGTCTACCACCAAGTAAACCTTTTCACATAGTTACATCTTATCTATTACTTTTTCTTTGTTAATGGATGTCTTATTCAGAGAAAAATAAGTCCAAGAAATGTCCTTAGGAATCTTTTTTGGCTTCCAAGCTTGCTTTTTCGAACTTATGTTTTCTAGGTTGAATTGAAATCAAGTCACTTCTTTATCAGCAAAATAATTCTCAAATTCACTTATTAAAAAGGGAATCTTTTTCTTTTAATTAAATCAAGTAGTACTTTACTGGTTCGATGATTCACTTGTTTTTCCCTATAATATTTTAAGATGCCAACTTTCTTATTTTTTTAAGAGCCGGTCTGGTTGATCTACTTTGAAGATATTTGGATTAGAGTTTATAAGTTGAGTTTTAAAAATATATGTTTAGTTGAAAATAAATTATTTGAAGTCAAAAAGTGTAAAAACTTGAGATGTGTTCGGGGGGGGGGGGGGGGGGGGGGAAGGGGGGGGGGAAGTAATATTAGATCTTGTTTCATTTCTCTTGAAATTCTATGTAATATATATATATATATATATATCATCTTAATTTATGAATTTTTAAAATTTGAGTTTTCAAAAGAGATTTGGAGACATTAATAGTAAACTTCTATTTTTGTTTTTAGAAAAAGAAAAAAAAATTAAAAAATATATGATTCGAGTGAACCAACCAAACACTCCCTGAGTATAGTATTTTCTCTTTCAACGGATGCTTGTATATATGATCACAGACTAGCATTTTTGTTTAAGATAAATTAAAAGCACGATTAGAAACGAAAGAGGGAGAATTTTTATGCAATGCAACATGAAAACGTTAGTATATCATAACAGAATGTGATGTATGTCGATATTCCTAGATATTATAGGCACATGTTTCTTTTAGAATCCAAAAAAAGAAGGGAAAAAAAAAAAATAGCATTGAATTATGGGTAACGTTCGCAATGTAGAGTTAATTCATCAAAATTTTTGTATCAAATTTATCTGACAAATAAATCGTTATGGTTTTGCCTAAGATACTTTATTCTAATGGCACGAGGAAGGGGATTGGGTAGGACTTTGAGTGGATTGTACGTTCGATCCCACTTGTAATCTCAAACTTAGCTTAAGCATTAGCGATGATGCAGCGTGAGGAGGCTTCACATTAGAATCCACCCTTACAAAACCGGCTTGCAAAGAGAGGAGACCTAAGGGTTAATAAATCCACTATTTATCTTACAATCTTTTCATGCGGGACAATTGGTATATATTAAAGTACATCATTTATTTTTTCTTCTTACGTGCTTTCTATTTCAGGCCACTCATATTCAGGGGACGCCAAACCAACCTTCCACTATAATTTTCCTTCGGCTTAATTAATCTGTTCCCCCTAATGATCTTTTCGTTCATTTTCAATGTGCCCCTAACAAATTTCAGTAAACACATTTTCAATGAACGAGAAGTTCAAGGGGGAGTCCTTACTCCTTACTATTAGTAAAAAAAAAAGCTTCAGACACCATAAGTATTATACACTAGGAGGTGGGTCCCATGTCATAGGACACGTTTTCTGTTGGCGGATATCCTTCGACTATCATTCCCATGACACACTAATTTAGAAAAATAATTCATTACTCATAAAAAATGTACATATTCTCCAATTCATGCGACTGACACCTTTGATCAACTGCTTCACTCACATTTCTCTCTGCATACCCATAGTTTTTTTTTCTCTCTCTCTCTCTAGGATACATAGTAGTTAGTTAGTGCATCTATATTCTCCACACAGTTATATTAGATTATGCCACAACCATTAATCGAATTTATATAACATTTCAAGTGGGATTAGTTTTAGAGCACCTCCTTCAAAACTGATGCAAGGCAGAAAAATGCACGTTCACCTATTGTTTTGAAAGCATGAAACTTTAACAAGGCTGAACCCGCAACGTTCCACGCGAAGCTACAGTATGTGACTTTTCCTTGGCTCATGGCGTAGTCATAACACAAGCGATATATGGCGAGGGCCTCGTTATTAATTTCCTCCATCTTCTTTGTACTCTCTTCGAGTTCCTCAGCATCATATAGCAGCTACAAAAGGAGAACATAGTTAGCAGAAGAAGAAAATTGGAAAAATGATATCGGCATCACTGATGTTCGGCGCTTCAATTCATGCATGCTAAGTCCCATTCCTAGGATCTTTTACGTAAGAACTACTCAACGTGAGAAGTGGTGCCGTGCACTACTTATATCGAACCGTGTTGCTTGAACAGAGGGAAATAAAAATGCAGGTTTCTAGTTCAATGTCAAAATGATTACCCTCTTGTATTTCTTTATGACCTCATCGGCAGCTTCATTTTTGATCTTATCATTAAGTTGCAAAGCATCACGCATTTCTTCCCTATACTGTTTATAGTGTGCCGCCCATTTTGTTAAGCAAGCTTCGGGGACATCGACCTCGAAATGAGGCAGCTTGAAGATCTCTGGATGGTAGAAAAGAACATTTATTCAAACTCTCTTTTCCCAAAGAGGACTAAATTAGAGTGGTTTTATCATCAGACATGATCAAAATTAAATCACTTTTTCTTTATTTAACCTTTATTTTTTTTTTTTCAATTTCATGTATTTTTTATAAGTAGATAATTACACAGGGCGAGAGATGCAATGCTGAATTAAGAAATCCTTGCCTTTGTTTGAAGGATCCTCTGATTGATATGAATCCACCTCATCATATATCCATCCCAAAATGGACTTCGAATGAAAATAATTTTGCCTTTTTTCTTTTTGGTTTGTATCTTTTTCCATATAATGAGGTAACATTTTTGGCTTCAACTCTCTGGGAACTTCAACCTAAGAAACAGAGTTTAAAAGGAGTTGGAAGTCAAAAAATAAAAAAAAAAGAAGACGGAAACAGAAATGAGAAGACATTATCAGAAAATCAAAAGAAAATCAATGAGAAATGAAAGTAGAGAACGCTTCAACTCTCTCAGAACTTCAACCTAATAAACAGAGTTTAAAAGGGGTCGGAAAAGTGAAGAAAAGAAAAGAAAAAGACAGAAACAGAAATGAGAAGACATTCTTAGAAAATCAATGAGACATGAAATTACAGAGATTAAAATATAGCTAGGCATCTAACGCAATAGCAACTGATGCAACAAAAGAGGAGCCACAGAACTAACCTTTCCTCCTTGCTTTGGAGCATCCAATGCGTCATAGTAAATATCAATTAACTTGTTTAAATTCTCCTTGACGGTGTTCTTCTCATCAATACAATCATCTCCCAGAGTTAAAAAACGATCCACCAGTGCAAGCCAGCTATTAGCAGCCTCACTCGTGGCAAAACTGAAAAAAGCAAAAAATGTTCATCTAGTTTTTTTTGGCTAAAAGAACAAGAAGCATTTCAGACATACGAAAATCATAACCCTAAAAGTCTTGATGCTCTACACAACAAGTCCGAAGACTATTGAGTAAAGATAGACAAAATTGTACGACCCAAATAAATTAATCATGCATGAATCACATCAGATCAAACCTATTATAACTACCTAATGAAAAAGCATACCTTGGTTCAAACCTAGCCTTCAGGAACAGTCGAATAAGCTCGTCTTCCAATTCTTCATTCGAATAATCAGTTGGTCTTTTACTTTCAACACTTCCAGTTGAGGATTTTTTAACCCACGGAGCGCTTGGCTTGAAATACTTTAGTAGCTGAAATTATGGAAAGTGATAAAAAAAAACAGAAGAACCTTAAAAAATGTATCAAAAAATACGTACCAAGTAATTTTGGTGTCTTAATGCATCATTAGTAGATATTTCTTTTTGAATCATTTCAATAGCCAAAAATACCGTATCAAAAATTAATGACTCAGCATTGAAGTGGCCTAGACAATAAGCCAGGTCTTGTATTGCGAAATACAGGATGCATAAACTAATCCACAGTCAATCTAACCTAGTACACTTTGATAGATAAACACTGCATAAATAATTACTGCCATACTAATTCTCTGCAAGAAACTAAGGAAGACACAACAGGTATTTGTTAGTTTACCAATTCTCCCAAAAGCTTAGGCTGTTCGAAGGTGGGCTAACAATAGTTTTATATTTCAACAGTATTGTCTCCAAGACATCAACCAAGTACCATTTGAAATGTCTTGCTCTGAATGAAAGAATTCTTATGCTGTATTGAGAACAAATTAAAAACTACACCTAAGCTTGAAAAAATATACCTAAGAACTAAAAGAGGAAAAAAAGAAAAATCAAAGTATAGAGCAAAAAAGAAAGCATAATACATGAAAGGAAAAAACTCAGAGAAGATAAAAAAGGCACTCGAGAACCAAAGTAGAATTCAAAGAAAAAAAGGGGGGGGGGGGGGGGGGGGGGGCCGCGCGCGCCGGGCAACTCAAGTTAAAACAGCTGAAGCTAAGTCCGTAAATCAGCTTGAAGCTAGATGCCAAACCTCGGGGTTTCTTGAGACCCAGTACATATCACCATCAAAATCACCGGTAGCAATCTCATCAGCAATTGATCTCGGACCTTTCCTCGAGAAGAATATGGCATACTTTGCATTCCCAACAAAAGACTCCAGTTCCTCTTCCTTTATATAAGTAGCCTTTAAAACGTGAATGTCCCCAAAGTGTAAGCCTGGATTACGGTAAACCAGTACCTTCCCAGAAACTTGTCCGTTAGCCCTGACCATGTTATTGTGCCAAAAAAAAAAAGGCTCAAAGTAAGAATTAAGCATAAAAGTACCGTGGTTCAGCAATTATTTAAAGAGAATTAACATGTCTCATGGCCGTGCAAATACAGTTTGAATACAAGAGAATATGTTTAAACAGATTCATATAACTCAAAGGATACATATGCCGAAAGATAAGACATACAGAATGATGCAAACTTCGTCATGTTCAAGTTTTCCAGTGGGATCGGCTGTCCCCATCAAATAAAAACAGTCATTTACAGAGAGCTTCCCGCCCCTGAGGCCCTTCCTCTCCCCCTTCACTAGCACGGACAGACGATGTTGCAAAAACGGTTCTTCAAGAGGTATACCAGACAATATCATTCTTGCAACTATAGAACCATTGTCCAGGCCCCTTTGGTTAATAGCAACTGCAGATTGCAAGCATTTTTCATAATAGTCATTGAGGAATAAAGAAAGAATAGAGAGAAATAGACGGAATAGAACAAGTAATTCATTTACTAGTTAATGTTTGGCATTTCAAAAATCTAAGCAATGGAAGACAGGGAAATAAAAACGAAAACACCTCTAATTGCAGTACGCTTGTTGTTGAAAGCACCATGAGATTCTCTCAAAGTGTTCCAAACTAAACGCTTGAAATATTCATCTGGGACCCCTCCAGAACTTAGGAGGGCAATTAAATTCCTTGACAGGTGAGTTTTCTTTGGCGGGTTGCTGGAGAACAACAACTTTAAGAGTAAGATCTTACTTTAACAACAGAAAATAGAGCAATGCCCGATTGTAAATACGATGTTTGTTTCCATATTAAAAAAATGTTGTAAATTTCTGCCTTAAAGACAACAAGGTCAAAGATATAAGTTGATATTGGAGATACCTTGTTCCAACTATTTCTAGTGAGCTTGCTGTCTGATAATTCGAAAGTTCTGGATCTGGCTCAACTTTAACCATTGAATGTCGGATCTTGATTGTTTTTGGTTCAAGCTAAAGAATATGGGATAAGAATCTATCAGAAAGAAAACAATCCTAAAGAGAAAAATTACAGAAATAAAAGAAAAAAAAAAGAACATGATTCTTCTCCCTCTCATTTTGCATAAAATAAGCATGATAGTAAGACTATCAGTTTTAACTATTCAACAAATTAAACAATAAAAAATGGAAACACCTGACATTGAGCAATTAAATGCATGCTCGAGAGGCTTTTCTGTTTGCAACTAACAACATCATTTCAAAAAGATAAGAGAAGAGACAAGGAAACGTACCTTCCTGTTCACAAGACAAGTTCCTTTAACTGCACGGCCTTGATTAAACATTCGGAACTGCATCAACATAGGCTAGAGAGGGGAGGAGAAAGAAAAAAGTGAAAGTAAAAGAAAGAGACATGAATGTTTAGTCAAAATCGAACTAATGTGCCTCAAAAAATAACAATTTGCAAAAGAATGAATATTATGGATGAGATAGAGAGAGAGGGAATGAAAAGCAATGGCCAGAAGTTCACGAATGTACTGGCTCTAATATCTCAGTTCCTCGATGTTCCATTACTGCAACATTGTCCTCACGCTCGTCACGAGTATGCAGTATCTAAAACCATAAGCAGAAGACCAAGTCATACCAAAGATAATCAGTAAATATATATTTCTGGAAAGGAAAACAAGAACGATAATAAAAAGGATATGTCAGAATTCAGGTATTTGTTTGATCAAATTAGCCCAGTAATGGGACATGAAAGAAAATAGACTTTATAGTCAGTTCCAAGAAAGTTGATCTAATGAAGACGGATCACTATGGGAGAAGACAACGACTATGATTAAATCACTTATCACCGTTTACTAACTTTCCAAATGTGACTAAAAAAAATCAAACAAAATCACTACCACAAGCTACAAACCTTATTATTTTGATCATCGACAAATTCCCCTCTATATAAATTCTTCGGGCACAACGAAGCCAAGTCCTCAGAGATGAACCCAGTCCCATCTGTATGTATAAGTGGTTTTCCATCTCTATAAATACGATTGCCAGATTCATCCTGCAATTTCAAAATTTAGTTAGATTATGTCGTAATAATAAGACAAAACATAAATTTTATTCAAAGACATTAAAAGAGTTACACCTGGCAGTACTCATCTTCAATTATATCAATATTTACAGATGAAAGGTCGATTTTAAGAGTCAATGTCTTGGACAAAATGAGTGAAAACCTAGGATCACAAGGAGAGAACCTTAAATTATCAGTGGACCAAAAAAAATCTGGAAGAACACAACTTTCTAAAAGTAACTATATAGTCTAAACATACCTAACCATATAGTTCGACACGGTAGATACCGTATGTGCATGCATAAACAGATGCCTTGCTTCAGAAATTGTTCTATTAGACAAAATATAAGATGCACTCTGATCAATCCATGCATTCGAGTTGATGCGAACAAAATAACACTTCACAGGTGACGAAGTTGGATCTTTTTTCTTCTCTTCCTTTCCACCATCTTTAAAAACTGATCCACATCATATTGAAATTGAGAAGAAAGAGTTGTTACTATTGTACGGAATCTCAATCCATAGCAGATTAAAAAAAAAAAAAAAAGAGTGAATTTCGAGCATAGAAGCAGAAATTTGCGCACACATAAAAAGAAAATGCTTAATAGAATTATCTTCAGTTTACCATTTTAATTATTAGACTTTTCATTTTATCTTCAGTTTGAACTGAAAATTCAAATATCAGATCACCAAGTTCAGAAAAAAGGCTCACCAAAAAAGCAATATCGGCGTAATCCAACCCAAATGCCTTCTCTGCATATTTTACTATATCCAGCATAGTTTTGATCACGTGAACCAACAGAAAAATTTTCAGCCGCCTCCTCAGCAAATTTGACCATTAAAACATTGTCATCCCCTATGACCTTTTGTAAGTGAGTTTTTGTTTTTTCTAGATAAGGACCCTGAATTAGAAGTCCACGTAAATGGTAATTTCAGATACAGCATAGTTTAAGCTATCAGACCAATTATGGCCTCACGGACTTTGGAATAACACCGTTGAGAATAAATGAACACTAATACAGAATATCAAGAAAAAATAAGAACGTGTATACATTGGATAACAGTGAGTAAAATTTGTTTATAAACTACTATATCAAGCACTCCTTGATACTTATGCGTTTGGAACTGACAAAAAGAACAAGCAAATAGGTACAAATATCTAAAACTACGAAATTTTTGTTGAAGAATTTGCACTTAAAACCTACAATAAAAGTAAAAAGACAAAAACTCATTTCTAATGTGCCAAATGCCATCCAAAAAACCAAGAATATGAGGGTCATTGTCCATAACTTTGTCGACAAGCGAATATCATGTGTGTGAATGTGAGATTACCAATGTAGGGGGAACAAAAATCCAACCTTGAATCTGTAACTCCCTTCGGGAGAAACATGACAGTGATATTTGTGTGTTTTTCCAGAATCCCAATCATGATACTGTTAAAAACCCGAAAAGGAGGACAAAATCAGGCCAATGCAAAATTAGAAACAGGAAAACCAAATGAAATAATTTTGCTTTTTCTTTTTTCTGTTGGAAATTGGAATACAAATTACAATCAGGAATGCGAATACACACACACACACACACATATATATATATGTAAGTATGTTTATATATAACCAAGTAAGTGTAGAACATGAAGAATGAGAGAAATGAAACTCACAATTCGACGATCTACCGGGTCAACAAATTTTAGGCCAAACCGTTGCCAAACCTGCTTTTCAAACTGTACCATGGAGAGAGGCTTCAAGTTCCGGATTTCTTCAGCCGTAGTGACGCTCTGAAGCTTGTTTCTGTTATCATTTTTCATGAAATTATCAAATCAAATCTAAGAAACTAAAATCGCATTTTTAATATTTAAAAAAAAAAAGTTAAGAAGCAAAAAATTACCCGCCAATATAGTTGAGAATCAAGAACTGCTTTCGAAACTCCAGCTCTCCCAAAGCCTCCATTTCAGGCGCTTCTCCGCCATTTCTCCGAGCTTAAAATTAACCGGAAATTACCAAACCAAACGACAGATAGCTCAAAAAAAAAAAAATCAAAAATATCATCTTAAAGCAGAGCAACATTGAATAATTACCTGGAGAATTGGTTATCAAAGTGCCTGGAGAATTGGTGATCAAAGTGCCTGGAGAATCAGATGGACGGGGGTTTTCGGGAGCCGGAGAACGAGAAGGAGACGACAGCGGCGGCGGCGGCGGAGACGGAGACTGGCGGAGCAGGTGAGTGGCGAAGCCAGGGAGGCTCCTGACCTTGGTTGTGCTGTCGGCGATGGTGCGGAGCACCTGCAGAGCCCTGTCTTCTCCGGCCGAGGCCAGTTTCCGCCGCAGCTCGGCGTCCGCCGGTGGGAGAGTGTGCTTGGCGCAGATTTCGTCCAGCAATTTCTCGGCGGATCGAGGAAGAAGCACTTCCGCGTGAAGATCAGATACCTCCATTGCTGACTTTTTTTTTTTTTTTTTTTTGGGCAATTGTCGAAACCAAAAGAAATTTTCTCAGAGAACGGGAAGTGAGAACAAGACAAGTGCTATTATTTCCCGCTCTTTTTATATTTTTTATTTTTTTTGGCTGTCGCTGTCGTTAAGTGGGAAGTGTGAACTGAAGCAACAGTCACTTTGGCTGACGTGCATGCTAGTTGCTGGCAGTCTAGATGGCAACATCCAATTTTCACTTAAGGGTCCGTTTGGACAGACGGGAGCTTTTCGAAAGTTTTTTTTTTTTTTTTTTCAAAAAAAACAAAACAAAACAAAAATCAACGTCACTATTTTAATTTCTTTCTTTCATTAAAAAAAAAATGTAAAACTACAGTAAAACTTTTTTTATATATGTTATCGATAGAGTTTATTTTTAAATCTTTAAATATAATCAAATGACGAAAATGTTACTAATATATAATAATTATCATAAACTTTACGTTACAGTAGTATTTGACTAATAAATTAAAAAAATAATTTTAAGAAAATCCAACCTTCTTCCCTGATACTAGTGACTTCCCCGCTGACACCGCCGACCCCCTCGCGTCGGTGTCTTCCCTGATGCCAGCGACTTCCCCATCGACGCTGGCGACGGACCCTCTCCCCCCGAACCAGATTTGCCTCACCTCCCCCTCACGTTGGCGTCGACCCAATCCCTCCCCTGATGCCGACGAGCCCAGGCACCCTCCCCCCCCCCCCCCCCCCCCTCCCTCCGCGTCCGTCGAAAGTGAACCAACTCCTACCCCCAACTAGACCCGCGAACCCGGTGACGGCCCCCCCACCGTGACAGGCCCCCCTCTCGTTGGTCAACGAGCCCCCACGTGACCCAGGCCCCCCCACCCCCTGCCGGCGACTAGCCCTCGCTGTGACCCATAAGCACCCCCCCCCCCCCCCCCCGATCACGACCCAATCCGCCACCCTCCCGACGGACCCCGCCAGATCTGGTCACCCCGCCCCCCGAAACCCAGACGACAACCCCACTCGGCTAGCTTCCACCGACAACAACGACTTTCATGAGGATGGAGAGCGGTAGGAGAAGAGAGAGAGGGGAGGGAGAGAGATAAAGTTTTTTTTTTTTTTTTTAAGGAAAAAGAAAGAGGAAATCAAGTGTATTCAATCTCAAATTTACACAAAACTATAACCGCAGATTTTAAAAGTAATTTAATAATAGTATTGGATAAATAACTATTGGTAGTACCCCTTAAATAAGCTCTATCACAAATTTTTCCTTTTATTTCATATTGAAAAAAATAAAACAGGGAAATTCTTTATTCCAATTTTTTATTTATTCTGTTATTGAATTGATTAATGTGGATTTATACACTTATAAAAATATTTATAGATAAAAATTATTTTGCTTTATGATTGATTTGTGTTTTTTTTTTTTTTTTGAGTTTATTCTTTTTTTAATAATTAAATAGAATAATAAGAGAAAAATTTTTACTATTTTTTAATTTTAAGTAGTTTATTTTTAACTAAAATATCAAATTTATTTTCAATCAAAATATTGACAGAACTCGAATTTTAATGATTACCTAAAACATATATATATATTTTTTGAAACCTAAAACAATTCGTTAGACGACGGTAGAATTTTCATTTTTGTATTTAGCCGAGAGTCCGAGCGAGGAAAAATATTTTTATTTTATTTTATTTTATTTTTTTAAGTAAATGAGTTGGATAAGTGTTGGAATCTTTAACTTTTTGCCAATCTTTATCCGTCACATCGATCAAGTCAGAATCTTTTGACATTGATGAGGCCAAAGGAAATAAACAAAAAGAAAAGAGGAAATTCAAGAAAGTAATAGTGAAATCTGACCTTTTGTTTGCCAATTTTTTTTCGTATTTGGAAACAATGATGTAAGTCGTGCAATTTTCACCGAAAAGAATAGTAATTGATATTAAAATTTTTAAGATAGACTCGATTAATTTTTTAAAAATTAATTATAATTTTATTAATTTTTTAAAAAAATTTAATTAAAATTAAATTAAAATATCAAATAAAATTAAACTTTATTTTTAATAAATCAGATATTTAAGTCATGTATCACGGAAATATACCATCGATCCCTTTATTCATTTTCAAAAAAAAAAATCCTATAAATTTTTTTTTATTATTTTTTTAAAATTTTTTTGTAAAATAATTATCAGGTGTAATTCTTTTTATGATTATTTGGTTTGTCAATTTGATCTCAGCCATCAAAAGTCATCTTGTGGTCAATAATTTTGACCTTATTAATGGGGTAAATCAGCTTTACCCCTTGTAGAATTACCCACTTTCTTTTTCTTTTCAAAAAATTAAAAAAAAAGACCTGCAATTTTCTTTGGAGAATTTAATGACAGATAGTGGTGATGTGATTTTTCTTGTATAATTTTTCTCTGTTATGTAATGATAAAGTTTATAGTAGTAATTTATTAGAGATTGTCACAAACATGAAACACCTCACTTTATCATATGAATTTTTTTTTTGCTTTTTGTTTTGTCTTGTTTTTGCTTGTCTGTTCCATAAATGCGCGCTCGCCGACATATATTATTTATAAAATATGTGTATATATAGAAAATTTTCAGTACATAAGACTGCCTTATCTTTTAAGAGATGGCTTCTTCTGTAAGTGCACTCCAAATCGTTTCCACCGAAGAAATTTGACGATATAAAGACCTACGGTGTTAGAGAGACAGTCCTTGAATCATCAGTTTGAACTCATTATTAAAACTTTTTTTGGTATTTTCTCTTATAAAAATTTAAATTTTCCAGTTAAACTTGTTTGTTCAAACAGCTCATAAACATCCAGATCCCACCTGATGAAACTATTAATGGTGCCTTTTCTTTTTTTCTTTCTTTTTTTTTTTGTTTTTTTTTTGTTTTTAGTATATAAGCTCAATAGTGAACTGTCGAAAGAAATATTTTGGCTCCAAGAAAATAAAATGAATCGAAGCAGCAAAACTGTTTACAATTCTTTGATTTTCACATTTCATGAAGCGTGAACCTCGAACATGATGAATTTACACAGGTATACAATTTTTCACATGTAACAACTTGTCGATAACAATAAGCGACTTCTGAACAACATGTGAAACACGAAGAATCGACAATTATCCAATTAACAGAGAGAGAGAGAGTCCAAATCTGCTGCGTCAAAGGCAAGTTTGCGTCTTCAACAAATACCCAAGACTTGAACAAGAATTAAGGTTGACTCAACAAGGGGTATAGCAGTTTTTCACTATTTGTATCAATACATCTGCATTTTGCAATGGCTCGAGCCTGGAAAAAGAACGAGTACCTTCACAGAAAAAAACCCAGTTTCCCTTTTCCAATATGCAGCCGTTTCTTCGGAATTGGCGTTCACCCGCCATAATTCCTTTAATGAAAGATGAACTTCTACTCTACTCTATGTATTGCTTATAATTGCATCATTGTCGATCATGGTAAGGTAGGGTTGGAAAGTCCCATGGACTTTGCAACTTCTCTAGCGGAAAAATCATCTTCTTGTTCCTGCATATCGACAACAAATTCGATGACTTAGCCATGTTTGTACCTTCAAGGACACGTCACCATTGTACATAGATATTTCTTCCAATCGAAATGTTATGTTGGAGATCGAAAGGATGTATGTATCTTTTCGATGTATACTACTCTTCACGGCGATTTTCGCATTATAGAAGAGTTTCTAGAGTCATATGTCCTGAAATTTGTCTCTCTTCACGGTGTTTTAATTAATTAGTTTTCCAATCCAAAAACACAATAAATGGCTCGTAGTGATAATCAAAATGATCTTTCTACCCGAAAAGGAAAAAGAAAAAGTGGAAATGATGTAAATATGTACCTGAAGTCGATGCAATAGATACATCAAGAAGAGATGTACGAATACCTGTAGAGGATATAAAACTGTTATCACATGGTACGTGCTACTCCACTCTACTATTATTTATATGTTTATACATGGTCTCTTTAAGCAAGTACGAGTTTGACTGTTTTTACCAAGTAGAAAAGCAGCATAACCCGTGCTGTGGGATAGCGCCAAAGAAATCTCGTGGCCCTGACGGCTCCCGAGTCCAATAGCTTTGCTGCCTTCTGCAACTGCATGGTGAAAAGTGAAGCACGCGTCAAACTGTAGAAGCGGGTGCTGAGTTTTGCTATTTCTATTTTTTATTCATCTCTTTTCCTCTTTTCTTAATCTTCTTCTTTTTTTTTTTTTTTTTTTTTTTTAATATGCTAGATCTGACGGATTAGAATTATGAGTATTTTTGCATAATAAAACCACAAAATTCTACTTATTTGTGAATTCATAAAACACAGTTATTAGGATATGACAATAGTGACACCTGCATATTTGCCGCAGCCATGTGACGGTGATGCAAAGGAAGTGGCCTGCAATTTTCATATGTCGTATTAACATTCTCCAAATCGAGGAGGGAATTTATTAAAACAAAGGACAAGAATACAACTATTATATTCGGTAGAATAAGCAAATTGAAAGTAGCCAAAATGAAGATTGGGTGAACAGGTCCAAGAAAAACTAGTAACGGGGAAATATGGGTGAATGGGTATTGGTGTGCTCAAATTCCCCTGCCACGCACACCCACAAATTGAAAATAAATAACTAAAACAACAATTTTGAGGAATCAAAGATAAAGAAGCTCAATAAAAAAATAATAAACTAAAAAAATGTAGGATCATCAAGAGAGACACAACTGTACCAGTGAGGAGAAGTAAGTTTTTAAGGCATTGCCAAGACGAGAAGGGCCAAAAAAAAAACAGCATGTGTTAGCGGTTTCAAAAGAGGAACGTCCAGAAAACCACATATTTATATTCTACTACATTTACCAACTCCTCGGAAAAAAAAAAAAAAAAAAAACCAACTTTGTAAGAACCTCTACACTCATGGGAGGAACAATATAGAAGTATTTTGTGCAACCATAAAAGAATCAACATACTCAAGTGTCTTCATTTCAGTATCTTCTTCCCAAGATGATGAGGGCCGGCGAGAAACTCTACCTCTTTCTGCCTCTGCCTGTATAATGTCACCATGAATTTACATTAAAATAAAAACATTTCTGTAGGTGAAAGAGACACACTGGAATCGGTAATCTTATGTAAATGTGGACACCTAAAAGCAGACCTGTGCTTCTTGAAGACGCTTCAATTCCTTCTCCAAGTGAAACTCCGCTGCAGCTTTCTCACTAGCCATGGTTTCCAACTGTGTTTGCTTGTAGTACTAAATAGTAGATAGAATTACAGACAAGAAGTCAGTCACACATTTTTTGGACGTCATACAATGTGTAGAATAAGTATTCGTTGATGAAAATTACCAACAAATCAGTTAGTTCACGGTAGCGTTTCTCAAGTTCCATGTGCTCCTGCAGATTAGATACTCAATAAATAAGGTGATGCTTTCAATATAAACCGACAGATTTAAATAATAATAATAAAATAAATTAAAGAATATAGTTCCCTAGGCCTCTTACTTTAAGGTGCAAAAATAGAAATGTGGCACGATAAACTAAACTGATCAACTTTTGTTCATGCATAAATTAGTGTGAAGATTATGCTACTCCTGATGCAAACCTTCTTAAAAATTTAATGCATGAAATCGGAAGATTGATTGTAAAACATAAAAATAAAATTGATAATAAATAACAGAAACTCCTGTGCAATGTCCGAGGAAAAGAAAGTTATCAAGCTGAATAGTCAAAGAGGTTACCTGACGTGAGTAATGCTCAGCATCCCTCTTCATGGCAGCCATTTCAACTCTCATTTTTTGCACTTCAGCCTAAAATTACATTTCAAACAGTCATAGAGAGAAGACCATCAGACAAGAAAATATTTTCTTTAGAATAGACCAGAAAGAATTGACTGTAAGAACATTGTTTTGGGGAGGAGAGAGCCTTTACCTCCAGAGAAGAAAGCTTGCCATCAGCATCCCTTTGACCTTGTCGAGCACGCTCCACTTCTTCTTGCCAGGCCTGAATCTGAGTCATATGTTATGACAGATAAGTGACATGGAAATTATGACTTTATCACTGCAACTGCTAAAGGAGTAAAAGCGTCCAATTTCTATAAAATACTCTATCCCGGAAATATATTTGTGATTTATCCTTAACTAAACAATAACAGAACAAAGCAGCCTTGAAGAAATTAATAGGCAATAGGCAATGGTCTACTACAAAATCGACACACATGCCTGGATTTGTCTAAATTTCAAGAAGTCAGGGATTATAAAAAAGTATACCTGAATTGCTTGATTTGCCTCTTCTGGTGACTTCTTTTGTCCACGCCGAACACGAGCTTCCATATCTTGCAGCTCTTGATTCAAGGTTGCACATTCAACCTGGTAATGTATAGTGCTATTACCCAAGAAGTCTAAGAACATTAATTTATTCCTAGGAAAGGAATTTGGATAGTACAAAAATTCAAGTCTGTTTCTGACTACCTCAAGCAGTGCCACCTTCTGCTCGAGCTCTGCTGCCTTTGCAGTCCTCTCATCTGCTATTCTCTGAGTAACAAAGCAAGTAAACATGCAGTCATTTTTTCCGACTTCCAGTCACATGACGATAACTGGTTGTTGAATTTATCATGGCAATTGGTCACAAACATGGAGAGTCTTTACATTACCTGTATCCTTGCGAGGGCTGTAGAAGCCTCTAAGGCTCTATGTTCCAGTTCCACTTCCCTTTCCATAGATGCCTGTTCCAGCACGTAAACATGAATATGGTCAAGGACTCAAGAAAACAAGTGAAAGGACACAGCAGATGCGACAATTAAATTACTGTATTAAAAAATAGCAACTATTCTTGATACAGACCATTTTTGTAGCATTATGTGCTGCGCGCTCTTCTTCTGCTCTCCGTTCTGCAGAAGCCAGCTCCTCACGTAGAGCCTAATGATAGAAATAGTATTAAGTAAAGAGTACAACACAGGTGTACCATGTGCATGGAAGAGTCACTCTGACCTGCATCATTCTCGTTTCTGTAAGCTCCCTACTTCTCATGATAGACTCCATGTTTGCCTGGTAAAACATAATAAGGTAACTATCAAAGTAATCAAAAGTCTGAGCAATCTGACCTATGTGCTCCATGGAAACAAAGACTTGAGAGGAGAGAAGGAGAGAGAGAATGAAAAGATGCATTTGACCTGCAGTGAAGCCAAATTTCCTTCAGATAAAGCAGCCTGTTTCTTAAGTGCATCCATGGAAGTGACAAGTGCCTCAATTTCGGAATTCTTTGCTGCCAAGGCGTCAGCCATACTTGACTCTACTCTAGACACCTCCGTTTTGGATTCCGATAAGTCCTGCTGTAGCTGCTTTATGTGTGACTCATATGATTTACTAAGCTCTCTCTGTCAACCAGAAAAAAGAAAACCTTCAACACATGAAACCATAGAAATGTAAGAAACCAGACCCATGTAGAAAGGAGAAGTAATTACCTCTGCAACAAGAAGTTCCTCCAGCTGTGCATTTTCAGCTTTGTATTCTTGAAGTCGGGATGAAAGTCCAGCGCAGACCTAACAGTGTAAAAGAAAATAAACAAAGATGTGACACTAGATCAAGGAGGAACGATGGGAATTGACATCATCAAAGCTTACCCTGGCCAACCTTGCCTCTTTAGACTGACCAGTTGAAATCGCAGTTTTAAGCAGTCCTTGAGCCTGCATTAAGAACGATAGTAGCAGTGAAAAAAATCACTGCAAGTTAATATTGATTACATTACAAGATCTCCCTCCAGTGTCAGATACTTAACCTCATCAAGTTGTTCCTGTACTTTCTTGGGAGATGAATCAGTTTTTTGCTCCTCTTGCTTCTTTTGATTGCTAAGAGGTTCGACTTTGACATCAGCAACTTTGGATTGAATGTCACTGTCATTTGGTACGTTGGTGTTCTCAGACTGAAGTCTCTCTTGGTCAATCTTTGGGGGAATATCCGCATTTTCCGATACGGTCACAGGATCATCCTCCACAAGGTGATGTTTATTCACTATTTCAACTTGGTTCGCAAGTAATGGTGAGGAAATTTCTTCATGAACTTCTGAGGTGCTTTCATTGAGAAGCTCACCATTGGAAGTTGATGTGATATTTTCCCTGTCATTTACAATCACTGGCACTTCCACGACGCCAGAATCATTTTTATTGATGTCACTTTCTAAGGCCTCTGTTTTAGTAGTGTTCAATACAGGGGATTCATTTTTAGAATTTTCTTGTTGCTCAGTGGTTGTTTGGACTACAGACTTCCCAGAAGGGGTCTTGTCATATTCATTCAGAAGGACATCCCTATCTCTTTCGGGCGTTGCATTTACTTGTGGTGTAAGAGCGCTAGTCTGCTCACGTACGGAATCGCTTGTTTTCGAAGTCCCATCTGCCAACTGTCTCTTTTGAGCCTGAAATCCCCCAATGTGTGAGACAATCAGTTAATATATACAAATGAACTTTAAAAGAAGAAGTGCATATTCATTAGTGTTTGCATATTTATGTAAAAACACGACTGCTAAACAAGCAATACCTTCAACTTTGACCTTGTACTCTTGGCTTGAGATGTTTGCCCATTAGGAGCTAAGTTATCCGGAGAAGGAAGAGCAAAAAGAATAGTGAGCAACAGAAACGTTCATTAAGAAAACTTGAGAGCATCACTAACCGAGTGTCTTACAATTTTTTTTTTTTTTTGATCTTGAATTTTTAAAGTTTCAGTTATTAGTTTGCTTAGTTCCAAGAGGATGTAGATAAATAACGTAGCATATTATTCCCATCCCTTTCTAAAAATGATGGGAGCTACTAAAACTGCCACGCTGATTCATAACATTAATCTCCAAGCATGATGGTGAATTGATATCCATCCAATGAAGCATGTTCATGCAAGCTACAACAGATATAACTGTATATGTATTTGAAAAGCAATACCTGAAGCTTGGGAATCAGGCTGATCCTCTGCCAACTCACTGACAACCAGCTTTGCTCTTCTATCCACAACCTCAAATAAATCTTTAAAAAAAAAAAAGGGGGGGGGTTTCATGTGTTAAACCATTGTAAATTAAAAGGTTTGAAAAATGAACGTGATGGGATAGGAATTCAGAATCAGGGCTGTTACAACTAACAGGGAACATGTAACAATAACAATAACAATAAGAGGTAAATTTATATCAAAGAATGAGAACAAGATGAGGAATGAGAACAAGATGAGGAGACCTTCGTCTTGCGTACAAATTTAAGGACATTAAAAAAGAGAAGTCAAAACATCGTGTAAGTATTTGCCAAATTCTGGCTAACAATGTCAATATTCAGTGCTTAAAGAAGAAGAAGAAGAAGAAGACTCCTCCGCCCTACAGGCACTGAACTAAAAAGTCCATTTTATAATCTGATATTTGTCCATCTAGCACTTCTTCATCCGAACCAATCAACTGGGAATCTCTCAAAGGTTCTCTTCTTTCCATCAACTTGCATAGCAAAAACACATTGGACCCGAATTTTAACACCGTTTCTGGAAATTAGTATTCTCCAGCAAATCAAAGCAATGAGTCACCAACTATTGAATGTGTGGGGTCTAATTATCACCCTGATCCAGAGTTAGCACGCATATGGCCCTTAGTAATCATCTATTGGTGTACATTGGAGTTTCACATTTGTATTTTGGTTACCCTAATAATATAGGTACATTTGGGTACGCCTTTTCTGAGAATTACTTTAGAGAGAAACACAGAGTCCGAGAGGAGTGAGGTGTGTAAATTCTCTTGTAATCTTCTTCATTACAATAAAACTCTACTACAGCTGAAAATGGACGTAGCTCTCACATCGAGGGGAAACCATTTATGTGTTCCATTTTGGCTTGCCTTCTATATAATTATTTAGGCAATTAATCCGAAATGCCGACTAGATTTCTAACAGGGCAAATTTGTTGATCCTAAAAAATCCAGCCTGAACTTGCTACTACTACAAAACCAATCACGCCATACCAACCGACAAATTTCGATCTCAAAGTGATACAAAATTCATTACCACAACACGAAATCAAATTCGACCACAGAGACACTCCAACCTCAAACTCAACAACTCAAAATCTAATCACAGATTTGAAAAACCAAGTAAAACACATCACAGCAAACACAATCCAATCGAAACCCATTTCAGCATTCTACACAAAATACCAAATTTCTCTGAGCTCAATGTTCACAACGAAATTCAACATAACGAAATATTCAGACAGGAACTCCGGATCAGACCTCAAACACGTTACCAAAATCGAAACGAAAATCAAAACAAAAGAAATTTATAGAAGCAGAAGCAACTAGATTCGGACCTTCAGCAGCTTTGAGCCACGAGGTCATTGCGGGAAACGGGATTCGGATCTGGAAAACTGTGCCTCAGAGGCCGATCAACCGACCGGAGGAGCTAGATTTCCATCGAGCGTGGCCGATCCGACGCCGTTTCGAGGTCCGAGCAAGATCGAATTTCGTTGAATGTCGATCTGAAGCGCACTGGAATTGAACCGGAATGGAAATGATTCGGTTTTCAGTTGAATGAGAAATTAACAAAAATTAGAAAATAAAAAAATAAAATAAAATAAAAAAAGTAATGCCTAGTCTGTTGGAAAATTGTCAACGCAACGACGTCGGAGTAAACATGAAGAAAAAACTGGGAAATGTTCGGGTGCGGCCGTGCATGATTTCTACGCTGGGACGGCCCGGTTTGTTAATAGGCTTTTTCTGGCCCACAGGAGCTGAAAAGATTTGAAGCCCACAATTGTGAGGCCCATGACTAATGAGAAAGAAAAGCCCACGAGTGCGCTGTTTCCTTGGTCCAGTCAAGGTTTTTGGGCCAAGATCTGTGGCACGCCTTTTTTTTTTTTTTGGCTGCTATTAAAGGTGGAAGTACAGGCTTAAGAACTTGATTGATTTGGTGGGGGTAGTAAGGTTACTCGTTCTCGTCGATGAAATCTTGAATTTGAGCCAGCATGCAACTAGGTGTATGAACAATTTAAATCGTAAGGAATTTATCTACCACATTATGATATCTTATCTATTTAAGATTATCTCCGTCGTCCACTGTCTATCCTTATAACCTTTTCTTAATATTAAAAAAAAAAAAGGTATGTGCCTAATTAAGTCCATGGGTACTACTTGATCAAATGTGAGGCTCATAGTTCTAGAACTAGAACGGTAGACAAGCCTACTCCGCCTTAAGTAAAAATCCTTTTCTTTAGGAAGAGAAATATGAAATAGTGAAGAATATGCAAATTTATTTCCTCTTTTAATTAGATCTTATGCTCCCTCTTTTAAACACCATTAGCTTAGATTTATGTCACTTCCTTTTTGCTTTAATGTTTTATGTGTTCACTGTATTATACCTAAATAATATCGATCTTGTTATATTTAAGTTGTCACGTTATCGATGACCAGAGTTACACATGGAGTGACCAGAGGTCATTCGCCAACGTCAATCATCAGAGTTTGTAGGTGACAACTGGTGATCGACAACACCGGTTTGCGAATTCACTAAATGACCAATACTAACTAATTTTACTTAATTGATGACTTTTTTCCTCACATGCTGTTGCCAATTTCAAAAGGTTAGTAGTAAACTAAATATGTGACTAATCACTTAGTAAAAACCTAAACCCTACCAAACACATGCTGGCAGACATCTTTCAAGGTCGTTCTAGGTGCACGATGCCTGTCAACATCGTGCGACATTCGTTCTCGTACGATGTTTGATGTCACGCTTTACAAGCACAGTGACGCTTGCAAATATTTGCAATGGAGATCTCTGGAGGAGCAAGTGATGAGAAAGAGAGAGGGATAGGAAAGAGAGATGAGAGAAGAGCTTGAGATATATTTTGGAATTTTAGAAAGTTTTATCTACATACACATATAACTTTAAACTAGAGGGACACAAATCTAACATAACATGTATCAAAGAGCGCCCTAAATATATGTTGGTTTATAATCTCTAATTTTCTACCTTCGTATTCTTAATGAGAAATTCCAAGTGTTTAGAGTGAGTTTCAGTACATTAATTAGACTGGAATTTAACACTTAGGTCAGAAGAGCTTCTGTTTAATGTTGTTTTCAGATTAATGTCAAGAAAAAAAAAAAGAAAAAAAACTTTCGAATGGGGTTTTCTTATTTTGACTATAGGAAGAAAGAGTTAAATAGTTTTTTTTTTTTTTTCAAATTTGAAATAGTAAATAACATTTTTAAAAATATTTAAAGTATATACCATATATATCTATGGATAAGGTGAAATGTCAGTAAGTACTATTGTTGCTTTTATCCTTGAAAGGAAATTAACAAATCCAAAAACAGAGATTAAGACAAAACAATCAAATTTGGAAAAGAAGTCTAGTCTTCAAAAGAGACTACTACTATACAGATCTAGAATGCATATAAACCGTCACACTCGTAATGCTCACATTTATAGTAGGTCCAAAGAAGGGTATTGAACTACTTCCCCCAAAAAATAAAAATAAAAATAGTATTGGAATACAAATTTTTTTTAATAGAAAAAAAGGTATTAAAATAGGATTTATTAACTCATTGGTCAAATGTAATAAATAGTTCTATAATCACATAATATTGAGATACTAATAATAAACACCGTCATTGATAATAATAATAATACAAACATTTACCATTGATGTTAAACAACATCGTTGTAAAAGATGGATCCATCAATAGATCTCATGTCGTGAGACGGGCATTGCTGCGGTTGCTTTTTTAGTGTTGTTCTTTTAAGAAATATTCATCCAATCGGTTTACTACACATGGTTACTCAAGGACTTTGAAAATTGCTTTTCGAATTTCATAGAAATCATATATAGATTTCACAGTGTAGTAGTAAGTACTTTTTTGGCTTTGGAGGTCTTGGATTCTTTCAATAATTGAGTTCGCATTTAGTTGAGTGTCCCCAAAACTTCACAGTTCATCAGACACATAAGGCTCCCTTTTTTTCTCCCACCTAACAAAGTAACAACCAATCTTCTTTTCCTTTCTTTCTTTCTTTCCTCTTTTTTTTTTTTTTTTTTTTTTTAATATTTTTGCCGAAGGATTTCAACTTTTTTTTTTTTTTCATTTTTTTGGTGGGTCCACTCCCACAAACTTTTGATGAGGAGTAACTAGACTGCCAATAGACAAATCAATCTTTTATGTATTTGCACCAATTAGGTCCCATTGAACACAGCCCGACACTCTCCAATATCCTTTAGCCAATTATAAAAAAGTGGGAAATAATTCCAATACATACATACACAAATATAGAGAAAAACTGTAAAGATATATATATATATATATATATATATGTGTGTGTATATATAAATCTTTCTTATCCATTTTACATGCAATTCTGATCCATTACCTAGATCCTCATAAAAGTTGATTGGTACTATATATCAATGTTAAGATTACTAAAAGCATCTTAAGGAGCAAATTATAAAATTTCAATTGGATTATAAATTAGAGCTTTTAATTATGGGAAGTGCATATACATTTGGACGATTTTGTTATTATTCATGAGTTGCTTTAGAAAAGGAAAAAAATGCTTAAATCTTTTAGCTCCATTATATACTAAGACTGACTCATATATAACAATTAATTAATGGAATTCCTTTTTGTTTTTGTCGTGTATATATGGAAAAGCAAATCAAAGCACACGTATATATGTATATATATATATATATATATTAATCTATATAAGTTTTCTATGCAATATAGCTAGTATTTTGATTTTGATAAGGGGGAAAAAAAGAAGCTAGTATTCTGATTTTGAATTTTCATGAATATTCAAGAATCTAGAATTTTCGTGCACACAAAAGAATTCCCATACGAATGAAAGGAAATGCTAAAAAATTACATGAATATATATGTACAAGAGAATATACATATAGGATTATACATATGCAGCTACCATTGAATAGTTGAACTTCCACCAAAAAAAAAAAAACTGATTAGTTGAACGCAAATGGTTGAATCAAATTATGTGACAACTCATATGACTTTCGTCAAAATCAAACGGTTCATATCAATCAATGATGTAGAGGCACGTGTAGCGCACAGCAAACTCCTAACAATAATTTTGAGGGGGGGGGGGGGGGGGGGGGGAAGAAGAAGAAAAAGAAATAGATATTAACAAAAAGCGATGGCCACAAAAAAAAAAAAATATATATATATATATATATATACACATTTTTGTTCTTTTAATTTTGTCCTAAATTTTTTTTTAATTTTTACAATTTACCCCCATTGAAAATGAAATATTCTCATATAGTCTTTATTTTGTTCCTACTTAAAATAAAAAATTCTCACATAATCCTCAGTAATATTAATTCAGATAAAAAAAAAATTTAAACTTTTACTATTTTATCTCCACTAAAATTAAAAATCATCACATAAACTCATTAAAATAAAAAATTATCATATAATCCCCATTAAAATTTGTTTCATCTTAAAAAAATATATTAGTGTACAGTTCCATTGAAAAAAAAAATTCATGGCTCTATTTACATATATATGTGTGTGTGTGTGTGTGTTTATATAGTTGAAAGCGTTTTGGCATGCATAGTAGTGATCCATATGTATAAGTTTTCTCTGCAAGATAAGCATGAAACTAAAGTATATGTAATGATCATTATTTGAGAGAGAGATCTAGAGAGAGAAATCTAGAGGGAGAGAGACTTTTAGTGCTTGAGAGAGACTCTTCTTCAATCATAGAGGACTACACACGTCACAATCTCTCACCCACTCTTTATTAGGGTCATTTTCTTAGCTTGCGTTTGATTTGTCAGTTGGAGGTAAAATTTTTAAGTTGGAGTTAATTAACTTTTCAAAAACTAACTATAAGTTTTGTTGACTTTTTAGAAAAAGACAAAAACTGAAATAAAAAAATACAGTTTAGTTGGAGTTAAACTTGAATGCCAAACAAAACCTTAGTTTCCTTTTCCCTTTAACCCTTCAAAGGTCTAACAAGCTAACAATATTATTGAATTTATATGTCTAATTGCTTTTATGTTTTTCACACAATTTGGTATCAATAATATAAAATTTGAACCTGATTGATTGGGATAGAGAAGAATAAATTTCCATCAAAAAATATTGGAGTTGTTGATAAGAACAATGAAAATTGCATAAATACATAACTATAGTGATGCTGATAAATAAGAAAAAAATATCCATGTGGTTTGAATTATTGAACGGTAAGCGAGAGGCGGATTTAAGCAAGATCAAAATTAAGTTAGTGTGGTTACAGATATAATTTATTGACCCGTACAAAATTAAAAATAATAATAATAATAAGTGGGTGGACGTTTAAAAAATTCCATGATCATACAATTCTAAGTACTTTCGTTCTTTTAGTTATAGTACCTATGCCTTCTTATCAGTGCGGATAATCAGACAACCATAAAATATAAAGTTTAAATTCAGAAATGAGTTGGGTTTAAAAAGTTTCAAAAAATAGTGGAGTTCTGAACTTTTGCTCTTTCAGTTATAATAAGTTGTGCCTTTTAATCAGTTGTGGGTAATCAGGCAACTGCCGTGTTAACAAGCTAATGCTTTTGCCTGATTTTCAACTGGTTGTTCATTCCAACATAAAAAGTCAGACGGAAATGTTGACCTTCTATAAGTATTGCTTCCTTTTTAATATCAATTTATTTTTCCCTGAAAAGGCTCTTAAAATTTCTTAT
This sequence comes from Ficus hirta, assembly GCA_038430175.1. Classification (NCBI taxonomy): domain Eukaryota; kingdom Viridiplantae; phylum Streptophyta; class Magnoliopsida; order Rosales; family Moraceae; genus Ficus; species Ficus hirta. The sequence continues at coordinate 17,003,281 of CM076588.1, forward strand.
TGTGGATGAAATCAACACACAAAATACATATACGAATATGTGTAAATATATATATGCGTATACAATATCTCCATATATAATATACGTATATGTGTCTCTATATATACATATACGTATCATGCACCACAATTAACTAACAATGAGCTTGATATCGACTTTGCATTTACAGAACCCTAGCGAGTACTTAGAGATATTTATAATTTGTGAATTTCATGTACCAGTTGAAGCATGTATATGTATACATATATATGTATACACATACATGTATGTATGTATGCATGTATGTATTGATGTACCTAAGGAACATTGATTAAACGTGGATTCAATTTTTATACTTGTTTATAAGATTTATATTTTAGAATAAACATGTTAATTTGGCAGATGTTTTTTGGTGGCTTACATGCTCCATGCTGCATGTGTATACATATATATATATATATACATATATATATGTGTCACTATTGCAATTTTGACAATTACATGTTTATAGTAGTTTCAAACAAGAATAAAATCTCAAGGAGCATTTTGAGGAGTTTTATACATAGAATCCTTGACATTCTCTTTGGACAATTATATATATAAGAATCCCAAGTTATATATCTTTTTTTTTTTTTTTTGGTACCAAGATGACAAAAAAATGAACAAGGTATCATTTTTTTTTCATTGGCGATTCTTAACTAGTTATAGAAAGTTATTATTATATTTTGATGTATTATAGAAAGTTATTTTTGTCTTTACACTATTGACTATTTATTCACTAAATTAGATGGCTTTGGGAAATATACGTACATGGATGAATACAAGAGTGATCATATATACATTTTTTGATTTTATTTTTGATTTTTTATTTTTTAACTTTTGATTTGATTCAAAATCTATGCCGTATGATGAAGTCGTGAAATGTCAAATTAGTACTAAACCGTATATATACAACCCACCACATTCCTTGAATAAATAGGGAGATTGTATACATCATTTGTTGAAACTAAAACCATGATTTATATATATATATATATATATATATCAATTTGTGTATTAAACTCTAGGGTTTGTGTCAGAGTCAATATGTGTCATTCTCAACGCTGTCCACATGGAAGTTCACATTGGGGTCGCAATACCAGCTAGTTGGCTCTAAAATAATGCACTTTACGGAAGTGTAACTAAATATAGCAATAATAATGCAAAACAAGGTCGGCGTGAGAAGAATTTTCCTATAAGATATTTTTCTCTTTTCAGTGACTTTTTTCAAATTTAGTGCATCTTTTAATAAATTAAGTGTGAAATTATTATGAAATATATGTCTTAATCAGTCACAAGTACTGATGAAAACATACATACATAAACAAACAAAAGGAGGTGTGCCATGTGTGTGTGTGTATATATGTATATATAACATTGCCCAAAGTGATGAAGAGAATAATATTAATGACCCCAATAGTGTTCTCTATAATTAACAGCTGGAAATTGCTCTGTGTGTGTGTGTGTGTGTGTGTGTATACACGTATATATTGATATATATGGAGCTAAGAGCTAGATCCAAAATTCTCACTTAATTATTTAAGAAGGAAGATGAAGAAAAAAATAAAAATAAAAATAAAAATAAAAAGCTGTTTTCTGTGTGGATTTGACGGCAAAAGAAACAAAATAACAAGAACCACTAGAATCACTATCAAAGGGGGAAGCTAAGAGGCCATAGTAGACAGACAAAGCCCCTCAAACCTAATAAATCCAAAGCCCCAAACCCACCAACCTCGAAAGCAAATTTATTAAAAACTCCGCCCACGAACCAAACATAACGCTCTCTCTTTAAAGCTACCTTTATTTCATGCAATTTACCCTATAGTCGCACAACTTGGTATACAAGAAAACTTTATGCAGAGATTCTCTTTATCAAAAGAAGAGATCATATATTTATATATATACACACATATATATTATTTAAACCCTTTTTTCTTTTTCTTTTTTCTCTATCTCTTTGATTATCAACATGGGGCATAAACACAAATACAAACAAAAGTTAAAGAAATTACATTAAAAAAAAAAAAACCAAAAACCAAGAACAAAAACAAAAGTATTGTTTATTACAAGAGTACTCCTCATATGTGGCTACTAACACGATCACTTAAGTAAACCAGGGAAAAAAAAAAGGTGCCATATATTTGGAAAATACAATAATAATTAGGTAATTTACATAAGGCCAAATAAATAAATATATATATATACTTTGGTCGAGTATACATATATGTGATTTGTGAAAGTTATATATATATATATATATATTCTTGTGTATATATATATATAATGGCAAAAAGTCATGAAACCATGGATTACTCAAGATCGGATCAGGCAAGGAGTTGAAAATTGAAAACCCCATTTCATGATCATATCATTATATGATCATGATCAACCAAATGATCGAACGGCTCAAAATCGGTACGGAGACTCAAGGTAGGACATTCTCTTCTGCTGCTTGAGGTTCTTGTAAAACTTTTTAATGAAATCGTCCGCCTTGGCATCCACAAGGCTGTCCCCTCCTTCGTCCTTCAACGGGAAAGGCGAGTCGGTTATTCGCAACTGCCGCACCGCCGGGCTCCTCCCGAACCCAGGCAGCGTCACCAGCGGCGAGGCCTCCACCGTCTGATCCCCGCCAAGATGATGATGAAGAAAATTGTTACCGTGGTTAATATTGTTGGTGCCACTGTTGTTGTTGTTGTTGTTGAGGTAAATCTCCAGCATCTTCTGAACAGCGGTGACGGTGGTCGAAACGTCGTCGTAATTGTAGGATTTGGAGAGGTAATTGTGGTGGCCGTGGTGGTGTTTGTTGCGTTTGTTGAAGTGGAAAGGGTTGTAGGTGTTGGCGGGGCTGTTGCTGCAGCTGAACTCGTACTCTCTAGGGGAAATGAACGAGACGGCGTCGTTTGACCGGCAGCTGAAGGCGGAGTAGTGGTGGAGAATGAAGTTCTCCGCCATGGCTTTGCCGGCGAGCTTCCCTCGCTTCAGGAGCAAGTGGAACTCCACCATTATCTTGCTCTTGGCCAACCCTTTCCTCATCATTATCAACACTATTCTCACTATGTTCCACAGCTTCTTTGCCACCACAGAAGGGCTTGGTTCTATTTCCATTTCTTTCTTTCTTTTCTTTTTTTTTTTTTTTTTTGTTTTGTTGTTTTTTTTTTTTGGAGAGTTTTTGCTTAGTTGTTTGTTTTGAGAGAGAGAGAGAGAGGGAGGAGGAGAGGAGAGAGAGAGGAATTACTAGGGTTTTTGGTTTCTATGTCGAGAATGAGCGAGGTGTGGAGGGGTATTTAAAGGGCGAGAAAATAATTATTTATTAATTAAAAGTTATGCTGGAAGTAAGGGGGTTTGTGTAAGACTCTCACACCTAGCGCGTACCTTACAATCTTTAGCCCAAAAAAGCCCAGGTGATAGGAAAATAAGGGGATGAAGGAATTAACATTTTCCTTAATGTTGTTAAGTGCAAGAAAAAGAAAAAGAGAGAAAAAAATCTCTAGTTTAATGTATTGAACCATTACATTATTTTATAAATAAAAAGATAAATAAGAATTAAGGTCAAAATAGTTGTTATACAGATCATTTTACTGTAAATTTTTTTTATTCACTTTTCTTTCTGAAGTTAAAACGATTAAAAAATGGTGAGTCCCATATATTTATAATCACTTTTTTTTTCACTCTAATTTCATATCTACCAAACAATTTAAGATTTTCTTTTCCTCTCTAAAATTCTTCTTGATCCAGCTTCCTTCCTCTCCCCTTTTCACTCAACCAAACAAAGACTAAAGCATGAAGCATTGGCAATCCATTGACGTAGGTAGGGGTGGCAATTCGTGTCACGTGTCGGATTCGTGTCGTGTTTGAGCCGTGTCGAATTTTTTCTTCTCCAACCCGAACACGACCCGTGACACGAAAACGATACGAAACCGCGACACGAACACGACACGAACCCGTAACGGGTTGACACGACACGAACCGAACTTGACCCGTGACACGAAATTGACCCGCAACACGAAATTAACCCGCGACACGAAATTGACCCGCAACACGAAATTCAGGTTGAACCCAAAATTGACACGAAATTGACACGAATTTGACACGAAATTTAGGTTGGACCCGAAATTGACCCGAAATTGACACGAAATTGACACAAATTTGACACGAATTTGACACGAAATTGACACGAATTTGACACGAAATTGACACGACATTTGACACGAAATTGACACGGAAAAATTCGTGTCAACCCGAACACGACACGAATTTTTCCGTGTCAATTTTAGGTGACCCGAACACGACACGACCATTATTTTTCTCAACCCAAACCCGCAAAATTCGTGTCGTTTTCGATTCGTGTCGTCGTATCGCGACCCATATTGCCACCCCTAGACGTAGGTTTGAAGAAAGGAAAAAAAAAAAAAAAAAAAAGAAGAAGATATTTTGGTTGTGTTTGAAAAGGAGTTCGATTTGTATTTTTGGGGACACTTGGGACACCCACTTCTCTTTTGTAGTAAAATAATTTGATATGATATATCATCATTCTTTCGAGCATCGGTTATAGATTATTAAAACATTCACTTTTTTCTCTTCTGTAAAAATCACTCGACATTAATTTTGGGAATTTTTTTTTGGCATGGCGCCTATGGCTTCCATTTGTTAAATAGAAATAAAATACTCTTAAATTCAAATATGAAAACTCATATCTAAACTCCTTTTCCTCCCACCCATTGAGTTAGCTCCAACGGGATTCGCTCAATGTCTTGGATTAATTATTAGGCCTTGTTTGGTGAATCAACTTCACTCAAACTAAACTGTACTTTTTCATCTCAATTTTTATCTTTTTCTGAAAAGTCAACAAAGTTTATAATATTACTTTTTAAAAAATCAACTCAACTCAAACTTAAAAATTTCATCTCATCTCAAACTCAACTCATTCACCAAACGGACCCTTAAGATATAAATCTTTTTCTTCATAAAATATGTCAATACATCTACAAATATAATTTAAAAATGTAAATCTTTTACTTGTCATAATTGGAACAAAAAAGTCAATTTTTTTTTATATAAGAGAAAAAAAAAAGTTGTTCATGCACTAATCGAGCATATTATTTTACTGATTGTATTTTTATTACAAAAGATAAAAATAAATATGATAAAACGGACTCTTAGTTTGTGTTTGAAACATAGTTTTGGAAAGTTGTTTTTAGTTTCAAATTTAGATCTTTTATGGACTGGTATTTGGGAGAGAAAAAAATATAAATATGGTTCAAATTTTGAAACACTAAAAAATTTAAGTTAAATTGAAATCTTTTGGAATATTTAAAAAAAAATTCCGACCTACGTTTCAAACGTAGGCTTATTCTACAATCAATCTTAAAACATGAACTTATGTTTCCCTTAATTACTACTATTTTTTTTTTAACTTGAGAGACGAGAGATTAGAACTTTATACTTCATAATAAAATTTGGTTTAAAATTAACGTTATGTAGCTTTAATTTATTTTTTCCTTGCTCGAAAAGTGAAAGTCATCCCATTTCCTTATGCGAAAGGTGATATCACGCGCCTTGGAAAAGCGAGTGGTGGAGTTCTCCAAAGGGAGTAAATAAATTTGGGAATTTATATTTTTCTATTGCAATATTTTCTGCTAGTTTTACGTGTTGAAGTAATCGAGAATACTAGAAGGTCCCTAGTGATAGGACCAAATTACTTGGATATGCCCTTAGCCTAGAAGAAGGGGGTTCAATGATTAGGGACTGCGGAGATATTTGGATGGATCCTCCCAAGAAATTAAATTTAACCCTTTGCCGTAGATACTAAGGTACTTGTGGATGCTTTGAGCCAATAATAATAATAATAATAACTTAAGAGAAAATTATCTAAATAATTATTTTTTTTCATCTGTTGATTAACATAACACAAACTCTCATATCTTGATTAATATGATACAAATTTTAATTTAATTTAGTATGATTTTGTGTCATATTAATCTAATTTTATTTTTTTATGTCATGTTGATGCAGTAGTTTTTAAATTTATATCATTCAGATATTTTCCTTAATAATAATAACAATAAAAATAAAAAAAGAATCAAAACAACCTAAAAAAAAAAAAAAAGAAGTTCCATAGACACTTGCCTCGTAGACTATGCTAAATACATGAAACACGTTTTAAATCTCATATCCTAACGACTTACATACTAAGCTCCATGTGGGACAAAGAAAGAAAGAAGGAAAATTCTATGATACCTTCCTTTCAACCAGAGATATTATTAATTGTTCAATTCAAAGCTAAAAAACAAAAAACAAAAAAGGGGGTGAATTTCACGGCAGGGCAAAGAGCGAGAGGTTAAATTACACCTTAAGAAAATTTAAAGAACACCATGAGTTCATTAGTAAATATCATTATCAATAAGATTTTATCGATAGTCTTGATAAACTTAATTATTTAAATGTAGAAATATTATGATATTATAAAGTTAATATTATGATTATAGGTATAACTTAACCTAATGATCTTATCAAATCCTCACCTTCGAGTTTAATAGATGTGTGTATATATATTTTGTTGAACTAATAATTACCACTCATGAGGTATAAATAGACGTACTTAACCTTACCACTCAGTATATACCAGTACAATTAAAATAAGTTTAATTTATATATGTTACTTTCACTATCAAGACTCATATTTTATATGAGATTTTTTTTTTAAAAAAATAAAGCTTGCAAAGACTTGTGCTGTACATAAATAGGAGTTCAATATTGACTTGAGAGCGAAAAGTGCGAATTTTCCAAGTTATTCATGTCAAGTTGGGGACACAAAAAAGCTAGTCACGTAGTAGTGGGGGCAACCATAACATTAATTGAGAGACCAAGAAAAAAGCCTCCTCTCTTCGACGACCTTTTCGACTCTATTATTGCCAATAATCTTTTGTTAAATATCGTGATTTTCTTAAGCACTAACTCCTATTTTTATTACCCACCAACAGAAAAAGATTTCAAGTATTTTTCGTTTTGAAAACGTAACTTTTTGCTTTTCCCCCCTAATTTTTTTTTTATATACTTATAAACGTGGTAATTAACTACAAATGTTTTCTACGTGTTTTTCTATTTACTAGTCACTTTTTACTCTTTTTTGAAGATGAGCAATAAATATCCATCAATCTTAGCATGCATATCAATATCACTAATTAATATAATCAGGATTTTTCCACTTCAAGTAATAAATTAATCTAGTCAAGTTCAATATAAATTTCAACGAAAAGAACAAAAATTCAATAAAATTATGAATTCAACATATATATATATATGTAGTACATGTATATATGCAAAATCTAATAACAAAGGTTACTACTATAAGTTTAGAACATGAGGAACAAAGGAATGAACGTTAACGTTAAAGGCCAACCTGAAGTAAAATAATACAAAAACAGCCTTTTTTTTTTTTTTTTAATTTTAAGAAAGGAAATTATAATAAGCCCATTGGTCAATATCTTCGGGACTAAGGCTAGCTAGCTCGAGTACTAAGGTTGCATGCTAGCAAAAGGGAGTTCAAAGATTCTTCTTGTAGAATAAAAGTACTGCTGTGAAACTCCTCTTTTGATTTTGTCTCGTCCTTTACAGTTTGATACATATTCTTGTATACTAATTTATTTAATTTAAGATCCATCCACGGTAAGATCTCTAATTTTATAGTATCACTAGAAAATAGTTTTAAATTGTTGAATTAAATTTTTAATGCTCTAATTTATAAGTATCTGCATTAAAAACCTTCATTGTATGACATATAATCATAGATCAGATTATTAAAAACTAATTGAAAATACAATTCCTACTGATAATTAAAATAAATAGAAAGTCTTATTAGAAAAATTCCCTTTAATTTAACCCTAAACAAAGGGAAAGGGCCGGCTATACATTAATTATCACAATAGACACTGGCGTGAAAAAATGTAAGCCTACATCATTTGCACAATAAAACATATAATATACAAACTTTATATCAATATCAATACACACTATTATATATAAATATATATAGATAATTATTAATATTGATTAATGTATCGGTCCTAAAATAAAATTATTTGGGACATGTGTTTGCCGCGTGCGTGGACTTGAAAAAGGAGGGCAGATACAAAAAAGAGAGAGAAAAACCATTTGCGATGGCCCTGCATTGTTTCACACTCCTCTTGAGATCTCTTTCATATGCAATTATTGTAGTGAAAATGATTGGCCAATAGCCGACTTGCTTGCCATTGGTGGAAATATATATATATATATATATATATATGTTTATATATATCGACAGACTAGAAATAATTTTAACCCAAAAATAAAGAAAAGAAAAGCAAAAGTAGTACAAGTAATACTGTTGTAGTTGCTTCTAGAAGCTGCAAGATTTGATTTCCAAATTGTGGAGGTGGGTGATCCACGGTTTTGTTTCCCAATATATGCTATTTTATATCTTTAAAGCACAAAGGTTAGTTTTCGTCCAAATTTTAACTTTTAATATTTGTTATGTAACGCTTTTAACACTCGTTATATAATCTCTTTTTTTTTTGTCATTTTTTATTTTATTTTATTTTGTTTGTTTATTTTATACGTGCACAGTACCAACTAGTTTTGATAAAATGTTGTAATTTCTAATTACTAATTGGAAAACAAAAATAAGGAGAGAAGAAATCTTGCTATGAGTCGTCTGATTGGGATAACACCTTTTAGTTGGGAGATGGACATTATAAGGTGAGGCGAAATTGAAGGCACGGGGACCTAATGCCACCTGTACCTTTCCACTGTTATATATATATATATATATATTTATATTTATATTTATATAATATTTTTGGTGCTAAAGTTGTCCGCTGGTTTTTGTGAATTCTGATATGAGCAAAGCTTTTTCTCGGCCAGGCATCATATATCAAAGGCTAAAATTGACGTGATATATACATATACTTTAAGTGTTTTTCCAAAATGAAATGATCTTTTACATCAATATTAATTATTGTTGCCCACTCTCAATTAACAAGTGTCTTTAATCTATGGACCAATTCATGAGAAAGCTTAAAAATAGTAGTGACATATTTTATTACTTTCTCGCTGATATTTTATTTTCCACAAGAAATTGATGCTTGTTGCTCGTATATCAATAATAATTTAGTTAGTGATTGTAACATATTCTAGTGATAATCGATTTACATTTCACTGGCAAACTCTATCGGAATTTTAAAGTTTAAACTCCGCCACTATTAAGAGGAAATAGAAGAAGTAGATAATTTAGCTAATTAATTTGGAATTATTAATTGTGTAAAAGAGTTCAATTTCATAACTTATTAATTAGGTAAGCCTTTTGAAGGACACTACTAGAAACATCTAACTTCCTAGACCCTTAAGAAAAGGAAAATGCAAATGAATTTCAGTATGCAAGCTGCCTTAGCTAGGTCTACTCTTTAATCTATCATTATTATTTATTTATATAAAGCGGAACTAACTTTAAAAAACTGAAGAGAATGGTATAACAAGAACCATGAAAAGCTTATGCATCCTGATTAGGTTGGTAACTACTAACCTTTTCCTCTCGTACTACGTACGTAACTACACTCTCAGATTTTCTTTGAATTCTTTTATTACCTTACAATGCATAATTAGGTTTTTCATTCCAAAGAATTTATAAACACAATTACTATTATAGCTTCTTCTATATTTTTCATTGCACCGAACACCATATTTTTTTTCCTCCGAATTTGTAATTGTTTTAAACTGATCAAGTTTCTAGTTTCTAGAGCAAAATAATATTGAAGTGCTATAATACAATTTCTTAGAAAACTCGGAACAAGACATTGTTTGCTACCACAAACCTGCAAGAGGGGGCAAAAAAAAAAAAAAAAAAAAAAAATTCATCCATGAATCAAGGCGACTATGAAATTGATTCGGAGTCCTGCTCTGCACCTCACAAACATCGCCTCACAAAATGTTTTTGTGGGGCCCACTTGCAACACGCGAGCCCCTCCGACTCCGGAGAGCCACATGGCAATGCTCAAGCAAATATCTATCTTCTTAAAGAAGTATGAAGAAAAGTTTATTTGTGTAACAATAATGGCATGCATATATATATATATATATATATATATATCTATACATATCTATTAATTACCAACTATTAAAGGACGAAAAGGCAATATATAACAGTGCCTTTCGTCCTCCTCTCTAAGCCCGTCATGTATTTTTTTTTTAATTAAAAAATTATTTTTTTGATTTTATTTTTAATTTTTGTTTTTGTTTTGTTGTATTTATTCATCCCGCACGCGTGAAATTCGACTAGTACATGTATAAAGTATAAAACTTCCACTGCTTTCTTATAGGAGGACGACACCATATAGCGTTACATGCTTGATTTTGGTGGTAGACATGGATCACATTTTAGTATTAGCATAAGCCCTTACTAAATGGTATGGTATGGTATGGTATAGGAGCGTATTTTATGTTAAATGCTAGCTTTAACTTTTGAAAAATGTTTTGGTGATTTTTTTTTTGCCCCGGACTATGACTATTGGAGAGAAGTAATAATAATATTGGGAATGGCTTAATGATATATCTTCCACTCCTAAATGTTATGTCTTCTTGTGATTGGCTAAAGTAATAAAGTTCCTCGCTTTTAATCCAAAAACAAAGACAAAGTGCACGATGGGACCATAAATTCTTTGTTTACTAACATAAATATATATATATATATATATTTTTTTTTTCGAATATTGGTCACCACTAACTTGCTTCCCTTTTCTTAATTATTGTTATCGAAAATTTTCTTGATTAAATTATACTACAATACAAAATGTTAAAGTAAGCCCATCAACATCAGTAAGGCACTCTATGTTTAGTACTTCTTTTAATAAAACCATGCATAATATATATATATATATATATATAGAGACACACACACACACAACTCACTTTAATTAAATTAATTTGGTCTTTTGCTTCGTCTAGAAGAGTAGAAAAATCAACAAAGTATATATGTTTAATTCAAAGTTGAACTCTTTGTCTATGTTGAAAACCTTGGGGGAGTTGAGATTACAATTTTAAAACGTTTATGCATGAGAGGACGAAGTGAAATTAATATATATATTTTTTTCATTTAAGAAAACACTATTTTTGTATGTTGGGGGAAAGTGATGACAACTCACTTATTATTATGAGTTAACATTAAAAATTTGTAAAGAAATAGTATTTAAAAACAACACTATTTTGTATGTCGGGGCAAGTGAAATTATATATATATTTTATTTAATATAGCTGTTTAATGCACTATTCGCTTCAAGCATTCGAACTTCAGATTGATCATTATATCCATCCAAGATTTAGCTATGCCGTATTAATCTCCTGATATATATACCTATAATTTTTGAACTCGGGGTAGAGATACCTAATATTTAATCATTACGTGTTTCCTTACATATATATACATATATATATATATATATTCTCATTTATTTATCAACAGAAAAATGACAAAAAAAAAAGAAAGAAAGAAAGTGTCCTATATGAAGGGATTGAGATCGCTTATCTAATTTTAGTATCTTAGATTATATATAATCAATTATTACGATATATTATTGAATTAAGTTAGATGTAATATAAGTATAGAAAAATCAATTATAAAGTTTTAGTTTTTATAAAATAATATGACATAATATTATTAATTAAACAATAATTAAGGCATAAAAAATTAAATAGAAGATCGACTCCTATTTGAAGACTTTGGAGTACAAGTTCATCCCAATTTCCCCATTAATGCCACTACTTCAAGAGATGCATTAAGCAATGTATTCAAAGATATTTAATGTCTTGACCAAAATAAAAATGATTTGCATATGCGTAAAGTTATTTCAAGTTTTCAACGATCCTTGTATATATTCTTTGTAACTTGTAAGTACATTCGTACACCGCCCTAGCTTGGCTATATAGCATACATCATTGCATATATATAGCAACGTTTTATATCTGGCTAGCTTACTATATATAGTTGTGGTCGGCTATTAATTAAAATTGGAGTGGCAAAACTATTTTTCACAAAAATTAGTTCTTAACTCAAATTTCAGGAATTAGACAAATATGGTGGAAGGTCACGTGCAAATGTAAGTGAGAGGATGAGTCACGTGCAAGTAAAAAGTGTTAAAAAAAATTTCATGTTAGTGAAGTGTAGAATATTTAATTTATGAATTAATGCAATATTTAGCTTGCGTTTGGTATACAGTTTGAGTTTGAAATGAAATAAAATGAAATTTTTATATTGAAATTGGTTGATTTTTTCAAAAAATAATTATAATTTTTATTAATTTTTCAAAAAAGATAATTAATTTTTATTGACTTTTCAGAAAAGACAAAAAACCAATCATAAAGTACAATTGAGTTTAAAATGAACTCCGAATACCAAACACATCGTTAGTTTTACGTTCTCAGACCTGTGATAGCATGTGTAGATTATCAATAATTTAACATTTGAATATAATATTATAGAATTTGAATCCTCTTACCTCAAATAAATCAGACATGAATGATGTTGCCTTCATATAAGGTACTTGTGCGGAAATAATTTGTAATATAAATAAAAATGGAATTTTGTGTGAGGTACTGAGTCAATTAATTAAACGGTGTCAAAAATGAAGAATTTTTTGGTGATTTAATAGAATCAGTAATGGAGTCACGTTGGACTCTATTAAGTCCACCCAACTATAAGATTTATTTCAAATTATCTCCTCCCCTAAAATTTTGTAGCTCCAAAATTTACTAATTTTTCTTATAAGCTTCAATCATATATGTCCAAATAGTTGACTTCTAAATAGATTTTTTTTTCAAACTTAAAATCTCAAATAAATCAAAAGTCAATTACACTACTATTTAAATTCATATTTTTAGACTTTTTAAAGTCAGTTAAATTAAATTACAAGGTTTACGTAAGTAGAAAAGAACGATACAAATTCGAAAAAATTTAGTTCAAAATTGGTATAATTCAAACCCCTCTCTCTGAAAAAAAATTTCTAGTTCCGCCACTGAAAGATGCAAGATTAAAGATCGATAATTTTCTAAATTTTGTTAAAGCATACCAAAACAAAAAATAAAATTTTGATGGTGTACTAATTAAGCAAAGTGATCCACACGGCTTCTATTGATCAAATTTTATGGACTACTTAGCAAATCAAAGACATTGGTAAGTAACCTAAATGAAAAAGAACTCCTAAAGGGCTGACCCCATTAAAATTCATACCTTTCAAAACAAAGTGATCCACACGGCTTCTGTTGATCCCACATTTCTTGGAAAATAGCAGCTATTATTAAATATGTACTCCAAAACTTGTATTGTGTAGAAAGTGACTGATCTTTGATAAATAAATTATTAAATTCAAAGCTCAATATCGAGATGACCATTCTATAGAAATGCTTTAATTTATCTACTGCAATAGAGTGAGTCGCTACCACGAACGAAAATGTCAGTAGAATTCACATATATAATAATTTACGGGCGTTAAATTATCGTTATATTATGTCTATAACCATTAAAATTTTTCGCTTTATCAATAGTTTGTTTTATAATGTAAATGTTATAATCCTTCACCTAATAATTTGACGACTTTTATCTTTCTTTCTTACCACACCATTAACTATGTTTTAGATATTATTTGGCGCTCCTAAATTATTGGTGGTCCAGCCAAAAGACAAGTACTTAATTCATTAGGGCTCCGTTGATATTCCTGTCATTTTCTTTGTTCTTTCATATATATATATATATATATATATATATTGTATAGAATATATGTATAGATACAATAATTACTTGTATAAAAACATGTTGAGAGAGTTTTAATCAATATATAATATCGTAATCATCAAGCTAATTAATGAACATTAACGTTTCTTCCTGGAATTGTTGATCTTGAATTTTTCTTGGGGTGGGCTCTGTCTATTTAAATTAGACTTTTATTATTTCGTAAGGGTTATTTGCCTCATTATGGCTGTCCCGTGGCTTTCTGTAAACGTCTATCTCCGGCCAGCAAATATATTAATTGTTGAAGATTTTTTTTTTCCTTCCTTTTTTTATTATTTTTTGTTGATAATTACACATTTAGGTTGAAATGTATCAAGAGAGAATTTATTTTCTTACAAAAGCGGGATTAAATCCACTCCGTCAATTAAATCCAATCCCATCGTGTTGTACTCCATATCGTTTTACTCAATTCTCATCGGCAAAAAGTGCGAGCAATAATGTGATATTTATTGGTATTCAATATTAGCTAACTAATTTTATCCACCCTAGCCAGTAAAAATGCGAGCAACAACCTTACAAACAAACAAACAAACAAAAAAAGTAGTATTAACGTATTAATTTCACATAATTATTAAAAAAAAAACATATAATTTGCAAATTACCAATGCATACGATAAGTGAACAAATCATGGGCTAAAGATATTTACTTTTTTTTTTTTTTTTTGGGGTGAATATGAATTTGACGTCTTTGCCTAAATGTTATATGTATATAATTAGCTAAACAGGCGTACAAATGATACTTTTGAAATCCAGAATTTCATGAGGACAAAAATTGTATTTGGTTAGTACAATGTAGTATTTAGTTCAGTTTTTATTATTTCTCTTTCTGGCAAAAAGTATTTGTGTCTTATCCATCAAATCAATAAACAATATGTATTATTCATACTAAACAAAATTGCACTTCAATTTCGTTGTTCCTCTATAAGAACGACATAAACATCAAATGTTATATGAATAACGTTGCCTTTCTGAATCAACAATGAGCGTGTAATTTATTATGTATTAAGTTTACAATAAATATATACCTTAGATGTAAGATGTGTTCAATGTGTGTATATATATATATATATATATATATATACGCCTTAGTTTTCTTTTGGAACTTAAGGGCAAGTTCTTCTCATAGAGGGGGAGAACTGATGTAGGAAGATTTAATTATAAATATCAATCGAAGGTTGTTTTTGTTATTTGTTTGTCATTACTCATTTAGTGAGTCGTATATGACCTTAATAGCTATTTTGGTATCGTTTCTGTTTGTGGGTTATAAACACCCTTGTTAGTTGTCGTATGGTAGACTTTGGATGTTGATATTTTTGAACAAGAAGTTTCAAAGAGCTCTTTCTCGTTGTTCCTCTCTTAGTCTCCTATGGGTGATGTTAGGTGGATTTGGAGCTCATAATTCCGTTGTCCATCAGGATTAGGCTGAAAAAAATCCATCTTCTATAGACTTTGTTGGTACTTGTTTTTTACAAGGCCTTCTCCTAATGTCCAAGTCCAATACTCGTATTCCGTGATGCAAATGGGCTCATTTTATGGACCCAAATTACATTGATAGAACTAGCGTGGTCTTAGTTTAGTGAGCCACGTGAGCCCATTTATTCTTGGTCAAAGTTGATTTTTTGATCTCACTTAGGGAGTTTTAAATTGACTTGTTAAAATAAATAGGTGATGAAAAAATAGCCAATTAAACTTAATCTCTTGTATCAAGTAGACCAAACCAAAGTTAACCACATAAATATATATAGCCCAAAAAACCATATTCTCTTCATAATGGCCCAAAAAGCCCAAAAAGATTGGCCCTAGAAGTTTCTACAGATGTGTAGAGACCAAGACAATACCTTTTATGTTTCTTCGCTAGTATCCGAAGTCATCCTTGGACTGGCTCCGAAGACAAAGGGTCTATTTGGTGAATAAATTAAGTTTAAGTTGAGATAAAATTTTTAAATTTGAATTAAATTAACTTTTTAAAAAGTAATTATAAATTATGTTGACCTTTCAAAAAAAGACAAAAAATTGAGATGAAAAAATACAGTTTAGTTTGAGTTAAATTTTATTACCAAACAAAACAAAAGTGTTTCTCCATATTTATTCTGGCTACATGCTTTGGATCAGTCATTTGCAAGCCACCCATTTCAGAGATGGAACAACAAGTGTTGAGCATATGAAAAGCAACCTCTATAAGCTTCAAGCGTCTAAAAAACACTATGAGTTTGACCATTTAGTCCACTTCACTTCTTATTTTTAATGTTCTTTGAAGCCCAAACACATAATCGTCATTCCTTTAAAAGAACGAATAAGCACTTCTAGAGTGCCTTTTTTTCACTACTTCCAACCCACCACATCGATTTTTTTTTTTTTTTTTTTTGCCTCTATTCTATTTGTCTGCTCCGATTCACCAACTAGTATTTTACTATTTTATACCCAAATACATATCAGCCATCAATCTTGTTGAACTTTTAATCATGGTCATTCATTTCTTAAAAAAGGTAAATGACTAGGTTAGTCCTTAAATTTTTAATATTATACAACTTTAATTCATTAACTTTTTTAGTTAGAATTCTCTTAAACTATTGGAATGTTATTACAATAATCATTTTCGTTAATTTTTAAACTGAATTCATTAGTTAACATCATTTTTTGACCTAATTTCTAACAGATTTTATCCAAAAATTAATGAAAACAACTATTCTAGCAATAATTTCTTTTTTTTAATTTAGGGCATTTCTTGTCTTTTTTTTCATAGCTGAAATGACTATAAACTATTAAAAACATTATTACAATAGTTTTTGATATCTAAAAATTATCCATTAGTTAGCATCACTTTTTACTCAATCCACTAACGGATTCCATCTAAAAATTAACAAAAAAAAAAAACTATTGTTGCAAAATTTAAAAAATTTAAGGACATTTAAACTATGAAAAAAATAAGAATTAAAATTGTATAATATTAAAAATTTGAAGACTAAATAAATAATTTACCCAAATATTTAAACCCCAACTAACGCCCCACCCCACCCCCTAAAAAAAAAATATCCAATTTCTCCACAGCAGCCCACTCCCGCCAACAGCTCTACAGCCCACTCCCGCCGTCGGCACCTCGGCCACCCCAAGCAGTTGCAGCCGTTGGACCTCGCCCCTTGCCTTTCCGCCGTCGCCACCCACGCCTCTCGTCACCGTTTAGCATCTTAAAATTTTGAGGTAGGGTTTTCGACCTTAATCCGAAATTTCCGTTATTGAATTTGTATTTCTTCTCGATTCCAATTCTAATTGTGATGAAATCTCTTTTTGTCATTCTGACTTTACCCACACAAAAAAAAAAAAAAAAACCTAAAATCTCCAGTACTTAGAATGTGCCTATTGAGTTTTTTTCTTCATTATTTATAGTTAGAATCCTGAAACTTCCAACTTGACCCCGGTTTTGGGGCGTGAGAATAGTTCATGGTTTATGAGATTTAGCTTAAAAGTAAAAAAGAAAAAATAGTTCAGCAAAGATTAATCAGTTGTTTGGGGTGATAATTGGAGACGAAGTTTTGGGGGTTGATTTGGTAACATGTGTTTGGGAAAGTGTGAATTAAAAATAAATTGTGATATAAAAATAATGTAAAAATTTGAAATGTGTTTGGAAAAAAATATGCAATATGGTTTTGTTTCTTTTTTCTTGGTATTCTGTGCAATTTAAGTAAAAAAAAAAAAAATCATCTCATTTCAATTTGAAATAAGAATGTTAGACTTTTAAAGTTTGAGTTTTTTGAATTTTTTTTGTTTTTAAAAAAGAGATTTGGAGATGTAGATCTGGGAGTTCTGTAGTTGAGTCATCAAAACTCCATCTCCGTTATTTCAAACGGGGGCTAAGGAATCAAGCTGAGCCCGAGACCTGATTAATAGGATTTCTTTTTTCTTCTTAACTACTTAATATGATTAATATGAATATTAAATACTTTAATTGATGATTAGTTAAAATTTTCCTAATAATTAGGGGGGTTGGCGCAATTGCTTTGGTGGCTTTACCCTTAAACGTCATTGCTATATTATGTTTGACGAAAGCAAATTTGATGTGAAATTGGTATTGTTGGCACTTCGAATCCCCCGAGAGCTTTGTAAGGTCGCAACTCGGATACTAAATGGGTAAGTCTAACAATAATTTATGATACTCATTTTGGTTTTATTTTCAATATGTTAACTTGCAGTTGTTTATTTTGACGTCATTGCACTTTCAGCTATTTGCTTGATAAGCCTCGCGTTAAACCAATTAATGAAGACCCAACGTGTGAAAAGAACCGATACATAATATTGTCTGAAAGGATCCAAAGTTCTGGTAAGGAATCTATAGTTAAATGTCTAACCATGTATACTAAGATCGGTTTGTGTCATTAATGAAGTTTTGTTAAGATTAAATTGTGATATATGAAAATGTTTTAGCCTTTGACATTACTGGGAATACTGTAGCTTTGGTTGGTTTGGTAGTTTATAGGTTCATGTTAGAACTAGTTTTGTGTCTACTATTATTATATTGAGGGGCTTAAGCTACATAAATGTACTAGGAGAGGCACATGCTCACTTGCACTTGTTTCGGTGTCGGTCGCGGTGAAGCTTGACTTGTTCGTTATTGAGTTACTTTATGGCAACATTTTTGGGACATAGTTCTAAATGTTCTTAGTAGCACTGTTCTTGAAGTTGGCAATTTTTTTTTCTTATAGTGGTGATGTTACCAATAATGTCGAATAAGCCAAATTTTATTCTTGAAATGTGGTGTTATAAGATAGTCTTTTGTAGATTTTCATTTTGCATGACATTCTTATCTCTTACAAAATGAAAAATTGTGCTTTGAGGCAGATCTATCTGAAATCCCTAATGAGAAACTCAACGAGCTAAGAGAATTATGCAAGATTGATGTAGTTTCTTATACACTATCTCTTGGATACTCATATTGGACTGCAGGTTAGTGGTGAAGCATCCAGTTCTTTTACATTGCATTTTGTATTTTGACAAACGACCCATCTTGATTGATATTGGTTTGCAGATCATATCTTGAAGCAGATACTGCCTGCTGGAGTTGAGGTCCCTTCATCTTTTGAAACAATAGGTAGGCAATCAAGTTACGAACCAGCTTCACCCCTTTTTCTTTTTATTTTTTTTATTTTTTTTAATTTTTATCAATTTACCTTATAGGAAAATATGACACCTTCATATATTTTCTTCCCTTCAACTGAGTATTTGGGCAATTATACATTCCTTTTAGTATATTTGGAATAATCAAGTTCTTTTCTTATTTATTCTTTTTAATGTGCCAAGTTTTATGTTTGATGATGAATCTGTGATTCGTGGTACTCATGCAGGCCATATTGCCCATCTAAATATACATGACGAGTTGCTTCCTTTCAAGGATGTTATTGCGAAAGTTATCTTTGATGTATGCTTCAAATACTTCTGACCTTAATATGATTTCATTTTCTTGTTGATTTTTGATGAAAGGGATTGTTATTTGTTAGTCATAGTGTTTCACTTAATGTTGCTTTGAAAATGTTGTTGTCATGTATCTCTTTCTCATTGGAGTGCAGTATCTTGGTTTGGAAGCATTGTTTGCAATGTGAAGCACACGAGGGAGTTTGCGTTTCTTTTCTTCTCATGTTGTCTATGTTGTTCTCAGATCGTAATGCTTTTTGGATCATTAGTTCACAATTGATAATCCTCTTTGTGCACAAAGTGTGTTTACACTTCTTTTTATGATGTTTCAACCTTCATGTTTTCATAGAGTACAAATTTTTTTGTTTCTTATTCGTGTCTTCTTTTTTGACCGTTGAGTTTCATCTCTAGTTGGTATGGATTATATATTCAGTATCTTTATTTATTTTGGCAGAAAAATTATCCAAGAATCAAAACTATTGTTAATAAAGTCGGAACAATAACAAACGAGTTTCGCGTACCCAAATTTGAAGTTCTGGCCGGAGAGAATAATCTAGTCACTGAAGTGAAGCAATATGGGTCGACTTTCAAGCTTGATTACGGTTTGGTGTATTGGAATTCGAGATTAGAACATGAACACATTAGGTTGGTTTCTCAATTTAAACCAGGGGAAGTCATTTGCGACATGTTCGCCGGTATCGGTCCATTCGCCATTCCTGCAGCACAGAAAGGATGCATTGTGTTTGCAAATGACTTGAATCCAGATAGCATCCGTTATCTGAAGATTAATGTCGACGTAAACAAGATTGGAGATTATGTTCATGCTTACAATACCGATGCTCGAGAATTCATTTCTCAAATGATGACGGTACCCAAACTTGAGATCGAGTTGAAAGACAATGCCTCTATTCCAAAATTGTGCGAACATCAACAGGACAAGATCACCAATTGGGAATTGGAATCAGCTGGTAAGACATTTATATTATCTTGACTGTTTGGAAGGGGCAATCTCTTTGGGTTTTAACTATTTATTATTATTTTTATTATTATTTTTATGTTCCTGCAGTTGAGGTGAAAAAATCTGCAAATGAAGGGGAGCGTATAGAAGGCTTGGGTAAGAGTGGAGAAGCATCGGTTGTTTCAGTTAAAAGACAGTCAGATGATTGTCAAGCAGGTAAAGACAATACAAAAAAGGAATTTTGCTACTAATGAACCTATTGCTTTATTTATTTCTAGCGTGTATTTTTGTAGTCAAGCATTCTTTTTAACCGCTCGAGGTTATAGGCTATCCAGCTTTCTTTTCCCCTATTCAGGGGGAAAAAATGAAATGTAAATTGAGTCCCAATCTTGGCTGTATTTTTGTTTTATAATTTTTTTGTTTCTTCTTCTACAGAGAATGGAAGCGCGCAGGGAACTACTCCTAATAGGAGAAAAGGAAACAAGAATAAGAGAAGGCGGGGCTCTGAGATTGCTGCCGTCAAGACTTGGGAGCATGTCGATCATGTTATAATGAATCTGCCTGCTTCTGCTCTTCAGTTTTTAGGTACGGATTCATTCCACATGATTTATCTTCATCTCGTAGGTTATTCAATCTGTTATTTTCATTTTTTCACAAGCTTGAACAGGCGGAAAGGATAGCAAAAGGGAACTGAACTCTCTCTCTCTCTCTCTCTCTCTTCAATTATCAGATGCATTTAGGGGCCTAATTCAAAGAAAGTATTGGAAGGGAGATCTTCCATTGATTCACTGCTATTGCTTCATGCGAGCGAATGAAACCCAAGAACATATTTTTTCAGTAAGTATTCCGTATTGGAAATGTAGCATTGAATCTCCTTTATCCACGTTATCAAGATCCGTCTGAGACTCTGAGTGTCCTGTGATACCTTTCCTATTCGTATTATGGAGGGTTATCATTTCAACGTTCTATAATAATTTCTTGTTTCACTCCGGGCTAAATTGCATTTATAACTATAATGCAGGTGGCGGAGGCAGCATTGGGCGCCTCCATACAAGATCCAATATTTCATAGGGTCCGGGATGTTGCTCCAAACAAGGTACCAAGCCGTTTTTTTAAGACACCAGATAAGTTCCCTCTCTTTATTTTTGGGTACTCTGGTGCATCCTTGGATGCATAACAGCCGTTCTTTTCGAACTTTTGTCGTGCAGGCTATGTTTTGCGTAAGCTTCAGGCTGCCAGAATCTTGTTGTCGTGAAAAAGTTTCCGATGCCATGGAAGGATGAGCATTCACAAATCTCGTCTCTGTGGTGGCCATTAACGGACCCTTATTTCTTCGGTTAACCCCCTTCTCGGTTTGTAACTCATGTTGCTTAACATGAGGAACAATTTTGACTGATGAGCTAAGTTAATTTTGTCTCTCCCATAATCTGAGTTCAATGGCGGCGAAAAGTGTTGGGTTTTGTAATGAGAAACGATCTGTGTTTTTGTCTTCTACTTTTCTATATTTTAAAATCTACTTGGAAATATGAGAAGTTAAAATGAATGAACTAGTATGAAGGATTGATAATAAGGACTTAATTCCTCTTAATCAGAACAAAAACAATTTCAAAAGTCCACTTCTCTCTCATCTGTTGAGCTAGTCCCAACGGATTATGCGTATAGATATTTCAAAATTTCAAGTACCCAAATAATCTTGTGAGTCAATTCGTACACTACCCTAGCTAGCACATGATTGCTAATGGCACGTTTTACATCAGAAAATTTACAAAATCCTCTCTTGCATTTAAGTAAAAATTTACATATATTTGATTTTAAATAATTTTAATCGTTTAAAAAAAATACCATCTCTTGCTGTTAGATCCATTAAAAATCAGACACGAATGAGGTGTCATCGATATATTTTTAGGTAAAATAGTTATGGGGAAATAGATTATAGTAAGAATAAACATGGAAGATTTTTGTTTGATATTTCTGAGATATAAGCCAACTAAAGGATGTCAAAAGATAAGAAATTCCCAACTTTCAAAACAAAAGTGATCCACACGGCTTATATTGATCCCACATTTCTCGGAAAATAACAACTATATATACATAAATGTATAGTAATCCAAACTATTGAATTGCGGAGAAAGGGACTCAAGAAATTAAATTAAAAGCATGAGATATATATGATGACCATCCTATAAAAATGCATTAATTGATCTACGGCAATAGAAAAGAACCGCTACCAAGAACAAAAACGCTAGTATAGATTTTTATTATTTTTATTTTGTGAATTCAAGAGTGAGGTAGGAGTCAATTACGAAGTTATCATTAAGTTTTGTCTGTATATCACGTTAGCGTAGATCTTATCATTATATATTATTTTTAATTTATGTCATGTATAATCTGTCACCTAATTTGATGATATTTATTTTTCTTATTCTTTCCACACCATAAACTAGAGAGGAGCTTTATTATGTTAGATATTATTTGACCTCCTAAATTATTGGTGGTCCGGAAGAAAAGATAAAGTAATTAATTCATTAGGGCTTCTTTGATATTCATATCATTTTCTTTGTTCTTTCATGGTTCTTTTTGTATATATGTATGTATAACATATATGTATATATGTATATATATGGAGATATATACACACACAAGTTGTATATATCAAAACTTGTTCAGCGAGTTTTAATCAATGTATATCGTGATCATCAAGTTAATGAACAACGTTACTTTCTGGAATAATTGATCTTGAATTATTCTTGTGGTGGGCTCTATTTATTTAAAGTAGCCTTTATTTTTTCATGTGGGCTACTTGCCTTGTGACTGATGCATGCACGAGGGCAGCCCGCGGCCTCCGTAAACGTCTATCTCAAGCCACCCTTATCTCCAAAATATAATCATTATGATAACTCTTTGTAACTCAGGAGCAATATTTGAACTTGGAATGAGGCCTATATGTTTTGGATCTCGAAGAAGTATCTCGGTCCGTCTATTTGGTGCACTTAGAGATTCGTAAGGGACTTGTTGAAATAAAGGCCGAAACGGATAATGTATGTGATGGATTTCTGAGTCTGATAGTGAATGGTGTTTAAAAGAGTTAATTACACCTCTTTCATCAGCTGTAACTTTTGTGAAAAATAGTTCTATCACTCTTAATCAATTTGTGTTGGTGTTTTTACTTTTTCCTTTTTTTTTTTTGTTGACAATGATATGGCAAAATTACACACCTAGGAATAGAAATTGACATCTTTTAGTTTTAGTAATTTAAAAAATACTCCCAAAGCAAGATAACTCTTTCTCTCTCTAAATTTTTCTCTCTGCCCTAGGGTTTTGTAGCCTTCCTTCTCCTTTTTTGGGGCCGGAGTAAGGCGGTGCCTTCGGATTGGCCTCCGAATTCCCTGCCCGTATGGAGGAGATCTCATCACCATAAGAAAGATATGGGTTACGACGTGGTTATTCAAAGTCGTTTTTAGATGGATATGGCGTGTAAAAGACAAGGGCTTGTTGGGTGCTTAGTCTTTCAACAACAAGTTTATTCTTAATAGCTTTATTTGGCTTGGTCTTGTCGGGTGCAGTGGCCTAGTTGTTGTCGATGATTGTATTTGTGGTGGTGAGATTTTCCTAGATTTTTGTAGGATTTTAATTTTAATAATGGCGTCTTTGTCTTCGCCTTTTAGGTTTAATATTTTGGTGTTTGCTTTTATATTAAGGTTTGTAATAACGGTGGTAGTTTCCCCACTTTCTGAACTGGTTTGTTATATGCCAGATCTAAATTTGTGCGATGTTTTAGTTCCGTTAGAAATGAATCTAGACGGATTTAGTGGTGGCCTCTGTGCTACAGTTGGTAGCCTCTCAATCGATCCGAAGTTTCCATCGATTGTAAAGGAATTGTCTAAAAGAGTCTTATGCATATTCGATGGTGGTATGTCGAGGTACTATCCCGTTTCTGGACCTCAGACATCCGTTTTTTCCTTTGTGCATTATTAGAATATACCGATGGTACTGGTTTTCGTTGAAGGTTTTATCTCTGTAATGTAGAGTCAGACATATATGCTTGTAATTTCTATTTTGAATTGAATGAAATTTCCCTTTTCAAAAAAAAAAAAAAAAAAAATTTACACACCTGGGCACAGTTATGTTGAAACGAATCAAGAGAGATAATTAGATTTAGCAAAAAGGATATACTATTTATTTATTTTATCTACAAAGCGGGATCGATGAATTTACTCTTTATATCTTGTATCGATTAAGCATTATGTTTTGAAAAAAAAAAAAAAAAAAAAAAAAAACCACAAACATAATTTTTTTCAAGCTTTACTTTTTCTTTTTCTTTTTTTTTTTTTTAGTTTAAAATTTCTTATTAGTGATGTAATGTTTAATATTTTTTTGTCATGTTTTAGGCACATACTGCATATATAATTCATGTCATGTTACAAGTTTGTTTATAAACTACAAAGGATACATATTTGTCAATTAACAAACACAAATTAGTTGTTGAACGCATATCATTTTGATGTGAATATGAAATTTTGCATCCAAAATAAAAAGTGTAAAATAGTAAATAATGCTTCTTCACACAAAAAAACAAAAAACAAAAAACAAAAAACAAAAAACAAAAAACAAAAAAAACAAAAAAACAAAAAAAAACAAAAAACAAAAGGTTAACTAATCGGATCAATAATATATCATGTCACTTTTAGGAAATTAACAAACGACAAAATATACAATCTACTAAGGAATAACACCAATACAACATGTTGTTTTAGTATCATACGACATTTTCAATTTTCATGCATAAAAAACCCTCCCTTTAATACCTCAAAAAGACAAAAAGAAAAAAAAAAAAAAAAAAAAAAAAAAAAAACCTCTCCCTTTAATATTGGATGAAAATTTTCTTTTCTTTTCTTTTCTTTTCTTTTCTTTCTTTCTTTCTTTCCTTTTTTTTTTTTTTTTTTAAAGGCCTCAAAATTAAGTAGATAGCAAGTCGTTTCTCTAGGACAACAAAGACGACATGTCGTTTCAAGTAAAATGTTGTTCTATGAATTAACTCTGCAACATGTCGTTTAAGTTAGGTTTTGTTTTCCGAGAAAGAAAAAAACTATATGACAAAAACATCCAAAACTTTAAGAGAGAGAGAGAGAGAGAGAGAACACATTTCCAAAAACAATACATAGTTTAAACTAACTTCATATTGCATATTGGCGCATACATTCCAAAATTTTGAAATTGTGACCACTAAACCAAAACTAAGCAATAATTCAAATGCCTAAATAAATTAAAATTTCAAGGTCACTAATCCAATATCAATATGCTTAATAAAATGAAAAAATATTTGGGCTTGTATGAGAACTACCTAAATAACACATGAAAACAAAATACAGAGATATTGTTTTAACAATTTTATTAGACGTTAGTTATTGCTAACTTGCCTACATCTAGTTGTGTCACTTATTGTGTTTATATTCATGTCCTTGATGCGTCCTTAGCATGATTTAAGCTAAAAAAATATGTTAAACACAACCCATTTAATAAACACATTGATTGGACCAATTTAGTAAGCATACCGTGTCTATTTTTAACGTACTGGGCAGTGTCGGCACACTAATTTCTGCCACTAGGCCCGTTTGACATCTGTACTTACATCCTTTAAGAAACCGATTATGTTACATGTACGTGGTATGTAAATCGGTCCTTTGAAGGAAATAAATTTTGTACAATTCCCCAAAATGGAGGACAACGGGGGGTATAAATGTAAGGTGCTTAAAAAAAAAATACGTATATTGAATGTGTCATTTTTTTTCATACTTAAATGCGGTACTTCTTGTTAAATCGGAAAACCGAACATAAACGACAGATAATTTGATGTAGGAAGAATATTACTATTAGTTTGTTTTGTTATTTTTGTTAAAGTTTTGTTATTTCATTTTAGGTGTCATTTACTATTTGGCTTAATCTTTCTCACATTTCATTGCATCATAATTTTATTTAGATATCATTTCATTGAATGGCATGATGGTTTACATATATAAGGTTTTCTAACAGAAGAAATAACTCGGGACGTCATGTATTTCAAATTCAATTCTCGTCCGTGGTGGCACTAAAAAAACGTTTTCCATATCACAAACAAAACAAAAGGGCAATTTTTTGTAGCTGAAAGAGAGAGAGAGAGAGAGAAGAAACTAGGTCCTCAAGGTTCAATCAATAGAAACTGAATACTGTTACTTTAGTCATTGGATTAATTTATCTACTATTAGATCTATGACTCGAACAATTATGTATTACATGCGGAAAATTTTTAATGTGAATATTTGTATATCATAATTCTAAAAAATTAATTGAAATGTTAAACAATAGTTTCTAATGATAATGCAAAATAAAAGGTCAAAGGGTAGTCATAAAACGAACGAAAATGAAATAAGAGAAATCGGCTGCAAGTATCAACATATTAAGGTAAGTTTCTCATCATTTTCTCAGTATTCAAACAGAGGGCTATGTGGGAAAAATCAAGTAAGAAAAATAACGTCCAGTGCGGCTGTTCGGCTTACATACTTACTGCAGTGACTGTAAATAATTCAACTCCGAAAGCTTTCCGCTGAGTTACTAGTTTAACTTTCAGGAAAACGAAATTAAAATTCCCAAAACAACTATATTTTTTTGGACTACACCAATAGGAAATCCTTACCAATAATATATATTTTTAAATATTAGATGATATCAAAGTCAAATCAAAATAAATATATATATATATATAACTAACGAAACTTAATATAAATATGACGGTTCAAAAAAATAATACTACTATCATGGTATTTTTTTATGTAATATTTTAAAATTCTCTCTCTCTCTCTCTTCTTTTTCTTTCCTCCCGGGATAACTTGCCCATTTTGTTTTGTTTCCATAACTCCTTTGACGATTCAAATTCACCATATTTAACTTTTGGTGATAAAACTCTAAGTGCTGATGCCGGCTATATTTGACATAAACATATAGTGGGATTTAGTCTTGAATAAACAATTAAAAAAAAAAAAAGAAACTTTTAGCTGTTTGCTTCTTAGTCTACATAGCAAATTCATTGTATTGGATGTTTTTTTTTTTTTTTTTACCCGTCAATTCTTTGCTAAACAGAAGTTGAAAAGAAGGAAAACAAGACAAAACAAATAAGTAAAAGACTATGAGAGGTGTCCCCAAAAATTTTTTTTTTGAGGGTCCAAGTTAACATGTGATCATTGTGAAAAGTCTCT
Source organism: Ficus hirta (assembly GCA_038430175.1). Classification (NCBI taxonomy): domain Eukaryota; kingdom Viridiplantae; phylum Streptophyta; class Magnoliopsida; order Rosales; family Moraceae; genus Ficus; species Ficus hirta. Next base: position 17,030,702 of record CM076588.1, read on the forward strand.
CTGAAATCAAGAAAAACGAAATTCTCTCCGATAGATAATAATACAACAATAATAGAGCTAGACTAAGCAAAGTTTTTGAAGTTATAGTTTAGATTATTATTATTTTTTTTTAAGGAGGGAGAGACTGCTTTTTGTGGTAGGAAATATCTTATTGGCTTTGCCTGGAAAAAAAAATACTATTATTATTATTATTATTATTATTATTTTGAATTTAAGAAGAATAATTCAAATTATGTATCTTTTAATTAGTGAAGTGTGAAATTATCATTAGATTATAATTATAAAAAAATTTTATATTATATTATAATCATTAAAAAAAAAACAAAAACAAAAAAATAGCATAGACTCTGATGTTGCAATTAGAAAATGGGTCCAAAGAAAGTGACAACATATAATGCATACTAGAGAAGCAGAGCCACTCAAGTTATGAGATGGCCTTACATGATTGAACACCACAAAAACAAAAAGTTGACGTGATCTCCCTTTCGAATTTTGAGGACCTCAAAATTATAAAAATAAACGTTAGATTTTTTTTTTTTTCATTTTTTACCGTTATAAAAAAAAAAAATCATGTCTTTGTACTTTAAATTGGATCACAGTATCTTTAAATTTTCAGTTTATACTAAATTCTTACATTTTCTCAATTAATAATTTTTTTTTTAATTTGAGATAAATTATTCGAATTATGTACTTTTTAGTGAAGTCAAATATAATATTATTATTAGATTATTCTTACAAATATTTCCCGATTAGCAAATTGTCCACAAATAAAGCCTAATAACAATAATGTTGTTAACTTGTGGAAACCACATATATGAAACAAATTCACTTTTTAAATGATAAATCCCTTTAATAAAACTTCACTGGCCTAAACCCAAATGGAAGAGAATAAATTATTTTTCCCTCTTACCAAATACTAAAAACAAGCACGTGAAAAACACTAGTAAAGTAGTAGGTGATGCACAACCACATGTAAAATGAATGGCAAGAAGTTGTTGATTTGTGACACCATTTTCAATACTTTGATTTGATTAATAACTTTTACTATAAAATACCCTCAAAAGGGGTTTTTGATTGAATCCTTGAATCAAATTTTTAGCCCTCCTTCCTACTTGTTTTTTGTAACTTATTTCTTTTAGACATTATACACAAACAACCAATGGAGCCAAAACTATGGAAAGGCACAACAAGCATAGAGCTAAAAACCTGCAAAGCACAACAAGTTTGGCCTCTCTTTGAAGACTTCTTCGGCCTAGACAAGTGGTTCCCATCCATCACAACCTGCCTTCCCATCGAAGGCAAGTCGGGGCAACCCGGTTCTGTCCGTTTCTGTTCGGGGTTCAAGACTGTGGCCGATAGTAATGACAACACAACCGGTAGTTTGAAAGAGAGAGTGAATTGGACCAAGCAGAAACTCCTGTCCATTGACCCGACCGAGAAGGTTTTCACCTACTCGATTGTGGAGGGCAATGTTGGATTCAACGGGTACTTATCGACGGTGAAAGTGGTACCGGCGGGAGAGGGATGTAGAATCGAGTGGGACTACGAGGTTGAGCCGGTCGAGGGATGGAAGCCACAGGATTTGGATGATTTTATAGGCACAGGATTGCAAGTCATGGCCAACAGAATGGAAGCAGCACTTGGAGCCTATTTGGAACTCACCAAATCATGAAATCAAGACATCTTGCCTATGTTAGCTTGGTTTGGTACTTATGTTTCTCATTTTGTTGTTTAATGGTGTCTACTATGTTGGTTGAGATCCATTTTCAATAAATTAGTGCTCCATGGATAATTCTGTTGTGGATAATTCTGTTGTGCTCCATGGATTTGGATGATTTTATAGGCACAGGATTGCAAGTCATGGCCAACAGAATGGAAGCAGCACTTGGAGCCTATTTGGAACTCACCAAATCATGAAATCAAGACATCTTGCCTATGTTAGCTTGGTTTGGTACTTATGTTTCTCATGTTGTTGTTTAATGGTGTCTACTATGTTGGTTGAGATCCATTTTCAATAAAATTAGTACTCCATGGATAATTCTGTTGTGGTTAATGAGAGAGCAATAAAATGAGATCATAAATTCTATGAATTGCAATTTGTTTTCAACTCATATCAAATATTTATATATTAATTTTGGGATCAATAAATTATGATCTTCCTGATAAACTCTTTAAAGATGTCGGACGAGTGCGTAAGGATATCACTGATATTCTCTTTTAATTATTAAAAAGAATTATGACGAAACGGTCTTCAGCTTTCACCTGAACTGTCCCCAAAGTCCATCTCAGAGAACATTGATACTTTTTAGGTTCTTTCTGTCTAGTTGCACACATGATTTTTTTATTGATTAAAAATTCATTGGCAGTTGATCACGGGAGATTATTTTGATAACTTTTTTGGGTTTTTTTTTTCTTTTTTTGTAATATTAGAATTTGGAGGACATAAAAAAAAATAGTTTGATGTAATTATTGGTCATGTCAATCCTTTTAAAATGCAAACATTTTAGTTGGTTTGCTTTAACTTTTGAAGTCATTTCTTTCGTTTTTTTTTTTTTTTTAAAGAAAAAATATAAACGTTTCCTCATCAAATCTAGAAGGGACGTGCTTTTCACCAAAATGAATTTGAACCAAAACATCTCTTCAAGGAGGAAAAAGAAAACCCCAGACATTAATAATTCGTTCGGATGGTAAGTTTTAAAAGTAAACTTTACTATTCAAATGTGAACGAAAATATTATACAAAACTTTTTAAATAATATATAAAAACAATCTTCAAACAGTGATCCAAACAGTCATTAAAAGAAATATTGATTATGTGGAATTAAAAAATTGTGCAAGATCGATTTTTTTTTTTTTTCCCCTCATGACTACAAGATAGACTTGAAAAAGGGACATCTAAATGTAAATCTTTTCTGAATCTATCTAGATCTAGACATATACAAAAAGCCAAAGATCATCTTCGTTTCCTTCACTTTATAAAATTATAATGGCTCTCATACGTAAGCATTTGGGATGCGATTCTCTTCCTTTTTGTTTATTTTTAATTTATTGTATATAGCATTAGTCTCTTTTTTTCCCCCCTTTCTGGAGATATTTTCTAGTAATTTAGAAATTAAGAAAAAGAACTAAATAATGTTTTTATTTGTTACTGAGTAATTTATATATTTCCAAGTTTTGAAAGTGGCCTTTAAAAAAACAAAACAAAAACAAAAACAAAAAAAAGACAAACAACAAAAAGTTAAAAGTGATCCAATTTCAAACCAATTATGAAGACAAACTCTAGGATTTTATTATTTGTTTGGGGTGCTTTCCTAAATGAACCTCCCATTCCACTGTTTTGTATGATAAATTATATTGTGCATCCTAATTTTTTCACTTTCTATTAACTCATCATGATGTGGCAAGTATGTATCGATGTGTTTTCTCTTTCTCTTTAATTACAACCATGGGTCTCACTTTCTATAAAACAATGCAACACATGTTTGCCATGTCATAAAAAGTTGATGGGAAGCTGATATATTAAGATGTCAAATAGCAATACTCGTTTTGTATTTAATCATCATTGATGAGTCATGACAAGTTTGGGTAACAAGGCAATCTTCAAAAAAATTCTCTCTTTTAATAAAGGACATTGTAGTTTCCATAAAAAGTTGTTATGAAGATGGCTGATAGTGAATTATCTGAAAATGAATAATATTATGTTATACCCAAAATCATACTAGTATTGTATATTTGTGTGACCTTTGAATTTAGTCAAAATCACGTCAAAATAAGAAAAAAGAAATGAGTAATAGACATTTTTTATGCAATTCTGACTGTTGAAGGAATTGAATGCAATCTATTGTAACTCTTGTAAGTCTGTCGATCTAGTGGGACCCACCCTATTTGGCATCTTGACTGTTATATATGTAAGATAATTGAGTTTTAATTAATTAACTTTAAATTAGTTGTAATGAGTGCATATATCTGTAACTTTTGTCAATAATGGGGGAATTAAAAAATTTTCAGAGAGATTATATATATTAAGAAAAATAAAATAAAATAAAAAGTCATGGCATCCATGCCTGCTTCCTCGGGCCAGCACCACCTCCGTGTGCCTATTAAGCTTTTCGACGGGCAGTGATGCTATGGAGGAATTGCGGTTGTGTTGACACTCGCGGAAGGCCATCCGTCGATGGTAGGCTTTTGTGCTTGGTCTAGAAGACGTGTTCCATATGATGCTTAATTTGGTTTTCTGTGTCTCGGAATCAAGCTATTTAGTCTGTGTACATGTTTCAGAAAACACTGACAACATATTCGATAAAGGCCCTAACGACAGGTCCTACTCCTCAAACAAGGAGCGCATTACTCTCCGCTATACTAATGTGCTATTGCTGTCGCCAGGATATATGGGGATATGATCCCAGACATACTAAATCAAGTATTGGACCGATAGGAACAAGCTTTCTCAACCACGTAAAATGTCGAAAACAATATTTACATGCCATAAATACATTATTCTTGAGATATTTTTACTGCGATTAACTCGTGCATGATAATTAAACACGCACTTCATCAACTAACGTTGTCACTTGTAAAAATTCGACACGAAATTCCTAACAATTTAACAATAAGAAACTGCAGAGTAGAGAGCACGTCTAAGAACAGGACTGTTTCTAAGAGTAAACGACTTCAAACTAAAAAAAAGGAATCTAAGATTATGAACAAGTGTCAGTCAGTGAAATGATACAAACATAAGAGAGAAGAAAAACAAGAAGGAAAAAACATTTACCGATACAAGAATTTTTTCTCAACATCATATTACAACCATCCAAACAAGTGCCTGGCAGTGGCTGCTTTGGTAGATTCATTGTTACATCAGATCCTCCATCAGTTGTCAATAAAACTGAGGTCATTTTTAAACAATCTTCCGGTTGAGAGTAGGGCTAGCGGGAACAAATAGCCCTGCAATCGCAGTCATTATCGCCGAAAGCACAAGCCATACAAACTCCTTGCAGCTTGAATTTTCCGAGCCTCATCATCTAATCAAGTTCTCTTATTGCTGCATGATTCTTAAGCAGGTAGATCTCTACAAGCTGTCGTCTAGTTCGTCCGGTACAAGTAACTTTTCAATAGCAGCCTGTTCAAAATTGGAATCGGAAAAAACATCCCAGAAACTAATTAGACAATGAGGACCTAACCCAATAACTGTGTTTAAAACAATCTATGCATGACGCAGCTAGATAGGCGTGGGCTCGAAAAAGCTTGTGAAAATGCTGAGAATGTGGCAACTGAAACTCGATTAATTTTCTGACAATCATTTGATACGATGCATATTGGAAACTTTGAATCATTCATGAAAAGTTAATGATACGGGTTTCAGGGTTAACGTTTGAAATATGGATCCTGAGAAAAATCTACAAGCTGTAGGTGCATAATCAAAACCGCATTCAATGAAAAATAAATAAAGAAATGAATAAGTTAGATTCAAAATTAGCCAATCACCTTGATGGTGGCCACATCGGTTGCAGACGGTTTCAAATCCAGTGCAAGACCATAATGAAGCATTGCTTTTTCAGGCATGTTGCGACGCTTGTAGATCTTGCCCATCAAAGCATAGACACTGCTTTCACGAGGGGCGTATTCTTTAAGCTCCTCTAGGACTTCTAGTGCTTCATCAAAACTTTCCAAGTTCATAAGTATGTTAGCCTTCTGATACATGGGAAGAGGGTTCTTCCTATCTGCCATAATAGCCTTCTCCATCATTATTAACGCCTCATCACTTCTCTGTCAGACAATAGAAACATAAAATCTGGAAGATTTAGGAAAAAAAGAAGAAAAAAAATGCTTGAAGACTTCAATTTAAGAAACCGATGGATTAAGCGGCAAACCTTTAGCGTGTGCAATGCTGTACCAAGATAAGACATGATGACAGACGAACGCGGATTTATTTGAAAAGCCATGCGAAAGTGATGCTCTGAGAACTCGAACTTCTCTTGGCGAAGATAAATCATCCCGAGCCCATACCAGGAGTTGTAATGTCTTGCATCAGCACGAAGCGCACTCTGGTAGCTCTTAATTCCATTTTCAAAATCCTCAAGTGATACATATCTGCTTAGAAGCAACGACAAAATGGCCAGCAGATGTATAAGCAAAGATTTAATCCACGGAGGGCAAAAGTTATTCTGGGGTAATAATTTCACGTTAAAGATGAGAGAGAGATAGAGAGAACAAAGTAAAAGGGATGTATCGTACTCATGACCGCAGAGAGTATGTGCATATGCAAATCTAGAATTTAGTTGAACAGCTCGTTGAAAATTTTTTAGAGCAGTTTCGTGGTCTTTCTGCAAACTATAACAATTTCCCATGGCACACCTGCAGTTCATTTAGTAAAACAGATATAAGGAACGCCAACTATGGCAACGGTAATCAGGTTCCAAACAGTGACATAACCACAAAACTAAAAGCTACCATGATTGTGAAGCCAAGCGGTCAGTTGATATCAGTTCTTGCGCCAAATAACTTAACTTCATATCTTCCTTCAAATGCTGCGACACACATGATATTAACTTTCACTATACAAAAAGTAGCAAGCAAAAAATGGAAAAACAATACACAAACACACACCAAAAAAAAAAAAAAAAAGCGACCAGCACACCATGGACGATAGTGTTACAGATTAAAAGTAACAATGATGGAAAGCTAGGAACTAAGTTCACAGTTTATCTTTTTTAATCAGGGATCAACAAGGTCAGTTGCATGTGTACTACAATAAACACGTCATCAAAAGAAAGATGATATTGAGCATAAAAAATATATATTTGCTGAAAAGCAATCTGTCTTTTCCCCAATCTAAAAAATATGTATTTGCTGAAATGCAATGCTTCCATTTCATATTTAGAAAGGAAAAAAAAAAAAGAGTACTTACATAAAGAACTGTAGAATATATATCCATTCCTTCTAAACTGTACGGTGATGCACGGCGGGCAAGACTGAAGGCCCGATCAGCTTCTAAATAATCTACCAACTCAAAGTATGATTTCCCAACCTACATTTCAACATGCCCATTACTCAGGTAGAAGCAAATATTCAAGTTGTGTTTAGGCAAAAGAAACATCAAAGAAGAAAAGACAAGTAGACAAACCAGATTCCCTACCCCAAAAAAGAAAAAAAAAAAAAAAAAGATTCCAAATATACAATATATTTTAAAGGAAAGATAAACTCCGACACAAGAGACAATATATCAAGTCAAAAGACGTCAACACTAGTTATTATCTCCGTATAGTTTTTAGAATTTATATAGTAGAAAATTAGTCAATTAAAAGAGATTAGATCTTTTGATAAAAAGTTAATAAATTAGCTGTTCAAATTCTTGAAGCAACCAAACATATTTCCTTCAACAGGAAAACTAGCAACAGAAGTGGATAGGATGGCCTCATGTGCCTCGTTCAGCATAACCGACTATGCATTTTGACAAAACAAACTCCAGGTAAGAACTTTGGAACAATAAAAGTTACCTGGGAAAGAACCCAGCCTGTATTATAGTGCTTGTGCGGGAGTTTAAGATAGACATCCAATGCATCCTGTAAGACCAAGAATAAATGAAAACACAAGGCATCAAAGAAAATTATCTTCTTTTTTTTTTTCAACAATAACCAATATTTTACCTGGCACTTATACATGCAAGAAAGTCTATAGCCCTCCCCAAGTGTTCCCAGAAGGCTCAATATTTCTGCTATACCAGAAATGATTTTCGAACCATTAATGATAACACTACCCGGCATGGTTGCCCCTTCATGTTCCAGAGATCTACCATCACCAGAAGGTGATGGACCAGAAGTTGCCGCATTCGTAATTAACCGCGCCTCCTCAAAAGTCTCATTTCGTATCCCTGAACAGGATCAATGTCAAAATAAATAGTTTAATATCAATTGCTGAAGAAAACCATAAACAAGAAGTCTGAGTAGAAATCGATATTTCATGCGTGTGCATGAATGTTTATCTAATGATAGGACCTTTTGTTGTCAATCTAGTTACAGAAATTATGCAACAAATATTGTGAAAGAAAATAATGTGTGCTTTACGTCAGTGTGTTACCAAATGAATGAGAGATAAAGAGATGCATCACCTTCATCCATGTTTTCGTTGGCCCATGCTTGTCCTTTACGATTGGTCATAGAACGTAATGACATAGAGCTGAGCTTGGACCCTCCTAGATATTTAGACGAGTTGCTAGTTCCATTTCCAGCTACCGCTGTTGAAGCTGCATTAGTATTGGACCCTGCATCTCCAGAGAGTCTTGTACTCCTCCGCGTGCCAGAATCAATAAATAATCTGCTTGAAATCTGGAAGCAAAAGGGCCAAATACTGAGGGTAAGTTCCCAATACTTATTGTAGGAATATAATGACCCAATGTAAGCAATTAAAGCCAGCGATACAAAGCAACATAGAAAAATCTCATGTAAAGCAATTAAAAATATGTGGAGATGCAAGGGCCAGCAAAATAAATAGAAAATGCAATATACTATAACTAATAAAACCATTTTCAGAAGCACAATGATTTAAAATAAAGAGTCACACGATAAATATACACAGATACGGAAATGCCAAAAGACAGTCTATAGAAGTTCATCACAGAGTAGGGTACAAAAGGCAACTTTTCTAGATAACAAATTAAGTTAAAGCAAAAAAAAAAAATTTCTGGAGGGAAAGAACTAAAATCCACTGCCATAATTTTGCACTAAATTCTCTGACTTGGTCACTTAAAACATTACCTGCAAAACTGACCAAAGAACTAACTGCGAAGAAAATGTTTCTTCATATATGACTAGATTCTTATTTTTAATCGAGGTGGACAGTGGACTATGATGGAAGTATTGAATTGTCATGATTTGATGATCCAAATTAACTAAACAGAAAAGGAATTATATGAATCTACAGATTCCTAACCTTTCGTAGTTTTCCTTCATCAACAACCTTTCTTCGAGGAGCTTGAACAGTAGAGTTCACAGTTGACTTAGGTGAGCTGTCAGCACCAGCTGTGCTGAGATTTGGACCATTTTGCTGTATATTTCGACACAGAGGCGGTGGACCAACATTAGAGAACTGCAAAAGATTGATGAACTTAGAGCAATGAAGTATTAGCAATAAAGAGCTTGCTCTGTGAACGGAAGTGGAACCTAGAATACCACATCCATCCATAGTCTAAAAGCATATACTAACTTCATTACTACGAGTATTAAGTTATTGATAGCACAAATACAGGATATTCGACAAAATTAAGATACGATATGCTGCAATTGCAAACAGAGTGAAATGGAAATACGGGAGACTTTACTACTATTAACATAAACAGATGGGTCTTCAAATAAATAAATAAGCACAGACGTATGCAAGACCTTAAAGGAATACAGTAACAGGTTCTAAACGGTGGACCTGCTCCTCATAGATAACACGAAACAATCTAAAGCCATAAACAGCTAAGAAGGTGATCAAACTCAGGGATGCTCAGCCCCGGTCCTCACTAAAGACTAATAAAAGAACAGAAATTCATCATTTCCCTAAGCTAACCACAACACCAGAATTAATATAAGGACAAACAAGCTCATAGAAAAGACATAGATAACAAACCAACGCTTGCGAAGCAGTATTCTTATATGCTTCAGCACCGACACATTTTCAAGGAAGAATCTAGCAAAGATGTTATAAACTTTTATGAAAAGAAATCAATTACTCTGGCTGAAAATTTGAGAAGCTTTTTTGTTTCGTCAACATCAAAGCCAATCAACTATAGTGCTAATTGAAAAAAATAAATAACGACATACAATATACGGAATGTAAAACTTCCATGATATAAAAGACAGATTGCCATACCTGAGTGGCCATTGGTGAAGGAGTATTATAAAATGGTACATTAGAAGAACTTCCAGTGAGAAACTGAGTAGAAGCTCCTCCCAGAATGGCATTATTATGATAATTTCCCAGGTTATCTCTAATGTTATTGCCTTGCATGTGTTTCAATTGCCTGGGACTGGCATCTTCCAAGCTAAAGAAGTTCCTTGCAGAAGCAAAGTTACGATCCTCATTTGACACGTGCAGACTCTGGGAAGCTAACCCATGATGTAGGTATTGCTTCTGCATACAACGAGCAGCTGCTTCACCAAAGACTACGGATGCTTCATCAGCAGCACCTGACAAACAAGATGAGGCACCAAGTCACCATCTTAAACATATATCGGAAAACAAGCAAACACTGTCACTAATAACTAATTTAGAGCATTCAGAAGTCAATACTACAAGGAAAATTAATAAATGCACAAGTGACATAATTGCAATCCAAGAAGAACTAACAGCGACTGAAATCAAATGGAAAACATAAAACACAACATAGTGAAGTTTTAAGTTGAGGAGAAAAAGAACCCACTGAGCCCCAATAAACTACTTTCCAAAAGGTAAATATCAAAACCTCATCAAGTGAAAGGGATAGCAGAGTGTATGCAACATAGAAAATGCAGGAAGCGGAAACGGTAAATCATAAAGATTAAGTTAGATAATAATGTTAAATTAAAACAAAAACCAAAAAAAAAAAAATCTTGGAGGTCCGCGTTAGAAGACAAGGATTTTCTTTCGGAGATAGCATTAACATTATGATCAAGACAAGTTGCGAATAATGTTGGATCTCATGGTTCCTGATAAGATGGATTACCTTAGACTGAAACAAACCACTTAACATAGCAAATTCTCGCCATGTTATCACTTGAATGCATAAATATAATATGTTTAGCAATAAAAAGAAATACAATATTGAACTATGCAAATGGAACTATTCAATTATGCCAGCAATAAAGCTACTTCTTGAATACATACAAGTTTCATTTTACAAACCTAGCAAACAAAGCTCTTCATATGCAGCCCACATTAACGGATCTATCGATAAAGCCTCCTTGAAGTGATGTACTGCGCTTTTCCTTCTATCAGTGTACCTAAAACCAAAACCAAAGCAAATAAAAGATAAGCACATTTACTTATAGAAAAATAGCATACCAATTAAGATGGCACACAGACATAATTAAACATTCCCAAAACAGAGTTACAAGCCATTTTAAAATATAAAATATGTATGTTCATAACATTTCAAAGATTAAAGTCGTTGAAAAGCTTGCCCAGCATCCTGGTATATGTAAGAAATGATGTCACACAGAAAAGTGAATGCACATAGACGAAAAAGCGATATTAATTTGTGCATTGGTAGTATAGACAGAGATATGAAACAATTTGGTTGAGGATGACAGTAATAACGATTATGAGGTGTCTATAGATTTTGCTACAGAAACCCAATGAATAGTATCTTTCAAAGAAACAGAACTTTGAAACATGCACCAGAGCACTTAAGTTTAGCAAGACTAGAAGATCATAGGTGAAAAACCTGTAAACGAGCCCAAGAAGGTAATGACCAGCTGCACCGTTCGGGACCTGGATATGCAAGACAAGAAAACATTAAGACCAACGCATTCCTGTATTTTAACACAAACAATGCAACAAGAAAGATGCTACATGGTGAAAAGTAATGCCCAGGTAAGAACAGTTTGAGTCCAGAAACAATTCTAAACAAAGCCCAAGTAAGAACTTATCCACTACCTCTGCACTTGGCTCATTAGGAGGGCTCAATGCTGCTTCAGCTTCATTAAGAAAATCCAACCGAAAGCATGATATTGCAAACAAGTAGCGGGATTCAGCCATTTGTGCTCCTGCATATAAGTGAAGATGAAAAGAACATGAAGACCAAAAAAAGAAAAAGAACTAAGAAATGAGTGAACGTAAATAGAATTATGTACGTCTAATAATAAATTCTAGGCTCCAAAAGCTGAAGGAAGATATTTAGGATATATGTACCCTTCAGAATATGGTATGCAGCATAAGCTTGATTGTTGCGCAAGTAGCAGGTCGCTAACAATTGCAAATTTGACTGCATAAGAACATTTTTTTTCTTGAGAGCCTTGAAAAAAGTAATCAAATAGATTGCAGATCACAATTAACAAACAAATATACACACACACATACATATATGTATGCAAGTATACACACACACACACACACACACATATATATGTATGTAAGTGTATACTTACATACACACACACACAGAGATATATAGATATATATATATATATATATGTATGTATATTATATCCCTTCAGCTAGATTAAACATCAACATAAGCAAAGAAACTTACAAATAAAGATTCATTAAACAAAAAAGTGAAAATGAAAAATTCGAGCCCCATAAACCCTAGCAAAACTACAGCTAAAATTTCATGAAACATGGTTTCACTAAATAATTAGAAAGGATTTCACAACTTTCAAAAAAAAAAAAAAAAAAAAAGGCCCAAACTTTGAAAATGAGTCACTGAGTTCTGGTTAACTCTATTTTGCACCAATTAACTGTTTCAACAGTAAACAAAATCCAGAAACCCGTTTTCAAAACTTACCCCGAACTTCACAAATTCACTTCAAAACAATTATCTAATCCGATCATTTCGGAGCTTGAATAATTCTTGAACAAACTATTTTTAGAAAACAAAACTCCACCTAATCTCTTGTCAAAAAGATTGTTCTGGGAAGAAATTCGAACCCGGTTTGTACAAATTTTTTTTTTTTAAATTGAACAAAATAATAGCTATCAAATGCAAAACCTGAAATGTAGTGAATTTACATCAAAACTGCTAAACAGCACGAAAACTCGATCTTGGAAATTAACGCGAATACGATTAACCCCCATTTTCTCGCACTTTCCCGGCATCCAAACAGAGGCAATAGATTGAAGCAGGAAAGAAACGATTAGACAGGCGGGGGGGAGTTGGTGAGAGAAAGGTACCTCGGAAGGAAACTCGGCGCAGAGACGCTCGCAGATGAAAATGGCGTTGCGGAACATGAAATCGCGAAGACTGTGGTGAACACAGTCGATGAGAATGGCTTCCATGGCTGCCCAATTTTCTCCTCCGATTTGCAGAGGAGAAGGAGAAGAAGAAGAAGAGAAGAGTTTGTTCTTTTTTATTTTTTGGGGGCTTTTCTTCTAGGTTCAGTTTGAGTTCAAATCGGGAGGCACGTGCTATCCTCTATTTTGAAATGGCACGTCACGTGACAGGCCCTCCATTTGATGTTCGTGATGGGACTGGAAATGGCCGAACGCGCGAGCCAGCAGTCAATGACTCAATTATGGCAGGGTCATTTTTGTCACTTTATATTATAAAATAAATTTTGATTTTGATAAATTATACTTTGTTTCATGTTGAAATTCAACTCTAATTAAATTATATTTTTTTATTTTATTTTTTATTTTTTTAAAAAAATTAATAAAATTTATAATTAATTTTTAAAAAATCAATCAATTTTAATTTAAAAATTTTATCTCTAACCAATAAATTAAATGCAAGCTTAGTATTTAAATTTTTACTTTTATCACTTTTGGTTCTCTACAATATATAATTAACAATTCTTTTTAATTTAATAGATATAATTGTGTCAATTCTTTAATAACGTGAATCTAAAAAAAATAAAAAATTAGTTACATTAAGTGTAAAATGTTCTTTATCGATTTTGTTTTTTTGCTTTGTACTTTTTCCTAGATTTTGTCAACGAGATAGGCGATGCACGATAAGTTAAATTATCGATTTTATGATTAGGATCCATTTGATTGTAAGTTTAGTTTAAACTAAATTATATTTTTTTTATCATGTTTTTTGTTTTTTTCTGAAAAAGTTTTTTATTTTTTCTGAAAAAGTTTTTTATCTTTTCTGAAAAATTACTATTGAAACTTAAAAATCTTAAACTAAACTCATTCACCAAACACCCCTTAAGGTGCAATCAAAGTAAACTTAGCTCTATTTGTAAGTCAATCCCCTTTGTTCATGGCTTTCGAATTTGTTGTGACGCTTTTCGTATCTGTAAAAAATCTGTAAAAACCTTGATACCCGCGTAATTCATCTTTCCTTTCCTGTTGAGTAGTATGTATTTCCATGATATACTCGTTTTTCCAATTATGAAGCATGATGCTATTTCCTCTTTTTGAGCTACTCCTACTCCTAGGGCGGAAAGAAGACAAGAGAATGCAAACGTTTCCCAAAGATGAAAACAAAATATTTTTAAGTATCACGATAAGATATGGTATGTTATCTCTTGACAGTGATGGAGCTAGCCATTTATTTTAGTGGGATCGTACATTAAAAAATTTTTTTAAAGAAATAAATAACATCAAAATATAAAAGTTGGTTCAAAATATTTTTCAAAAACTAACAAATGCACACATATACATATTACAAAGCCATAAAATATGTTATAATGGGTGACGGCGGGTTTCCATTTTTTGAAACCGCTGCATAATGTCTTCATTTTTGACACTATAAAGAAATTCTTTTTCGATATATACAACTAGACTATCATTTATCCATTGTTCTCTAATTTAATTTCGTAACTGATTCTTCACAATATCCATAGCAGAAAATACTCTCTCAACAGTAACCATAGCAATAGGTGAAATCAATGCCAAAGTAATCAACAGATGAACTAATCGATATACATTAATCTTTCTTGTCTCAACCATTTTTTGTACAAGAGAACTGGTGGCTCCTCCTCTACAGAAAACTGGAAATAAAGAATTTGCTGACATGCAAATAACATAAGAATTGCAAAAGCTCATTTCAATATGCTAACGAAGTGCCCCACTCAAAATTTTTATTCTTTTAATTTTGTTATAAAAATTTTTGAATTTTTATAATTTGTCCCAACTAAAAATAAAATATTCTTACACAGTCTATATTTTGTCCCCTATTAAAAATAAAAAATTCTCAAATAACCCCACTAATATTAATTTAAATAAAAAAATTTATACTTTTACTACTTTATCGATACTAAAATAAAAAATTTTTATGTAACCCCCACTAAAATTTATTTTATCTTTAAAAAAAAATTAATGTACGTTCTGACTAGAAAAATTTCCTGGCTGTCCTTGTCGGTAGTTGGACTCTATCCATGATAAGAAATGGAGAAGGAATTTGAGCTACAACAAAAAGAATTAATCAAGTTCAAAGAAGAAAATTATCTGCTGTTATACAACACTACACTAAGAGAGAAAGGAAAAGTAGAAGATGACTAGAAGAAAATACAAGGTTTGGTGATGAAGATTTTCCTGATCACTAGGCATTTATAATATAACTGAAGCTTGCCCTATTTTGATCATTCCATTAACTAATAAAGTACGTACGCGGACAGCTCGTCAATTTCAAATTTGGACGGTTTGTTTGTTATAAAATTTTGGTGGGCCCTCCAATAACAAGAATATATGTCTCCATAATTAGAAACAATTTGTGTGTGTGTGTGTGTTTGTGTTTCGGGGGGGGGGGGGGGGGGGGGGGGCGTGGGGGGTTGGTTTGTGGGGGCCATCCTCCCCCTAACTTTTTTTGAAATTTTATGTAATGGGGTTTTTTCATTTAAAAAAATTAATATGTGTATAAATTAAGAGTTCTCTATATTTTATTTGACAAATAATTTAGATTTAAAAATAAAATAGTTTTATTAAATTTATATACATTAGTGAGCTAATGGCTTGACCTAAAATCTAAATTTGAACTATAATTTTAATAGTCTAGTATTTTAAAGAACTAGCCAATTATACTACGTAATATTTTGTCTACACATAAACTAAAAGCTTTCAAAGAAAGCCAACTTTTCGCTTTCCTATTCTACCATTTGGGAGGGGAGGGGGGATGGGTGGGGGCCATGGCCCCCCTAACTGCCCCCTAACTTTTTTTGAAATTTTTATATAGTGGGGCTTTTTTCATTTAAAAAAAATTAGTATGTGTATAAATTAGTCTTGATCCCGCATAAATTAAGAGTTCTCTATATTTTATTTGACAAATAATTTAGATTTTAAAAAATAAAATAGTTTTATTAAATCCATATACATTAGTAGACTAGTGGCTTGATCTAAAATCTAAATATGAACTACAATTTTAATAGCCTAGTATTTTAAAAAACTAGCCAATTATACTATGTAATATTTTGTCTACACATAAACTAAAAGCTTTCAAAGAAAGCTAACTCTTCGCTTTCCCATTCCACCATTCCCAAACAAATTTGGAAATTTGCTATGTTGTTCAATGTATGTTTTTTATTTTTCTTCAGTTTACTGTACTGGATTTCTTCTGAACTTGAGATAACTTTTTGTTCGTCCGTCAATTCATCATTCTTCAACTTCTCGTTTCCGCTTTAGGTTTGTATTTCTTTTTATCGCTTCTACTTCTGATTCTTTTCTTTTTTTTTTAATTTAATTGTGATTTTTATATATGTCTTAACGTGGAATTGGCGGGCCATGGTGCTACTATTTTTTCTGAATTTTTTTTTGTTTGTTCTTATGTATTGGTCTGATTAGAAAATTAGAAATATCACGCTAAAAATCAGTGATTTTTAGTTTGTATTGTGGATTTTAGCTGAGAAAATTAGAAATAGCATTGCTTAATTCTGGATTTAAATAGATATATTTTTTTTCAATTTAGTTTGTGATAAACTAAGACATGCCTTTTTTTTTTTTTTTTTTTTTTGTAAAGAATTTTGGGCTCATGAGCTGTAATGGGGTTGGTGCCGTATATGTAATATTATGTTTTTGAATGACTGCTTGATTGTCTACATCGAGAAGGAAATTACTGCAAAATTTAGTAGTGAATCAATTATAAATGAGTTTGTCTCTATGAAAGATCGTCGAGCATAACTTTTATTTAAGAAAAAAAATGATATTTTGAGGTATATGAATTTAAGATAACTGTCATTTTATTTAGAGAATAATGTAATTTACAAGTGTATAATTTTTTTTTCATTTTTACAAAATGATATATTAGACTTGGAGTTTCAATATGTGAAACTTGAATGACTATGGTATTATAAAGATATTAAGATCAACATTTCAATTTCATATTCTTTTTTGCATTATTTTTATTTTTAATTGCATATAACTGATAGTGACATATTATCCTATTTAAATATAATACTGATATTTTCATGTATCAATATATCATGAATTTAATAAATAAAAACTATTATATATATAAATATATATGTTAGTATAACCTTGATTAAAAAAATTTTTGACCCACCTTACTAATAAATCTTGGCTCCGTCACTGATTAGAAAAATCCTCTTTGATGATTTGTAAGTTCCAGTTAGGGTGCACTTTTTCTAAAATATAATTTGTTGGTAGCTTTTCTTCTATATACATATACTAGTTAAGAAGAAGCACGTGTGTGTTGTTATTTTTAATTACGTTGTGAATATGTAGGTCTATAAATAAAAAAATAATAATCTATTAAAAAAATTCTAAGTATTAGTTTGGACTCTAAGTTAGGGTTTTGAACTTTCTGTAATTTAACATCTGATCCTATTAGCCTTGTGTATACATTCAATTTTTGTTTTTGCTTTTTGATTTTTGATTTTTGATTTTTGTTTTTTGTTTTTTATTTTTTATTGAAGCATCTTCATATGCCTAATTGATAAAGCAAAATGTTGCATAGCGTATGCATCTATTTGGCCGGTGACAGTGTATATGTCTATTATAGGATTTTAATTTTCTTGATGCTTTTCAAGCAATGACTAGAATGACATATAATGTCCTGTTATCATGTTATTACAAAATGAAATGTTGGTGTCATGTTAGATTTAAGATTTATGTATATATATTGTATTCAGAAAGACTCGTGACATAGTACCTTGGATTTCTTATTCATCATTCTTCAAATTCTAAATAATTCATTGGACCAACAGTCGGCAATTCCCTGTGGGAACAAATATTCTTTTTCCCATCTCCGTCAAAATTATTATTCTTAACACAAAGGAGATGGAGATAAAAATTCTAACTGAAACGAAAATCATAAATTCAATCTATTTCCTTGCACCAGTGTAGTCTAATGTGTTGCCATGACCGAAATTATTTCTATTGAAAAAATGAAAAGGAATAAAAATCTATATTTAAACAAGAAACCACCGTTCTTTAGCAAAAGAAAACCAAAACCAATCAAATTCTCACAGCTTTCCAGTTAAAAAAAAAAAAAAAAAAACCAAGTTGGTACTTTGTAGTCACAGCCAAAAATTAAAAAAACAGGGAAAAAAAAAAGTTGGGTGCTTTGGTGTTTTTGGACTATCCGGACCTCCTTGACCGAAGACCCTTTGCCATACATATATAATAATAAAGTTCTTTTGAAAATAATAATAATAATAATAAAGTTCTTGTCCAGTGTTGCATGTATGATCTTTTGGCCTAACCTCTCCCACAATTCATTTTGTCAAAAAACCTAGACATGTCAAGTACAAAATCACACCCCCCGCACACTTCTATATATCTTAAATTCGAAGGTTTGGTGAGACCTATAACAACATGACAAAAAAAAAAAAAAAGAATTGTTAAATTGTATACTAAAAAGAAAATATTTAGTCACTAGGCCAATTTAACATGTCAAAAAAAAAAAAAAAGAATCGTTAAATTGTCTACTAAAAAGAAAATATTTAGTCACTAACATTGACTAATATTTCAATTAGCTATAGTGTATATTATAATAAATCTTCTTTCAAGCATACATATAAAAAAAAAAGTGTAAAAAACACCTTGGATGAACTAGATTAGTACATTGGCCACTTGTTATACAAGATTCCTAACCGAAAGATTAAGGAGCTATTTGGAACATTGGTTCTATTTGAAAATTTCCAACTTAACTCTAAAACTCTCAAATATACGTCTCTCTTTCTCTCTCTTTCATTCTCAAAAAATTCAAAATTCTAAAGTCTATAATTTTCTAATTTTAAGTCGAAATAAGATGATTTTTTTTTAAATTGCACAGAATGACATATTGCATATATATTTTTTTCAAAAAATATTTCAAATTTTTATATAATCTTCTGTATCACAATTAATTTTTAATTTACATTTCAACTAAAAATACATTTGAATTCCAACTTATAAAACTCCAACTCTAACTATTGTTCTAAACCGGTCCTAAATTTTTATTTTTTTTATTTTTTAAAAAAAGGAGGTATCTCTAGTAAAATTTGAAATCAACAACTGTTAACGACAGTGAGAAGACCTTCACATGGAGTGTATCTTTATTCATTACAAAGTACTTTTTTTTTTTTTTTTTTTTTTTTTTTTTGCTAAAAGCATGACAAAGTACCTAGTTTATGTGCAAATTTATAATTTACTCATGCGATTCCTTTTGTCGTTCCACAGCTTGCAGCAAGGCATTGAGCTGTTCGACGACTGACCAATTAAAAAGAAAAGTTAGAAGACAAAGATATATATATACACACACACATGCAATCTTCTGGCATGCACTCCCTTCAGAGAATATCTAGGTACCTAGGCGGTTATATATGTAGAATATAAATATATATATATATATATATATGGAATGTATATAAAATCAATGATTCAGTAGCCGTTTTAGTTTTGCGGCTGATACTCTTTAATAAAGCCAAATTGAAGGCTTTTATTGTAAAGGTATCGTGGGTTAATTAACGGCCAGATATCGCACTACTCATTAGGTTGAACAAAAGTAGCTATATATTGATCTGATGAGTTGCAAAATATATTGATCTCACCATTACTAGCGAAAAGCACATAACGTGGTTAGCTCCTCCAACTGCGGAACACACACACACACACCCCCCTCCTGGCCAATTAATTGCTCAACCGCCTACCACTGGAGAAAAGATAATATATTAATTATATTATGTATATAAAAATAATTCGACAACAAAAAACCCTTCGAGGAAAAAGAAAAGTCAGACGCCAAAAGGCATATATTTGATTCTCTGTTGTGCGCTGTAGCTGTTGTGCACGCTCATTGATTTTATTTTATTTTTTTCCTTATTTGTTTAATTATGGCTTCCACTAATTTGGATCATTAGGGTTTATAATAATCATCGTGATGTGTGGATATCCCTTGTACGTACGTACTAACTATACAATTAATCTACGTCTAACTCTGTTGTTAATTTCATGTTATTGCATGGGTGGAAAGGTGAGCAATCTCACTAAATCCTCGCCAGTTAATATGTCGACGGTAAAAAATTATCGAACTGGTTGGACTCGCTCCTTATTAAGCCACCAATGTCAAACTCTTGTGTATGAAAGTGAAGAAAGTAAGTAAGAGTACAAGAATTAGTAGTAAATATAATGGCAAATGCTCATGGGCAATGCCGAGAAGACCATCTTGACGTCGGTACAATAGATTTCATGTTCTAATTAATTAGTAGTAAATATCGAAATCTTAATTAGATAAATGTCATTTATGTACTCAAGTCCGACCTTGACGTGGCATCTCTCGTGAAGATTCGAGGGCTTTTCTGTGCTTGTTTTAATGCATGAGTTTAAACAAATTAGCACGCCAATGATTCTTCTTTGTTTTATTTATTTATTTAAAAGAAGTGTAAGAAAATTAGCTAAATACAAAGCGAGCACTAAGTGGGAACCTAATTAAAAAAAAAGACCGAAAAGAATTATCTAATGTGGCTCAAACTATTATACGTACAAAAATAATAATTAAAATAGAGTTACAGTCCCTAATAAATAAAAATACTAATTATCACGATGTCTATTAATGTCTTTTAACTAGTAATTAAGAGTAACGTACGTATAAAACAGAACGAGTCCTTTAACTTGAATTCAGGACTTCCGACATTGGGATGAGTGAGCTTACCAACTTGTTTGGGTTCTCAGTGGTGCAAGTCTTCGAAGTTGATATTTGAATTAGTAATTGATATGAAAGGTGTGGTGATAATTAGTAGTCGGGTAATTTGTTCGTTTATTCCCTGAATTGTATATAATTTGTCACTTTGGTCACTGAATTTTTTATTTTAGTAAATCAGTCCTAAACTTTTGAATTTTTACAGTTTTGATCACTGACATTAAAATTGATGAAATATTTTTTTAATTTATTATATATAATCATGTTTCAATTCCATTTTAATTAACATGAAATTTTGCAAAAATAATTACACAGTGAAAAATTTTCCTCCTTATTCTTATTAAACCCTTAAAAACTAAAACCTTTTGAACTTAAGGTAATAATTTCTTTAAAATTTTTAGTTATTATGTGATAGGAATACACATATCTATAGTAAATTTCAGAAATTGTTCATCAATTTTAATGTGAGGGACCAAAACTGTCAAAAAATAAAAGTTCAGGAACTAAATTTATCGAAACCAAAAGTTCAGAAACCAAAATGATAGAATATTCATAGTTCATGGACTAAACAGATAAATTATCCTTAGTAGTATATTACTTGATGAAAAAAAATGTCATTAGAGCATTAAAGTAAAATCAAGAGTAATGGTAATTATATGGAAATTCAAGATACTTCTTAACTGTGAGATTGTTATACTGCAACTTAATGTATAATTATCTTGTGCAGTACTCGCTAAGTTGATATGCCCGCTAAGCTCGGGGATCCACCGGCGCTAGAGGTACAATATTTGCATATGTATTGGTATATATATACATATACAGATATACATATTTATCAGATTATTATATTTTTGCCTTGTGAATACTTGCAACATTGAGTACAACCACGTACGTCCCCTTTCAACCATGTCGAATAACTTTTTCATTCTGGACCAATTTGCACTTGCAACTTTTTTTGTTTCGTGAAAGTAGAATAATGTTTTCCTATAACAAAGTTCGGACGTCAAACTTTTGCGTTGAAGTATGTGACAAGTATTTTTCAAGTAATTAAACAGAAAAAAATGTGGTTAACATACGATTGAGAAATAGTGAAAGACGAAACAATTTCATTAACAAATTTTACAACTGACATTACACACCAAATACTACAGCATAAACGACATAAAATGCAAATCTATTAAAAAAAAAAAAAAAAAAAAAAGCAACGGCTGAGAAATATATAGTTTTATCATATGGCAGAAACCCCATGCATGCAAACAACGAGTAATTTAAAGCGCAAATAAAACAACAAAGCACAATTGAAGATAGATCGACAACTTTTTATTTTTTTTATTTTTGCTAAAGGATCGACAACCTAATTTATTAGGTTGTCATTATAATTAATTAGGATAATTAAATCGATAACCTAATTAATTATGAATGGAATCACCGATACCGGGGCTGTGACGAGGAGCGGTAGGTCTGAAAGCGCCATGGCCGAGATGTGGTACTGGAGATGCAGCAGTATTTGCTCCATCACTCGGTGGTGCGATAGCAAATGATTCCTCATTGGTTCCGATCTCAGCTTGTATGTCAGCATTAAAGTTGCCAACAGTATTTGTTTCATTTAGGTGGAGTTCATTACTCTTCCCTAAGTTCAAAGGCCTTCCATGAATAGAAGGGATTATTCCTTGGGTCAAAATAAGGAGCAAAAGAAGAAGAGAAGTAAAGAATGATGACATGTTTGAGGCCATATTGTGTAGCGAGAGAATTAGGAAAGAAAAGATTTTTATTAACTAGGTAATTAATTACAAGTAAAGAGTTCTAATCGAGCTACCAATTATATAGTAGCAAAGACACTCTCAGCTTGTAAGTTGAATTTCCCTCTTCCCTTTGAGGGGTATTTATAGCTCCATTTCGGGGCCGTATAGTCCCGGTCCCTTGGAACTCCGTCTCTCTCGTTCTTTCTCACCCTAAAAAAAAAATAGCGCGCGTGCAAAACCATTCATTTAAACTCTCCTCTTTTTCTATGTTTTTTATTTTTATTTTTTATTTAATAATAAGCAAAATATATATATATATATATATTTAATAGTAAAGACAATGACAACAGAAAAGTTACAAAAGAAATAACAAATTAAGTGCAAATTAAGCAAAAATAAAAAAAATAAAAAATAAATAAAAGAATAACTTTGAGTTGATTAGTTAGTTTTTACTTCTCTAGCGTGTTGCACAACATTTTACTGAAAATTTATAGACATGTCAATTTATCTCAAACACTCGAAACAACAATTTTCATGCCTTTGTTAGTTGCCATTCATTCGACTGTTGAAAACTACCGCAAAGAACGAGAATTGGGGCAGCACACGTAGTGAGAAAGTTTTCTGCGGCTCATTTGACAGCCACCAAAAGTTTCAAACTTTGGAATCATTAAAGCCACAACTTGAAGTTCTACTAAAAACCATGGTGCCGTAGGCATGATTAATTTGTCAAGTTAATACTAAACGAATATTGGAAATTAGATGAATAACAGGAACGGGAGTATGTGCACGACAAACTGTTGTGAACATCTGATCATCCCCACCAATATTTCATGTTCCCAAACCACATTTGTCTTCGTCCATCTATGGGCAAAACGTTGAAATGAAGTTGTTGTTTATTTATTTATTTATTATTTTTTTTTTTTTTCACAAGGACAAGGTCAGTTGTCCAACAAGAATCCACCTGATTATTGCACAGCACCATATTTTTTTTTTTTGTTCAATTTTCTTCTCAAAATATCTAGCTTTACTAATTTTTTCAAGAATCCTAAACGACAAGTTCCATCTCTTTTTGAGCAAGCATTCAATTGCTAAGTTTACCATCCACTTCAAAGTCCTCCGAAAAATCTTCATCTGTTGAATCTCCAACATGAATGTTATAGGGCTCTCTCATGTTGCGTTTTCCTTTTTCTTTTTCTTTTTTTTTTTTCCTAATGGCTAAAGTAAATTCTTCATCAACTACCTAAGCCGGACCAAAAATTTACTATGCCGAGTTCTCAAAATTATCTTCCTCCTCCATACAAATTGGTTCTTTTTTTTTTTTTTTTGAATTGTTTTTAAGTCATTAATAACTAGTAGACGCAAACGAAAATCAAACTATGTTGCACCTTTGGAGCCCACCAATACTTTAAAACTGGCGCTTGTGCGTTTTGAAGAGTAATTAGTTGCGAGAATTAATGAACGAAGTTTGCTTTTAAGGCCTACTTTTGTATGCACCCCTTTGACCTCTAATATTTATTCGTAGTGGAATATAGTTTATACATAGGTTTGACCCTTCCTAGGAGTTGGTGTATTTCATGTCCTTTGATCTGTTTCTATTAAAAAAAAAGAAATCACAACCGATCTTCTTTATTCTAAAAGGAATGGGTACTTAAAAAGTGTATTAGGGTATCGCACTACTCATTAGGTTAAACAAAAGGAACTATATATTGATCTGATGAGTTGCAAAATATATTGATCTCACCATTACTAGCGAAAAGCACATAACGTGGTTAGCTCCTCCAACTGGGGAACCCCCCCCATTAATTGCTCAGCCGCCGACCACTGGAGAAAAGATAATATATTATTTATATTATTTATATAAAAAAAAATTCGACAACAAAAATCCTTTCGAGGAAAAAGAAAAGTCTGACGCCAAAAGGCGTATATTTGATTCTCTGTTGTGCTCTGTAGCTGCAGTGCACGCTCATCGATTTTATTTTATTTGTTTCCTTCTTTGTTTAATTATGGCTTCCACTAATTTGGATCATTGGGGATTATAATAATCATTGTGATGTGTAGATATCCCTTGTATGTGTGTACTAATTATACAATTAATCTACGTCTAACTCTGTTGTTAATTTCATGTTAATGCATGGGTGGAAAGGTGAGCAATCTCACTAAATCCTCGCCAGTGAATGTGTCGACGGTAAAAAATTATCGAACTGGTTGGATTTGCTCCTTATTAAGCCACCAATGTCAAACTCTTGTGTATGGAAGTGAAGAAAGTAAGTAAGAGTACAAGAATTAGGTTAGATTATCATTAATTTTAAGAGCTACGTGGACATACACAGAATGCTTGAGTTTAAAAATAAGGATTTTATGGTTTTTGTGGTTGGTGTAGTGATAAGTACACAAAAATAAACTTTTGTTTACATAATTTATTAGATAATTTACGTTTTAATTGAGTATTTACATAATATTAATTTATAATATTTTACTTTAGAAATATTTAATATTCTATTTATTTTGGTTTATTTTATTTTGTTTTCCTTTCCTCTTCCTTTTCCTTTCTTATTCTTTTTCTTATTCTTTTTTTTTTCTTTTTTTTTCTTTCTTTTCTTTTCCTTCTTTTACTTCCGCAGCAGTTTTCTCCCGCATCGGTGATACCAGCCTGGGCCTATAAAAAGTGGGATTTGTGCTTGTGGAAATTTTCGAGTAATCAGAAATGAAAAAAGAAGATCCAAAATTTTGTGAACAATGCGGGGTCGAATTTGTTGATTCTCGGGTACGAAGATGGCAAGCCCCAGGAAAGTATAGGTTGGCTCCCAGCTCCATCTTGGCCGACATCCTACTTTCGAGGGGGTAGGGTCCTGGAGCGAACTACTCATTGCTGTCTTGCCCCAACCCAAGGTTTTGCTTTTGGTCAGGAGCATTGTTTTGAGAGAGGGAAAGCGTGGTTCATGGGTTACTAAAGAGCTAGAGCTGTAAGGGGCACTCCCTTGGGACGACCTCTTTTGGGTAGAAATAGTAGACCTCAATATGATGACTGGTTTGTTTGGGTACCCTTTTGGGGCCAATTCCCTCTTCTAAAATCACAACATATTGAAACGACGGCAACGGAAAGGTGTGGAATCCTTTCTTGTCACCTTTGCGAAAACAAGGGTTGAACCCGTAATGTACCAACGAGGGGAAGTGAGAACACTGCTGCCCAACTTATAACCCGGTCACTCCCCGTCTTCATCCTAGACGCCACTGGTACTATTCATCTATACTATATATGGATGACTCCTGCTTTCTCCCCAATGGAATGATCTCGACCCTTGCGAAAGGACAAAAAAATCCAACGACCTTGACTGAAAAGCTCCCAATTAGGTCAGTAGCTGGCCGAATAGCTGATAGACCGCTTTGTTCTCTCATAGAAGACCGACTTGGAGGCTATGTGGATAGCATTCTGATTCTCACAGAACATGTCCATGGGGTTTTGTGACCGAAATACCAATTTTAGTCGGAAGAGATCCAAACCATACAAGTTCACTAGTTGTTGGTGCCATTGCATTCAGTTTCAACATTGGATCTAGACCTTATTAAGTATTGCGGCCTGTTTTTTCAGGGAAAAGATTCTCCTATATGGTAACTGATGCTTTTGGGCCAAGATTTCCTCCCACCATGACGCGTAATCTCAGGCCCGCATGACTTCTGGGTTGCACTTCTCAAGCCCATGATTCCATCCTTTCTCCAGCAAGGCATGCATACATATCTCCTCCTAGCTGGCCGCGAGTCTCCAACTGATTTACTTGCTGGGTGGCAGATTTTTTGGGACGGATTTCTCTCTCCAAGCTCTTGGACATCATACCTATTTAAGGTTGATCCTTGCAGCAAGCAGGGACGTTTTTTTTCATGGGTTTCCATCTTAGTTTTTAGAGTGTTTTCTTGTTTTTTTTTTTTTTTTTTTTTTTTCTCATTGCATTTTCATCTCACGTTTTCTTTTTTAGAATTTTGTGAGATGAATTGTAAGCTAGGTTAGGCATTTTAATGAGGCTAGTAATGATCTCATGTGTGAAGTAATCCAATTTAAGTTTGATTTTGTTTTGGTTTGTAAAGATTATATGTTTTAGTGTATTGAATTTCTTCATCTTATTTTTCTATTCAAAATATTTTGTGTCAATCTTTTATATAAATTCAGTCACACTTTATTTATGTAATATTGTCACATTCTATTTTGACAAATATTTATTTTATGAGTTGTCTTTTACTGCAATTTGCTAAAAATAATACTTTATCGATTTTGGATAACTTATAATGATAAATCTGATTGGTTTCAACATAGAGATTTAATCCACCGAAACACTTTTATTATTTTTGTTGATACTTAATTCCATATTTTCCGATTGTTCATTTGGGATATGAAGCGTGCAATTGAGTCATAAATCGAAGATTAAATTCAAATTAGAGAACGAAGCATGTGAAGGATTTACGACGCCTTACCTCATTTATTATTGAATTTTTCTCTACCTAAATTTTATCTCTTTCATATTTTGTTTATTTTCTCTATCATAAAAATCCACCAAAAATACATGCACATTTTATTATTTTATTTTCTTGTCTTTTTAACGTTTAACTCTAATAATATTATTTGCTTTTATTGTTGCCTCCCTGTGAAAATGACTGTCCGATCTATACTACAACCGGTCGCTTTACGAGTGCATCATGTAGCCACCTATATGTATGTTTGTATTAGATAAATACACATAAATAAATAATTTTGAACAATTTCTTTTACTAGAATTATCTTTAATTAAGCCGATCTCGGAGTATCTTCTTATCTTCTGATGGAATTTGAATGAGAAAATCTTCCCAAGAATATTCCCATGATTCTCGGGATTCTGTTAAGTACTCGCGTGTCTAGCTCTCCTGGTTAAATTCCACGTAGTCTTGGCTTAATGGATTCCTGGTAAGTGTTGAGCTACACTCTGATGAGACAACCATAAGAAAAGAAACTTGCCAACTCCAGTTTGAATATATCTTCTTTTAACTCAACTCTTTCAAGTGTGAGTGTGAGAGACAATCCTGAGAAACAGAAAAGTATGGTTTCTTGAGTCGGATAGAATTTAACTTGATTAAGGCAAATGCTCATGGGTAATGCCGAGAAGACCATCTTGACGTCGGTACAATAGATTTCATGTTCTAATTAATTAGTAGTAAATATCAAAATCTTAATTAGATAAATGTCATTTATGTACTCAAGTCCGACCTTGACGTGGTATCTCTCGTGAAGATTCGAGGGCTTTTCTGTGCAAGTTTTAATACATGAGTTTAAACAACTTAGCACGCCAGTAATTCTTCTTTGTTTTATTTATTCATTTAAAAGAAGTGTAAGAAAATTAGCTATATACAAAGTAAGCGCTAAATGGGAACCTAATAATAATAAAAAAATACTAAAAAGAATTATATAATGTGGCTCAAACTATTATACGTACAAAAATAATAATTAAAATAGAGTTAAAGCTCTCTGGATCATAAATTTGAACAGTAAATTTAAATTTTTATAAGAGAAAATACTATTGAAAGAAGAGGTGTTTTTTTTTTTTTTAAATTATGTTTTAAACCTATGATCTAACGGGGATTAAGTCATTTGGACTCTTTGGACACTCTGGTGTGAGTATTCGTTTCTTCGATTTTTCCTTGGAACGATCATTTAACTCTTGAAGCTGCATATCAATGACATAATAAAACAGTGCCCACTTGCCTTTCTTTTTCCTCTATTTCTTGTATAACTAATCAGCTTTTAGGGTAAGTGGATAAAGATAAAAAAAAGGTAAAGTTAGAGTGGGGCCTATATTGGGATAACAAATTCTCAGTGGGAGCAAAGTAGGAAAAGTGTAAAATTTAGGAAGTAAAATTAAAAGAAAATAGAATTTCAATGGAGGCTTTAGTCCCCACTCATTCCCTCTTGAATCCGCCCCTGCCTTTTGAATTTCAGTGAGGTCATAACAATCGATATTCTTACACTCCGTTCGGTGATTCAACTCAAACTTAAATTTTTTATCTTAGTTTTGTCTTTTTCTGAAAAATAAACAAAAATTATAACTAGTTTTTAAAAAATCAACCAATTCCAACTTAAAAATTTCAACTCCAATCGTAACACCAAACGGAGACTTAATATTTATTTTAGCATTTCTAGTTTTCTACTATGACTCTTTTTTCATGACAAAAACCAATTCAAAGGTTGTGGGGCTGACATTTGTGTAAAACCTTATTATCCTAATTATTTTCAGTTAAGGAAATATCAAATTTACGGAGGATGAATATTGAATTACCAATTGCTTTTTCTTTATTGTTTTAAAAATATAAATTTTAGCTTAGCTCCCAACCCCCATGGGTCACCTCCACGGAATCTCCCCACTTCCACAAACTTACCGCCCTCTCTTCTTTTAACCAATGTTTTATAATTGAAGAATAGAATAAAATAAGGTTAATTGGGACTTCATAACTTATACAAATTGGTTTATGTAAAAATATAGTTATATATAACAACTACTTTTTCTTTTCTAATTATGTGTAGTTTAAGTAAAAAAAAAAAAAAAAAAAAGGCGTGTTAATGGTGGTATATATCATTATGGTGTGAACATTGGATTTGATTTTTTGACAAAATTGATGCATAAGGATATTATATAATATGTGTTCAACTCACGATCTTAAATCCAAAAAATTCATTTCATTTTTATTTAAATCTACTTTTTCAAAATATGTACAAGACTCGCTTTTCTTTCTCTCATATACATATTCATTTTAGATTAACAATTGAAATCCAAAATCTTCAATTCAAGAGACAATATTCTCAACTAAAGCATGGTATCTAGTTGAATTGGGTCAGACATTATAAAGCAAAAAATTCATTTCATTTCAAACTTAAATCCACTTTTTTTTTTTTTTTGAAATCTATACTACACTCTTTTTTTTTTCCTTCTCTCAATCACTCATTTCATTTTAAATTAATGAAAAATTTTCAATTCAAGACGGTTTGGATCCCGCGAAGCGTAGTCTCTAGTTGAATTGGGTCAAAAATTACAGGCCCACTTCTGTAAGTCCTCCTTGAAGAGGCCCAAGCCCATATTCCATTTCAGCATAACCGAGGACAGAAGGGAAATGACCGCATTAAAAAATAAAAAATATAAATAAAAAGAAACAAAACAAAAAGGGAACATTTCATCAGACAAAAAAGAACAAACGCAAAAAGTTTGAAGCTTTGTGGTTACTCTTCCAATGGCCGACCCCGCCGGAGCAGCGCCACCGCCGGCGCCGAATCCAGAGGCTGAAGACGACGATCAAACGGTGGAGCTCGACCTTTCCTCCACCGTCCTCGACCTCACCAGCTTCCAGCTCCACGATCTCGACACGGTCGAGTTGCCGCCGAGTCTAACCGAGTTGGACCTCACGGCCAACCGGCTCTCGAGCCTGGACCCTCGGATTGCAAGCCTCTCGAGCCTCAAGAAGCTCTCTCTGCGCCAGAACCTCGTCGACGACGCCGCCGTCGAACCGATCTCTCGCTGGCACGCCTTGGCCGGCCTCGAGGTTTTCAATTCAATTCAATTCGTTTTCTATAATTCCGAATTATGATTGTTTTTTGTTCTCCATTTGCGATTTCATTTTCCTCTTTGATTGTTTTCTCGAGAAAATACGCGAAGGAAATCTAATTCGAGTCTAGGTGTAGTGTCTTTCATATAGATATATATGTATGTATGTATGTATCCATAGATAGATTATTATATGAGCTTTATGATCAATACTATATGTTTAAATAGATTATTGCAATGTGCGAAAAGAAACTGTGGGAGACTGTTTGGCTGCCTAGAAACTGAATTAGAAGTGACACAGAGTTCAAAAGAAAAAAAGGTTCCTTTTATTACAACCATAAGACTTAAAGTGAGACCGACTTAACTCAGCATTAATAAATTCACTTTACTTAATTAATATGATAAATTTTTTTTTTCTTTATAAACATATTTTAGTAGAGGACTAAGAGGCTTCATTTGAGGGTTTGAGGTTTTGTTAGGATTGAATCTAAAGAATACTTAATTAGGAGTCACAAAGATTTGTAATTCTATTAAGCTTTTATATTTGCAGGAGTTAGTTTTGAGGGACAATAAGTTGACGAAAATACCCGATGCTAGCATATTCAAGCAGCTTCTGGTCTTTGATGTTTCCTTCAATGAGATTACCGCTTTACATGGATTGTCCAAGGTTAGCAACACCCTCAAGGAACTCTATGTATCGAAAAATGAAGTTCCTAAGATTGAAGAGATTGACCACTTTCATGAACTGCAAATTCTTGAACTGGGATCCAACAGACTGCGGGTAATATTTCTGATTCCTTAAAGATCTTTATACCACTCTATCTGCACTAATATGTATGTTAACCTTGTTGAATGTTGGTTCAATTCTAAAGGGTTGCATTCGTGATACAGGTTATGGAAAATATTCAGAATTTGACAAATTTACAAGAGTTGTGGCTGGGAAGAAATCGTATCAAGTCTGTGAATTTATGTGGGTTGAAATGCATCAAGAAGATTAGCTTGCAAAGTAATCGTTTAACTTCTATGAAGGGATTTGAGGTACGCCCTTCTGGATGTTGTGAGATTTCTTCTGTTAGGCTGTAAAACAATTGCTTAAAACGATCGGGTCTTTCTGTTGCATGGTTGGTAATGGAAGTCTCTCTTTCTGTGCGCTCGTTATAGGAATGTGTTGCTCTAGAAGAACTATACTTGAGCCATAATGGGATCTCAAAAATGGAAGGCCTTTCTTCCTTAGTCAACCTACGGATCTTGGATATGTCGTCGAATAAGATAACCTCTGTGGATGATATTGGAAACCTTACACAGTATGACTCTTTCCTCACTATCAATCATGACATTTTATCTTCCAATTTTAATTTTGCTTACCTGTTCTTCTTCTTCTCTTTTTTTTTTTTTTGGGTAGATTAGAAGACCTATGGTTGAATGACAACCAAATTGAATCGCTTGAGGGAATTTCTGAAGCTGTTGCTGGTTCAAGAGACAAGCTTACAACTATCTACCTCGGAAACAACCCATGCGTATGGTCCCTTGCAACTTGATTGGCTTTAATTATTTAGAGACTGAGCTGACTTTGATTCCTTAAATAGTTTCATTTGCTTGTTTAGAGTTCATTTTTTCATCCTTTATTTTTAATGTGCCCTTTTGATAACATCATTTCTCACTTCTGGTCATTTTTTAATTCATAATCAATGCAATTAACAACAACATACTTTTTTTATCCCTCTTGTTTGAAACTTTGACACGGCTAGTTTTAAGCCAAGGTGAATAACTGTTGCAGTTTGATTTTTCCAGTAAATCCTCTGTTGTGGATTTTAATAGCTTTATTTTCAGTTTCTTGTGGCCTTAAAATGGATTTTAAATAAAGAAATTTCCTGCTGATTTATTGTTAGCCTTTTAACTATATTCCTTCATTTTACTAAGTCGCCTTTGCACTCCCA
Source organism: Ficus hirta (assembly GCA_038430175.1). Lineage (NCBI taxonomy): Eukaryota > Viridiplantae > Streptophyta > Magnoliopsida > Rosales > Moraceae > Ficus > Ficus hirta. The sequence goes on from CM076588.1 coordinate 17,062,634, forward strand.
ATTTACGCTTAAGCTTATCAGTTATATTTTTTATTGCTTCGACTTCCCAAGTTTGATCCTGCGCTCCACATTCCAGGCAAAGTCTACCAATTATTCTGCTACGTTGAGACAAATTTTCCCAAATATTCAGCAAATTGATTCCAACATGTTTGCTTAGAGGACATGGCATCGTTTCTATCAGGGCAACTAATTGATCACAGCTTCTATTTAGGTAAGATTTTTTTATTAAATTTTCATGCTTTCGCTTATGTCTATATGTCACAATGTTTCAGGTACCTTGAGTTCTGATCAACCTTGCTTTTCAGGCAAACCGTGGCTTGGAGGTTCTTTCGGACTCTAGCAAAATTCCGAGTATGGATGAATTACCTACTCAAACATAGATTGATACCAAAGTCCAATTGTTCATTACTCATGTCATGACTTTTAATGATGTTTCCCGTCATTTAGACCTTGGTCTTTGATGTTTTCATTTCTTTTTATAAAATGTGTGAGCGATTTAGATCTACCATCTTTCTTTTTATGACGTGGTGGTTTTTTGGATGGTGAATGTTTTTACCTTACAGAAGCTTTTTAGTATCAAAAGCTTAGTTTTTGTAGAAACCCATTGTGCATCTGTCGGCACTTAATTGAGTGGATATGATGAGGATGTTTCCGTTGGTGAGTTCAGTAATGTTGTGCTGTGCATGTTCAGTTTGGGATGGCTGATTTAAACTCGTACAGGCACTTTTGTCTGTGGTACCGGTACCAATATTGAATGAATGATGTTATGGGAACCGTCAGTGTTGAACACCACTTGTTAATAAAAGGTGGATTTCACGATATGGGATCTCCTGTTGGGGCTTGCTTTTTATTAGTGGTTGTATTTAGCAATGGTAGTGCCCGAAACTTTTTTCATATCAATGTCGTCATCCTGCAGCAAATACTTCCCCGCATTCTAATTCCTACTTTGGCATGCATGGTTCTCGCGCTCGTTAAATTCTTTTGGTCCTCATTTAATAAATATTAGGATTTATTTTCAATTCATTCAAAGGAAAAACTTCAAATATTAGGATTTATTTTCAACTCATTTAATGGAAAAACTTTTTTTCCCCTTGTTGCCTTTTGGCTCTAAAAGCCCGAGTCGGTAAGAAGCCAAAATCACTCCACTGCTTAAATTAAAGAGATACAAATGGTTGTTCATCACCTAATTTGATCCAGTAAAAGGGGGAAAAAAGAATAAAGAGAAAGAAAAGAGTACAATCTCTCGATCTATGTGTATGATCCTTATGGGACCATGTTAATCTTCTTTGCATCGTTTCAATCTCAATTGTTGGCATCTGAACTTTTGTCCTTGCGGGATCATGCTAATCTTCTTTGTATCGTTTCAATCTCAATTGTTGGTATTTGAACTTTTCTTCTGACTTCGTATATTAACAAAATGTTGAATAACAAATTATTGAACAGCGTGAAAAATGTATAATTTTATGCATCAATTTTTTTAAATAAGCAATTTTTCCTCATCAGATTGAATACAAGACAAATGGAATATCATCAAAATGGTTTCTTCTTTCTTTTGTTTTATAATATCAATCTAAATTCCCAGTTTCTTAAGATATGATTTGGCAATTTGTACTTACCAAAATGCCAATAATCTTGTTCTAGTTGTCACGACAATTTTCAAATTTTGATAATGGTGTTCAGACAAATCCGATCCGAAAACATTTCATCCGTCTTAAATTTTTGGGAGGTAGTCGTTCAGGGTCACTTTCTAAGCTGCTTTCGGAAGGAAAGTTGAGAAATGGCCTTCAGAACTTCACAGCAACGGAGAAGAGACACATATATAATGAACCTGGTTCAATCCAACGCCTACAAATCAGATATTGCCTAGAAAAAGTGGCAGAAATATACGAAGGCTTACTATTCTTCAACAACAAGCAACAACACAACCACGCCATCAAACACAGTCTAAGACAAGCTGGGGCTGGAGCAGGTATGCTGAACCGGAATTTTTTTTTTTTTTTTTTCAGTGCTGAATTGCTGAACCGGGTTTATAAACAAATACGTAGTCTTTTCAAAGCCATGACAATTAGGATTGCGTCGGACGCAGCAACACCTAGAATGCAAGAACTAATAGACTTGCATCACATTATCGCACTAGGACCACATGGGGAAGGAAGACTTCATCGCGGATTCATATTAGTTAACTAGCCTTTCTGCAGAATCTTATCCTGAAATTTCCGCCAAAGAAGCATGCTCAAGACGACCTCTAGCATAAATTCATTCGGGTCTCAGTTAAACTAAATTCAGTGATCAAGGCTAAAGATTTTAGGCATCTAGCATAAAGGCATTCTGGCCACGTCTAAACTAAATTAAACAGTAATCAAGGCTAAAGATGTTAGGATCTAGCAGAAAGGCATTCGGGTCACGTCTAAACTAAATTAAAGAGTAATCAAGGCTAAAAATCTTAGACCTAGCCATCTCAATCATCCGTAGCTCTTGGATTAATGAAGCCTTTTTTTTTTTTTTTAAATACAATGCTGGAGTCATAGCATATCTAAATTTTGATTCTTGTGATTATCTAATGACAGAAATATCCTCATTATCATATTCCCACTTGGGCATTCCTAATCTAGACTAGGTATGAACACCATATTTCATCAAGCGTAACTGGGCTATATATTAGGTTTATGGTTCGTTTGGTTTTTAGGTTGAGTTTGAGATGAAATGAAAATTTTAAGTTTGAATTGGTTGACTTTTTAAAATTAGTTAAAAATTTTGTTAATTTTTAAGAAAAAGATAAAAATTGAGATGAAAAAATATGTCAAACGTAGGCTTAGAGTTTGTTACTTTGTATGATATACAAATACAAATGTAAAGAAAAGAGAGACCTTACTGAAAAACACACCTTTAGCAACTTGTTAGCGAGATATATGGTTTTAAGACTAGTTTTTCGGATAGGCTAATAAATCATTCAAGCAGATACGACCAGCTGCAGCAGAAAAATCAAAACTTGATTTCACAACTTCATTACGAACATTAAAATCTCATTGACCAAATCAAAGTTATAAGAATTACCCTACAAATACACGAAGATCTAAACTTTGTCTTTGCAAATCGGCCACAAGTTAACAAGGCTGGCTTAACGACTCCTCTCAAACCCAATGCGGCTTCTACCGGAACCTCCTTCACTGCCATCTCGCATCATAGAGCCGGCAGTAGCTCTCATCGTCCCTCCAGAACCAACTTTATCCATGGCTTTTTTACCCTTTTTCACCTCTGTCAAGAACTGGTCTAAGCCGAATGGATCAGCTTCTTCAGCATCCTTCTCAAATTCGACCGGTCTATCTCTAGGGCCTGCCCTCTCAGAAGTGCCTGCAAAGGCCTTGTCAGGTTTGAACCGATCAGTCTTCATTATCTTGTCGAGTTGCTCATCAGCACCTCCATACGTCTCAGAATCAACATCCTTCTTAGGCCTATACAGGGTTGAAAGTGTCGGCTGGGCGGTAAACAAGCCCTTGTCATACACATTGTACTGGTCGTCGGTGGCAAAACCGGAGTCCATTCCTTTCTCTTGATTGAAGAGCCTTTGGTCGTACATGACCTCTCCCCTTCCGGATCCAGTGGACGCCATGCCAAGAGCAACCTTTTCACTAATATCACGATCCCTGTCCCTTGTAATTTTGCTTTTCTTCCCCATCGCTGCATCTTTAGCCTCCAATCTTCTCTCCCTTTCCCGCTCTCGGCGTCGCTCCTCACGGATTTTCTCCCTCTGCAGCCGCTCTTCCCTTTCCTCTCTCGTCTCCTTAGGATAATCCATCTCTCTTTCTCGTGGACGGTCATAGTCCCCTCTAGTGTCGGAGTCCATTGTGCTCCTCTCAGAAGGTACTGGAACAGCAGACGGTGGCGGTGCTGCACCAGTTCTCTCAGACCGTGCTTTTTGAGCTAGAGCACGCAATTCCTGCTCCTTCTTTTCCTTCTCCTTCATGAGCATCTCCTTCTGAACTTTGGATCTCATAGAAACTGCTTCTCTTGCCTTCTGCTCTGCAACATACAAAGCTTCAGAAAGCTTAGCAAAGTTATCATTAATCTGAACGTCCTGAAGCCCTCTCCCATCAGCTGCAAGTCGTTTGTCGAGTGGAATGGTATACCCCTTCGGGTTCTTCCAGTTCGAAATACAAGGAGGAATCTTCCAATCCTGTTGATCTTTCACAGTCACGGGTCGGGGAGGAGAATGCATCACCGGCACAGGTGGTGACCCAGAAGCCTTTGGTACCCGCTTATGCTTGAACTTAGGAGGCTCGAGCGGGTCCACGGGCATATCCACCATCCTAATAATCCTCTCCTTCGCTCCCGAATTGAACGCCGCAGATTGCTGGGACGACTTGTACTTGATAAACTTCGAGTCCGATGATTGTTTGGGCACATTCTTCGGCTGCGCCGCACTCAATCTCACATTGACAATCTTTTCAAGCGCCGCCTTCGTTTCTTGCGTCGTTTCCTCGACTTCCTTCTCGAGGTCATCTTCCTCCTCATACGCCTCCGCATCGTCCTTCAAAATCTTCGGTATGAGATCCTTATGCTGCGAGTACACGATCTTCTTCGCATTCTCATTCTGCTTCACAATGGCATCATAAGCAATATTGCCATGGGCATCAACTGTCACCGGCAGAATACGCGATCCGGGCTTACTCGACTTATCCCTCCCCATGCCAAGAGGGTACTGCGCAATGTGAATCTCCGGAAACGCCCCGCCATCGCCGAAATCCTCGACCTTCCGAGGAACAAACCCCGCCCGATTTAAGTAAGGAGGAACCGGGTTAGGCTTGATTACAGAGGACTGTTCGACCTCGGATGAACTGAATCGCTGCTTGAACCACGGATCATTCGAGTGATCATAATGCATAGCCGCCGTCGATTTCGCCGGCGGAAGAAAATCCTTTAAACTCGCCATTGTAATTTCTAAGGGCTGAAATTCCAGACCCAAAAAATAAAAAAAAAAACAAAGTCAAATCAACAAAATTTTTGGGTGAAAAACAATAAAAATCAAATCTTTTGCAAAAATTGGAGAATCAAATAACTCAAAGCTATAGAAAAAAGATGAAATCTAGAAATTAACCTAAAAAGGGCAAAATATCCGTCAATTGAGAGCGAAATTAGGGATTTTAGTACGATAGATTGGATTGGAATTGGATCTTAGCTCAAGCACACAAAATAGAGAAACCCTAAAGGAAAAAAAAAGGAAAATTAAAAAAAAAAAAAAAGAGAAATAAAAGGAAATTGTGGAAGAGTTTATCACGGAAAAACAAGGAAGAGAATTGAGAGAAAGCCAACCTCAGAAGTCAGAACAGCAAGCAACAACAAGCTTGAGAGCTTTTTGCCAAACAGAAGGTTGCTCGAAGATTGATAACATAAAAGGATTTGAGCGCCGCCTTTGAAAATCGCTTTTCGAAATATACGACGTTTCGTTTTGGGTCAAACGTGTTGTCGTGCGCCTGGCTGGCACTCTATTTATTTGTGTTTTGTTGTGTAATGTCGTTTTGATTGTATGTTGGTGTGGTGTTTTGTCGTGCTTGATTAATTAACAATTTCGATATTACTAGCAAAAAAAAAAATAAAAAGCAATTTCGCTATTAATTCTTATTATTTTGAGAAGATGATTCAAATATAATTTATTGAAGCAAAATAGTATAACAGCTTAGTCAACAATAAAAATAAAAAAAAACTCAAATGAATAGTTTTTTACAGTGCTTTTTCTCATAAATGTTTAAATTTATTATTTAAATATTTGGATTAAACCTATAATTTAAACGGGTTTATCCTAAATTTCTAGGTTTTAAATGCATAGTTGTTATTATGTAAATGTAATTGATAGGTGCTTAAAAATTAATCATGTAAATTAGTTTTTAAAATTGTAATTACTGATGATAAAAATAATAATTAGTTATCACGTAAATTAATATGAAATATTTGAAATAAAAGTTGAGATATCTCAAACTACTTTTCTTCTTAAGATATTTCTACCGGGCACATTATTTATTCTAGCAGCAATGTAAATTTTGTTAGCTATCAAATTCACTTTTATGATCGGATTTAAGTGTGCACGTTAAAAAATACTATAATTTTATTCACACTTATAAATCTGATGATTAAAAAAGTGCCCCTCCCTTGTTCATATCAAAATGAACTATTATGGGGTGTTTGGTGAATGAGTTTGAGTTAAGATTTTTAAGTTTCAATAGTAATTGTGTTGACTTTTCAGAAAAAGATAAAAAAAAATACAGTTTAACTTGAGTTAAAGTATTTTACCAAACAGGGCCATTAATTTAAGCCGTATATCAATAAAACAAATTCCTTATGTAGTCTTATAAATCTTTCGTAGTGATAAAAAACTTAGGGGAGTTATACAATGATGTAAAAAATTTTATTCTATTAATAGGGTAAGATCTAATGGATGAGAACGGTTGGATTACAAAAGAGCACAAATTACAATATATCTTACAATATGTGATTATACTTAAAAAAAAAAAAAAAAAAAAACCAAATCTTCCCACCAGCAACTTTCCCACCCCCCACCCCCCCTCCACGGCCAACAGCGGCGGCGGTGAACCACCATGGCGCGACCCCCGCAAGCCAGATCTGCTTTTGGAAGGGGGGGGGGGGAGGGGGGGATTTGCAGGTCTCGTTGGTTTGTGCTGGGGGGAGGGGGGCGATTCGGTCTCCGAGGGGTGGGAGGGGGCTTGCAGGTTCAGGAAAGGGGGGGCCATGACTCACATGGACGACACCGGCAATAGAGATGGCCCTCGTACCGACGGTTGTTGGTCTGTTCTTGGGTGTCATCGGCGAAAACGTCATTATTGTCTTTGGTTTTTATTTTTTTATTTTTAAATCTGGTTGTGAGATTATAGTCATGTGTGGGAGGATTCACATTCATTGGATGATCTTCAACCTTTCTTGATCTTTAGATTTTAATCCGATGGTCAAGATTTTTTTACTCCATTGATGGGGGTAAACAAACCTTGCATCATTGTAAAAAGCCCCAAAAACTTAATGTATAATATAAAATGTGTAAACATCATAGATAAATTTGAAAATAGTTTTTTTTTTTTACTGAGAAAATTTGAAAAGAGGTTGCTAAATCATTCGTGATGATGACAAAAGTGTTGTAAATTTTGAGTGGTGAAATAGTCCTTTTTTTTTTTTTTTTTTGGGCTTAGAAGTGGCGGAACAATTATTATTGGGGAATGGAAAGTATTGAAGATAATTGATAGTTGAGTTGAAAAAGGACGGGTGAATTTAATAACAATAAGGATTTTTAAAAATGTTAAAGTTAAGATTTGTAAGTTTAAATAGTGATTTTGGTTGACTTTTTTAGAAAAGATAAAAAATTTTTAAAGAAAAAGATAAAAATTAAATTGATGGTGATGAGTTTGAACTCATCACCCAAACACCCCCGTAATATGTATATATACACATATCTTTATCTCTAGGCCCATTTGGTGTGATATTTGAAAAAATGGTTTCCAAATTTTTTTTTTATCATTTTTTTTTCAATTTTATTACTTATTTTTTCAAATTTTTAAAAAATTTAAATTTTTAAAAATTCATTATTTTATCATTTTAAATTGAAATTATATGTTTTTTTTTTCAAATGTATAGAATTTTACGAGAAACGAAATAAGATTCATATTATTAATTTTTTTTTCCTAACACGTTTCAATTTTTTACATTTTTTCACTTCAAACAGTTTATTTTCATCAAACACATATATCAAAAACTCAAACTATATCTAATTTATTTTTAACACGTGTCAAATGTCTTTTGTTTTTTAGTAGAACTACAAAAGAATCTGATTTAAAAAAAAAAAACACTTTATTGTTCAAAAGAAAAAAAAAAAAAACTCTATTGAGATTACTTTAATTTTATTTGGCATTTAAGTTTAACTTCAACTAAATTATATTTTTTCATCTCAGTTTTTATATTTTTTTGAAAAGTCAACAAATTTATAACTAGTTTTTTACAAGTTAATCAACTTTAAGTTAAAAAATTTCATTTTCAACTGACAAACCAAACACAAGTTTTGTTTTTCTTCCTTTTAATATATAACATAAGGCTCCATTTGACTTTTTAGTTCAAATCAAAAGTTTTTGTCTTAATTTTTATTTTTTTAATTAATAAAAATTATAATTAATTTTTGAAAAATCAATCAATTCAAGTCTAAAAATTTCATTATAAATCCGTACGTCAAAATACTTATTTTATATATATCTTTTTATTTTAATATAATGTTAATAAAGTGAAAAGTAAATACCATTAGGATAACTCCATTGTTTGGCGGCTTTATAGGTCCTACAAGAGAGAGAGGAAGAGAGAAATGATACAATCTAAAACGTTATATCTCGATCTATTTTTTTTTTCTCATCATCAGTGTTTATTTTCGCATCTAACGATCTCAAGTACCCCATTGTATGTGTTCGGTAAAAAATAGATTATCGGACACATGAGTTGACGTGTACTATTATTATAAGACCGTACAGTAAAATGACCAACTTTGTAAACCAGAAGATAGAAAAGTTGTTCCACTTATTCCTTGGGATAAAAGCCCAAAAGTGGTTTCTGTTCTTCAATTAGACATTTAGACCACAACAACATGAAAAACTACGTTACGGTTCCATTTGACATATACACTCAATTCAAACTAAATTGTACTTTTTTCATCATATTTTTTGTCTTTTCTGAAAAAATTTTTTATCTTTTCTGAAAAAGTCAACAAAAATTACTATTCAAACTTAAAAATCTCAACTCAACTCAAACTCAACTTATACATCAAACATCCCCTAAGACCTCATTGTCGCTTATCGTATCAAATTACGCCACGTGTAAAACTGCGTAGTTGTAGACCAATCAGGATGTATTTTCTCAAACGAAATAACAAGTTACCACGTGGGTTTAAAAGGAAACTTGTGTAATTTCACATTCTATCATAGACCCATTATGGTAATTTTGCTTAACTTTTTTTTTAGTCCTTTTAAATTTTAATAATTTAATTTTGCATTTCTTAAAATTGAGTGAATTGAAGCTTCAAAGTCTCCTCTTATACTTCGTCTACTCATAAAACCCACCCTTCAGTCTCTCTCTCTCCCACTTCTCTCTCTCTCTCTCTCTAACAGCGGCGAAGACAAACTTGGAGCTCGATTTTGGCCGTCAATGGCGGCCCCGGAGACCTCCAGGGAAAGAACCTTAAGGAACGCTTTCGGGAATTTCTTCTCTTTCTTCATCCTCGTCTTGATCGGCGTTCTCGCATTCTCGATCCGTATCTTCTCTGTAAGCTCTCCGATACTTGGCCTTCCTCCAGTTTTGTAGATCTAATCTTTCAACACTCGTTAAAATTCAATTTCTTTTCCCGTTTGGACGCCGTGAAAACGGAGGAAAATGAATGAGGTTCAATTTCGGAGTTTTATACGATTTTAATTTGCTTGTATGTGTCGTGAATTTGGAATGGTTGACTTTTGATTCCCAATTTTTGTTCTGTTCTGACTTTTGGAGATTGAATTTTTTTTAAAGATTTCTCGTTGTGTTTGGATATTTGCATTTTCTGAGAAAACTAGGGAGTTCTTTTAACTGCTCGTTACCTGATGAATGATTAACAGGTCATAAAGTATGAGAGTGTTATTCACGAGTTCGATCCTTATTTCAATTACAGAGTCACTCAGGTTCGGTTTCTTTATCTAATGTGATTTTCTTATGAAAAGGAACAATTTCTGTTATTGTGTCCATAAATTTGATTCTCCTGCACTTGGATATCATACTCATATATCGAGTTATGGCATTGCCTTCATTTACGGAAGCATCGCATTTTGCTGGCATTTTGATTGTTACTCTTCCCTTTCTCTTTTTGGGTTATCTATATTCTTAATGATGAAATTTATAAAGCTACACAGAATGGTTATTTGCTTATTTGTTGTTTTCAGTTTCTGACAAAAAGTGGAATATATGAGTTTTGGAATTGGTTTGATGATCGAACCTGGTAATTTTTTTCTACTTGGTGAACTTAATTATGAGTTCTTGTTGGAGTTTTCTTTTCCAGTTTTTCCTTTTAGTAGGTTATTAAGTTAACATTCCTGAACTAATAGTTTTGGTATCACCTTTTTAGGTATCCACTTGGGCGTGTGATTGGTGGAACTGTTTACCCTGGATTGACATTGACAGCAGGAACCATTTGGTGGTGGGTATATTAGAAAATAGTGCAGTAGTTTTTTTCCCTTTTAAGTTCTGTATATTCGTCGATGATATTGTTGTCCCGTGCAACACAAGCTATAGTGAAAAGAAAAGAAAAAAAGAAGGAAGTTGTTTCTACTAAATCTTGAAGTTAGTGGATTCTCATGTACCGTTATTATTGTACTACAGGTTATTGAATTCCTTAAACATTCCTCTATCTGTTGAAACTGTTTGTGTATTTACTGCCCCTATATTCTCTGCTTTTGCGTCATGGGCAACTTACCTTCTGACCAAGGTATGTCATGTATATATATATACATATATATTTTTTTTTGAAATGGTTCTCTGATTTATTAATGATGTCCAGTTGCACCTATTCTTTTTCAGGAAGTTAAGGGTACTGGTGCTGGCCTAACTGCTGCAGCTCTTTTGGCCATGGTAAATTACATATCGGGTATTTGTAACTCTGTGTTTTTTATTTGTTTATGTGTTTATTCTAATGAAGGCTTTGGACAGTGGATGTTCAATGGCAATCTTCTCTCATGTGCTTTGCAGCATTAGTGTGTGACTCCGTGACGCTCTTTCTTTTAGTACACCTTCTTTCAAAAAATATAAATGTTCTTTAATTTGTTAGGAATTTATTCAGATTCATCTTAGCCTTTACTTTGAGATACCTGTGTCACCTTTACCAAACTGAAAAACGGAAGAAGAAAGGTTAAAATGTTTTGAACTGTGTTTGGAATGTTTCATATCCTGCATGTATAAGCGAGTCGAACGGGTTACCACGGGTTACCAATTTGTTGTAAGACTTCAAGCAAAAAAAAATTGTTGTAAGACTTCAAAAAGGTCTTGCTTTTGTCAGCACACATTCTGATTTAGAATATAATCAGAATTGATATGTCATTTCTTTCACATTAATAAATTGTTGCTCTTGTATCATTATGTTGCTCAAGGCTATAATATGTTGGTTACAAGATGGAAAATGCTAAGAACTCGATAACTGATTTTCTTGGGGCAGGTTCCATCCTACATTTCTCGTTCTGTTGCTGGAAGCTATGACAATGAAGCTGTAGCCATATTTGCTTTAATTTTCACGTTCTATCTTTATATAAAGGTTGGTAATGGTTAAAAAGATATCTTGTTCCTTCCTTTGGGGTGGGGATAGTTGGTACTGGTCTTATTAAAAGTGTTCCAACTCAGTTAATTGATGCTTCTTACTATGCTTTCTGACTACTACTTTTATGTGCAGACACTGAATACAGGATCTCTCTTTTACGCCACTCTAAATTCCATTGCTTACTTTTACATGGTATCTTTGGTGCATTTTGTTGTTTATACCCTCATTTGCATATTCATGGCTGATTGCTTATTCTTAATTTACAAAAAAAAAAAAAATGTTTGATTACATGTTGTTCCATTCTTTCAGGTTTGCTCTTGGGGAGGTTACACCTTTATTATTAACCTTATTCCAATGCACGTCCTTCTGTGCATTGTGACGGGTCGCTACTCTTCCCGATTGTACATTGCTTATGCTCCTCTTGTAAGTGTCCACAGTACTTTTAAAACTTTTACAGAATTGAAAACGACATAAAGATGCATATATGTGAGTTTCAAAAACCATGCTATTCTTATGTGTTCCAAAAGTAAAAAACAGAAAGAGAAAGAAAGAAAGAAAGAAGCAGAGAGAGAGAGTAAACAGTGGGATTTATGAGGTAGAAACTTTGGTAAAACTGGCGTGGCATCTATCCATGGAACATGAAACTTAAATTTATGCCTTACATGGCAATGTTGCAATTATTCTTCTCCAAAGTGGATGCAAAACCTTGTTTGCCACGGGTGCATAACCTCTTTCCTATTCTTATTCTATTTTGCTCTGTACATAACTATAAATTAATACAATTTTCTTGTTTAAAAAAAAAATAGCCAAAAAAAAACTTGTATTTTCTTTTCTTTCTTGTTCTTGGTTGGATGACTTGGATCTATCCGAAGTATGCTATTCTTTAGCAGTTGCAACTACGGTTTGGACTCAGTGAAATATATTAGCGAAATGCATATCAACCTAATTATTAGCGTGTTGAAATAGAAACACACTTCTAGTGCTACTTGCTTTGTACACCTATCAAATTCTTGTTCTGCTATCTAAAGTCACGTATCTTGCTGCAGATTTCTACAATTTGATCTGCTTTTGCGTCATTTATGAACCCGTTATTGCCACTGAAATCATAGTTTTTCAATGCAGGTTGTATTGGGAACGTTACTTGCTTCGTTGGTGCCTGTAGTTGGATTTAATGCAGTCATGACATCTGAACATTTTGCATCCTTTTTGGTAAGCTTTTCTTATGATCTGTCCTCGTATGCATCTGCTAACTTTCCCATTTTCAAATTTGATTGCTTGAAATTGAGCTTAAGTGTTGGAACCAAAAAAAAAAAAAAAAAAAGGGAAAAGAAGAAGAAGAAGAGAAACTCTAGATATCTTTACTCTTTTTGGTAGATTATAGAAGCTGTTCCTTCCATGCAATTACGGTTATTGTCTTTGTATGTTATAAGCCATGCCACTTTCGCGTTGCACTTTGAAAGCCAATGAAAATTCTAGTTATACTTTAGCAGCATGGCGTTTTATTTGTTGTTGTTGTTGTTTTTTTTTTATTTTTTTAAATTTTTATTTTGTTGTTGTTATTGTCAAGGATTGATGAAATAAATGACGGTTTTGGGTTTTTCCCCCCTAAATAAATGTGACTTTCGGTAACATAATAAATATTCATCTATATGATATTATGATGGTCCCACGTGACATGTTTTATTGTTGATTTCTTTCTTCTGCAGGTTTTCCTAATTATCCATGTGGTAGCTCTTGTCTATTATATTAAAGGAGTTCTGTCTGCAAAAATGTTCAAAGTAGCTGTCACGCTTATTCTAACTCTTGGCGCGTAAGCCTCATTTATTCTCTCCTTAAAAGATTAAGGTTTTGCAGAACTTTGATTGTGAATCTTAGATATCTTTCCTGCTATTTTTCAGGATTGTGTGTTGTGCTGTAGTAGCAGTACTAATAGCACTGGTAGCTTCAAGCCCGACAAAGGGATGGAGTGGAAGAAGTCTTAGTCTACTTGATCCGTAAGAGTTCATAGTTCTTTCATCTTTCTCTTCTTTGCTAATCTTGATTTTCTTGACTGTGTAAAATATGGTGGCGAACCAAAATTACTAGAGACAAAGTTTGGTGCTGTCTATGTCTGGTATCTTGGTTGACGTAACCTCTAGGTTTGACCCTATTTGGTTAACGAGTTGGCTTTGTTTGGCCTTGAGTTATAACTGTGCAGAACTGATACTCCGTCCTCCTATTTTGAGATGCGAAAAATCAATTTTATCTCTTTTCATTCTATAGCTCTTCTTAAATTATTTGATCTTGTGCTTTAGCTTCCTGAGGCATGAACTAATGATATTTGTGTTCAGCGATGACTCTGCCGTTCTGCTTCACTTGTTCGAAAAATAGAAATCAGTTTCCTAGTTTCTTTGTTTGTAGTTTGTAATCGTTGTTGTTTTCCTTCTGTACAGAACATATGCAAGCAAGTACATACCAATTATTGCTAGTGTTAGTGAGCATCAGCCCCCAACTTGGCCTTCTTACTTCATGGACCTTAATGTTTTAGCATTCTTGGTTCCTGCTGGGATAATTGTAAGTACTTTTTTCAACAGAAACTGTTATACATAAAAATATAGTTTCATGCTTACAATTTGTCTTGTGATTGTCTATATATGTTGGCAGGCATGCTTTTCGCCCCTGTCTGATGCAAGCTCGTTTGTGATCCTTTATATTGTAACATCAGTTTACTTTTCTGGAGTCATGGTGAGAACTTTGTTCTGGCAGCCAATTGTACTTTCTTTATTCTCTTTCCTAATATTTGTGATAATTTATTTATGTAATGCCGTAGGTTCGCCTTATGCTGGTACTTGCTCCAGCAGCCTGCATCATGTCTGGGATTGCTCTCTCTGACGCATTTGAAGTGCTCACACGATCAATCAAGTTTCAGTTACCTGGATCCTCAGTAAACTCCCAAGTTGATGTAAACATATTATTTATATGGTGCTGGTTTAAATTTGTTTAACATCATGGTTATTTACTTCAGAACTAAGATTCGTTCTATCGTTTCCGTTTGCAAGGCAGGGGAGAGGAGTTCTGAAAATGTTGTGCCACAGAATGATGTGGCAAAGACTGATAAAACTGAAGAGACATTAAAGGAACGGCCATCGAGAAAGAACAGGAAGAAGGAAAGAGAACATGTAGCTGTGGAAAAGCCATCCATTAGGTCTAAAATCGAGAAGAGGCTTCTGGTTTTGCCTTTGGAGGCGTCCATACTATCAATTTTCTTGCTTGTTTTGCTTGGTGCCTTCTATGTGGTACGTAACTTTGCTCTTACCTCTATTTTAATGATTTGGTCACATGCTCTTATCAGGTCGTAGTTTTTTTGAATTCTGTATGTGCTTGCTTGAAAGGGCTTTTTTTTTTAAATGGTCGTTACTTTTATAGTTCCCGTCTTCGCTTTATTTCCACAAAATCTCGTTTCTAGAAGGGTGCCTGAGTTTGAGTTAAATAATTCCTTTCCAGGTTCATTGTGTCTGGGCAGCAGCAGAGGCTTATTCAGCCCCGTCAATTGTTCTAACATCTCATTCCCACGATGGTCTTCATGTTTTCGATGACTTCAGAGAAGCATATGCATGGCTGAGCCACAATACTGAGGTGGATGATAAAGTAAGAAACTCCTCCCCTAATGAGTATACTTATTTATTTTCCTTTTTCACTGCAGTTTTCCTCTCATATTGTAAAATTTCCATTATCATGCTGTTTTTAAGTCGGATGCCACTGCATTTGAATCATAATCACGTTTGAATTCAAAATATTGTCCGACTGCTTCTGAGATCAGGATTTGAATTAAAATTATCATGAATCTGGTTCTTATTTTTCTATGCAAATAGTAGCTTCATTTAATGTCTATAATGTATAAATTTATCATTTTTCTGCACGTGCTTGTCGCGCGCGTGTGTGTGGAGTCGACGACCTATGTAGTTTTCAGATAAATATTGATCAGCTACATGGCATCTTTTCCCAAGCAAAGAGATTAAATGACAATCTTACTAAAAACGTCTTTTGCAGGTTGCATCTTGGTGGGATTACGGGTACCAGACCACGGCAATGGCTAACCGCACTGTCATTGTTGACAACAACACATGGAACAACACACATATTGCTACTGTCGGTACTGCCATGTCTTCTCCAGAAAAGGCAGCTTGGGAAATCTTCAACTCCTTGGATGTAAAATATGTTCTTGTTGTTTTTGGAGGTTGGGTTCCTTACTCTACTCCGAGATTGTCCTACTACATGATCTAGAACTTTGTCTTGATATGTTGCTTTTCTTTTTAGGTCTTGTTGGTTACCCCAGTGATGATATCAACAAGTTCCTGTGGATGGTTCGAATAGGTGGGGGCGTCTTCCCTCACATAAAGGAACCCGATTATCTAGTAAGTCATTATCTATTCGCTGATTAAAGTTTAAAATTACATTTAAGTAAATAAGGACTTGATGTTAGATTTTGGGTTTTAATAATGCTGGTACAAAGAATCCTGATGAAGTTCAATAATCTTGTCTTTCTGTCAAAAGAGAGACGGTCAGTATCGGATTGATTCTCAGGCGACTCCGACCATGCTAAATTGCCTCATGTACAAACTCTCATATTACAGGTTTGTGCTTGCTCCGAAGTTTTCAACTGTTCAAGATCTTTCTTTCGTCCTTTTTTGTCTATGCTTGTCTTTTAAAATATTGGATCTTTTTCCTTTTAACTACCAGGTTCGTAGAGACAGATGGTAAAGGCTTTGATAGAGTGAGGCGGACAGAGATTGGAAAGAAACATTTCAAACTTACCCATTTTGACGAGGTACGATGAATCAATCTCTCGAATCTCGATAACATTTAAACATATATTTGTTTTTCACCTTTGACAGTGGATGCGGGTGACAAAACTCGAGTGGTCATTCATTACTGGCCTATCCTTCGTGCCCCATTTTTGGTCTCTATATGCCATCTCAGACAAGCATACTTTCTGAATTCAATTGAAATGACCGTTAAATCATTCTCAGTTTCCGCCTTTTAATATCATTTCCTGAATCTTTACATCATTACCAATCCAATCTTAAGAAAACACTTCTATGAAATTATATCTGTAGTGAATTTTTGCTGTAAAGTATCTTCACTGCTACCTGAAAATGCAATGGTTTTTGAATCAATTTAGGTCTTCACAACTCACCATTGGATGGTACGCATATACAAACTGAAGCCTCCGAAGAATAGAATTCGGGGAAAGACCAAGAAATCAAAATCGGTATGTATACGTGGTGTACTTCTCCAATATATTCTCTGGATTCTAAAGTTTGAGATTTGTCCAATGGTTGATGCAACTGCCTTTTCTTTGTCATGGCAGAAATCATCCGGGACAACTACAAAAAGACGCGGGTCGAGAAAGAAGAACCCTTGGAACTGAAAGGAAACCGATTGTTCCCCTTGATAGACGAATTTCTGCATGATTTCAGTTTACATGTAATTCATACTTATAAAGGAAGAGCCTTTAGGGAGTGATTGTGAAAGGCGTAGTGAGTTTATTTCTTACAGAGAAGCTAATTATAGACAAACGATTTTGCAATGTAATCCTTTTTTGACTCAATTGTTTTGGTAGAAAGAAAATGAACAACTTGCCGATTTTGGATTTTGCTTACTTTCACACCATCACCACTACTCAAGATTTGAAGCATGCAAGCAATTAAAAAAAAAAATGTTTCATTAGTTGTTGTTTTTTTTTTTTTTTAACTGAAGGTCTCTTTTTTAATTTAAGAAATAACCGTCACTGATAAACTTAGACTTAGTGGTCATTTTTTTTTTGCTGAAATTAAATTGAGTTATAAGGATAAAGGTTAGAATATTCAGATAATTCTGAGAAGGTGAATGTCACTTGCGTGAAGTCTTAACGGTCATGTAGTAAGAAATCAGTATGGAATAATCCCCCAAAAAAAATCAATATGGAATAATAATATAAACTCGGAAAATCCATTAAAGAAACTCTTGATAATAATACTGGATTTCATTAATAAAATCCCGTAAAAACAACTAAAAAGACAGCCAAAAAGTTGGGTTATGCACTTTTTCTATAAGAGTCTCCAGATTGGATTTGGTTCACATTTTTACACACTTGTGACCATCATAGTTAGTGAAAAATATACATTAATATTAATCAATCACTCATTAATTATAATCAACCACCGACTTAAATTTAAAAAAAAAAAAATCATTCAACTAATTTTACAAAATTTCGATCATTTATTAAAAAATTCTTAAAAAAAAAAAAGACCATTTACCCATAAATCCCTTACTTTAATTTGTCAAACTTCCAATGTGTTTCGATATTTGTTAGTTTAGAATAGCTTGAAGAGCAAAAATTGCAAAGTTTGTAACTTTATATGGTATTAACAATAAAAATAAAATAAAATAAAATAAAAAATGAGAACAATCTATTTACATAAGAAAATAGTTCATACAACTATGTCTCCGAGAATGTTTAATCCTTCATCATCGCAGCCACATAAAGACTTCAAAAACAAAACCAAAAAAAACCTGCCTAACACAAGCTCGCAATCAAAACAGAAACCTTTTTTTTACCTTTATCAAGTCAAATAATCAAACCTCTCTTTCTTCTATCGTTTCAGTTTGTTAGTTTATGCAGTGCCGTGTGTATTTTATAAGATAATTTCCGTAAGAAAGCTGAAGACTCGTACCAAATTCAACAAAGAAGGCTTCCACATGAACTAGGCCTGGCAGAACCAACGTTCTTCGCAGAGACGAAAACCGTCGGAACAAAAGCCGAAAGAATGTCAACTAATACTCTGATGCCACCTTCCTTGAGCATTTTTCATTCCCAGATCTTCCAAAATAGTTAAATAACTCGACATGGTTCTAAACAAAAAGAATGCAGCCAAACTTCATGAAACATGAGATTAACCACCACCGAGCTATGCCGAAAACAGCCTCCAAACGGACTTTATTTTTTCGAACTCTTTTTCGGGCGATTCTATAAATATTATAAAGCTGTGAATGAACTGAATCCTTCCCCTCTCACTGTTCAAGATCCGAGTCATAGTTTCTTAGGCAAGTTGTAATTCTTCTTAAGAAACTTTGCAGCCGCCTCATCGTTCCTATAACACAAAACTCGGAGAAGCGTGTTTGGTTCGGTTGGATTCCACTGTCCCGAAGTTGGAGGCAAAGGAAGCCTGGATTTAGCAGAAGAGCCAAAGTTCTCCAAAGTAACTTGTTTGAACTGTTCAATTAGGCTTTCGGTATCTGTAAGATACAGGGGAAGAACATTTTTCACCACTTTTGAGTATTTCTCTATTAAATCCAATGGCAATCCATCTCCGTTGGACCAGAATAGATCTGTAAGAAACTTGAAGTCCTCTTGTATGATGCCAGAATCTTGCAGCGTGAAACCACGAGATGGGCCACCGGCAAGTAAAACCAACAGAAAACCATCTAGAGAAGCTTTCATAACATCAGTAATAGCACGTGTTCTGACCCTGTCATGCACTGTTGATGAAATAATCTCCAAATATTGCTCGAGTTCCTGAAGGAATGGCTCGATCCTAGAAGATGAGACGTCGCCAATGTATAAACCATCCCAGAGAACATGACTAAGCTCATGGAAGACTACCTTGTACGCTGTTGCTTCACAAAGTTGTTGGATTCCTTCCACACAAGCTGATTCTGAAAGCTCAAACATTTTTCCCATCCGATTTGGAATATCATCCACACCATTGGATTCTAAATTACCAAGATGGGCAACTATCCTCTTCCTGAAAACTCCCAACTCCAATCGAATAAGCTGCAAGGTATTTATCCGTACACAAAGTTGGGGTATCCCGAAGGAGCCATCCCCATTTGTAGTGCCGACTTGGGATTTCCTATGTGTTAAATTTGTCTTCTCCTTCTTTCTGAATACACCGTGAAACTTTGATGCTGTTGAACATCTTGTCAAAGAAGGCAGACTAGGAACAAACGTACTTCGGGACCCTACAGACGAAACAAGAGAAATGATGATCGCTATGGAGATGAGATCAATAATCTAATAAGTTAACGCGTCAGTTTTTCTGCGACGTACCACATCCCGACTTGGCCTTTGATACATAGTATTGGAGACATCTGTCAAGATCATTCATCAATTCGGGAAGCAAGACTGAATGCATAGGTATTGGCAGCAAAAAGAACGCTTCTAAAGTATCATCGATAATGCGTGAAACTTCAATTGCAGAAGAAGCAAAATTCTCTTTATTTGCCCGAGGATTCCAAACCTATAGAAGACGTATTCACAGGATTAGTCATGGAGACCTTGTAAAGGAATACATTCGTGTTTATCTTCACAAAATTACTATGCAGAACAAGTTATGCAATTAAAACTTGGGAACAATGGTAACTCTCTAGTGACAAGGAATACTGATTTCGAACAACAGCACAAATAGTATCGGCTACATCCCTACATATTATTATTACGGGACACAATATAAATCTTTACAACCTCACATGCCCGAAATGGAACAAAAACATTTGTATTTTTATTCCTCAAAAAATTCAACCTCACATGATGACAGCATCCTAAGTTTCTTTTACCAATTTATCCCACGTTTAGTAGGCGTACGGCCAGTCCGAACATGAATCTCAACTTCAATCGAGTTAGATACTGCCGATTTATTTAATTAAATTTCAACGACATCAGACACAAATAAGCACCATGTACCTCTTGTTGCAGATTCTTGTCAATCCATTCCTTTACTCTGTCCACTCTAGTCTTTATCCAAGCCTTTACCAGATCGGTGATTACAGCTTCGGCCTCGAAAGGAGGCATCTCCCTTATGATGGATTTCCCACCATCATCACTATCCACTGCATCTCCAACAGCAATCTGCACAAGATCTTTCTCCAATTTGTCAGCAGCTCTCAGGACCTGTAAAGCGTCAGGCGTCAACTCACTAGTACCCGCGACAAACTGTTTCAGCTCATTGCCGTAGCAAGAATGAAGTGTAGCCACAGCAACACCTGCGGCGAGAGGGTGCCATCTCTTCAAAACTGGACTGTATATAGCCTTCTCACTGAAAGCCAGTTCACTGATGTCTTGTGCAAGAACGGAAAGGAAAGGAAGATTGTTTTGGTTCTTCGATGAACGCTTGCTGGATTTCACTTTTTTGAGTCTCTGATGCAAGAAATATCAAACAGATGAGCATTATATGAGATGAAAAGGCAATGATAGCAGTTCCTAAATAGTATGGAAACTATTTTTAAAGCGTAAATCATTTTTAAGTACAAATGGTGAAACTTGCCTGAGCAAAAGCATTCCGGAGAGATGATCTTATATAAGTGTCAACCCTATCGCGAGCCACATCAAAATCTTTTCTCTTCCTGTGATAGTCGTGAGAAATATCTTGTAATAACATCTTTGCGGATAAAACACCCAGGGAGACGACGCTTTGCATTGATTCGATGTTACCAGTGTGGAAAATATCTCGGTAAGAAAGGAGATTTTTTTCAGCCCAACCCAATATTGAACTTAGTGTAGAACTCAAGATCTTAGAGTAAACCGAATCAGTTGTTGCCTTGGCATCATTTTCAACTTCCGTCAATAGATTACTGGATGCAAACAGCAGGTCAGTCTCTATTTGACCAGTTGTAACAAAACGGTGAAATAAAACCCACGAGAAACAAAGATTATGCAGCATTTGGTTTATTCCGAGGATTACCCATGTCTTCTTTATGAGTTCTAAAACCTCATCAACCTCTTCAATCACACAAGTTTCGTCATTCACATCGAAACATGATTCCAAGAGCATTTGGTACAGCTTGAGGTTCAAGGGGTACCCATCGGCCCAGTGGCATGTTTCGGAAGAAGAACCATCAAATGATCTGCAAGCAAGAGACATAACAACACTGCGGAGGGCCTGCATCGACTCGTTGTTCTTTCCGGTCTCAATGGGTTTCTCTGAAGCCCCTTGAATGATCATCCGGAGTCGCTTAGGGGCACTGTCTGTCTTATCATGTGGCAGGTAAGGATGCGAAAGCAATCCCGCTTCTAAAACCTTCAAATTTCTCCTCTGCCAAGCTTCATATTCTTGTTGATTCGGAAAATCTGAAGACTTAAACTGTTGTAGTAACTCCAATGGCAATACCATCGTCTCCATTCGTCTTCCAAGCTAACAAATGACAAAAAATGATCCCGCAAATCGGTTCAGCGATTTTAAATAAACAAGCACGACATGAAACTGTGTATTCAAAAAGCTCAATTTGAATGAATTTCTAGCAGAGAGATTAAAAGACAACCCACATTCCTAAGACCCGGCCACAAAAACCGAACATTCCGAGTTCTAAACTGCCAACACTGTAAAACTCCAGTTTTTGTGTGTGTGTGTGTGTTTTTTTTTTTTTTTTTTTCACACTCATCAAATTTTCTAAGATTTCAATAACAAGCAAAAAAAAAAAAAAACACTTTGAGGATTTTGTATTTGAAGCTTTCAATGATTGAAGTGAAAAACTACGAAGTACAAGTGTCTATTTTGGTATAATTTCTTCAATCTTCAGCACTAAACTCCAAAACAAGTAAGAACAGAAGATTCTACACAAAATCTTTCCAAAATTCAATCTCAGAATTCCCAAAATTAAATAAAAAAAAATCACTTAAATTCAATTCGCCATTGACAAACCTGACCAGCAGCGACTCTCAAGAGCGCCCTCCGAATCCTGGAATCCGTCTGCTCCGAAACCCTCATCTGAACCCTCATCATCTCCCCCACCGTCACAGACCGCTTCGCCGCCCTCCCCTGACTCGCCGCCGGCTCCCTCCGCCGCGAACTCGACGAAGACGACGATTTCAGCCCTAGCACCTTCTTGACGCGGCTCGCCGCCGTCGAAGTCAGCGATCTCTGCAGCGACGGCGACGCCGCCATAGCCGCCGCCGCAGGCGGCCGGTCGGTCTTCTCCGACTGGGAGATGTACGTCAATGGCTTCCCGCCGGAGCTCCGGCAGGCCGCGACCAAGATCTCATAGGACGTCTCCCGGAGGTCGGAGTCGGAGAGGGAGGAGTTGACGTCGGCGAATGGAGAGGACAAGTCGTGGACTTGGTGGTGAATTGGCATGGCGGTTTCGGTTGTTTGTCGCCGTTGGTGTCTCCGAGAGCTCCCGAGCACTCTCTCTCACACTATATTAGCCATTTTTTTTTAAGTTCAAAACTTTAATTTAAAAAGAAAAAGAAATTTTAAATTTTAAATTTTGGTATGGTGGTGGGGTTTAACTTACTTTCTCTCTCTATCCTTATTATTATTATTATTTTTTTGTTCTTGGTTGTGTGAAAGAGAAAAAGGTTTAGAGAGAGAGAGAGATATTCTTGCTTGACATTTAAGGAAGAACCACTAATGTGTTATAGTGGATTAAGATTAGAGTGATAAAGAAAGACACTGAAATTCATAGAGAGAGAGAGAGAGAGAGAGGAGAGAGAGAGAGGAAATTTTGATTGTGACGTTTTTTATTTTTTATTTTTAGAGAGAGAAAGAGAGGATTGGATTGAACGTTGAAGAGGAAGTTTGGTTTGGTTGGCTGGTTGGTTGATAATGAAATTTTGTGGTGGGAATTGTGTAAGTGTAGAGGTGAAAGAAAGCATGCAATATTAACAATTAAATAATAATTATTAATCAATCTGATTGGCTCTTTGCGTCCATTCTACGTAGCAGCTATATTTCAAACAATTTTCCTTTTTTTTTTGTTGAGAAAATTGGTATAAAAATTAGAGAATTGGTTGTCTAGTGATTATATGTATAGTGAACGTTAATTATACATATAATTTAATTAAAAATATAAATTTAAAAATATAGAGTTCGAATCCACGTATTAATTATAAAAAAAAAAATGGATGTCTACTTGTCACCAACCACTTCCTTTTTCTTTATTGTTTTTTTTTTTTTCTCTTTATCATTGGTTTGGTTATGGGTCACAAACACATATAATACATTTATTTCAAAAAATAAAGAAAAAGCTGAACAATACTTTATTAGACATCAATGAGATAATTTTCTTCTTTAGATTTCTATTTCAGCACATGGGTTTAATTTGGATAACTTGTTTTTTTTTTTTTTCAAATTATCAAGAAAAAATCCACTTGAAAAACTCATTGATCTAAAATCTTTAGTGATCTTTTTCATGACCAAATCACAATTTAGCAGCTGAAAAATACATAGACCCAGTCAAATCCATTACCTCATGCATCTTATAAACTTAATCTAAAGATTTGTTTACGTTATATCTAGTCAAAATTATATGAAAATGAAAAAAAAAATTAGTAAACTAACAGAATCTAACATAAATCTAACCGCTTGAAACAAATCCCTTGTTTGTAAGATATTTGTTTGTACTCTTCTACGGAATACTCGTTTGTTTGGTGGTATGAAATTGAATTGTTCATGACTAATTGATTTTACTAAGTCAAGTTTTTTTTCAATTGGATCACAGATCCGTGTGGAATAGGTGTTAAGTAGCTAATACACAATCCTAATCAACAGCCGAATAATAGGAAAAGATAGAAAAGAAAAATGCTTTTTTTTTTTTTTTTTTTAAGATATGAGAAAAAAAAAGGCGTTATTAATAGGACAAAATTTTAGCATACATTAAATTAATTGTCTGTTTGGGGTGTGAATCGGAAAACTATTTTTAAATTTTTTTTTTTTGTCTTTTTTCTTAAAAATAAACAGTTTCACTATTTATTTCTTCAAATCTCTTTTAAAAATCCAATATTTAAAAATTTATAACTTTGATATTTCAAGTCGAAATAAGATGAATTTTTTTTCACTTGCACAGAAATTTGAAAAAAATAAAACAAGACTCATTTTATTATTTTTTTTAACACATTTTAAGTTTTTATATTTTTTCAATCCAAACAATTCATTTCTATCCGACACGCATATTTAAAACTCAATTTAACTCTAACTTTCAAAACTTCGGGGGTGTTTGGTGAATGAGTTGAGTTGAAATTTTTAAGTTTGAATAGTATTAACTTTTAAAAAAATAGTTATAAATTTTATTAACTTTTCAGAAAAAGAAAAAAATTAAGATAAAAAAATACAATTTAATTAGAGTGGAACTTGTGTTCCAAACAAACCCTTCATTTCCAATTGTCCCCAAAACAGGGGCTTAATGTTGATTTTTTCTTTAAATTAGAGATTTCTCCAAAAAAAAAAAATGGTAATGGAAAAAAGCGACAAAAAAAAAAAAAGGAAACTTTTGGGGTGGGCATGGCACTGACACAGAGGTACTTTTTGTTGCTCCCAGGGTTGAGGTCCAGTGTCAGATGGATACAACTAACGACTTCCAACTTCTTTGTCAGGCTTTGTCCTTCTTATAGAAAATTATTTTTGTTCAATTGATGAACAATCAAAATAGAGCTTCCAAAGTTTTGTACTTTTATTGCAAAAACTGTTCTTTAATATTTGAATTAATTTTTTAACATCTAATTTTATAATTATCTATCTTAAAAATTTATAACACATGATACAAAGCTGTTTCAATTATAGATCAAAATATTAAATACTTAATTAAATGACTAAAATAACAGATTCTATCGTAAAATTTCCTAACAAAGATATTGAGTTATTCAATTCATGAAATAAAATAGGAAAAATTTGTCCAATTGATGAATAACAAATAAAAAAAATGGAGTTATTCCATTTAGGTTAAAAAAAAAAAAGGGAAGTAGCAAAATGTGTATCTTGGCAAAATAATAATAATAATAATAATAATAAATAAAATTGATAGAAAGAGAAGCAACCATTAATGTTTGTCCTAAAAAAGATAACAAAAGAATATAAAGCAGCTTCTAGGTAGAGTGTGGAAATAGATAAATTTTTCTCTTTTTTTTTTTTTTTTTTTTTTTAAGGTTTGTTCTGGCTACAGAGAGCTAGCTGTTTTTGTTCAGCTTAACGACCCTCTTCATTTTATAATAATTAGCATCCAACTCATAAATAATAAAGCATTGAAAGAAATATTAAAAATAAAGAATAAAAAAGAAGGCTAAGCTGTTGTGTGGGGGACCGAGGCTGAGTATTGTATAGTTTAATTAAATCTTGGACAATTTTTTTAAAGGGAAAATGTTAAAATAAAGATTAAAAAAAAAAAAAGAAGACTCAGCTATATTGTTGTACCAAGGCTTATTATTCTAGTTGAATCCTATCTCACGACAACTATATATTAAATTTTGACGCTTTAATAAAAAATAATAAAATATATATTAAAGTACTCGGAGGGAATCCTTTACTTCTTTTTTTTTTTTTTAAATTGAAATTCTTTACTTTTGTTGCAAACCATTAGTTTTTGTATTGCCTCTATTTTCCATTTGGCAGACTCTTATACATGGAGTCTTTAGGCTTCTCTCTTTAGTCACAAAATGTTTTGATTCCTTCATAAATGAAAGGAGCTGTCATGGTAGAATTTTTTTTTTTAATACTATAGTTAGGATTGACAATCTGATCATTGAGTATTTGCGTCTTATTTTCATGTTTTAATTACAGTCCTTTTGATAGTGTCTTGATAATTTATCAATTTGTTAAAGAATTTTTAATATTTAACTTTTTTATATGACTAAATTTTTAAATTTAGATAATATGACATAACACTATTGTGAGGACAACTAATGGCAGATCTCGATTCATGATTATTGATCTTAATAATTCACAGCTTGCGACAGCAACAACAAACTATTCCAATAATACATCATGATTTTGACCCTTAATAAATTATCTAATGATTAAAAAAAACATTTTTTAGTGATGGTATCAAAATAGAAGGTCGAAATCAAATCTTATAAATTCTCATGAATATTTTTTTTTTCCTTTTTGGTATAAAGAATCTCTCATAAATCATTTGAGGTTGATGAGAATCATTCCGTTGGTTACGCCATTCATTTCTTTGCCGGTCAATTGGCAATTTGGGGGCCTTGGGATTAAGACTCACCATTTTGAATAAATATATATAGCACCTGAGATTGGAAACGGTCCAATAGAGTAATAGAGCAATTAAATATGCCAAAAAAATTATAAATTGACCAAATCAGTCCTAGTCCTAGACAACTTTCTTTCTTTCCTGATTAATAAAAATTCAAAGGCATGTGCCAAGTTTACAGCTCATCAGTAATTTGAAAATGAACTAGTCTAGCTAGCAAGTTCGATCTCATCCAGAGGGACATATATGGAATTGAACGTACTTTTTTCGTTTTTTTTTTTCCCCTTTTATTTAGGGATGGCAATGGGGCGGGACAGGCACGGGTATATCTTTCCCACCCCCACACCTACCTCCCTTTTTACCTTCCATATCCATCTAATTTAATGCGGGTGCGAGGCGGATAATACCCGTTTGGGTACTATACCCATATCTTATCCATTTACCCATCAAGAATTATTAAAAAAAATTAACATAATTTCTATTAAAGTTTTTATAAATTTTAATAACATAGTCATAATTGAAAATGAAATTAAAATATTAAAAACAAATCAAAATTTTAGATATCCATAAAACTAAATTTATAAAGCAAACTAAAATATTAAAACACTAACTTTATTCTTTTTCTATCATAAGGAAATATATACAAGGTGAGTGCGGGTATGGGGGAGCTTCCCCCACCCCCATCCTGCACCCCCACGAGTGGTTAATCTTAACCCTCATACCCACCCCCACACCCATATACTATCCCTCAACCCGTCCCATGAAGGGCGGGTACCCGCATTCGTGGGTAAAAATACCATCCCTACTTCTTTTTAAGGCCTAAAAAGTTAATTACACATTATAAGATACAAGTAGTGTGTTCGATTTTAGTATAATAAACTATTTTGTAGTTTATACAAACAGCAATATATGTTTATAGTTAATTCGAGAAACTAGTGCTTGTAAACTTTAGACTTATGTTTTTGCTTCAAGGGTGCTTCTATGAAGCGCCTGTGATATACGCAGAATATTCTGCGATATTATTTGTGCAAAAGAACCTCAACTTGACTTTAGAAAGCTTTTTGGTGAGCTTTAAGATAGCATGTAGAAAGGGGTTGCTCCAACTCCATTTCCATTATGATTTACTGCACCATCAAAGAACATTTGCAGATCATGCGGAGTTTCGTCTTCTTCTTCACCTAGCACAAATAGAATAGCTTCGTCCGGTGGGAGAGACTTACGCCGACTTCGGTCAGCGGAGTTACCCCAACTCATCCATGTAAAAAAAACGGCTTCGTATATCCCTAATTTTGCTATTAATGTGATTTATGGAGTGGAAAGCTTTGTGGTCTAATAATTGAATAAGTAATTCAATCTCCCTCACACTTTTAATGGTAGAACAAGGAAAAGCCTATGTAAATGGTTCGACTCTCATAGGAGTGTCCATTAATTACCAAGTGCTTTAAGTTCATACAGACATCAATGTATGCTTACAGATTTTGCTTCTACTATTACTTCTACTATTACTTCTTCCAAAAGTACAACATTAGTAATATCGAACTAAGCAATAATCCGAATATAAACTTTGTTTTCCATGACACTAGAGAAAAGGAAATTTTCGAGCTATTCTACTTATCACGGTTGGATTGTTGCTCTTGCCTTTTGGGTTGATCATTAACGGAACATAAATGTTTCAGAGGTAATCAAGATTACTGTATTGCCTTCAAAATTGGCGTCAAAATGGGCTTTTTATGATTGTTTTCTTCTTGACATGGCTCTATGTTTTCATCCACATTCTCTAAGGCAAATATGTCCCTTTATTTCTCACGCTTAAATTGTTCAATGAAGAATAACATGGCGAAGTTCGATTTTCTCTCCATGAGTAGACAATAGACCAAATAAAATATCAAAGGTCCGAAAGCTCGTCCCTTGGCCTTATTCTAGGCACAAGGTTGTAAGAAATCAAATGATGCAAGTCTAGTGACGAAGCTAGATATTTTTATCAGGGAGGGTACTATTATGTAATGAATAATTAGAGGAGATTATGCATAAGTTTTCTTCTTTTTTTTTTTGTTGTGGGGGGGGGGGGGGGGGGGGGGGGACTATTGTGAAAGTTTCTTAATTAGTAGGGTATTTTTTGGAAAAAAAAAAGTTGAGGGGGCCTAAAAGTAAGATTGTTCACTTAATTAGGCTTGATTCGCTTGAGCAACACATCCTATAGGTGACTAAATGAACTAGCAAGTAAGTTTGAATTCCCCCACTCCTAAGTTAAAAAAAAAAAAAAAAAAAAAAAAAACTAGTAAGTGTCCTCATCACATATCCTCCGTATCAAAGATACCGTCCTCAAATGCAACACTCTCAATCATCAAAGTTCACAATTATCCTATCTGATTTTCTTCATAACCTTTGCTTGCATTTAGTTCGTTGGTTGGAGATGAAATTTTTAAATTGGAGTTAGTTGACTTTTTAAAAACTAGTTATAATTTTTGTTGATTTTTTAGAAGAAAAAATAAAAATTTAAATAAAAAATACAGTTTAGTTAAAGTTGAATGGAATGCCAAACGAACCATTAATTTACTCAAACCACAATTGATTGTTGAACTACAAATGACGTGTCATTGAAGTTATTGAAAAGTAAAATTTGAAATATAATAACGCCTTGTTTTATCTAATCAACGAGAACAAAGTCTACGGGAAAAGCATGTCATCTCTACGACAAGAAACAATGTCAATGAAACTTTTAGAATGAAAGCGGAGTCGTTACTAAGAGCTTTTTACAATATTGTCTCCTTAATAAAAGTGCGTATTTCTAAATCTATCTGTTCAAAATAAGATCCTGTTAGTGAGATATTATTTAATGCTCAATTCTCAATATAATGAATGCCAACAACGATTTTGGTGAAAATTATTTTTTTAAAAAATAATAGTAAAAGAAATCTTTAACTATGAATGAACTTTTTTAGACATCAACTTTCTTACTTAGAAAGACAGATAAATGTTACAAACGACATGTCGTTCTATTACAAACAACAACACAATTAAAAAAACTAATGTCATGCCGCTTTTAATGTAATGCAAGAGTAGATTTGTTCAAAATTTTTTCTTTTAAGCAACCTCAAGTGGTTACAGACATAATTTAATGGTAATTTTACACCTGACATCGCTTGTAGAGTTCAAATTCTTCCACCTTTTAAGTTAAAATTTTTTTTTAAAAAAAAAGTGAGAACAAAAAACAACACGCCTTTCATTGAAAAAAGCAAAAAAATTACCGATTGTAAACAACAAAGTTTCTTAGAGCAAACAGAAGCAAAATTTTGAGGAACAAATAACTTAGACATATCGATATAGCCTCGGGAAACGACAGTAAACATTGACGTGTACCTACCTGAACGATGCAAATGTTTAAAACCAACATTTTATCAAATATCTGAGAATAACAACACGAACGTGTCATTGTTTAATGATATATATACATATATATATATATATATATGTTTGAGATATCAACGACGTGATCTATGAAACTACTAGACATGTTTGAATATACTTGGGATTAAATTGTATAGAGATGTAGATTCTTTTAAACGATGTCAAAATGTTGGAACCTAAACAAAGAGTTTATTTATGTGCGCGCGCCCGCATAGGGGTGTGTGTGTGTGTGTGTGTATTAACGCTGTTGGTAATGGTCCCAAAAGGAATCGAAGAGGTTGTTTTTGATGAAAATCTTGCTGATGAATCTGGTGCAATGTGCAGTGTTATATAAGAGACAAGAAATTGTTCGTCCATAGCCTTTTTTTTTTGGTCAAAACGGTGACCGGAATTAATCGATCAGTTTCAAAAAGATGGAAACTGATGCATAATTAAAGAGGTGGTAAGATCAACCGAACATCGATCGAAAAATGGTCATTTAATTTGAATTGGTTCCGAATGGTTTATGACCGGTGACAAAGTCATCAATATTATTTTTTTTTTCTTTTTAAAGAAGAGCACGACTTAATTCATAATTTTAAACCAAAATAATAGTGTAATTTTTTTATTTTTTTTTATTTTTAGTGTTTATCTCTCTTTTACCTTGTTTCTTATCTTATCTTAGAGTGAATGAAGGTTGTAATTGAGTCTGCTTTATATTTTAAAGTTTACGGTCACATAATTATGAAATTATATGATAGTGTGATTGATTTGAAGTTATTTATAATTTTAAACTAAAATATAAGTATAATATAAATGTCTTTAAACAAACATTTCAATTTCAAAATCTCGAGGGGCAAACCAAAGAAAACTTTGCAAGAGAAGTTTTAATTGGGCCTTGGACCTGGGTGGTTTTGTGTCCAGCAATTGGGCTTGGTAATCAGACTGGTTTTTTTTTTCTTTTTCTTTTTCCTTTGAGAAAATAGTGCAAATTACCCTTCAAATAGGCATTTTTAGGTTTTTTGCCATCTTATGTCCTTTTTGAAGGACAGTTCTACAAATCACCCGAGTTGGGGTATTTTTTGGGTAATAGTAGTTACAAATTATGTGTCTTTTAAAACAAATATTTCCAGTTGAATATAGTGACTTCAATCGACTTCCTCGATCTATTTAAGGTCCGTTTGATAAAGTTTTTGTCTTTGTTTTTAGTTAGTAGAATAAGTGAAGCAAAAACTTAGTTTTTCAGTAAATATTTGAAACTATTTTTAAAAGAGTTTAATAGGTTAAAATGATTTTAAAATTTGTTAATAAGCAACGAAAATATTGTAATGAAGTTTATATAATCTTATTAAAATTTTAGAAGTCATAAAATATGACTTTAATTAGAAGCTCTTCTAGGGAGCTAAAAATCTTGTGACACATAATTCAAACATTTACATAAGTAACTTTAGGATCTCAGAAAGTCAAAAACAAACTTACAGGAAGCTTTGACGGACATGATCTTAATCTTCCGCTAAGATCCAACATATCTTTTGAAGGCCCATAAGAGGTCCACTTCTTAGTAGTTTTCATTGGGCTTGTTCAATGCAAAACCCACATGGTAAAAAGGTTGTAGAGTAGTATCTAATCCTGAATTCTAACTATTTCATTCGTATCCTTCTAATAATATCATGACACATTAATTAAAAATATATATTTAATTATAATATCATATCACGTCAATTAAAAAAATAATATTAATTAAATATATGTAATAATTTTATTAGAGAAACATAAATCAAATGAAGACACAAATAAAGGTAGGGGTGGCAATTCGTGTCACGTGTCGGGTTCGTGTCGTGTTAGAGCCGTATCGATTTTTTTCTTCCCCGACCCGAACACGATCCACGACACGAACACGAAACGAAACCGCGACACGAACACTACACGAACCCGTCACGGGTTGACACGATACGAACCGAAATTGACCCACGACACGAAATTGACACGAAATTAACACGAAATTGACACGAAATTGACACGCAACCCGAACTTGACCCGAAACTGACCCGAAATTGACACGAAAAGTGACACGAAATTGATACGAAAAAAAAAACGGATCCGATACGAACATTACCCGTTTTTTGTGTGTCAAATTTTCCTAACCCGAACACGACCCGCCCCTTATTTTTCCCAATCCGAACCTGTGAAATTCGTGTCGTTTTCAAGTCGTGTTATCGTGTCGCGATCCATATTACCATCCCTAAATAAAGGGATACGTAGACAAAAGCCTCTTATCTGACAAGATTTAGATTAGCATTGGCATAAGCTAGCCCTTGAAAAGAAGTCAAAAGAAACACGTCCCCTTTTTCTCTCTCCATGCCTCTTTTAGTCAAATTCATCAAGGTATCTGCAGTAGTCTTTTTCTTTCTGTTTTAGCGGGTCACCCTTGCCCCTGTTACATCATGTTTGTCGACCCCACTCTTTCTTCCAAATGCAATTTTCTTTGAAATTGAAACTGCCTTTTTTTTTTTTTTATGTACTTCTTTGTCCACCTAAGAATGCTTGCCGACTTGGCCTAAATATAAATTAATATGCAAATTAACTTATCCAATTGGCATAAAACAATTAAAAAAAAAAAAAAGCCACACTCACACACACACAGACCATAATCAAGCTAGTAGAAAGAGGGGACCAAAAGAAAAAAGGAGCAGAAGAAAAACAGTCGCGATTTAGAATTTAATTAGTTTTGATTGTGTGATGTTCAAAAATTTATATTCCCAATCC
The DNA here is from genome assembly GCA_038430175.1 of Ficus hirta. Taxonomy (NCBI): domain Eukaryota; kingdom Viridiplantae; phylum Streptophyta; class Magnoliopsida; order Rosales; family Moraceae; genus Ficus; species Ficus hirta. The sequence goes on from CM076588.1 coordinate 17,095,035, forward strand.
ACCATTATCCCACAAAAAATAAAGACCATTTTGATAAAGTTTATTTAGTATTAAGGAAGTTGTCATTACATAATGTCATATTTATAAATTAATGTAAGACCTACTCATAACACATGGTAATTCTTTAATAGGCTGCATAGAGTTTGTACTACTATATAGTTTTTTCCGATAAAATATTCTTACTGATAATATATGTTTTTTAACCTTAAATCTGATAACAACAAAACAAAAAAGAATGCAAATTCACCGAGCCTGGTAAAGATGGTGACGGTATTTTTTTCATTATAGTTGTATCATCGACACCAACTCGAACCCAATCCAAAAGGTGAAAAAACTAAGGAAGGTGGTGATGGACCAGCAGTACTCTTGCTTTCTTTTGTTCATCATGATTGTGTCGCTGTTCATAAATTTGTGTGCACTGCACATATAATAATCCAGAGCTTAAACTAGACATTCAAAAAACCACAAAACTTGTGGCGCAAAAATCACAATGCAGTTTCTTCAGGAAAGTTCAGAGGGCATCTTTGGAGGGACATGAAAAATAAACAATGCTCATGTGTAGATGATATTGATGGTTTTCACTACCGAACTTCTTGAAGGATTCGATTTTTGAACCGTTACATATGTATTTAATAACGGAGCCAGACATATTTTTTAATACGGACATACAATAAAAATGTTTTTTTTTTTACGAAATAAATAGCGTTAAAATATAAAAACTAAAGGAAATGTTTTTTGTGGGGGCGAAGTATGAAAACCTTAAAGTAAAGAAAAAAATTCAGTTCTAACCCCCACTAGGTCTAAGTAAATCTACCTGTCCGCATTAGTTTTGCATACTTTTTTTTGACGTGATTTTTGACCCGATCTAACATTAAATACACATATTATTTGTAGGTACCGTACCGTCAAAGGGCCTTCTTCTTCTTCTTCTTCTTCTTTCTTTTTTTTTTTTTTTTGGAGTTTTTGGTAAGTTTGTAACCCGTACATGGATAAACTAGTCCTTGTCTCCTTTCTATGACAAGAAATCCCATATAGATTGTAGGATTGTGACTGAACTCCAAATCCCAAAGCTAGGTCTCTTTCTTTTGCTGATTTATTTGTTGTTCTTCTTTAAACATCCTAATTCTGTAGCACAACATCATCGTACGTGAATAAGTAAATTACTTTATCTCGATTTGAATTATATGTTTGTGAACTTTGTACTTAAAATTTGTGTCTTATCAATATTAGTGTCTACTAATGGAGACACGTCACGTGCATTAGATGTGTGGATGAGGAGAATTAAGTACACTTTAGTGTCTGAATAACGATATACGATATATATTTTTAGGATTGTAATAGATTAATAGATTAAAAAATGATTTGTGATATTAACGTGATTTGTAAAAGAAAAGGAAATAAAAAAAATGAGCGTAAAATTTAGACCGTGGTTTCATACCGTATCAAACCTAAGTCGTTTGGTTTCAACCATATCAAACAATTAATTTTGATAGTTTGATTTGATTTGAAATTTTCTAAATAGTAAAATAAAGATCTAGATTAAAAAAAAATGCTTTAAACCACATCAAATCGCATTTCACTACAAACTTTATTAATGTTAATAATGACATGAATCTTCCTGATCAAAATAATAATAATAATGATAATGATATAAATATTTAAGATTGTAACAATTTTATTTTTAAATAAGAAAATGATTTTTGATATAAACATGACTTGTAATAAAAAAAAGAAAAAGAAAAAGAAAAAAGAAACATAAAAAGAAAAGGGCCGAAAAAATTGGTAGTTGAGACATGAAACATGAAGACAAAATGTGGCATCATTTTCCAATTAAGCATAGAAAATTTATTACAAAGAAGCAAGTGGGGAACAAAGAAAATGACTCACTCATGGAGGCCAAATCTTTGGGCTGATTTTATGTTTTTTTTTTTTAATTTAATTAAACTTTTTTTCTTAAGCAAAATTTCATATATTATAATGTGGGGGCAAATTACAAAATTTCCACACGTGGGGTTTGTAAAGACACCACGCGCGTCGACAATGCGAAAAAAGATATATATATATTTTTTGGGTGGTGGTTTGGTAAATGAAAAATTTGTCCTTTGGAATTGTGTTTGATTTTGGGTTGTAGTTAGACGCCGCAAAACACTTTCCGCTTCTCACCGTAACCCCACAACACCGCCGCCACGTGGACCAATCAAATTGTTTATCTGTCGGTGTGTGGGTGTGTGGTTTTTTTTATTTTTTTTTATTTTTAAATAATGGTATGTGGTTCAAGTTTTTAACAATGAGAAATCTTACCATCAGACAAGAACAAAAGGACCTCACCGTTTGATGTGACCAACGCTGACGCTTTGATCGGACGGCTCACATCTATCCAGCCCATGGTGTTTTTAAGATTTTGATCTTCTTGGTGGTCGGCAAAATCTTGTTGGTGCGCCCCGTGGGACCCGCCCGAGTCGGTGGTCGTCTATTTTGTAAGATCTTCTCTTGGTGGTGTATCGTGTATATACATACATATATATATAATTTTCATACATACACTTAATTAAGTGCAGTTATATGATTTTTTTTTTCCTGTTTTTTTGTTTGCAAAAATCCGAATATAATAGGTTCAGTATGATTAATTTCTCTAAATTATTTATTTATTTATTTATTAAAAATTTTAGTAAAAAGAAAAAAGTAAGACAAATTCAGAATTTAAGAAATAAAATAAGAGTGATTTAAAATTCATAATTATAAATGAGAATAATTCTAAACGTATAAGTGGGGTTCCAGAAAAAACAAAAGAAAATCCTCTCTGTGGGTAAGCTTCTGGTCTCCCTTTAGATGATCAATAATTGAATGGAGTGGTGAATTTCCTGGGGCCCAAGAAATAAATATGGTAGGTGTTTCTGGCCCAATCAAACCTTTCTTGACCCAGCTCCAACTCTGTTGAAATTCAAAAAAAATTATTGTGCCGAAAAAAAAGCTTCAAAACAATCCTATTTTCAAAGTTGTAAAAAATATATATATATATATATCATAATAAATACACATCAACGATCAAAAACTTGTTATTTGCTTATATAAGGTCCAATGTACTATGTTACTAATAAATACTCACGTATGATAGTTCTTAAAGGATTATTAAAATCTGTCGCATCTTGCATCAGTAATTCTAGTAAGTTATTGATGTGGGGAACGAGTCTACTACTACTATTTTAGTGACGTTTGAAACTAAAAATTTTAGGCATTAATATAGCTTGATAATTTTTCAAAAGATCTAAAGTTATTTGATTCCAAAACTCCACTTGTGTAGCCAAAAGAAGAAAAGATAACACACGGCCACAAAATAATTATTGTGTAAACTTTTTGAGGTAGTTGGGCGTCGACTTATTTAGAAATTTGAATTACAAATACTTGAATAGAACTTTAGAACTTTTTACTAGTGTACATATACATATATATATATATATATATGTATGCGCGTCCACATCATTTGTGGTCGAAAACTAAGAACACAAGGTGTCAACAGTGATGTTTGTCGATCTGTTTTTGTCATGGTCAACTAATTTGAACCACTGATAAAGAAGGACATGTTTATACGTATACATATATATATATATATAGTGGAGACTATGTAGTCCATTTTCTTTATCTTTTTCTTATTTTTTTTGGGGCACATTTTAATTTCCTCCACTATAAATAGACAAAATGCACTTTTCAACCAGGTTGTTTGATCATCATGTTAATATGGCCCCCCCCTCCTTTGCTATATTGCATGCATGTATCAGAATCTTTGCTTACATCTTATTGTCTGTCTCTCATTATTGGCCCCAAAGAAAATTATGATTGTCATGGATCGAAATAGTTGGATTTATATCTATTAGTGATTTTACGATATGAACTCCTATTATATGTTATTGATATGAATGGTTTTTTAATCAAAAGGATTAATTTTTGAACAATCTTATATGTGGTGTGTATCATAAAAATTTACAATGTGTGACACAGAGGTACTTCAGTTGTAGATTATACGTACTTGAAAAATAAATCTAACAGCTAAAATAATAATTTCTATTGATAATGTAAAATAAAATGTTCGGCTAGAAAAACTCCTTTTAATAGCCGTCCAAAAGAGAAAATAGAATTAGAATAAAGAAACAGGTGGAGCAAAAAGATAATGTTTGGTATGCATATATATATATATATATATATTTGGCTAGTATTTTGCTTTTTTCTTTTCTCCCATTATTTTTCATGCCAAGGGCTACTATGCAAAATGGAAGGATTAGGTAAAAGTGTGTTTTCCTTGACAAAATTCTCTAGTATGCCAAAAGGCGAAGACAAATTTTGTAAAAGAAATATAATTTATATTGGTCCCATTGCCTCAGCAACTTGTTTCAAATGGTCAAAAGTTAATAATTATGTGTTGATGATTATGACGGGACAAATTTAATGAAAAATATATTCCAATCTTAAATCCCTATTCAGGGCGCTGCTTTATATCTTTTTCAAACTTTTTTTGTATATTATTAATCAAAGGAAAACAATAATAATAATAATAAACACAAAACAATTGTATTATCTCCTTATTTATCGATGATAGTATTTTCAACATATTTTTCCTCCTATTAAATATTTGCATCCACATAATTTGGTAGTAAGTTATTATTAGAACCAAACTCTCCCAAAGTTATTGTTAGAAGAGTAACGATGCATATTATGAAAAATTTTTGTCATGAATTATCAAATATTTAATTTTTGTATATTTTATAAAATTGAAATGATTATTTTATCTTTATTTTTTTTTATCCCTAACAAGTTATTTTTTAATTTAATGATATATTATAAATCGAATTGTTTTTCATGTCGGAAAGTTGTGAATTTTAGTAGATTCTACTATGTTACACTGCTTATTCCCCCCCCCCCCCCCCCCCCCCCCCCCCACAAAAAAAAAAGAAAGAAAAAGAAAAAAAGGTTGGACCAACCTAGTTATTTGTGATCTTAAAATACAATTTTGGTAGTCCCATGAAAAGGTAGAGCAGAACAAATCACAACAAAAAAAAGCATTGAACAAAACCAAAATAGAAACTGTTACTTTTTATAGGACCATCTCGGAGATAGAGAGAGTTAACACATGTAGCAATATTCTTAAGTGAAGTCGAATTTTACAAAAGTTCCAGAATATTTTTAGAATAACAAAATTACCCTAAAATTTGGCGGGCTGTCTAATTAAGCCCAAAATTATTAAGTCCCCATTAGGCCCAACCTCCCAAGTTACCGGAACAAAAAGACAAAAGAAGCAAACCAAAAAGGGTTAATTTCTTCCTTCAAAAAAAAAAGGAGGAGGGGGGGGGGGGGGTGTTTAATTTCTTCGTTATAAAAAAAGGTTAATTTCTTTGTCTAAAAAATGGTTAATTATCCTAAAAAGAGGGATTAATTTTAACTATAAAAAATGGAAACGAGTGCTTAGTTATTTTTAAAACTTAAAAAAATATCATAAATAATACTAATTTTAATTTTCTTTCATTATTTTATTAAACTATTTTAATAGTTATACTAATTATGATACACTGTATAATGATTGTTGATAATCATAATAGTACCTCATAAAAATTCAACTCTGAAAAATAATTAAAATCAAATGAAGTTCTTTTTTTTTTCTTTTTTAAATAATATTACAGGAATCGTATTTCCCAACTTCATATTTCAATGTTTAATGCAAACCTTCCTTTTGAAAAAGAAAAAAAAAAAAAAAAAAAAAGAAGGTCAAAACTCGTCAAAGCCTATAGTTCTGTATAGACTCTAATAGAAATAAAAAAATAAAAAAGATCTCCCTAGATTTTTTCTTCTCTCTTTAACTTTTTCCTTTTTGTGTTTAGACAGCCGCAAATCTTGAAAACTGTTAAAAAAAAGAAAAAAAGAAAAGAGGGTCCCGCTGACCAATTTTCCTCTTTTTATTTTTCATTTCATTTTTATTTTATTTTTAATTTTTTACTTTTTAATTTTTTGCACATCAGCTCAGCCTAGAGGCAAGTGAGGGGTTTCCCAAGCAAAAAACTGGAGACGACCTGTAAATGCAATCTAAGGAGCGTTGACGGGGGTGTGCACGTGCAGTGACCTCCGCATGCCGACAGTCGCTGTTAATTGGTCATTGTCTCTGATTTTTCCTTTTTCTTAAAATAAAAAAAATTCATTTAATATGATGGGGGTGTTAGTTGTCTGTGATCCACCACCGTCACCAGTCAGTCATCGCCTGTTGACTCCGCCGCAACCACTGCCAACTGGAAAATAGTCCCAGCCACGCCTCCTCCGCCGCCGACGCCGCGGCTTCACCAAAACTACCAGTGTCTCTAGCATAACTACTTCACGCACGTGACTCACGTGACCCATGTTCCCTTCCCCCTTTTATTTTATTTTTTCTGTCGGGGTGATTTGACTTGTATTTATTTGTATTTTGTTTTTGCTTGCAGTGTAAAATGATTGTTATTTACGCCTGGTGAAACATTTATGAACTTTTTTTTTTTTTGGCTAAGTAAGAAAAAAACATTAATGTACTTTGAAGTTTGTTACAATATAGATTTTATTTTACTTTGATAACTTGCTCGGGCTAGCTTAGTAAATAAAAGGTATAAAAAAGAAAGAGTTTGGATAGTAGTTATGATTTGAAAATATATAATTTTTTTAATAAATAAAAGTCATAGACTCTATATAGTAGAAAATAATATATATATTTTTGGAAATAAAGTTATATTGGATTGATGACCAATAAAATTTTGGGGAGTTGCTGACAACATCATAAATGGTTGATTAAAGATTAGTTTTATAGAAATATGTTAAGATTTTGTACCATGAACTTTCTACCATATGGTTACATTTTGCATTAAATACTAGTTTTGATAAATTTTTGGTGAATCTTATAATGTATTAGCATAACACAGAATGTAACACTAAAAGATTTAGACAGAAACACACTCGTACATCTCACATGAGCTTATTAAAAACATATTGAAATCCTTTGATGAAGGATGGAGGATGCCAATTGTCATGTGTTTGGGGCATTTACTTTAAAATTCTGATACTATTCACCGACTAATTTGACAATACTCTTAAAATTTTATAAAGTTGAGGAAATAATTTAATAAAAATAATAGAGAAGAACTTGTTAATTAACTTTTGTTAGTACTAGAATTAGGCTTTGATAAGTGTATAGTTTTAAGATAAAATTTATGATATTAGAAAATGCACTTTTGACGACTGATCTGTGAATATTCAAATTAAAAATTTACAACATTACATACAAAACTTCTTCTAATCATAAAAAAGATAGTTGAAAAATTGATCAAATGATTAAATCAATAATAATCACTGATTAAATATATATATATATAATTCTTACAGTAAACTTTTCTAGACTTCTCTGTAAAATGTATTCATTACAATTTAGGTCCACTCAAGCGCAATAATACCTTTTTTTTTTAGTGTCTTATGCCTATTAGGGAAAAAACAAAAGTATGAAGTGGATATAGCTGTTTTTCTACCTTACATGCTATATATATATATATATATATATATATATTTTTTTTTTTTTTTTTTGGGGCCAAATTTTCTTTTTTCTTAACTTTATGATTGCCACTAATTACCTATAAATTCTTTCTATTTTGTCATGTTCTTCCATATTGCAAGGACTTTTTTTTTTTTTAAATGGTGTCTTATGCCTATTAGGGAAAAAACAAAAGTATGAAGTGGATATTGCTGTTTTTCTACCTTACATGCTATAATAATGTTTTTTTTTTCCTCTTTTTTTGTTTTGGGCCAAATTTTCTTTTTCCTTAACTTTATGATTGCTATTAATTACCTTTTAATACTTTCTATTTTGTCATGTTCTTCACATTGCAGGGAACTTTTTTTTTTTTTTTTTTTTTTTTCCTTTATGAAAAAGAAACTTGTATTATTATTCTCTAGTGGACCTACAAGAATGGCTTTGGAAAAAGCTAGCAAGCTGCCTGGAGATCAAATGAAGTTAATTAGACAGCAATGTTTCAGTCAATAAAGCTCTCCAAGTCCTTTTCTTTGCATTATGTGGACATATAATCATTAAAAGCCGTACAATTAATCCTAAACCATAACTTTATTATCGTAAGTGTTAATTAACTGTAGAAGCCCAATTAATGTGCATGCATGATGCATTATTATCAACAATATACTGCACCAATACCCGCTCGACAACTTCAATTAAGTTAGATCGCTCTCGTATTATTTTCTAGTCACGATTTTATATTGTCAAATTGATTAAAATAATTTATATATTGACATTTATCATCAAGTCTTGTTCAGTTTTATGTACTTTTTTTTTTCCCTTTTTCTTCTCATGTGATTTTAATCAGATTTAACTTCGAGAAACATGCATTATTAAATAAATAAATCTTATCGTAGAAAGCTCCGATAGTTAAATTTTTCATAAGTGACAAGTAACATTACTTTGATAATGTTGTTGTCTAGTTGTGGCCTTGTGGGATCATTTAATTACTTTGACAAAGATTTCTCAATTAATATAAGGCATTATCATTGTACTTAATCTGACTTTTTTTTTTTCCCCTATTGTTTGCATACTTGCTGGTAAAAGTTGTGGCTGTAAATTTAACCTAAAAATCAATATGATTATTGTTACTACTACATTCCTATTTTGTGTAATTTGTCATTTTATTATAATCAGTACTTTGTTAAAAACAGACTAAATATTTTATATGGTTCATTATCATCTGTAAATGTCACACCATTTTTTTTTAATTATTCTAATGAAGTTTTAATGCATTGGTAGTACTCCCATTCTAGTGAAAACTAGGACTTTTTAGTGCTATATTTGTAAAGATACGTATGTGATATTACAAATCAATTGTCACATATTCATAAGAACATAGAAATAACGCAATTACACACACACACACACATATGTGTATATATATATATATATATATATATATATTATCATCAAATTGGCATCCCGACACTAAAAGTTGTGTTAGTAATGGAAAATATCTGTTGGCATCTGAACTCTTATGAATATATTTAGTATTTAATTATAATAGCTTATTATTGTTGTTAAAGTATAGAAACGTCTCGTCTAGTCGAATTTATAATTCTCCAAAAAGATAAAAAGAGATGATAAAGGGAAAATGAAATTATGGGAATGTTAATGGATGTCTAGGCGTAATTACATAAGCACTAAATTAAATAAAAAATAAAAGTGGTTGTAGGCAGAACTTAATAGTAATTTCACGCACATAGCTTTATTATAAAATATCGAGTTCGAATCTTTCAAAAATAAAAATTAAAAATTAAAAATAAAAAAAAATTGGTTGAATCATATCATAACGTAAGCCACCATCTATTTAACTTTTAAAATATTTTATTCAAGCTTTACATGTTGTTTTAAATATTTCTAGTTTTAAAATATTTTTACCTTGGAGACTTTTTTTCCCCTTTGACTTACGTATGTATGCAGTAATTTTGGTTCATGCATGCACACAACATATTTAAGATAATGTTTACATATTTTTGCTCTGTTCTTAGGTACAATGTCAGAGAATTATTGTTTCCTGAAATCATTGTGTTTTAACAAAAAAACAAAAAAACAACAAAAACAAAAATCCTTCAAAAAAAGAAAAGCATAAAAAAGTAATATATAGTTTAAGTGAAACAAACATATATAGTTTGTATTATTAGTATTTTATCTATTAAAAAATTCAACTTTAGAGATGCGGGATAAGGTGAGGTGCTGAGACATGAATTTAAAAGTATCTGAGTTTGATACTATATTGAAAAAATAAAAACACTTTAGAGCAATCGAGTTGGTGCTTATTATTTCATAATTTATGCGTGTGCATGTTAAAAATGAATTCATAAAATGAAACAGGAAATGCATGTTCGTCACATATTTGAATTTAATGTAAATTAAATCTATATGCTTGTTTTAGCTTTCCATGATGATACGCAATTTTTCTGGATAGAAAAATCCTACTTATTATAATATGCACTGAAAAGTTAAATAGTGCTAGCTTTTGTAGTTAATTAATTGTGGAAATTGGTTGGTTCTACAATTTCAATGCCTCAATTCAATGATACTAGGAATATTTTCCTAACTCTTAAGCCAGATCATATATACCATGAATATGATGAAGGTTTTTTTTTTTTTATTTTTATTTTTTTATATCTAACATATGGATGTGCAACAATTAAAAATACAGAATATTAATTTTTCTCACTCTAAATTCACGGTATGAAAAAACACTATTAAAGTATCTAACTCGTAAAATATATATATATATATATATATATATATATACCGTCATTAACATCATTTAGTAGTCAAACTCATTTTTGTAACAAATTACCTGATAGTAGTATTATTCATATATATATAGTGCTTAATTTATTCAAGATAGAAGTTGGCTGAATATTTTTTATTATATTTATGTACATATACATATATTTTTTAATGAATGTGAAGGTAGCTGGTTAAATGTTCCTGAAAATTTTATGAAAAATTATTAACCTCCTTTACATTTGAAACGTGATTGCGAATGTGTGTATGTATATGTGTGTGTGTGTGTGGGTTATCATGATTTTGTTCATGCATATATGTATATATTATTTAGGTGGGCCAGAATATTTGACTATATGGTTTGTTATTTTTCTGAAAATGACACCAAAAACTTTGTAAAACGGTCCAATATTAATATTAATTAAGACATGGGTTCCACCTGTTAATTTAGAATATGATATATACACGTCTTTCACTTTAATTTCTTGCTTGTGGGGTGGGTTGATAAAAAAAAAAAAGAAACAAAAAAAAAAAGAAGAGGAGGCAAAAATTATTATATATATATTTTCAATAAAAAAGCTGAAAATCTAAAGCATAATAATTAGAAGACGACACAAATTACTTAGTCATTAGATACCATTCAGCGGCCTTGTATATATGCTTTTTCTTTCTAGCTATCTTTTCCTTGTACGTTTGCAATGTAATGATAATTTTTTTTTTTTTTTTCCAATCTTAGAGTTCATAATTTAAATATCAACATCATATATAAAACTTACCGTTATATTGTATTTGTAACTACATGTAATTAACTTACAAAGTTTTGGTGTTTTGAATAAATTAAACTTGCTGGACCTATATTTTGGGTTCTTCGTTTGATAGGGCCTAATGCTAAAATCATTGCACTTTATAAAGGTAATATATGTTTAATTAATTAGAGAAAAAAAGACACACGTTTCCTGCCTAGCTAGGTTTTTTTTTTTCTTTTTATTATTATTTTAACAGTCATACACATTTTTATTACGTTGAGATGTCACAATTTCTACTACTGTACAGGAGAGTACATTTTGTAAGATAGTAAGAAGAATATAAAACGAGACAAGGAAAATATTCATGGTTCAATGAGGCAGCTAGCTATAAATTATAATTCTTCTGAATTTTACAAAATAAAAGGACATGAAAACAGTTTTAAGTGGAGGGATGACCAATTTTGATACATGCATTTAATACAAAAAATGTTAAAATCCCAAATTGAAATTTTATATTCTCTTATTTTGGACATGATCTGTATATAGACATTGAAAGATCTGCTTTTACCTATTTACCAAGTTTAATTAAATTTTTAATATTAATTCAATTACCATAAGTAAAGTAAATAGATAAACACAAACAGTTTTATGAGGTTCGGTTACCCTACTCCTCGAGATCACGGCCAGATGATGAATAATCCACTAACTGTAGAATGATTACAAGCTCTAATGGACTCATACAAACTAAAGACCCCCTCTTCTTGTTGCTGCCGGTTATCTTGAATCAAGCTAATGAATCTATTTTACGAGCTCTCCTCGCTTGGTACGTTGAACTCTCTTCAACTGCAAATATTCAACAGCTTAAACTAAGTCTCAAGATATTCTGAGCTCTCACAAAGCTCGTCAAATAGACTGATTTTGAGACTATAAATAAGCAACTACTCAAATTGTTCTAAAAAAATCTCGAATTAAAAAATAATTTTAATTTCAAAGAGTTTTCTGATCTGTTGCAACACTTCCGGAAATACTTTAAAACTTAAATACACGCGGAAACTTACTTCATAATCCGAATAAACTTCTCCTTTATTCTAGCTGCTGATCAAAACATGAAAACGTTCAAGAAATCCCAAAAAATAAAATCTTCCAACTTTGTAGATTTCAAAAGCATGATTTTTCTCTTTTGAGAAAGATTGAAATTCTAATTTAAATAAGATAAAGAAATTTACCCAAATTAGAAATTTCAAAAAAAACAAGATTACCTTCAAACAAAATTCTCGGATATCCTAGAATTGAATCAAAACAGAAACTTCCAAGTCATATACCAAGGCTACCCAATCTGCAAATCAACTTCACAAAAGGAGTAACTTTCCCAATTCGATACTGGCCATATCTTCAAAACGAATCAACAGTTTCAATACAGAGTTCAAGAGAAAACCCTATAAACTATTTATCTTGTTTTTGTCTAACAAACTTGCCATAAATATCAACAAACACACAATTGACTTTGTACTGGCTAATTAAAATTGTGATGAAATTAATGGACAATTGAAGAGTCCCATATATGCACACACAATTCACCAAGTTGGACCACACTGAAACTCTCCTATCAGAAAGGGGCTCCATATATGCATATGCATATATATATATATATATATATTTATATATACACATATGTGTGTGTGTGTGGTTGTGTATATATATATAATTCCCATATCGATCGCCTTCTAAGAAAAACTAAAGAGCACTTAGTGAAGTCAATGCTAAAAATGACATTTGAGTGCAACTTAGAAGGGGGGGTATGCTGTTGAAAATATAGCTCTAACAATTGAGTTCACATTTAATTTTGATAACATCGCTACCTAGCTTTAACTGCTTTTAATGTCCAAGAAGCTTTTCGTACTTCCTATGCATCAGTGCCTTTCTACACATAGTATACGTTACACCAATCCATGTTTGTCACGTATCTGTACCTGCATATATACTTATATATATATATATATTTGTATGTTTGTATTATATATAACAGTACTATAGCGCAATTCCCTTGAATTAAAGTTTTCTTGTGTGCAATCAGTACATGACACGTGCGTGCACAAATGTGCGGCGTTGAATTTTTTGATTTTTTGATTTTTTGATTTTTTTTAACTTGAGGGCGGCGAATTAAATTCACAACCTCAATTTTGAAGCGTGTGAAATAATCTATAGACTGAACCTATAATTAGAGAGTTTAAAATAATAATAATAATAATAATAATAATAATACGTTTATAGCTACTTAGGAATTGTGTACGAGTTGTCATTTAGAAATATCAGGAGAGTCTTAAATGACAAAACTTTATATAAAATTTTCCCTTTCATATTTGAGAAACGCATTGCCTAGTTAAGCCAATTGAATGTTCAACATATTTGAGATGCTATTTTTAAAGCAAATCAAGTTTCTATCGAACCTCGTATAATTCTTTTTTAAGAAAAAGACTCCATTAAATTACCACACAAAAAAAAAGGAATAAAAAAGCCGAGTTTGGAGCCAAACTCAATGCAACTAATACTATAGGAAAGATTGCTATTGATCAGATGCTTGGTAATCTTTTACTAACAAGAGCAATAAAGAAAAATACACTCTGTAAAGTTTATAATGATTTATTAAGTTTTAATGTAAGAATTGCGTCCACTTTCAGCAGCGAAAGGTTTTAATTGTAATTAAATAATAATAATTAGAGAATCATACACTTTATGCCTCTCGAACATTCTCAGAATTGATATCCCCCATTAATGTACATTATAATAATTAGGTCACTCGAAATTCATCTGCAAAAGATACAATAATATACTTGCACTAAAAAATTTGAGATTATAGTTAGACCGTTACATTCATGTGTAGAAACAATCCCAGCAACTGCCTAATAAAAAATGAACCAAAAGTTTGAAAAATAAATTAAAAAAAAAAAAAGAGGCAGAAAAAGAAAAAGGTAATAGAATAAAAATCTGATACAAGATACATTCTTTATTAGTAGGCTTGTCATATGGATGTAACACAAACTTGCCATATTTACACATTATATTCTATTTTCCTTTACCCCTTTTTTTTTTTTTTCCTCTTTTTCTTTTTCTCAAGTGATGTTAATTAATAGCTCCACATTATAAGCTATGATGCAAAAGAAATGTATAAAATTAAAACGAGTCGTTATGTAATTATGTGATATATAAAAATGTACCATGCGATGATATATATATATATATATATATATATGTTTCTTGAAAATGTCACCAATTTATTCAGTAATAATGAGACTTTTGTAGATCAAAGGTCTTTCACGAGTGCATTATAATATTATTCCTTTTGTCATCTTCTTTTGGCTTTATTTTATTTATTTATTTATTTATTTTGGTGTCATCTTAACACCAAAGCAAGCAACTTTGCTTCGTCAATTTTAGCGCATACAAAGGTTGCAGGGACCATGTGCAAGTCATCTTGTTCCAATCTTGACCGTCAATTATGGAATTGAAAGTTATTTAATTATTAACCAGTGTTTGATGATTTGATTTCATATATTTAATTATAAGAAAACAAGAATGATTTTCTCGTTGTTTTGACTCAATATATATATATTTACTTTTAAAATTTTTAATAAATCTATAGTACATTTTTTTACTTCACATTTACGGCAGTGGCACAACCTCAAATCCTAAAATTAATATATGATGTACATACATTTCATTTTTCAACAATTAAATGATTAAAAAAATCTGAATTTTTGAAAAAAAAAAATCTCTCTTCCCATTGATAAAAGCTGAAAAAAATAATAATAACGATTCGTATCATATTTAAGTATTATCGAACGGTTTAATTTGATCAGTGTATGTACTAAAAGTGGGGCATATATATTGGGTACAATGATCATTTGTTTAGTCACATCAATAAGTCTACTAAGCAAGTATATCATTGACAGAGTTTTGTTTTTGTTTTTGCTTTTTACAGTAAAAAAGGAGAAGTAAAAGCTGTAATTTCTTAATAAGTGTTTGAAATCAAAGAGTTTTTAAGATCAAAATGATCTCTAAAGTATTCTGATAAGAACTAAAAATGTTAAATGAAATTTATAATGTCTAATTTAAATTTTATTACAAGTTTTTAAGTCTACTCAGAAGAGTTTTTGCTAGAAGTTAAATTTTTTGGTTTTGACAGGAAGTATTTTTAGAGATTAAAAACTCTTTTAACAGATCATTCAATACTTCCAGAAGCTGCTTTTAAACCTAAGAAGTCAAAAACAACTTCTAAAAAACTCTGTAAAACCAGCTCCATATAAATGTTACTTAAGAAGCTGGTTTTGTTACTTTAAGGTAGGTTTGAACACTTCCCTGGTAATTAAGATATCTCGTGTCGTGGACTTGTTTGTAAGTCCCCATTTTCAGCTCGCCCAACCCACCTTAGCAAGGAAATAAAATGTGCGGAAATAGGAAAGAACAAAGCAGGAAAAGAGTTTTTTTTTTTTTTTTTTTCCCTTCAGAAAGAAGGAGAAAAAGAGTTTTTAGTACTCATCAATGGTTCTAACAATTAAAAAAATGAGAATTTTATAATAACGCATGAAAAATATATGACCAACATGATTGTATTTATAATCATTAAATCTATCAGTATTTGTCAGTTTTATTTTTTTATTTTTTATTTTGATGTGATTTTGATTATATTTAATATTAAAAAATGTGCACTACCGATAAGAAAATCATTCTAACTATTAAAGGCACTTAAAAAATAGAAAATTTTAACTGTAGGAAATGTCATTTTTCACTTGGGGCTAGCTGAGTTGGGTTTGTAAGTGTGTAATCTAAGGTTCAAATTATAGACTTTTCATTTCTTAGTAGCAGTAAAATTATATTAAAAAGGTCCTTTTTCACTTCTGCTAGGAACTATGTTTCAACCGTTAGATGAATTTTTTAACGATCTGATTAATGAGAATTAATTACACTTCATGACACAAAACTGTTCATATTTACCGCCAAATACATGTTCCTATCATAGATAATCCCAAAGAACTAATCTTATAATTTTTTAAATCTGAGGATAAATGATTCGAACCCTACACCTTCTAGCAAGGTCATGAGTTCAATTATCGTTAAATTATACCTCCAACTACAAAAACTAATCTTATTTTAGGAAAATTGTTGACTGAGATTTATAATTTAATTTTGCTTAAGAAACTCATTATTGACTGATTAGTTTTTTTGATAAATATTATTGACTGATTAGTTATTGATCAAAATATATGGTTAATATCTGTACTTAAGTTTGGAACTGTACTTATCATATACGTATTTGGGATACCAAAAATCAGAATCTATTATGTGTGTGTGTGTGTGTATACATATATATAAGATTAAAGAACGTGGAAAACAAAGATATTCACCCAAAAAAAAAAAAAAAAAAAGAACGTGGAAAGCACAGGTATCCAGAAGCTGCCAAATTATAAATAAATTAAATAATAGGATGGGATTCCCAATTAATTTCCTTGGATAATAAGGGTCAACTTTCTAATTAAAATTTGCACGTGTGACTGATTACTACAACTCACCAAAAAGCATTATCTAAATCCTAATGCAAGTCTGAACTTGAAGCCTCATTTTTCTATGCATTTTGGTAAATGTCACCTTGCTGTCACCCTGTATAATTAATTTCCCGATAATGCAACAACATTAAACCCTTTCTCTCAATGGTTATTTTCAATGAAAAAAATTAATTCTTAATCATATCATATTACGGCCTCCAAATCATAAGAAAAATGTTAGAACGTATATATCAGTTGATAATTTATTATGACGGTTTATAAATCGTTTATCTTCCTTCGCATGTATCATTGAATTGTCATTGAATAACACAATATTATATTTTAATTATAATATTTTAAGACTAATACTTAAGTCTTTTATAAAGAACCGATTCTGTATATAACATGTAAAAATACATAATAATATTTTATTTAACATTGATGTTAAAAAAGAGAAAATTACATAAATAATCACAATTTTTCATCTATTGATTAACATGATACAAATTCTAGATAATTTTAATTTAATTTTGTGTCATATTGATATAGTATTAATTTTTTGTATCATGTTCGTGCAATGATCTTTAAATTTGTGTCATTCAGATGCTTTTTCCTTTTCAAAATATAATAATAAGGAATTAATTACTTAGTGTGGTAGGCCAATTACATCATTTACAAGTCTTTGTTACGTAAAACAAATATTATTAAAACTCCATACTTTATGTTAGAGTGCAACACTGATATTCCGTGACCCAAGGTAAACTAACCCTAATTAATATTTAATATTATTTTTGTTATTAAGAAACCTCTTTGGAAAACAAAACAAACTAGCCAAATTTACTGCTGACAGTAAGGATTCTAGCAAAAATTAAGCCAAGGAAAAGTGGAAAACACATAATGCACATGTATTATAGGCAAAAGTTATGATACGGACTACTACTATTTTAGATATTAATATGTAAATGTATATATTAGAAATTTACAATACAGTAAGCAGATATTGTCTTTGAGTTATATATCAAACTGTTAAAAAATAATAAATAATGGTCTATATTAATAAAATAAAAGTACAGTTCTTACTGTATTTTTTTTTTCCCTTCATATTATATATTTGCAAACACGTGCTCCAGAAGGTTACACATAATGGGACCAATGATGTTAGTAGGATATCAAATCAACAAATTATTGCAACTCTTTATAAAAAGGACTATCAAATTCCAACCACGTAAAATAATATTCAATACAGATGCAAAAACAATTATGAAGCATAAAAAAAAAATATCTTAGTCTTTTCTTGTTACAATTTATTATTAAAAAAAAACCTTGGTTAGAAGACAAAGATGGGTAATTAAAAGAAGTGGGGTCCTCAAAATTTGCTTTGCCCTTGAATCCTCCAGCTATGTCATGGGGTCAAGAAGGTTTGACTTCAATAATTTTCTATCAAATTATTCTTCGTTGGTGGTAAAGCTAATTAATCCAGTGTGCAGTGACAAAGAAAAGATGGGAATTTTTGGGTTTAGGAATTTTCTTTCTGTATTATCATATTAATTAAATTTGATGAAGGATTTTCCTCCCAAAATGAGAGTTCATCAGCCACTTTTTTCTTAGTTGTCAATGATTAATTTTGGGTTTTAAAGAGAGGAAAGGGACAAAAAGTAATTACCACACAACCTTAAGAAAGAGTTATGAGCTTGATTTGAGCTAGTAGCACTTGCATGGAGCCCCCTTTTTTTTTTTTTTTTTAATTCTTTTAAATGATGGCTTATTTAAAAGTAAAATAATTGTTTTACTTTTGTATTTCTCCTTTTATTTTTCTTGTCGTTTTCCTAATTTTTTACCTTTGCTATTTGACTACCATTGTTGCATTTATGGACTATCACATCTTGTTGTGGCAAAACGGTAGATAAAAATGAAATCCAACATGCTTTAAGCTTTCTTTTGGCATATCTTGCTGGAGGCAAAGGTAATTCATATTTGACTTATTAAGGTTTTCCATTCTCTATGGTCCTCAAAAGTTGGTGCAATTTGTTTGGTTTTAGCTAATTTGTTATCTCTTTGTACAAACCAAATTTGTCATCTCTTTGTACGACCTTAATATACTTCACCAAACTAATTGACAAATATGTTTTCTCTATCTCTCTTTAGAATAAGATTGTATATCTAGCTCAAATCTTGATCATCGAATGAGGCTTAAAAATGACCTTATCTGTTATTATAATTATTGTTTAATGACTGAAAAATAAAATGTATGAATATCTCAAGTATACTAGTTCGATCACTCTCTTCTCTAGAGATAGAACACGTTATGCAACATTTTTGTTCCAAATCATGACTCTACTATTACCAACATTTTTTTTCCCCGTTTTAAATAATTGATTGAACTAAGAATTTGTCAAGAGCAGATGAATTTCTGCCACACAAACTGTCTCTTAAAAAGTGTTATTAAACCCTTCAAGTATAATTTAAAATTTAAAATTATTCTTATAAAGTTATAATTTGTTGGGTTCTCAATATTGAATTCAACAAACATATGGGAGCCCCAAGGAGATCCTAAATATAACAAGCAAAATCTTAATTACCCCATCAGAGCCCCCCTATTATTTCTGGAGGTCAAAATTCAATATTTGATACACGACCAACCCGTATATATTTCTTAATTCCCTTATAAACCCTTTTTTAAAAAATATATATTTTATAAGTAAAAAAAAAAAAGATCATAAAAAAAAAAAAATGCAAATTGTGAGAGAGAAAGGACCCTGCAAATATATGGTGGTTGAAGAGCAACTGTCATTGGGAATAAGCTTCCCTAACAGACAAGCACAAAAGAATGACCTGTATAAACAAGAATCTAAATCCATCTTCTCAACCCCTATAACACAAGAATCCTTGACAACAACCTTTACTTTTTGTTTGCCCTGCTTTCTAGAATTGCTTCATCTGCATCCATACAATTTCATCATTTTTTTCCCCAAATTTAACGTTTGTTTTCTTACTTTTTTTTTATTTATTATTAAAAAAAGAAGAAGAAGAAGAAGAATATATTTAATGTGCATGTATCACTATCATATATGATCCAAACTTTAAGATTGATGCAACATGTACAAAACCATCATCTTCTATAATTGTATAAACGAAGAAGGTTTTCGTATAGTGAGGTTATAAGTGATATATCTGGTAGTAAAGTTTTTACCAAATTGTTTTGTTTTCGTTTGTTTGTTTGCTATTTTTATTTATTTTTTGCTACAATGTAAAATCTTTGTTAGAAGTTGCAAATCCGCATTGTGAAATTTTCAAAGATGAATTGAACCACTTTGACCCCTCACTTTCAAGTTTCAACCTTGAGTGAACCAGCCTTGTACGGATTGGATGATGGATCTTGCAATCTTCTGAGGAATGAAAATGTTCGTTTTAGACCAACTAATACGATTAGTTTCTGAATTAAGGAAAATCTTATACCAATTCAATCAATCAGAAAACAACAAATAACTTGTCCGTAAGTAAAAATTTGGAGGAGACAGAAACAACAGTCTCTTCCAATCAATAACAATCATCAACGTTAAAGTCAAAACAACCTACGTGATCAGCAGCACCATTCTCATTACGCCGGATAAAATATAATCAATTATTTTGGTCTTTAAATTTTTTTAATTTGAGATGATCAGTTACCTATATTGTTAATTTTTTTTGTAATATTTTTGTCAAATGACAAATGTCAAATTCATGGAAAATGGATTTCTTTGTGGAAGGACAATAGGCAGGGAATAACCAGAGTGATATATATATATAGTACATATACACACACACAAAGCCAGAGTGATAATTTTCCACAGTTGCCCAATATGCAGTTTTATTAGATTCTCTTTCTCCAGAGTCAAACTGAAAACATAAATGGCCGTATACAAAAACCCATGAATTAACGAAGTGTTAAGAATGTCTTGAAAATTGAACCTCAATTTCCCCCAAATTATTTAAATATCTCCATAGCTCGGGCTCAAGAACAGGAAAACAAAGCTTCATTAATGGCTTTAAATTACACTTTTTTTTTTTTACACACACAGTAGATAGATAAATAGATAGATACAAACTAATAAGAAAGAACCACCTTGGGGAATTAAAAAGAAGTTTACCCTTTTGTGATTCAATCCCTAATACATTATTCCCAAAAAAAAAAGAAAAAGAAAAAAAAAGTGAAATTTGACATCCAAACTGCAAAATTTAACCACTTTGTGTGGGTCAAAAGCAAAACACTACACTAGTTGCTAGTGCTACTAAAACAAACTTGAGAACCAAGAAAAGTATTTAGATTTCTGCCCCCTTAAAAAAGAAAAAATTGAAAAAGGGCTCACATTAAAAATTGTAAAAAAAAAGAAGAAGAAGAAGAAGAAGAAGAGAGAGAGAAGAAGAAGAAGGAGAAAAAGAAAAAGAAGCAAGAGAAAAGATCACACAAACTAGCCAAAGCTTTTTTTTTTTTTTTTTAATAAGAATTTTTAGTATATTAAATATTAATGTTGCCACAAAAAAGGCTCAAAGGTAGAGGGAATGGCAGAATCTGGCTCTGACAATGGCATTTGAATGTGAAAGTAGTCCTCAAAGCCCTGATAAAGCCACCCAAAATCCACCGAGTCGACAAACACGAACTCACTCCCCGACTCGGGCGAGTCGAAACTCGTCCCTAAACTCGGCAGCTCCAATATCTCCCCCAGCTCCTCCGGCGACGACGAGACGTCATAGCTCGACGACGACGACGAGGCAATCTGCGACGACGAAGACGACGACGAAGAAGAAGACGGTGTTGTTGGGGTGGTGATCGGAGTCGGAATCGGAAGCGGAAGATCCATGGAGGCGGCCTTGGCGGCGGCGGCCTGGACGTCGCGGGGGGAGGCGGAGTCGGGTCGGGGCAGGGACCCGGCGAGTTCGGGGAAGTTGAGGATAGCGGAGGTTCCTTTGATGGTCAGCGCCGCCACGTCGTGAGCACGCGCCGCCATCTCCGGGGTCGAGAAGGTTCCAAGCCAGATCCGGTTCTTCTTCCGGGGCTCGCGGATTTCGGACACCCATTTGCCCCACGTTCGCATTCGGACCCCCCGGTAAACCGGGTGATTACTGTTGTTGTTGTTATTGTTATCGCTTCTACTACTACCAGTGCCACTGTTACTGTTGTTCTCTCTGGGTCTCTTGACCCGTTTCTGACCCGGGTCGGGACTTTTCGCCTTCTTCTCGGCCACTTTGCTTGCCGCCGACGACGACGCCGTTTTGGCGCTGGACGAGGACGAGTTCGCGCTCGACTCGGGCTCCGAGTAAAGCGGCGACTCAGTTGGCAGCATTTCCTTTTTCTCTCTCTATATATATATATATTTTTGTATATCTATGAGTTGAGAGTGTTCAAAGAATATGGTTTTTCTTTTTTTAGTTGTTGTCGTTGGTGTTGAGACCTAAGAGGAAGAAAGGAGCTAATTAACGTCGAAGGGAAAGGAAATGAGAGAATGAGTATAGAGAGAGAGAGAGAGAGAGATAGATATAGATATAGAGAGAGAAAGTTTAGAGAGAGAGGGGGGGTGAGGTGGCTTTTAAAGTGTGCTTGCAAAGGAGGAGAGAGGGAAGGCGGAGGACAAAATATATACGGGAAACGTGGGACTGCCGTGTTGAGTGTCCCCCCCCCCCCCCCCCCCCCCCAAACGACTAGGGTAAAGCCTATAAACCTCTCTTTTTCTTTTTTTTTTTAATGAATGCCTATAAGCCTACTAGCCTTATCTACTTTTTATATGTGAGTTTCTACGTCGATTGATCTATTAAAACATTTTTTTTAATCTAAATATGATTCAGAGTGTGTTTGTTTCAACATTTCAAATTAAAATATTTCAACTCAATTTTTATTTTTTTTTCAAAAAGTTTTTGTCTTTTCTCAAAAAATTTTTTGTCTTTTCTGAAAATTCAAAAAAATTTACTATTACAACTTAAAAATTTCAACTCCAACTGACGAATCAAACGGACTCTCAACTTCGTCTTTATCATAAGATCAACAGAGAATCCGTTTGAAACCATGGTTGAAGTTGAAACTGAAATTAAAATGATTAATTTATATAAAATTAGATTATCATTATTTTTAAAAAAAATTGGATGATGAATTTTTTTTTTAGGCTATGCTTGATAAGAGGGATGAAGATAGTTAGAAGGAATATAAAGGATGAAGAGAATTATAAGAATCTTTAATATAATTTAGTAAAAATAAAAAAAAGAAAAATTAAAAAGATAGATGATAGATTTTTAATTAATTATTATATTATTTATTTTAATTTTTTTTATTTATTTATAAAAAAGTTAAAAATAAAATTATCTTTTTAATTTAAAAGATGAGGGAGAGTCATTTCATTAATAGAAAGATACATTATGATACGTCCAAAAAAAGAGATTCTCCCTCCGCCTCTCCTCTCTCCTCTCAATTTTGGGTAA
This sequence comes from Ficus hirta, assembly GCA_038430175.1. NCBI lineage: Eukaryota > Viridiplantae > Streptophyta > Magnoliopsida > Rosales > Moraceae > Ficus > Ficus hirta. The sequence goes on from CM076588.1 coordinate 17,118,077, forward strand.
TGGAAGTGAACTCTCTCCCACCTCCCTCCAAACCAGCACACCCTTACAGTATTAGGGAGTATTTGGTGTGTAAGTTTGAGTTAAGATTTATAAATTTAAATAGTGATTTTGATTGACTTTTTCAGAAAAAACAAAAAATTTTTGAAGAAAAAGATAAAAATTAAGTTGATAATGATGAATTTGAACTCATCACCCAAACACCCCCTAGTATTCGATATTTCTTATACAAACACGAGAATAATGCTATAAATGGCTTTTTTCTTTTTAGTATGACTGTACATATAGATGTAGAGAGAGAGAGAGAGAGAGAGAGAGAGAGAGAGAGAGGGTGGAAGATTGGGTGAGGCAAAGTTAAATGAGTGTCAAAGGAGATGTGTGGCACGAAGATTGGGTGAGGCAAAGTTAAGTGAGTGCCAATGGAGCCGTGTGGTACGGATTCCTGCCCTTTGATCAGTGTACCGTACGTGTCACTCAAATCACAGCTGGCAAAGCAAAGCAAAGATATAATTTAATTGAAATTAAATTAAAATATCAAACAAATGCTAAGTCTCTCTCCATCGGCAACGGCGACATAACAGTAAGAAAATGTTCATTATCCGTTATGAGAATGTAATTATATCACATATGTCAAGTTGAATTGGGTTCTTATGATTTTGAACTTCCTGAATGTTAAGCGAAAAAACATGAGTCATGTTCTTTTTTATTTCACGTGTGATATTAGTAGATTCTTATAATGATATTATTAGTTGAGAGGCGCTGTGAAGCCCCCTATTCTTTACTTCACTGCCTACAATTGAAAGTTTTTTTTTTATAACACTCTATAGTTGTTCACTAAACCGCCCAAGAAAAGTAGGTTCATAACCATGTTTCCCTTGTTGGAAATTTTGTGCTTAAGAGGCAGCTGTTCTTCTGTTATTATCTTTGTACTACTTTTTTTTTTTTTAAACCAGTTTTCAGGAGCCTTTTATTTTTTTAAATCCCTTTTAACTATTGCAGTTTGTATTAGGACAGTTATTAAATTTTTTTTTTTCCTGCAGAGTTTCTAATGTTTATATAGATCTGGGTTCATTTGAAAAATGCTAAATATATGAACGTGTTAGAACTATTGTGTGTTGTCATTGTTGGACTAAATTGATCTGAGTTGTGTGTACTTTTTATGTTCATTTTTCCAGAATTTGGGGGTTTAAAATGTAGTTTTTTTTTGTTGGTCATGATAAGGAGAATCTTTGTTACGAGGACAATGTCTGCTTTATGTTGGTTTTGTGTTATAACATGATCACAAGATTGAGAAAAGCATTACCCATTTCATTTGTTGTTAATTTTGTTTATATTTCTTTGTTCTCTTTGTGGTTTGTACTAAAATTGACGTTTAGAAACATGTATTATTAGAAAGTTGTCCTTATTTATGCTTCAAACTAACTTTTAAAAAAAATTATAAAAAAAGGGGCAAATAATTAATGGATACCTTGGGTTCAGTGCTGATGTCATGGGACTTTACTGATTTGGTCCCAGTTTGAGAAAAAAGCTAAAATTTAGGTTTCATCAATTGTCCAATCACAAGGATAATATAATATAATAAACATTTTTAATGAAAGCTAAATTGACACTGTCAAAAGAAAAAAAAAATTATGGACTAGATGTTTCCTATAAATGGTATGGATATTCTATTTGTTTACATGTCTAAGTTTTTGTTTTTGTTTTATTCCTGTTTTACCACTCTAAAAAAGCTGTGGTAATAGTCTGTTCTTATTAGGTAACACATTAAAAATAAAATAAAAAATATATATATTTATATATGACACAATAATCAGACAAATTATGCCTTTACTGCATGTGATTTGAACTATATTTAATTAATATGTATTGGACTACACAGAACAAATATCATTTTCAAGTCACATTATTCAACTAATCATATGATTTTCATTTGATTTTTTTTCCTACATATGGTAGTTTTTAATAATCTGGGGATTCTTCAATAATGCGGGTTTTTTTTTTATATATAAAAAAGAGTTAATCATAACAACAGCAATAAATGAATAAAATAAATATACAAACATATAAAAGATATGATATTTGATTGGAGGTATATATTAATTAAAAAAATATTAATGACTGAATTGTCATAAAGGAAGGATAGTGCATGAATCAGCAGGTCCAACAAATACAGTAGGTGCTAGTTCAAATTGCGTTCTCAAGGACATTATTGATCTGTCCTTTATGTACTAAATTATGGACCATTGAATTTAATCATAGAATCAATCGAGTCAAGTTAACTTTATTTTGATATCAAAGTTTCTCTACCCTTACATGCATTGTTATCATATGTGATGACTGACTTACGTTTATTTTTACTTTATCTTTAAACTTCTACTTTTGTTTTTTAAATTTTGAATTAGTATAACTTAATCATTTTTGTAGAATTCTTTACTTTTTACTTTTTACTTTTTTTTTTCTTTTATGGAAATTCTAGTAAAAGAGGTTAAGCATAGTTGGCAACCTTTTATTTTTTATTTTTATTTTTATTTTTTGCTTCTAAACCTATGTACAAACACACACATTATATATAAATATTTATGTATACACATGTGTTTTTTTTAATATAAAAAAAATTATAGGGATAGAGATTAGAATACCCAGATAATCTTGGGAAAGTAAATAACCCCCCATGTGATATATGGATTGCTCACGAAGTGGATTGCCATATACCCTGACCATTGTGGTGGTGACGAGGAACCCAAACATATAGCGAGGAGAACGAACGTCTTACTAACCTACCTTAGGGACGTTGGCGTATATACTTGTGCTTTATTATCCTACAAATAGCCCCTAAAAAATTTGAAAATTAATTGATTAATCCCTTAAAAACTTTTCTTGTCTATATTAGCCACTAACAAAAATTCTTGATTGTAATTTTGAGATTAAACATGACTAATTCAAATTCAACAAGTAAAATGAGAGTTTAAAAATTTAAGTTGTAAAAAAAGAATGATCCTAAAATTTAAGAAACACATGTGAGATTTTCTTTTCTTTTCTTTCTTTTTTAAATGTTAGAGGTACATCCGCCATTTTCATCTCCGTGTGGATTTTGATCTTAAAAAAATATTTATATATATTGTGTATTGTAGTAATATGAAGTAAGTACTAATTCACCAAGTTAACTTAGAGAGAAATGAGGCAGTCATTAGAATAAAGAGGGTAAATATTCATATTAATACGAATTAAATAAAAGACATTCTTACTAGCTAGTACAAAATAGCTTTTTTTTTTTTTTTTTTAAATCTTTTTGTGAATTACAGACAGGGTAATTTCAAAGGCTTATTCAAGGGCCCCATATATTCTTCTTGAATTTTTCCGCATCACTCCAAATTCATGCTTGAACAAAAACAAAATTTATACATGTCATGAAAATGATATTAAAATATAGACAAGGGCCCTAGGGAATCCTTGTCAAAAAGATGAGGGTCCAAGACTCGATGAAATTATATAAATTCCAATATGTATATACAGTTATATATATAATATGAGTGTCATTATATACTTCCCCTCCTTGCATCAAATACTATTTACCCAAGTATATATATATATATTTATTTAAATGTGACTCTATTTCTAAGGAAAATTCTCATGAATAAGTTGAAATGTACCAAATGTGTGTGAGCTGTCAAAACAGGCTTTTCTTGGATTTAAATTGTTTCCCAGGTTCTACAATTGGAATATAGCTGTGTTTTTGGGTCCTTAGGAATGGATATCATGAGTTAATTCCTTTGCTGCACATCTCTGTATAATTTCTGGTCCTAATGCTTTGTGATTAAATAAATTAAGTAAAATGATATTTACTACGAAAAAAAAAAAATTACATAATGTATCAGAAATAATATAACTTGTTAAGGTTTAAAAAAAAAAAAAAAACAAAACAAAAAAGTCGTTTTAGTTTTATAAAATTTATGATAATAATGATCGTGGTCATAACTAATTAATTAAAAGTCAATCTTCATGTTACATTAAATATGTGTAAGTGTGCTCGTCCACTCCAAACCATTAGAAAATAAACCAAAGAAAACATGCGTGTATGTTCATGGATGTAAATAAGTGATTAAATAATTACGTGAACTATTATAAATATAACTTAATAGTAATTTCAAACTTAACTTTATCATTAGAAATAGAACTTTGAAATCTCTCCCTTCAAATTTAAAACAAAAAAATCATTACGCAAACTAAATAGCATTGTCTTGACGCCATGAATAAATTAATTAATAATTAAGGTCTCACACATTAAAAATTTTAGGTTCTGTTTAGATCATATGTCCATTTTCAGAAAGGAAAAATTTCTTATTTGAAATGAGAAAGTCATTTCAATTTAAGAATGAAATAGTGTTTGGATATGTAAAAAAAAAATTTTTTTAAAAAAAATTCTTTTTCTTTTTTCAAAATGTTACTGGATAAAATAAATTTGAATATCAGATAGTTTTCTTTTTTTAAAAATGAAAGAATGATGAAAAAAATTGAAAAAAATACAATTTTTATAAAAATTTTCCAATTTCTAAAATTGGGCTGAAACAAAGGGTTAATTGATCTAGAAAGAATAATATCGCAAAAAATGACATGCGTATAATTTTTGGCTCCTCCATAATCCTTCAAGTAAGCAATAAAGTCAAAGAAAAAGAAAGATTAAAAAAAAAAAAAAAAAAAAAACAGCATGTTTACATATTCAGAAGTCCGTACAACTGTACTTCTAGGCGACATGGGTTAAATGAGGAACTGCGCTGTTTGCTTAATTTCTTTCCACTATTAATCCGCCAAGCTCTTTCAATTATAGATTTCAACTTCAATAAGGCCAGTTCTCTATCTAATATACACACACACACATACATAAATATATATATATATATATATATATACACACACGGGAGTTCTCTTGTTCGGTCCAATTAATTGGAGAATGTTCAGTATCAATTTTTATATACAAAGTAACTAGTTGATTTTAATATAATAACGTTCAGTAATACATATCATTTATACAAAATTTTAAATAAAAAAATTACATGTAAAGTAACTAATTATTACATTATTCAAAATATGATATTATAACTACCGCTTCTATCCAGTTGCCAGATAGGAAAGCATTCGTATACATAAAGACACATATATATATATATATATATATCTCTCCCTTCTATTTTAGGTGAAAAGTTAAGTGGCTTGTATGGATGAACTTTAGTTAATGGTTATGAGGGGCTTTATTGCTTTTGCTTTCCTTTTCGGCTGTTAATTTACTAATTTGGAAGCTAAATTTATTAAGTGTTAAGTAGGAAAGTTAATGGCATTATTAATTGCTCTAGTGGTTAAAGTCTGCTGCGATGGTAATTAGTTAATAGCTCCAAGATGTGGAACCACTCTCTCAATACCCAAAAATAAAAAAGAGTTGTCCCTTCTTCACTTTTAAACTCTTGAATTTAAGTCCCATATTTATGTTATGGAGAATACCGTTTCATATTTATGGTTGTGTACAGTTTCCCCACGTTAAAATTATTACGAGTGTGTTAATGAAAGTTCTACATTAACTAGTACGTATATTTAATAGGTTAAATTTGTTAGGATAGAACCTCAAGGTCAAGGCCCACAAATGGTATCAAAGGTAGATTTCAGATATAGCCGCATACAAATAAGATGACCCCAGAGAGATCTCGATGGACAAAAAACCATGATGCTCACAAGATGAAAACTCCATGATAAGGTGGAGCACTAACGTAATGAAGATCTCTCGATAGAGCTGTGATATTTCTTGGTTTGACTGTTTGAGAGAGATCAAGGGATAGATGAATGGAGGAGAGGGAATCATTAAATTTTTTTTTTTTCTGTCTTTTGTTCTTTCTTGAACTCGGGATGGGAAGATTGGAACTTAGGACCTTAACACATCAAATGCAATGATGTCAATTTACTATGCAGCTGAACCTGCAACCATATTTAGGTTTCTAATTTCTATGGTGTACAACAAAATTAAATCATAATAAAGAACTTCCAAAAGCTCAAATCCGTACCAATCATAATCTCTAACAAACATAACCAAATAATTTGAACCCATTTTGATGGATAAAATGATAAATTCTAAATGAAATCAGATTCACACAAAGATGATCGCATTCCCTCACATTTAAAATTTTTTTTTTTTGATTTATTTGGTTTTATTTGAAACCCTCTTATTCCTTGCCGTTGAAGTTGATTGGAAGCCATCTTTTCATGTCAAAAGAAGAAAGACGACCCATTGGAGTGAGTAATTGAAGATATTAATGCAGAAGGCGATTGCAGGACCCCCAAATTTTGATCTCGTTATTACTGTGGAGCCAACATATTTATACATGTATATATATTTACTATATAATATATATTATATATATATAAAGAAATTCTCTGGTTTTGACCACCAAATGCATAAATGCCATTTAAGCCATCTCATCCACATGCAGTTCATGTGTCACCCATACTCAAAAGTTAATGGCTTCTATTAGTTCTAGAATTGGTCACTTTGATATATATATATATATATATATATATTATATACACACATATATATTTGTTATTTATCAAGTGTTCTTTCCCCATTTAATAAGAATACATGTACTATTACTTATATACATTCATATAATTATAATAAAAAAACACATTTATACATTTCCTGCAACCTAGGTTTTGGCAACCATGTTAAGTATGGCAGCATATGATGGATCAATTTCTTCCATTATATATATATATATATATATGTGCATGTATATATACATATTTATGAATATTAAATTATGTCATGAGAAGTATCTGGCTTAAATTTTTCATGCTACTGCAGATATATATTGAATGGTAGTGTCTTTTTAATTGATAATAATATCAATAATAATAATGTTAGTTAACTACCAAAATATTAAGCTGTATATAAAGTGCAGTAAAAGATTTCGTTTTCAATGTCACAAAAATGATTCTTTACTTCGAGAAGACATAATCATTTGACTGTGCCAGTCCAGATTACTTAATTAATAAGCTGATATATGGTAGACCAGAACTACTCTTACCAATTAGCTTTTCAGATATATGAAATATATATATATATATATATATTTGGATAGTTACTTCTGCTTTGAGTTTTCCCTTTCTCCTTCTTTGCTAGCAACTAATTATATATCCTATTGGTTCCAGGATTTGCGAAATGCAGTTTCATATCATCTCTCTGCCCTTTTTAACTCTTAGTTCCGAAGAGGTACATAAGAACTATATTTTTACGCTGTTGATAGATATTGTTGTTTAGATTAATCTTTCAATATATGATCTATGAGTGTTCATGTTAGAACAAAAACTATTCTAAGTCATAGATAAGACCTTTTAAGGAGTTAATTTAATAACTAAAATAACAGTATCTACTTATAAGACAAAATCACAGTTTTACCATAAAGCTTTGTATATATATTTTTTAGTGGTTATCTTCATTTCTAAAATGAACAATAATATTCATGTATTCTTTATGAAAGGGAGCGAAAGTAGACATGTTTTTTATCCTCTCAATTTGTCATTTTCAGTAGTTTTTCTTTCAGGCGAATTTTGTAATACAATACAGTAGAATACTCTGACGTTGGTACATACATAGTTTTGAACCGTTAGATTTTTATCAAATATGTTAATATATCATGTTTTTCTTAATCTAATATGATTATTGTTTGCAATGATCAAAACTTTATATTGTCAACATAGTTTTGTTTTTGTTTTTGTTTTTGTTTTTTTTACACATCCTATCAGAGAATTGTCTTTATCTTTTTTTATGAAAATTTAACAATGATTATTTGAAATTTGAATGGTTTCTTCCTCTGCTCCTACAGCTACGAGTTCAAAGGTGTGTCACGCACCACATATTTGAAGTGGCTGGGGACAGTGGGCCTACAGAATTTAATAGACTGGACTTGGAATCTTTACCATTTTAATGGGCTTTGAAAACTAGTAAGGTGTGGCCCTGCTTTCGATGACTATACATTCACTTTAAACCTAATTGTTAAGTATCAACTTATATGATATGTTAGTTGTCATTCTTTTAGCAGTAGATGTCCAAAGTCATGGCAATTAAAAAATGACTACTTCCCGTCACAAGAGTTGGTACTTGAAAACTAATAAGATGTGGCCCATAAATGCTTCAATGACCATACACCGACTCTAATCCCAACTCTTAATATCAACTCATATGATATGCAAATTGTCAGTTGTTTGCCGATAGGTGTCCAAAGCCATATCAATTAAAAAAAATTACAACTCACCATCACATGAGTTGATACTTAAAAACTAGTAGGGTGTGGTCCATAAATGCTTCAATGACCATATACCAATTATAATCTCAACTCTTAAATATCAGCTTATGCGATATGCGAGTTGTCATTCTTTTATTAATAGATGTCTAAAATCATTAATTATACATGAATTGATATTCAAAAATCATGATCAGAATTAGTATTCCCGACACTATTCCTTAACAAGTAGCTCAGTTTTAAGCAAGCATAAATCTCTGCACCAAAACTACTGATATTCCAAGCATTGTCCGGTTTACCGTTCTCATGCCTAGTACATTCTTGGTGGGCCCTGCCGTAAGGAAGCTAATAATAATATGTACTGCCAGTTTTGATCTGATCTGATGGTGTACGAGGCTTCGAAAGAGGGGACCCATTTTTGGGGGGCTCCTTTATTGATGAAGCGTATCAGGCCCATTAAACATAGCCACACATGTTAATTTGAGGAAGCTTCATTTTGTACCTTGGAATATTAATACAGTATTAAACAGCAGATTTCTAAGTGGTCCTAGAAAGTTTAAATTTGTGTCTGTACACAGCCTATCAAGGATAGCCCAGGCGTGAAATCCCAACATGGGCCTTAATGGGCCCATGGCCCATCTTGCCTTGTGTGTGAAGTTGTAACTACTTTGCGGTCCTTGCTTTTGTAGCTTTCTACCCCTTTTGAGCTTTGAGGATGAGCAAGTAATTTTCTTATATATGGTATTAAAGCATGTTGTTTTGAGTTCACTAATCACTCTCCATTTTTCTTAGATGCACGAGATCCCGACACGTGCTACCTGCTTGATCCTTGATTTCGTGATTTGGCTGAAATTCCGAGATTGAGAAAAATAGGGATTCTTGCAAGGAGAACTTTTTAAAAACTGAACTCAGAATTTATATATTACAAAACAAAAATAACAGAGTCCGAGTAATGATATTAACAAATGTGTACATTTTCCCTCTTACTCACTCCTATTTTAGACTCAAGAGTACACAGGTATTAGAATATAAAACTCTTGTTGGTCCATCTCTTAACAGCTTAAGTTTTTTGAATGGATTGATAAACTAACAATGAAAAATGAGGTTTAGTTTAATCTTGACCATTTAACTATTACGGCATGTCCTTGGTCCTTAGATTAAATTTTGTCAGGTGTTAATCATTTCAAGTTGGCTTTCTTTATGTTTGATTGATTGTGATTCTAGCTTAATGGTCCTAACGTTGCAATTGACTTTGACCCATCCCATGCACTAGGGGCTACGACACTCTGATCTTTCAAACACATCATTTCTTATATCGTTTGAGTCCTACAAAATTAGTATTTCATGGTTTTCTTTAGATTGAATTAATTTTCATGATCTGGTAAGTAAACATATGAATAGGTGATCATTTCTTTTTCTACTTATAAGATTAGATTAAGATCTAATGCTTCACAATGTCATTTTAAGATCTCTCTCCAACCAATAAATTATATACAACTTTAGGTTTACCGTGGCGGTAGTTAAACTAAACCTACTGGTGTACACTAGTTTCATTAGTGATCTTTTTTTTTTTTTTTTTTGTGAAATAATTAAACAAAAAATCTATTTTTAGAACCTCATTTTAAAATATGTCATTGTTTTTTTTTTTTTTTAATATTGCATAAATGTCCATTTTCAAAGAAACAAGCACTTGTACTACTTATTTTGTCATTTTACCATATTTACCATCATTTTCCCTTAGTAGATTATTTATTTTCTTTTTCTTATTTGTTCATAATTTTTATATCTTTATCTTAATGACTAGTTTTTTTTATTACAGTGATTAATTATTAGTATGATTTATGTTTTTTTTATAATCTTATTTCTTAAGTATGATATAGGCTTTTTACTCAAAAAAAAAAAGTATGATATAGGTTTATTAGAAACAATTTTTTTTTGTACGATTTATGTTCTTTATGGTAATTATTACGTTAGTATGTAATTTATTTTTTATATTATTATTGGTATTATTTTAATAGATAGTTTCTATTTTGTTTTTGATAAAGAGATAGTTTCTAAAATTTAAATGTGAAATTAAATTATTTATTTTTTTATGGTAATTATTAGAACATTATGATATACTTTTCTTAAATGTGTTATGTTTTTTTCTTTACGATATTATTATATCATTATGATGTGTTTTTTAGGTTTTAAAGTGTTTAATATTTATTTACAATATCATTTTTAATATATTTACGGTGAATTTATCTTAATAATAAATTATTTATCATAATAAATGTTTTTCATATGTCATATAACTAGTATCTGTTACGATTATTTTTTTTTTATAATAATCAAGTAAAATGATCTTTTTTTTTTCATTTTATAAAAGATTTGCTTAATCAGAAATGTTTTAAGATATTTTTTCTTTCATTTTTTATTAATTAATTATTTATTTATTTTCAAATCTTGAAATAATATTTATAAGTATCAATTAAAACATTCATATAAATAAATTTTTTTTAAATTATAATCTTTAATTTAAACATTTATGTAAATAACTTTTTTTTTTTTAAATCACATCTCTAAAATTTTAGACGATTTTAACATGTGATTTGTATGATTTTTTTCTAAACTTTTTTGCACCTCATTAACTACCCCCGGTGCCAATTATATGCCAATTTTCATAAAAAAAATATTAAATACAAGTTGATAGAGTTATTTAAAAAAAAAGATTACTAATATGATAGATTTTATAATTTGAGATGTCAAATCGTTAAGATTTTTAATCTAGATACTGATTTGTCGACAAGAAAAAAGCAAAATTTACCTCTTACAGGATAAGATCCAAGATAACGAACGGATTAATTAAAATGTTTTCTTGAATATGTGATTTTACTTAAAATTAAAATAATAATTGAAAAAAAAAAAACTCTCCTCACCAATCCACACCCTCCTCCATCGACGACGGCGAGCCCAAGCCCACGACGGCGAGAACGTCGACGAGGCCACGATGGCGAGAACCCCGACCACGCCCAACCCCCTCCGTCCCCTACCTAGCGCGACCCACCACTGCCGAAATCTCCCCTAACCACCGTTTGATTCCCGCCGTCAGTTGTGGGTCAAACCTTGCCAGCCCCTCGACCTTCCAAACCTCGTCGCCGTCGCCCCTCCACACCCATCATCAGCCACTTGGGCGAGACCCTCTATCGTGGGCTCGCCGAAGTTTTGTGCCAACCCTTAACCGGTCTCGATTACGAGGGAGAGGAGGCGGGCGAGGGGTGTCGAGGGTGCAGGGGGAGGTCGCGACTCGCGTGGACGACGCCGGCGACTAAGATGGCAAAGAACCGGGCCGGATCGAGATTTTCCAGAACCGTCGGCCATGGGGACGCCGACCATCGCCGTTCGCTGCCTCCGTCTCGAATCCGTACTCAGCCTCCCCTCGCCGTCGACGCCATCTGAAGATCGCCCGCCCTCGTGTCAACGAATGTTGGTCCGTCGTGGCTTTTTTTTTTCAATCTGGTTGTGAGATTACGGTTGTGTGTGGGACGATTCACATTCATTAGATGGTCTTTAACCTTTCTTGACCCTTGATTTTAATCCGATGGTCAGAATTTTTTTAATCCCATAGGATAAAATGGGGAAGTCTCATTGTATGACTCCCTAATTTGTCTAGTTCGTAGGGTAACAATGAAAAATACCAATCCAGGAAAAAAAAAAAAAAAAAAACTAAAAGGGGAATAGAAAAATTGGAAAGCCAATAGTAGTGTTCTTTCAAATTCAGGAACAAAATTTCAAGCAAAAAAAAAAAAAATATATATATATATATATAAAGATAAAAAAATGAAAAAAATAATAATAACAATAATAACCTAAGTTGGGAAAATGAACATAATATCTCCGGCATCATATTTTGCAATCTAATTGTTTCTGTGGATTTTCATCATTGTCGGTCGTCGGAAATAGAATGGAAAAGACAGAGGCAGAAGCAGAGACAGAGAAGCAGCAGAACAACGTCGTTGCGAAGGGGCTGAGTTCTATGGTGAGCTCTCTCATGGAGGACTACGATTCCAAAGCAGAGGACGCTCTCAGAAGCCAACTCCACTTGTCTTCCTCTCTCGACCGTCTCACCGGCGGTAACCTTCCCCTTTTCTTGTTTGTTTTTGTTTTTTTTTTTCTCGGTTTGCAAATTTGGCCATAACCCATTTGCCCAAATATGATAATCTAATTATTAGATAATTAAATTTGGTTGTTTTTCATTTGCCCAGATCTTGTTTTATCAAAATTTCCCAGAAAAAAAAAAAAAAAAAAAACTGATTTTGAGAATTTTGGGCAGAACTGGATCAGCTGCTGGAAGATGCGCCGGCGCCGTTTATAATGCAGTACGCTGGGAAGATTTCGAGTGTAAGAAAGAGAGTTTCGTCGTTGAATTCGGTTCTCAAATCCATACACCAGAGACTTGATAACATGGACCACATGTTGTCTCAATCCATGCTTCATAGTGGTGGTACTTATATTTATTTCTTCCTAAACTTTTTTTTTTTTCTTTTTAATTTATGATTGGTTTTGATTATACAGCTACTTTGATTTGATGTTGTCAATTCCCTTTTGTGATCGACTTAATCTAAGCATGAGCATTTTACTAATACGGGATCGGAAGTTTTCACTGGCATTCGCTTTTGTTATGATTTCTTGATTCTAACATTCGTAATGGGATACATAAATCTTGTTACTAGTAGGCATGGGATGTTTCTATGGTTCTTCCTGTTAATGAAGCTTGATAGTCGAGTAACAAGAGGCGAATTGGGGGTCACCACTTCCCGTCCTCTAGTCAACTTGATGATCTCGTGGAAACATGCTCCTAATTTTGGTGTGAAGAACATTTTCTTGTATCCTCATGAGTTGGACAATACTAGTTCTTTTTCTATGCTTGCGTTTTCTTTATGGGCTGTCACGAGTTTTGATATTACCTGCATTGAAAGGTGTTTTTGGTTATGGTTCTAATGAAAGTGCTGCTTTAACTATTCTATGTATAGAAAGGAATTGCAGATGAAGATTTGTATGTTTTTTACGCTCTGTTGATGAAGATTATATTTTGATATGTACATATACATTTCGTTGTTCTAGAGATTATCCGTGTCTTTGCTTTGTACCTCTGTGTAAAAGTTCATGTTTCTTAGAAAAGAAATCCGATGGTTACAAGCTTTTACTTTCATTACAAATGATAAACAGTGATTGCTTCATGGAATGGTTCGGGCCAATAAATTCGTACGGTTTGATTCCTAAAATTGTGTAGTGTTCATCTCAGAGCATAGTGTTGCTTCTAAATGTGTTTTCTAGTTTGCTTTGTTTGTTGCTCTAAGGCTTAAGTTAACTGAAGACTTGCATAAATTCTGCAGATAAAGCAGCCCCAGAGTTCTCTGAACACCAATCTTCCGGAAAATAGAACTTTATATTCAAGTTCGCGACTTCACGGAAGGAGTCGGAAACCTGTCAAGTGTTAATTCCATGTACATTACAATGTTTGAGGACCTAAATGTTACTCTCTACCTTTACAATTAGCTCTTGTTTTGAGCTAACAAGTTTCACCTGTAAAAGCCAACTTCTATGCTGTCCGGGTTTTCATTTCCTCATCAACAGAGGAGACAAGTTATGACTAGCAAATTGCAGATGAAAACCTGCCCATGAGTATGACTATTTCCATGATTTTGAAACTTAGGAATTTTCATCCTTTGTAAAGAAAATCTTGTGTGGTACAATTCATTCTTGTACTCTGTCATCGAGCCTTGTTTGTTGTTAGCTTTAATCGGGGCCAAAGTATAACTCTTTGTTTCTTCTGGGGCAACATATAATTTATATATTATTATTCTTTTCGGCTGATCAGATGAATCATTTGCTTTGTAGGTAAATATTTTACTTACAAGTTATAAAATATATGTCAATAAATGTATTACTATTCTTGAAGAATGTTCCAAGAGCTTTAATGAGAAGAGAAAGAGTTATATATGTGATTGCAGGTATGGTCTAATGATAATTTTACACCGACTTCAATGCAAGGTGAAGAGTTCTAATCTCGTACCTCAAATTAAAAAAAAAAAAAATGTATATATGTAGATGACTGTCAAAGAATTGTTTCCAATATTTGCTTATGAAGAACAAAGTATACTCGTAACAAGAACGGTTAAAAACAACGTATAGATGATAAACAAAAGGGAAGGAAAAAAAATCTTGTCTTTTAAAAAGTTTTTTTAGCTTCTTAACTTTGTTCCATTTCTTCTTGCTTCATCTTCACAATCTCCACAAGCAGAGTCAAGGGATCCTCACACATTTCACAAGCATCTGGCTCTGTGGAATTCCAGGCATGGTCAAGCTTCCTACCTGGTCTGACAACAACCGAGCCCGGAACTTCAGCATCATGGCACGTCACCAACCCATCACTCTTCTCCCCAAACCAGAGCTGAAGATGGAGAGCGCACACAGCCATGGCAGCAGATAGAGGCATCACCACAGGCACCTGAGGCCCTGCTTGAGGAAAATCCTCGTACTCTTTGTTTTCGAACTTCAGTAGGCGAAGCCGGGGCAGTTTTGCATGAGCTATTTGAGTAATGGTCGCGAGGACTCCCGGGGCAATGCTGGCTTCGGAGTGGAAGGAGATGAGAGGGACTTGTTCTGGGAGTTTGTACTTCATGATGAACTCCTTCCTCTTCTCATATGTAAGGTCCTCCAATGCCCGTATGTCTCCCTATATAAAAATTCAGCTGCTACACTGAACGGCAGGAGAAAAAAAAAAAAAAAAAAGGAACAACTAACTTAAAGCATCAATACTTGAGAACACCGTTACCTTGATCAACTTGCAGATCAAAAGCTCCATAATCCTGCTAGTTTCCCTGTTAGCAATCTGGCCTTCGCGGAGCGTATCAGAAGCAATGGGGGTGCTGCCGCATGGGCTTTGTACCAGCGCCAAACCAACAGCTTTTTTTCTCAAATCACTCCAGTAGATCGACAGCGCAGCCGCAGCATCAACCCCACCTTTGCTGTGCCCTAGCAGCATCACAGGCTTGCCGGCTCCCCAGTAGAGCTCCTCAACATATTGCTTAAGTTCCCAAGCATTGTGTTCCACAGATGCCTAAATGCAGAAAAATATGGAAGGGCGCCGATGAACATCCATTCTATTTTACATATAGTCGAACCTTATGAGAAAATTACTTTGAAACGAAAATGCAGAACGGAAAAATTTTACCATTGTTACACATCTTAGTCTGGAATTACTGGGGAGTAATCGTTTAATACCTCGCTGTGGATTTTTGCAATATGGCAAGCTAGACCCATCTTCGAAAACAATCGTTTAGTTCCCATGAAGTATAACGGACCTTGATTACTAAAGAGGCCTGGAAAACCGGAGTGATTATTACTAATGCTACATCTCCAGTGCACAAAACAAAATGGCATTGAAATCTGGAGACAAAGGGATCGCTCTCATACCGGGAATTAGTAGGTAAACTTACGGGTTTGGGCAGCTTGTGCTCTCCATTCCTGCAGTAAAAACCAATAAAAAGTACTAATACTTAAATTCAGATATCAAAGATAAACAGCTAGAAAGAACTTAGGATTGGTTTTTAAACAGAACTGGTAAAGCGAAATAACGCAAGTCAAAGAAGAATACCCTTTATATTACCAGAGTAAAACAAGAATGAATTGATGAGTGCATAAATATAGGATTTGGTGGAGGCTCACCGTGTCATTTAAAGACCATTTAACACAAAATCCATGTACTAACAACACAAATTAGGCTATTTCAGGATAAAATTTCAGCGTAGATTTCAGTACACTAGTCTTGCAGGAAAAGAAAGAGAGAGAGAAAAGGTGTTGATCGGAACAAGGACGCTAACTCCATAGGAATCAAGCATAGTGGTTAAAACGGTTAATTGACACAAAAAACTTGTCAACCAAGTTAAGGAGAACCGAGAGCGGCAAAATATCAAATAAGTTAGCTACCTTATTTCTGCAAGTAACTCCATGAATCTTGCTTTGCCATCCTTCGTGGGAGGCATTCCTGGAGTTTGCCGAAAGAAGCTATCGCAAACTCTTCATTGGGACGTAAGAACTATTTCTTTCATCTACAAAGTCGGTTTTGAGCACATCTGATGTAAGAAAAATAGCAAATGCAAGAGGACATTGCCAACTTCCAAACAAATTGTAATCCATACAACGGAAACATCAACCTACAGTTGGGCGAAACGAAAATAAAATCTGCAAAAAGTGTTACTGGCTTACACCAATAATACAACGAACTAAGAAGAAGTCCATTGATGAGACAAATTTGAGGATGTTGTACTTTTCAGAGCATTGTCATGGACCTGATAAAAGGATCAGTATTTATTTTTGTTAAATAGTCTTCTAACAATTTTTTATCAGCAAAATGACTTCGAACGACCAGGAATAACCGTGATTGTTCTTATGTTAAAATGAAAGAAGGTTATTTTGTTAATTTTAATTTTTGAGATTGTCATTTTGGCAAATATTCCCACGAAAGCTATAGTCATATCAAACTGAGAAATCCGAAAACTTATATTCACCAAGAGAGATATAAAGACGCTACAAAACTAAAAACACATGTTCTTGAGATTACTATGGAGTAAGGAATGATTGTTCACTTCAATGAATTTCGGATTTTTGATTCCTGACATATAAGTGTCCCTTTAATTCTTCCAATCTTGGAATCCAAGTAAGCAGAAACAGTGAATTTCATTGCAACATTTCTAGAGAATTGCCCAAACAAAAGAAAACACTAATGCTGAGCTAAAATTTCCATTGTTTTGTAACTCCAATATATCTATGAAAACTTAAGGGTGAACAAAAACCTTCAAACGGGATTCTTAAAGAAACTGTGGAGAATTCTAAGGTAGGATATGAAAAGATATCCTATTCGTTTGAGAGTTTTGTGGTAATACAACATAAGGGGGAAAGAAAAACAGCGTATATATAAATAAACGGAAGAAAAATATCAATGTATTTATCTCATCTGAAAATTCATGCATATATGCAGTAAGAAGAATAATCCTACTAGCTGTATCAATCAGCACCATATTTTCTTAGACAGGTTAGAGAAATTCTTCGCCCTCTTGTAGAATAAAAATAACCAAACATAAGCCAATAATAAAAATGGTAGCTGAAAGTGCTTTGCTATGATCTAACACCGCGTATGTGCCCGTGACAAATGCGATCATCATTGCTGCCATGGCCCACGTCGTTAGATAGATACATAAATTATAGTAATTCAGCTTCCTGGACTTGCGCGGGAGTAATATCAAGAGCAAGTTGGTAAAGACAGATGCAGTAGACAACGTAAGGGCTATGGTGTCTACTATCATGAACGCCTTGAATGCTGTCTTCGATCTTAGAATTGCAGAGCCTTGCAGTGGGCCTTCATTACTCACTAAACCACCTGGTAACGTGAAACCTGCTGCGAATGTAACTGTCGCGATGAGTGTAGCCGCTACCAGTAGACCTGACAAACCTTTCTCAACGACTGTACGGTAGCGGTCCTCATCAGTTTTTCCCCAGCCATCAGCGTCTTTTTTAAGGGTCACTGCTGTACGGATAGTGGACCTTACGCCTAGTAGTCCTGCCAACCTCCTTTCTTGAAGTTGCTGTGCAGTCAATTATATATAGAGTTAGGTCTGTATTATATAGAAACTGGGTTCTAGGAGTTTATACACAAATTCATAAATGAAAAGAAAAAAATGTTGATATTGAAAACTGACCAGACATAACAATAAGTGGTTCTCTTCTATAAAAAAAAAAAAAAAAAAAAAAGTTCTAGTTCTCATATTATAATATTTGATCAAATCGCCGCCACGGTGTATGATATCATTGAAAGAAGGGTCCAATAACAAACCATTGGTCCTGTTGCATCAGATATATCCTCAAAAGATTTTGGAAGGGTAAATAGCATGTACTTTATTTCTGTTAGTTCAAAACAAGTCTGCATGCAATATTCAAAAATGAACCAGCTCGTAACAGATTCATTCCAGTACTAGGAACGCAGTCCAAGAATATTTCTCGTGTAAAAATATATTCATAAAATACATATAGACGTAGAACTATTAACAATTGAAAGAGAAGGAATGACACAGATAATATTAGATATGACATGACTTTCAAAAAAATAAATGAATAAATAAAAACAAGATTAGATATGACATGAAGAAGTTCCCATCCACAAACATTCATACTTCAGTTTACTTATCAGTGGGTGGAGCTCACCTTCTACTTTAATATTTCTTTTACAAAATGATACAAGTAGACAACTAACGTTTGAGAAAACATGCACATCCCAATTATATTGGTATTTACTAGCAATCCCAATTAAGTGTTGAACAAAAAGGATATATTAAGTGTAATCTGATCGAATAAAAATGTAAAACTTCAAACTGAAAGGTAAACTTTCTGAATAAGAACAAATTACAAGATATAAAAAGATGAATATCATTTTTTTTTCTTTTTCTTTTTCTGTCAAGCAGTAAGGCCGAGTCATAAATTTTTGTAGGGGGTAGGAATCAATCAAAAAATTTAAATTAAAATAACAATATAACTATATTTTAAAACTATTTGTCTATTTTTTCAATATTTTTTAATCTTTTCTTTTCTTTTAAATAATATATATGTATATATCTTTGTATCTTTCTCTTATTATTTAAAGCGAACCAAATCTGTAATGTAGAAGTTGGCAAATACATGAATTTATACAATAGTGTGTTTGATTTTTGTTTTATTTATCATTTTATGTTTGAAATATAAGTATGCTATAAGTCAAGATTTGGAATGTATATGAAACATTTTTATAATAATTTGTGCAAATAATGTTGAATTTGAAAATTTTAGGGGGACAAACCGTGAACTTATTGGGGCTAAATTACAAGGAAGCCCCTTGGTCGGGGGCAGCTGCCCCCAATTCCAAAGGTGGATCCACCAGAGACAATTCAAAATCTATAACTTTATGAGAGCATTACCTTTTCAATATTATCTCGTGTGTCTAGTGTTGAGACAATGTCAAGAGAATTCTGGTTTTGATTGTTGAATGCCATCCTATCGACCCTTGGATGCTGAATGAGATCCGCGTTGTACTTTAATGAAGTGGCAGCATGAAGCAAAGGCGTATTTCCGTTCTTATCCTTTTCATTTAGTAGATTACTGAGTGAATAATCATCCAGGATAACTTTCACTGCACGCTCCCAACCACCATCCATGGCATGGTGCAGAACGTTCTGGCCTTCATTATCAACCAATTCACAGCTATCCGGACAACATGATATGATTTCCTTCATTGAATTTTCATGGCCACGAGAAGCTGCAACATGAAGAGCTGTCATTCCTTCTTTATCCTTCATGTAGGCTGTACGTTTGTCATGTTCTACGAGCAGCTTTACGACCTCCACGCAGTTGCGGTATGCAGCATGGTGCAGCGGAATCCAACCTTGATCATCTGCTTTCCTAGTAAGCTCTGTAGTACTCCATCTTCCCAAAACTTCTCTTGTCATTTCTGAAGATGAAAACTCATTAAGAAAAACCCAGCTAACTCGAAACGAGGGTGGGAAGGCACAACCGCACAAGGTCCCTGCCCTCACATAACTTCTATCTTTTTTTTTTTTTCCCCCTTTTAAGCACCAAATTGTTCACACATAACTTTTTGATTAATTAGAAGTCTCATTTTCTTGTACAATATATAAAACTAAGAGTACATATGTTATAAAATAGTTCCTTGCTAGTCCTAAACAGTAAACATATCTTTTAAATATAAAGGTTATTGACACTACAGGTCCCCAAACTTTTTATTAGGTGATATTTTAGTCCTTAACTAAATTCATAGACACAAAGGTCATGCGACTCATGATTTGAGTGTGCTAACTTAACTGCGCCAGTAACCGGAGTCAGAGATGTGCGGCCATCTTTGTTGAAATTGAAAAAAAAAAAAAACATAATGGATTTTAATAGAATCTCTTCGGTGACCGAAATCAGTTATGTCATGTCATCTTTGTTAAAAAAAAAAAAAAAAACTATTTGAATCTAAAATGGATTGTAACAAAATTTCATGGAGGACCGAACACCGGTCACCGTCCGAAACCCCTGACCGGAGTTGGAAACGTTCAATCATCTTTGTTAAAATATCAAAAAAAAAATCTGTCAGAATCCATTTTGGATTCTATCAGAATCTCTCCAGTAATAAGTACAGACGACAGGAGTTGGAGATGCTCAAAAAATATTTCAATAAATATAAAAAATAAAAAGAAAAAAGAGAAGAAAAGAAAAGAAAAAGATTAGGGTATTTTTGTTAATTTAATATTTTTTTCTTTTGATTTTTTGATAAAATATTATGAAATGATATAAAAATCAACTCTAAGGTTGTGGTGGGCACAAATTATTAAATATGTGGCAATTATGCATATCACTCTGTTATTTTTGGTTGGAGCGGGGTGGACGGATTATTTGGTGGGCTAACTTTTGCACAACCCTAAAAATACCTTTCCTAAACTGTGGATACCTCCATACACAAGAAGCCCAATGAGAAGAAAATATCCAATAGACACAGGGCTTAAAGTGGGCCGTTAATAAAGTGGGAACGAACGTATTTTTATTTTACCCAATGAAAAAATAATTTTTTGTTGACAATGATTCATAATTATAAAATTTAACAGAATTTCAGTTCGTATTACGTTAAAGACGTAACTGAAAATATTAATAAGAATCAACCATTCTTTTTTTACAAGTTATTAGAGTTTATGATTCTTTTTCCTACAAGTTTAATAACTACGTCTCTTGATTTATATTTATAGTAACTACAACTATAGAATTAATTCCTGAAATTAATCATTGAAGTGTTGATCACTTCAAAAGAAAATAATAATAACATTGTAATCCCAATTTCAGAAAATAAATAAAAAAAAAGTGTTGTAACTTGTAAAACCAGAGGGACGTCACGTTTTTATGATAAATTGCCAAAAGAAAGTAGTATCCTTAGCAATTAGCACACCAATTCTCAAATATCAAGCATGTTTTCTCAGGGGGGGGCAAAAAATAAAAAAATAAAAAATAAAAAAAAATCACAAGCATATGGAAAGTCCCGCTTACCTTTATCTCCAGCTATTGTGACCGCGTGCAGTACGTTTTTGTTGTTGGGGCCATCTGTGGCTGGTGATAAGCAGTTGTTTAATATTTCACTCACCAATTTTCTGTATCCTCTCTCGGCAGCAATGTAAAGCGGTGTCTCACCAGATTTATTAGGTGAATATGAGAAATCAGGGTCCTCCTTCGTCATTATCCGCACAACTTGAAGATGCCGAAATCGCACAGCCTCGTGAAGAGCGGTGTCGTTTGCTTCGTTGGTTGCCCTAAGCATCTCTTTGGCAGCCCGGTTACCGCTCTCAAGGTCTTCGTGACCAGCTTTAGCACGCTTAATGAGTAACTCCACTATGCGCCTGTGGCCGTACCTTGCTGCTAGATGCAGGGGAGTCTCGCCCTTCGCATTGGTCTGAAGCAACAGAGCGGGACACAACTTGAGGATCTTTTCCACAAACTCTGTTTTCGCATCAGCTTTTTCATCTGTTTTAGCAGATGTAATATGGATATGCAGTATTGTATTCTTGTTTGGAGTCAATAATCGGTCAAGATCTTTATTATCCTTAAAGTCGTCGATTTTTCCGTTTGCTGCAGATCTGTAGAGAGTAGAATCGAGCCTAGACTGATCAACGTCGTGATCCGATGCCAGCTGATCAGCCACGCCATCAGACAATCTAGAGGAAGACATTCTCATAAAATCTCCCGACGACGCTGATGGGCAGTTTTTTTGGTCGGTTTCAATTGACGAAAGAGAGGGAGAGAGACACACTGACACCGATGCTGAGTTGATCAGCTGACCTGAGCTGAGATCGTCGACGGCGATGAAGATATATTTGTGTGCGCACGCGCACCTGATGAATAAGGAGAGAGAAGACACAAGATAACTAGGGAATTTTTTAAAGCGAGAATTGTTGGAGCGGTTTCCTCCACATCAACGTTCTTCTACTTTCTCTGCCTCTCTCCATCGTGTTCCTTCCTCTCTTATCAATATGAGGCGCCGGGGTGTTGATGAGCCTCCATGAAGTTTCTCAGAAGAAACCCAGAAAAAGCAGCCCAATCCCTTGGTCAAGGTCGTTCTAGAGGAACCCCTTTTTCTTTGGGGTGTAGGGAAGCCAAGTGTTTTCTTTATAGATGAGTGTCTTATCCATAATATTGTATTAGACGTTTGAGGTTGAGACCCGTCGAAATTTTATTAGGGATTTTTTTTTTTTTTTTATATAGAATTATCGCGCTTATCCTTCCCACTTGGCCATATGAAAGTGATCAGAATCCTCAATTTGGTATTTCTCGATCTCAACAGTCTTGATCATAATCAAGTTGACACATTTCGAGCCCGGACTGATCAAGGTTGTGATCCGATGCTAGCTGATCAAGCACCCCATCAGTCAATTTAGAGGAAGACATTCTCGTAAAATCTCCTGACAACATTGATGAGCGGTTTTTTGGTCAATTTCAATTGGCGAAGAGAGGGAGAGAGATACATTGACACAGATGCTGAGCTTATAAGCTGAGCTGAGCAACCTGATCTGAGCTTGTCAACGGTGATGAAGATACATACATATATATATGCATTTATATATAATATGTGTGTGCGTGTGCACCTGATCATGAAAAGGAGAGAGAAGACGCAAGATATATAGGGATTTTTTTTAGGCGAGAATTCCATGAAATTGATATGGTTTTGGAGTGATTTGGGAGGTCATGGAAAAATGAAAAAGGCACTGATGGGCTTGGAGTTTTTTTTCTAATTGACTCCCCAGCTTGATTGGAATTTTTTCACATACGTGGAGAAAGAAGAACATGAAAACAAGAAAGATAACTCAGAAAGAAAACCAAAACAAAAGGACAAAGATGAAAACAAAAATAACTTAAAAGATCTGAGCAGAAAAATACGAGAGGGAGAGTTTAATTGGAAGAGAGAGAGGATGAGCAAGAAATTAGATCGAGAGTTGATTGATGATAGAATATCAAAAAATTGGAGGTAGCTTCGAAATGGTTGCCTGGACCAATTATAGAAGAGTCAAAAAAGCTCCTTTTTTTTTTTTTTCTATTTTCTAAAGGCTAATTTTTGATAGAACTTTGATCATGCATTAACGAAAGCAAGCTTTATTTCTTTGGATTATTTATTTGTCCTGAAATTATATGCACAACCAAATGTTGGGGACTCACACCCTCTGTCTTGTGTCCCCTTCTGTATTCCTCCAATAATTTTTCGACACTTCAGCTTCCGCATGAAGAGCCACTAACAGAGAAAATAACGGCGTCCTCTGCTCTCTTCAAAATACTCTCCTCTTTCTCCTTGTTTTTTTTTTTTTAAATCGGTTCTCCTCTTTCTCCATGTTTCTCTGCCTCTCTTCTTTACCCCTCCGAATAAAACTTCTACCTTTAGAAAACTTTAAACCGTTCAATCAATCTTTCCCTCTCTATCAATTAAACCTAGGAAGAGGAAAAAAAAAATTTTAAAAAAAAAGGGAAAGACGCCACTATTTTCTATGTTATTGGCTCTTTCTGCTGAAGCTGGCGTGTTGAAAAAGTGTTGGTGGGTCAGAGGGAGAGAGGGACAAATGGGATAGAGGATGTGGTTCCAAATGGTGGTCCCTACGTTTTAAGTTTACACGTCACATTTTAAGATAAATAGCTCGAACTCATATTCTCTTTTCAATTTTAATATCTCAAATAATATCTAATAAATTATATTTTGACATATCATTTAATGAAGTCAGATTTTAAGATACAAAAAATCAATTATAAAACATTTTAAATTTTATAAATAATGTGACATAATTTCATACAAATATAACGAAGTAGTCGATGACTAAAAGAAAGGACAAGTTCGACGGCAAGGGGTCTTGTATGATATAGAACCAGAACAAGGATGGAGGGAGTTGTTTTCCAGTAGTGGTCCCCGGGGAGACTAGAATAGAAGAGTCCATTGACTCTTTTTAGTTTTAGAATATTTAAATTAAATAAGTGTATGGAGACATTTGTTTTTATGTCTTGTGTTATGTCTCTTTTTTTAGTGTAGATCTACTCTAAAGTTAGATATTATTTGGGTATCAAAAATTGAACGGAAGATTTGAACCAAAATAGATCCCGTGTCCTTAAGAATATGCCAATTGGTCTCTGGATTTTTTATTATTACTTAAAAGGACTCCAAACTCATAAAAGGATACAAAGAGGGACAAAACCCTAACAGCTATCTACGTGAACTCCACATGCCTTTAATTAGGGGTATTTTGATTTAAAAAAAAAAGATTTATTTTAATAAAATAATAATAATAAAAAAACACAATAAACATACAAATTGGGTCCCATAAACATTTTGTACTGAATCACACTATGTCACATTAAAATCCAAAATCCATCTCCGATCCATTAACATGTCCCTTGAAACATATGTATTTTGAGTTTACATTTTGGTATCACATTGTGGGTAAATCATGATTTGAAGGGAAAGCGGCTTAACTAGAAGTATGTTCAAAGATCTTTGCCATGAATAAAACTTGGCATGCATAAGCATCAAATTTGCTTCCAATTCGTGTTTTTGAATAATAAATATTCTCCTAAATAGAACAATAAAAAAACAATTTAGACGCCAAACATAAGAAAAAGAAAGAAAAACTTCTGGTTTAAGTATTTTTAGCTTCTCAGCTGCTTCTCACATTCCTGCTTCATCTTCCCAATCTCCACAAGCAAAGTCAAGAGAGCCTCACACATTTCACAAGCATCTGGCTCTGTGGGGTTCCTCTTTGATGACGAGTGAACCATCCAGGCATGGTCAAGCTTCCTATCTGGTCTGACAACAACCGAGCCTGGAACTTCAGCATCACGGCACGTCACCAACCCGTCACTCTTCTCCCCATACCGGAGCTGAAGATGGAGCGCGCACACAGCCATGGCAGCAGATAGAGGTATCACCACAGGCACCTGAGGCCCTGCTCGAGGAAAATCATTGAACTCGTCGTTTTCAAACTTCAGTAGGGGAAGCCAGGGCAGTTCTGCATGAGCTATGTGAGTCATGGTCGCGAGGACTCCCGGGGCAATGCTGGCTTCGGAGTGGAAGGAGATGAGAGGGACTTGTTCTGGGAGTTTGTACTTCATGATGAACTCCTTCCTCTTCTCATATGTAAGGTCCTCCAATGCCCGTATGTCTCCCTATATAAAAATTCAGCTGTTACACTGAACGGCGGAAAAAAAAAAAAAACAAACAACTAACTTAAAGCATCAAAACTTGAGAACCCCGTTACCTTGATCAACTTGCAGATCAAAAGCTCCATTATCCTCCTCGTTTCCTTGTCAGCAATCTGGCCTTCGCGGAGCGTATCAGAAGCAATGGGGGTGCCACCATATGGGCTTTGTACCAGCGCCAAACCAGCGACTTTGTCTTTCAAATCACTCCAGTAGATCGACAGCGCAGCCGCAGCATCAACCCCACCTTTGCTGTGCCCTAGCAGCATCACAGGCTTGCCGGCTCCCCGGTAGAGCTCCTCAATATATTGCTTAAGTTCCCAAGCATTGTGTTCCACAGATGCCTAAATGCAGAAAAATATGAAAGGGCGCCGATGAATATCCATCCTATTTTACATATAGTCGAACCTTATGAGAAAATTACTTTGAAACCAAAATGCAGAACGGAAAAATTTTACCATTATTACACATCTTAGTCTGGAATTACTGGGGAGTAATCGTTTAATACCTCGCTGTGGATTTTCGCAATATGGCAAGCTAGACCCATCTTCGAAAAGAATCGTTTAGTTCCCACGAAGTATAACGGACCTTGATTACTAAAGAGGCCTGGAAAACCTGAGTGATTATTACTAATGCTACATCTCCAGTGCGCAAAACAAAATGGCATTGAAATCTGAAGACAAAAGGGATCGCTCTCATACCAGGAATTAGTAGGTAAACACACGGGTTTGGGCAGCTTGTGCTCTCCGTTCCTGCAGTAAAAACCAATAAAAAGTACTAGTACTTAAATTCAGAGATCAAAGATAAACAGCTAGAAAGAACTTAGGATCGGTTTTTAAACAGAACTGGTGAAGCGAAATAACGCAAGTAAAAGAAGAATACCCTTTACATTACCAGAGTGAAACAAGAATGAATTGATGCGTGCATAAATATAGGATTTGGTGGAGGCTCACCATATCATTTAAAGACCATTTAACACAAAATGCATGTACTGACAACACAAATTAGGCTATTTCAGGATAAAATTTCAGCGTAGATTTCAGTACACAAGTCTTGCAGGAAAAGAAAGAGAGAGAAAAGGTGTTGATCAGAACAAGGACGCTAACTCCATAGGAATCAAGTATAGTGGTTAAACCGGTTAATTGACACAAAAAACTTGTTAACCAAGTTAAGGAGAGCCATCCTTCGTGGGAGGCATTCCTGGAGTTTGCTGAAAGAAGCTATCGCAAACTCTTCAATGGGACGCAAGAACTATTTCTTTCAGCTACAAAGTCGGTTTTGAGCACGTCTGATGTAAGAAAAATAGCAACTGCAAGAGGACATTGCCAACTTCCGAACAAATTGTAATCCATACAACGGAAACATCAACCTATAGTTGCGCGAAACGAAAATAAAATCTGCAAAAGTGTTACTGGCTTACGCCAATAATACAACGAACTAAGAAGAAGTCCATTGATGAGACAAATTTGAAGATGTTGTATTTTTCAGAGCATTGCCATGGACCTGATAAAAGGATCAGTATTTAAAACAAAAGCACGAAGCAATAGTCTATTAGCAAAATGACTCAAACACTTTATTTTATTTTATTTTTGTTAAATAGTCTTCTAAAAATTTTTATTAGCAAAACCAAGAACGACCGTGGTTGTTCCTATGTTAAAATGAAATAAGATTATTTTGTTAA
Organism: Ficus hirta; assembly: GCA_038430175.1. Lineage (NCBI taxonomy): Eukaryota > Viridiplantae > Streptophyta > Magnoliopsida > Rosales > Moraceae > Ficus > Ficus hirta. Next base: position 17,145,323 of record CM076588.1, read on the forward strand.
TTTCAATTTATGAGATTGTCATTTTGGCAAATATTCCCACGAAAGCAATAGTCATATCAAACTGGGAAATCCGCAAACTTAGATATTCACTAAGAGAGATATAAAGACACTATAAAACTAAAAACATATGTTCTTGAGATTACTAAGGAGTAAGGAATGGTTGTTCACTTCAATGGATTTCGGATATTTGATTCTTGACATAATATAAGTGTCCCTTTAATTCTTCTAATCTTGGAATCCAAGTAAGCAGAAACAGTGAATTTCATTGCAACAATTCTAGAAAATTGCCCAAACAAAAGAAAACACTACTGCTGAGCTAAATGGAAGAAAAAATGGGTTAATACAACACAATGGGGAAAGAAAAACTGGGTATATATAAATAAATGGCAGAAAAATATCAATGTATTTAACTCATCTGAAAATTCATGCATAAATGCTGTAAAATAGCATAATCCTACTAGCAGTATGAATGAACCAGCACCACATTTTTTAACACAGGATAGAAAACTATTCCGAACAGTAGTGCAGGCAAAATAAAGAAACATAAGCCAATAAAACAAGTGGCAGCTGCAAGTGCACTGCTATGTTCTAACACCGCGTATGTGCCTGCGACAAATGCAATCACCATTGCTGCCATGGCCAATGAAGTTAGGTAGAAAGATAAGACATAGTAAATCAGCTTCCTGGACTTGCTCCGGTGTAGTATCAAGAGCATGATGGTAAAGACAGCTGCGGTAGAGAACACAAGGGCTGTGGTGTCTGCTATCATGAACGCCTTGAATGATGCCTTTGATCTTAGAATTGCAGAGCCCTGCAGTGGGCCTTCATTACTCACTAAACCACCTGGTAACGTGAAACCTGCTGCGAATGTAACTGTCGCGATGAGTGTAGCCGCTACCAGTAGACCTGACGTACCTTTCTCAACGATTGTACGGTAGTGGTCCTCATCAGTTTTTCCCCAGCCAGCAGCATCTTTTTTAAGGGTCACTGCTGTACGGAGAGTGGACCTTACGCCTAGTAGTCGTGCCAACATCCTTTCTTGAATTTGCTGTGCAGTCAATTATATATAGAGTTAGGTCTGTATTGTATGGAAACTGGGTTCTAGGAGTTTATACACAAATTCATAAATGAAAAGAAAAAAATTTTAGATACTGAAAACTGACCAGACATAATAATAAATGGTTCTCTTCTATTTTTTTTTTTTTTTTAAAAAAAAAAAAAAAGGTCTAGTTCTCATATTATAATATTTGATCATATCGCCGCTACTGTGGATGATATCATTGAAAGAAGGGGTCCAATAACAAACCTTTACCATGTACGTTATTTCTGTTAGTTCAAAACAAGTCAGCATGCAATATTCAAAAAATGAACCAGCTCGTAACAGATTCATTTCAGTACCAGGAACGTAGTCCAAGAACATTTCTCATGTGAAAATATATTCATATATTATATATTGACATAGAACTATTAACAATTGGAAGAGAAGGGATAACATAGACAATATTAGATATGACATGACTTTCAAAGAAAAAAAAAACAAAAAAACAAAAACAAAACAAAATTAGATATGACATGAAGAAGTTCCCATCCACAAACATTCATACTGCAGTTACTTATCAGTGGGTGAAGCTAACCTTCTACTTTACTATTTCTTTTACAAAATGGTATGAGCAAACAACTAACGTTGAAAAAACTTGCACATCCAAACTATATTGGTATTCACTAGCAATCCAATCCCCCCACGAAGTCCCACCTCAAATTTATTAAAATAAAACAAAAAAAAATTACAAGAGTTAAAAAAAAAAAAAAATACAACCCAAAAGGATAAAAAGCCAAACCAAAAAACCAAAGCCAAGCAACTACCCACAAGAGCAAGCACAGTCTGACATCATATGGGACAACTGAGACCCTTCCATTGAAAATCAGACTCTAAAAGAGACCTCATTAAAAATCTTGCTAAAAACATCCAAAGAAAAAAACCCAACAAGTGTCTACACTTGTCTTGACACACAAATCGCACCTACGTTAGAACAGAGAAACAGAAAATACATCAAAAGTAACATTACCATTACAGATTAGGGAAGCTATAATACGGAAGAGCAGACAAGTTCATATTCACAATACTATGGCATACTATTTTCTGAGAAATAGATAACATGAAAAATATTACACATAATACCCTAATATTTTTCAAAAACTACTAAATACATATATAACCAGGAATAAAGTTTTAAGTCGGATTTAGAACTGATTTTAACAGTGGGCAAAAGGGGAAAATCACCTTTTTTTTTTTTTGCTATTTTTTCCCCCTTCTCTTGCAAAAAGGCAGTACCCTGTAGACCCTTATCAACCGCTTTATGTGGGAGGCTTTTCAATATTCGTCCTTTTTTTTTTTTGGTTATTTATATTTTTACATATTATATTTTGCTTTTATTTAAAAAATATATTATGTATTTTGAAATTTTATATTTTTATACCAACGGATTATGTTTAATATATAAATTTATACATTTTATAGGTCAACACTTAATTTTAACTTAAAATATTAAAAATACCCTTATAATGAAAAACTAAAATTTGAATTATTCACCTTCAATATAATGTGTTTTGCTTTTTATTCAAAAAGTATACCATACATTTTAAAATCATGTATTCGTATACCATTCTATTATATTTAACACACAAATCTGTAGTATTTTTGCAATCAAAATAAGTATTAATCGAGAAGAAGTATAGATTTATGTATTAAATATATTCTAATTGTATAAAAATATAGAACTTCAAAATGCATGGTATATTTTTTCAATTAAAACAAAATGTAGGGTATAAAAAAGTAAATAACCCATTTTAAGGGTGTTTTAGGTATTTTAAGTTAAAATAATTAAGTGCTGATCGAGAAAAAAAATATACCAAAAAAGATATACTTTTCTGAACAAGAGCAAATTACAAGATATAAAAAGTAAGGTCTTCTTCTTCTTCTTCTTCTTCTTTTTTTTTTTGGGCTGTCAAGCAGTAAGGCCGAGTCATAAATTTTTGTAGGGGTAGGAATCAAACCAAAAATTTAAATTAAAAAATTTAGTGTGGTGGGGGGACGAACTAAGAAAAATCCATAGATATATTTTTCATATTGGGGCTAAATTACAATGAAGCCCCTTTGTCGGGGGCAGCTGCCCCACAAAGGAGGATCCACCAGAGACAATTCAAAAATCTAGAATTTCATGAAATAATTGTCTTGTGTGTGTTACCTTTAAATAATTGACTTCTGTGCGTGTTGAGACAATGTCAAGAGAATTCTGGTTTTGATTGTTGAATGCCATCCTATCGACCCTTGGATGATGATTGAATTCCACGTTGTACTTGAACAAAGTGGCGGCATGAAGCATAGGCGTATTTCCGTTCTTATCCTTTTCATTTAGTAGATTACTGAGTGAATAATCATCCAGGATAACTTTCACTGCATGCTTTCTACCACTATCCATGGCATGGTGCAGAACGTTCTGGCCTTTATGATCAACCAATTCACAGCTATCTGGACAACATGATATGATTTTCTTCATTGAATTTTCATGGCCACGATAAGCTGCAACATGAAGAGCTGTCATTCCTTCTTCATCCTTCATGTAGGCTGTACGTTTGTCATGTTCTACGAGCAGCTTTACGACCGCCGCGCAGTTGCGGTATGCAGCATGGTGCAGCGGAATCCAACCTTGATCATCTGCTTTCCTAGTAAGCTCTTTAGTAGTCCATCTTCCCAAAACTTCTCTTGTCATTTCTGAAGATGAAAACTCATTAAGAAAAACCCAGCTAACTCGAAACGAGGGTGGGAAGGCACAACCGCACATGGTCGCTGCCCTCACATAACTTCTATCTCTCTTTTTTCTTTTTTTTTTTTTTTTTTTTTTTCACGCATAACTTTTTGAGTAATTAGAAGTCTCATTCTCTTGTACAATATATAAAACTAAGAGTACATATGTTATAAAATAGTTCCTTGCTAGTCCTAAACAGTAAACATATCTTTTAAATATAAAGGTTATTGACACTACAGGTCCCCAAACTCTTTACTAGGTGATATTTTAGTCCCTAACTAAATTCATAGACACAAAGGTCATGCGACTCATGATTTGAGTGCGCTAACTTAACTACGCCAGTAACCGGAGTCAGAGATGTGCGGCCATCTTTGTTGAAATTGAAAAAAAAAAAAACATAATGAATTATAACAGAATATCTTCGGTGAATGAAATCAGTTCTATCCTGTCATCTTTGTTAAAAAAGTATATATATATATATATATATATTTGAATCTAAAATGGATTCTAACAAAATTTCACGGAGGACCGAACACCGGTCACCGTCCGACACCCGTGGCCGGAGTCAGAAACGTCCGGTCATCATTGTTAAAATACAAACAAAATCTCTTCAGTGATGGATACCAACGAGTGGAGCTGGAGATGTACAAAAAATATTTCAATAAATATAAAAAAAAAAAAAAGAGAAGAAAAGAAAAGAAAAAGATACATCTTGTTCTTTCTTCAACAATTTATGATCTCTAGTGGACCTCTCAGTAAGATTCGAACCCAGATGAAGTTCTGACCATCTGTCAGAGAAAAAAGAACGAATGGATCTTGTAGGATTCTCGAGGGTAGTTTTGTCAATTTAAAAATTTTTTTCTTTTGATTTTTTGATAAAATATTATGAAATGATATAAAAATCAACTCTAACGTTGTGGTGGGCACAAATTATTAAATTTGTGGCAATTATGCATATCACTCTGTTATTTTTGGTTGGAGCGGGGTGGACGGATTATTTGGTGGGCTAATTTTTGGACAAGCCTAAAAATACCTTTCCTAAACTGTGGATATCTCCATACACAAGAAGCCCAATGAGAAGAAAATATCCAATAGACACAGGGCTTAAAGTGGGCCGTTACTAAAGTGGGAACGGACGTATTTTTATTTGATCCGAATGAAAAAATATTTTTTTGTTGACAATGATTCATAATTATAAAATTTAACAGAACTTCAGTTCGTATTACGTTAAAGACGTAACTGAAAATATTAATAAGAATCAACCCTTCTTTTTTAACAGTTTATTAGAGTTTACGATTCTTTTCCTACAAGTTTAATAACTACGTCTCTTGATTTATATTTATTTTCAGCTAAAATTAATCATTGAAGTGTTGATCACTTCAAAAGAAAATAATAATAACATTGTAATCCCAATTTCAGAAAATAAATTTAAAAAAAATGTTATAACTTGTAAAACCAGAGGGAAGTCACGTTTTTATGATAAATTGCCAAAAGAAAGTAGTATCCTTAGCAATTAGCACACCAATTCTCAAATATCAAGCATGTTTTCTCAGGGGGAAAAAAAAAATTCACAAGCATATGGAAAGTCCCGCTTACCTTCATCTCCAGCTATTGTGACTGCGTGCAGTACGGTTCTGCTGTTGGGGCCATCTGTGGCTGGTGATGAGCAGTTGTTTAATATTTCACTCACCAATTTGTTGTATCCTCTTTCGGCAGCCATGTAAAGCGGTGTCTCACCAGATTTATTAGCTGAATATGAGAAATCAGGGTCCTCCTCCGTCAATATCCGCACAACTTGAAGATGCTGAAATCGCACAGCCTCGTGAAGAGCGGTGTCGTTTTCTTTGTTGGTTGCCCTAAGCATCTCTTTGGCAGCCTGGTTGCCGCTCTCAAGGTCTTCGTGACCAGCTTTAGCACGCTCAATAAGTAACTCCACTATGCGCTTGTGGCCGTACCTTGCTGCTAGATGCAGGGGAGTCTCGCCCTTCGCATTGGTCTGAAGCAACAGAGCCGGGCACAACTTGAGGATCTCTTCCACAAACTGTGTTTGTGCATCAGTTTTTCTATCGGTCTTGGCAGATGTGATATGGATATGCAGTATTGTATTTTTGTTTGGAGTCAATAATTGGTCAAGAAGCAGATCTTTATTATCCTTAAAGTCATCGATTTTTCCTTCTGCTGCAGATCTGTAGAGAGTAGAATCGAGCCCAGACTGATCAACGTCGTGATCCGATGCCAGCTGATCAGCCACGCCATCAGTCAATCTAGAGGAAGACATTCTCGTAAAATCTCCCGACGACGCTGATGAGCAGTGTTTTTTGGTCGGTTTCAATTGGCGAAAGAGAGGGAGAGAGACACACTGACACAGATGCTGAGTTGATCAGCTGACCTGAGCTGAGCTCGTCGACGACGATGAAGATGTGTGTGTGTGTGTGCTGAAGGAGAGAGAAGACACAAGATAACTAGGGATTTTTTTTTGGCGAGAATTGTTGAAGCGGTTTCCTCCACATCAACGTTCTTCTACTTTCTCTGCCTCTTTCCATCGTGTTCCTTCCTCTCTTATCAATATGAGGCGCCGGGGTGTTGATGAGCCTCCATGAAGGTTCTCAGAAGATCCTCAGAAGAAACCCAGAAACAACAGCCTTAAAGATTTGAGCAGAAAAATACGAGAGGGAGAGTTTAATTGGAAGAGAGAGAGGATGAGCGAGAAATTAGATCGAGAGTTGATTGATGATAGAATATTAAAAAATTGGCGGTAGTTTCCAAATGGGTGCCTCAACCAATTATAGAAGAGTAAAAAAAGCTCTTTTTTTTTTTTTTCTTTTTCTAACGGCTAATTTTTAATAGAATTAACGAAAGCAAGCTTTATTTCTTTGGATTATTTATTTGTCCTGAAATCATATGCACAATTATTTATTTCTTTTTCTAAGGGCTCTTTCTGCTGAAGCTGACGTGTCGAAAAAGTGTTGGAGGGACAGAGGGAGAGAGCGACTAATGGGATAGAGGATGTGGCTCCAAATGGTGGTCCCTACTTTTTAAGTTTACACGTCACATTTTAAGGTAAGTTGCTCAAATCTGTATTCTTTGTCCAACTTTAAAATCTCAAATGGTATCTAATAAATTTTATTTTGACATGTCATTGAATAAAATTAGATTTTAAGATACAAAAAATTAATTATAAAACATTTCAAACTTTATAAATAACATGCATAGTTTCTTTCAAATATACCGAAGTAGACGATGACTAAAAGAAAGGACAAGTTCGACGACAAGGGGTCTTGTCTGGTATAGAACCAGAACAAGGGCGAAAGGAGTTGTTTTCCAATAGTGGTCCCCGGGGAGACTAGAATAGAAGAGTCCATTGACTCTTTTTAGTTTTAGATGGTTTAAATTAAATAAGTGTCTGGAGACATTTGTTTTCATGTCTGGTGTTCTTTGTTTTTTTTTAGTGTAGATCTACCTGGTACCTAAGTTAGACATTATTTGAGTACCAAAAAATTGGACAGAAGATTTAAATCAAAATAGCTCTCGTGTCCTTAAGAATATGCCAATTGGTCTTTGAATTTTTTATTATTACTATTATTAAAAGGACCCCAAACTCATAAAAGGGTACAAAAAGGGACAAAACCCTAACAGCCAGCTACGTGAACTCCACATGCCTTTAATTAGGGGGTATTTTGATTTAAAAAAAACAAGATTTATTTTAATAAAATAATAATAATAATAATAATAAAAACACATTAAACATACAAAGTGGGTCCCATAAACATTTTGTACTGAATCACACTACGTCACATTAAAATCCAAAATCCATCTCCGATCCATTAACATGTCCCTTGAAACATATGTATTTTGAGTTTACATTTTGGTATCACATTGTAGGTAAATCATGATTTGAAGGGAAAGCGGCTTAACTAGATGTATGCTCAAAGATCTTTGCCATGAATAAAACTAGGCATGCATAAGCATCAAATTTGCTTCCAATTCGTGTTTTTGAATAATAAATATTCTCCTAAATAGAACAATAAAAAACAATTTAGACGCCAAACAAAAGAAAAATAAATAAAAACTTCTTGTTTAAGTTTTTTTAGCTTCTCATCTGCTTCTCACATTCCTGCTTCATCTTCCCAATCTCCACAAGCAAAGTCAAGAGAGCCTCACACATTTCACAAGCATCTGGCTCTGTGGGGTTCCTCTTTGATGACGAGTAAACCAACCAGGCATGGTCAAGCTTCCTATCTGGTCTGACAACAACCGAGCCCGGAACTTCAGCATCACGGCACGTCACCAACCAGTCACTCTTCTCCCCATACCGGAGCTGAAGATGGAGCGCGCACACAGCCATGGCAGCAGATAGAGGCATCACCACAGGCACCTGAGGCCCTGCTCGAGGAAAATCATTGAACTCGTCGTTTTCGAACTTCAGTAGGGGAAGCCAGGGCAGTTCTGCATGAGCTATGTGAGTCATGGTCGCGAGGACTCCTGGGGCAATGCTGGCTTCGGAGTGGAAGGAGATGAGAGGGACTTGTTCTGGGAGTTTGTACTTCATGATGAACTCCTTCCTCTTCTCATATGTAAGGTCCTCCAATGCCCGTATGTCTCCCAATATAAAAATTCAGCTGTTACACTGAACAGCGGAAAAAATTAAAAAAAAAAAAACGATCTTGCTTTGCCATCCTTCGTGGGAGGCAATCCTGGAGTTTGCCGAAAGAAGCTATCACAAACTCTTCGATGGGAAGTAAGAACTATTTCTTTCGTCTACAAAGTCGGTTTTGAGCACATCTGATGTAAGAAAAATAGCAACTGCAAGAGGACATTGCCAACTTCCAAACAAATTGTAATCCATACAACGGAAACATCAACCTACAGTTGCGCGAAACGAAAATAAAATCTGCAAAAGTGTTACTGGCTTACGCCAATAGTACAACGAACTAAGAAGAAGTCCATTGATGAGAGAAATTTGAGGATGTTGTACAGAGCATTGTCATGGAACTGATAAAAGGATCAGTATTTATTTTTATTAAATAGTCTTCTAAATATTTTTATTAGCAAAATGATATCGAACGACCAGGAACGACCATGGTTGTTCTTATGTTAAAATGAAAGAAGGTAATTTTGTTAATTTCAATTATTGAGATTGTTATTTTGGCAAATATTCCCACGAAAGCAATAGTCATATCAAACTGGGAAATTTACAAACTTCGATATTCACCAAGAGCGATATAAAGACACTATAAAAACTAGGAACATATGTTCTTGAGATTACTAAGGAGTAAGGAATGATTGTTCACTTCAATGAATTTCGGATATTTGATTCTTGACATATAATTGTCCCTTTAATTCTTCCAATCTTGGAATCCAAGTAAGCAGAAACAGTGAATTTCATTGCAACATTTCTAGAGAATTGCCCAAACAAAAGAAAACACTAATGCTGAGCTAAAATTTCCATTGTTTTGTAACTCCAATATATCTAGGAAAACTTAAGGGGAACAAAAACCTTCAAACGGGATTCTTAAAGAAACTGTGGAGAATTCCAAGGTAGGATATGAAAAGATATCCTATTCATTCGAGAGTTTTGTGGTAATACAACATAAGGGGGAAAGAAAAACAGGGTGTATATAATAAATAAACGGAAGAAAAATATCAATGTATTTAACTCATCTGAAAATTCATGCATATATGCAGTAAAAAGCATTATCCTACTAGCAGTATCAATCAGCACCACATTTTCTTAGACAGGTTAGAAAACTCGTCCGTATATTAGTAGAAGCAAAATAAAGAAACATAAGCCAATAAAACAAGTGGTTGCTGCAAGTGCTTTGCTATGATCTAACACCGCGTATGTGCCCGTGACAAATGCGATCACCATTGCTGCCATGGCCCACGTCGTTAGTAAGAAAGATAACTTATAGTAATTCAGCTTCCTGGACTTGCTCCGGCGTACTATCAAGAACATGATGGTAAAGACAGTTGCAGTAGAGAGTACAAGGGCTATGGTGTCTGCTATCATGAACGCCTTGAATGATGCCTTTGATCTTAGAATTGCAGAGCCTTGCAGTGGGCCTTCATTACTCACTAAACCACCTGGTAACGTGAAACCTGCTGCGAATGTAACTGTCGCGATGAGTGTAGCCACTACCAGTAGACCTGACGTACCTTCCCCAAGGACTGTCCGGAAGTAGTCCTCCACAGTTTTTTCCCGGCCGGCAGCGTCTTTTTTAAGGGTCACTGCCATGCGGAGACTGGACCTTAGGCCTAGTAGTTTTGTCAACCTCCTTTTTTTATTTTGCTGTGCAGTCAATTATATATAGAGTTATAGGTCTGTATTGTAAGGAAACTGAGGTTCTAGGAGTTTATACACACATTCATAAATGAAAAGAAAAAAATGTTATGGATATTGAAAACTAAGTAGTTCTCTTCTCTTTAAAAAAAAAATAAAAAAAAAGTCCAGTTCTCGAATTGTAATATTTGATCATATCGCCCCCACTGTGTATGACATCATTGAAAGAAGGGTCCAATAACAAACCATTAGTCCTGTGGCATCAGATATATCCTCAAAAGATTTTGGAAGGGTAAATAGCATGTACGTTATTTCTGTTAGTTCAAAACAAGTCTGCATGCAATATTCAAAAATGAACCAGCTCGTAACAGATTCATTCCAGTACTAGGAACGCAGTCCAAGAACATTTCTCATGTAAAAATATATTCATAAAATACATATAGACGTAGAACTATTAACAATTGAAAGAGAAGGAATGACATGGATAATATTAGATATGACATGACTTTCAAAATAAATAAATAAATAAATAAAAACAAGATTAGATATGACATGAAGAAGTTCCCATCCACAAACATTCATACTTCAGTTTACTTATCAGTGGGTGGAGCTCACCTTCTACTTTAATATTTCTTTTACAAAATGATACAAGTAGACAACTAACGTTTGAGAAAACTTGCACATCCCAACTATATTGGTATTTACTAGCAATCCCAACTAAGTGTTGGACAAAAAAGGATATATTAAGCGTAATCTGATCGAATAAAAATGAAAAACTTCAAACTGAAAGGTATACTTTCTGAATAATAACAAATTACAAAATATAAAAAGATAAATATCGTTTTTTTTTTTCTTTTTCTTTTTCTGTCAAGCAGTAAGGCCGAGTCATAAATTTTTGTAGGGGTAGGAATCAAACAAAAAATTTAAATTAAAATAACAATATAACTATATTTTAAAACTATTTGTCTATTTTTTCAATATTTTTTTATCTTTTCTTTTCTTTTAAATAATATATATGTATATATCTTTGTATCTTTCTCTGATTATTTAAAGTGAACCGAATCTGTAATGTAGTTTAGTTTTAAAGCTATAAACTAAGTTTGTATTGAACTTAATTTACTTTTTAAAGTTTGAAGTTAGCAAATACATGAATTTATACAGTAGTGTGTTTGATTTTTGTTTTATTTATCATTTTATGTTTGAAATATAAGTATGCTATAAGTCAAGATTTGGAATGTATATGAAACATTTTTATAATAATTTGTACAAATAATGTTGCAATTTGAAAATTTTAGGGGGACAAACCATGAACTAATTGGGGCTAAATTACAATGAAGCCCCTTGGTCGAGGGCAGCTGCCCCCAATTCCAAAGGTGGATCCACCAGAGACAATTCAAAATCAATAACTTTATGAGAGCTTTACCTTTCGTATATTATCTCCTGTGTATAGTGTTGAGACAATGTCAACAGAATTCTGGTTTTGATTGTTGAATGCCATCCTATCGACCCTTGGATGATGATCGAGATCGACGTTGTACTTTAATGAAGTGGCGGCATGAAGCAAAGGCGTATTTCCGTTCTTATCCTTTTCATTTAGTAGATTACTGAGTGAATAATCATCCAGGATAACTTTCACTGCATGCTTTCTACCTCTATCCATGGCATGGTGCAGAACGTTCTGGCCTTTATGATCAACCAATTCACAGCTATCCGGACAACATGATATGATTTCCTTCATTGATTTGTCATGGCCACAGTAAGCTGCAATATGAAGAGCTGTCATTCCTTCTTTATCCTTCATGTAGGCTGTACGTTTGTCATGTTCTACGAGCAGCTTTACGACCTCCACGCAGTTGCGGTATGCAGCATGGTGCAGCGGAATCCAACCTTGATCATCTGCTTTCCTAGTAAGCTCTGTAGTACTCCATCTTCCCAAAACTTCTCTTGTCATTTCTGAAGATGAAAACTCATTAAGAAAAACCCAGCTAACTCGAAACGAGGGTGGGAAGGCACAACCGCACATGGTCGCTACCCTCACATAACTTCTATCTTTTTTTTTTCCTCTTTAAAACACCAAATTGTTCACACATAACTTTTTGATTAATTAGAAGTCTCATTCTCTTGTACAATATATAAAACTAAGGGTACATATGTTGTAAAATAGTTCCTTGCTAGTCCTAAACAGTAAACATATATTTTAAATATAAAGGTTATTGACACTAAAGGTCCCCAAATTCTTTACTAGGTGATATTTTAGTCCCTAACTAAATTTATAGACACAAAAGTCATGCGACTCATGATTTGAGTGCGCTAACTTAACTGCACCGGTAACCGGAGTTAGAGATGTGCGGTCATCTTTGTTGAAATTGAAAAAAAAAAAATTAATGGATTATAACAGAATCTCTTCGGTGACTGAAATCTGTTATGTCCTGTCATCTTTGTTTTCAAAAAACTATTTGAATCTAAAATGGATTCTAACAAAATTTCACTGAGGACCAAACACCGGTCAACGTCCGACACCCATGGCCGGAATCGGAAACGTCCGGTCATTTTTTTTAAAATACAAAAAAAAAAAAAAATCTATTAGAATTCATTTTGAATTCTAACAGAATCTCTTCAGTGGTGGGTACTGACGACTGGAGCTGGAGATGCACAAAAAATATTTCAATAATTATAAAAAATAAAAATAAAAAAAAGAGAAGAAAAGAAAAGAAAAAGATGAGGGTATTTTTGTTAATTTAATATTTTTTTTCTTTTGATTTTTTGATAAAATCTTATGAAATGATATAAAAATCAACTCTAAGGTTGTGGTGGGCACAAATTATTAAATTTGTAGCAGTTGTGCATATCGCTCTGTTATTTTTGGTTGGAGCGGGGTGGACGGATTATTTGGTGGGCAATACCTTTCCTAAACTGTGGATATCTCCATACACAAGAAGCCCAATGAGAAGAAAAAATCCAATAGACACGGGGCTTAAAGTGGGCCGTTACTAAACGGACGTATTTTTATTTTACCCGAATGAAAAAATAATTTTTTGTTGACAATGATTCATAATTATAAAATTTAACAGAACTTCAGCTCGTATTACGTTAAAGACGTAACTGAAAATATTAATAAGAATCAACCATTCTTTTTTTACAAGTTATTAGAGTTTATGATTCTTTTCCCTACAAGTTTAATAACTACGTCTCTTGATTTATATTCATAGTAACTACAACTATAGAATAAATTCCTGAAGATTTTATTTTTCAGCTAAAATTAATCATTGAATTGTTGATCACTTCAAAAGAAAATAATAATAACATTGTAATTCCAATTTCAGAAAATAAATTTTAAAAAAATGTTGTAACTTGTAAAACCAGAGGGACGTCACGTTTTTATGATAAATTGCCAAAAGAAAGTAGTATCCTTAGCAATTAGCACACCAATTCTCAAATATCAAGCATGTTTTCTCAGGGGGCAGGAAAAAGAAAAACGAAAAAACACAAGCATATATATATATATATATATATATGAAAAGTCCCGCTTACCTTCATCTCCAGCTATGGTGACAGCGTGCAGTACAGTTCTGCTGTTGGGGCCACCTGTGGCTGGTGATGAGCAGTTGTTTAATATTTCACTCACCAATTCTCCGTATCCTCTCTCGGCAGCAATGTAAAGCGGTGTCTCACCAGATTTATTAGGTGAATATGAGAAATCAGGGTCCTCCTCCGTCAATATCCGCACAACTTGAAGATACCCAAATCGCACAGCCTCGTGAAGAGCGGTGTCGTTTTCTTCGTTGGTCTCCCTAAGCATCTCTTTGGCAGCCTGGTAACCGCTCTCAAGGTCTTCGTGACCAGCTTTAGCACGCTCAATAAGTAACTCCACTATGCGCCTGTGGCCGTACCTTGCTGCTAGATGCAGGGGAGTCTCGCCCTTCGCATTGGTCTGAAGCAGCAGAGCGGGGCACAACTTGAGGATCTCTTCCACAAACTCTGTTTTCGCATCAGCTTCTTCATCTGTCTTAGCAGATGTAATATGGATATGCAGTATTGTATTCTTGTTTGGAGTCAATAATTGGTCAAGAAGCAGATCTTTATTATCCTTAAAGTCGTCGATTTTTCCGTTTGCTGCAGATCTGTAGAGAGTAGAATCGAGCCCAGACTGATCAACGTCGTGATCCGATGCCAGCTGATCAGCCACGCCATCAGACAATCTAGAGGAAGACATTCTCATAAAATCTCCCGACGACGCTGATGAGCAGTGTTTTTTGGTCGGTTTCAATTGGCAAAAGAGAGGGAGAGAGACACACTGACACAGATGCTGAGTTGATCAGCTGACCTGAGCTGAGCTCGTCGACGGCAATGAAGATATATTTGTGTGTGTGCTGAATAAGGACAGAGAACACACAAGATAACTAGGGATTTTTTTTAAGCGAGAATTGTTGGAGCGGTTTCCTCCACATCAACGTTCTTCTACTTTCTCTGCCTCTCTCCATCATGTTCCTTCCTCTCTTATCAATATGAGGCGCCGGGTTGTTGATGAGCCTCCATGAAGGTTCTCAGAAGAAACCCAGAAAAGGCAGCCCAATCCCTCATGGTCAAGGTCGTTCCAGAGGAACCCCTTTTTCTTTGGGGTGTAGGGATCCCGCGTGAAGCTAAGTGTTTTCTTTACATATAAGTGTCATTCACTATGTTTTATTAGACGCTTGTCGTTGAGACCCATCATAAATTTATGAGAATTTTTTTTTTTTAGAATTATCGCATTTATCCTTCTCACTTGACCATATAAAAATGGTCAGAATCCTCATATAAAACTAGGCATGCATAAGCATCAAATTTGCTTGCAATTTGTGTTTTTGAATAATAAATGTTCTCCTAAATAGAACAATAAAAAACATTTCAGATGCCCAAAAAAAAAAAAAAGAGAGAAAAAAAAAGGGAGCGAAAAACTTCTTGTGAAGTATTTTTAGCTTCTCAGCTGCTTCTCACTTTCCTGCTTCATCTTTCCAATCTCCACAAGCAAAGTCAAGAGGGCCTCACACATTTCACAAGCATCTGGCTCTGTGGGGTTCCTCTTTGATGATGAGTAAACCATCCAGGCATGGTCAAGCTTCCTATCTGGTCTGACAACAACCGAGCCTGGAACTTCAGCATCACGGCACGTCACCAACCCGTCACTCTTCTCCCCATACCGGAGCTGAAGATGGAGCGCGCACACAGCCATGGCAGCAGATAGAGGCATCACCACAGGCACCTGAGGCCCTGCTCGAGGAAAATCATTGAACTCGTCGTTTTTGAACTTCAGTAGGGGAAGCCAGGGCAGTTCTGCATGAGCTATGTGAGTCATGGTCGCGAGGACTCCCGGGGCAATGCTGGCTTCGGAGTGGAAGGAGATGAGAGGGACTTGTTCTGGGAGTTTGTACTTCATGATGAACTCCTTCCTCTTCTCATATGTAAGGTCCTCCAATGCTCGTATGTCTCCCTATATAAAAATTCAGCTGTTACACTGAACGGGGGGAAAAAAAAAAACAAACAACTAACTTAAAGCATCAATACTTGAGAACCCCGTTACCTTGATCAACTTGCAGATCAAAAGCTCCATTATCCTCCTGGTTTCCTTGTCAGCAATCTGGCCTTCGCGGAGCGTATCAGAAGCAATGGGGGTGCCGCCATATGGGCTTTGTACCAGCGCCAAACCAGCAACTTTGTCTTTCAAATCACTCCAGTATATCGACAGTGCAGCCGCAGCATCAACCCCACCTTTGCTGTGCCCTAGCAGCATCACAGGCTTGCCGGCTCCCCAGTAGAGCTCCTCAATATATTGCTTAAGTTCCCAAGCATTGTGCTCCACAGATGCCTAAATGCAGAAAAATATAAAAGGGCGACGATGAATATCCATCCTATTTTGCATATGGTCGAACTTTATGAGAAAATTACTTTGAAACGAAAATGCGGAATGGAAAAATTTTACCATTGTTACACATCTTAGTCTGGAATTACTGAGGAGAAATCTTTTAATACCTCGCTGTGGATTTTCGCAATATGGCAAGCTAGACCCATCTTCGAAAAGAATCGTTTAGTTCCCACGAAGTATAATGGACCATGATTGCTAAAAAGGCCTGGAAAACCTCAGTGATTATTACCAATGCTACATCTCCGATGAATAAAACAAAATCACATTTAATATGAAGACAAACGGATCACTCTCATACCGGGAATTAGTAGGTAAATATACGAGTTGGGCAGTTTGTGCTCTCCATTTCTACAATAAAAACCGATAACATACTAGTACTTAGATTCAAAGATCAAGGATAAATGGGTAGAGAGAACTTAGGATCGGTTTTTGCACAGAGATGTTCGTTCAGAACTAGGAAGCTTACTTCAAAGGAATTAAGCCTAGTTGTTAAACCCGTTAACTGACATGATAACTAGTTAACCAAGTTAAGGAGAACCGCAAAATATCAAAAACAGAAATATTGGTTCAGCACAAGGAAGCTTACTCCAAAGGAATTAAGCCTAGTTGTTAAACCCATTAACTTACTGATAACTTGTTAACCAAGTTAAGGAGAACAGCAAAATATCAAAAACAGAAATGTTAGTTCAGAATAAGGAAGCTTACTCCAAAGGAATTAAGCCTAGTTGTTAAACCCGTTAACTGACATGATAACTTGTTAACCAAGTCAAGGAGAACGGCAAATTATCAAATAAGTCATCCACCTTATTTCAGCAAGTAACTCCATGAATCTTGCTGTGCCATTCTTCACGGGAGGCATTCCTGGAGTTTGCTGTAACCATCCAATATCATCAGAAGAACCACGCAATGTTATCCGTACCCGAGATATGATGCTGAAGATGCGAAAAGAGCACAATTGACCCATGAGAACCTAAATTAAGTGACACCGTTATGTAAAAGCAAAAAAACTCATTATCCTAAGGAGAACTAAATTGACAAAAAAAAGATCGTTATTCTAATACAGAAGCTGAAAGAAGCACATCTGACGTAAATAATGATTTATTAACCCGCCAGTTTGAAACTAAAGACCTATTTCTTTTACCTACAAAGTCGGTTTTGAGCACATCTGATGTAAGAGAAATAGCATCTGCAAGAGGACATTGCCAACCTCCAGGCAAATTGTAATCCATACAACGGGAACATCAACCTGCAGTCGGGGAAACGTAAATAAATTCAGTAAAAGCATTATCGGCATACACCATACAATGAACAAAGAAGAATTTGAACTATTCATCTTGATCGGTTAGGATCTACATAATTCTTGTTCTAAAATAATAAACTCGAGCATCACATCACAGCTTCTTAAGAAGAAAAAAATTACCCTTGAAAAATGAAAAGGGGACCCGCATAAAATTCAATGGTTTCTATAATAAGAGATCTTGTATCTACAGGTAATTCTTCTGTGGGTTCTTGGGATCTTCTTTGACAGAGTCTGGGGCATGTAAAGTCAATACACAGTTTAGACGATGATGATGAACAACCTTCTGAAAAAGATCTCGGATCTTGCTCGGGAGAATTGACCGCTAAATTCTCTAAGCATCTGTTAAGATCTCCGAGTACAAGATCCTCTGCAAATAACATCATGAATAAGTAAATTGATCCAAGAGAGATATATTGGGAACAAAACTATGATTTAAAATAGAGAGCTCACCAATAAATATAATAAATTGATGGCCTATATAACCGGCCAATGTCAACAGACAGTTGAAAATGTCGTCCATTGATGAGCCAAATTTAATAGTATTTGTATATTTCACAGAACTGCCATGGGCCTGATACAAGGAACGATAATAGAACTATACACGCTAAGCAATGATTCAAACCAAACTGGGAAAATCCGCAAACTTAACTATTAAAAACCGTCAGTCATCAAGCAAAGATGTATCAGATATTCATCAAGTGAGATATAAAAACAGTACACTACAAAAACATGTCATTAAGATTTCGAAGGAGTTAGGAATGAGTAAACAGTTTTGAGACTTACAGTTGAAGGGGTTTCCGATATTTCATTCTTGACATGTACATGTCCCATTGCTTCTTCCGATCCTGGAATCCAAGCAACAGAAAACAAAAACAGAGAATTTCATTGAAACTTAACAACAAGATGAGAAGCTATTGCCTAAGCTAACTTTCCATTGTTTTGGTAGCTCCAATGTTTAAGAAAACTTTTGGGGCACAAAATAATTTGAAGAGGAAAAAATACAAGGAGAATTCTGTGCAAGGTATAAAATGTACCCTACAGATAGAACGTTCTCTTTCATCATCACATCAGATCAGAATTATGTTTCGTTGAAAACAGTACAAAAATTTAACGGTAAAATAATGGAACTTGATGAGTTAAAAACAGTATCGGTGGGACATTTTTTTTTTTTTTTTATCATCATATCACATCAAAATTATGTCAAATCGAAATGAGACGATAACATAATGGAACTTGATGAGTTAAAAACAGTATTGGGTGGGACAATTTCTCATACTCCAAACTACAAGCACTCAAACAGAAATCATGAAAAGACAGCAGCTACCTCCAAAAGAAATGAACATCTCACGAACTCAAAACAAAAACATCAGTATTTTTGTACTTATTACACCCATCAGATCTTCAGAAAGGAAGAAACTTTGGAGCTTACTGACGGCAGAATAAGTCAAAAGATCTAGAAAACTTCTATCAGACTGGTCCAACATATTGACCAACCCAAATCTTGGATTAGTGTGGGGTTGTCAAAAATAAGTTTAAATTGGTTCTTCCACAAAGCTCTAAGTCTGATCTTCCCAAGTCATAAACAAGTGAATAAAAACAGAAAATTCACAGATTGAGGACAACCCAAAAGAACAAGAAACCAGATGAGCTGAGAAAATCAAATGCAGAAAAAAAAAAAAAAAATATATATATATATATATATATAGGGTAGAAGAAAGTGGGTTGAAATATTCCATACACTGATTTAAAGTTCCCAAATTTGGAGTTTCGAGACCCGACAATCTGAGAGAACTTCAAATCTGTAAAAGAACCCAGAAACAGGTTTACTCGAGAGAGAGAGAGAGACAAAAACAAGCGTGAATTCGAATTTATAGCGGGAAAAAGGGAACAAAAATCTACAACCCCATTTTCCGAGAAAGTTTTTTTGAATTCAAAGCAAGCAAGCAAAGCAAAGCAAAGAAAGTGAAAGAAAGATCTAAAGTGTGTGTGCATGAGATTCAGAGAATATTAAAATACCAAGCGAGCAAGGAAAGGAAGTGGGGTCATGGGGATGGGAGTGGAGGAGCAATAGATGATCATTATCCAGTTTTTGCTTTTTTTTTATTTTTTATTTTTTCTATCTTCTCTGGCCCACAAAAAAAGGTCGCTTCAACAAGAGTTGCGATACCCAAAAAAGGAAAAACTGCACCCTGTACGTAGAAGTATATATATATATATATATATAGGGTAGAGGCAAATTCTTTTCTCAAGTTTCGGGAAAGATGAGGACCTACGCAAATGCAGTAATTGCTTTATTTATTTATGGTGCTTTTCTTTTCTTTTTTTTATTCTTTTTATTTTATGAGAAATATTTATGATGTATTTGGGTGTATAATTCACTTAGGTCTCATTTGACGTTTGAACTTAAACTGTATTTTTTTATCTTAATTTTTATCCTTTTTAAAAAAAGTTTTTGTTTTTTTCTGAAAAAATTTTTGTTTTTTTTAAAAAGTCAACAAAAATTTTCAACTCAAACTCATTCACCAAACAGACCCTTAAACATTTTTTTCAATATATATGATATTCATTTGGTTTTTAATATTTTGCGCTTGAATATATATTCTCTTTAAAAAGGGAATTAAAGAAACTAAAAATATGTTTAACAAAGTTTTTTAGAAGGCGTTTATTTTTTAATTTTTTAGGTCAAAAAAATTGCTTTGATAAGTCTATATTTGATGTTCGAGTTCATTTTAAATTCAATTATACTTTATAATTAATTATTTATTATTTATTTAAATTAATAAAAATTATAACTAGTTTTTAAAAATTTAATTAATTTCAACCTAAAAATTTAATTTTATTTCAAACTCAAAATGAACACCAAACACATAAGATTTCTGTTTGACATACATGTTTGAATTTAAAATTTTCACGTAAATTTTTATCATTTTTTAAAAAATCAACAAAAAAATATATAATTAATTTTTAAAAATTCAATCAATTTTAATTTAAATTTCAGTACAAACATATGTAAGCTAATTTTTTTAAGACTAAAAAATTGGTGAAATAAATGCACTAAAAATTGAGAAATAACTCTTTCTAACCAACGCCATAACTGTCTAGTGGAAGCTGTTATATCTCTTGACCCTTAAAACCAGTGGATATGTTTAGAAATAACAACATCTCTAGAGCCTAGAGGGACAAACTTGGACTCAAAATTGGGACACGTGGTGCGAGCTGGATGATTCCTCAACCTCAAGCAACAAGGCATTCAGATTTGTGTTTGGGTTTTTGGGCCCCACCAATTGCAAGCGTGAACGATGGTGATGATGATGATAGATTTCTCTCCACGCTGTGGATCAGCTCAAAATTTTTAGGGGAAGGGACACGTGGCGTGTTGGGAACTCCGTGTTTGGGTGACGCGGAGAAACGTCATTGGGCAAGTCTCCATGAAAGTAGCCACTAAAAAAGTCTCTCTTTTTTTTTTTTTTTTTTTTTTAAAGGCCCATGCCCTGTTTGCTTTGAGTGAAACGTTCTGGAAAAACCATCATTTTGTCCAAGGCCAGGGGCTAGGGCCAAGCCCAACAAGGCTTCAAAGGAAACGTTCTGCAAAATCATTGTCATTTGTCTTTGTCACGGTCCATTGTAGCAAGAACACAGAAAAGAAAATGCGGAATTTTAGAGCAGAAAGGAAAAATTTTATGAATCCAATCATATCATTAGTGCCAATTTCTGAATTTAAAACTTATATATCTTTAAATTCACCTTCGAATTTTGAAACATACTATTTTTCAGATAAAATTACTTTAGAGTGCATTGAACTAAAATTTTTATTGACTTTTAAAAAACTTTTTGTTGACTTTTTTTATAAAAAAAAAGAAGGAAAAAAAAAATTAAGATGAAAATTTTAAGTTAGAGATGTCAAACTAAACGGTAGCTTAATAATCTATTAGTTATAAGGCTAGGTATAATTTTTAAGGGTTAATGAATGTCCTTACAAAAAAAAAACGAGTTGGTCATCAAATCTTTTATATAATTACTCCTTGAAATAGTTTTTTGGAAGCAAGACAAGAGGATATTAAAAAAAAAAAAAAAAAAAAGAAGTACAGACTAAACTTTAATTCAATCTGGCCACTTTTCATATACGTTGTATGTGTTATTCAATTCACAACCAATACGTATCAAAGTTCGAAACTGAATCTAGAAATGTATCTTAATTTATAATCTTCGTGACGGAAGATATACATTTCAAAATTAGGAACACATTAACAATAATAACATAGTTGTGGGGAAACTCATACATTCATCCAAAAAACTATATTTATCTACTCATAAATAGGTATTTCTAATTATGGAATCAGTTTTTAACTTTCCGATTTATAAATGAGAATACTTTCTAATAAATGAGAACATTTTTTATATCGTATGATGCTCTTTAATTTAACATAAATACTTATAGATCTGATCATTTAAAATGACATATTAATTCTTAACCTTCACTATTTGTTAGAGTACTAGTTAACAAACACGTACGGAGATCAAATACAAAAATTGATAATTGATCACCTGTCACATGACGGGTGATAGGACTGTCACATGACAATCACATAATAGTGACGAAAAATCACTGTTTATAAGTTATTCGCTGTTTTAATATAGCTAATAGAATATGTTTGGTCACATGTAAATTTCAAAAAGCAGGACAAGTGGACAAAAATTTGTCTATTGCATCCTTGAGAGTAAACGGGACAAAAAGGTCACAAGGAACCAGTTAATATATCCTGAAAACATGTACAACTTATTTATTGTCGTTTTTACAATATCGTCGGAAAGGTGGAAGAAAATATGTACAGAAACAAAAAACACTCAGCAAAGTCCCAAGTACAAGAAATGCCTCTACATGCTTGATTTCAATCATTTTACAAGCCTAGTTTCACTCTTAATTCCTTGACATTCTTAAGGTAATCCCAACATAATTTATCTGGGTTTTATCTGAAAAACTCTGTTATACCAAATGGAATGAAGGGTCATGTGGAAGAGATCATACTTCATCGGTTTAGCATGCCAGAGAAAATGCTTCTGAGCCTTTCTTACCGCGAGTTGCATCTCAAGATACTTCTCTTTCGGTATCGCGAGTAGTATGTCTTTCAACTTTGGAATGTCCTTCTCCGCAAGAACTATTGAGAATGCTTCCCAATTCAAAACCTCGAAAAACGGAGGCACAAAATTGTCGGATATGATCACAGGGATGCATTCGTAGAAGATGGCTTCGATGACGCGAGGGCTATTGACCTCGTATCCCTTGGGGCAGAGACAGTACTTGCTGCTCTTCATGTGTTGGATGTAGTTCATTTTGCTTGCAACACCGGGAGGCATTGGACCGAGGATCTTCATATCGGGGTCTTTATCCTTCCAGTGCTCTAACAAGATTGGACGTAAGTAGCCGTGCAGGTTTCCAGCATAGAAGACAAGAATGTGCCTCTCGGATGGAGGCTTCCCTCCGAGATCTCTAAGAGGATTCCTCGCTGACCGGACGTATGTTTCTGGTAGAGAGACGTCCCTTCCGATTTTGAAGCCCATCGTCACATCAGCATTGCAAAGGGCTTTCATGCAACGCTCCATGTGGTGCCTTGTTTCGTATGGAGCCTGTAGGAATCCAATAATTCATGTCAAACTTCCAAACACGGGCATGATTGAGAAAAACATACGGAGAATCCTTTGGTAGGGTATGAAAAAACACCATTTGAAGCTAATACATGCGAGATGCGAAAATAACATGTTACATACCCAGTCATGGCAGGCAACAAGAAAATGATCTGCTCCACCAGTCCTATTCCAGTAAGGATACTTTGCTGCTATCTTTTCAGAGTACTCCTTCAAATATTGGCGCAGGTTTGTCCGATTATGGGAGTTGCGTACGTAAAGGACATGTTCTAGCATACGCGAACTGAATGGCATGTAAAACAGATGAGCCCTGCGAGGGTCCTTCACTACGTAGCGCCTATTTCCCTCCATCAACTTCATAAACCATCCCTCAGAAGCGTATAATCCCTTCATTATTGGTTGATGGAAGATAGGTTTGTCCCCGTCCTTGTAGACGTAGACTTTGAGCGTGCGCTCCATGAGTTCATAACTCCTGAAAAACAAAATGAATGGAAGTTTTTGTAATCGAAACAGCATTCCAAAAAGTGCATCACCAATTGTATTTATCCATTTTGACTTACTTTTTAAACATGGAAACATTTCGAAAGAGAGGTGCATAAAGTTCTCGATCATTTATCGCAAGGGGAGCTCGCTCAATCTGTGACTTCACAGCTAGAATCTCCCGGTCACGTACAGAGGACCATCGCGGTCTCTACAATAAAACCAAGAATTTTAGAGGCCCTACATTAAGCTAAAGCATTAAGAAAATTACTTGATCAATTCATTACCATCGAACGTGATTTAGCACGGTGCTTCACCAGTATTTGGTTCATCTCCTGAAATGTTGTTGTTGACTTTGGTGGCATGTTACATCTCATCTTCTTCACTACAGTAGTTGCAGTTGCAGAATGGTTCTTACCGCTTTGCTCGGAAACAGAAGCCAAAGAGGAGCGTTCATTGGATGTTGAGGTTGTCGAAAATGTTGCATTGACTAAAGCTTCAGCAGATGATGCAAGTGGAGAGGGTTGAAAAGGACTGTCTAAGTCACCATCAGATTTTTTCGACCTTAGATCTACGTTCTCCGTTAGAACATTTTCCGTAGACATTACAATATTTGGTTCCACAATCTGATCTAGTGGAAAGCCATGCCTATCTTTACTAGTTTTATTCAAAACAAAATCGTTCTCCTCATTTTTTATGCTCAAGAGTGCCAAACTCTCAGTTTTAACTCCGGAATCCTTAGATGAAAAACTGTTACCCACGAATCTATCCAAAAGATCCTGAGAAGTGCTATCAAGACCGTTTTCTTCTTCCACCGTAAAACTAAACTCCTCAAACCTGTCATTTCCCACTACATCAGTATCACTCCCTAAATCTCCCACATCATTAAGATTATCAGTACTATCTTTCTCCACCCCGACAATTGTAGTTGCATCGCTCAAATCCGAAGCATTAACTGTTAGAGGGTTGCGAACCATCACAGACTTGGTGGAAGAATGAACAGTTTGGACGGTATATTCAACATCTTTAACAACATCATTCTCGGGCAACAGAGAACGAAGGGCCTTTCCGTAGGGAAGCAGGTAGGACTGGAACAACAAATGAGTAACAGCCACCAACAAAACCACTAAAATCCATTTCAATCTAACGCTGAGATTGCGAAATCGAAATACAGACTCCATGTCACGCCCTCTACTTACAACCCAAATGATGCAGAAGTTATCATTCTAGTTCTCACTTTCTGCAAAATTTTAGGAGCAATAAAGTTATAATACTTCCTATTCAAGCATTTTTCAAAAACTATATTCTTTAGGCCATTGAATTATAATCTAAAGCTTAAAATTAAGCAATAACTATATTCTTTAGGAAAAATTTCATTTTGCAAAATGGCTTTGGCGCGTCTCGATTTAAAAAAGGTCATTATGTTAATTTCACTTTTTAGCGTTGTCATTCCAGTAAGTTCCTCTTAGAATGTCTAGATTGCTCCACTTCTTTAGAAAATTAAGCGAATCTTGATCCGGGCAAACGGGCAAGGTCCATAACCCAGAAATTTACATTGAAACCCATATGTCTAAAACTCTCAAGCAGTAATATCTGGAACAATAAAAATGAAAGCTTTCAAAATATTAAAACAAAAAAAAAAAAAAAAAAAAGGGATACACAGCTGAGAAAAATGTGTGAAACACGTGCAGACATACGCGCCTGGAAATCAGTGACATGAACAAGAACACAATCTACAAAGAAATCTTGAACAACATTTGGGGGAAAAAAAAAAAAAAAAGAGTTTCATCTGGGTAAGAAAAATACATACTCACTGACTGTAAAGACTACTACTTCAGAAATAGCAATATTTGAACCAAAAAAAAAAGTAAAATAAATAAATAACATGCACACAAAAAAGAACTGGAGAATTTCAGAGCAAATTTGACTTACAGTTGAGAAACATTCTCAGTCCTTACGCTTGCGAAGAAGGCAGTTTCATGAAATGTTAAAGAGTTGAGCTTGATTTTCTTTCGTTTTCTAGGCAGCCAAACAGAGAAACCCTTTAAGGTACGGTACAACAAGTCGGCTTGCTTAAGAAATTCAATAGAAAAGTGACAGTTTCACTGAAAGAGTTGAGCTTGGCTTTACAGAAGAAAGTGTCAAAATTTCTTTTTTTTTGTCTTTTTTTCATTAAAGATTTAGCTTGTGCTTTATTCATGTTTGCTGAAAAAAATTTTAAATTAAAATTGATTGAGTTATAAAAAAAGGGGAGAGGCTGTGGTAGAGCCTCTCCCACTGACTCTATCGGTAGAGTCAATTTTTAAACCGTTGAGATTTAATCGAACGGTTGAAATGTTATTGGTGTACCATATTTATTGTACACCTTACCTCATATAATCTTTCTCACCCAAATATTTTCCATCGCCGGCGACCTTCTCGCCGCCGGCGACTCCCCCCGACGCCGGCGTCCCACCTCCGGCCCCAGCCCCGGCCGCCGGCGCCCCCTTTCTCTCTCTTCCCCTTTCTCTCTCCTCTTCTCTCTCTCTCTTCCCCTCTCTCTTCCCCTTTCTCTCTCTTCCCCTCTCCTCTCCGGCACCCCCCCCCCACCACCTGCCCCGCCAGCCCCCAGCCCCCAGCCCGCCCCCCGGCCCCCCCACCCTGCCCGGCGGCTCCCCTCCCCCGGCCTCCCCACCCCCCGCCTCCCCCTCTCTCTCTCTTCCTCTCTCTCTCTTCCCCTTTCTCTCTCCTCTTCCCCTCTCTCTTCCCCTCTCCTCTCCGGCACCCCCCCACCACAGGCCCCGCCGGCCCCCAGCCCCCAGCCCGCCCCCCAGCCCCCCCACCCTGCCTGGCGGCCCCCCTCCCCCGGCCTCCCCACCCCCCCGCCTCCCCCTCTCTCTTCCCCTCTCTCTCTCTCTCTACCCCACCCCAGCCCCGTCCCCCCCACACCACCCCCGACGTGAGAAGAGAGAGAGAAAGAGAGGGGGAGCCGCGGGTGGGGGTGGGATGGGGGGGCGCCGGGAGGCCGGGGGTGGGGGGCCCGAGGGTCGGGAAGAAAGAGAGAGGGGAAGAGAGGAGAGAGGAAGAGAGAGAGGGGAAGAGAGAGAGTGGGAGGCGGGGGGTGGGGAGGCCGGGGGAGGAGGGGCCACCGGGCAGGGTGGGGGGGCCGGGGGCCGGGCTGGGGGCCGGCGGGGCCGGTGGTGGGGGGTGCCGGAGAGGAGAGGAGAAGAGAGAGAATGGGGAAGAGAGAGGGGAAGAGGAGAGAGAAAGGGGAAGAGAGAGAGAGGAAGAGAGAGAAAGGGGGAGGCGGGGGGGTGGGGAGGCCGGGGGAGGGGGGCCGCGGGGCAGGGTGGGGGGGCTGGGGGCCGGCGGGGCCGGTGGTGGGGGGGTGCCGGAGAGGAGAGGGGAAGAGAGAGAAAGGGGAAGAGAGAGGGGAAGAGAGAGAGAGAAGAGGAGAGAGAAAGGGGGCGCCGGCGGCCGGGGCTGGGGCCGGAGGTGGGACGCCGGCGTCGGGGGGGAGTCGCCGGCGTCCGTCGCCGGCGACGGAAAATATTTGGGTGAGAAAGATTATATGAGGTGAGGTGTACAATAAATATGATACACCAATAACATTTCAACCGTTCGATTAAATCTCAACGGTTTAAAAATTGACTCTACCGGTAGAGTCATTGGGAGAGACTCTACCACAGCATCTCCCTAAAAAAAGTTTCTTTTAATATTTAAATTTAATTTTAATTAAATTATATTTTTTTATATGTGGTAATATACGTATCTTTTTTGTTAAACAAAAAACAAAAAGAAATTGAAGTTCAGGACCGTTTAAAGGACAATTAGAGATGGAATTTAGGAGAAATTTATATTAGAGTTAAGTTAGGTTCTTGAAATGTATGTTTAGTTGAAAAAAAAAATGTTTTAGATGAAAAAAAATATAAAAATGTGAAATGTGTTAGGAAAAAAAAAAACAAATCACCTTATTTTGATTTAAAATAATAAAATTATAAAGTTTTAAAACTAACTGTAAATATCTACAAAACTTTCGTTGGAAACCTAAAATAATTTCGAACCGATATTTAAAAACCAGATGATAAAACACCGAAATCCAAGACACCCAACTTTAGGTCTATGCCGTCTATTAAGATATCAATTATCTGATGTCCCATCGTTATCCCATTACATCTTTTGAGTAGCTTCTTTTAAGAAACTGACCCTACCACTGCTACCATAAATACCGCACTGATATATTTATACTTATATATATATATATATATATTAATTTCAAGTCTATATGTAAATTATTGTAACAGACATGACCATTCAAGACCCATCCAGAAGAAAATGAAAAACAATCATAACAATAAATTTGAGCCATAATAATTTTCCATGTTCATGACACTTGGAAGGAAAATATGTAAAGGGTTAAAAAGGAAAAAAAAATATGATGATAAAACAATTGAAATATCATTGGGTTACTACCATCTGCTATTCATGGACGAGAAGTAAGTTCTCTTGCAGGAAAATACACATACACACACACACACATATATATATATATACAAACATATATTCATATATGGTTCTCCTTCTAACGAAAGATGTAGAACTAATGAGCATCATTCAACTCCAAATTTGGATTTCAAAACCCCCTCCCCCCGGCTTTTTTTTTTTTTTTTGGTTCTTTCTTGGGTAGAAAGTTACAATGCCGTTGTTCTTTTCGGGGGCAAATCTTAATTCACCCATTTTCTGCCTTGTAAAACAATACCCTTTTAAGATGAGGAAAACTGTTGAAAAACAGCACCAGCCTAAATTGCATTCGGAACCCGACTTTTGTGTCAATCCACAAATGGCATGGAAACATGAACAGCAGCATTGGTTTGGTCTTTAAGGTTTCGGATTTTTACACCGTCGACTCAACTTGAAATTACTTCTCGGGTTTTACATCAGAAGAACCTCAGGATCCAGCATCTTCATCTAGTTTTTGCTTGAAGAATTCTGTTGTTCCAAACCGAGTGAAGCGTCATGTGAAATAAGTCATACTTAACAGGCTCTTTGTGCCAAAAGAAATGCTTTTGAACCGTCTTAACTCCCAACTGCATCGCCTCGTACTTCTCTTTAGGGATCGAGAGCAGAATGTTCCTCAAATTATGGATGTCTCTCTCTTGAATAAAGACCGAAAACGCCTCCCAGTTCAGCACCTCAAAGAAAGGAGGCACATAGTTATCTGATATAATGACCGGAACACACTCGTAAAAGATGGCCTCAACAATTCTAGGCGTGTGAACCTCATAACCCCGGGCGCATATGCAATACTTGCTGCTCTTCATGTACTCCCTGTACATCCTCTTGCCTTCGATATCTCGGGCCATCGGGCCTAAGATTTTCATGTCGGGTTCTTTGTTCTCCCAGTAGTGCAGCAGAATTGGTCGGAGATAACCGTGCATTCCCCCTGCAAAGAAGGCCAAGATAGATCTTTCCGATGCAGGATTCCCTCCAACATCCTTCAGAGGGTCTTCCGATGAACGGACATAAGTAACGGGTAGACTAGTATCCTTGCCAATGATAAAGTCTTTACGAACATTGGCATTGCAAAGGGCCCGGATGCAATTCTTCATACTCTTCCTTGTGATGTAGGAGGCCTGAAAATTCCATTTGCACATTAGTTTTAACTAGAATGTTTGAAATTTTGCCCCACGGAACAAAAATATAGAATGGTGCAAGGAAAGCATACCCAATCGTGACAAGCAACGAGAAAGTGATCTGCTCCTCCTGTTCGGTTCCAGAAACGATACTTTCTAGAGATCAATGCCACATAGCTCTTTAGATATTTCTCAAAGTCCTTCTTTCCCTTGGAATCTTCGAACGTCGTCCTCAGCATTTTCGAACTGAAGGGTAAGTAGAATAAATGAGCCTTCTTTGGATCCCGCACAACAAATTTCTTATTTGCCTCCATCAACTTCATAAACCAACCTTCCGCGGCATAAATTCCCCTCATGTAAGGCTGATGGAATACAGGCTTTTCTCCTTCCCTATAAACATAAACTTTGAGCATTCGTTCCATTAATTCATAACTCCTGCAATAACATAAACAGAAGCTTTAACTAGTCAGTAAGTGAATATCGCTATAGCCGATTCAACAGAGAAACATTAATCGGTCTTCAGACACAAATGTAGAGCAAATCACATGTTTTCAATGCAGGAACTAAAAGGAGCAATACAAAGACGAGGAGAAAAACAAACATAAATAGAATGCACACACAAGATTCGTAGCGCTTTACTCTCAATGTGAGAGCTACGTCCACTTTATGCTAAGAATTACAAAGCACAATCAGAATTAGAAAGCATTACAGCGGTGCTATGGTTGTTTATACAAAGCAAAGTACGATACTCGTATGCAAGAATTTGCTTCAGCGGTCGAACTTTTTGCTATTGAGAAAACATCTTCCCAAAAAATCTAGACTTTCTAACAGCTACATACCGGCAAAAACTGGTCCTGCTTACCTTTTAAACTTGGAAACGTTTCGGAAAACAAAATCGCTGAGTTCTTGACTGTTTCTCACGATAGGAGCATTCTCAATCTCCAGCTTGGCAGATACGAGTTCACGGTCACGAACAGAAGACCATCTTGGCTTCTACTGCCAATAAAAGTATCAAGTGAGAAACTATAACATTTTGCTCATGTTCTATCACTCACATTTCAAACATCAAAGTTCATATCCATACCGTCAATCGAGTAGAAATAGGACTCCGAAGCAACAACGAGTTCATTTGAGATATCGTTGTCGGTTTCTTGTCCCACCTCTTTGGCATAAGCATGCTAGCCGTCACCGAATCCTCTGAATCGGATCGCACCAACTCAATCTTCCTATCCTTGTGTTGTATCTCCTTACTTTCCTCAACATTTTTCTCCGAATCTACACTCGAAGTTGTCCTCAGACTCGCTGTAAGGTCGGTGTCTTCCTGAGTAGAAACATTTCCTCTAACCATATCAGATTCCATTTGGAATCTAACATCAAGGTCTACATTACCCTTCTCAAACACGAACTTCTCGGTCGAATTTCTTTCGAATTCCGATGCTAACTCATAATCAGTGTCCTCATCATCCATTTCTTCATTTTCATATCCAACTTCATCTTCTAGAACTTCTTCAGTAGATTTCGAATAATTTGAAGAACTACCAGCATTGGCAAAAATAACAGCAGTTGAATCCTTACTAACAGACAAGAAGTACAACGTTTTCCCATATCGAAAAGCAAAGCACTGAGAAACAACTACAGTTGCAACCAATGTACCGATAATCAAAACAAATCTTCGAAACTCAACACGACGAAACAACATCTGGGCTTGAGCAGTGATCTCCATAATTCACAATATTTGATTTCAATAATTGCCCAAAAAAGTTGTTTTTATGTTCCCTTCTAAGAACACAAAAAAAATATACAGAAAATTGATGTTACTAAATGAACCCAGAAGAGAAAAGAGAGATTGGAACTTACATAATCTGTAGTTCGATTTAAAGAGGACAAAGGTAATGAAAACAGTTCTTGAATGAGAACAGGAACTAAAAGGAAAGTCTACTAACTCAGAAGCACCAAAAGGAAAGGGAACTGGGTTTTGGGAGACGAGCGTAATATATACTTACAGTGACCAACACAGAAGTATATAAATCTGTTATTATTTTTTTTTTTTGGCTGAGTTCTACGGAAACTGTAACTTGTCAACGCTTTATTACTCACATGCCCTTTTTTATTTGACCATATTACATGGAAAGCCACTAAGAGACACAATAGCAACATTTTGGGTCAATAATTCTTAGGGGAATTATAAAGATATCCTTATGTTAAGTATTTGGCTCCTCACATGCCTATTTATTTGTAATTAAAAAGACATTATTGTTGACGTATAATGATAATATTAAAAAGATGAGAATTTAGTTTGAGTGGCCATTTGACCACTCCACATAAAATTAATGTCTTACGTTTTATTAATTTAGGGGAATGGCCGAAGCAATTAAATAATAGTTTTGTTTTTCCAGTTATGCCCTCCACTTGAAAATGGAGCAAACCTGGCTTGTTCTGCTTCTTGAGTCGACGAACATCTGGTACTGATTTTGTCGAAGAGCAGATTTAAGATTTTTTTTTTTTTTGCTTTTTTTTTTTCATGGCACTGGACTATTTCGCATATGCGGCAGTGGTTGCACACGGTAGCGAGGAAAAATGGTGGTGGTGGCTATTACGAGGAAGATGAAGATGGTGGCTCTAGTCTCGCGTTTTTGCAAAGGAGTGTTGTGAGAGGAGTTAGGGTAAGTGAGTTGAAAGGGTATTTGTATCATTTTAAGGATATTAATAAAAGAAAAATGTTTTTTAACTAAATCTAATAAGTTTAGATTATATATTTAAAATTGGGTCTGAAAATGAATTATTTACCTCTAAATCCCTAAAAAGATATGAAGAGGACATGAAAAAAAATACACATGAATCAAATCGGTCAGTGTGTTATACAACATGTCGTGGTGGTCTATGTAAAATTGCTTATCAAGAATAATTAGATTAGACTTTATCAAAAGTGATGGATTTCGATATTTCTTTTATAGATGATGAGATGAAAGGCAAGACAATAACGATGATCACTATTTATTTTTTTGAATTTAGGAGTGAGAGATTCGTACTCTGCCCTTATAGATAGAGTTAGTTGTGACATTGTCGTTAAATTGTCTTTTCTATTCATGTATCCTTCCATTTCTACTTTTTCTTCTTCTTCTTCTTTTTTTTTTAAGAAAATATTATTTCATTTCTTCAATTCTTTTTTCTTTTTTGAACTTGAGATAAAAGAATTCGAACTATATAGTGTTAAATTATATTTGTAACCATCATTTCTTTCGGTTATTGCTAATAGAATAATTTATTTTAAAAAAATCCTTTTAAAAAGCATAGACCTCGTTTGAGGTTTGAGTTGAAACTGTAATTTTTTATCTCAGTTTTTATCTTTTTCTGAAAAAGTTTTTTATCTTTTTCTTTAAAAATTTTTATCTTTTCTAAAAAGTCAATAAAAATTTTCAATTCAAACTCATTCACCAAACCGATCCATAAAAATATAATAATATTTACAAAACAAAACAAAACAAAAACAAAAAAAATATATTTGCTATAGCAAAAACCACACTGATCCGAAACGAGGGAATCAACCACAAAAACCCTCCAAAATAACTCCATCGGAAGGAACACACCCCAGTGACACAGTCGGAAAACCTCTCCACCTATCCGTTCTCCGGTCCGGCGGACCTTCCTCTCCGACGTCGTTTCACCTGTGTTCCACTGCACCACACACCCCAATATCAGTATATCACGCTCTTCTCCAAATGTCTCTTCCCTGACCTTCTCTCTCTCTCTGTCTCCGTAAAAAATGGCGCTAAAACTCCCCATACCATTTCCCATATTCATCCCCCTACTCAACCCCACTCCGCCCCATCACCACCGCCCTCCGACCGAGCTCCGCTTCTCCCGCTGGAACAACGCTAATGCCGAGAAGTTCAACGAGCGCCGCCGAACCATTCAGCAAATCGAGGACGACATCCGCCGCCAACGCCGCTTCGATTCCGCCTCCAGAATTGCCGATGCTCACGACTCTTCCCCTCCCTCCTGCGACAACGCCGGCGCCGGAGGCGAGGCTTTCAAATCCGTCGGAACTCCTTCTTTCCCTTCCAAGCCCTCCATCCCCGGTAGGAAATCCAAGTACTCCAAAAACCCTAACCCTCCCATTTCCGATCCTCACCCGGCTTTTCGCCCTCTCCGCCGGGTCAGGAAAACCGCCGTGAAGGAGCTGAAGGAGAAGCTGGATGTCAATCGGAAGGCCGACGTTCGCGTGGGTGAGGACGGGGTTTCGTACGTCATCGACGGAGCTCCGTTCGAGTTCAAGTACAGCTACACGGAGACGCCGAAGACGCAGCCGGTTAAGCTACGGGAGGCGCCGTACGCGCCGTTTGGCCCGACGACGATGCCGAGGCCGTGGACTGGGCGGGCTCCATTGCCGCCGAGCAAGAAGAAGCTGAGGGAATTCGATTCGTTTCGGCTTCCGCCGCCGCATAAGAAGGGCGTCAAGCCGGTGCAGGCGCCGGGGCCGTATTTACCGGGCTCCGGGCCAAGGTACGTGATGTCGAGGGAGGAGATTCTCGGGGATCCCTTGACGGAGGAGGAGATTAAGGATTTGATTGATGGCTGTAGAAAAATCAAGAGGCAATTGAACATGGGTATGAACTTATTAAGTTCTCTGAGTTGAAGTTGATATTTTGGATTTGAAAAAGAAAAATGTGTTTGGTTTCTGAGAAAATTGAGAACAATTGTATTCATAGTTTGATATGTGCTTGGCTTACATATGATTCTTGTCTCTTGAGCAATGAAGAACTTAAGTGCAATGCAACTAAGCTCAATGTGAGAATTCGGATCATAACTAACTTGAATTTGGGAAATTTGTTTTCTTGTTTAGGTTGTAATTGGTGATAAAGGTTCCGGTGTCTTGGCATTTTAAAAAATCTTGTTTTTTCAGGTAGAGATGGTTTGACGCACAACATGTTGGATAATATACATGCTCACTGGAAGCGGCGGAGAGTTTGCAAGATCAAATGCAAAGGCGTGTGTACGGTCGACATGAACAATGTTCGCCAGCAGTTAGAGGTAGGTTCCTTTTATTGTTGTTCATCTGAAGCCTCTATTTCCTTTCAATGTATGATTAGTTTTACTCATACCAATCATGGGAAGAGAAAGAAGATATTTTTCTATAATGCAACACGAATGTGGTTAGCTATTTAGTAGCTTTTATGTTGAGAATTCGTCGTTAATAACGTTTAGGATTTTACAGGAAAGAACAGGAGGAAAGATTATATATAGCAAAGGGGGAGTCATATTTCTTTTCCGAGGAAGGAACTATAACTTTAGAACTCGGCCACGCTTTCCTCTCATGCTATGGAAACCTGTTACACCTGTATATCCTAGGCTGGTCCAACGGGTTCCCGAGGGTCTAACACCGGAAGAAGTAACCGAAATGCGCAAGAAGGGACATAATCTACCGCCGATATGCAAACTAGGTATCCTGTTTGTTCCAAACTTGTTAACCTTCTTTTTCAGAATATCTTCCCAACTTTCTATTTTAAGCTTACAATTTTGGTTCTAAAGTGTATACCAGAAAACTTACGATGTCACCATTTCTTGGCACAGGGAAAAATGGCGTATACATTAACTTGGTAAAAAATGTCAGAGAAGCATTTGAAGAGTGTGAACTAGTTCGTATTAATTGTGAAGGGATGAATGGGAGCGACTATCGAAAAATAGGTGCTAAACTCAAGGTCCGCAAATTTAGTTTTGTTGGTAACTATTTCTTTTGTGCTAACGGTTATGCATACAAATGTGACAAAGTATGAAAGTTATGTGAAATCCAAATGCAGGATCTAGTCCCTTGTGTGCTATTATCATTTGCAAATGAGCACATACTTATGTGGAGAGGGTGTGATTGGAAGTCATCCCTTCCAGAACCAGAAAAGAATCTCGGGGAAGACAAGGAACCTGATGTTGAGAATGCAACTTCAGTTGCACCATCGGTGGAAGAAGTAGCGGTAACAACATCCACAGGCTCAGTTAATGATGCAAGTCTTGAATTGCTCAGTACAAGCACGTTGCTCAGAAGCCACGAAGTTATGGGCGGAGAGGGAATAGACGATTCATCTTCTATGGAATACATTGAGCCATCTTCCTCAACCGGCGAAGTTTCAAATGAAATAAAGACGTTAGAAACTGAAAAGACATCAGATGTACAAAGCCCTGTAGATGATAGGTTAGAAGTTACACCTAATTATAGTGGTATTACAATAGAAAATTTTGGCTCCAGTGGAACCGGATTGGATAATATAGAATGCAATGGACCGTCAATGTCAACATCAGGATCTGATACCATCACACCTAATGTCGACCTAGGAAACGCTAAAACAAAGTCGGATTCTTTCGACCCAGATTCTTTAGCTAACGTGAAGCCGCAAGTTACCTCAGAAGTTCAGCAAGATGTGAGCGAGCCAGCAACGTCAATTGCAGCTTGTACAGAGGTAGTACTGTCACTCTTACAGCAAGCCGTCGAGGGTGGGCTTGCAATAGTTTTAGATGAGGAGGATTTAGATGCTGATGTTGTTTATCAGAAGACGGTTGCCTTTTCTCAGTCTGCTCCACCCGGGCCTGTTTTTGTTCGGCCTAGGAAAAATCTGCCGAAAAAAGTACTTGTTGAAAACTCCGAGGTTCAGGAGAACGAGAAGCAAGATACCGAGGACTTGGCACCGAGAGAGATAGCAAGAGCAACATCAGTGAAGTTAGGAAGAGGGAAAAAGGGTTCTAAAGCTCGTAGGAAAAAAGATTTTGGCGAACATCTAGATAATGTTGTACCTCAAGGAAGCCTAAGAATAGATGAACTAGCCAAGCTATTAGCATGATGTTTATTATTTGTACTTATCATATACTTTCATTCATTCTCTTAATATATTCCTTTCTCTTCATTTACTCATTTCTTAGGCTTTTGTTAATTGATTGAGCTTTTTGTTTCTTGGAAATAGAAACTTGTTAGTTGTCATGCTAAAAGGACATTTTAGTGATCACGTAGATAGTGTTATTATTCCTAGTTTTAGTAAACACTAAAAAGCGAATTGAAATGTTTCCCATGCATCATATGATAGACAAGTAAATACTAGAAATGAAATCAATGATTCTCGTTGTTCTCTTTCTTATCATGTTCCTTCACGGTTTGGTTAGCACGCCCCAAAAGTGTCCTACAGAGATGTTACAAATGTAAACTTCCAATTTGCAAGTCAGATTATTGTGAATGAAGAAAATGAGAGACAACATCAAAGATCAGAGATCACTTTGAGTTTCAAATTCAAAACACTAAATCAACTAATCATGAAATTTTGTGAAAAACCATACACTTCTTTCTCTAATGCCATGTCCTACTTTACTTCTGTGTATGATTGAAAGGTGTTCTACAATGTCGGCGGAAAGTAGACATAGAAGTGGTAAGGCTTCGTACTTAATTATTAATAAATTGCATCTCGAAAACGAGTTCTAAACATCAATTTTGGACGATTTTCTTTTTCCTTAGGTACACTAAACTCCTGATCCTGACTTTGCACCAACTTTCTCCCCACTGGTTACGAATCGTTTCCAGAACCAGTGGTTTTGCCACAGTAGATAAATCTCTTCGATAGGAACTTGCTTTGTTTCCGGCAAGAGGAAGAAGATGAAGCTGCTCATGATTATTATCAAACCAGCAAAGAGCAGAAAAATCCCGTACTGAAGATGGCAAAGTGATACCAGGAAACACTGCGCTATAAGAGCTGTGAAGAAGAGGTTAACGCAGACCACCACACTCTGTCCAGCTGATCGAGTTTCCAAGGGGAAGAGCTCGCTCGGAACTAGCCACCCCAGAGGGCCCCAAGATCTTCCATAAGCCAAAACAAATATACAAATCACGACAACAAGGAAAACGCCAATTCCTTTCGGTAGGACCTCTCCTTGTCCAAATTTTAGAGCAAGCGTTATGGCTAGAGCAATCTGCATTTGGAGAATGTTATAACAATTACGAAACATAGCTTCTCAAACAAACAAAAAATAAAAGAAAATGAGATTAGAACTTAAAAAGTGCAATTACCATGCAGCAAATCATTTCGGCGCCAGCTTCTAAGAAG
Source organism: Ficus hirta (assembly GCA_038430175.1). NCBI lineage: Eukaryota > Viridiplantae > Streptophyta > Magnoliopsida > Rosales > Moraceae > Ficus > Ficus hirta. The sequence continues at coordinate 17,182,418 of CM076588.1, forward strand.
AAGGCTCTTCTGCCAAACTTGTCGACGAAACCCATTGAAATGAATGTGGCGACAACAAGGGCTCCGCTGGTGATTACAGACGAATACAGAGATGCCCCTGAGCCGAAACCTAAGCTCTGGAATATGACGGGAGCGTAGAAGAGTATGGAGTTCATGCCGGTGAGCTGTTGGAATGCAGGAATTCCAAGAGCCCCTATAACTAGCTGAGGGCGGTTTTTTCTTTGTAGGAGATTCCTAAAAGGGTGCGTTATATCTCTTGCTGCCTTGCTCGCATCGATAAGATCTTCAAACTCGGCATCAACTTTTGTGGTGCCTCTAACTTTCTCAAGTACTTTTCTTCCTTCTTCAATTCTGCCTTGTTCCACAAGACTATTTGGGGTCTCGGGAAGGAATATTCCGCCAATGAACATGAGAGTTGCAGGCACCGTGGCTAAACCGAGAGACAATCTCCAGCCCCATGGATGGATCTTTTCAGTTCCGTAGTTGATCAAGTTCGCTATTAGGATTCCTAAACAGGTTGTCAACTGAAACAGTTGGTTAACCGCTCCACGAATTTTCGCAGGAGCCATTTCCGAAAGGTACAAGGGAACGGCCTGCACCATTTGAACAAGAAAGGATTTAGTGAACAAAGAAACTGCTTAAAATTCTCGTTGTTGGAAAAGCAATTCTGAAATCCATCCTTTGCTTACCTGGTTACCGAATCCAATACCGATGCCGAGAAAGATTCGTCCAAAGATCAGCATTGTAATGTTAACCGCACCGGCGTTTAGAACCGCGCCTAGAAAGAAAGAGATCGATCCAACAATGATGCTGGCACGCCTGCCCTTGTTCCTGGTAACATGAGAAGCAGCAAACGTGGAAATTAGACCCGCAAAGTATAGTGACGACGTGAAGAGCGTGAGAATCTGGTTGTCATATTTGCAGTAATCCGTCTCTTTGAGGTGCATCTGCTTTCTCCGATACACTTTCGGAAAGAAGTCCTTCAAGAAATCATCCATGGAAGTCACTCCCCCTATGCATTAGGACAGAAAAGTAAAAATTATTAAAGTGATATTTTGAATCATACGTTCAAATATATAATTTAAAAAATATATTCATAAATTCAAACTCATAATTTAAAAATATATTTAAATTTTTATAGGTGAAAACATGGTAGAAAAAAAGTTCATAAAACCGACTGTCAAATCAGAACTAACTTGCTCCAATGGTAAACCTTCTTTTTTTTTTTTTATTTGGTTTGTATATTTAGCACGAGTTCATTTGTTGACTTTTTACCCCAATATGTCTCTATTGTTAGGTGAGGAGATATTAATGACACTTTATTGTAGTCAATTGAGAGATTTTTAGAGTGTGTTTGGTTCACTCTCTTAAATTTAATTTTTTTATCTTAAATTTTGTTTTTTTTCTCAAAAATTCTTGTTTTTTTCCCAAAAAATTTTTTATCTTTTCTGAAAAGTCAACAAAATTTATTATTTCAACTTCAAAAACTCAACTCAAACTAACGAACCAAACGAACCCTTAATAATCTTCTCCATTATAAATTAAAAAAAAAAAAAAGAAATAATCTGCACCTTAAGGAAATACTGCAAATTATGAACAAAATTAAGCCAAATATCTAAAACAGTTAAGAAAATTCCCATATAATCTGAAGAAAGGCAGACTTGTTTTTTTTTTTTTTTCTTTTTTTCATTGATAAATCAAAACAAGGCCTATATATGTTTGTGTAATTTCACCTCATAACCTCAACCATTCAAAAGCAAATCAAAATATCTTTGAGGAATCTCAGATTATACTGACAAAACACCTTTAAATAATACGACAAGGTCTTGACATATTTTGGCTCCCTTTTATTTTTTTTGTGTGTACATAAACAAAATGATTGATTTGTTAAGAGAGAGAGAGAGAGAGAGAAAAAGAAGAGAGAAGATCTAGTATACAAACAGCCAACCATACATTAAAAAAAATAAAAAATAAAAAATAAAAACTCCCAGTTCAAATGAAACGAAGAAGTTCATGAACGAAAAATACCCAGATGAAAGAAAAGTTTAAAGGTTCGTTTGGTGAAACAGTTTGGGTTTGAGTCGAAATTTTTAAGTTTGAATTGATTGATTTTTTAAAAATTAATTATAATTTTTTTTTTATTTTTTAGAAAAAAATAAAAATTGAGATGAAAAATTTGAGATTAAACTCATTCACCAAACAAGACATAAAAGCGAAGAAAATGAATAAAAAACTCACCAGAAACACCAAGATCATACCCAAAAAGAGACCCACCAAGAGCTGCGACAATGCAAGCAAATATGAAATACCCAGTAATTCTGTACTCATAAAGATGAGCTCTGCCAGATGGTCCTCCACTCACAAATCCTCCTCCTGCCATTTTCTCTCTCTAGAAATCTTTGAAAAAAAATCTTGTTTCTCTCTCTAAAAACAATCTGTCACAAACATGAACACATTTGATTAAGAGCAGAGAAGATAACAGAGAGTCTACAGAGAAAATAGCACCGCTTCATATGTAGGAGGCCCGGAGTCAAACTTAACGAGTTCCGCCTTAGAAAACAATGGTTTTTTGCTTGAAAATTTATTCAATTCGTCTAATATTATATAAAAAAAAATTATGTAAATATATCATTATAATATCTATATACAAGACAAAGATGAGTAGAAAAAAGAAAGAAAGAAATAAATTATGAGAAAATGACCTGTAGAAAATTGATGGAATCTTTTATAATTTGAAGGTCTACTTGCAAAAGTCAACAGTCAAGCATTTTTGTCCCCACTCATCTGCCACTTGATCCTAAAAAAATTTTAACCAATGCAAATTGCAAATCCAAACCAAGATGTTGCTAACGTAAATGGTGTGACTGGCCAATAAATAAGAGATATTGAATAGAATTAGGGTTAGAATTATGGTTAGATTATGCCTATAATCAAGGGGAAGTAAATTTTCGTGATTAGATAATAAGATAAAGAAAAAAGAAAGTTTTGAAATGAGGTTAGCATGAGAAGATACTCTTGCTGAATCGGGGGAGAAAAAAAAAATTCAATTTTATAGGTAGAAAGGAGAAGAGGGATTTGAAAATTAGTTTCTTTAAATTTAAAAAAAAAAAAAAAAAAAAAACTACTAATAACTTGTATCCATAAAACAGCCAATATAGGGATAAGGTGGATGAGTTTGGCCAAAACTCTTGGGATTTAATATTTAAAAAACAAAAAAAACAAAAAAAAGAAGGAAGGACGTATAAAACTACTAGTACTTATCCAATAGTAATAGATTAAATCTTTGCCAAGTTGGCAGAGTTTATCCCAATAATCCCTAAATTCACGTTGCCACGTGCTTTCTCCTGTTTATTATAATATATATGTCATGTCTTCAGTTTTCAATAACAGAACTTTACTCTTTTCTTTTATTGAAATATATATATATATATATATATATTTTTCACACTTTTTTCAATAAAAATAAAGAATAAAGAATAAAAAACGACAATATGGTCGCCCATCCTCTTTCGGTTTTTTTTTTTTAGGTCAGGGACCATATTTCATCATATTGGTGGAACTTTTAGATTAGACTGTTTATAAAATAGGTATTAGTATTACGTTGTTTTTTTATAAATATTCTGAACTTATATCTCATCCCCCATATTATGTTAACCCCAATTTTTAAATCTTATTATTAACGATCCTATTAAGCTTATGGATAGGAGTAATTACTTTAAAATTTCTTATATTAATAAGCACCCAAAAAGGTGGACGGAATGGCTGTGAACTCACTCTTTAGATTGTCATTACAAAAGTATTCTAAGATTCAAGCCACTTACATTGCCTTAGGGTGTTTCATATATGGGAAAGTGAAGGAATGTCATCTCTGAATTCTTTTTATTTATAAATTTTTTTTTCCTTATATTAATAAAAGAAAATTTCATGAATGCCATAACAGATCTTACTTTTATCGATTTCTTGATCAACATGTTAAAAATATGAATCACATATAAATTGTGACCTGAATTTTAGGACATATAAATATTATGAAATATTATCTAATTTTCTCATATATTAGTATATATATATATATATATATATGAATATAATTTTTTTTCTTTTTACTGGCTTGGTGCCAAAAGCACAAAAGTTGGCCCAAAATTGGAATATTCTTCATTTCATTGTGGTATCCCATGAGTTGTTGTTCAAGTGGTAGAATATTATTTTTGTATTAATTGTGCTTAAGAATTATGAAGGTGTTGAAGAGGGGAAAAGGGCAGGTTGGTGAATGGTGATAGGAGTTAGGTGTTCATGGTTGCTAATGGAATCATGTTTTACCAACTACTAGCATCACTTTATAAGAATTTTTTTTTTAAAAAAAATTAGACGTCAAATAAACATCATTTGCATAGTACATATATATTATTCTCATTTTTATGTCTCGTTTGATTGTCTTTTCATTTCTTATTTGAGATGTTATAAATAGAAGTTATTTTTGGCTTAGGCTTTCAACTGAACTTACTTTATGGTCTTGCCGCTCGAGCAGAAGCTAAGCGCTTGAAAAGCGCGCTAAGAAACGTTGCTTCTGTCGGCCTTTCTATGCAACAGTCCACCAGTAGTGGAAGAGAGGGTTACTGTACATACAAGAGTCAATCAATGAAACATAAAAATAGGGACCTCAACGTTATTTGGATTTTTTTTTTTTTTTTTTTCCAGAAGAAAAGATGCAACTATTTATTAAAGATCAATTCCCATTTCGAAAAAATTAAAATACCCATTTCGAAAAAATTAAAATTTAGGTACCAAATAAACTTGGAGAGCTTTTATGGTATGATCTCATATTTCATGCTTTGTTTGGAACACCATTTCATTTCAAATTAAAATGTATTTTTTTAATTTAATTTTTATCTTTTTCTGAAAAAGTTTTTGTCTTTTCTAAAAATTCAATAAAAATTTTCAACTCAAACTCAAAATTTTCAACTCAAACTCATTTACCAAACGGATTCTTAGACTATCAATAAAAATTACTTTTTTAATCATTGAGTTATTGTTTAACAGCCTGATCTGTTTGGTTGAAGGTAATTAAATGTAATCAGATACCTGACAATCTTTTTAAAGTAATCAAATTCCTAGGAATATTAGATTATAGTGTTTGGTTTTTAAAGTTAAATTTTAAAAGTTAAAAAGATAGTTGTGTCTAAATTATTTAAATTTTAAGATTATCATGATATTTAGATAAGGGGTAATCTGAAACCTAGGGGGGGAGGTGGGTTTCAGATTACCCCTTTATAAGGGAATCTGAAACCCATGGGTTTCAGATTCTCAGATATCTTAAAATAGGATAACCTCATAACAAACATGATAATCTTAAGATTCCTATTATTTTATAAAAGATTATCCCATACCAAACAAGTGTCATCAGTATTATATTTAGTATATATAAAACCTTTTAATTGAATGAATTTTATTTTAAAAAAAAATTTCAACTTTACAGGATATCCTCGACTGTTTCTGGAAATCCGGGGGGGGGGGGGGGGGGGGGGGGGGGCCGGCGGCGGCGGCATCTTATCCATATGACTCAATTATCAATTTGTTTTTGTTTTTTATTTTTTTAAATCTTTTATATAAATCTGCAACTTGTTAATTGGACTCTCATTTTTAACCCTTTCCATTTTTTTTAATTGAAAATGTGCACCCACTAAAAGTTTTAACGCATAAGTTTATTATAACACCCATAAATTATCAGTCCAGCTTATTTTAGACGATAGTTGATGACTAATAAAGAAATAATAAGGAACGATAATTTCTTAGTTTTCCTAACAAAATAAAATATAAAAAAAAAGATAATGACGAAAGACAATCACACATTTAGCCTCCGTTTGATAAATTAGTTAGAGATGAAAAATTTAAATTGGAGTTGGTTGATTTTTCAAAAATTAGTTATAAATTTTGTTAACTTTTAAGAAAAAGATAAAAATTGAGATGAAAAAATACAACTTAATTGGAGTTAAACTTAAATACCAAACGAAGGCTTAGTATTTTTTTCCTTTTTAAATTTAAGTATAGCTTGAAGAAAATTTTCCTCTCCCCTCTAAATCTCTCGGTGAGAAATCTAAACCTATGAACTTTTTTTTTTTTTTTAATAAATTTTTTAAAGGAACTGATGAAGAGAGAAAGCAACAATGGTTAACACCATTAATAACACCGTGATAAGGTAGAAACCAGCAATTTTTAATTTGTTATTGCATTGTCATATGCTTTAGAACACACATGCAAAATAAAAAAGAGTTTCATACTTATTAACAGGCACCGGACTATACTTATTTTATTTTTTATTTTTAACAATGTTCAAGATTTAGGCATCATCTAAGGGATGTTTAGATGCATAATTTAAATCTTAAAATTATAATCTAATTTTTATTTTTTTTTCCCTTAATTTTACTATTTACACAGTTTTATATCCAAATTTTAAAAGTTCATAACTTTGTATAAACAAGTCCAAATGAAATGATTTTTTTTTTTTACATAAAATTTCAAGACGAATAAAACAAGCTCCATAATGATATATTTTTTTTTTCCAAACACATTTCAAGTTTTTATATTTTTTAACTTTAGTAGTTCAAATATCTCGATAAATATATAATCAATTTAAACTCAAATTTTACAATTCAAACCTTAACATCAAACGCATACTAAGATTATTCTAATTGAGGATGGAACCAGCGAGTGATAACATATACCCACACTCAATATTTAACAACTTATACTTTAGTTTCAAAATTTTTAGTCGTAACTCATTTTATAATTGTGGCCCACTTTAATAATTGAAATTCGAGTCTTAGAAATGCGAGACTTGTTCCCAGGATTGATTGAATGGTAAATGCACTCGTACTTTCATTCCTGAGGTCTAAAGTTCAAACTCCTTCCCTTTTGATTTAAAAAAACTGTTAATTTCATTTTTGATCAATGAATTATAATCTAATCTCATTTTAGTTTATGAACTATAAAACATCATAGAATAAGTTATCGAATTATAAATTTGTTCCATAATTGTCTTTCCCTTCAAAAAAAGGTAAAAAATTGGAATGTAATTATCATGCGAAGATCAAGGTTAATTTTATTATTAAATATTAGAACACAAGTGTTTTGAGAATTTTTAACATTCAAAATTGAAATCTAAAATATAAAAATGACGAAATTAACATAGATTATAATAATTACAGTCTAGTTGTTAGTTTTTTTTTTTTTTTTCGAGTGAATGACTGTTATGGAATAAATTATTAGTCCGAGAAATAGTTCTGGGATATTTAAAAATTTTGGCGATGAAAATGAGATAGGACATGTTGAAGTTGGGGGTGGAGGACCAAAAAAAGAAAAAGAAATGTAAGGAAAGGAAAGGAAATAAAGCATTTAGAAGGGAAGAAAGAGGAAAAACAAAAAGATAAAGGCCAAAAAATTAAATAAATTTCAATGAAATGGGCATATGAATTTAGGGGTGGCAATTCGTGTCACGTGTCGGGTTCGTGTCGTGTTAGAGCCGTGTCGATTTTTTTCTTCCCCGACCAGAACACGACCCGCGACACGAACACGAAACGAAACCGCGACACGAACACGACACGAACCTGTCACGGGTTGACACGACACGAACCGAAATTGACCCGCGACACGAAATTGACCCGCAACACGAAATTGACCCGCGACACGAAATTGACACGAAATTGACCCGTAACACGAAATTGACACGAAATTAACACGAAATTGACACGAAATTTGACCCAAAATTGACACGCGACCCGAACTTGACCCGAAATTGATCCGAAATTGACACGAAAAAGTGACACGAAATTGACACGAAAAAAACGGGTCCGACACGAACACGATCAGTTTTTTTTTCGTATCAATTTTTCCCAACCCGAACATGACCCGCCCCCTATTTTTCCCAACCCGAACCCGTGACATTCGTGTCGTTTTCGAGTTGTGTCGTCGTGTCACGACCCGTATTGCCACCCTACATACGATAATGTATTGATGTATTAAAGAACATTATATTCACGTGCCGAAAGAAAAGAAAGAAAAAAAGGACCCAAAAAAAAAAAAGGGAAAAGAGAGAGGTGGTTTTGAACATTTCTTCTCCACTACCTTAAAGACGTCACCTTTATTTTTCTCCTCCTTTTCTCTCCTTCCTCTCCACTAGTCTCTCTCTGTCTCTGCACAGGACCACCTTACTAGGGCTCCGCCATCTCTCTCCAGATTCAGGTCTCTATTTCTTTTCTTTTTTTCTCTGTTATATTCTTGGTGTTGATTTTATATATCTAAATAATTTTTGGTATTTCTGGTAAATTTCTCGCTTTGTTGATGAAATCTGTGGAATTTTGGTAAAGTTCGGTTCTTGAGTAAATCGTTTCAATCTCCATGGAGTTTCGGTTAATTCATGGGTTTACATGCATGATTTGGTAACGGGCAGATCTGGGTCCTCGTGTTTGGTTGCTGAGAAAATATGGGAATTTGGAAAATTAGAATTTTGGGTTGTTACCTTTTTTATTTTTTCTTAAAAGTGAACGTTTCACTTTATCGAATAGGTGTAATTCCGTTGGATTTACTTGTGTGGAGAATTTTCCTTTATGGGAATCACTCTATGTGAAGTTTTGTCCGACAGACAGACCGATTATTTTTGGTGCCCAGAAGAAATCTTATTATTAGTAACAGATCTAGTTCAGAACTTAGGTTGATAAAGTGGTTGTTTGAATGCCACGGGGCATTTGGTGAGGTGGTAAGGTTGCTCGTTCTTCTCGAGAGCTCGAGTTAGTCGGGGACGCCTTGCCTCCCCTTCGTGTAAGGGATCCATATGTAGGCTGCTTGTTCTCCTTGAGAGTTTGAGTTAGTCCCACCGTGGCGAGCGGACATATGGACTATCCACTTCGTGAGGGATTCATATACCATGTGGTGCCTCCCTCTCATGTAAGGGATTCATAGATAGGCTGCTCATTCTCCTCAAGAGTTCGAGTTAGTCCCACTGTGACTAGCGGCATATGGGCTATCCACTTTGTAAGGTATCCCATATGCCATTTGACGACGACTTGCCACCCCTTCGTGGGGATCCATAAAAAGGCTGCTCGTTCTCCTTGAGAGTTCAAGTTAGTCCCATTGCGGCAAGCAGGGATATTTGAGCTATCCGCTTCAAAACAATCACTTTTTTATTCTTTGTTTCTTTAATGATAATTATGGCAGGATAAGATAGTCTATTGAAAGTATGGTATAGCTCTATCTAGTATCTATTAGAATTAATTACCCTTTATTCTTTCTGCTTTCTGCTTTCTGTTTTGTTATAACCAGGTTTTCTTCCGTGCTCATTTGAGTGCTTGATCATAGCTTCCATGGCTTGCAGTTAAATTATTAAGTTTCGATTACAACCTTTGTGATCTTATTCTTTTGTGTTAGAGGGCTCTTTTTAGTTTTTACTAGTGTGCGCTACATTATCTTGTGTTTCTCCGCATTATTTTGTTGCGGATCTGTACAATTAAGCGTCCATTTGGTTTGAATTGTGTTGTGAGAATAACTCCTCTTTTTTTTTTTGGCAGGCAAATCTGCCTAAAATGGTTGATTTTTGGTGGTGTCAACTATCCGAGCAGTGTCATCTGCATAAAGAGAAGTAGAAGGATTAAGCTTAATCTGTACTGATTTATTCTCTAAATGGAGGACGAAAACGGACTTGAGCTTAGCCTGGGTCTATCTTTTGGTGGGTTGTCTGCTAAATCCAAGGGTAAAAATGGCAGCTCCTCAGATATCAGAACTGAAGAAGGCGATAGAGGAAATAAATTAGTGGATGATTTTAAGAACTTTCTAAACGCTGGGGCCCAGAAACAGGACTTGAGTGCAGGCTCCCAAAGAAGTGATTCCCTGAAACCTAAGGAGAACTTTTTCAATGATCTCTCCAAGACCAATGTTGATACAGATGCTCCGGTGGACTTGAATGGGAAAGGCATCTGGGGGAGTAATAGTAAATCTGCTGAATTTGAAGAGGAAAAACGAGCAGAGTCTGGTAGCAAGCGCAGGATGTTTTTTAATGAGATGAGCCATCAAAAGAAGCATGAGAGAGAGGCTCATTTTGCCGATATAAATGACAAGACGAGAGCTTCACACATTTCCTTGACAACAGAAGATGGCTCAACTGCCGAAAATGAAGATGTGGCTGAGTCTGAAGTGGAGGGCTCAACATCAAGGCTGGTTCTACAGAATGATGATGGCTCCAAAAGATTCATTGGAATCGGTGGCTCTTCTGATGGTCAAAAGGAGGTATGTGGAATTTCCGATTCGAAGGTTGTGGACCCAAACGGGCAAAAGAGATTCAACAGTACATCTGAAAATGGATTGAAGCTTGGGAACATATCTTATGGTGGTTCGTTCCCGGGGCAACCCGTAAACATTATGAATATGCCTTTCCCGTTACCTGTGAAGGAGGCTAACTCTGCTGCTGCACAAAGCACATCGGCCCATCCGCTGCCCGGAGTACAGGTGATGCCTACAGCAAATAGCGAGGTGCCAGGTCCCCGGCCTGTGTATCCTGGAAATTTGCCTCTAATGTTTGGATATTCACCTGTCCAAATCCCTATGTTGGATAAGGATAATTCCTGGGGTTTGGTTTCTCAGCCGCAACAGTTTCAACCTTCATATGTGGGAAGAGGACCCCCAAACTCAGGTAATTTGAAGGGTTTCAATTCAAGATATTTGCGGGTTTCTTGGGATACGATTATCTATAGCCTCTATTCAAATTTCAGATTCTACTGATATTTTAACTATCGAGTTCTTTGCATTTTTCACTATTGATTGTTGATTTCGTTTTACCAAGTTAAGATCGCAAAATGAATGCTTACCCTCCTCTTGTTGATGTAGCTCAAATGCAAGTAATTTCACACAAGTCATCTGAGGCGGCACACCATGATGGGAGGACTACGGAACGGGCAAAGGCAGACGGAAAACATCAAGCCACGGAAGAGGGCTCCTCTTCACATGCAGAAGATGATGGAAAAGGAAGCAGCACAAACCTCAGGGTAAAAGATGTACCTGACCGCACTGCAGTGGATGGTTTCTCCCTCGAATTATTGGCTATAAAGCCAGGTATTCACGCAGAGGTGAAATTCGGAGGATCTGGTTCCTGCCCAAATCTGCCATGGGTTTCTACCACGGCTCCAGGTCCAAACGGTAGGACAATATCCGGAGTCACTTATAAATACAATGCGAACCAAATCAGGATCGTTTGTGCCTGCCACAGTTCCCACATGTCGCCCGAAGAGTTTGTTAGGCACGCTAGCGAGGAACCTGGTAATCCAGAGGGCGGCGCTGGCCTGGCAACGTTTCCAAACACCAATCCTGCTGCCTCAGCTCAGAGCTGATTCTGTATATGCATGTTCAAGTAAGACTGCCTTTTTTTTTTTTTTTTTTTCAATCTACGAATGTTCCACGGCGAAACGTGGCTTTGTTTGGGGGGCATAAACCTCCTTCCTCTCCCCAGTTGTTCCCACTATACTTGTCCAGTCAAATATTTTTCTTCTACCAGCTCAGTAGGTTACTGCATAGTTGTTGTGGTTACGGGCTAGAACGTTGCATCATCATTTTTAGTTCACTAAATAGTTCCTCGCTGAGTATGTTAGTAGAAGTCTCTGTAACTTTGGCTTTTTTAACTTGGAGAGAGGAAATTTCAACTCTACATCTTGCAATGAGGTGATCAGTGAAATTACCGATAGGTTATGTTTGCAATTTTGAAGTTTGCATAACTTTAAAGCTAACTATAAGTCAGTAATTGTCTGAAAATTGTAACTCTATGGGGTCCACTTATGGATCTATTTGGTCATTCCTTCTGAAGGTTTTTGTGGTTCATCTTCCTCGTGAGAAAATATGTGTATGCTTGCTTGTTTACCAAAAAAAAAGAAAAGAAAAAAAACTTTAAAGCTAACTAAATTGACAAAAACTAGAGCATAGGTTATCAATTAAAATGCGATAGCTTTAGTCATGATCGTCCCGTTAACGCTCTCCAAATGCTTTCAAGCCCAAAACTTGAACCATCCCTACCTATTTAGTTTTATAAGGGCGCTTTTCTTTAATGTGATTTTGACTAGATTTGAAATCCATAAATAATTCACTGGCGGTAAAGATACCCTAAATAGTAAGCAATCTCCTTACCTCTAATTGGTAACTTTAAAAAAAAAAAAAAAAAAAGTGAAATTGTAACATGTGACTGTGCAAATTTGTGTGGTTCTTTGATGTCTGCAAATTTAAGTGACGGTTGGCACTGGCATAATAATAATGGAAAATTGAGAAAGAAAGGTATGAGCTTAGAAAAGTAGGTAAATAAATCGTTATCTCATATTATATGCCAAAGATATTGCTTTGTTGAGTAAGGGTGAAAAAAAGTGAGAATTAATATCATCCATGAGCTTGGTTTACAGCAAGCATCACTAAATAAAGCCTCCTATGTTTGGTGAGTGAGTTTAATTCAAACTCAACTCAAATTTTTCATTTTAATTTTTGTTTTTTTCTAAAAGTCAACAAAATTTATAACTACTTTTTAAAAAGTCAACTCAACTCAAATTTAAAAATTTCATCTCATCTTAGATTCAACTCAAACACCAAACGAAAAATTTCCCCATTTTTTTAGTTCCTAGTTGGGAAAATAAACAAGTTAAAAATAAAAAAAAAATAAACCCCACTTATTGTGTCCTATCAAAAGAATGGAAGTGGAGATGGCGATGTTACCAGCATATGAACATGTGATCAGAGCCGGCTCAATCCCTAGGCAGCTTAGGCAATCTAAAGGCCTCCATTTTAAATTATTTGTTTTTTTAGAGGAAAATTATCATTTAAATTAAAATTGGATATAAACATCAATATAAGATATAAAATACTCATGTGGTATAAGAGACACAATCCTTGACTAAGACCGATTTCATCAGTAAAATCTGATGAAGCTCAGTGAGGAGGACATAAGCCGAGATCTGATGACGGAAAAATTTTTTGAATTCCTCAAAAATCCTATAATCGAGTATGTATAAATCTCTTTTTGAAAAAACATCTACAAATGATGGAATATTCCAATTGCTCGAGAGAGAGTCACTCGTAGCACATAAATTGCAACAAATTGTACCTAGCCATAGTACTAACGAAACTATTAGACATATACCGCTAAAAAACAACTCTAGCAGAACACACATATAAACCGGAGGTGGAGCAACTACCTTCTTTATTAGAAAATTAAACCAAAACTAAAAAACAAAGCATGAATATAAAATAACATGAACCACAAAATTCTCATCTTATGTAGAACAACTATTCTGCCGCACGTCACAACTCAAAGGAAACCAATTAGCTGGATTAGGTGTAAGAGATTGCGCACCAACCATCAGATTACCAAGCCCTTGCTGGATCTCAAATCGTCGGAAACACATCAGGTTAGATCTAGTCAAGAAACTCTTAACTAGGACCATCTGACTCTATCCCCGTCACTACCACTGAACCGCCGATCACCCTCGCTAGTCATGGCAATGCCGGCGGCAGAAGTCTCACTTAAAGAGAAACTCTAACGTCTGAGAAATACGAAAAAGAGTGAGAGAGAAAAAGGGAAATCCCTAAATATACTATTGTAAATTTACTATTTACTTCTTAAATTATTTGTTAATAATCAGTTAATTCATAATAATAAACTTTTTGATAAAAAATTCGTAATACTAAATTATTATAATATATTAAAAGGATGTACATTTTTACTGTTATTTTTACAGTACAGAGTCTTTTTTACCCCTTTGATTTAGTTGGTTTTCCTCCATCTATAGTAAGTTGACCTTTTCACCCATATTATGCAGAAATTGACAGCTGCCTGCATAGTACAATGATTTACTGTTGTCCGCACAGTACACTTACCGTTTTACCTCTTTCCTACAGTGTGTTGTCAATTTTACCCCTATTTAGAGGAGAAAGATCATTTTGCCCTTCAAAATTAGACTTCGGTGTGTTGTGTGTGCAGTGTTTGGACTCTTTTACCTTCATAACCCTTCAATGTCCTTTCTCTCTCTCTCTCTCTCTCTCTCTGTCTTTGCTGATTGTTCATTTCAGATTTTTCTCTCTCTCTAGCTCCCTCTCTCTCTCCACTATTCATCTTCTCTTTCTTCACATTTTCCTTTCTTCACTTCTTTCCTCTACTGTTCATGCTCATTTTTGTTCTAATGCAAATATGTTTTGGTTTTTCTATTTGGTCGAAAGCCTTTTTGCTTTGAATTTTTTTTTCTTCCTGATCTGTGTTTTGTATTTTTTTGTTTTGTTTTCTTAATATTGTTTTTGTCTTTTTTTTTTTTACGCTAAATTTTAGACATTAGATTCCGATATATTATTGTATTGTGTTTTTGCTCACTTTGCCTTTTTTTGATTTTTAAACGATTTTTTATTTTAAATTTTTTATCTTTATTTCGAAATTTTTTTTCTAGGTTTTTTTTTTGTGTCTTTTTTGTTTCTTTTGTTCTATTTTTTAAAGACCCCCTTTTTTTTTTTAAGGATTCTGCATGCATTTTTTTTTGTGTGTCTTTTTTGTTTGTTTTGTTTTATATTTTAAAAATCCTTTTTTTTATTTTTATTTTTACGTTTTTGCATGTATATAACCAGATAAATTTTTTTTTTGGGTTTTTTTTTTAAACAGTAAAAAAAAGAGAAAATGGTATATATATTTTAATTTTGTTAATTTTTTTTGTTAATGTTAGTTTTTCCCGGTTCTTTTGAGTCTAAAGATTTTTGTTCTTTTTTTTCTGTTTCATTTTTGTTTTAAATTTTTTTCTTTAAATGAGTATGACTACAGAAGAATTTTTATTTTTTTGCTTATGCTTTTGTTTTTATTATTGTTAGTACTATTGTCATTTTAATTTTGTATCTTCACTATTGAGAGAGATTTTGGGAAGAATTATACTTATTATAATTATAATATTTATCTTAACCAACTGTTTTTATTATATAATACTCAGTTTATTTATTTATTTATTTTCTTCCTTCCCCGTACAACGCACGGGTATTAAACTCGTTATACCTAAAACCGCCTTACTTTCCAAATGTCAAAATGGAAACATTTTTTAAAAGGTGGGAAAACACTTTTCTTGTACATTAATGTTCAAATTCCATTTAATGATTCGAAATTTTTTTTAAGGAAAAATACTTGAGGACATGATGATGTTAAACAACATAATTAATAAAGAGTATTAGTGTGATTGTTAAATTAAATGCTTTCTATAAAATTTGGTTGTTAAATACTATATTTATTTTAACCCAACTTCAAAGGGCTTCCATTTTTCATCATCATCATCATTATTATTTTAAACTTGAGTGTGGAGATTCGAACTCTGTACCTTTAGGTGAAGTCATGTATGATATTACTAATAAGTTATGTTAACAACAACATTTCTTTTTCACATCGAACAAACTTATTATTTTTCTTTTCAAGTACAATAACACCTAAAAAAACTTGTCTTTTCATTTACTAATAAATGGATATTCACTTGTATATATTTTACACATCCTGAAAAAACAAAAAAAAAAAAAAAAAAGAGAGAGAGAGAGAAAAGGGCTCAATTTTTTGCTTTCGTTTTATATACTTCTAAAATGGCACTTGTTGTTGTTGTTGTTTTTTTTTTTTTTAATTTTATTTTTAATGAAAGGCTTGAAATTTTGAAATAAAACCAATTGAATCTTTATAAAGTTTTTACTGTTTTCTTTATAAAAAGTATATATTTAATAATTTTTCAAAAAATTTGTTAAAAAGCCTCCTTTAGAAATTTTGCCCAAGGCCTCTAAATTATTTGAGCCGCCCATGTGATGATTCTATAGAACCTGATGTTTCATTGTGAAGATCTTAAGTTAAGTTCTATACTTTGTTAACGTTTAGTCAACTACTTAGAATCTGTACACGTGTGTACTATAGATTTATATATAATACATATATCTATATGTATACGTACATGTATATGTATATGTATATGTATATAGACATTAGACCGTAGAAGAGACACAAAAAAAAAAAAAAAAAAAAAAAAAAGAGGACGCAGACAAATAAGTCCCTTATTTGGGCATGTATGTAATACCTGTCTAACTATGATGCTTACGCAATTATCAGCAAAGATTTGACTAATTAATTGATTAATAAGACTTCTTCATCATCCCCTCCATCTCCATGTGTATTTCTTCCGATTTGCTGCCGGGTTTCTTGCATTTGTGTTTGTACTTTGTTCTTACCATACAGCTTGTTTCCCCAAATTGGCTGATGATGATAATAATAATAATAATAATAATAATAATAATAATAATAATAATAATAATAATAATAAACTGTGTTTTGACGACACATGAGCAAATAGGTAAATGACATCGTCATCCATGCCACCCTTGTTCTTATAAACATCCAATGTTGACAGAAAATCAAATGAAAAAAAAAAAAAAATGCCAATCTCTTTGGTTAAACATTGTTTAAAAATGGAAGGTAGGAATAATTTTTTCATTTCAATGTTAGGACACAAGACTTCTAAAAATTTATAGTTTTCAAAATTGAAATTCAAAGTGTGAAAAATGATTAAACTACTCAATGATTAAAACACGCTTGATTTTTATATTATACTATTTGGATTTTAATAGTATTTTGAAAGGAAATAACTATTACAAGATAAATCAATAGTTTGATAACTGATTCTAAAATATTTTAACTTTTAGAGATATGTTAAAATAGAATTAGACCTATAATTGAGAGACCAAACATTAACTTAACCATCTCTTATTACATTGTTCACTAGAAAATATTTGGTCGAGTAACTTTCATGATGGCCGAGGCGGTGAGATCAACCTTTGACTTTTCAAGTAGCTGAGAAATTGCTTATTACAACTAACACTTGACTTTAATCATAATTAATTGAAACTCTCATAAACGTCTCCCAAATTCTATTCAGCATACACATATATACATAAAATATACATATATATATATATATATATATAATATGGGTTGGATATAGAAAAGCTGATGCATGCAAATATCAAATTCTTTAACCAACTTTTATTCATTGCCATTGTTTAGTTGACATGCTCAATGGCTGCCAAGAACAAATGTTGTCCCCTCTTAACCCAAATCCTTTAATTGATTAATTAATTTTTATTTTTGCATTATTGCACAAGAAACGCTTGCTAATGACAAAAGTTGCTCCACCTTGTCATCACTACTGAATTGAAAAACAATGATTTAACAAATATAAAAGGATTATGCAAAGAAACAACATCCTAAACCTACTCTATTGGAAAATGTAACAAGTTTTCCCCCAAAAAAAAAAAAAAAAAAAAAAAGAACACAAAATCTCTTTTGTCCTTGCATTTTGGCCAAAAATGCTAAGAGTTCTTGCCAAGCTTCAATCTTTAAACCTTTCCGTGATCGTTTTACATCTAGTTTTGTTGTCGTTTCGTGTCGAAGCACAATCCGGAGGCCCTGATTTTCCTAACATGAACAACTCGAATTTCCAGCCAAGCCTTGTTATTGTCACAGGAATTCTTGGTGTTGTGTTTGTGGTGACCTTTATAATTCTTGCATATGCAAGGTTCTGCTGCAGAAGAGAGCCTGTTCACCGAAATTCGCTTCAAAATCGAACGGGGCTTGGTAGCGCGAGCAATAGATATTCGGGTATAGACAAGACTGTAGTTGAGTCACTTCCTTTCTTTAGATTCTCCTCTCTAAAGGGTTCGAAGGAAGGGCTGGAATGTGCGGTCTGTCTATCAAAATTTGAAGAAATCGAGGTTCTTCGGTTGCTGCCAAAGTGCAAACACGCCTTTCACATAAACTGTATTGATCACTGGCTTGAGAAGCACTCTACATGTCCTCTTTGCAGGCATAGAGTAAGCTCTGAGGATTTGAAACTCATCGCTTACTCGGAAAGTAAGCGATTCTTGTGGAACAAGCAATCAGAACCGAGAGAAGACGAAAACAACACGGAGTTATTTGTTCAAAGGGAAGAAAGCCGAGGAGGGTCTTCAAGATTCAGCATTGGAAGCAGCTTTAGGAAGGTTCACAAAAAGGGCGGTGACAAAGAAGGCGAATTGTTGATCCGAAAAGAGGCTAAAGAAGAGAATAGCTTGGAAGATCAGAAAGCGAAAAATATCTTGCATAAGCACAACCACAAGATCATTGCATCGGATTTCATCTTCAATAACAGGTGGAGCAATTTGAGTTCTTCCGACCTCGTATTCTTGAACTCGGAGATGCTCAACGACATGTCAAGCAACAGATTCGCTTCCGTGGATTGGAACATCGACATGTCGTCTACAAAAAAAGCCGCGGAGAATGAGGGAATCACGAAGATCAGGGAGGAGATGGAGCTGAAAAAATCGTTCGAGAGCAAAGTTGGGGCAATTAGTACTTCGGTTTCGAACTCGGTTGTTGGTTCTGCTTCAGATGGCAGGGCAAGTACTTCAAGTCACACATCAAGGTCTGTGATGAGCGGTGGTGAGAAGAGATCGGTCTCGGAAATCACCGCCTTTTCGAGGTATGGAGATTCGGGTGCAAAGAACAGGATTGTGGAGTCTTCTTCTTTGTTTGAAAACAATGTGAAAGAGGAAAGGATAAGAAGAATTTGGTTGCCTATTGCAAGAAGAACAGTTCAATGGTTTGCCAATAGAGAGAAAAGGTCTCAACTTTCTCGTAACCTACAAAATCAGCCCTTAGATGTATAGTAATAACTATTAAAATCATTGTTGTTTCTTCAGAAAGTTTGTTTTTCTCCGCAATTCTTATATTGGTTCAAAACTTTTAATCCAAAATTCTTTTTAATCTTTTTTTTTCTTCTGATTTTTATGGAATTATAAGCTTCTTGTATATTTTTTAGATACTTCATTTCTAGTATACAAGTTCAAGAGACATGCATACAGCCAGCTATAACATTATTTTCCCCTTATATTATGCACATGCTTTCACTTTTTTTTTCTTTTTTTTTCCCCCCCCCTTTTGGTCATTAGACTCATTACACATGGTTATGCTTAAGAAAAACTCTTGAGAAGGGGAGACTACAATGTTCACTGAAAGGCTCTGCAAGTGGGTCGTATTTCTCGATAAGGAAGGCGTCACATTTATTTTTGTTTATTTTTGTTTATTTTTTCTTTTTTGGTGAAAAATAAAGGAATTGATTAGTACTATCTTATTTTAGTTGGTTTAGTGAGTTTAATATTTTAAAGTGTAAGAATTCTAATAAAAGATATGAAATAAACCCTATCAAAAGAGTTATATTTTGAATCGTCAATTTATAATATGATCTGTTAGTCAAAAAAAAACATATTTAATATTTAGAAGCATGAGAAATGTTATGTGCACTTGAGATAAGACTCTCTTGGACACTTTCTCTTTCTCAAGATAACATATGTCTTTACTTTCTACTTTTTGAAAGAAACAAATCATCAGTATAATAATAAGTGATGCTTATACATTGTTATTACGAATTTGCCATGGGTTCTAACAAAAAAAAAAAAAAAAATTTGTCCCATTGTACTTGGTTTTTCTTTTTTCCTTATAATTTGTGAGCTCTATGCTCTGTTTGTTTTTTTTTTTTTTTTTGGGACCATATTCCGCTTCTCCAATGTGAGACTTTTTTTTTTTTTTTTTTTTTAAATCTGATTCTTGAAGACTTGCTCCTCATTGTTCTATGGTGGTTTTAGTATAAATAATCAAGAAAAGAAAATAGAATTGACTTCATTTTATATTTTATATTTTTTTCTATTTAGAGATATATCTTTATTAACATAAAGATACCATTGATCAATTCATTTTGAATCAAATAGATTTCAATTGTTCCATTGTCTACGAATACTATGGATCGACCATCTAACTTTCATTTTCTAAGAAAAACAAAAAGATGGGTCAAAAAATATCCTTTCGTAAGAAATAAAAATAAAAAAATAATTAAATATATCAAAACAAAACGAAAATCTAATTTTTTCCCCAAAACATAATAAGTGGAATTTATTTTAAATTACCACATAACATTTAAATACATATACGAAAAATAAAAAGTACCTTTGACCCAACAATTTTTTTGAACATGAGAGTATATTTCTTTTTCTTTAAGAATAACTTGAGAATTTTATTTTCAATTAAAAAAAAAACCTCTGTTCATTCTGCAATAGAATGTAGACGAAAAGGCAAAGCTAAAACTTGGGGAAAAAGCTTTTCATTTCCCGCTTATTTGATGGGAAAACTTGTAACTTCGATTGATATTACAAAGCCTACTGCTTTAGTGGCAAACTTGTAATAATAATGTATAAACATGACTTTTTATTATGCTGATGATTTGTTTCTTTCAAAAAGTAAAAAGTAAAGACATATGTGATGTTGAGAAAGAAAGAGTGTCCAAGAGAGTCTCATCTCAAATGGCACGGCACGTAGCTCTGTAAAGATGTTATCTAATTGAATAATCCTTTTCTTTTGGCTTATGAAACAATTAAACCTATTAAAAATAACTTTCTTGAAAAAATATATATATGCATATATATATATTTACTTTGAGCTTGTGAAGCATGTCGTTTTGGTACCACATTTTAAGAAGGAAAAAAAAACAATAAAAAAATTGTAATTCGGTGTTATAATTATTATGTATCTTAAGGCTACGATTAACAAATTGGAAGCTGACAGATAATAAATTACTTTAAAACTAGCACAAAATTATGTACACATTTTTTGGTTAGTTTGGTAGTTTTGATATACTAAAAAACAATGTAAATATACATGTATATATGCTACCGGATTTCTTGTCTATGTATCCACAGCAAACTTCTATAGTTTTCCAAAAGAGGATGAAATTTAAATTAAACATATTTCAAAAGAAAAGAAAAAGAAATGTCCCTTGACCCCATAATATAAGCAAATATTCTGGCTTTTGTTTTTTCTGCTCCATTACCCCATCACCTTTTTTTTTTTTTTTTTTTGTGTGATAGGGTCAGCTAGTTATATAGTGTATACCGACTATGTGTGCGTGACCATGAATTCAAGTGCTTCACTTTTCCCACAAGGATTTACGACAATAATCTGAAGACCAAAATTATCTTGGTTTTTTTTTTTTTTTTTTTTTTTTTTTTTAACAAAGGAAGATATCATTACTACTAAAAACATACTCCTAACCAAATAAGATCATGTAGCAATCCTACAATACGACAAACATGATCCTTAATTGAGACCGGTTCCACTAATAAAATCTGATGTTTTTCAAAGAAAAAAACATATTCTTAAGACTTAAAAATAAGAAAGTACATCGATACACTAATATCGGACACACATAAGATTCTTTTTAATAAAATTCTAAAATGTTTCTCCTTTTGTTCTTATTTTTTCTTTTTCTTTTTCTTACTCAATTTCCCCTCATCCGAGTAAAATCTCATGATGAGATATGCGATGACGATTATTGGAGTATATCAAAACCCCTTTCACTTTAGGGCCGCCAACGAAATTGCTCATGCAGCAAAGATTGAATATAATTCCCAAAACGAAAACTCTCATAATCTCTCACTAAATTAATCAGCAGAAAAAAAAAAAAACAGTATTTGTATAACTATATAGATTGACTAAATATATATATATATATATATATATATATATAGAAATCCTGAAGCCTGAAATTGTCAAACTCATTAACCAAGTTCACTGTTTCATTCATTTTATGATACGTGTTCTGATGGTATCATGCATTAAGGATTCGGCTCATATTTCCCTGTTTTTTATCTCTTCATATCACTTTAACAATATCATTACATATCATTGATAAAATTGATATTAAAATTTTAATTGATGCATGATGATATAAATAGATAACGCTCAATTTTATTGTTGAATTAATATTACAACATTGGCAACGGGAGAGAACAAATCTAAACATTTCTAAATAATGTCAACTCCTTTATATATAATACAGCACCACAAAAAAAGTCAACCATAAGCCAAAGCTCCTTCACCTCCTCTCTGACTTTAGCTAATCAACTTTTAAAAAAACAATTTACCAAATTAAGATAGCTAAGCAAGCAAGCAAGCCTTAAAATAATCTGAATACCCTTTTTTTCTGCAAAGACACTTATAAGGCCATGTATAAAAACAACACTCCTAAACTATTCCCTTCCAAAAATTACAAGTTTCTCAAACAAAGATATACATTACATAAACCTTTTTTTGTACTTGCAATTCTAGTCTTTTTTTTTTTTTTTTCCCATGAATCTGTTAGGTGTAGTCATTTTACATCTCATTCTGGTGCTGCAGCTACTTCTTCATGTCGAAGCGGACACGACAGACCGCTCGGAGTATCCTCCGCCGAAACAATTGAATGCTCAACTAAACCTTGTTGTGGTTATTGGAATGCTGAGCATAATTTGTGTGACTGTCGTAACTTTTCTTCTTCTTTCATACATAAAATTCTGCTACAGAAGTGAGTCTGCTGATAGAAATCCGCTGCAGAGTGACACGGGACTCATTAGCGAAAGCAATAGATTTTCAGGAGTCGAAAAGTCGGTTATTGAGTCACTTCCTTTCTTCAGATTCTCCTCTCTAAAGGGTTCGAAGGAAGGGCTGGAATGTGCGGTCTGTCTATCGAAATTTGAAGACGTCGAGGTTCTTAGATTGCTGCCGAAGTGCAAACATGCCTTTCACATAAACTGTATTGATCATTGGCTTGAGAAGCACTCTAGCTGTCCTCTTTGCAGGCACAAAGTGAGCACCGAGGATCTGACACCGACCGGCGATTCAAATAGCGCGAGATTCTTGTCGAACAATCAATCGGAGATGAGAGAAGACTCGAACAACATAGAGCTGTTTGTCCAAAGAGAAGAAAGACAAACAGGGTCTTCAAGATTCAGCATAGGAAGTAGCTTTAGGAAGATTCACGAAAAGGGCGGTCGTCGAAAAGAAGAGGAATTGCTAATCCAAAGAGTTTTCCATAAGCACAACCACAAGGTAACTGTTTCGAATTTCCACTTCAACAACAGGTGGAGCAATTTGAATTCTTCTGATCTCATGTTCTTGAACTCCGAGATGCTCAACGACATTTCGAGCGATAGATTCTCTTCGACGAATTGGAGCAACGTGATCGACATGTCATCTTCGGGAAAAGACTTAGAAAACAAGGAAATCATGAAGAAAAAGGAAGAGATGGAGATCAAAAGATCGCTTCATAGCAAGGTTGGATTAACAAGTACTTCAGTTTCGAGCTCTATGACGAATTCGGGCGAATACAGATCGGTCTCGGAGATCATTTCCCTTTCAAGATATGGAAATTTTGGCAAGAAGAACAAAGTCACAGAGTCTTGTTCTATGTTTGAAAATGATTTGAAAGAAGGAAAAGCCAGAAGGGTTTGGTTGCCTATTGCAAGAAGAACAATCCAATGGTTTGCCAACAGAGAGAAAAGCTCACAAGAACAGTCCCTGAATGTATGATTGGAAATTAATAATTGCTTTTTTCCAAACATATGTCCTTCTCCACTACTTTTGGCCTGAGATCGAAGCTTTTGATTTTTTTTTTTTTTTTTGGTTTTTTATTTTTATTTTTAATTTTTTTTGTTGTTTTTGTTTTAAGCTACTGTCGGATCCAACGATTTACACTCCTTTAAAATCTGTCACGATAACCCCATGATATATACTTTACTCAATCACGACATAATCATGTCCTTGGATGCTTTTATTACACTCGTAATCTTTGAAGAATGAGAACCAGTTACGTAGCATCTACATCGAATATTCAAGTATTGTATACATCATTAATCTGATTTTTTGCTTCGTAAGAATTACCAGTAATAATGAACTTACAGAATGAATTTCTTTATTATAAAGAGATTTATTTTTCCTTCTTCAACTTAGTTGTTATTTGAACAAGTAAAAGTTATGTTCAGGAGATTCAATTAAATGAGATTCATAAGCTGAAGTTTCGCCTTGATTATAATAGGTTTAGCCAAGACATTTATAACATGACCCAAAAAAGCCTCATTTATCGGTATTTGAGCAATTTGTCATGTTGCAATGTTCACAATATACGAATGTTACTCGAACAGTCAAAAATTGTTCACCATGCAAAAAAATATATATGAGGGAGAAACATATTAGAGAAAACACCTAGTATTTGCAAAACAAATGAAAGATATATAATGATCTTTTCCTTTTTGATAATGATATATAATGATCAGTTGTGTCAATATTATACGCTCAAAAGTAAATGTCAATCTAAAATAACCACTAATGGATAATACAAATATATTATAATAATATATATGCATTACTTTACAAAATTAATACTGAATAACTGAAAAGAACATGAGCTATCATATTTATGGGGAGGAAAACCAAAAAAAAAAAAAAAAAAGTTTACCCTATAAAAGAATTTTCCTTTATTCATAGATACTCCATACAATAGGGCAAAAGGCAACTGTTCTTAGTAATAGTAAAATTCAATTTATACTAATAAAAATTTCACTACGAAAAAGACAAAACATGAATGCCATAAAAGTACTCTTACTGTCAATTTATGGTTTATTTGCTTTCAAACTCATGTTTAAAACTTTTTTCTACAATACTTTCTCTCACAACAAATTTGAACTTGGACACCTAAAAGCAGTTTAAACCCCTCCCCAACAAACAACCTATCAGTCTCTCCAAAATCCAGATAAGTGGCTTTGTTAAATTCTGCTTTACAAAAATAATAATAATAATAATAATAATTAAAAAAAAATTCCCTTCTCCGAGTAATTCTCCTAATGACATATGCGATCACAATTATTGGACTATATAAAAATCCCTTAAGACTTTTTTAGGGCCTACGAAATTGCTCAGGCAACTAAGATTGACTTTCCATAAATGAAAACTCCCCTAACCTCTCACTAAACTATTTAGCAGAAAGAACATAGCATGTGTATTATATATATATATATAGAGAGAGTTTCCTATATGATACCGCACTTATAATAGTTATCTAAAAACTTATTTAGAATCTTATCACATAATATTATTTAAACCGTCTGATTGATACAATATAACACAAATCACGTTACAAATAATATATGTGAGGGGTACTGTTTAGGAGCCCTTTTATAAATATACATACATATGTATTTATATATATAATTGCTATGGAAAAGCTGAAGCTTGAAAATGTCAAAATTCCTTAACCAAGTTACATTGTGTCAATCATTATCTGGTACATATGGATGCACAAATATTTATACTAATGGCCAGTTTCATCGCTTAACTTAACATAACAAGTGGCAATAACAAATCAATTATACCCCCGATGTCACTTCCTTTTTCTTAATTACATTATTGCCCAAGAAAAGTCTTGTCATAATTCACAAGCCAAAGCTCCTCTGAGTTCTTCCTCTTGTCTGACTATAACAAATTTTAAACAAATAATTTACCAAATTAAGCTAGCCAAGCAAGCCTTTAAAAAAGAAAGATGAATACCCTTTTCTGCAAAGGCATTAAAAAGGCCAACAAGCATAAAAACAACACTCTATGTATATATATATATATATATATACCTATATTATCCTTAACAGACATTTCTTTAGGTGCTTACAGTTCTTGCCCAAGTGTTTTTTTTTTTAATTTTTCCATCATGATCCAGTTAAGTTTGGTCATTTTACATCTCATTTTGGTGCTGCTTCTTCCTCATGTTGAAGCAGACATGATGGGGCAACCGGAGTACGTTTCGCCGGAATATTCAAGTCTTCAACCAAGCCTAATTGTTATCATAGGAATTTTAAGTATCATGTCTATGATAACTCTTCTTCTTCTTGTATACGTAAAACTCTGCCACAGAAGAGACTCTGCCGATACAAACCCGCCGCAGAACGACACGGTACTCATTAGCACAAGCAATAGAGTTTCCGGAGTAGACAAGTCAGTTATTGAGTCACTTCCCTTCTTCAGATTCTCCTCTCTAAAGGGTTCGAAGGAAGGGCTGGATTGTGCGGTCTGTCTATCGAAATTTGAAGACATCGAGATTCTTCGAATGCTGCCAAAGTGCAAACACGCCTTCCACATAAACTGCATTGACCATTGGCTTGAGAAGCACTCTAGCTGTCCTCTTTGCAGGCACAAAGTGAGCATCGAGGATCTGACACCGTCCGGGGATTCAAACAGCGCGAGATTCCTGTCGAACAATCCGTCGGGGTTGAGAGAAGACTCAAACAACATAGAGCTGTTTGTGCAAAGAGAAGAGAGCCAAAGAGGGTCTTCAAGATTCAGCATCGGAAGCAGCTTTAGGAAGATTTTCGAAAAAGGCGGTGAGAAAGAAAAGGACTTGTTCATACGAAAAGAAACCGAAGCAGATCAGAAAATTTTCCACAGGCACAACCACAAGATAACCATCTCAGGCTTCCACTTCAACAACAGGTGGAGCAATCTGAGCTCTTCCGACCTCATGTTCTTGAACTCCGAGATGCTCAACGACATGTCGAGCGGTAGATTCTCTTCAACGGATTGGAACAACGACATTTCTTCTCGGGGAAAATCGGTAGAAAAAAAGGAAATCATGAAGGCCAAGGAAGAGATCGAATTCGGAAAATCGTTGCAGAGCAAGGCTGGTATAACATCTGCTTCAGCTTCAAGCTCTTTGATGAATTGCGGCGAACAAAGATCGGTATCGGAAATCGCTTCGGTTTCGAGATTTACAGAGTCTAGTTCTATGCTTGAAGAAAATATGGAACAAGAAAGAAGCAGAAGAGTTTGGTTGCCAATTGCAAGAAGAACAGTCCAATGGTTTGCCAACAGAGAGAAAACCTCACAGCGACAGACCTTGGATGTTTGATAGTGAAATTCATAATCGCTCCTACCAAGTATGTTCTTGTCCACTTTTGTTTGTATGGGATCCAAGCTCTTATTTTTATTTTTATTTTTTATTTTTGAATTTTTCATGATTGTTAAGTTATGTCAATTTTAAGATACTGTTGTTCAAATATGCAATGTTGGGATTGTACGAACAAAAAATCCCATATTGTCTAAACATGAAAAGAAAAAAGAGGTTAATAGCATTTTTCAGAAAGTATTAATGATAAATAGCATATTTTAGTTACACGTAAATAAATTATTATTGTGTTTATCTCAAATATTTTAAAAAGATGTTATTTATCGTTAATATTATGAGAAAATAGCATATTTATTGTAATTTTTCAGCGTGAAATCAAGAATATGTTTAAAAGGGTTTAGGCTACTCTTCTTAATAGATTGAGATGGAAACCCTAAGGTCCTACAACAAGTTTGTTACGGGATTTATTGGCACCAACTTGATTAAAAGAATTTCCTAATTGATTTCGGGTTTCGTACCTGAAATATAATAGCTTGAACTCCTTCCCATCCGCTGGGTCATGTGCAGGGGTTGTTTTCAAGTATGAAGTTACTTACAGCTTTCATTTTTCAGCTCAATCATTATAAATATGTTTTAACTTACTTGTTTAACACGTTTGATCAAGGATTGTGCTTTGTTGTTTAATGCAGGTTTCGTTTTGGGAATTGTTTTAATTTTGGTGAAGTTCTCATAATTTTATTGGCATATGGAAGTTTTGTTCATAATAATTTATGTTAAGAATTCTACGCGTTGAGTACTTTAACAACACAAGGCTTAGTCCCGTTTGGGATTGCTTTCAGAATATTTAAAACTAGTTCGCAAAAACACCAATGTAGATCAAAATATGTGTTTTGTTTGGTTTTTTTCGTGAGTTGGTTTAGGAATTTTGAAATAGTGAGAGTTTTATTTTGTAGTATTAAAAAAATGTGGGCCATCCTGACTGGGCCTCATTCTTCCCTCTTTCGAACCAGCCCGTAACTGCAACTTCGTCTAGCTCAACTCCTATTTTTCCTCTTGAGAAAATTAGGTAGAAAGACATGTTTTAAATACATACTTATAGTTTTATTTACTCTAATATTAAAATTGATAATTTTTATAAAATGATAAAATTATTAACTTTAATATTATGATGGACATAAATGTAAGGTATCAAATTTATGGCATTATGACATGTAACCCTTTTCTCTCTCCATGTCGAAATGGCCTGACTTCTTACATTAGACTCATCAAGCGAAATTGTAGTAAATAGTATTTTCACAAAAATAATTAAAATAAATAATAATGCTTGAAAATAAATTTCTTAATAAATATTAGGATTAATTTTATAAATATCTCCTAAACTATGTACCTTAGTTTATTTTATCCCCTGAATTATTAAAGTCATTCATTTTATCTCTTGAACTACGTAAAATCATTCAAATTGCTCCCTCCATCCAATTCCGTTTATAAACTTAACATAATTCTTATGTGTCATACATTAAAAAAATTAATTAAATGTATTTTAAAACATATTAAAAAATATTAATAAAAAATCTAATATCCTAAATTCAAATGTCACTCTGCCCTCAACAACACATCACACTGAGTTCTCTCTTTTTTTCTTTTTCTTTCTTTCTTTCTTTTATAATATTCCACATCAGCAATTCTGTTAGTTTATAAACATAATTGGATGGAGGAGGTAATTTGAATGCTTTTGTATAATTCAGTGGACAAAATAAACAATTTTGATAATTCAAGAGACAATGAAATAAAGTACATAGTTCATGGACCATTCATAAAATTAAACTTAAATATTAATATATATAGAAAAATAAGTCGTCTAAAAAAATAAATCAAATCTGTTATTTATTTTAATTATTTATGTAAATATTTACTTCTTTCAAGTAAAATTCAAACCTAGCAATCCTATTGAATGACTCCTCCGGATGGTACTGAATTCGTCGAAGGTGTTGTTTGGTGAAATCTTGATCGTTGAAGGTCAACCTTAACTGACAAGAAGCTTGCCAGTGAAGGAAATGTCAACTTTTTGGTAGGTCCCCCTTGGCCAATAATTTTGCTATAATTATAATATTTTTATCATCATTGTTTTGCTAATCTACTCGTAATGCCGACTCATAAGTTTAAAAAAATGTTATTTTATACAGATACCTTATAAAATTTATATTAAAATTAAGCAAATATGACAGTAAAAAAAAAGTTATCACATGTAACTCATGTGCAAAAAAAATACTCATAAAAATTTTAATAGAAGTAACAAGGACTCACGGAATAAAAAATTATAAATTCAATAGATTAATTGTCAAGAATAAAATTTTAACAACTAAATTTTGATATTCAAAAAATTCAGGAGTGTTAAAAAAAAATAGTGATTAGTGATGTCGGCTCACTCCACGTGTTCGTTTCTCATTGGTCGGTTGTGAGATCTCCCATGCCTATGATCAGCTGGCGTTCTCACTTGACTAACCATTTTTTATCCTTATCATTTTTCATTGGATAATTAACTAAAGACCTTAATTACTACATTAAAATCCATCCATGTGCAATTCATAGGATATGTCGCCGGCTTTCGTGTCTATATAGCTGTTCCAAACAGCTTGTTTTTCCCATATGGGGGAATGAACCAAAACTTTGTGTGTGTGTTTGGCAAACATATATGATTCATTTTAGCCAATCAAACCATTAAATCATCATCCACGCCATCTCTTTAATTTCTTGTAAATAAATATCTACTTAAAATATATATATATATATATATAATATATTACACACACACACATAAGGAGATGAGATCAAAATGGCTTCACCTATATTAACAAATATTCAGCTTTTGTCTTCTTTAATCCAATCAAATATCACATCACTTCTTTTAACCTAATATGATGGCGTCACCTAAATTATACAATGTATTTATTGTGTGTTCACCTTTGTTTGCTTTGAATCATGAGACCCAAAAAAAAATATATATATAGGGCTTTACACTGATAATGTATGTTTATTATCATTGAATTTAATTTTAAAAAAATGACATAAAAGATAAAAATATGTAAAATAGACAGTGAAAACAAAATCCTACCGATGATTTATTATTATTTTTTTTTTTCAAGTTTTACTATTGAAATCTCTGGGAAAAAAAAGTAGTTCGTAGGTCTCACAGAAGTCATACAATACTTGTATAGCAAGATACGGTTGTACCTGGTAACTCGTGCTCAACAATTTTGTGATAAACTAAGCAAATTTGTTGTTGTTATTATTATTTTTAAGTCATGAAGAGACAATCTAGTTTGTCTTTAGTGCCAAAGGTTGTAGTGAACTCTCTTTTTAACTGGTTTATAGAGTTTATCCAAAATTCAAATAAGGAGTTTTGTAATTAATTTTTTTTCAGTGACTTTCATGAGGCCTGTGAGGCAAGTTCACCCTTAGGCATAAACTGGACTAGATAAAATCATCTTGACTTTTCGGGGGCTGCAAAATTTGGTCATTATTCTTTTGGTGAAAGCAAAATTGCTCATTATTGCATCTTCTAACATTGACTTTAACCAAGTTTTAGCATTGATAAATAGCATAATAACTAGATAGGCTAAGCTTGATGATGTCAAAACATATGGAAACAAAGAGTAACGGCCAAGAACAAATTTCATATATCTTCTATGACGGCAAAGCTTTGTTTTTTTTTTTTTTTTTTTTTAAGATTATTTTATCTATATCCCTTAAATTTTAGCATCACTCTCACTCTCACTTAACCCCTTATGTCATCATTCCAGTTAAAAACCTATAGAAAAATATGAGAACTAGTTTTACTTAGCTCATGACTGTACTTTATTCACTTTTTTTCGTCTTTTTTTAACTGAAACTTTGAGAAAAGCCGTAAGTTAAGTTATATTCATAATTCATGTGGATAAAGTGAGAGTTTTTAAAATTCAAGAACATATACCTGAAATTTTTTTTTTTTTGGGGGTTCAATTTTAATACCATAAGATAGTACTATTGCCCCAGACGTGCCCACCAAAAGCCAAAAGTTGCTCCACCTTGTCAACACAACTAAGTTTCAAAAAAATGATTTACCAAAAAAAAAAAAAAAACCTTAAAAAATTATTGAAGAAAACTGACAAACCATATGCATACCCTATTTCGGCATATATATTGAAAAGGCACATAACAACAGCACCATGTAACTACTGTCTTGGGAAATGCAAAGTTTCTCTAACAAAACAAAAAAAAAAAAATTTTATCACAAAAACACCCTCCCTTTTGTCCTCACATATGTTAGCCAAACATGCTTAGAGTTCTTGTCAAGTTTCAATCTCTCAATCTTCCCATGAACAGATTTAATACAATAATTTTACATCTCTTTTTCGTCGCAATTCATGTCGGAGCAGATACCTTTGACTCCGATTATCCGGCCACCACCGAAACTAGCCTCAAACCAAGCCTTGCTGTTGTTCT
Organism: Ficus hirta; assembly: GCA_038430175.1. Classification (NCBI taxonomy): domain Eukaryota; kingdom Viridiplantae; phylum Streptophyta; class Magnoliopsida; order Rosales; family Moraceae; genus Ficus; species Ficus hirta. The sequence continues at coordinate 17,213,701 of CM076588.1, forward strand.
AGCAATTCTCAGTGTCATGTTTGTGCTAACATTTCTACTTCTTGCTTATGCAAAATACTGCCACAGAAGAGAGCCTGCAAGTGTAAATCCGCAACAAACCGCGCTGATCAGCGCGAGCAATAGATTTTCGGGCATCGACAAGACGGTGGTCGAGTCGCTTCCTTTCTTTAGATTCTCCTCTCTAAAGGGATCAAGGGAAGGCCTGGAATGTGCAGTCTGTTTGTCGAAATTCGAAAACATTGAAGTTCTTCGGTTATTACCGAAATGTAAGCACGCCTTTCACATAAATTGCATAGACCATTGGCTTGAGAGGCACTCTAGCTGCCCTCTTTGCAGGCACAGAGTTAGTTCCGACGATTTGAAACTAATCACCAACTCGAATAGCAAGAGATTCTTGTCGAACAATCCATCGGAGCGGAGAGAAGACTCGAACAATTTAGAGCTATTTGTTCAAAGAGAAGAAAGCCGTAGAGGGTCTTCGAGATTCAGCATCGGAGGCAGCTTTAGGAAGCTTCACGAAAAGGGCGGCGACAAAGAAGAGGAATTGTTGATCCGACAAGAAACCGAGGCCGATCAGAAAGTGTTGCACAAACACAACCATAAGATACTTGTAACGGATTTTGTGTTCAAGAACAGGTGGAGCAATGTGAGTTCTTCTGACCTCCTATTCTTAAGCTCCGAGATGCTTAACGACGTCTCGAGCGGTAGGTTCGCTCCCACGGACTCGAACGACGACATCACAACGTCTACAACACGAAAAGAGGTAGCGAACGAGGAGATAATCAAGATCAAGGAAGAAATGGAGATGAAAAAATCGTTTGAGACCAAGGTTGGGACAATTAGTACTGCAGTTTCGAACCCCGGTTTTAGTTCTGCCTTAGGGAGCAAGGCAAGTACTTCAAATCACACATCGAGGTCGGTGATGGGCTCCGCTGAGCAGAGATCGGTGTCGGAAATCACCGCCTTTTCGAGATACAGAGGTTCGGGTGTGAAGAACAGGATTGGGGAGTGTTCTTATATGTCTGAAAACAATGGGAAAGAGGAAAATATCAGAAGAGTTTGGTTGCCTATTGCAAGAAGAACAATTCAATGGTTTGCCGATAGAGAGAAAAGGTCTCAATTTCCAGACAATTCACAAAAATATCCCTTAGATGTTTGATGGTAAATCTTTGTTGCTTATGAAATTTAGGTGTTTCTTGTAGAGTTTGTATGGATAATTTTGTTCAAGTATACAATTACGAGTTCAAGTTGTTTATTTTAAAAGGAAAAAAAAAAAAACTTTAGTTTTTCAGCTAAATCATGTATGTCCTTTCACTTTTTTTTTTTTTTTTTAATAAGTGGTTTTTTGTGATGAACAAATTTTACTATGCCAAAGCAAGTTCTTACAGAATTGTTGTTGGGATTATTATATTCATGATGTCCTTAATAGTGTATTGGTATTAGTACTAGTGAATAGTTAATAAAAGAAAAATGTTATTGAATTATTTTTATTTTCTTTTTCTTTTTTGTTATAGAAATTGCATTGAATTCAAACAAACAATCTTCTTGTTGGACCGCGTAATGCAATCTTTTTATATGCTTTTTTGCATATTTGTTGGGATGTGGTCCTCCCTTCAAAAAGAAAATTTATTTTTTTATTTTGGAAGGTAAAAAAATGAGATCTTTTATATATTAGAGATTTAGAAAGAAAATCCCAAATTACTAGAAAAGAGAAAGCAAATCATGGAACAGCCATGAGGCACTTTTTGGTTCCATGATTCAAGCATTTTTTTTTTTTTTTTCTAGGACTTTCTGAAGAGGAGATGCATTGAATATCTGGCTCCAAATAAAGTCTCTTTCTATCCACAAGACAATGAAAATTTTGAAAATAAAATATTTAGTACATCTAAGTTAACCTTACTTTGAAAAGATGTAAATGCCTTTAAAAAAAAAAAAAAAAAAAAAGAACACAAACTTTAAATATTCAACATTTACTGCGTTCCCTGGTTTTCACAATTTTAAGAAGCTTTTGGTTTGCCTTCTTTAATTCAAAATTTTTATATCAATTTTTTTTTTCCCCCTAAAAAGTCAACAAAAAAATATAACTAATTCTTAAAAAATTAACCAATTTCACTTAAAAATTTCATCTTCAACAGGCGAAGTAAACGGAAGCTTATAATCTTGCACATCGTAGTATTTTTTTTATTTTTTATTTTCTTTTATGAAAGAGACGCATTAGGGTAGAGTGAATCATACACTATTTGACAATTGTCTTATGCGTACAACGTAATAAAAAATTCAATCATGACTAAATATTATCTAAAACATTTTGTAAGAAAAAGAAGAAGATAATAACCTTATACCAAACCTTTGCACGCTTGTATATGCGTTTGTCATTTTGCAATGCTATGTGGCTATAACTTATCAGATAATTAAGTGACTAAATCATGATAAGTTAATTTGTCCCAAAAAAAAAAAAAAAAAATCTTTTGCCATTTTACCTTGAGTCTCAATAACCATGCCTTATTACCATATCCCAAAAGGGTCTTTATACGATAGGCCCTTATATCAGTGATGAATGTTTTCAGTTGTCGAATTTTATCAAAATCACATCAAAATTAAAATTAAAATAAATAAATAAAATAAAAAAAACAACGCAAAACATGTTGTTCTTAATATAAATCATATGGTCAAAACAACATAACTATATTGATAATAAACTTTTTCAGGTCCTATCCGAAGAAATCTTCAATATAAAATATTTTTAAAAATATGGATGATGTTTCGTGAACGCGAAAGGGTTATTTTGTATGATTCTTTTCCATATCTCTTGCGCAAGATTTGTGTGTTGACGTAAGAGCTGATTCTTCTTTCTTTGTCTTCATGAACAAGTATATACGAATCATCTTTTGCTTTTATTTCTTTATTTATTTTTTATTATTATTATTTTTTTGCTTGACTAGTTTGTCTTCTGATCAATATTATTTTAATAAATGCACTTATTGCTTAACTTGTTATTAGTAACTCTTTGTGACACTTTATTTTAAGATAATTGATGATTAGTGGCTGGTTGTTGTCATCTAATCCGTGCATTAATTTAATTGGAATCATTGTCAATTGTCATTTAATATTTGTTTTTGTTGTCGTTTTCCTCTTGTTTATAAAGATTTTTTATTTTTTATTTTAATTTTATTTTCTTGAGGGATTGTTTACACAGATATGGTGGTAAAGGAAAATGTTAAACAATTGCATGTGATGTCCGGCTGAGGCCATTTTCAAGTGATTAAAAAACTTCTTAAATATACAAATGCCTCCTAAACCGACATTAAGACATTTATGGTGCATTTGGTAAAACGGTTTGAGTTGAAATTTTTAAGTTTGAGTTGGTTGACTTTTTAAAAACTAGTTATAATTTTTGTTGACTTTTCAGAAAAAGACAAAAACTGAGATGAAAAATATGAGTTTAAAATGGTTTGTCAAATAGAGGCTTAGTTGGTTTTTTTTTTTTTTTTTGGATAGATGACATTTGGTTGGTTTTTGTCCCGAAATTTCCAGATCCTTTTAGCCCTTTCCAAGATTCTATTTTGTCTTCTTTCTTTTTCCTATTTTATTTTTCACCTTTTTCTCTAAGACTAGTTTGAAAATGGGCAACTACCTTTTTTGTTTAAAAAAAAAAAAAAAAGGGCCTACAATGTTGTAGAAATTGACATTAGTGAGTACTGATTTGGGTGATTTGGAGAAAAAGGCCATTTTTAGGGGCGTTGTGCTAAGAGATTACCAACACGAACTCAAGGTGAATTTCCATCTTTTTATGTGCAGACACAATTAATTAATATAAGAATTTCTTTAAACATATATTAATAGAAAAATGACAACTCAATCATATAGATTAATACTGAAAAGTTGAGATTAAAAATATTAAAGTTGGTGTTATAGGAAAAAAAAAAAAAATCGACATAATTACCGTTTTTTAATCAATATGACATTTATTAAATAGAATTGGCCATTTACCGGGTAAATCAGGCCGGTTACCAAATAAAGGGAAAAATATTATTTATTACAATTTCTCTACTATTTTGAGCCGAGAAAAACATGTTTCAGACAACACCACATCGTCTTTTCTATTTAATTTGGTGTCGTTTGAGGGCAAAACGACATTTTTACATAACCTTCAACAAACAAGGGAATGGATTGTCCGTTTTAATATTTAGATGTAATTTTCCAGATAAAAGCAACCTGCAATTTCCATTTCCAATGAAAACAGCATGTCTACAAATAAAGGAAGGCAAACTTAAAAATAAAAAAATAAAGAAACCAACAACAACAACAACAAAAAGAAGCATAGTTTAATTTTTCTACAATTTATATCTCTTATTGTTTAATTTGAAAGAGAATATGAAATGCTGTGACAGCTAGACGCTAGTACATATGTTGGGGAAGAGAGAGAGAGAGAGTAAAATTAATGTAGATTCCTAAATTCCTTTAAGGCTAGCGTACGACTCTTAAAGTCAAAGACATTAGGGCTAATTTGTGTGTTTGGTTGGGGAAAAAAAATTTGGAGTAAAAAAAATATAAAATCTTAAAATTTGTTCAGAAAAAATTATTTGTCATTAGGAATCTTATTTTGTTTCTATCAAAATTCTACGTAATTTAAAAATAAAGATCATTTTATTTTGATTTGAAATAACAAAGTTCTGAATTTTTAAAATATAAATTTTTAAGAGAGATTTAGATATAAATAGTGAAAAGTAGTTTTAACTTGAAAAAATAGATTTAAAAAAATTTTGAAAATGTGTTTTGGAAACGCCTCTCAAACAACCCTAAAGCTCATTTATGATTCTTCTTTTTTCGCTAGTTAAAAAAAAAATGTCTCGTTAGGTCTTTTTTTTTTTTTTTAACCATTACGTCAATGTCACTGGTGGTAAGGGCATGCTAGTATATGAATTTAAAAACACTTTTGAAGGTTACTAAATGGGGTAAATCTGTGATATAATCTCATTTATATATCCTATCAGTATAGCTCATTTTTAAACCGTTTAAATGTGATTGAACGATAGAAATGTTATTCGTGCATTATAATTATCATGCACGTTATTTCATAATAATATAGACTAATTAATAAATTAAACAAATAATAAAAAAAGAAATTAAAAAAAAAAAAAACCAGACCTTCATCGATGAAAGGTTTTTTTTTTTGGTGGGGGGGGGGGGGGGGCGCAGATCTAGTTTGGGGGAGGGGAGAGCCTTCGTCGGCATTGGTGGGGTAGGGCGGGGGGGAGGACTAGCTCGTCGCTAGCGTCAGGGAAGGGGGCGCAAATCTGGTTTGCGAGGGGGGTGGGGTTTGTCTTCATCGATGTCGGTGAGGAGCACATATTTGGTTGGGGGAGGGAGGGGGCCTTCGTCGGCTTCGCACAGGGGGGGGCGCTCGTTACTGGCATTGGGGGTAGGAAAAGGGTCTTTTTCAACGTCGGGGAGGGCAGGGGCGCTCATCGCCGGCATGGGGGGGTCTACAGATGGATGGTCGTCGACCAACTTTTTTTTAGTTTCTTTGAATTTTTTTTAATTTCTATTTTTTTTTGTTATATAATACTATGAGATAATATGTATTAAAATTATCATGCACAAATAACATCTTAACCGTTCGATTACATAGTAACAGTTTAAAAATGAACTCTATCGATAAAAATATAAACAAGACCCTACAACAAACTTACCCTTTTAAGCGAACTCCAAAGACTAGATATGGCTCTACACTTCTCCTAACATGGTTTTTTAACTTATTTGTAACACTGTTACTCTTAAATTTCATCCTTTAAAATTTCTTGGCCCCCTTAAAATAATGCATTTTGCCCACTCAACTAAACTCTCTCTCACATGACCAATTTTCATTATAACACAAATACAAGACTGGGTTCAAGAGGCACCAGTAAAATAATTAATTTTCTTTAAAAAGTAAAACTAAAATAAATTCATAAAGTTGTTTTTTTCCTGAAATTATTTTGAACCGGGTGTACAAGAAATAACGACATCAAACATTCAAACAAAGAGGAATACTTATCGAAGCCGCTTGGCCGAATAACTCATCAAATTAATATAATCTGCCTTTACATAAGTTGACTGGGAGACCAAAGAGTTTCCTCTTAAAAGAACAACCCCTAGTGCATTTACACATCAATCAATATATATATATATATATATATATGCGCTTGTATTTACAGAACATAAAGAAGAATTTCACATTAAAATAAAAAAAGAAACAAATTAATCAATCAATCTATGAACTGACCTCCTTATTGAATCATCCGGCTAGTTAAATATGACTGGTTGATTAGCAGCAGTAAGGGAGCCCAAAAGAGATATTCTCCTAACATTTTATACGGTAATGAATGCAAATGTAATTCTGCGGACTGCAGGCAAGAATCGGATTCCGCCAACTTCTCTGCATCTTCACCATGATTTTCCAAGTCACGGATTTCTCTCGGTTTTTAGCAAGCGATGAGTTTATCCGCTAGCAGAGAGGAGGAGTTCACCGTAATAGAGCATGCAAGTTGAAATCCCTCCCTCATCTAGTCATTCTTCTACCAGTCATCTAGCCATTCAGGCACGTCGACATCTTCGACGTCTTGAGAGAGAGAGAGGCGCGGAAAAGTAGAGTCATCAGAGTTCATCTCCAAGTGTTGAGCAATGCGAAAAGTGATCTCATTCGGAACCGGAAAACTATGGTTTTCTATCCCTTCCCAATCTATACGACCAAACCAAGGGTGACTTCGGATAGAATCGGGACCCATGTTTCCCAGTCTAGTCTGTTCGTCAACATCAAGTAACTAGAAAATGATGCAGGAAAATAGGAGTAAGCTTCAAAGATTGCGAGAATTTCTAATAAGTCACGTGGTGCAACACAATTGTTTGAGCAAATTCGCAAGAGAGAGAAAAGAAACTTCTCGAATTACCTTGGTTATGAGATCCACAACTTCAGGACTGAAATTTTGTGGAAGATTTAGATGTCCCTTTGCTATCTTGGCAAAGGTATCGAGTTCACTCTCTCTCCATGAACCAAATGGCATTTCGCCTTTTAGCATGAAATAGATCAAGACACCCAATGCCCACCTGTGTACATAAAATACACAGGAGGAGATACCGCAAATTACTTCTTTATACGACAAAATAGGATAAATGGCCCAAGAATTCTAAGAGAAACCCCTATCAATTCGGTTAGTATGGGGGCTTTTTTTAATACATTATTTCAAGTAATTAAAAACAATAGATCACAACGCCATTGAGAATATTTACCAGTCAGCCGTGAAGCCGTGGCCTTTTCCCTGGACTATTTCTGGAGCTAAGAAGTCTGCCATTCCACAAATTGTATACGTCCTCTCACCAGATAATCTTTTTCCAAATCTAAAGACCACCACCTACAATAAGACACAAGGAGGTTCCAATTAGTATGCATGCGTTATGAACCTTTCGCTTTTTCATCTAGGCAGCAAAAAGACAACACCATTAACCTGTAAATATCCTGTTTGGTCCAACATCAGAACATCGTGAGACACGCCTCTGTAGAGGATATCGTTCTGAAATTCCAATTTGAAACCAAAAGAACTTTAGAAAATCAAAGCGGCGACAACATATATCTTCACTGGAAAAAAAAAAAAAAAATCAGAACCATCTTCTTCCAAACTTCAGACCTTGTGTAAATGTTCCAAGGCATTAACAACGCAGGCTGCACAAAATTGTGCAGACAGCTCATCCAGTGGGGTAAGAAGTATAGAGGCCAAAGGACAAGCAAGGCATGTGTCCAGCAGTATACCGGCATATGACTGGTCAACGCAAGTAGACAGGACCCGTGGCACATGGGCTGAAGAGCTGATACTTTTCATTAAATTCTTTTCTTTCAAGACTTGTGCCTCCTTTCCCAGCCTTTTAACCTTCTGCTTCGAAAACCTTTTCAAACTAAGCAAATTTTCTGATAGCCAATCATAAACATAAATAAGTATTCCATCAGCGTATATTAATGCACATTTTGCAGAAGAAGAAGAAGAGAAAAGAACATAAATGACTGAAAAAAAAAAAAAACAAACAAACAAACAAGCCAACCTGAGTTTCTAACAAGTACAAGCCCAATTTCACTGCAATCGGTAGAATATAAACATTTCTTCCATTCCTGGACAAAGAAAAAGAAAATCGTAAATTTAAACTAATTCTCATTTAGATTTAACAATATTGTTATCTGTTGATTTAAAGAATATTCTCATTTTGTTATCTGTTGATTTAAAGAATATTCTCATTGAAACATAATAATTTTTTATTTAAGAAAATTGTTATCTGTTGATTTAAAGAGTAGTCTCATTGAAACATAATAATCAGCAACTCCCTACCATATCAGAGAGCTGAACCTTGGAAAGAGTTGAAATATCAATATTTCTAGCAGATTCTTTGGAGAAATCTGAAAAATGATCTCTTGACCTAAAATAAATTCAAATGAAAAAAATGTAAATGGTTATTATATCAACCGACGAATTTAAAATGGAAGCTTCAATTAAAATGTCTATCATATTCCCCCAAAAAATCACAAACATACTTCTGATCATCCTGAGAAAGCTTTCGCAGAGGGCCAACGACTGACTCAAACTTTTCCTTTGTTAAAAAGGCACAAACGACATCACCTACAGCAACTGCACTTATGGAATCAATATGTTCACCAAGAAGCGTCCATTCACCAAAATAGCTTCCCTCTGTCTTCTCCACCGAGAGCTCGTTACCACCTGGAGGATTATCACCTTCTTTTTGATTGTCAGACTTGAGACTGGAAACATTTGGACCAACTAAATCTGCTTTATATGTAATCCTCACTCGTCCCCTTTGAATAATGTACAATGCAAAAAGGGCTTCATTCTGCGGATACGTGCTAAAAATGTTGAGATAGAGCATATGAGTGATGGAAGTGAATTCTTTAGGAAAATTGTTTACCTCTTTCACTATTGTCTGCCCATCTGAGAAGGAAACCTCGGATAGAGAATCTGCAATGTGACTCAGCTGTAAGATTGTCAACCTTGAGAGAAGATCCACTGATCGGAGTAACTTCAAGGATGACAAATTAGAAAACTCTGACATGAGAATTCCACGAAAGTCTTCTCTTTTCAATGCCCATAGAGTTCCACTTGTTACGGCACGGACAGACGCCTGGAGTGGTTTGTTATACCTGTAGCACCTCAAATTTTGACTATCACAATAGACTGAGACAAACATATATAGCAGAATGCATGTTTCTAGTGTCTCCTCAGAAATATGAGGGAAAGTATGAAATGATTACCTAATATGACTTTAAACACATACTAACTAAGCACCTCTATAATTTGTACATATTCATAGTTTAAAACGTACATTTTTTCAGCTCATCTGTGTTTATACGTCAGTATTCTTTGGACAAATAAATTGTAAATCTGTGGACACCCGGGAACAGCATGATGAAATCACACTCAAACACCGGATGGAAGAAATGGAAGGAAGAAACTTACATTAGTGCCAGTTCTCCGAAGGACGATAGCTTTTCAGCCGTATAACGCTGAAGAACCTTGGGAACTTCTCCATTGTTATCTTCCTGTAAAAATAATATCCGGTCAAAAAAAGAATGCTTGAACTCAAAATCCTTTTCACCCAGATGAAATGTTGGCAACAGAATACGAGACCTGGGTTGCAAAGACCTCAAACTCTCCACTTCCAACAACATAAAAGCAGTCACCTTCACCACCCTGCAAAATACAGTAGTTGTTACGAACGACTTATAGAACTGTGTTCAATAAGCATTAATAACTCCTCAAATCCTAAATGTGGAATCCAGGAGTTTTTGCTGCAGGTCATCATTGGCAGTGAACCTCAGTAGTAAATCACTTGTGCAGTACAACGGAGAGAGAAGAAATCCTGGATGTAGCTCATGACATTAACCAATTCATAATTGGAATTCCCTAACCGGGTTTGCAATATGAACTGATATTTATGAAAACCATAGCAGCATGTAACTTATCATCCCAAACGCAACTTTATTATTTTATCAAAACAAAATGCCACTTTGTCAAAATATCTATCAGTTAGTATAACTGCAGGCTACCTCAATTCACTAAATAAAGTCCAAAAGAGAGGAACAAACAGTGACCTGCTTAACTACGATATCCCCAGGCTGGACTTCAACTCTCTGCATACAATCCAATAAAACATGACATTGAGAGTCGGTAAGTTTTCTGAAGAGAAAGTGATCATGCAATGCCCGCTGAATATGTGCCTGTCGAAAACAAACAATCATGTTTGTGAATATGAGAGATAGAAAAAATAAAAAATAAAAATAAAATCACAAGAACATACACATGAAGCACTTTTAACTATAACTCAAACTAAAGCCGAATATGAAGACAGTATCATAATAATTCAAGTGTACCTCCTCTTCCCAAGTTTTTCTATGGGATGGAGATGGAGGAACCCAAACTTGTCCATTCTCGAGAGAACTTTCAATAGCACGAATACGCGTCCTTGATAAATCATGTCTAACATGTTGGTTCTTAGAAATCCAACTAAAGGTTGAAGGAGATTCTGATCCCGTAGCCTCTACAACTTGAGGAACAGGTGGTCGCAGGATAAAACCAGAACTTGCTGATTGGCCAGAAGCAGTCTGACAGAAAGCCGTTAGTTATTTACAACTCATGCAAAAGAAAAAGGGAAACTAACAACATTGCAAAAAGCGAAGCCGCTTACTTCAGTTAGTCCACTAATATGCACAACAATTATGGTAATATCATCTGTACGAGTTTCATACTGTAGCCAAAGCCGATAAGCTTCTGCCACAACAGCAGCACAAGCAGCGCGAGGATCTTTATGTTTCGCAACCTGGAAAGGTACAAGCACAATCAACTTTACTATATATGATTTTTCAAAAAATAAAATAACAACAATGATATGAAATGATGATAGTAGCTATAATCATTCAAGATGCGTGTAAAATAATCATCATAATAGCTAAAGCTGAAACCATTTTATTAGCATCATGACATGAATCATGAAAACCCAATAAAACCCGAAATTGCAAGAAAGTGAAAAACAGGGTACCTTACCATGTCAACGACTGTTTGGCTAGAGAGAAACTCAAACACCCCATCACTTGCAAGAACAAAGAAAGGGTTGTCTGCTGTGAGCTCCACGACCACAATTTCAGGTGTGGCAACAACTCCAATGGTCTCAGCAATGGAGTCACCAATACTCCTAGTGAAGGCAGTACCCGGGTACATTCCATTGGGGACCCACAATCTCGGAGGGTCACCGTCGTCCTGTTCCTCGGTACCCCAACACTGCACATCCGGGTTCTTCAGCCCTTCAATCTGATCCAACGTGAGGACTCTGGCGCCACAAAGCTTGACCCTTTCAAGCTCATCTTCCCTAAATGGTGTCTGGTCAATGGAGAGGTCGACAGCCACCACCTCATCGCCTCGCTTCTCCGCGATCACCGCCCTCGAATCGCCCGAATTCGCGACGTAAATCGTCCGGCCTCGGACCAAAACGGTGATCGCAGTGGTCCCGCTCATGCTGTCGTCCAAAGCGTCGGCGTGAAGCTGAGAATTCGTCGTCAGGAAAGCGGAATGGCAAGCCTCAACGGCGTCGATTTGGAACCTACTGTTTCGGAGAAAATTCTCGCAGAGCTTTCGCTTCACAAACTGCGAACACTGAGCCCCAAATTCGCCATGTCCGTCGAAAACTCCGAACAAATGGTCGTCCGGATTGGTCCCGAACGGCGTGTGGATACAGAAACTGTCCTGATTGGCTTTGTCAAGAGCGTCGGGGTAGTATCCTCTCTGAGACAAGTAAGAATACCGCAATTCGTAGTTTTCCGACGGGACTTTCACGGTTCTGGACCCGTCCGGAGGCAGAAACTGCGCCGAAACCCTAGAAAGCCTCGTGATTCCGGTCTCGGCGTCGGTGGTTAGGCTCAGTTGGTTCAATTGGTCCCTGTCCTCGTCGCCGTCGGAGGAGTCCGGCGAGAAGACGGCGATCTCGTTGGTCCTCACATTCTGATTCTCCTTAACTCTCGCGTCTCTCGGCGTACGGACCTCTCCGATACAAACTCTCGAGTACACACAACCCATCACTGAAAAGAAGAAGAAGAAGAAGAAGAACACACTCTGTCAAATCCAGATGCGAGAATTTCCTCGGAATTCATGAGCTTGAAGTTCCAAATTTCGCTTCGAGAACTTCGAATTCAAGTAAAGATTCAACTCCAGAACCAGAAATTCTTAGTGGAAATTTTCCGAGTTGCCGAGACACAAGTTTTCTCGGGAAATTAACAGGAAAGTGATGGTGAAAATGGTGCAAAGAAGAAAGAGAAAGAGAATTCCCAAGATTTATACCAAAACAAAACCTTATCTTCCAAACAAATAAATAAATAAAATGGAAAGAAAAACAGTCGAAATTCCGAGAATTTGAGCAAAAAAAAATGAAATGGAAAACGACGTTGCCCTTTGATCTGCTGTGGTTCAGAACCGTTGCACAATAAAAAGGAAAAACAATAAATTAGACAAATTTATTTATTTAACAAAACACATGCATTAAAGAAATTTAATGTATAAAATTTGTAGAGAAGGATTTCAGGGGAGGGTTTTTTTTTTATTTTTTGAATCTTCAAAAGTCAAAAGAATTAAAACAAAGCAACTTGAGCCAACAACTTTCTTTTTTTTTTTTTTTTTTTTTTGGAAGAAGAAGATGGTGATGATGAAGAGGAGGGAATAAGGTGAATCAGAAGGCGAAAGAAAAGTAATGGTGGGGCATAAGAGGGTTGGGATGGGTTGTGGATTTGACCTATCAAAAAATTTTTTTTAGAGGAATTTTTTAATTTCTGTTTCCTCTTTTTATCTATCAATGAATTGGATATCTCTAACAGTTATAACTTTTTATTTTAAATTATATCATAATTAGTTAAATTTCAAGTTTTTATATATAAAATTATTTATAATAATAATATATAGAATATATTTCATAGAAAAATATTACGTTGAAATTAACTTAGTCTTTGTTTGACTTATCAGTTTGATTTTAATTAAATTGTATTTTTTTATCTTAATTTTTATCTTTTTTTAAAAAATTAATAAAATTTATAACTAATTTTTAAAAAATCAATCAACTCAAATTTAAAAATTTTAACTCAAACTGTTTTACCAAATGTATACTTATTATTGTATTAACATTATAAAAAAATTTACCAAAATTAATTTTTAAAGATACTAGAGAGAAGACAATTAGTAGGGAAAATCAAAACGACCGACATTTTTAGCGATCTGATGAAAAATAGACGGCTGATCAATCTCTGTCGAACAAAAGAGTATATATGTGTGTGTGTGTGTGTGTACATTGGACTCATGTCCTGACTAGTAGTGCCTACTACCAAACACCAACATGTCTCCAAAACCTCTCATCTTCTTCTTGTTTTTTGTCTTGTTCCTCGAATTAAAAATAGCTTACGGCATCTAGAGCTCATTCGTTTTTACATTAAAAAAAAAACATGAACTTTAAAATAAATAAATAAATAAATAATAAAAAAAGACGATCATCTATAACTATCTTTCAAACACGATTAAAAGAGTCTTTATATATATTTTTAATCAGTTTAATCAGCTGATCTAATCTAAAGTGTTTCTCATAACACTAAAACGTAAAACCTTATAAATATCATACCACTTGAGAATAAACATAATCTCATTAGACGGCCACCTTGGTGATGAAACATCTAGTGGTAGTTTTGTTTCTTTCCTATCAGTATGGATAATGAGCTTTGTCTAAAGAATAAAGTTTTTAACAGCGAAGACAGAGATAAATCGATTTTCGATAGGGTAAATTAGGAAAATCATAAACCTTTCAAAAGAAAAGTAAAATATATATATATATATATATATATGAGAATACGCCAACCTCCACTCGATCAAAACTGGCTCCGGCTCCTCTGGTGGTATAAATGTTTTAAACTAAACAAATAATATATGATACAATATGATGAAAATATGATGTCTTAGAAATATTTATATATCTGTCATATAAAGCGAGTGCTTGTATTTTATCGATAGATTGTCTTGTGAGAAATAAACATCAAAATTGAGCTTTTTGTGTCATGGAAATATACTTACCTTAAAGTCTTTCGTAGCATCAAATGGTATAGAAAATAAAAGAACACAAAAGTGACCCACTTCTCTGTCCTATAGAAAATGCAGATGGTTCTTTAATGGATTCACATATCACGAGTGCATGGCATTAAAAGCACTAACCTACGTATTTTATATATTTCTCCAAAATTAGCTTCAAGATTAAGTAATAATAATAAAAATAGAAATGGGGCAACGTCCAAAGGAATTTTTCTTCCCTTGTGGCAAAGCTAAACTTCGAATCCACGTCATAGTTCCAAACAAGTTTTTCCTTTCTACACGTGTATTTCACCACACGTTGCTTGAAACTTTTAGATTTTGTTTGACATTCAAGTTTAACTTCAACTAAACTGTATTTTTTCATATCAATTTTTGTCTTTTTCTATAAAGTGAATAAAATTTATAATTAGTTTTTGAAAAGTCAACCAACTCCAACTTAAAAATTTATTCTCCAATCAGCGAACCAGATGAAAACTTAATTTGTCAAGTAATAATAAGTTATTCTTATACGTTACTTGAAACTTTTTAGCTTATAATGAGATGAAAGAATAAATTCATTTTCCCTCTTTGTTGTTTACCTTGAAGATCGTATGTTCTGTACTTCAATATTATTTACTTCATTGTTATAGCAATATTATTTACTTCTTCCATTCTTATCCCAAAAATTGTGAAGTTTTTTTATTTTTTATTTTTTTGCTAAAGAATTTGTGAAGGTTTGAAATATGGGTATTTTACCCTATTAAGAAAATGAACATTTACAATTTCTCATGATTACATTTTTTTTTTTTTTGGCTTTTTGAATTTGTGATGAAGGACTTGAAGTTAATATTGATAAAAGTTTTAAAAAAAAAATATTAGGTGGGATTGTGATGGTTTTCAACCATTAAGTGCAACGTCTTGTAATGACAATGTTAGTGAGGTATAATATCTTTCTATATTCTGGGCACACAGCGCACTTCTTTTTTCTTAAAAAAATAAATAATAGTGATATCTTTATGTTTCATATACCAGTGTCACACTGGGAATTTACTAGTCCTAAAAGATAGATCAGACATTAAATATGCACTTTTATTATCACCATAAATGAGACAGACAAGAATCAAATTTGAGTTAGAATCATGAAGAGTTTTAAATATATTTTTCTCAATCACTATGTCACTATCACCAGTAATCTGATAACACTTTTTAAACATGTACAAATATTACACATTGCAATTGGATCTAGTTTACGTGATAAATTATAATTAGCCGCTTTTATCATGAATATATGCTTCTTAATTTTTATCACCTCACAAGAAGGGGGGAAAAGAAAGAAAAAGAAACTCAATAATAGTCAAATATATAATGCAAAAACCAATCATAAAGCCGTAAAGGTAATTGGGAATGACTTGTGAGACGCGTCATTTTGCTCACCCCATATTAGGATATGAACTTTTTTTTCCAAGCAATAATGAAAAATTCTTCTCTCGACTCCACTGCCTTCAATGTGCACCCACCCAACAAGAAAAGAACTTGCAATTGTTGAGAACACCACGCATGTTCAATCATAATTATGACCAAGCTTTTCCTAGTGGTCCCCTCCTCTCTCTCTCTCTTTCTATATATATATATATATATATATACACACATATATATCCTTATAAGTACCATAAAAATTAAAGTGACTCTTGGATATGAACCCTTTTTTTTTTTTTCATTGATAATCAATTGAGTAGATATATACTTATTTGCTAGTAGCTATCCACTAATCTTAAAATCTATTTAATGGGGTTGTCTTTGTATTTTAAAATGTTGTATATAAAATTTGTTTCTATAACATCTAAATTCATATAATAGTTTTAAAATTGAAGTGTTACTATAACATGATATATAGTCGTAATATGAAACAATAACATTTAATAACACTAAGTTTACAGTAAGAAAAATACTCTGACCATGTTTGGTTTGGGAACGTTTTGGGAAAAAATCACACAATTTTCCAATAAAAGTGTTGTGGAAATGGTTTTGAAATATCATTTATTTTATACAAAGTCAGAAAATATAAACAAAAACAAAAAATTGTTTTCACTTTTTTGTTGAACAATGAGAAAATGAAACAAAGTTATTTTCATATTTCTGTTTTCATTTTCTAAGGCTTATATACCCAGCAGATATTGTTAAAAATATACTTAAACACAATTTTATTTTTTCATATACTCAAACTAATTTTTTTTGTAAACACAATCAAACACAATGTCAAAAAATTTATTTCAATCATTCTCAAAACATTTTCATTTTCATTTCATATCCAAAACAAAATCGTTACTAAAATACTCTTAAACTAGTCCTTTCTTGTTATTACGTACTTTAAAGGCATTATATCACATAACAAATGTCATATACTTTTTACTTCTAAATGTTACTTTTAACGCTAATACTTTGTAAACGAGAGAAGTCTTTTTACAAAGAATTTAATGTGACTTGGTCCGGGTCATAAATATTTTAAGCAAATAAGTAATAAAGTTGCTCTGCCTAGTTTCATTGACTCGAGCACAAGGAGTTTGGTGACCTAATTGAACCTATTTTTTAACGAATAAATTTAGCTTCATTATCCACTTTCTTTTGGAAGGCACTTTTGGGGCATGAACATTTGCTTTTGGGGCGTGGTAGGATGAACATTAAATACATTATTCTTTTTCAAGGATTTTTTTTTGGTAATATATTCTTTTTTAAGGAGTAAAACACATTAAAATTTGGGAATAGTACTTATATGGTAAGAGAGCCATAACAACTATCACACGTGGTTAGGTGTTTGAAGTGAAGGAAGTTAATTAAGGACGCCTTTAACTAGCAAAAAAATAAAAATAAAAATTTAAGGACCACAATTTTTTTTTCCCTTGTTGGAGCCCTTTTTAGGTCAATTATAATAAGGTGTTCAAGAGCTAAACATTTTAATTCACTAATCTTACAAACATTATTTTCGCTTGAATAGTACGATCGATAATAGAGGATTTTTTTTAATAATAGATTAATCGACCTAATCCCCAACAACTAATCAATCCATTTGGGACATTCCCCCACATAAACAAATAAAGGCGGGGTTGGTTTTGAATGACATTTCATAATAAATCAAGTGTTAATCTTAATCAAAACCAATTATTGCTTATTAATGATACCATAAAATTAGGTTTCTGGCATTTTAGCCCGCTAAACTTTAACTAAATTGACAAGTTACTCTCTAAAATTTTAATTGTAGCAAATTACCCCTTACTCTAACAAAAATATTACAAGGTACCCTCAAAGCAATGGATGGTGCTAAAAATGGAAAGGAAACGTCATCATCGTGTGGTGTGACATACTCTGATCGTCATTGAAATTTTATAATACGTAGTTTTTTCTTTCAAACGATATCAAGTAATGTGCGTGAGGACATTGACATTCAAATTTTAATAGTCGTCGTCGATTAGGAGTACTCTGTACTACTTTATCAAATTCAACAAATAATTTGTTAGAATTAAAAATTTCAAAGAGTAAGTTTTGAAGTTTTCAATAGTTCACAAAAGCAGTCGTAGCAAATGCCTTGTAATAAAGTTGTCTTAATTCTTATCCATCAATGAATCATCAATATCTATTGATTGGGGAACAAAGAAAATAAAAGAAAAGAAGAGAGAGGGAATAAAGTTTACATGAGAAGGGGAGGAAAAGAACAAATAGAGAAAGGCATATGGAATGGACTGATGAAGGAGTCTCCTCATAGAGATTAATGTGAAGAATGCACCAAGAAAAAGAGAGCAGAATTTTAAATTTTCATTATTATCTTTTAGGGAGTTTCTATATGCAAGTAAGAATTATTACTTTACTTGTAAGGTTTATTTTTTATTTAATGATCCAATTTATAATTAGAATAGTTTTGTATCACATATTTTAATTTTTAACCGAACACATATAGATCATCAGGGACGTAGGCATAAAGGTTGATGGGGCTCAACTTTTTTTATTTATCTTTTTACATACGTATGTGACTCAAATTTACAAATAACCCCTTTAAAAAGTCAAAATTTTCATTTAATTCTTCTGAACATTACAATTTTATAAATATATCAAATTTTCGGCATTTGTCATTATACATTATATTGTTAAAAAATTAATATAACAATTAATAAATAATTCATTTAGATATCACGTTATTATTATAGGATGAACACGTTAACATCATATATATATATATATGTATATATATTTGTTTATTATGGGCATGCTTATCGGCTAGTTATAAATAAAAAGTTTTACAGTAAAAGGCTTCGTTTTAACACATCACGTGACTACGTACGTCAGCCAAGCCGACCATATGCTCAATCTCTCGTGGACGTGGGGTGTGACGCTGCAAATTTGGCAAAGCAAAAGTCACATCTGCTTTTTAGACACCTCTCCCTCCCTCACTCGCTCAGTACCTACTTTTATTGTCCACCGCCCGGAGCCTACTCGGACAAACCTCTCGTGCTTTTTTTTTTATATATATAGAACATGTTCATGTACTTACGTTTGGCCTTTGTCATGTATACATATGTACATATATATATTATATATATATATTTTTTTTTTGGGGGAAGATTCTACATGAGTGCCTTAATTTCTTGTTTAATAAGATCACTAATTGTGACAGTGCGACATATATCGGAATAATATATAGAATTAGATATCATAGATACTGTTTAAATTTAAATTAGAGTGGTTAAGTTTAATAATTCTATCATAAGAACACCTTACTGTATAATCTCCCATTTTTGTAAGATAGTAATATATTTATAAAACGATATTTAATAAATTAAATATTATATATAAATGAGTATGTGAAATTATTACAGTAGCGTAGGATCTAATAATATTTTTGTCATGTGCTGATAGATTGTTACAAACAATCAGATTTGAATTACGTGATGGAAAAAACTACAAATAGACAACTGACGGAATTAATTTTTTTTTTTTGGGTTACTACTATCAAAATATATATATATATATATGTATATATATTCTGGTTAATTGCACTTGGACCCTCTAGAGCAGAAAACCTGAAAAGTCCGAACATGAATGTTAAAGATAGAAGGGAACTTTAGGGTGGTCCATGTTGGAGAACCTTTATTAATTTTACCTTTTCTGGTTTTATATATAGGGGAACAAGAGACAACTTTCATGAAATTGTGCTGTGATTGGTAAAATAAAACTGAATATATAGGGCCTAGAAAATATTAGATGCCTCAGCTGTCGTTTGTCAAGCTTCCAAGCCTCAAAGAGATTTTTTAGATTGCTTTTCCACTACACTGCATGGAATTTTGATCCTCAAAAGGTAAGATTAGCAGTAGATATCATTATTTCACCAATTGTGATGAGACGGAGGTTTTTTTTTTTAATAAATAAAATAAAAAAAATAAAAAATAAAAAAACGCTTCTATCAAATTAGAGATTTGAGTCAAGTATCACAGGGTTTGCTGACGGACCATGTGTCCCTGGCCTGTTCACTGATGAAGACTTGTGAACAAGATTTTTTGTCACTATATTGGTGATCTTAGCTGCTTTTAACGTTTTACGGGTTAAATCGAACCACGTGAGGACAACCACTATTCTGAATGCAGATATAAGATCCGTTTCGTGAATGAGTTTGAATTGAAAATTTTAAATTTGAGTTAAAAATTTTTGTTTTTTTTTTAAAAAATAAAAAAAATTTTAGAAAAATATAAAAATTAAGTTAAAAAAGTATATTTTAATTTGAGATGAGATATGTTGTCAAATAAAGTGATAATTTATATATTTATATCGTATAATTATTCTTTTTTTTTTTTCAATGCATTGTCGTTTAAAGCATTGTGCTGTCGTTTATTGGTCTACAGCTAACTAAACAATGAGTTGTCATTTTGACGTTTCATATCATTGTCCAAGAAAATAATAGTCACACTCTCAATTATGAATGGTGACTGTTTAAACTGCGGTTCTTAATCCTCCGCCGTCCAAAATCTAAACAATCAAAAAAGAATATTGATGAAGTTGACAAGAAACGACAGCCCAATTTGTAATTTTTTTCATGTTATTTTATTTCGTTTGTTGAATCCAGAGTTTTAAGGTACGCAGTGGCGGCACGCTACAAAATAAAACAAATGACTATAAGAAAAAGGATTAAAAGGGGAATCTCATATTAAAAAGTTGTCAACCACCCGATCGAATGATGCAACGGTAAGAATGTTTTTTCTTTTTTTCGTATTAGAAAATGTCCAATTCTATATTTAATAGCCTTGATTAAAGATATTATCTGATTGATAAATTATAAACTTGTGGTATTGTTAGGGAAACGAACCCATTCTTTAATACAAGTGTACTTGATCTTTTCTGTTCTATTAGTTAGTTTTATTTTGAGATTTTTTTTAATGGACAATAAAAATAGAGAATTGAATTTTGCAGATTTTTTTTTTCAAAAAAAAAAAAAAGAATTCAACACTAATGCTTATTCTCTCTTCTCTTGGCTGAGAAAAAAAAAAAACACTAATGCTTATTCTATCTTTCTATTGGCTGAGAAAAAAATAAAAAAATTGTAATTAATATGAAAAATTAAGCTATACTAAAGATAGAATCCATCTTACTTTAATAACCTGATGTAGACATTTCTGGAATTTTTGCGAATGCCAAAATATTTTCATTTGTTGAAGTAAATTCCAAAAAAGAGATTTATTAGTTCACGGGCTCAAAGTAACATATTCTTTTCTTGAGAACTATTTTTTTTAAGAAAATTTCAAAAGTTGTTTTCTCGTGTTAGAATTTTTATTAAATTGTGCCGGTAACACTTTCCAATTTTAGTGTAAAACTTCAATATTGAAATGTCGTGGGACTGTATATATGTATATATTGAAGAAAATTAGATGGAGAGTTATGTTTTAAATATCTTTTTATAATTTTGTCTATTTTAATATTAAAGTTAATAATTTTTTTTGAGGTAAAAATTTATTAAAAATTGATAATTTTAGTATTATAAAATGATAAAATTATTAACTTTAATATTATGATAAGCATAAATTTAAGGATTTATGTCACTATTGCATATAATCCTATTATAGTTCCATATTTTGGTAGGATATTTAGAATACGGTACTGCGATGTGAAATATATACCAAAATCCCTTAAAAGAAAAAATGAGTTAGACATATAACATAACTTATCAGTAATTTTTAAAATACAAAAAAAGAGAACATTTTATAAATGGAAAAAACATTTGTTAGAACCATTTTTATGTAATATTATATTATAAAATGGACATTTAATTATAATAATACTATGTAATAAAATTACTCTTAATTAAAAAAAACTGTTATATTTTAATTTCTTTTTTAAAAAAACATGTAGTATAGTGAAATTTATTTAGAAAAAAAAAGTAAATATATAGAACAATCATGCATATATAAAAAATTTTATCATAAATGATAAAGCATATCAAATTTTGTGAATTTTGCAAAATTAAAATTATTGCTTTATCCCTATTTTTTTTTACTTTTAGAATTTTTAATTTTTAGATACATCATAAAACTTTTCTTTTATATATGAACCAATTTCCACTCTTCATAAGTGTATATATCTCTTGGAGAAAAGTGTGGAAACAGTCATTTAAATAGACATGTTTATATATTTTTTCCATTTATTTTATGCTTGTTTGGATTTTTAATTCTTTATATTAATCTAAATTAGATGTAAAAATACTGAAATTATTATAACTTGGGTAATGACTAATAATTCAGAGATGTGATTTTTGAGCAGTCGCACCACTTTTATTGGATGCATCTCACATCTCTTATTTTGGGCTGAAACTTGGGCTCTAGGCTAAGGTTTGGACCTTGTTATTTCGGCCCAATTTTAAGGCCAGACAAAAGTTGAAAAAAGAAGACCTGTTTAGTCACGTCTATGGTCTTTTTTTTTTTTTTTTTTTTTTACATATACTAATGGTCCGTTTGGTGAATGAGTTTGAGTTAAAATTTTTTTTTAACTTTTTAGAAAAGATAAAAACTTTTTTAGAAAAAGACAAAACTGATATGAAAAAGTACAGTTTGAACTTGTTTACCAAACGAGGCCTAAAGGAAAAAAGCAAGTGATATTTCTTCATGAGAAATTGGTTATTTGTACACCACCTAAATATGTGACTACGACAAAACACTAGAGTATGTTGGGAATTATATGGAAATGAATCTCTAAATACAATCGGATCTATATAGGCATAAAAGACTTAGATGGCGTCGTTGAATAATTCTCGATGCCACACCAAAAGCCTTCTCAAAATGTGCTTCTAGAATTATGTTGGTTCCCTAAAAATTCAGCATGAAGTCGGTCTATTATTTCAGTGGAGGCCTATATTAGATAAAGTTTTTAACGAGGTTTATATACGAAATTAATTTCTAGTGATGACAAAATGAGAAACTGTAAAACTTAAAAAAAAAAATTTGAAAAAAACAAAAAGTTCACTGGAGACAGAAGCACACATTGGGCTATGGGTGGCTTTGCCCTTACCTTAAATGATAAAAGTTACTAGCTTATTATATATATTTTAAAAATTATTTATTCTATACTTTAACATACATAATATATATCCTTTTACACTCTATTTCGACCAAGACAACAGGCTCACAATGAGGGCGTTCGAAGCTGCGAACACATTCGATGGCGGAGAGAATAATATTATAGTGTTAGGATTATTACAAAATACACATTTTTTAAGGAAAAAAAACTAAAATACATGTCAAAAATAAATAAAATATATAACTTTTTTATTATAAAAATATCGATAGTCGGGGACAAGAATTTACCTCCATTCCCATTCCCATCCCAAATCCCATTAACAATCACCATTAATGCCACATTAGGAGCGCGGGCACATGTGGAGTCCAATCTCCATGAGGAAAATTGTCATCCCTAGGGTAGAGATGAGAGAGAGAGAGGCGAAGAGGGAATAGAGAGAGAGCGATAGAGAGAAAAGAGAGAGAAAGAGAGGAGGTGGAGAAGAGAAAGGTTAGAGAGGGTGGCTAATGATATGAGCAATGTTAGGATTTATAGCGTAACGGGGATTTTTTATAATTAGTTTTTGAAAAATCAAACAGTTCTAACCTAAAAATTCAACTCCAACCAACGCACCAAATGCATACTTAGGGTGTGTTGGGTAGGTCCAAACCTAAAAATTTCATATCAGTTTTTATCTTTTTCTTTACAATCAATAAAAATTATAATTAATTTTTAAAAAGTCAACCAACTATAATAAAAAAAATTCTATTTCAAACTGGTACATCAAACGCACCATTAATCTTCTACAGACAATCAAAGGAGGGGAAAAAAGTCAATGGATCAAAAAGCCAAACCAACATTAATTTGGGGTAAAAACCATAAATCGTGCACTTTTGAGGCACCCCCATCAAATATTCTCGTACAATCCTATTCCTCATGTTTGGATAATGGTCTACAAAATAAAATCGGTTCACAAAGAAGCCCCAAATCGTGAATGCCAATGAAAAGAGGGCAAGAGGTTACCATAAAAAGGTCCGGGATAAGATAAAGTTCACAAACAAACACCACCCCAACACTCTTGGGGAAGAGAGAGAAAGAGAGGAGAGAGAAATAGAATCCGAAAAAAGGCCAAAAACGACCCTAAAGACTCCGCCGTACGACAGCTCTCTTTATTCCCATTCGCTTTCCCCAAAAAAAAAAAAATAATAATAACAACTTATCGTCACCTTCTTCACTGGCACTAGACAAAGCGACAGAGAGATTTAGAGAGAGAAAGTGACAGAGAGAGAAATGGTGAGGATTATTCCTATGGCGTCCTCAATCAGGCCGTCTCTCTCTTCGTTGAGATTCTCCGGCGCTTCTTCTTCTTCTTCTTCTTGTTCTTCTCGCTTCGGCGTTTCTTTCTCTTCCTTCAGCCCTTCTCGCCGGCTCTCTTTCCCCCATCTCGGCAGTGGTAAATTAAGCCTCTACTTCTCCTTTTATCTTGCGGATTTGACTTGTTTTTCGATTCTGAATTAGTCAATTGAAGTGGAAATTCTGGTTTTTGGAAGGTTCTGATTCGGTCTTTTTGTCTCTTGACGAGGCAATTTACAGTGTTAAATTCATAAACTCCTATTTAGTTTTATGAATTTTGATTGATGATCAAGAAATAGATAGAAATTCATTAGGATATTGTAGAATTCAATGTTCTGGTTGTATATATACGTATAGATTTTATAGAATTAAAATTTCTATTTCAAAATAATGCTTAGCTAAAAAATTGAGCAAATTATGGTTAGTGACATTGTGATTTGGGGATTAATGGTTGTCATGTGGCAAAAATTCAGCTGTTCCACAATCACAGTTGTTTGGTCTGAAAGCTACCATGATGCTGAGAGGAGAGGGCAACAGCCGGTCCGCGGCTACCGGTGGCAATGTGGCACACGCAAGCACGGCTGCGGCCCCGGAAAATGTCCTGGAATGGGTCAAGAAGGATAAAAGGCGGTTGCTTCATGTCGTTTACCGTGTGGGGGATATGGACAGGACCATAAAGTATGTTTGTTTTGTGCAACATGGAGTGTTCTTCTTAGGTTATGGATTGTTAGGAAATAGAATAATGAGGGTTTGAGGGGACTTTTTGGATATGATACAAATGTTTGGGGTGGCTGCAGATTCTACACAGAGTGTCTTGGAATGAAGTTGCTGAGGAAACGTGACATACCAGAGGAAAGATACACAAATGCGTTTCTTGGATATGGGCCGGAAGATTCGCACTTTGTTGTTGAACTTACCTACAGTAAGATATTTAAGGAATCTCATTTAACAAATCTTTCCTAGACTCAGGCAATTTGAACTTCTGTTTGCATCTTTCGTGAAACATTGTCTTACTAGCATGAGTAAAGTACTCCATGATGTCCTCTCAATGAGTATTGAGATGTATGGTATTTCTATTTGGGCTGATGTATGGTATTTCCAGATTATGGTATTGACAAGTATGATATTGGAACTGGATTTGGTCATTTTGGCGTGGCAGTTGAGGATGTAAGTTATGATTAACTGTATCTTTCGCTTGGTTGTTAAATTATTCACTTATTCAATTTTTCTTTAAGCATGAAAGTAATCCTTTTAATGCAGTTTCTGGACTCTGTAATTTACTAACTTCTTATTGCTAGACTGTCTTCGGGTTGTTGGTTCTTGTTGAATCACTGTGATTTTATTTGTGTGCTCCTTTGGCTAGGTTGCCAAGACTGTTGAACTCATTAAAGCTAAGGGTGGAAAAGTGACTCGAGAACCTGGTCCTGTAAAAGGTGGCAGCACTGTTATTGCATTTATTGAGGATCCCGATGGTTATAAGTTCGAACTTTTGGAAAGAGGGCCTACACCTGAGCCCTTGTGTCAAGTAATGCTTCGCGTTGGTGATCTTGAGCGTTCCATAAACTTCTATGAGAAGGTGAGACTTCTGAAGAAAAATAAGGCGTCACTGACTTCATGAGTCATGTGCTATGTTCTTAGTCCTTATATCCTTTTATTCAGGCTTTTGGAATGGAGCTTCTACGGACACGGGACAATCCTGAGTACAAGGTAACTGTGTGTTCTTTTCGATAAATAAGAAACTGGCTCTATTTGGAATACTTGTTGGAAGAGTTGTAAAGATGCGACCATTTTTTGATGCCTCCTTCATTCGAACTTAAAAGATGATGTCTTTCTGATAAACTCAAACAAGATGTATTCTTGTGTTTTATTTCTCTTCGGTGACAAATATTTGTTAATTCTTTCCAGTATACAATAGCGATGCTAGGTTATGGCCCTGAAGACAAAAATGCTGTTCTGGAGCTGACATATAACTACGGTGTCACTGAATACGAAAAAGGAAACGCGTATGCGCAGGTAGAGAATCTCATTGCACCCCTTATTTCAGAAGCCTTCCTGTCAAATGTGTTCAACATAGGTTCTGCTCGGTCGGCATACGTTATTCCTTCTATTATGTTGCTTGCTTCCATCCAAGTACTCTTATGTGTAGCGTTGCCAATGTTTCTTAGTCTATTTTGACTATGCTTCTTAAAGTTTTTGTTGGGTTTCATGCCTCTCTCACTCACTCGCCGGTTCTTTGTTTATACATGTTCAAATCTTGACAGATAGCGATAGGCACAGATGATGTCTACAAAACCGCAGAAGCAGTGAAACTTGTTGGGGGAAAGGTTACCAGGGAACCTGGACCGCTACCTGGTATTAACACCAAAATTACTGCTTGCTTGGATCCCGATGGTTGGAAGACGGTATTGCTCATTTTTATATTAAGGACCTCTTTGCTCTTTTATGCAAGATGATTGATGAATTTGCTTTGAACTACTCAGTTGATTCTTAGTTGTTTGCTATAAGATGGAAAGTACTTAGACAAAAGATGAAAGTACACCACCAAGGAAGTATACCGGCACGGTTTTTGCTGATCTTTTCTTTGTTATCTTATTTCTTACTTATTTTTCCCTCAATATATATATATATATATATATATATTTTTTTTTCAGGTTTTTGTAGATAATGTTGATTTCCTCAAGGAGTTAGAGTGAGGTATTAGCAGTCTTTAGCTTATCAAGCTTGGAACACAGAAATGGCGGCCTCGGAACAAAGCCAGTTCTTTGGAAGCGCTTTGCCGTCGACGGACTAGCGACCTTTTTTTGTAGATAATAATATTATAATGACACTTATCACAACAAGCATTGTAACAAAAATCTTGTCATTAGCTCTCCAGTTGTGATCCTTTTGTGTAGTTTGAGACGATTAATCTGTCTAAATTGTATTGTTTTTGAAAGAATAAGTCTGTGTGACTAATAAAAATTACAGAATTGAAAACGATTGCAAAATCTTTAGGCGAAAACGGCATGTCGTCTTTTGTTGAAAGGCTATAAATCTTTGAGGACGTAAACGATGGGCTACATGTCGTTTTAACATTAATTTTGAAGTGCCAACATGCTTTCTCACCGGTTGGGACGACTTGTCAATTTAATCAGACTTAAAACGACATGTTGTTCTTTATAATTTTGTTTATAATAAAGGTATATTTTAAAACAAAAAATAAAATAAAAAATAAAGGGCATGTGTTACCGTATACTAATAGAAAGTTGATCTCATAATATGGAGTTTGATATAGACTAACTTTATATTAGTTGTGACGTCTTGTTGTCCCAAAACATAATTTGATTTGTAGGGTTCATTTTATTTTATTTTGAAAATTAGTTTTGAGTAGGAAATATCACTTTTTTTTAGTTTTAAAATGACGTTTGAATGTGGAAAAAAAAAAAATCATTTTAAAACAGGAACAAAATTTTAAATGTATTTATATAGATATTGAAAACAATTATTTAAAAAAATAGTCTAACAAAACTAATAAAACCTTAACCTCAAAAAATTTTAGTTTTTCTTTTTTTCCTTTTTTTTTTTTTGGTTGAAACCTCAACATTTTAGTTGTTAAAAACTAAAGCGACAAACTTTTTCTTTTGATCGACACGTCATCTTATTATGAAACGACAAGCTAAACTGTACACTGCAACGACAGCAAATAGGTCCACTGAAAAAGGAAAAACGACAACAAATATTTCTACGACGTCATGACTTCCATTTTTTTTAAATTTTTTTTAAGAAGAAAAGAAAATTAAATTGAACCCTAACAAGTCGCAGTTTAAGAACATGCAATAGAGGACTGTTCGTCTCTCTCTTGCAGAGCACTGAAACAGTTGTCACTGATTTCTGTTTCAGAAAAACAGCGAATAAAAAAGAAGAAGAAGAAGAAATGGAAAAAGAGAAGAGTAAAGACGAAGAGAAATGCGCAGAAGGAGTTCAGAAGCAGAAGAGAAAACGCAAGGAGATTTTCCCTTTCGGCAACTACAGAAACTACTATGGCTATCGGGTAAATCATTTCTTTATCCCTATTCCTCTGTTTGGTTCCTCAGAAAACTCGGGAAAGTTGAAAAACTAAAAATATAAAAAAAAAAACTCGACTCTTTTATCTTTCTGCTGTTCTATCGTTGTCTCTCGATTGTTGCTATTCGGGTTCCATGTGGGGTTTAGTTCTGTTCCAATCTTTTCAGCTTAACCGTGAATTTTCATGAATATATATATTTATATATATTGCAGTTATACATATACACTTGCCTTTTTTTTTTTTTAAGTAGTTTTTGTGGTTATTGATAGGTTTAACTAGGCCAACACTGATGACCCAATTGGCCTTATTATTTAACGGGGCAATTTTAATTTATTTTTGGCTGGGCAATGTAGTTCATGTTGTTTCTTTTGTTATTTCCCCCCGGATTTGCATTTATATTTGATTTTGGAAGCTTTTAGTAGAGTGGTTGGATTGAGTTTCTGGATACCAACTTTCTTTAGCACTCTAGCCATACAAAAAAGTTATATGTATATATATATATTTAACTCTTTTATATAATGTTCCAGATTGGTCAAGACATGGAGGAAGATCCCAGACTAAAGGTGATGAAAAAGGAATGGTTTGAGGGCAAGGATTGTCTCGACATCGGCTGCAATAATGGGAGTATAACAATCGAAATTGGTACTTATTTTTCGAGTGATTTTCTTATGTTATGAACTTGGTGCTGTGAATCCTGAAATTTTCCTAGTTTTTGATCGTCTGTTGGTTTTAATTCCATTCTTATTTTTCCTGCTAGTTTGCTACTTTTTTCTCTTCTCTTGTTTTAAATTTGGATTTGAAAGTTGTTACCTTTCACTCATTTTGTAGTTTTGTTTATGTACAGCCAAAAAGTTCCATTGCAAGAGCATTCTGGGAGTAGACATTGATCCTAGTAAGACTCTTATTTGGACTGTAATATATGTTTTGAACGGTTTGAATTAAACTTGGGGCGGTGCATTCTCTCTCTCTGTTTTTAACATGACTCGATGATTGTACTCTTTATCTGCCAGATAGAATTGAAGATGCGTACTGGCACCTCAGAAAATTTGCAAAAATGGACAAGACCGAGAAGATGCTCGGAAAGACTTCTGGATTGAAGGTTTCAGAAAATGCAAGTGGTCTAGGAAACAACACTGCAGCATCATCGGATGATGAGACACGACAGAATTTGAGGAGTTGTTCCTCTGAGGAAAGAGATCTGTTTGACATAGTATCTTTCCAGCAAGAAAATTTTGTCCACAGTCGGTATCCACAGGACAAGCACTATGATACAATTCTTTGGCAAGTTCTTCCTTATAGCGCATACCAGTTAAACTGTTTATTTTGAGCAAAGATGAGAAAAAGCTTCAAACTTTGGGAAAACTTTTTTCTGTGGTCGACTTTTGGCTAAAACTTCCAGTTTGTCCTAGAATGTTACAAAATGTTCCACTAAATAGTAATGAAGCCTAGATTTA
Organism: Ficus hirta; assembly: GCA_038430175.1. Taxonomy (NCBI): domain Eukaryota; kingdom Viridiplantae; phylum Streptophyta; class Magnoliopsida; order Rosales; family Moraceae; genus Ficus; species Ficus hirta. The sequence goes on from CM076588.1 coordinate 17,243,205, forward strand.
CAAGTCTTTTGTTGTTGCTTAACCTTATCGTGATGCGCTTATTTGTCTAATGCAATGCAGTTTGAGTGTATCAAAGTGGATTCATCTGAACTGGGGCGATGATGGGCTAGTTACATTATTTTCAAAGATTTGGAAACTGCTTAACCCGGTATCCATTGCCTTACCATGCTCTCTTTCTGTCTTTCTTCTTCTCTTTGTTGTAATTATTCTATTTCCATCAACTAATGACGGTTTTTTTACTCACGAATAGCTATAGGGAACAACAGTTCCCTTGTTATCTGAAATGGCTTTGGAGATGCATATATTAAGTATTTTGTTTCCCTTAGCAGGGTGGAATTTTTGTGCTGGAACCACAACCTTGGAAGTCATATCAAAATAATTACAGGATATCCGAGGTGATACTTCTTTTTCACTTCTTAGATCATGTTGATTATACGAATACATCGTCTTTTACTTGTAATTGCCCGAATGTCTAATGAGAAACAGAGCTGAAAGCCTTATGTTCATATGGCTGATCAACTAAGCAAATATATGACTTACAAGAATGAAAAGGGCGCGTGTGTTGTAGGATTTCTGGATCTTTTAATATTCTCTTTCATTGTATGCTTTGACATATGCTTTGACGTGTGAAATCTCCATATGTTCTTGACCATTCAAAACATCATTCTCAAAATCTTCAATGAAAACTTTGGTCCGTTCTTTGAGTTCTGCAAATGATCATATGCTTGAACCTGTTGTGTTTTTAAAGGGAGATGTTGCCTCTTTCTCTTTTATTTCTGCCTCTTAATTTTAACAGATTGTTTCTTTTTTTTTTCCCCCCCTCATCACCGTACAAGTCCAAGCCAAGTTTACACTACATTTTTCCGAATTCAGAACTCTTTAATGTTTCTGGGTTCTAAACATATGCAATATGCTTTAGATGCTAATTCTTGAATTGTATTCACTTACGGCTTAACATATGTTCATGATTTATTTATTTATTTTTTATATAGACAACTGCAGAAAATTATAAAAAGATTAGCTTCCGTCCAGAAAGTTTTCAAGAATTACTCCTCGATAAGGTAAGCCATGATTGTGAATTTGTGATAGCTGAATGGGTCCATAAACATATTTTCATATAGCTTTTTTTCTTTCATTTTAACTACGGTGAACTATTTGAGAACTCTGACATTAAAAAGAATTGCAGATTGGATTTAGAACAGTGGAGGATGTAACTTCCAGCTTGTCAGGCACCAAATCTGGATTCAACAGGCCGATTTTGGTGTTCTGCAAATGACCGACCTTTATATGTAACTTCTCAATCATACATACCGTTCCAACCCTTTTGTTTCCTCAAGAAGAGAGCGTATGTTTTGGAATTCCGCAAGCTGATCTGCTTGTTTATCTGAGGTTGCCAGGCTAACCCGCATTGCGTATTTTGACTATTAAAATTTACAAAACATATTGCAAGTACAGCAAATTTTGGATGATTGCTGTTTTTGAGGCACGGTAGATCCTGCAGTTTGGCGAAAGATGAGCCTAGACTTCTTAGAAGCATACTTTTTTACTAGCGACTACTTTTGTCAAACTCATACATATTGATCAAATTTTGTAAATTTATTCCACCCCCGTTCATGTATATGTTCAGACTGATACATTTGGGGAATTTTTTCTACTAAGTTATTAAGAGACATCTTGGAATTTGCTTAATAGTTACATAAATGAGCATGATATGGACCAAGTACGTCTTGCTTGCTGAGCTATAAGGACGGGTTGGGCCGGTCTTTGTTTTTATCCGGCGGATCAAACCTGACCCGCCATTTCATCTAGGCTCCTAATGTTGGCGTCGGGTGGCTCGTTTTATCGCGTACATGTGAGAGCTGTTACCGAAGTCCAAGCCCTTGCTTTACTACCTTTTGTCGCTATTAAAATATCTACTACTCTATCCTGCGTTATAGCAAAATGCTCTTTAATCCTATTCCTACACAAAACTTCACTTAAATTGATATATATCTGTGAAACCTTATTTATTTATTTATTTATTTAAGAATTGGGCGGAAAATAGTGTTCTAGGCTCAGAATTTGACAAATCAGAATGAAGTCAAAACTCTATCGAGACAAATGAAAGTGCTGATAGAAACAGATAAACTCAGTCGTTAAATTAACATCCTGTGCATACTTGCATATTTTCCTTTTAATATTATCAACTAAGGCAATAAATTAATTGTAATTTTTTTAATTAATGAATATTACTAATTCTGTTTCTTACAACACTCACCAAAATGCTAGTCTTTGTCAACGGCATCACCTACCTTGGAACTAAACTTAGATAATGGAATGAATAATTAATATTTATTTAATTACAACAACAATATTGGACGGACTCATTTATCCCACAACAAGTAAATTTTAATGCTTTTCTAGTACCATTACCAACGCCTTGCACGTGAGGATTTTTAAAACAACTACCATTAGACTACTTCCGTTTTACATTTTACACCCCCCCACCCCCCATGTTTTTTATAAAGGGTTTTACATTTTACTTTCTAGACCAGAACAAAAAATAAAAATAAAAATGCTAGTTTCACTATTGGTCCCGAAGAATATAATCAGTCTCAATTTGGTTTCCAATTTTACGACTTATTAAGTAATATTACCCCGATGATTATGAAGTTATACAAATGATCCATTCGTAATTTATAATGTGCCTGTCAAATGTATGATAATTATAAAGTAATTTATGTTGAACGCCCATAGTTCAACACGTCTCTTTGGGCATTCATTTGGGGGGACAGTCCCTAACATAGCCCCCCATTTTCCTGACTAGAGTTTAGTGATTCTTTTGTGTTTTAGGATTGGTGTTGATGTCTGAACAGTCTAGCTCCGACCCGTATTTACAATTCTAATCTCGATTATGAGTTAACTGCCACATTACAAACTCTTTGGAAGGAAAAGTATCCGTGACGACAGTTTTTTGGGTCGTTGGAATGCACTTACTTAACCCTACACATGATGCGCACGTAATATATTTCCATCCCTATTTTAACATATAACAAGTTACTAAGGTGATGTTTCATTGGATCACTTCAATCAAACTACTTCAATTGTTTTTTTGTTTTTTGCTTTAAAAGTAACTCAACTTCATTCTTTATGTCTTCAATTCTAACTTAAAAACTCAAACTTTAAATTTTCATAAGTTTGTTATTATAAGTCGAAATGAGATAATTTTTTTTTAAATTACAATGAATTTCAAGAGTAACGAAACAAGATATATATATATATTTTTGGAACATGTTTCAAATTTTTACACTTTTTAAAGTTTATTTTCAGCTAAATGCACATTTTCAACTAAATGTAAAATTTCAAAACTTAACTCAACTATAATCAAAATAACTCCGAAATTCCAATTCAAGTGGACCAACCAAATGGCCTATGAAAGGAAGTCACTTTGCAAATGATCATTTCACAGTTGGGATGTCCCATTCGCCCTTGAAATATTAGTCCCACGCACGATATTGTTCTTTATTTAATCCCCTAATTCCCTCTCCGCGTCCCCCCCCCAGCTAAGCCACTCCCATTTTTCCCATTTCTCCTCCCGCTCTTCCCACGTCAACATTTATGGCACCGTTATTCCATTTTAAAACTTTCAATTATATTTTCTCTTAAAAAAAAAAAAAATTCCCAATTTGTTTATTTACTTATTAATTAATTGTGTTTGTTTATATGTTTACTCACAGTTAGTGATGTACCAACATAACAACATCTTCGATCTTGGCCGTCCATTGGAAGATGATCGTGTAATAAAAATATATTTCCATGATTTTGAATAATAAATAACAATAATATCATGAACAAGAACGAAACAAGCTCAAACGTTGCCAACTACATTTGGGATATACATTTCCTCATATAGAGATACACCAGAAATTGCTCCTAACAATTATTGTTACATCTTAGGACGAGGTCAATATATTCTATAATTGTGATCATAAAAATTAAACAAATTGTTAAGTAGACAAAACAAAGTTTTGTTGGTGGAGGGCTTGTTTTGCAAGATCACAAGTAAGCTATTTATAGCCTTTGAAATCCAAAAGAGTAAATCGTCCAAAGTTTCTATTTCAACAGCATAAGTTGATTTTAAAATATATATATATATATATATATATATATATATATATAAAGATAAAAAAGAGGAACACACATTTTTGGTTTTGAGGCTGAAAATGGCAACTCATATCCGAGTTCTTTTGGTTGCTCTTTGTGTCTTTGCACTCGATCAAGCTCTCGTCGATGCGACGATCTTGAAGAGCTTGTATGTTACCTGGGGTAAGAATCACGCGGTTGTTAATGGCGATGATCTTCAGCTCGTCCTCGATCAAACTTCGGGTAATTTTTCAACCAAATTTGTTTTGAATTCTCTTCTCTCTAGTTTGATGTGGTAGTTTGTAACGTGGACATGAAATATCGAGTTTGATTTTTGCAGGGTCTGCTGTGCAATCAAAGAAAAGTTTCTTATTTGGCAGCTTTGAAATGCTTATCAAATTGGTCCCCGGAAATTCTGCTGGAACCGTCACTGCCTATTATGTAAGATAACAATCTTTATACATATATACATTTACATATATATAGACACTTCAGGTTCATGAAACTTTCAATTATGTGCAGGTGTCCTCTACGGGCGACAGACACGATGAGATCGATTTCGAGTTCTTAGGGAACGTCTCGGGACAGCCTTACATCGTACACACAAACATCTACACACAGGGAAATGGAAGCAGGGAGCAGCAGTTCTACCTCTGGTTCGACCCGACAGCTGATTTCCACAACTACACCATTCATTGGAACCCGACCGAGATTGTGTAAATCTCCCAAAATCTCATTCATTCTTTCTTTTTTTCTTTGCCTCCGTTTGATAAACCATTTCAAACCAGAATGTTTCTAACTCATTTTGGTCTTTTTCTGAAAAGTCGACAATTTGAAAAAAAAAAAAACCAGTTTCTAAAAAGTCAAACAACTGTAACTCAAATAATTCAAAAAAAATTGATCTCAGGTGGTATGTCGACGGGCTGCCAATCCGAGTGTTCAGAAACTACGAGAAGGAGGGGATCGCGTACCCGAACAAGCAAGGCATGAGAGTGTACTCCAGCCTGTGGAATGCTGATAACTGGGCAACCAGAGGAGGGCTGGTTAAGATCGACTGGAACGGCTCGCCATTCGTGGCGAAATGCCAGCGGTTCAGGGCGAGAGCCTGCAAGTTTAATGGACCGGTCAGCGTCACGCAATGCGCCTCTAACGCGACCGGAAACTGGTGGAACAACCCGGTTTACAGCCAGCTGAGCAGTGCCAAGTTGGGGCAGCTGAATTGGGTGCGGAGTAACCACATGATATATGACTATTGCAAGGATTTCAAGAGGTTCAATGGGCAGATGCCTCCAGAGTGCTTTAAACCACAGTTCTGAGGTTGTGATCAAATTTTTTTTTTGTTTTAATTTTTTAAAGGGACTTTGAATTTGTTCTTGATGTGATGAAAAATTATAAATTATGTCCCAAGTTTTCCTCTTTCATTTCTTTTTTTTTTTTTTTATTGGGGTGCTTTCAATCCCTAGAGTGAAAGTTCAAACGGATTCATTGAGGTTGATACAATTCTTGTACTGAGTTTCTTTTATGTGAATGGACTTACACGGATTACCTTTTCTATTCTAATACAATATAATGTTCATTTAGTTATTCAAAATAATGTATTTGAATACACTTTATTTAAATAGTATACCCACTCTTTTTATTATTTATCTATTCATTTTTTTATTTATTTTTATAAATCACAACACAGATTCCTTTTCACCAATACACATTAAAATAACTATTAAAATTTAAACAATCTAAACACACATTCTATTTGAATACAATGGTTAAAAGGGATATCTAAACACATATTAAAATACATCCATAGTATTGGAACAAAATACCAAGTTGAATGAGACATCCAAACAAAGTCCTAATATATATATTTTTTTAAATAAAATTTTTGTTGTTGTAGAGAGCCCGATACAAAAGCAACTCTATTGGAGGTAAAATTTCCTCCAACCAAATTCGTTTCTTTGGTGGGAATGGATTTCTCTCTCTCTCTCTCTCTAATGAACACCATATCCAACAAGAACTTGGTCTAGAATTTTAATTTACAAATCCTTCTAGCTCACCAATTCATTCTCAACGTCCTATGATATATAATGTTGGCCGACCAAAACCTTGCTCTTCAGATTTCTTCAAACATAATGCGTTCCTTTCACATTAAGGCTATGTTTCTTAGGAGGGATGGAGAATGTGAATGATGAAAAGAATTGTAAAAATCCCTCATGTTATTTGGTAAGAGAGAGGGATAGTTAAAATGATGAATAATAGTTCTTTAGTTAATTACTATATTATTCATTTATTATTAATTTTTTTAAATAAAATTGAGGATAAAGTTGTCTTTTCAATTGAAAATTGACAGGAGATCTTGCATCCTTCTATCAATCGAGTGATACATTTTGATGGCGCCAGAGGAAGAGAGTCTCTGTCCACCTCATCTCTCCCTCCTTATTTCCTTCCAACCAAACAAGGGAAGGGAGCTCTCCCTCCACCTCTCTTCCTCCCTCCATCTGTCCCTCCAACCAAACACACCCTAAGAATCAACAAAAAAATAAAAAATAAAAAATAAAAAATAAATAAAAGGAAGAAAAGAAAAGAAAAAAAGATACTTCCTATAAGATATCTGCAGCCGGCTATGAGATAGTTGGATTTTAATTGATATTTTGAAGTTAGAGCATTCCAATGTCTAAATACCATATATATATATATATATATATATATATATATAAAGAATCCTTTTTTTTTTTTTTTAATTTTATGAACGGGCAGAACTTGCTGAGGAGGAGGAGGGAAAAGGTAGGTAGGTCGGCGGCAGTGTAGAAAAAAAAAAAAAAAAAAAACGTTCACTTCTCTTAAAACGACAACAATCCACAAACGACAATGACTGTAAAAACGAAAACATCAATTACATACAACAAAAATTAGAAAAACAATAATACCGCATAATTAACTTTTTTTTTTTAAATATAAAAATTTAAACTTTACATCTAGTAACATAATCAGATATAAAATTATTATTAGCCTATACTTATAATTACTTGTATTTTAGTCTTTCTTAAAAACAGTAATAAATTGAAAACGATGATCTCCTAAAAACGACATCAAATACTTCAAAAATTTGCATTTCAAAAGGGCAAAAAGAAGATGGAAAAGACGACAACACTCCAGTAAAGCGAAATTCTCCAAAATGAACAACATACATGACAAACGACAAAAAGGACACTATTTAACTCAGAACGACAATAAAGTGAAAACGGCAACATCAGTTATTCTCAATTTTCTTTTTTTCCCCCCACCCCCCTATATGACCGCCTAATTTTTTTTTTTTTCATACCTTCCAATAAACTTTTAATATAATACACCAACTTTTATCAAATATATAACTATATAAACATTTAACAAATTGAACATGCACGTTGTGCATACTTTTAACTAACTAACATCTCAGCACGAAGTAACTAGATAACATAAAATATATATATATATATATATATATATTGTTTAAACGGAAAAAATCTAATCTAATAAAAACAATAATATTCTCTTTTTTATTTTTTCTGCTGATAAAACAACAATATTCTTTGAAACAGACGACAATCTCCCTCGAGTCACAAAATCCATCAAGCGACAAGGTTAACCTACAAACGGCAATAAAAACAAAAAACGACAAAAGAACAAAACGAAAGCTACGAAATACACAGCCAAACTCCGAGCACAATCAAAGCCGTACCGAGGAAGGCAAGACCGAGGTGGGTGTGTTCCCCGAGGAGGACGCCGAAGACGGCGGTGGCGGCGAACGTGGTGGCGTTGGTGACTGGCACGGCCTTCGAGATCGGGACGTGGCCGAGGATGGCGAAGAAAGCGGCCGACGCCGACAGGTTTACGACGAACGGAACCGTGTACTGCCAGATCCCGAGGAGCTTCACCCAGTTCCCAACGGAGCCGACGACCCGCTCGATTGGGCTCCGGGTCGGGTCGGGTCGGGGAGAGGAGCTGAGGGCTCTGTCCCAGATGACGGCGCCGCGGCGCATCAGGGCGTTGGTGGCCCCCCACACCAGGCCTACTGCGATCATCTTCTCTCTCTCTCCTCCCACCACCATTTGCTCTTTTTGGGTCTCTCTCTCTCTCTCCGATTCCTGTTTTTCTTTTTCTATCAATTTGAAAAACGATAAAAAAAAAATAATAAATTGAAGAAGCGACGTGACACTAGGAAAAAGAAAAATAACAGCGTAGTGCAAAAACGACAACATTCTAAGAGCAAGATAACATGTCAACGACTATCGATCTGGAAAACGACACGGTTGGAAAAGAATAAAAACAACAGCTTAGTTCACAAATGTCAATGTTCTAAGAGCTAGACAGCATGTCAACAACTATGAAAAACGACTACCACCAAATAATCAAACTGGTGATAAGTCGTTTGCTCTCTCAATTAAAGCTCTTGGATATCATTGTGATGGCTGACAATCCATTTTAAGAGAGATTCATATATTATGTGAGGGGTTTTCTTCCTTTGAGATTGAGATTATATGGATATATTATTTTTTATTTCTATAATCTTATTTTTGAGGGGGATAAAAAGGAAAAACGGCTATATTTAACTTAAAAGACGGTAAAATATATGAATAACATGAAAATATTTTGAGTGGTTTCCTAACTAATTTAGAAGTAATTCAACATCGTTTTTTTTCCCCGGGTCTCTGTAATATTTGTATTGATTTGAAAAATGACAAAAATAAAAAAAAACGACACGACTGTATGAAAAAGAAAAACAACAGCTTAGCGCAAAAATGACAACACTAGAGGAGAAAGACGTCGACAACTATGAAAAACGACCATTTATAACCTAAGCAAAGCAATAATGTAAAATTTAACATTTATGAGTAATATGAAAATCGAAAACGAAAATCTAAAAATGGGAAAACTTATAGAAGTAAAAAAAAAAAAAAAGATTGAAAAGCAAATAATCTAATAACAAAACGACACCAAAACTAAACGACAATAAAGGAAAATTAATCATGAAAATGATGGCAATATTGAAGAGACAAGACCTATAGAAAAGAAAACGGCATTAATATAGAAAAGCGACACTCCATTCCTTAACGACAACGCTCTAAGAAACGACAATCTTTTTTTTTTTCCCTTTTTTTTTTCCCCTAAAGGAGAAACAACAATCTATTAACATAACATGCATACGAACGAAATAATTTTTTTAGCTTAATCGCTCTGAAACAATTGAAATAAACGAGATTTTGTTTAAAAAGAAAAACGACAGAAGCAATGAAGCAAGAAAAAAAGAAAAAGAAATTTTTTTTTTTGAACTTTCAAACTTTCGAAACCCCCATGTACAAAAAACTGCTAAAATTTCCCAATAACAACAAACTTTTCAACTTCTAAATTCTAAACTTTTGTTCATGATTTTTGTGTAAAAACCACATTTAATCATTTTAAATGTGCTAGATAATCATATATTTATCTGAAATATGATAACTCACTTATTGATGTAGAAGTCGCAGTAAATAAAAACGTTTATCCCATTTTCCATCTCCATCTTTCTTTTTGTAGCACAGGAACCATGGGGTTCCACAATAATACAAGCAACAAACCAAAAAACAAAAAAAGACAATATTTAAAAAAAAAAAAAAAAATCTCAACAATCAATTCGATTCACAATCTTTTAGTCCCCTGAAAAAGAAAAAAAAAAAACAAAACAAAACAGATCACAATCTTTAAAATGGGTGGTCCAGTTACTCAAAAATTAAAAAAAAAATAGTAAAAAAAATTGGTGGTCCAATTTAGCTAGCTCCTTCGGGTTTCAAGTTTCGGCTGCCTTTTAACTCTAGCTTTGGATGACATTTACAAAAAAATATTTGTCTTTTAACTTTTTTTCATTATTACCTTATTTTGAAAAAGAAATATTATATCATTTTTAAATTTACTTCATATAGTATCATTGTAAAAAAAAAATTAATTTTTTTAAAATTTTCTCATAATATATTATTTTTAACATTATTTTTTCTCATTTTAAATAACTTTTTATTTTTGTAAAAAAAAATTTTATACATCTAAATATCATCTTAATCTTAAAAGAAAAGACTTTGAATTAAAATAAAAAAGTTTTCGTTTTTAAAAATTGACATGTGATTTAAACGGTAAATTTTTTTTCCCATTTCGCCGGGCCCCACTTCATCCTCAACCTACCTCTTCCGTAATTCACTTAATCTTCCAAGGGCATTATCGTAAACCTACTCTCCCGATGACACGTCTTCCGTGTAGGACCCCCCGCCTGTTTCCCTTCTTTCGCCGGGCCCCACTTCATCCTCAAACATACCCTCTCCCGTAATTCACCTAATCTCCAAAGGGCAATATCGTAAAACTACCTCCCAGGATACGTTTCCTTGTACGAACTCCCCTGTCTTGACGTGGCAAGATTCTATTGATTGGATGAATGACAAAACTGACTGTAGTGAAACGACATAATCCCCGTAAATCGTAATAATAACATTACATTCGCCAATTTCAAATTAGTCAACGAGTCAACGCTCGTCACCTACCCTGATTTTACCAAAACACCCCTCTCTTCCCCTCTTTATTCCCACCAAGCCAAGCAAACGTTTTGGCTACAAGGTCTCTTTCTCTCTCTACTTCTCTCTCTCTCTCCTCCCTCGGTCTGTGTGGCTTCAGTTTCTCAGCTGTCGAAAGGAAAGAGAAAATTCTGGAATTCAAATTCAATTTGCTTCGGATTTTTGTCCTTAATCTTGATTTCGATCCGAATTCAAAACCTAGGTGGCTCGACCTTCGATGCTCCGATCGGTCTGATCTCTCCCGGTATCGGACATGGAGCGGATCGTCGGCGGCAAGTACAAGCTCGGCCGGAAGATCGGCAGCGGCTCCTTCGGCGAAATCTTTCTCGGTAACAATTTGTCGCCGAATCCGAGCTTCTTGATTTTTCTTCTTCAAGAAATAGATATATAGATAGATATATGTATATAATTGACCTTTGTGATTGTTGATCATTTTGATTTTTTGAATTCTTATTGCAGCTACGCATATCGATACGTTTGAGATCGTCGCTGTTAAGATCGTGAGTTTCGGTTTTCGTTTAATTTCGGTTTTTTTTTTTTTGGTGTCTGGAATTCAATCCGAGGTTTTGTGCTGTTTGTGTTTGGTGAATTGAAATACTATGGTATATTCGTGGTTGTTGCAGGAGAACAGTAAAACAAAGCATCCCCAATTGCTTTATGAGGCCAAGTTATACAACATTCTCCAAGGAGGAAGTATGAATTATATATGACTGTTAATTTTCCTCTTCGTGCGTATATTTTTGTGTAAATATAGAATTACGGATTAATGTTTTTGAAATCGTGTTAATACAATTTAGGTGGAATTCCGGGTATAAAGTGGTCTGGTGTAGACGGAGAAGATAATGTGCTTGTTCTTGATTTACTCGGACCGAGTTTGGAGGATTTGTTCGTGTATTGTGGAAGGAAGTTTTCACTAAAGACAGTCTTAATGTTGGCTGATCAAATGGTGAGCATTTTTGTCTTTCTATGTCCTTGCTAAGATATAGCATTGTCTCTTAGGAACCATGGAAAGTAACCCTTTTGAAATTCATCTAGATCACGAGGATAGAGTATGCACATTCAAAAGGTTTTCTGCATAGAGACATTAAGCCAGACAACTTCCTCATGGGTCTTGGTCGGAAAGCGAATCAGGTGTTGATTTAGTCTTGCCTTTTTCTTTATCTCCCAAGAGTTGTTTTGAGTGAATTTGTGTCATTTCTTCTTATCTTTGTTCTTCTGTTGTTTTAATCCCATGCTTGATTTAACTCGTTAGGTTTACATAATTGATTTTGGCCTTGCAAAGAGATACCGGGACTCGACAACCAATCGTCACATTCCTTACAGGTATACTTGTTAAGTTGTTATTTAATTGTTTTGTACTTCCCCTCCCCCCCCCCCTCCCCCCCCCCCCCCCCCCCCATTTCCAGCCATCTCAATGTGTCAGTTTACCTTAACCAAACATTTCACAATATGACTCTCCTTTCCCCCCTAAAAAAAGCTAATACGACTTAAAGTTTTATGCTGCTAACATTTGCCTTGTGCAGGGAGAACAAAAACTTAACAGGGACCGCACGATATGCAAGCTGCAATACTCATCTTGGAATTGGTAAGCCGAAAGATTATTACGTCTGGCAGCTTACCCCTCTCCCCTATTTTATGGGGATCGCCGTTGATACTCATTAATCTTATTGGTGCTTTCCTTGTAGAGCAAAGTCGAAGGGATGATTTGGAGTCACTTGGATATGTACTTCTATATTTCTTGAGAGGAAGGTATGTTGTATGTCATTTCGTTCTCTGCTTTTAATTTAAATTGATTTGTTAAAACTGGCTTTTTCTCCTAATGGTGGCTGTGGTGATTTTATGACTTCTATTCACAATTAAAGTAGATGCATGAATTGAGGTACCTGGTGCATGAATAAGCTGATATAGTGGTGTTTTTGTTTTTTTTTTTTTTTGTTTTTTTGTTTGTTTTTTTCCTTTGTTCCTTTAAGATATAGACGCTAATGGTGTTATCATCATCATTGTTGTCATTATATTGTGCTTATGAATCACTTTTTGGTGTTTGTAGTCTTCCATGGCAGGGTTTAAAAGCTGCCACAAAGAAGCAAAAATACGACAAGATATGCGAAAAGAAGTTGTCAACTCCTATTGAGGTTTGTGTCAATCATTCATGTTGTGTTCTGCAAGCTGCTGATAAGAACCAAGAACACTCAAGAAAATATTTGGATTCTAACAAGCTAATTGAGAAGAATAATGGAGGATTTTCTTCTTGAGAACAAGAACAATACAAGATAGATTCGCAGACATTCGAGAGTTCTACTAGCTCTCCGAAGGGTTTCCCCAATTTCCCACTAATCATTCCCGCCTTTACTCTCCACCCATATCCCCCTTTTATACTAAACTGACTACTAACAAACTCACTAATTGGTTATGCTACTAACAAACTAACTAATATCCAAATCCTATCAGCTGCATATGCTGTAAATCTAACATGACTACTTTTGAAAGGTTCTATGCAAGTCTCACCCCGTGGAGTTTGCATCATATTTCCATTATTGCCACTCATTGACCTTTGAGCAAAGACCTGATTATGGATTCTTGAAGCGGCTCTTCCGCGACTTGTTTGCTCGTGAAGGTAGAAAAGTTCAAATTCTGTTGTTCCGTCGCTACATTTCTGTGTAATTTTCTCTGTAAATCACTCCCTTTACTTTGATTGCTTTTGTTGATTGTCTTGGAAAATGGCAGGATATGAATTTGATTACATATTTGATTGGACCATCATAAAGTACGAGCAGGCACAAAAGAATAGAACACAAACTCGATTATCTGTAAGTATTTTTGCAGTCAGTTTTATATTTGGTATCAAGTTGTTTGAAACTGGGTCTTTGTTGTGTTTCTGACAATGTTGAACATCTGCCTTCTACAGCCAGCTCCTGGAGGTAGCAACAGTCACACAATGCATGTGGATATGGGCAATCATCAAGGTTAGATTGGTTTTTGGGCTTTGTTTATGTCTCATGACTTGATTGTTCTACCTCTGAGTTATTGTTTTGTACTCTACAATTTTGATGGAATCGTGGTAGTGAAATTACCATCAGTTTTTAATGAGCTTATCCAAAGGGAAAAAAAAAAGGAGTAGATATAGGTCTAAATTTGGTGGAAATAGGAATGACCTTGGGAAAGAGGGTTTTTTTTCTTCCCTGTCTGTTTTCCATTTCCTGATGTCTATTTACTCGTTGACTTGCGGAAATAATATTTCTCATGTAAATTATTTTAGTGGCTGGAGGTGCTAATGCTTCTTGCTCAGCCGAGGTCACAGACCGCAGTAGATCAAGCAACCCTAATGGTCCTGGCATCCGTATGCAATTTAAACAACCAGTAACCAAGAATTTGCACTATGATAATCCTCTTGAAAAGAATGTAAGTATATTTCTATTTACTATGTAGCAATGTCATTTCGAATATCGATAAGATTGTATTCCATATTCCTAATGCCCTGATATATTAATAATATTATGTTATTAAACTGACAATGCTACTTCGGGAACTCACTTTTAAAACTTCCTTTAGCAGCTTGCAAGTGAAACATACATGCCCTCTACTTCTCATGCACTTGCTGGAACCTCAAGACGAACCGCACAAAAATCTGTTTTGCCTTCTGAAGGTACAAACCCCACTCATGGAAACGGAGACAAAGTGGGTCCTTCAAGTAGCTGGATTTCATCTCTGCAACGGATCTCTTCTGCCAAGTGATCTGTAAGGTGGTTTTATTGACTGTTGTTTTAGTTGTTTATCATATTAAGTGGTCAACTATTTGAATAAAATTTCATCGTTCTCTTTATGTGTATTGTTGGCTGATTTTTTTGCGGTGTGTTGACAGATTTTTTTGCATTGTGTTTAGCAGCATACCGGGTCAAGAATTTACTACAAATATATCTGTGAAGCTGCAGATACGTGGTGATACGATGGTCGTTTTTGCGATGTCATCCGTTTAAGAAGATTCAGTGATGCAGCAGTGGTGGCTGCAAATTTGCTGTTAATTTGGTGATTTGCATTAGATCCCGAGTTAGCGCCAGCTTGCATTATTTTTCCTTAAGGTGACTACAAATGCATTTGTTATTGTGAAATACAGATACCAAAACTTTGGTTTCTGTGCTGTACATAGATGTTATAAAAACACACAGCAATCTTGTATTCATTTTTATTTTATGTAAGTCCAATGACATAAGGTATTTTATCTCCTTTTTCGTTGTTAGATTATAACTTTTATACATGATACTGATGGTTCTGGACATAATTTGTTTATTTATTTCCCTCGTTACTTGTGTTCTTTAAGATTTTATTTCTTTCAGACTGGGGCCATCTGGTGTTCCCTGGAGCATTTTTTTCCTGGTTAGCCTATCTTTCTCTGGGTAAAATAATTACGCTTACATTCATGCTTTCTCACAAGAAGCATCCGTATGTTTATGAATTGAATAATAAGTTTTGTCTTTGGATCATTGTTTATCAAATATCAACTTTTCATGCCAGAATATGCAATTTCTTCCGAAGTTACCGAGCCTAATTGGCAAGTATTTCAAACGAGGGGAAATAATGGCTTGAAGGACTCTAGGATTGTTTAGAGACGTTAAAGGTAGACTTTATGGTTACATTTTCATATTTCTACACATATATTGTCGGGTTCTGATACACCGTGTGAAAATCATTTAATGCTTTTATCTCATTTCATTTAAACTAGATTAGTCGGATCACATATCGTTTACTTGAAACTGTTACGGTTAGCTTATTTACCCGTCTTTAACTTGTATCTAAATTCGAGAATGCTAGGTGCTGAGATCCTCAAATAACATCTTAACTTCTGGATAGATATAACTTCTTGTCATTTGTGATTGTTTCTTTTTGTATATAGCCATCCTCTTTTTGCTTTTGCGCCCCCCCCCCCCTTTTTATTTTTTTTATTTTTTATTTTATTTTTTATCTCGGACTGCTTTTGGGAAGCTTGAATTCTTTTGCTTCTCTTATTTCTGAGAGCAAATTTCCTTGTATTCATTGTGTAAATTTGTTCAGGACTCCAAACAGTCCAAGTACCACACTCATACTAGTGCTTGTTCCCTCGTATTTGTGTTGTATGATTGCCTGTAGTCTCTGGATGTAACTGTCAGTTCATACTTTCTATTTGCAGGTTTCTAAAAGATGGTATCCGAAGACCATAAAGTACGTGACTCTCTCTGCTTCCACACCGGATCAAATACGAGGCTGCTTAACTGCTTACTACAGAATAATGCGTGAAGCAAATATTCTACCAAAATGCCTCTCTGTGCATTCAGTTGTGGTCAAATTAGTCTTTACCAACTTGGGGTATAATTGAAGGAACACTGACTGATAAAACTTTTGTTCAAATTTCAGATGCGTAAGGTTACCGCGGTTCGCATGCGGTAGAGTTCTGTTCTAGAGAATTGGTTTTATTCTCCCCAGGTAGGAATTTGAAACATGTGGTAGAGTTCACATGTTGTGCCTCCACAATCATGAAATGTAGGAATTTGAAATCTAACCGGACCGACTTCGATGCTGAAAGAGTCTCGTAAAAAACATATGTATGATTAATTACAGTTGTGCGGTTCTACGGATTCAGCGCTGCAGCATATCATAGTTGCGTTGAGCGAAAGAATCGTTGAGTTGTGTGATTACTGTTTTCATTTTCTGTTGGTACTAAAAATGCACTTTGTCTCGCTTGTTTTAATTGGAAGATCCAACAGGCCATTATTTTTCTTTTTGCTGGTATGGTTTTCCCATCCCTTATGGTTTGATTTCAGGCATGCTAACTCAGATTAGCATGTCGATATCAGGTCGGTGTGTAATTTCGTCGAGTTCCTTCGGTTTTGGACAGTAGTTTGGTTATGCTACTAACTAAATTGAGTTTGGATCACTAATGTTTCTTTCTGGTGTTCTGTCTTATAGAGCTAAATCAAAGAAGGTTAAATTTGTATTTATTAGGCTAATCTTAAGGTTATAACAATGTTATCAGAAACCAAATACATAAATTCGATGGTTAGTAATTTCAATTCTTTTTCATAATATGAAACAGATTTTAAACATGGCATGCTCTTTTTTAGGTAAATTAAATATGGCATATTCTTTGCAATGAAGATATTGACCATGTGATAATAAAAAGATAGAAAAGAGACTTTTTTATTTTTTATTTTTTTGCTGAGAGATAGAAAGAGACTTATTACGAGTGGTGTCTTTTCTCTCTCCCCTTTTTCTCTTAAATTTCTCATAGTTTCCCTTTGTATGGGACTTCCGGCGCCATAGTTGGCGAAGGTGATTGACGGTTCGGGGATTTTGGCGGGGATAGAGTTGGAGGGTCTTAGTTGAGAGTTTCTCGATCAGATCTAGCCCGGTGATTTTGCGGTGGTTTGGGATCTGGCAAGGCCTTAGTGATCTGATGGATGATGCTGTGATCTCTTACCTCCAATGAAGCCGATTGATTTTCTCTTAGTTGTGACGTGCGGTGGAGTGGTTGTTTCAAGCGGGGTTAGAATGTTATGGTCGATATTATTTTATGCTCATGATTTGTTTTGTGTTTTAGTATTAATTTTGTAATAAAGAAGGTAGTTCCTCTATTTTCGATTTGTTTTTATGTGTGTGCTCCGCTTGAGTTGTTTTCTGGTGATATATATCTACGGGTTCCATTAGTATTATGGCTATACGGAGGTTGTTGTAGTCTCTGTATTGCGAGTGATTATTTCTCAATCTATCGGAATATTCCATCGATTGTAGATTTTTTTTTAAGAACTTTGTAAATGCTCGATTATACTATTGTCGAGGAATTCAAGGAATTTTTCTGTCACCGGGTCTCGGCTTAAGTTCTCATCACTGAGCTTAATCAGATTTTACCGATGAAATCAGTCTTAGTTGATGATTGTGTTTTTTATATTACATGGTTCTTTAATGTTTGGTATTGGTGTTTATATCTAGTTTTAATCTAAATGATAATTTTCCTTAAAAAAAAAAAAGATATTGACTATATGTTATCAGGGAAAAAAAAAAGGGGGATATTGACTATGTTTTAATTGCAAGATGTACATGAGGCTGGGTATTAGCTAGAGAATGGTGATCGTTATGCTAATTATATTGCCGTGAACATTCTGAAAAGTTTTTAACAGAAAAATAAGGGTACTAGCACCATTCCCTTTTAAATTTGCCACTCTTTGACAATTTTCCTTTCAAACTTGTAATTTTGATAATTTCCCTCCGAACTTTTTAAGTTGTTGCGATGTATTTTATTTGGTTAAATTTCTTATTAAATTGGTTATAGAAAGCCAGTTTATGTCTCATGTGAAAATGAAAAATCTTTTTTCTGACAAAAAATTTCCAAATCTAATACAAATCTTAATGTAAATTTTTAAAATTCAAATGTTCAATTGAATATAAAATTAATAAAATAAGATATATTGTAATAATTTAGAAATTTCAAGATTTAAGAGAGATCAATGTTATATGTCATAAAAGTAAAGTTCAACATTAGTAAAATTCACTGCAATACCATTCTAATAATTAAGGTGGGAGGCATAATAAATCCCAATATGACATTGACAGTGAATGCGATTTTTTTTTTTTTTAAGGAATAGTGGAATGTGATAGTTAGACCAAGGAAATGAGACGATTGGTTTTCACAAGAACACATAATAAGGTGGGTTAAAAGAGTAGGTGGGGATGGGATCCGCTACTAGAATTAGGGAAGGCTTGGCCAGTTTGGCATGATCTTGACCTACAAATAATAACATTGTTGGATGCATGACATGCATAGGAAGAAATTAATATATATATATATATATATTTTCTAAATGTTAAAGACAGTCACGGATGACGTGACTATTACGATCAAATGATGAGAATTAAGATTAATCGTACTGCTGATAATTAACAATAGTAATATTGCAATTTACGCGTCTAATAGTACTTGATTGGTCAAAGAAGAAACTTGAGTACCATGGCTCTTTCTAGGGGTGGTAAATTTCCTCTTTTTTCCTTTTTTTTTTTCATCAAAGTTTTATGTACGGAAGTTTCTTTGATTTTTTTTATTCCTTTTCTTTTCCATAATTTCCTAAAGTTTCTATTTTTCTATAGCAAAAAAAGTTGTCCTATTACTATTTTTGAAAGGGACACGAGGGCAAATTGAGAAGCAATTATGTTGCTTATGACGTTATGCGAGGCATTTTAGTAGTTAATTTTCATCTTCACATTGAAATGCTCACAGTGAATCCAATACAAGCCTAAAATCGCAACAAAATAGTTCAACAAGCCCGTTTGAATTCATGTTTTAAACCTACTGTTCAACGTTTATTTACAGTTTTTTCTCTCAAAAAGAATTTGAATTTTCTGTTTAAAAAATATGGGTTTACATAGACTGTTTACAAACTTTTTGCAATTTTTTTTAATAGAAATGCATAAACAAATGTTAATCGTGTGTTTGGAAGACACATTATATCTCAATACATTTTCTTTCTACTTTTAACAATCATATCACATAATATTTTTCATCAATAAACATTATAATGATTATTTAAACGTAAACAACTCAAACACACTTACATTCAAATACAATGTGAAAATAAAACATCCAAAACCAGATTATATTTCAAATATATTATCTTAAAATATAATATAATTTAAATGTGCCTTTTAAATGGACCATAAATCTTAATCCATATTGGATTGGACATTTGTTGTTTAAAATATTTGTTACTATTGAGTTTCATCCTATATATATTATATAGTGAACAAAAAAATAAAATATTAAAATCTCAAAATTTATCAGTTATAATTTCTAGATTTGATGATAATGATTATTAAATTGCAGCTACGATATATACTGTTTAAATATCCTGTTAGTGGTTGCATAGAAAATCTTTTATAATATCGCAGGTGTTAGTTTGTCGGTGACAATTCAAAATAATAATAATAATAAAGTACAAAATTAATAAATTAAAAGATATCGTAAACATATAAAAATTATACTGCTCATCAACTTGTAAGTCCAATTAATTTCTGACTAGAATAATGTGAATTTCTTCCCTTTTTTATTTCTCTTTACTTTTACAGCCCAAAATGGAAAGAACAATTCCATCGAATAATCTACCCAAAAAAAAAAAAAAGAAAAAAAATAGATATGAACATATAGTCTAGAACAAATAAAATAAATTGAATAAACTACCAAACTTAAAACCTTCTTTTCTTATCTTTAACGGATCATTTTCACTCATTTAACATGCATGCAGAAATATCTGGACGACGATGATCAAGATCAAGATCAAGATATATCATTTTAACGGCTATGATTAAGCAGATCATAGAAATGATCATCTCTCTTCAACTACTTGATCCGCACCCAAATCCCCTTGCTTGGCACCCCACGGTGAACCACAAACAGAAGATAATAACCCGGCGGAGCCACCACCCCTGACGGCGGCGCCGCAGCCACCACTCTGTGCACTCCCCGAGAAATCCGTACCACCATGTCCTTTTGCAAAACCAACATCCTTTGATTCATCGAATACCCGTGCGTCGTGAACGGCGGCGCGTACATCGTCGCCTTAACGTCGCCGTTGCTCAGCCGCCCCGTCCTCAGCTTGAAAACCACCTCGAACTTCTTTCCGTACGAAAGCTCCGTCACCGGCGACTCCTCCACTATCTCCGGCCTTTGCTTGGCCAAAGCCGGGTCCAAGTACGGCGGCGAGAATTTCTCGACCCGGAGCTCGGTCGGGTACTTCGATGTGTAGTTGTACCCCGGATTGGTGTTGCTCCCTGCGACGATGATCTTCCCGTCGGGAAGCACCGCCGCCGAGGAGTGGTACATACGGGCAATGTCGGTCGCGGCGAGCTCGGTAAACCGCTGGTTTACCTGCTCGTCGGGGCGGTAGAGGACCGGAATGAGGTTAGGGTTATCGGCGAAGAACCACGCCGCCGTGCCGGACTTGGCGCCGTTGAGGAGTAGGAGATCGCCTGTGGGTAGGATCAGCATGTCGCCCATGACGCGCCGGGACGGCATGTTCTCGGTGCGCCAGACCGGCACCGGGTCGGTGACGGTTATCCGGTTGCAGTCTTGTAAGGCAGGAAGGAACGTCCCGCGGGCGGCGCTGCCGTAGGACTTATGCTTGGCGCCGCCGCAGATGATGACCTCCGCCGGCGGCGGTGGAGACTGGGCGGCGCCGTTGACGTTGAGGTCGAGGCGGATGGGGAGGAGGGCGGACATGGCGGAGGCGGGGTAGTTGCGGGCGCCGCCGGGGAGGACGGGGAGCTCGCGGAGGACGGAGTTGGTTTTAGGGTTGAGGAGGACGGAGCGGTTGTTGGCGAAGATGAAGAGGTTGCCGTCGGTGGAGAGGTGGACAAAAGGGTAGAGGTTGTTCTCGTCCATGTCGGTGGTTTGGTCGAGGAGGGGAAGGAAGTACTTGGCCTTGTTGTTGTTGGATTTTCCCGGCGGCGGAACGTACTCGTATGAGAATGCCCGCCGGCCGCCCACCACGACGAAGCCGCCGTCCGCTAGGGTTATCTGTGTTGCATACCTTCACGGTCAAGGTACATAAACTTTGTTAATTTTCCCTCCAATTGTACGCAACGGTTTAGTTCTTTTAAAAAAAAAATATATATATATAGAGGTATGTATATATACATACAAAAAATATGTGAATTTTGTCAAATCTCGTTTTCTTTTTATTTTTGAATGTATAAATTTATTCAACTAAAAGGTCTTACAGAATCAAACAAAATGCGAATGATTCTATGATACATAAGACAAAATACGCGATAAAAACCGATTTTATCAATAAATTCTGATAAAACATAAGAAAAACGATGTAAAACGAGACTCGATATCAATAAATTCTGAAATCTCATTTTCACCACAACAAGTTTAAGTTTTACATACTAAAAAAATTGTGATCTAATTGTAGGTTTGAGTTCATATTGAAGAAATGTAGGATATCTATACATTTTAAAGGCGATTCTATTAAATAATTCAACTTCACAGACTATTAATTATCATACTTAAACTTTATTTTATATAGATGCACCGTTTGGTTTTAATCATAGAAGTAAGATTAATAATTTCTACAGTGAGATGTTCTATGGCAGAAATTTTCTTTTCTTACTAATAATTAATCTTTTTTTTTCTGGAATAAATATTATAGTTTATCCTATTAGTTAATGTTAGTTATCAGAATCTACTTGGTTAATTTCCTAAATTATATATCATTTTGAAATATTACATATATAGATATGTGTGTTGGGGGGGTGGGTGTGGAAGGGGAATAATAAAAAGAAAAATACCATCTTGGATCAGCCAAAGTGGTCTGGTATTCCTGGAAATCACAAGAGCCGCAGGGTTTCATGTATCTAACAGTTTTGACGCCATTGTCCCAGCCACCTGTGCCCACCAGTGTCCCGTCCACTGCAAGCCCTCCCGACGAGCACCATGGATCATACACCATCTGTATATCACACAACCCTTATATATATGTATGTATATATAATTCTTATATATGCCCCAAGTTCCAAAATTAAAAAAAAATTATATTATATATGCACATATATATATATATATATGTATATATACATGTGATAAATTTTGAGATTTCTATGGTATCAAGTGCTATCTTTTTTTTTTTTATATATATATTATTATTCATGAATGAGAACAGTTTAGTATTCGCGCAGAAAATATTTATAATAGAAGTTGATCTAAAAGTTAATGAAAAATAACAGTTCCGACCGAAAAAAACTTGTAACAATTAAATTAAGGAATTAAAGTAGAAAGCTTTTGGACAGTTAACCTTAAGTGGCCTTATTTTTGATGTGTTGATATCAAATTCAACTCCATGAGCCCAACAATCCGTCAGTTGTTTGTTACTTCTCTTATCCGTGAAAGGAATGCATTGGCCATTAGGCAATTTTATGTTCGAAATATGGAAAGCCGAGGCATCAAACATGATAAGCTTGTTGTTCGGAAGCAAAATTATGTGCATTCCCGAGACCCCGGAGTTCTTCGAAACCAAAGCCCAAGACCCTTTGAAGTCCGTCGAAACGTCGGGCTTCGCATTAGGATCGAGCTGCGAGTTCCGATCGGAGTCGTGGGAGGGCTTCGAACGAGCGGGGGCGGCGGGGGGGCTATCTTGGGATTCTCTTTTTTTGGTTGTGGAGTCATGGTCATTCTTGTCATTGCCATTAGAGGGAGGTTGTGCACTACCAAAGAATGGGAAGAAAGGAAAATTGAATGGAAATAAACCGGGTTTTTTGCTTTGATTTTGACCGCCGTTCAAGAATTCTTCGCCGCCGCCGAATTGGTAGGCAAAAGGGTTGTGAAAGAAATTTTGTGCTAAGCCATGGACAAACAAGAGAGGTAGGAGACAAAGAGCCTTGTGAAATAAGGCAGCCATTAATGAAGAAAAACAAAATTATAAGTTTCTTCAATGGCAAATTAAAATATTGGGGGGGGTCTAAATTAAACAAGATTAATGTGCCATAGTAAAACTAGCTAAAGCTAACTTTTTGCTTATTATGCTCTTTTCTCTTTTTTGGTTTTCCTGTTTTTCCTCTCCATCTCTATTGAATTTAAGGTTGCAATTAGTCAGTTAAGAGGATTAGTACCTACTTAAGGTTAAGGACCTTAAGGTTATCAAAGCAACTTTCTAAAGGCCCCTCATTATTAGGTAAACCTTTAACTAATTATCTATAAAAACCCAAAATATATAAAAAAGTTAATCTTATAAATTTGATATCAAAAAAAAAAAAAACAAAATAAATTTTATCAATTAGGCCTCGTCGGCTTAATTCCTTAATCTCTACATTACTATTTTTTTTTTTTATGTTAGTTAAGCTAAATCTCATAACAACATAACCTAACTTGTATAAAAGGAAAATTACCTCTGTCAATAAGTTTTAATAATGGTTTATTGTTTGTTTTATGGGTATATATCTTCTCAAACTGATTTCTTTTCAAACATCTCCCTTCCCTTTAACTGTTGGATTGAAAAACAAACTGTACGTCTATATAGTATTGCTATAATATATAACTTCCCAATACATGTTTTTTTTTTTTTTTTCACAAACTTTTTTTTTTCCTAGCCAATGTGTTTTTTTAAAACCTTTTATTTTGCAACTTAATATACTTGTAAACTTGTAAAATGAAAACCAATTAACTTGACACTACTACCTTATTTTTAGGTGTAGTTTTATCCATAAAGATAAAAATATTCATTTGTATTATCTCCTTATCTAAATGTGGACAGGCGCCTTAATTGCAAAAACTCTGTATTTTTTTTATTTTTTAATTTTAGGGAAACATCGGAACTTTATTCAAAAGGCTAAATCAGCCATAATAGCGTAAGACAACATTATAGGTAAATGGTCTGAGCTAACAAAATCAACAAAATCAACGCTGTAATTTGCTATTAGCTAATAATTAACAAGGAAAGTGAATCTCAATCAAATATATGAATTATAGTAATTATAATCAATGTAAATATTTAACTTTTAGGCTAAATATATTCTTTTCCTCAAGAATGATAATTAGTCCCTATTTAGTTTTTAGGCTGGTTCTCTTTTTCCTAAAGGATGATAACATATTTCCTTTTTGATCATTTTCCTTGTGTACAAATATCAAATATGTATATGTTATACGTTTCTTTCATCAATAAATTGATTAAGTTTCTTTCGTGACTATTAAGTTTCCACTCCGTGAGAAAATGTGTATGTGCATGATGTGTAAATCAAAAAATATTAAATAATAAATTGATTAAACCATTACAATTTTTACTTCTTTTTCTAAAGCTTTCACATATAGTAGTAGTCAAATGAAATATTTCTCTTTCTCGTTCTACCTACTCTTTGGTTCGCTGTTGCCTCTTTGTCGTAGAAGTGGATATGGTCTAATCAATATATATAGTCAAAGGAAGACCAAATTGTGCAGTAATATATGTTTTACAATTTATGATTTACATTCGATATATCTTAATTTACCCGGCCGCCGATTGTAACAAGATCCAAGGTAGAATCTCTTTTGAAAAAAAAAATAAAATCAATATATATATATATAGTATGGTCGCAAACAGTCTTAATATAACCTTCTAGATATTGCTTCATATATAACTATATATAGATACACGATCATGATATGACAAATCTCACGTACATAGTTGTTCAAAAAGTATTTGGGACACCACCAATATTAACATATATAGGTGATGCACTATCCCCTGACGAAACTATAAATTTTGGCAGGGACTAATCACTAGTCAAATTTTTAGTTTTCAGAAGAATAAATTAAGTGAAATTTTTAACTTTTTAAGAGGGATTATTAATTATTTGTATATTTTAGTCAAATATATGTATAAAATTAAAATATAGATATATAAGAAAAACTTGAGAGGAGGCTAAAGTCCCCTTAGTACTATCGGTGTCTTATAACATTGACATTCGTTTATCAGAATTGACAATTATATATGATCCGTTGCGAAAATGTTGAATTTCATTAAAAAAAAAAAAAAGAAATGAAGTAGAAAGATGTTTAAAAAGAAAACTCAGAATTGACAATTCGATCGCATGCCTAATTAGGAAATGCCAAGACAAAAGAGGATCAAACCCTATACCCCTTATAAAACAATTAAAATTAGAATAATATATATATATATATATAATATATATATATATATGTAATAAGTGGTCCAACTGTAGAAACTAACAGCTTTTTATGGAGGATAAAAGTTGAAAGGCTTAATATATACATATATCTTATTTGTTGGAAAAAACATAACATATATTTAGTGTTTGGAACAAAGTTTTGAAATTAAATTTTGAGGTTGAAGTTTGTTGATTTTTTAAAAATTAATTATATTTTTTGTTAAATTTTTTTAAAAAAAAGATAATAAAAATTGATATAAAAAATTTAGATCTAAATTTTTGTTCCAAACAAGTGTTTAGAATGTCAAATTTGTAATATGTAAGGATTAAGGGGAATATTTATATTCGGTAAAATAAATAAATAAAGGTGTCAAGCGCATGTGATAAATGACAAATTCGAGGGCTGCCGTAAATTGTACGGGTAAACATGGGAAAGTTGATCAAAACGGTCAAAATACATGATTACCTTTTGAGGCAAAAAAAAATCATAATTGATCAAAAAAAAAATCATGATTGCTTGATCTTTAAGCAAAATTATTATGATCCCGACTAAGGAAATTACCGACAAAATGAATATTTTTTTTTAAAAAATTAATATAATAGATGAGTAAGACATAATTATATTATATATTTTTTAAATTTAAACTGAAGGATTGAACTATACTCATAAGGGTGAATGAGTTGGTAAGGATGCGTGACTTTGTTAGTTTATCCTTTTCGTCTACCTAGGTTTGACTCTTATTGTCTCCCCTTAGACCTCACTCCAGCTTCGATTGTTGAAATATGGTTTGGTGATGGTAAAGTTGACCTTGAATAGTCGACTGAGAGAAACTAATATAAAGAACCCGTCTCCCTACCATATACAGGGAAATAAGTTCCTATCTGTGGGGCCGAAAACCTGAAAATAATGGGATCACTCCCAAATCCTTCTATTCCAACAAAAAAAAAAAAGTGAAGGATTGAACTATTTATGAATTAATTTTTTCTGAGAATATTAAATTTTTTTTTGGTGAAACTATATTTTGATGAGATTAGATCTCTGCACTGGAGTAAATAAGGAAAACAATCAAAAGTATACAATTAATTAGGGTGTTCACAGAATCCGTCAACCCGCTCAATCCAGTTCAATCCGCTGGATTAGATTGTGTTGAGAGACTAACGAATTGGTTACGGATTGAGATTTTCCCAAACCAAATGTTATAGATTGGATTATGGATTGAAGATTTCTTAATCAGTGTAATCCATTAATCCGTCAATCCGTTGAATTACTTTGACGTAGTATTGGTTAAGTTGATTAGTATAAACATTTTATTTTGAGTTTAATCCAAGTTTGGTTGTTGTTATGTATTGTAAATTACAATTTAGCTAATCATTGAAGACTTAAAGTTAATTATATTATAATTTTATTGAACTATTTCATATTTAAGTATTATATTTTTATATTTTAGTTCTTAGATTTTTCGGATTGAATCCGTGAATCCAATCCGTGTAAACTGAGGTTTACGAATTGGATTGTATTAGAAGCTTCATAGTTTGATTATAGATTGGGAAAATCCCAATCCGAAGATCATGGATTGATGCCTAATCCGTAAAAACCAATCCTTAAACATCCCTACAATTAATTAATATTCCCACTCTGGTGATTCTAGAGAGAATCTTTACTTATTAAAGAACCTTTTTTTTTAAGTACCTTATTAAAGACTTTATGGTACGCATATTCGGCATAAATCAAAATTCACAATGTAACTTGCTTAGTGGCATTTTGCCTTTTGTGCGGCATTAACTTATTACAGAGTGTCAAATATTCCTAGTAATATTGCATAAAAAAATATAAATATTCCTAGTAATATATATTATATTATAATATTGGAGTAAGATTTCTTTCTATTAATCAACCACAAAGAAAAACATGTTATGCCAGTACGTACTATATCATGACCTGAATTTTAACAGCTCATGACTCTTGGTGTTGCATGTTCATCATAGGGTTTTAGCTAATATCTTACAACAATTTGACAAGATTTTTATATCATTTTCATATATATGTTATGTGTATATCTATATATATATTGAAAAAAAATAAGTTTGAGACAAGTAGAAACATAAAATATTTGAGTAACTAAAATAATTTACTTTATTGTGGTTGCAAACATATATAGCCTAACGGTGATAAAATGTAGAGTCTCAATCGAATATACTTCTACTCTAACTTAAAATAAAAAACTTTATTAATCCGCATATATATATTCCTTTGTCTTATCATATTGTGATCTTTAATAAAGTGATTAGTCAATATACTATTGAACAACAGGATCATTATCAGAATATATAGAAACCTTTTCCTAAACCAGTGTGTCAAGATAAAAAGTTTGTGTTTAAGGACAACATTATTGCTCTAAATTAGATGCTTTCTCTGCTAAACTTTTCACTTCACTTCTACAGTTAAATATAACAATTTGCAGAAAATGACTTTAATTTGACGGATGATATTATATAATTAATGAGAAAAAAAAAAAGAAGAAAAACTGAAAATCGAGTGCGAATCAAAGTCAATAATCTACAATTTCATGATTACACTATTCCATGCAAATGAAACTCTTTTAACAAAGTTCATGTCTTCTTCTTCACCATCAACTTCGAACATGTGCTAGCTTTTGCAACTCCAGATTTTAAGTTTAAAAAAAATATATATATATATATATATATGTTCTTATAAGATGATATTCTTCTGACGAATATATGAATATTGTCGCCGATAATATTCGAGTATTAATGTTGAACTAAAGCGACAATCTCAGCTCCAAATCTAGTTCTTGAGTGTCACTCGATTCAGAATTCTGAGTACTGCTCGACCCCAGGGAGTTTGAACTTCTGTGTTTTTGGCTTGTGTGCTGAGTATCCTATAATGTACATGAAAAAAGAAGTAAATGCATGTACATATACATTTATACCTTGCACATATACATATATATGTAGAGAGAGAGAGACAGAGAGAGAATGGGCAATAATCATAATAGACATATATGTTTTGAGAATCTAACCATATAATGTGTAATTATATGTATGCTAAGGAAAAGCATGACAAACCTCTATTTGTAGATTGAGGAGGTGTCTAGTCATGTTTGGTTGTGCAATATATTGGGCGTCTAGCATGGCATTGCTGGGGTCCCATCTGGTTTAGGAATTATATATATATATATATATTTATATACATATATACACACACATAAGACATATATATGAGGAAGAGATGGATTGAAAATATCTTTGGAATTTTACAAAAAACTTTCCAAAGGGAAATTGTTGCTGTCAAATATAGTTACCTTGCTGTTGTGGTAGGTTGGGAATCGCCATATCTTATGTTTGTTCTTTCATAATGATCACCAAGCCCCATCTGTATTATACAAACAATAACACAATTAGAAAACCCCAGAAAATTTACTGAATTAAAAAACAAAGACTCTATTCTGTAAAATCTATGCTAATTGATGATCTTAGCTCCATATATGATACTAGAGATCTCCTAAATATGTGTGTGTGTATATATAGATGTGAGATATATTTTACTAGTATCATGAAGAGATTTTGGATATCTCATGTTTTGCAATGAGGTAAGTATCTACTATCTAGGGTTGGTTCCAATCGGGTAGAGAGTAAAAGAAATTCCCAATCAAAAGGGGAGAGCAAACAGAAGGAGGTCGTTTCCAATACATTAATATATACATATATATATATATATTTCCATATATTGTTTTCCTCAAATATTTCAATCTTCACAAGAACTGGTGATACAAATTGGTGCAAGGGGTAGCTTGGTCATCTTAACATGACTTATCTTCATAAACATATATATACATAGAGATACACATATATATATATAAGCTCAGAAAAATTCTTCCCCTTATGATCATTATGATCATCATAACCTTCATACATATAGTTATGTGGAAATCGATATTTATGAATCATGATGATTCAAGAGCAATATTACAAAATTAATGAAGAAAAATAAAAGAAAATATTGTTGCAGAAACATACCATCATATTGGGATTGAAACCGTAGGACGGCGAAGAAGATGAAGAAGTAGATGAATAAGAAAAAGAAGACGATGGTATGGCTGAGTAACCAGCCTGTACTCTCATATCATCCTGCAAAGTGCAAACATATAGATATAACACACATATATAATTATATATGTATAATCCCAAAAACCTACATGAGAATTTTTTCCGGCAACTAAAGTATCAATCGAAAAAATTAAAAAAAAAATAGGGTAGAGAAATTACGTGATTGAAATGAGTAGGGTAAGGATTATGGAGAGAAGCGGCCATCTGACTATGTAATCTGATCTTCTCCAATTGAGCCACTCCAAGTCCTCTCTGCGGTTGCCTTGGCTTGTCCGAATTCGACTTCTTTCCTTTTCTTGAAGACGAAGATGATGAAGAAGAAGACCCGTTTCCTCTTTGATTATTTTCATTTCCCAAGTTTGGTTCTCCATAATAGCCACTTCCCATCTTCTCTTCTCTCTCTCTCTCTTAATCCCTTCCTTCTCGATGATATATATATATATATATATATATATGTGTGTGTGTTAATATTTCTAGAGAGAGACACAGAGAGTTTTTTCTTTTGCAAATCCCAGCAAACTGATCTTCTTTCTCTTTTCTTTTCTTTTCTTGCAAAAGAAAAAGACTTTCTGGCAAATCAAATCAAATATATATAAGAGCAGCTGATCAGAAAACCAGAGATCTTGAAGTGCCCCTTTTTAAGCTGTTTGCTCGCCAGTAATTCTTATTGCATCGCTGGATCAGATTGTGTGTAGATTCTATTGTTTCATATATATATATATATAGATATATTTATTTATTTATATATATACCTAGATTTTATGCTCTTTTTCCCCTCCCTCCTCTCTGCCCTTCTCTTTTCGCTTACTTTGAGAACTTCCACATTTACAAATCATATGTGTGTATATATATATATATATATCTATTCTAATATAATATTAACAATTATTATCTTTTATTTATTAATTAATTTCTTTTCCTTTAGCTATGGACTTTGGAGACTGCCACTCGAAAGTGATTGTCTATTATTATTTTAAGTGTTTAAAAAATTGCAATGGTTAACCCCTTACCTATCCACGCCCTTTAGAGACAAACAAATGTCACTAATGTGTTTGCATATTATATATGCATATATATATATATATATATACATATACACATTTCCTTATTCTATGGCATTGCTTACTATATATACAAAATTATATATTAATGCAAAGAATACATGGAAAAATATTTTCTGAATTTTTTCCTTACGACTACCTTTAGAATATATGGGTGTAAGTCACAATGTGGGAAAGAAAAGAGATTATTAGTAGCTGGCATTTCTCATTACAAATTTTTTAAACACTAGCTAGCTTTAGACTCTTAGGATATATATAGAAACCTATCTAGGTATTTGATCGTGTGTATACATACATACATATATATATATATATATCTATATATATATACACAATATAGAGTTTTTGGCACTATTACCCTCCAAACTTTTCGGCTTTTGACTATTTACCCTCAAACTTTTAATCTTAATAATTTACCCCTGAATATTCTAATTCATTGTAATCTTCCCCATTTTGCTAACTTCCATAAAATTAAGAATTTGAATGAGCATTGAATTGGATTTGGAATTTTTTTGATAGACATAAGATTTTTTAAGTCCTTACATGAAGCATATTATATGAGATTTCTATTACCAATTAAATGGTACATTAAGCAAAATAGGACATAGTACAATGATTTAGAGAGTGCTATAAAAAAAATAATTTAAAAAGTTCAGAGAGTATATTATAAAAATAGTCTCGATGGAAGTTGTCAAAAACTGAAAAGTTTAGGGAAAAAAAAATTAAATACTATTCTAATCTTGAGGTGAATCCACTTAATTGCAAAGTGGTTTTTCCACTTTCCATGTATCGGAACGAATTAAATTGTCTACTCACTGTACCCTAAAAGCCCCAGCTGTAAAATTCTGTGGAGAAACTTGGAAGAAAGGAAATCAATTACTTTCTTTTTTTATGAAACGATATAAATTAATTTAATTTAGACCCAAATCAGATTTGAACATTATAGATTCTGATAAATCTTATGTTTTGCGGAATTTTTTTTTTAAAGTGTAACGTAAAAATACACACATATATATCATTATTCCTCGGATTTATGTAGTTTCTTGAAAAGGTGAGGGTGAAAAAGGAAAAGGTATATAAATTCAGGATTCGATCAGAATTAGACGGGTTGATTAGAATTAATTAACAATAATTAACTGCTAATCTTGTTGGTATAGAATGGCTAGAGACCAAATCTAATTGAGCTGTTCCACGCATGATTTGTGGGTCATATTTTATGAGTTGTTTGTGTGGTGGAAAGTGAGAAATGCTCCAATTTGATCTTTAAAAGTAAACAAACATGTGAACTCAATGCAATTACCAAAACAACCTAACCCTTATGCCATCTATGTCATTTGTTGGGTAGTGAGAAGCAAATGAACATTTATATGCATATATATACACACACACACACACACACATAGCATGTAAATTAAGTAGATTAATTCTACCACATATTACATCCTAAAGTCAAGCTTCCCAAGGGTGAAGGGTCAAATTGTGGAACCCAATCCATAGGCTTTTAAAGTATATTATATAGTGTCTTATTTATATCACTTCCTTCAAAATATTAGGTGATTTGAAATGAATAAATTATACATATATATATATATATATATATATATTTAACTACATTTATATTATATTCTAAATTATTGATGGGAAAACACATTGGACCATTGGTATAGTTTAAATGCAGTAGTACTTTTCTTGCCTCGTTTATATTATTTATATTATTGATTGTGGCCTACATGGAACCAGGTCCTTAATTTTTATTTTTTTTTGTGCAATTACCGATGCTTGAAGCTACACCTGTGGACAATATAAGTCTTACTTCATTATTAATTTATGGATTAAAAAATGCAATGTCGTGAATCAGATGATTCAAAGAAATCATGTGATAATTTAATATGTAATGTTATGTTATTTAATTTAGTGTGAGTTGCGACGACCGGCTAATTATATGATGCCACGTGTGTCATAGTCATAAATGATGTACGATTATTCTTACTTAATGATAATATTAAAGAATACTAAACTTAATTAATTAATTAAACATAGTCATACTTTTCAGTTTTCTTCCACAATTGATAATATAACAAGTGATTAGATAAATTTACAGGTTCCCATCACAACAAGTAAACGGCTAATGAATAATGTAGTCTCATTCGCCACAATCAATCTACTCATTTCAAACAAAGAATATACAAACTAACGAAGGAATTCAAATATATATATCTTTACGTTATGACACCTAAGATTTTTACTTATTTAATAAAAATGAAAACACTTCTCAGGTTTTGAATCTGTTTTGAATCTATTAACTTTTATTCAAACTCTGAGACATAAGATTTTTACTTAATTAATAAAAATGAAAACACTTCTTAGGTTTTGAATCTATTGACTCTTATCCAAACCCTTACTCTCACACCTACTGAACTAATCCAACGGGGTAATGAATTCAATACAAATATCTCACCAAAAAAATAAAATTCAAAGACATTTAAATAAGGTGTGTGTATATATATATATATATATTTGAGAGAACTTTAAATAATTAATAGGCCTAGACCTTGATTATGTTGTCTATCCAATGTGTGACAAAAATGTTATTGACTTATAACTACAATACATTAATTTGGTCTTAGAAATTTTATATGAAAGTTGGAACTCAAAGCAATATTCTATATTTAAGAAGAAGAAAAAAAATGTAAATAGGGTATACATAGCTTTTTAGTTTATGAAATAAAAGCATATGAATAATATTAGAAAAATCAAAATAAATTGTACTAAAAGAATGATATATAGTTTATATTTGAAATGATAAAATAACGCAGCTGGAAAGTAAATGGGGATTATACATGTTGATTAAGCTCTGATTTGATGAGTTGATGGAGTTAGTAGATATATATTTATGTAAAAATATATTAATTATATAAAGGGAATTAAAAACAAAGACAAAGAAAAGTGGAAGGAGATATGCAAAGAATATATGATATCTACTGTAGATTTGTTGGCACATGCAAAACGTAAGAGAGGTGCATTTCTCCACACGATTTGCACAGCAAAAATAATCCCTTGGAAATCGCTGGTGATGTTTTATCATTTTTTTTAATTATTATTATTATGTGTTTGATATTAAAGAAGGCCAAATTAGAAAAAGCTTTCTTTTTCCTCCACCACTTGCCAAAATCCATCAAAATCAGCCTCAAATCCTATATAATATAAGATTCCCCAAGCAATTATTAATTCTTATATACAGCACACGGGGACTTGCACCAAACCTCTTGTGGTTAAGGTTTAGTCTTAAAGAGGTTAAGAGGGTGTCTTGTGGAGGATAGGGCCTAAACTCTTACGTGTCTAAAATCCCTTTTGTAGTTTAAATAAATGAAAAAATATATATATAGGACGGGAAAAGAATTGTCCAAGATTCGTGAGAAAAGATTGATATATATATATGAATGATCACCTTTGCAAGTGTGTGATACGATCTTTATATTCACGAACCATTAATGGCATCAAGAGTTTTCTATCCGATTTAATAGGAAGAACTTTCCATTTTGATATGATTTTCTTTTTTTTTTTTTTAAGTTGATGATTGTTGAGATTAGAATTTGTTTCTTAATATTAGTTGTCCATATGTCATCAAATTCATTCAAGCCATCAAAACATGTTGACAAAGCACACATGTCAGGCATGATCAGACAACTTCAAAAAGATTATCGACCATTGCTTGGTCGATTGTGAGATGACTATGACTAGAAAAATCGACCTCTCGAGGTGACTGCTTAACAAGACCCTTGGATTAGCAAACTCCAAGAGCCCATCAAAGAAGGTATCAACTACTACAAACCAGAGGGCGACTCGGACTTAAGAATGACTATAACTTTCTGGAGTTGACAATGACTGCACAACTCCCTCGAGTATTTCGAGAGTATTTCTCCAGAACCTTCAATTTCAAGATTTAAGGAGAGTCCAATTTAGGATAGAGCTTTCCTAATCTCTTGGATTTGAATTCTACAACGAATATGGACTTTATTCAAATTAGTGAAAGTATCATCAAATTCTGATAACGAATCCCACTCAATTCAAGAAATCAAGGAATAGTGGACCACTACAATATTAAGCATGTATTTAGTTGGTATGCTTGAGTTGAGTTGTGCGCTTAGGTGATTGGAGTTAAAAAGTATACAAACTTAAAATGTTTTTGAGAGAAAAATATTGATATGAATTTATTTCATTCGCCTCAAAATTTATGCAGTTAAAAAAAATCTTCTCATTTAGACTTGTATATATAAAGTTATAGACTATTAAAATTTGATTTTATAGTTGAAACTAATGATCAATAGTTAAATTAGTTGGCTTTTTAGGAAAATAAAAAAAAAACAAAAACAAAAAACAAAAACAAAAACTTAGTTGAGTCTTTTCAACTCAAATTGGTGGGATGAGTTTTTCACACAAGATCGCCTCAACCAGACCATGCTATACGTGATTTTGAATCCGTTACTCTTTTTCTCAAGCCTTCGCGTACTCAATGAAAACCCTAGCTCCACATTGAACATAACTCTCACATTTTAGGTGAAACAGCACTATAATTTCTTGTGTCTCCATTTTTGCACTTTATTTATCACTCACGCGTTAGAATAATCTTAGACAAATAAACCAAACATCAAGATATTCGTATATATATATATATATTGACTGACAATGATTTTGATTGAGTAGATTATGAATAGTATGGATATATATAGGTCTTTGAAACAAATTTTCAACTTCGACGTGTCATGTTGGATCAAAGGCTGAAATATATCAGATCAAATTCAAAGCAAAAAAACATCAAATCAAATTAAGCCTCCATTTGATAAGTTAGTTGGAGATGAAATTTTTAAGTTGGAGTTGGTTGACTTTTCAAAATCTAGTTATAAATTTTGTTGACTTTTCAGGAAAAAAAAAAACGAAACAAAAATTGAGATAAAAGAATACAGTTTAGTTGGAGTTAAATTTGAATACCAAACAGATATGAACAAATTATCTTTAATGATGTCTTATCTTATTTTTATTAACTGCTCTATTCCCTTGGAGACCAATAGGGAAAAGCTAGCTAGCCAGGTAAAGGCAAATAGATTGGTAGGTAGAGAGAAAAGGGTTTAATTTTTCACTAATAATCCGTAACTAACTTTCCAAAAACGGCCAAAAGAAAAAAAAAACAAACGATGGTAAAAAAGAAAGGCAAAGAAACAACTTCTGTTAATTTTACATGTTAAAAAGGAGTTTCTTAAATAAAAAGGAAACGAAACAAAACAAAACAAAACAAAAACAAGACCAACTTTAAGAAAGTAATTAAGAAAGCGCAAGAGCTAGATTAGTGCATTCCAAAAAAGAAGAAAAACATTCGCAATAATATTACATGCTTAGAAAACTGTGTATATATATATATTGCGTATATATAAAGGAGCTTTCTAGCTTTAATATATGTTTTTGGGTTAGATGTGACTATTTTCAAATAAAATTCTCAGTATTCAACAGACACAAAAAGACAATAATATAGATATGAGGTTAAAAACAGAACCTTAGAATTACCGTATAGGGTTCTCCGTATATGTGCATATATCTAAAACTGTTATTTTTCATATATATAGATATATAGATATAACATATGATCTGATATTTTTTTAGTGATAAAGAGAAGAGACAACTAATATCATAGTAAGATTAAACATCTCAATTATATTGACATCCAAAATCTTAACTCATTCTGTACTAAGCCTCTAACTTAATTTATTAAAATAAAAATGAAAAAATGAAAAAAGTTGAAAATACAGATAAAGATATGTTACAACTCCAACGGGAAATCCCACTGAAATTAAAAGTCACATAACTAGTAGAAATTGACATCAGAAGATTAAGCCTAAACCACATTTTTCAAAATCAGATTTTCTATATAATAGATTTCATTAAAAACCTTACTACTATAACCCAGTAGGAAAAACCTAGTACAAGAAAATGAATGTTTACACTAGTTAAACATATAAAAGAAATTTTCTAAGGAAATTAAAATAAGCCGCCAAACACGTATCATCTAGGAAACCTGTTAAAAAATAGAATCTAATCAATATACATATATATACATATATAGACAAATATTGTAAATACAGCTCGTGATTTGGAGGTGGATTACGTGGATGTGCATTGAAATTTTGAGGCTCTAATTGTAACCAAGACCCTGCATGATTGTAGATACCTAGCTTTAAAGATCTCTGAATTAATTAACCTTAAATTAAGCTTTCGTTTGGTGTTTTAACTCAAATTTAAATTTTTCATCTCAGTTTTTGTCTTTTTTAAAAAAGTCAATAAAAATTATAATTAGTTTATAAAAAGTCAAACAGCTTCAACTTAAAATTTTCAACTACATCTAGCGAATCAAACGCACCCTAAGTTTTCTGGTCATATGCCAAATAATAAACATTACCCATGGATCATTGTTAAGCTTACAGGTGGGAGATTTTCTGATCATATCCCATATGCTATTTTTTAAGTTTTAACCAAAAATAATAATTAAAAAAAAAAGAGTACTAAAAGTCTAATACTAATAAAGAGGATTTGTATAATAAGGATTCCAAATGTTGGCACAACTGGAAATGGCTCATTGGGAACTGCAATGAGAGCTCTTGATCGGTCCTGACCCACATGTGCATCTCCTAAAACAATATTTCAACCATCCTTTAGATATCATATCCTTAATATACATATATATTTATATAATATAATATAATATAATATACTATAACATGTATATGTGTGTGTGTATATATTGATATGAAATTCTAAAGAGACCCCACCAATGACTTGGAAATGGTGGCATTATTAATGCATATGGTCCGTCGTGTCTCCTGTTGTCTATGAGAAATAAACCCACTTACAAAAACCAACATCCCCAGTGCTCTTATGATCTATCTTGGATATCATTTCTGATTCTCTGTTGATTTTAGAAATCCACTATGATTTATTTTTTTTCTTCAAAATTTTTTTTTCTATTTGTTAATCATTGTTATAATGTTATTATTTGTCAGGTAATTTGTTTAATTACGTTTGGATTTTTTTTTTTCCCTTTGACATATATACAATTCAGTTTTATCTTCCAGTTGTCGTTGTTTTTTTTTTTTTTTAAATGAATTGCATATATATATATATATACACACACACACATATTGGAAGATGTGTATTTATATATGGATATTGATGTTAATTGGTAGCTTCCTTGATCTTTCGAGTGAACATCTCCAATCAACTTCGAGATTCTAATCGTTCTTATATTATTATATATATGTAGTTTGAATCTGAGAGGCTCTGGTAAAAGGCAGTATATGCACACATACATACATACATATATATATATATAAATATTATCACAAACTGGGCTTGTTCTGAAAAGTTTGGTAACTTAATGTTCAGACAAGTATAAATAATTGAACTGCAATGAATATTTTGGTCTCTATAGTACCACATGTTTCTTTCTGCCTGAGTGTAATAAAAGTTCCTCTTCAGTACATTGGGAATAATTATGGGCAATGGGGTGTGTTTATGTAAATATATATATTTATATATATACATATATTATTCCTTTAACACCAGCTGAAACTGTATATAGTGATGACGTCAACTTCCTCCATGCATAGTGTGAAAACTATATAATTTATTGTAGTTGCATTCATGCTCATGCTGTACATTATAGTTTATCTTTATTATTATTATTATTTTTAAATCCTTTCAATTAATCAACTATGGAATTTTCCTGTGCCACCCAACAAAGCCCCCTTTTTGCTTTGAAAAGCATATATATATATGTATACATATATATATATATATATGAATATAACAAATCAAATTACTTAAAAAGAAGGTTTCTTTTGTTGGCATATACATGCATGTGGTCTAATTGAAATTTTATAAAAGCTTCCTTTCGTACTTCTCTATTGACACCCGGCATTTTTTATATATATATATATAGTTTTATATTTCTTTGAGGTAGTAGGTTTTATGCATTTTATGATTGGAACTTCATGGTGATCATGTTTAGGAACTCCAATAATCCCAAATTGGATGTGACATCATTTTCATTCAAAGTAAGAATAGTATATTAATTTGGTCCCTTTCATTCCGATTACTAGTCATTTATCACTTAACTATTGGTCAATACTATATATATATATATATATATATAAATCTAAAATTTGGTTATAGTAATTGGTTGTGTGGGAATAGTCGAGCTCTCGTCTTGGATAACCATTGATTAACAACAAAAATATTCGATTCTAACCCTAATAAGTGTATATATATGTGGGGAATTGAGTACTAAAGCTAATTAACAATGGAAATTTGATTTAAATAATAAGTTGCATGCATGCATGTATGTGGTCATCATATTTACTTAATTTTAACCTTCATTTGAATCAAGTTCCGGACCATACATACATATATATATATATATATATATTATATTGAGGTGTTAGGTTTATTGGACCTACGCCTTTGTTTTTTCTAACAGAAGTAATAAAAAAGTCCTAAACTATAATACAAACTTACAACATAAATATTATTCATATATGTATACGGACCATATATTGTCACGTGGATTTTGATGTATTGAATTACAAATAATATATGCCATGATATCATTCAACAATGAATAAAGAATTTCTAATAAACTGTCTTTTGATACAACCATACTTAATACAATTCGTTATTTCGAGAAAATTAGGTTGGATGCCATAATTTATTTGTTATTTACATTTCTGCATATTAGCCAAGTCGAGTCTATTTGTATAGTAGAAATCTTAAACATCAAAGATCCGAAGCAGAAATCTAATCCCTCGTTTGTTTCATGGTTTAATTGCTCGTTTTGGTGCAGTTTTTATTCCCAAAACAATGTTTGGGTGCACATGATTTCTATTTTCAACCCATTTTCAGAATGAAAAAAGACCCCATTTTGAAAATGACCCCTCCTGATTTTACAAGTTATTGACCAGCTTTGATATGCAAACAACCGCATTTTCGGATCCGCATTCATTTTGTATAGTGATCATTTATCTCTTCCATTAAAATATCTGTTTTTCACATCTATCTGAATACGATTTAAAAAAATTATTTAATTTTCAGAATAACAGTTCATTTACACATATAAACGTCATTTCGAAACCAAACAAAAGTGATTTTCAACTCAAAACTAAATTTTCATTTTCGTCCCAAATAAAACAAAATGAAACTTATGAAGTAAACCAACAGTATTGTTCTTTTGTTAGATTATAAATTGAGAGAGAGAAGTAAATAGCAATTTTCAAAAAATAAATGAAGAAAATAGCACATATTTAAAATATTTGGAGTTATACATATTTATAAGGTCAATGATTTATTTACATCATATTTGCCATATAAATGATTCACTTACGCCTTGTAAATATGTGATTTACCTAGTAACCTTTCTATTTACTTCAAAAAAAATGCTAAATACTATAATTATTCTCTTTTCAGTTTCTCATTTATTTCCACGCCGTGGGAAGGATGGGCCTTTTTCTACAATATCCTCACCCCTACATTTGAGAAAATTATCTAAAATAATCATATTTTTTCATTTATTGACCAACATGACACAAATTTTAATTAATTTTAGTTTAATTTTATGCCATATTAGTCTAATATTAATTTCTCTTTTCAAGTTTCTCATTTCTTTCCACCCCGTGGGAAGGATGGGCCTTTTTCTTTAATATCCCCACCCCTACATTTGAAAAAATTACTTAATTAACCACATTTTTTCATTTATTAATCAACATGATATAAATTTTAATTAACTTTAGTTTAATTTTGAGTCATATTAGTTTAATACTAATTTTTTGAGTCTTGCAATGGTCTTTGTTATTCAGGTGCTTTCCATCGTTTGCGCTAGATCCGTAAAATCCATACAGCCCAAACAAGGGCCCACTAATAGACAATGGGCAAGGGCCCACTAATAGACAATGGGGTGGCCCATTTGAATCTGTGTAGCCCAAAAAAATGGGCTGAAACCCAAACGGGCCTGCAAGAGATTAGAACCAGAACCATAGCTTTTGGCCAACTAGGAGCGAGAAAAAAACACACTCTGCCACAGATAAGGATATTATATAAAGCCCCACCTTTCATTTCCCTCTCTAATTGCACTCTATCAGTCTCCAACTCTATCACCAACTGAGACGGAAGAACAAGCTTCTGGGACTTGTAAAAATTCTGTTTTGGAGTCATTTTTCAGCTCAAGTTTTGCTTTTTTTAAGCAACGAGAGGTAAAATACTAAAATTCCTGCCCTTTAACGTTAATGGGTCTTCGGATTTTCCGCCGTTTCGTGTGTTTGTACAACTTTTCCTTCGTGGGTTGTCGTCAAGTCATGTTGGTCTTTGTTTTTCTTAGCTTGTTTGTGTGTTTTTTGGGATTTTTTCTTGTGACTAGTATTGGGTTCTTGTTTGTTTTTTTGTTTTTTGTTTTGCTAGTTCTCTCTTGCTATGTCGTCTAAGTTGGAGGGAGAGTCTGAGTGGTGGTGGACTTTATTATTTTCCGGGAAAGTGTGAAACTGAATTTACTTTTACATTGGAATCTATAGAATAAGTATTTTTGGATAATTCCTTGAATTGTTGTTCAGTGTTTGCTTTGCAGTGTCCGAATTTTTGGTTATTTATGTTTGAACAGGGCTTTTTCCATTGAGTAATTTGTAATCAGTGTATATTAAGTGTGTATGTTTGGTTATAGACTTCGTTTAATTCCAAAACTCGGTATAAATTCTCAGATTGGCCATAGTTTTTTGTGGCTAACATTTTAGAATTCTTCTGAATCTTCATGACCTTTTTTTTTTCCCCCCCATAAATTTTAGCTAGCCGAATTGAGTTTTTAAAATTTAACTTAGACAAAGAAAGAGGATATCCTACAAAATTGGTTAGGATGAGCGGGGCATGACTGTAAAACATTTGTGAACTTTAGCTAGCAAGGAGGAACAAGGGAATATTGCCAAGTTCCCTGATTGGCTTGGAAAGAAGAACTGTAATCAATGAATTTATAATGCTAAACTTTCAGGGGAAAGTTGATGGTAGTTAAGTAGTTAGTTTTGGATGTTCGCATTTTGTGATGTGTGTATTTTTTTCCCCCCCCTCATTTTTTCACCAACTAAATTCCTGTTTTGGCTGAACTAATTTGTGTGTTGAATCTAGATGTCACTTCGTCTTCATTTACCCATATATAAAATATACAAGTTCGTAATGTTAAATGCATTGCGCATCTTGATCTATTGGATGATTTTTTTTCCACTCGAGTTCGTAAGTTTGTTTTTTACTCTGTGCAGGTGAAGCAAGGGATGAAGGACTTGTCCTAGTGGCAAGCTTCTGTAATTTGATTCAATATGACACCTGTAATTCCATACTCTATAAGCAATGTTTCACTTATTCCCGGAACAGTGTTTACAACAAGGAAGAAATATTGCTCAACAAGATTTAGCTTGTCAAGGAAATCCACAATATATACGCGATCCCCACAAAGTTTTCTGTTACCCCATCCAACATCTTTTGGATTGCTTACACCATATGGCAGAGGATGTTCCTTACATAATCAGTCTAGAATCCATTTATTATCAGCTACGGGAACTGATGTAGCTGTGGAGGAACCAGATTCTCCAGTTGCGGGTGAGGATTCTGCTGGAGACTCGGAAGTATCATCTGATGCAGCGGAAGTGAAATCCGAGGCCACTCCAACTCCAGCTCTGACAAAACGTTCAAGACCTGTTAAGAAAAGTGAGATGCCGCCAGTAAAGAATGAAGAGCTGGTTCCGGGTGCAACGTTTACTGGGAAGGTGAGATCAATCCAGCCATTTGGTGCATTCATTGACTTTGGAGCTTTCACGGATGGCCTGGTACATGTGTCCAGGTTGAGTGATAGCTTCGTCAAGGATGTTGGAAGCTTTGTTTCTGTTGGGCAAGAAGTGAAGGTGAGATTAGTTGAAGCAAACATAGAAACTCGGCGGATTTCTCTCTCTATGCGTGAAAGTGATGATGTTGGTAAGGCACAACAATGGAAAGATAGTTCTACGAGTAATGATAGGGCTGGACCTGGCCGAAGGAGTGCTCCAAAGTCCAGCCAGAAGAAAGGTGAGGCGAAGAAAGTCTCAAAATTTGTCAAGGGACAGGATCTAGAGGGTACAGTGAAGAACATGAACAGGGCCGGTGCTTTTATATCTCTGCCAGAAGGGGAGGAAGGATTCCTGCCTGTTGCGGAGGAGCTTTCTGATGGATTTGAGAACATGATGGGGGAAACTTCACTTGAGGTCGGTCAAGAAGTCAGTGTTCGAGTGTTGCGTATCAGCAGAGGACAAGTAACCTTAACAATGAAGAAAGAAGAAGACATTCCAAAGTCAGATGTACGAGTCACTCAAGGGGTTGTCCACACAGCTACAAACCCATTTGTGCTTGCCTTCCGCAAGAACAAAGATATTGCTGCATTTTTGGACGACAGAGAGGAAGTGGCTGAAAAACCAGTAACACCAAGCGTTGCAGAAGAAGAACAAAAGGAGGTTAGTGAAACAGTGACAGAGAGCCCTGAAGAGCAGGACCAACCAGTAAGCAGTGATGAAACAACAGTTGGTATCCCTTCTGCAGAGGATGAAAAAGTTGAGACTGACAAAGCTTCTTCAGAGAAGGCAGAGGTAGAAGCCAGTGCAGTTGAAGATCCAATAGCCAAGGAGGCTCCTTCAGTAGATGAGGCAGAAAGCGAGGAAAAGCCCGACTTATCTGCCGAATCAGCTGAACCAACAGCATCTTCAGAAAGTTCAACAGCTGAGGAGGTCACAAAAGAACAAGCTGATGATGCTAGTACTGCTAAAGACGACCAACAAATCGAGACACCTACTGCAGAGAGCGAAGTCTCATCCTCTTCACCACCAACTGAGAACGAACCAATAGTAACTTCAGAAAGTTCAACAGCTGAAGAGGTCATGGAAGAACTAGCTGATGATTCTACTACGGTTAAAGATAACCTGCAAATCGAGCCACCTACTGCAGAGAGTGAAGTCTCATCCTCTTCACCACCAACTGAGAACGAACCAATAGTGTCTTCAGAAAGTTCAACAGCTGAAGAGGTCACAGAAGAACAAGCTGATGATGCTACTACTGTTAAAGACGACCTACAAATCGAGACACCTACTGCAGAGAGTGAAGTCTCATCCTCTTCACTGCCAACTGAGAACAAGGCGGAACCTGATTCTGATGAAAATGGCAGTGTTACGAGCTCAGGTGAACAACTAAAGTGACACAAAATACTGTCATACTTTTGTTTATTTTATCCATGGCTTTTCTGGCTATGGA
This sequence comes from Ficus hirta, assembly GCA_038430175.1. Taxonomy (NCBI): domain Eukaryota; kingdom Viridiplantae; phylum Streptophyta; class Magnoliopsida; order Rosales; family Moraceae; genus Ficus; species Ficus hirta. The sequence goes on from CM076588.1 coordinate 17,287,087, forward strand.
ACTCTTGGGATGACCTTTTATGGTGTGTCTAAAAGTGCATATCCCGTTCGCAGATGATGGTTCGCAAGGATTAGCCGAGGACCAAGCTTCATCTCCAGAAAGTCCAGCCATAGAAGCTCTAAACAACTTAGCTGATGATAAAAAGGATGACGTGCAGACAGAGACACCTGTTGCTGAAACCGAAATCCCTTCCGCCTCAAAAGGAGAGGATGATAGCGCAATTGCTACTTCAGACAAGAATGGCAGTGTTGCAGACTCAAATGAGCAAACTAGCATTCCTCCCCCCAATGAAACTGTGACAAAAGGTTTTTCATCGCAATTTTTGTTTTCTTCCTTGGTCGATTTTTTTTTCACAAATTTGAAGTCCAAGAAAACAAGTTGATAATAATAACTGAATTGGCACATGCTTATGCATGCAAAACTAAATGTCATAAAATGAGAATTATTACTTGAAATTTTGAGGATGCTAGACGTGCTTTTGGTTTACCGAAAACGTTGTCTAGGATTGATATATGGCCAATAAGAACATAACAGGGTGAAGTTATTAGAACTTCTTTCACAATTGTAAAATCATCCATGGTTTTTCCGAATTTTTTGTTCTTTTGCTTATAATGACTTCTCACTTACAAGTTGTCTCTGCCTCTCATCTCTGTTTATGCATTGACTGCAGCAACTATATCACCAATTTTTGTTTTCTTCCTTGGTCGATTTTTTTTTCACAAATTTGAAGTCCAAGAAAACAAGTTGATAATAGTAACTGAATTGGCACATGCTTATGCATGCAAAACTAAATGTCATAAAATGAGAATTATTACTTGAAATTTTGAGGATGCTAGACGTACTTTTGGTTTACCGAAAACGTTGTCTAGGATTGATATATGGCCAATAAGAACATAACAGGGTGAAGTTATTAGAACTTCTTTCACAATTGTAAAATCATCCATGGTTTTTCCGAATTTTTTGTTCTTTTGCTTATAATGACTTCTCACTTACAAGTTGTCTCTGCCTCTCATCTCTGTTTATGCATTGACTGCAGCAACTATATCACCAGCTCTTGTGAAGCAGCTGCGTGAAGAAACAGGAGCTGGAATGATGGATTGCAAAAAGGCCCTGTCGGAGACTGGAGGCGACATTGTTAAAGCTCTGGAGTATCTCAGAAAGAAAGGCTTGGCAAGTGCTGAAAAGAAGGCCAGCAGAGCTACTGCTGAAGGAAGAATAGGTTCATACATTCACGATAGCAGGATTGGCGTGTTGGTGGAAGTAAACTGTGAGACGGATTTTGTCTCCAGGGGCGAAATCTTCAAGGAGTTGGTAGAAGATCTAGCCATGCAAGTGGCTGCATGCCCTCAGGTACAGTATCTCTCTGTAGAAGATGTTCCCGAAGAGATTGTGAACAAGGAACGGGAGATTGAGATGCAGAAGGAAGATCTCTTGTCAAAGCCAGAGCAGATTAGGTCGAAGATTGTTGATGGGCGGATCAACAAGAGGCTTGCGGAGTTGGCATTACTTGAGCAGCCCTACATTAAGAATGATAAGATCGTGATAAAGGACTGGGTGAAGCAGACAATTGCAACCATTGGAGAAAACATGAAAGTGAAGCGGTTTGTGCGGTACAATCTTGGAGAGGGCTTAGAAAAGAAAAACCAAGATTTCGCTGCCGAGGTCGCTGCCCAAACAGGAGCAAAATCGGCGCCAAAAGCTCAGCCTGCTGCAGTGGAGGCGGCTACGGAAACTGTTGAAAAGTAAGTTCCACTTTCTACTAATTGGACACGCTGATATACATTTACTAACTCGTAAGAACATTTCTCTTTTCATATGATAGCAACGAAAAACCCAAAACAGCTTATATAATTTTTTGGATAATTAAGTGTTTGAAAACGTACACAAAGCAAGGACTTTAGGCTATATTATTTGACATGTCTTGCAATTTTTTTTATACATTTGGCATTCTATTGCAGGCCTCCAACCATAACCGTGTCTGCTGCTTTGGTTAAACAATTACGTGAAGAGACGGGAGCGGGGATGATGGACTGCAAGAAAGCTCTTTCAGAGACTGGAGGGGATATTGAAAAGGCACAGGAGTACCTCAGAAAGAAGGGTCTCTCGTCCGCTGACAAGAAATCCAGCCGGATTGCAGCTGAAGGCAGGATCGGTTCGTACATTCACGACTCTCGCATTGGAGTTCTGCTTGAAGTGAACTGCGAGACAGACTTTGTTGGTAGAAGCGAAAACTTCAAGGAGTTGGTTGATGACCTGGCAATGCAAGTCGTGGCCTGCCCGCAGGTGCAGCACGTCTCCATCGAAGACATTCCTGAGGACCTTGTGAAGAAGGAAAAAGAACTCGAGATGCAAAGAGAGGACCTTCAGTCGAAACCGGAGAATATCAGAGAGAAGATTGTTGAGGGTCGGGTCTCCAAGAGGCTTGGAGAGCTTGCCCTTCTAGAGCAGCCTTTCATAAAGAACGACAGCATCTTGGTGAAGGACCTGGTGAAACAAACTGTTGCTGCTCTTGGAGAGAACATCAAAGTTAGAAGGTTCGTTCGTTTCACTCTCGGGGAGACAGCCGACGCTGCAGAGGGAGAATCCGAGGCATAAAAGCTAGTGAAGCACGCGGAAAACGTGAGGAAATGCGGGTCAAAATACTACTAAAAAGGAAGGTACAGAGTGGATAAACTAATTTTTGGATCAAAACAAAGTAATCTTGATTCTTTTTTTTGTTGTGAGTTTAAGGAAAATGACGAGTCTTCTATCTGCAGCCAGACTGTTGTACGCGTTATATAACCCCACCCCCACACCCACCACCCCCCCCCCCCCCCCCCCCCCCACCACAAAAAAAAAAAAAAACATTTTGAGATCTACATGTTGAGAGAGGAAGTTTACTTATCTTTTGATTTATTCTTTATTGTATTAAAAAACAGAAATACAATTCTGTAGAGGCATTTTTGGAACCATCATATTTCATCATATATCAAAAGCACGGCCTAGTGTCAGCAATAACATACTAGACTTGCTCTATAATGGTAGTAAAGCTACAACTATTCTTCTTTTTGCATGCTTAAAGGGAAAAATAAAAATAAAAATAAGAATTCCACTAGTATGTGATTTGAACCTTCTTTTTATGGCTTTTGGTTTGAAAATTATCTATTTAGTGATTCTATGGGTAAAGTGAACCTTCCACTTTCAATCCGTAATTCATGTTTTGGAGTAAAATTAAAATCCACACCCCCTTTAAATTTTAACCATAGAACCTATATCAAATAGTGTCTCACGTCTCTCTTATAGTCCGATTAAAATTCAAGCTTTAAAATGTTATAAATTCTTCGTTTTAATTTCATCTTCACTTAAAGAAGATTCTTTTCTCGGTACATTCAGAGCAAAGTGAGGAACAAATCCTCAAGTTTGAAAATGTCACAACTTCATTTTAGCATCTTCAATTAAGATAATTCATTTGGGTTTTGTTAAATTTGTTATAAAAACCATAGAGTTTTTGAATAACTATCTTTTAACATCTGTTCAAACACATATTCATATTTTATTCTCTTTAGATTAGGAGTTTATTTTTGTATCAAAACACCAGCTCTTCTCTTCAAAATTTTCAGTTCGAATCAAATTTTTCAAATCGCCTGAATTAAAACCTGCAAACCCAAATGGAAAGCGTTGCAGATGACCCGAAACCGATGACATTGTTAAAATTAAGAGACAACTTGCTAACTCGTGAGACGTTCACAAATTAAGTGTCAAAACTTAATATGACTCAAATAAATTGCAACAAAACAAAATGTTTATTCCTAATTTGTGTCATTACTAGTTTTTAATCTATCTTGGGCAGAGTGAATAATGTTGGTAAAGTTTTAACTTCTTAGCGATACAACTAGAAGACTTGAGGATCGTTACTTCAATTCTCAAAGGAATTTTTTCAATTGTTACAAGATACCTAAAATCCAAAAACCTCTGAAATCCAATAAACGAGTATTGAGAAACACATTTTTGTTTTCAGCTTATATATCTACATCTGTTCAAAGTGGTTGCTCCAAGAGAAGTCTTGGTGCAGTCCTCGATTACTGTTTCGGCACGAATCGCCAGAGGTCAACGGCAACGTCCACCTCCTTTTTCTTATGAAACTTGTATAGCTGAGGCACGTCAAATCGCAGCTGACATAACAACAAAAGAAATTAAGTAAGAACTTAACAGATTTTCAGAGCTTTTTGCCAGTAGTGCACATTTCTGAATGTTAATTATAATCGAAATCATATCAAAACTACAAAGATATGCAAAGCTGAGTTCAAAACAGAACCTATCGGTAGGGTATTTTTTTTGGTACTCTACTGTAGAGTTCTCAAATGATTTTAAGTAAACCCTGCTCGGCCATCACACCACGAATGTAAAAACGATCTGACCATTAGTAAGTGAGAACCCAGAAGCAATATGTAGAAAATGAAGGTTTTGACCAACAAAATTATTGATATTTGCAAACATGTTAAGTTTTTTTCTTCTTTGAGGTTCATGTCATTTCACAACATACCCATAAAAGAAAAATGGTGAGCCTAATTCCTAACAAGACTGTTACTTAAGAAAGCTATTTTCACTGACCTCGCACAAAACCTCGGCACTGCTAGCGTTGAAGTCCTGCAAGGCTGCCCTTCTCACATGCTGAATGACAAGTGAGAAAGATTTTGTTAATCTTTTTTAGTCACAATAAACAGCTTTAGGATTATTTACAAACCTCTACATATACAAGCACAAAAAACCGCCGTTCCATTCAAAAGTTATAATGTCACTTAAGTGTGTAATATTTGATGAAATAACATAAAACATTACTGCGGGGAAGACAAAAGAATTTCTCAGCCACACTGTTCTAAAGAAACGGTGCTTAAGTTTGAAGTCCAATTCATGAAGATTTGTCAAATGAAAACCTTGGCTTTTCATACAAAGCAATAATCGCCGCATGATCCAAGCAAGACATGGAAAAAATGCTTGTCAAGTAGCAGAACAAACAGGTGGATAGTTGGTTTTAGAACAACACCTTGGCAATTTCACTTTTTACGCAAATGTGCCTTCCCTACGTAATAAAATTTTCTTAGTAGAAAAAGCTTTTCGCAATCACTTACCTCTCTTGTTGAGGTCTTATGTAAGGAATAAACAGCTTGAGAAGCAATCTAACAGAACGAGCAAAGCGTAAATTAGAAGATAGACAGATCAACTGATTGAATGCTTCTACTAAAAATACTATCGCAATGATACATATGGGAAGCTGTACAGAAATCAGTCCAGATAAATACCTTCAGAGACATAGAGAGAAAATCCATATCTGCACCCTTTTTCCGGGTTCCAAATGGCGGATTCATTACAATGGTGTCAACAGATTGACCTAAATAAACAGAGAGATAAATAGTTAAGAAGAACTTGAAAGCAAAACCCATTATAGTTTATTTTATTTGTTCATTTTTTTCATTTTTTTGCATCGTTAAATGAAGCATCTGCCTTGCAATGAACAATGCTGGCTGTAGTTGAAAGAAGAAGAAACTTCTCGAGTAAAAAAAAAAAAATTAATCTCCGTTTAAAAGACACGCAGAAAGGGAAGGGCAGGGCAGGGACTTGTTACCTCTCCATCTTAAGTTCCTTATGTCGCACTGAATGTATTCAATGTCCTCCTGCAGAATAAAGAGATTAACAACATAGCAATTCTGTTTAGGCCAAATTAAATAGTTGTAAAGTATAGTAATCAGACAAAAGAAAATGACTAATCAAATGTTTTGTGCAAACTAGCGGAATTGTAGAACGAGCTAGTAAGGTTACATAACTGTCCGACAGAATCCAGAAAGCAACATTACCTCAAGATCTTCCGCATTTTGATAGGCAAGTTCAAGAGCCTGGGGATCGACATCAATGCCAACTACATGTCTGATTAAACAAAAACAGAATCAAAGACCAACTCTGAGAACACCCAAAATGTGAAAGAAATAAGCACTAAATGGCATGACAAGTTCATTGTAGAACAGAAGCCAATAAAAAAATGGGTGACACCAAAATGAAAAAGAAGTATCAAATAGTTGTAGCTCCAAAGAAGTAGTGCTTGACTTGAGATATGAAAACAAAATATACTAAATCTCCACTAAACAAAATAAAATTGAAATCAATTAAAAAAACTCGAAGGAAGGAAAAAAGTGTAGGGAAAAATCGTTACTCACTCTGCACCCAAGAGTGCAGCTGCAGCACTTAATGTACCACAACCACAGCCAAAATCAGCCACTACCTTGTTGCTCACATCCCCGTATGAATTCTCTGCCTGATCCATATCCAAAACAAAAAGTTACTCACTAAACAAGTCAAATGTATACTCCAAATATTTATCCGGGCATCGTTGTTTTAGCCGTGTGATATGAATCAGACGGTTGTAAATTAGTAAATCAGATAGTTGGCGAAAAAAAAAATTATGACAATTAAAACAGACGTACTTATCTCCATATTTTGAATGGTAAACCATCAAGACAGTAACCATTGAGAACTCGTCCACACACACACATATATATGTATAACAAATATATGATCACAATATACTCAAGCCTGATTACTCTTAACCACAGAGGATTCATAGTAGTGATATTTCCATTGCAGTTAAAAAAAAAACACTAGTGAATCAAATTATGAAGTATAAATAGTTTAAGAAAATTAGCAAGTGAATTGCTGATTAAAAACCAGTTATTTCTTGAATGTCCTCAGGGAACGAATGATAAACCGAATGTTGAATCATAGAAGAGGAAAAACACAGAAAAAGACGACAGAGAAAGCATAAAAACAGGAACAAACACAGAAAAACAGAAAATGAGATAAGAAACAGAAACAAACACATATAAGCAGAAAATGAGATCAGAAAGAAAAAAAAAAGAGAGAGAGAGAGAGAGAGAGAGAGAAGTACAGTGAAGAGCATGCGAGAAGCAATGTGGGGTCCAGTTGGGTATTGCTCAAGTTCAATCTGCATCACAGAGATTTCGCCATAGTCGTTAAATTTACAAGTTAAGGAGAGAGAGAGAGAGAGAGAGAGAGAGAGAGACTTTTGGGTTGGAGAACTGTTGAAGGTCACCAACAAGACTTTCCAACTGCTTCAGCTTCATATTGCTTTTTTTTTTTTTTTTTGGTTTTGGTTTTGGTTTGGAGGAATCCTTGGACGAAACAGAGAAAAGAGAGAAGATTCAGCTTTAGAGTTGTCGGACGACCTTTTTTAATAAACCCTAATTTTAGAAAAACGATTTATTGATTTTTATGTCCTATTAAAATAAAAGCGCTCCTGGTACTTTGAATCTTTTTGAAAGAAAAAACTAAAAACAAAACAAAATGTTTCAAAACTTTGCTGAATAAAAAAACAAAACAAAACAAAAAAATGTTTTGGCCTCAAATATAAGCTCAAATTATAATTTTTATAAGCTCAAAAATGTTTTGGCCTCAAATTATAAAAAAAAAACAAAACAAAACAAAGCAAAATGTTTCAAAACTTTGCTGAATAAAAATTTTAAGTCAATATTTGTATAAAACTTGATTGATTTTCTTTTTGGCCTCAAATTATACGCTCAATCCAATTTTAATTCTTAAATTATAAAATGCATCACAAGTAGTACTTGATATATTAATATGTTGGATAATACTTCTTTTGTCATAAAAAATGGATGGTAGTTATTACATAAAGATGATGTGAGTTCGAAATTACGTATATTTTGAGAATTTATAAAAATAGCATTCAAACTTAATAAAAGATTTCGGAGTGTGACAATGATAAAATTAACCATGATAAAAATACATTTTTGATCTTTATGTGACAACTACAGTTTATTTTTTAATAATGTTTTTGATTAAAAAGTTATTATGAGATAAATTGATAATGCAAAAATAGATGTTAAGTAATTTAAAAGTTTAGGAGAATAAAATAAATTGAGAGTTAAACCTAGAGCTTAGGGACCAAAATGAAACTATCCTTCCATATTATATTCACAAATTTAGCTGTCTGGGTTCAATTTTTTCGTCCTGTGTTTTTATATATATGCATATATATCTTTTATTCCAGTTTGGTTTTTTTAATGTTGTCGTTTATCATATACATTGATGTATTAATGTCTTTGTAATTGACATCCTCGCTTCTAGGCTCTAGCTTTACTTCTTTCCAAGGTTTTTTTTTTTTTTTTGTTTTTTTGTTTTGGGTGGTGCATGCTGAAATGTTATAATTTTTTTTTTTCCGCCGGCAATTGTTATAATTAAGGTTAATCAAGTACAAGATATGGTTCCTTTGTAAAGTGACGTCGTTTTGTAATGCATAAAGCCGTCTATCTATAATAATCGCATTCACCGTCATCAAGGTTGTCGTCGTTTTCACTTGATATTGTTGTTTTCTTGCTCCTTTTTTTTTTTAAATTTTTTTTATGCCTGTATTAGAATATTGTCGCTTTGATCCTTGCCATTTATAATAGAAGTTTTTGTTATCAGTTAATTCTGGGTGCTGTAAGTTTAAACTCTTGGTGTTCCTTTATAATATCATTGTTTCTCGTGATATAACAACCATTGTTGCTACAAATATAGTTATTTCACACTGTTTGTCGTTTTTGGATTACGTGCTTAAACTCTTGATTGTCGTTTTTGAATGATTATCGTTGGAATCATATGGTCGTTTTTTAGGTCAAGCAAAAGAATCTGCTGCTTCGTCTAATTTTATCTTATCTTATCTACTATTATTATTATTATTATTATTATTTCGCCAATGTTATCGTTTTTTGAGATATTCTGTTCTTTTCTCAATTATGTTACCTTAGCAATGTTAAAACAATTAAGATATGTCGTTTAGTCTCCTTGTCGTTTATTCAGATAATTGTCGTCATTTTCAATGTTCATCAGCTGGGAATGATGCTTTCAACTCCATTGTCGTTCTCGAATGTTTGCCGTTTATTTGACATTTTGGCGTTCAAATTCATGTTACAAGATATTGTCGTCTCCAAGAAGTTCTCGAATTTCTGCTTGGTTGCAAATCAGTGGACATGATTTGAATCATAAAATAGTAAAAAATGACTTCGGAAAAAGAACACCGTAACATATTGTCTTAAAATTCCGCTTGCAAAGTCCATTCACTATGGCCCCAGATGCCATTTTGAACCATAGCAACGTTTCCGTTCGACCGATAATAAATAAGGTTACAACACAACTATCATACAGCATTGCGATGGCCGAAACTTCCCCGGTTTTTCTTAAGTACTCGTCCGTGCTTCAGTCCATAGTATCTCGCAATCGGATTATCTTGCAGTCACTTGAAAACCGAGGAAGCCAGACGCCATCCACCCAAAATATGGAAAAATGTAAGAATGCAAACCCTAATGGTTAAAACCATACTTGCAAAGTCCGACAGAATTTCGGGTCCAGATGCCATTTCGAATAAAACATTGCAAATATGGAAAATTTTCAGCTAGAGTATCAAACACTAACAAGAACAAAGTAGTGAAACGAACTAATAATTATACTACATATCGGTAGGTGATGTATCGCCCTGCAGTCTCACTTGGTCGGATTATCTTCACAACTTGTCCACGCTTCAGCCCGTAGTATCTTGCAATCGGATCAGTAACTTGAATCCTAGGAAGCTGAACTCCAACCATGCAAAACATTGAGGGAAAAAATTATAAGGATTGATACAGAGCGTTCTACAAAATACAGAAATAGGTGTATGCAAGCAACACAAACATTAATCTCAATTAGTTTGTTAGAACCAGTGGGTTTCTATATTTAACCATTTCGCAAATTTGAACGCGCAACCTCGATCCAATAAACTGTAAAAAGAAGACGAGTACGCTAGGATTTTCTCTCTTTGTGTGTACGAGTGTAGTTGGCAAAATAGCAGGTTTATGGAACATCGAGACACTTATTTAACATAAAAAAAAACAGCGAGAGGTAAACTCAAACAAATTTGAGGAAACCAACGGTAGAGTGTACAAGTATCTGTAAGTTCACAAATAAATAATGAGAGTGATCTGGTCAAATCAGACAAATCGATCTATCACAAAACTTCCGATATTCTTTCCTCTCTCCATGGTTTTCACTTCACAAAAATATGACCTTTTAAATAAATAAATATATATATATAATATTATACAAATTATTATTAACATATTAGTTTCCGAACATTTAAATCCTTTTGAAAGCATTGTAAAGTTTCTTACTGACCTGTGTTTCTTTCACTGTATATCGCTCAAGCAAAGTCTTCTTTTCCTCGTTTGTGAGTACTTGATGCTCAGGAACAAGTACATGCTCTTTGATGTTAATCAACAATTCCGCTTCCTGTGTCGATACAAGTTAAAAAGAAAACCATAAGAGCTTCTAGGGTCACAAAGAAATACAAAGTAACTAGAGTTGCATTGTCGTGATCCCATACACCAAGGTAATATCAACTAGATAAGGTATAATGTTTAAGTTGTTTATTATTATTATTATTATTACTATTATTATTATAGCCCAAAAATCCCTCAAACCCACTTTGTGTGGTTGAGTTAGACTGAAGCCCCCTCTCAGGCCTCCGATCTTTCGGAAGCTTGAAACTCTTTGTTATTCACCAAGTAGGTGGCCCTGAGGAATTGCAACTCCAAACCATGTGGAAGCAAACCACGGGCCTGGCCGCTCAACCATCATCATGTTCAAGATTAAGATAGCAAATACAAAGCTAATTGGATATCACCATGACACCGCGTCATATGTCATAGCTATTCCATTGGAATCGACATTCAGAACATTAGAACCAACAAGTTTCTTAAACAGTCATGGTGCATTTCCCACACTAGATGAATCCACTACCCAATCTAAGCTCATTCAAACCAAAGGGCAAAACTTTTGTATCAAGTAAATCAGATTGTTTGGCTGAAAAAAGCTTTGAAATATAAGCAACCCAAGCAGGCCATTGCGACTGATGGTAGAGATCACAAGAAAAAGAACGGTGATCATCCCGACACCGATAAGATATCAAGGACCGCATACGTTGTCTAACAACAACACAAAAGTAAATATGATCACCTGAAAAACCTCCAAGTGGAACTTTGAAGATATCTCACTTATACAGGTCCGAGCGAAAGGAGTCAAATTCTGTTGAACAACCAAGATTGCTCTGAAAACACTCTCCGTCTTCATGCGGTTGGTGTAAGTCTTCATCGTCTTAACACCCACCTTTGATTCCTCAGGGAAAAAAACATAAATCTGGCACACACAAAACGATGTATAACATTAAACAAGACATGGATTAGTCTTCAGTCCTGCAGCCGTGCCAGTGAGGCAAATGTAACTTTTTCAAAGACTCGTCTAACTATTAATTGATCTACATATAACAAGTATCAACCGAAAATGTTACACATTCAGTGTTACACGACATTAGTCAAAATGTCACACTGTCGGGCCTGTACGGCTGCTGGACTAAAGACCTTCCCCGCACTACGATGCGTCGGAATGAAAAACACATATGCGAAACATAATAGGAAAAACATTGACAAGAACACATTCAACAATGTTTGGTTTCTTAATATTCGTCTTATGACAATGAATTTGATGAAAACTATAAGAAAATACCTGATCAGAGCTATCATTCCTCCTGGATTTATTGATGATAAGGTCTTCCCTTTTCATGTTCTCGCCGTATTTGTTCCTGAACTGTTCTTTGGTCAAGTTAATCTCAAAATCTCCCACCAAATAATTCCGGTCCCTCAGCATTTGCATCACTGTTTTTCTGATCCTTAACAGCCTTGTGATTTCCTCCTCCGACAAAACCATCTTGTCCCTTCTAGATTTTGAAAAATAAACTATTAAACTAGTAAGCTTTTACAACTATATATATAAACAAATAAAATTGAACATATTTCACGCCAGGAAGATACAGTTGCAAAATTTTCAAAAAAAAAAAAAAAAAAAAAACACCTGACTTTTAATATCCATCCTAAAAATTTACCGATCAAATTTTAAAAAGTTCACAAAAAAATTTTTTTTCCATACTTGAAGCGTTTCCCAGTTCTTAGGTTTTATTTGAGACACCAAAAAAAAAAAATTTATCTTGAGCGAACAGAAAAATTAGAACGCGAAAAGGAAAAAAAGAATTGTTTGGAGATGAAAAGAAAAGGGATTAGAGAGAAGAGAGAAGAAAACGGGAACACACCGGAGGAGATGAAGAAATAAGTTGATGTCTTTTTTGGGGTCGAGGGGGGAAGGGGGAGGGAAAGACAAGGCGGCAGAACAAGAATGTCGAACCGGAACTAGTTTGGTGTTCCTTGAGTTTGTATATATGTAGAGGTTTGGCCACGTGCACCGCACGTGCCCTTAGGTGGTACGAAGTTATTATCCTTCTGATGGGGTAATTTCTGAAATTTAAAAATTTTTATTAAAAAATATTTATCTCAATTTTTTTTATCATTATCTTATTTTAAAAAGAAAAATTATCTTATTTCAAATTTATTTTATATAGCATTCTTTTAGAAAAATAAAATGAATATTTTTTAAATCTTCTCACAATATACTATTCTCAATACTAATTTTTTCTCATTTCAAACAACTTTTTGTTTTCAAAAAAAAAATTTTTACACATCCAAATACTATTTTAACTCAAAATAAAAATACTTTCTTATTAAAACTAAGAAAATTCTCCTTTTCAGAAATAGACACGTAATCCAAACGGAGTCTACTTTTTTTTTTCACTATTGTCCTATAAACTTATCACATAACTATAATTTATGTCCTAAATTTTTTAATTTGACAAATTTACAGTCTAATTTACAAATCCAGAACAATTTGAGGTTCGTTTAGTAAATTAACAAAAATAATTATAATTTATGGATTTATACTGCAATTCAAGGATTTTTTTTTTTTTAATTGAAGACAGGATTTAAACACTACACTATAAATGTAAAATTATCTGTAAATCATGTCAAAAAATAATAATACTTTGTGAGATACTACATCTACATAAGAATATCATATTGATTAGACACATAACATACGAAGAACAAAATATGAACATCATTTTTAACCTTTTCTCCGCAGGTTAATCTCATCCAGAAAACTGTTGAAATGGCTATTTCGCCCTCACTTGAGTGAAATTTGATCTATTTCGTCTAAATTTTAACACAAATATACCATAATGAAAACTTTGTCGCCCCATGAGATCATGTAATTTCGAGACATTTTAAATGTCAAATATCGAAGTGGGAGCTGATGTAAAATTTGAGAAGTATTTTTGGGTTTTATCATAATTATTTGGAAAGAAAAAGGACTTACTTGTATTATTAGTCCCAAAAATAAAGGCGTAATGCACTTGGAACCGCAAGTTTTTTTTTTTTTTTTTTTTCATTCGTTTATTTAACTCCCTAATCTTAAATTTATTTTCCCACTTAAATCATTTTTCTCATTCTCCCTCTTCATCTCATCTTTAATTCATGATGAGCTAAACATAAATAACAGATTCACTTGGTTCTTCCTCCTAAAGGTATTTGTGGTCGATCTGTCATGTGGGTTTGCATGTGTTTCTTACCTTATCTATACCAAAAAAAAAAAAGATAGAGAGATCAAAAAGCACTTGTATTTGTCCTTGCAAGTTGCCTTGCAATTTTTCAGGTCGTAAAGAAATTTTCTTTTGTCGACTTCAAACTTAGGCTGCCTTGTTAAAAACGACATGTGATTATCCATCTCGTGACATTCCTTCCTAGATTAAAAGTCTGATGTCGTTTTCTGACGAACGACACGTCGTTATAACCGGACTTTCGTTGACAAGAACCGTTCATACTCTTACATTTGAACATGCCGTTCATATTCTTACATTTTCTGTACTTTTATGGGGCTCAGCAAAAGTTGCAGAAAATTGATTCAGCAAAATTGCTTTCCACAGCCCTTTCATTTTAGTAGGAACATAAGCCTATAAATTTCAACTAGTGCATGTTTAGACAAAATTAAGAGGCGAAACCACGAGTTTCAAGGCCAAAATTTCAATCAGTTAAAGAAAAACCAAGCACTTGCAGAGATTTCTCTGTTTCTTTGCAGTAAATCCTTGGATTAAAGATGATTAGAATCCTAAAACAATAAGAAATGAGTTCAACACGAAGGGTCAATCATGTCCTAAAACCCAACTTGCAACTTGCAAAGTAATAAGTAAGTAGATCCACTTTTGGAGCAAAATAGCCCTTTTGCATGAAACATGGCGAAGACGGACAATTCTCAACTAGACAACATATCGGAAGGTGACATATCGGCCTGCAGTGTCACTTGACCGGATTATCTTCACAACTTGTCCACGCTTCAGTCCGTAGTATCTTGCAATCGGATCAGTCTCTTGAATGCGAGGAAGCTGAATGCGATCCACCAAAACATGGAACGAAACAACAAGACATAAGAATGTAACAAAGCTTTCTAAGAAATACTCAAGACTAATGTATATCCGGAGAGTGTGTGTGTGGCAGTTTGCCAATTGAACATCGAGTCAATTACTTGATACGCGCATGTAGGAGGGTAATTCAGTGAAATCGCATACTATTCGGATAGCAAAAATCACAGGACTCTACATGTTTTCCTTGTCACTGCTTTCTGTCCTACTACGTTGTGGATACCCCACCTAAATATATTGGTCTACACTGACAAATCACTAGGCTAACAAGTACTGCTGTTCAGTACTTTCTAAACCGGAATATCTCCTTAAAATTAATGAGACATTTTCAAGTACCAACCTGCGATTCTCTCAGTGTATACCGCTCCAGTAAACTCTTCTTTTCCTCATCCGTGAGCACCTGATGCACTGGAACGAGAAAATGTTGTGTGACATTAACCAACAATTCTGCATCCTGTGTTAATACAAGATAAAAAAAGTAAGATCCTCTAGGTTCACAATGTGACACAGGCAAAGTTACCGAAGTTTCATTGTCATCAGCATACTCCAAGATCAGACCAAGATACATCATGTTTACGATGAAGATGCGCCACAACTAGATGCAATTTGTTCGGATGATCTGCTGAATTTCTAAACCACCGGTGCCTTAGTCTACCATAAAATTCAATGATTCAACATCATAGTACACAGTAAATTAAATTTATGTGGATTTCTGTAGAAAGTTCGCATTTTCTGGGAAAATAAATTTTTCCATGCATACGTTTGGATAGAAATTCTTTGATCAACAAGTTGCAATTGTGTGTTTAAGACCACATGATACCTAAACAACCCAGCGATTTACCACAATAGATGAACATCCCTACAAAAACTACGCATAATTCCAAAACCAAATGTGAAACTCGTGTTAAATAGATAGTCCTAGAGTTCATTTTATCAGATACCCTTTTGGCCGAAACATTGGGAGAAACAAAATCCAAGAAGACCGTCGAAATAGAGAATACGGATCACAAGAATGTAAAGGGGGAAATCAACATGACATTAATTGGACCTTAGGACCAGAAATTTTGTTTAACAGCATCATGAAAGCAACAATGCTCACCTGAAAGATCTCCATGTTAAACTTCGTAGCATTCTCACTTATGCTGGTTTTAGCAACGGTAGTTATCTGATCTTGAACCACCAAGATTGCTCTGAGAACATTCTCAGATTTCATTTGGTTCATGTAAGTCCTCAACCTGGCAATGCCCACCTTTTCTGTGTTCGGAGCGAAAAAAACACAAATCTGGTACAGAAGAAAAGATTTTGTAAGGTGTAAGCCCAAAAATATAGTGGATGTAAGTTGCAAGTAACATGGAAATTTCTAGTTAGTAGGAATATAAAGAGGCTTAGCCAAGAAAGAAGTTGCAACTATGCTGATTTTACTCTTAAAACATATATATATATATATATATATATATAAACACTAAGTAGTAGGTAAAATTCATCAAACTATTTAACAAACAAACATAAACCAGTCCAAGCAACAACATTTTCCAAGTTCTAAGCGCTTGTTTGGCATCGCTTTTACTTTTATTTTCAGGCAACAGAAGAAGAGAGGTTAAAACTATAGCTCTTCAGTTTGCATTTGGAACCACATTTAGAAGAGCTTAACGGGATAAAAATGATAGTAAAAATTTTCTAATAAGCAATAACAATGTTAAATGAAGTTTATAAGATCTATCAAAACTCTCGTACAAGTTATAAAGTCCTCTTAAAAGTGTTTTCTTTTTTTTATTCTACATTTTGCAATTTTTACTCGAAACTCTTCTGAAGGGCCAAAGTTCTTATGAAAAATTATCCAAACGTTCATTTTAAGACATAAGCTTCCAGAAAGCGACGCCAAACCGAACTGAGACAAATAACCATGTTCCCAATTCAAGCATGGAAACATCATAACTAAGACGAATAAATAACGAAACCGATTAATAGAAACCATAAGCAAAGTTACCTGATCAGAGCTGTCATTCTTATTCGCTTTACAAATGGTAAGGTCCTCCCTTTTCATGCTATGCCCATATTTCTCAACAAATTCTTCTTTCGTCATGTCAATATCAGAATCCACCACTAGATAATTTCGATCTTTCAGCATTTGCATCACTGTTTTTCTGATCCTGAAAAGCCTTATGATCTCATCCTCCGACGTAGGCATCTTGGTCCTAAAAATTCGGAAACTCGGATTGTTAAATTACTTCCTTTTTTTAGGTTTTTTAGTTGAATCAGAAGAACGTTTTCATTCAACCGAGTAATACGTAACAAATCTCATCCAAACAACCAAATATAAACCAACTTATAACAGTAAAATTAGCTTGCAAGACGACAAACACTATAAAACAACCAAGCAACAGTAACAAAACTTCAACATAATAGTTTGATTATTCTCGCTAAAAAAGAAAATGAGTTTTTTACGGTAAAATATTCCTCTCGATAATGTACGTTTCTCGATATTATATCCCATAAAACTAAAGTATATTTATAAATACACATATATATCATATATGAATCATATATATGCGAAATCTATAAAAAAAAAATACGATGATTTTAAACAAAGCCCCACAGATATAGTATTTTTAATATCTAAAGATCTGAGAAAAAAATAAATAAATGTGATAATTATAGCAGAGCATTAACTTCGAGAAAGATGTAAGTAACATGAAATGCAATAAATATTTCAACCTCTCAAATTTCCGTGGAATTAAATTTTCTTTACATGAAAACATGAAAATGAAACAAAGAATCGCAAGAAATGAAACAGTGACACGAGGTGCTAGTTTTATTTGGCAAAATGGAAAAGAAAAAGATCGTAACGTTCAAGAAACGAAACGACGAACCCAAAAAAACAAAAAAAAAAAAAGAGAAGACGAAGAAAGTGAGAGAGAGGAAATGGAGGACATTACCAAAGGAATGAGGTCTTCTCTGCTGGTGTCACAGTGGGAGAAAGGTGGCAAGAGAGCAGAGAAAATAGAACGGATTTTTTTTTTTTTGGATTAAAATGATTTATTGGCTTACCCAGTGAAAAATATACTTGTTGTCTTACTTGGAGGAAAAGTTTTTTTACTGGAAATAAAAAAGAAAAAATAAATAGAAAAGCTATTGATCAGATTGTGTGCTGTATGGTACATGGTAAGAATACAGTGAGACTGTGAGAGCCACTCCTATTTCATCAGTGATCAAACATAACAAGATTTTATTATGGAAAAATAGATAAATAAGCAGCATTTAAAGCCTTATTTATTTATGATCAAAATTTTTAAATTAAAAAAATAATACTTAATTAATAATTAACCATAATCACTAGTAATTAATCATAGTCAATCATTATACAATACATATTAATATCAATGGTCAATGAGTTGATAATTTATTGACCATTAAAAAAATCGGTCATTCCACTAATTTTACAAAATTTTAGATATTTATTATAAAATAATTTAAAAAGATCATTTACCCACATATCTCATTATTATTTTATGGACAGTTATATAGTTCTTAAGATTATGCTATGTTCTCTATATTCAACCCACTATTAAAATGTTTTTCTACCTTATTTCCTCTCAAAAAAAATTGAATTCTTAGTCGGAAATGTGGGTGTAAAGCGGAGATCGAAACGGAATATATTATATCTTTTAAGTTTTAATTTCTTGCTGAATTTGTACCTTCATTAGCTTAATAACTAATTTTAAATTTTAAATCGATTAATTTATCCTTTTTATTTTATCCAAAACAATAATTAACCAATTTACTCCATGTTGGAATAAGGTCTGTAAGCTTCTTCTTTGATAGTTAGATGTAAATCCAGTAGTTTCTATACTGAGATGTTTTCTTTATTCTTTTATTTCTAAAAATGACGCCCTATCAGTGTTTGATTAAAGGTTTTTAGGTTGGATGACCTTTTTTAGTCACTTAATCTAATAGATGTCCCATGTTTTTTTTTTAATTTAGTAAAATAGTTGTTTGTCATTTTTCAGATTTGATCAATTAGTGATTGACTATGAAATTTGATGACTAACTAATGATCAATCAGTGATTGATTATGAAATTTAGTGATTTACGTTATGGTTAATCACTGATTAACCATAAGTCAATAACCGATTGACTATCATGCGGTCAATCACTGATTGATCGTTTAAAACAATTGATTAATCATTTTAGGAAAAAAAAAAAGGTTTTTTTAACTATTTTTTAAAAATTTCGATCATTTACTTAAAAAACTTATTAAAAAAGATTATTTAGTTATAAATCCCTTCATATAAAAGCTATAAAGGTTTATATATTTGTCAGATTAAGTCACAATCAACTGTTAATCAAGAAAATGTACACATTTACATGAACTTAAATTGAACATCCAAAATCTAATTGTATACATTTTTAATAAACTCAACATATATGGTAAATCGATCTGAGATTCTAATCCTCACTTGCAAAGTGGGTAAAATCTTAGAGGGTGGTAAGGTACAAGATGGTAACAAAAAAAAAAAGGATGCTTTTGGAGGTATGAAGGAGCTTAAAAATCATAATTTCAAGCCTTTTCAACGTTCGGGGAAGGTAAAAAGGACGAGGTGAAGGCTAAAAATGGAATACGTAATTGCGGTTTTGTTAGAGTTGTGGGGGTTGGAAAGTTGAAATTTGTGGAGGAGAGTTGGAAAGAAGTCGAACGTGATTAACTAGTTTGATGTGGCATGAAATTGGTGTTGGAGTTGGGGAGTGAAAATTTGCATCAAGCGGGCTTGTTTAAGATTTAAAAGATTTTTTATTATTGTAGGATTATCTTTCAAAAAAACACAAGTCAGAATTATTGTTCCAATTATAATAGCTTCAATTTTTTTGACATCCAATCAAATAAATTTAGAGAATAAAAAAAAGTGGGGAAAACATATAAACATGTTTATTTAAGAGATTGTTTCCACAATTCTCTCATAACGCTATTGTTTTACGTTAATTAAAATGATGTGTCTTCTTGATTTATCATATTTTCTCATTTTTGTATTCCGAAAACCATTTGTATATTTAGATATCATGAAACTACATGTCGTTTTCATGTTAAAAAGTTTCCATCCTTTGGTTTTGGATGCTACATGTCGTTTTATGTTAAAAATTTTTCTTTCGTTTGTTTTTGGAAACTATGTATGTCTTTTTAATCTTCAATTTGTTGTCGTTGGAGATGGAAAAGGAAATGCCGATCGTTGTATGGAATTTGTTTATCCTTTTAGTGTAAAAAACAAGTCGTTTCATGTTTTGGAAATTTCCATTATATTCATTCTTGAAACAACAAGACATTTTTAATGAACTTTTGCGAGAATGACAACCACATATCGTGAACAGGAAAAGAGATTAGTATTTTAACTTTGTACTAGTCTTTGAAATTTGAAGATGATTTAGGATCCATTTACTAGTGAGAACGAGAACTAGCTAGACCAAACAACAAATGCCAAACAAAGCAACTCTTTGCATAGTCAACTACAAAGTTTGTAACTCTCATCCCTTCTAAACACTTTTTTTTTAATTATTTTTTAATAAACATCCCTTCTAAATCTTGGATAAAAAGTATTTCATTATCCTTTTGTTTTTTCAATATATATATATACATTAATAAATAACTTAATAAGAAGGTCGTGATTAGTTGAGTTGATAATCTCTTAGCATTCCAAGTCAAATCCAATGAATTTTTTTTTGGCTAGGGAAAAAAAAAGTCTTGAGATCTAACCCCGCGTTGGGAGAGATTTCGAGTAGAACAGAGAGTTACCTTCTCCTACTACTTCATTATCGATCATCCAGGAGTATTGAGCTAGCTATGGAAGGATGTCTTTCTTGATTCACACATAATTTCATGTGTTCCATGTTACTCGGTCAGATAGTAAATTAGTGATATTTTTGGTTATTGGAGTCTCGCTATCTAGGATGCAATACTCCACCATTTCGTCTAGCAATATGACGCTTGTATTGCTCTCCCACAACCTTGTTTTCATGATTTATGCTACTTCCACATTGCTCGCCGCTACAACAAGAATCCCTTTTGCTTTCTTTTGTCCACATTTGATAATAATAATAATAACACAAAATAAATATGAGAATTCTACTGTAGGGTAATACCAGTCAACAGGATTCTGATTCAAACTATAGAATCTGTATTTTATTTTGTCACTTTTTATAAGATTGTAATGTTTAGAAATACACACTAACGACATAAATGTGCTTAAAAATACGAGAATTCTACCGTAGAATATGAAAATAAGCCTAACCCATAGTCTCTATCTCTACAATGAAGGAGTCAAATTATACCTCCACTCAAAAACAGAAGCATGTTGATATTGGGCCCCACATGGTTACATGTATTTAGCCCAAATACCACAAAGCCATCAATCAGAATCAGCTAGACATGTCTCCTAACACCAACCCCATCTAGTCTCATCTTCTGTACAAAGGACTTGGCAGTGAAATCTATTTATTATTGTACCTTTCAGTCTGCCTCTAACAGCTGCCACGTGACCTTTACCACATCAATATTATGTGATTACTTATATGACAACTTATTCAACATCACATGATATTTTTTAATGTTATATTTTATTTTATTTACCTATCATTTTATTTATCTATTCCGCATTCGCAGGCGTACAATACAACTAATTAAGTCTTACCAGGATCTGCCAGAACGATACCTCACTCACACCCCCATGTAACCTGTCCATTTCCATTTCCCCCCCCTCCATGAAATGTTTAATAATGAAAGAAAGTCTATCCACTCACTCAGCATCCTTATCCTCAAAGTTCAATCAAAACTATGAAAAAAATATGCTTTGATTTTCCCATTTGGATGAAGAAAACAACAGCAACTTCTACACAATTTTTGTGCCATTTGGTGTTGTTGGGGTCATTTTCCAATCAACACTTTTTCCCAGGCAGCCAAACAAGACTTTCAACACTCAAAAAAACAGTCCATTTCATTTTGTACATAGAGAGAGAGAAGCGAGGGAAAGAGGAACTAAGAAGCCAAGGCAAACAAAGCATTTACATATATATAAAATCGTGTATCTTTTAAGCAGACAGAAATTAGAGTACATAGAGGAGAGAGAGAGAGAGAGAGAGAGAGAGAGAGATCAAATTCCAAACATCATGGGAAAAGTTTGTTCAAAATCACATATAGCTCACCTACTAGAATTGGTATCCTTTTTTTGTTACACTTATAACACAAAATATTCGTTTATCTAGAAACATACATGAATAGGGGAAACACAAGGGCCTGACTTGAAGACCCCCCTATTGAAGCTTTTTATGCATTTTGGTCCATCCATGGCGTTTTTCACTTGCTAGGTACGATTTTTGCACTTTTCCATGGCCCTTGGTGCTGTAAGAATCGAATTGAAAATTAAAAAAAAAAAAAAATTTTAAAATCAGTCAAAGAGAAATATTCAGCTGGTAGAAAAAGGAGCGAAATTTTCTTTTAAAACAATAGGCAGTTTGTAAAAATACTTACTCAAGTAAACGTCCCAAAATTTCTTTTAGAAAAATGACCATTACTTAGTGTGAAGAATCAGTTATTGATCATAGTTAATCAGTTATTGACTGAACAATATTTAAAAAAAAAAAAAACTGCTATTTTCATAATTTTACAGGATATTTCATTTGTTCATTTAAAGAAGAACCTACCAAGACCAATAGCATCTGAACTCTTCATTATCCTCAGCCTCTTGCAAGACTCGGTAAACATCCTGCAAGAAAAACAAACAGTGAAAGTAAATCTGCTACAGTCTTTGACAGACACTACTGCCTTTGAAATGGAACTTTGATTGATATATTTACATTATCAATATATTTACTGTTGTAACAGCATATTTGCAGGAAAAGAACATTCACATCAAGTCAATCAACACATGCAATGTAGCAAAATTTACTAAACCATCTTGTCATCCATCAGGTTCACAAATCACATGGATTGCCCTCCCAGGAAGGAAAAAGCAGACACAAACATTTGAATCAAGACCTCAACTTTAGATATTTAGATTATACTCTTTACATTGGGAGTCAATTATTAAAATGACTCAATCACCTACTTTTATCTGTTAAAAAATACATCGAAAATTTTTATTAACAAAATGACTTTGAAACGACTGAAAATAACCGGTTTCTTAGTTTAAGGTTGTTACTTTGGCAAATCCATCGTTCCGGGGACCATAACTTACTCCTGTATTAATGATCATTATATGACTAAAAATAAATCATGCAAGAAGAGTAACACTTACTCCCAAGGAACATCACCAACCAGCATCCAGTCACCATCTTTGTCTTCATAGGTGAGCACATATTCAGATCCATGAAGGAGATCCATTAACCGACTCTTGCTCAATCCATCGCGGCTCGAAACCGCATTTGAGCTACATTGACCTAAACAGAATTCAAAAGAACACAATTAAGTTAACTAGCCTTCTAAAAAACTATTTTTGCTTGCCTGTAATTTTAAACATACATATTGTTAAAAGTATTTTTCACAGAATATTACCAATTGTAAAGCAGCTGAACTTTTTTTCCAGAGCCGAAGACAGTTCCATATAGCTGCCATAAGTTTTGAGATCAACTTTCCTCAGGTAGGGTGCACCATCCATACTAACCTTAACATAAAGACAACCCGATCCCGCGGTGGCTTCGGCATCATCTTCGGCTTTTGGAGGATGAGGAGCCATCGAATTCTTCCGAAAAGATCGGATTGGTGGCCATCCCACAACTTGTGCCCTGCAGACAGAGAACCAGCACAGAAAATGGTCATATTTTGTGTAGATCTCTTAAATAAGAACCCCTATTAGAGTGGAAATTACTAAGTGATTTAAGGCCCAAGTTTCAAACTAATATAAATCTTTCTGTACCTCACAACTCTAAACACAGGTAAAAATAAAAATAAATAAATAAATAAGTGAAAAATATAAGTACTATTTACCTTTTTATGTGTTCAAGACAACCATGAGCAAACATGCAGGGGATAATGCAAAAAAGGACCTTCCCAGAACAACTTATAAATCATGTAAAACGCTTGAAAACGTTGAGTTTTTATCAAGGTGACATGAAAATAATTATTGGGAGACAAATTAAAATGAAATATAAGAACCATGCAACATGCAAGGCAAGGTCCTCTATTTTTATTTTTTTATTTTTTTTATTTTTATCCTTTTTTTTTTTCTCTAAAGAGGAAAGGTCTCAACAAACACTATTCCAGCACCAACCCAGCTACAGAATATAACTTTTAAACAATCCCAGAAGATACAGGATATAACATCGTCCATTAGTTTATACAGAAAAACTAAAAAAGAGCCACACAAAAAAAAAAAGGAAAAAGATAGATTACTTTGAAGCTGGAGGAGAAGGCTGAGGCTTGTTGTTAATCTTGTCATGCAAAGGCTTTGGAGACTGAACTTGTGGGACTGAAACCCCATCTTTGACAATCTGATTCTTACACTGTTCAGACCCAGCAAGAGGCTTACCAGTTCCACCACTGGCGACGGCGCCGCCATTAACAGGTTTGGGAGAGAACAAGTTGTGACCCAAATCTGGGTCAGATCCAGGAGAGAAAACCCAGTTCCTGGAAGCTCCATCAATGGCGTCGGAGAAGACCCTTTTGGCCCCGGCGGAGAGCAGGCTGATCTTGAGCTTAGCAGCTCCGACGCCGACGCCGACGCCGACGACGTCGTCGTCTCGTTTTGGGTATTCGGAGCCTGGCAAGCCCAGTCTCAGCTCAGTAGCTTTAAGGTTGAGGCCATTTTTGGAGGTTTTGGCACCAGAGCTTTCCCTTTCCATGGAAGGAACAGTCTCTGATAAGCCTATGTAATCATGCTCTAAGAGCATAGACATCAAAAGGGCACGCTACTTTCTTACCAGGAAACCTTTTTTTTTTCTCTTTTTTTTTTTTTTTTTTTTGCGTTTATGCCCTCCCAACAAAAAAAGGAAAACAAAGAGAAGAAGATGAGAAAATGGGTATGAAGAAGAAGAAGAAGAAGAAGAAGAAGAAAGAGGAGGAAAAGGAGGAGGTTCTTTGGGCTTTTGATTGCTACTCTCTTTTCTATTGTGATGAGTGTGTCTGTGTACAAAAATGAAATAAAAATTACTATATAAAATAAACTAATGTTTTTCAAAATAATAAATGATTATTTTTGTTAAGATTAATGTCAATAGTGTCACATTTAGCCTTTTGATAAATTAATTAAGATGAAAATTTTAAATTAAAATTTTTTAAAAATTAGTTATAATTTTTATTAATTTAAAAAAAAGATAAAAATTGAGATAAAAAAATATAATTTAATTGAAATTAAACTTAAATATCAAATAAAGGCGTAATCTCATTTAAATTATCATAATAAAATTTCAACTTAAAACAACTATATATATATAATTTCCTTAAAAATAAACAGAAGGAGAACACAGTCACATTTTACTCATCCTTTTCCGTTTGTTTTAAGAGAAGTGCTATGGATACAATTCTAATCATAACTTTTAAAATATTATCTCATTTATTATTTTTTATTAGTAAATGTAACTAATTGATATAGTAATGTTCTTATTAATAAAAAAAATTAACAATTCATATGTCACTTGGGTTGATACACAAAAATTAAGATTCGAGTTAATAATTCTAGAATTTTCTTGTTTTAATAAAATTTCTTATAGGCAAATTTAAGTTAAACTAATTTAAATTTTATGACACAAAAACAAATGTTTTAAAAAATTATTAAGATTCACATGTAAAAATATCTTTTTTTCCAAATTACTTGATTGTTTTTTTTTTTTTTAAGGTTTTAGACACTTTTTCAAATGGTGAAACACTATCTGGTTTACAAATGGACGTTTAAAGGACTTTCAAGTTTTCAAAATTTTTTTTCAAAAATTTACTATTTCACAATTTTTTTCAACATAAAAATCAATAAAGCACGCATTCCAAAACAATATTTTTTTTAATTATTCTTTCATTAAACACAAAACTCAAAAATAACTTATTTTTAATAAGTTTTTATCTCAAAATTATATTTTTAGAACTCATCTCAACTCTAAAAGTTCAAGCATAAAACTCTATTTCGAAAAATCCTTCAAATAGGTTCTAAATTATTTAATAAATCGGATATACAATCTATATTTAAAGAAAAAAAAAATGGACCCGATTGGAGCTATATTGTTTTTTTGCATATACTAATGGAAATTTTGTTTTGTTTTTCTTTTTTCTTTTTCTTAGAATTATTATTATTATCTCCTTTCTATGTATTTGGTTTCTGTATTTCAATTTTATTATTTTCTGTAAACCTTTTTGTGGGCAACCTCTCCGACAGGTCACAGAAAGTACCCCGGCAAACTTTACCATATTGCCCCTTTTTCCATTATCTTTATTATATATATATATAATGATTAAGGAGGAAAAAAAAATAGAGAGAGAGAGAGACGTGCGCGGAGAATGCTAACGTGCGCAGGGACAGTGTTTGGGGGAGAGGAAAATTGAAAGTGGCACGGAATCGCGGAAAGGGATGGGACGAGGCGGTGTCTGTGGAAGCAAGAGAAGCAAAAATATTTTTTTCTCGGATTTTTGGCAGATTTGCTGTTTGGATTGCAGGAAAAAGAAAAATAAAAACCGAATTTTATCCAAAATATTTATACATATATATAAATTGTGGAGGTGAAGGTGAGTAAAAAAAAAAAAAGGAAAACGAAAAGTCGTGGAAAAGAGAGGGAATTTTGAGAAAGCTGCCTCAAAACGCCAACAAAATTGCTAAAAAGAAAAAAGAAAAGAAAACGGCAGTTTAAGGAGGACCTGAAAAGAAATCTTTCTTTTGTGGCCGGTGATAGAGAACTGACTCTGCGCCCTCCTCTGTTTGTGCAAATACAAATTCAACCCTCGTGTTGTTTGCTGTTTGGTTCTCCGGAATTTTTGTATTTTCCCGGGAAATTTTCCTTTTCTTTTTTCGATCTTTTTTTTTTTTTTTTACCCCTTTTCTGCAGTTTTTGTCGTTACTAATATCAATTAGCTCGGTTAATATATATATATATATATATATATACAGTTTTTGGCGGGATATATCGTTGGAATTGGTGATTGGACTAGTACTAACGCTTTTTTTAATGTTTTTACATTTTGTTTTTTCTTTAATTATAATTAATGCAAATAATTTTAAAATAATTCAAAATAGTCAAGCCCCACCATCAATTTTTAAACATATCCTTTATTTTCCTAATCTGTTTTTTCGTATAGAAACCTATTGCATCATAAATAGTTTTTACAAACAATTAATTTTGGTTAAGAAAAATAAAAAAAAAAGCCTTAAAAAATTTTCAGAAAAGAAGGCTATCGACATTGGTCCATTGCCCATTGGTTTTTTTTTTTTTTTTTGACGTCATCAAATGAACTTTTCATATGCTGATAAGAATATTTGTTTAAGGTTATCTCTCGACGAAAAACGTGTTATTCAAATCTCACCAAATATACTAATGATAATTAAATAGTTTATATTGTTCTTTATTCCATTAGTTAACTACTGAAAAATGAAATGAAAAAGTGATGCAATTCTATAGAAATTTTGTTACATTAAGCAATAACAAAAGCAAACAGATTCTCTTCTTAATCCAAACAGTATCTCCTCATAAACAGGAGATTAAATTTTATGGACTGAACCCATCCAAGATCATAAATATGAAAATGAAATTTAAAAATGAAATAAAAGAATGGAGATAGTGACATCTGAATTGACAAGAAAGACAAAAGCACAATAATTAACTTTGCGACCTCAAGGTGAAGAAAGGGAGTTATTGCGTTACACTATGCCTACAGTGCCATTTAAGACATAAAGTTAAATAAAAACAAATTATTTTATCAAAAAGATAAAATTAATTTTGTATTTTCTGCATAAATTTTCTTTCAAAAGAAATTCAAATTTCAAATAAATATTAAAAATACACTAGAGAAGTGGATGGGGGTAGTAAAGGAAGATAAAATATTCCTTCTTCTATCCAAGTTCGAATCTTATGAAACTCTCATAGATCACTCATTTCAATTTTAACTGTACATGTATTAGATTGGTGATACTCTGGATAGGATTTGTGTTGACGATCGTAAGAAACTAAGTTAAAATGCCCTTCTCTTCATTGTCATATCTGGAGAAGTGGATCATGTCTATAAGACTAAAATTGGGATGATACGTATGTTATCACCAGAGTCTTTTTTATTTATTAAAAAAATAAAAAAAATATTATAACTAACAATAAAATACGGCAACAAAATACATTATATATTTTTCTAGCAAAAGAAAAAAAAAGAAAATTCATATCACTATGGTTACATAATAAATAGAAAACAAAGTTTTTATTCTTTTTCCTCCTTATTTAAGATGGGATAAAGTAACTAGAAAGCAAGGCATTATCTTGTAACAACTATAATGGATTACTATTAGCATTGATATTAAGGGAAAGGATAATGTTTATAAAATTTTATACCAAAGTGGATTGTTCTAATTATTATTATTGGGTTTTAGAGCATTTTCTAAGTAGGAAAACCAAGGAATAAAATGTATGTTTAAGATATTATTTGTAAATGTCTAATTACATCATAGTTATATCGAATAACTATTAGTATTTTCTTTTAGAAAAAAAAAACAAAGGAATAATTTAAACATATTTATTCTAGGATATCATTTTCAAATGTTAGATTACAGATTACTGTTAGATTGTATTAAAATCATAATATCTCGTATCTGACATTTCATGTAAAACGATATTTGTATATAAAATTAATGATGTATAATATTAAAATGATTAATATACATATAAAGTTATATATAATTCAATTAATAATTATATACAAAATTAAAATTTACCTTATAAAAACAGTCGCCAAACATGAGATTTTTTCCGAACTCCATAAAAATACAATGGTTACAACATGTAGTGTACCAAAAGGGAATTAAAGAACTTTTTTATATCCCTCGCAAGAATTATAAAAAACAATAATGTATTTATAATTGATAGATCTTTAATGACATGATGGTGGGCTCCATACCGTATGATCATGTATGTCTGGTATGCAGCTGTGTGCTATTATTCATAGAGAGGCATGATGATCCATTTGGGACTGACCAAAAGAGGAGAGAGAGAGAGAGAGAGAGAGAGAGAGAGAGGAGAGAGGAGAGAGGAGAGAGGAGAGAGGAGAGAGGAGAGAGGAGAGAGAGAGAGAGAGAGAGAGAGATTCTTTCTCTGTTTGTTTTTTTTTTTTTTTGGGTGATTTTGTTTAATCAAAATCGTGCATGGGTCAGGGTTGGTGCTATTTTGAAGATTCATGCTGTCTCCTCTCCTATCCCTTACCAGAAAGTCTTTCGTCCGATTGTGACATCCATTTTTGTATGTTGGAGATTTGGACATTGCTCTCGTTATGATCAAGGAAGGGCTAATAATTATATGTTTTCAATTTAGAGGACTAAAATGAAAATATGACATTTTTGGGAGGACTATATGTAAATTTTGATAAAATACACATATAAATACACAATTAAAAAAAGCTTAGGCGGGGCTTCACGCGTCCTTGGTCACTACTAGAGAGGTTTGGAGATGGAGTTCTGGATCAGAGTTGAGATAAATTTTGAAAATGTATATTTAATTGAAAAAACAAAAATTGGATCTAATTAAAAAAAAAACATCTCATTTAGATTGAAAAAGATAAAATTATAGAATTTTAAATTTTGAGTCAATTATAAATAGTTAGAATTTAACTAATGAAAAGTAAATTTGAATCGGAGAAAAAAAAAAAAAAAAGACATTTGGAGAAGTGGCCCAAACGAGCCATTATTTTCTCGTGAAAAGGACGCAGCTTAAAAAAGCTCAAATAAACAAAGTTAAGCCACCATTGCCAAGTAAATGATGAATGTTGCTTGGAAGAGTTCTCCAAAAGTTCTATTTAAACAGTTAATTTTATAAGGGGGTGTTTGGTGTTTGAATTGAGTTGAAATTTTTAAGTTTGAATAGTAATTTTTGTTGACTTTTTAGAAAAGACAAAAATATTTTTCAGAAAAAACAAAAAACTTTTTAAGAAAAAGACAAAAATTTGAGTTTAAACCTTAAGTTTAAACTTGAATACCAAACGGAGCCTAAATCTCTCATTTTAATCCTATTTTAACGAAGTATAACATTAAAAAACATGCACCGAATATTTAAAAAAAAATACTCAGAAAATTGAAATTTTAATGACTTGCAGATAAAAATGAAGAAAAAGTGTTCAAACACTCTCGGGTTGAATAGTATGCGACAGAAGTCAAGATCACTTCATGACAAGATAAGAATCCGAAAAAATAAAAATTTTAAAAAAATAAAAATTGTTCATTATATGTAGTCACAACAATGAAATGAACAATTTTGAAAGTCGAACAAAATCTGCAGAAGATGTGAAACATAACCAGGAAACTGAGGGAAAAAAAACAAAAAAAAAAAATCAAAGTTCCCATGATTGGGACAAGCGGTTATGTCCACCACCCTTTGAAGAAAGAAAACTATACGTATGCTCAGCTTCGAGCCCTGAACATGGAGGAAGAAGAAGAATAAGGGGGTGTTTGGTGTATGAGTTTGAGTTAAGATTTGTAAATTTAAATAGTAATTTTGGTTGACTTTTTTAGAAAAGACAAAAAAACTTTTGAGGAAAAAGATAAAAAACATTATGAAAAAAGTACAGTTTAGTTTAAACAGAGATGTTTGCCAAACTAAACCTAATAATGCAAAAAGCAAAAATAAAAATTAAAAAAAAATAAAGAGAGAGAATTTTATTTTAGCTTAAGAAAGGTTTTAGCTTATCTGATTATCTTGTTTGCCTGCCTGCCACGTGGGATAATTGAGACAAAAGTGCAAGGCAAAGAAGGGCCCACAAAATTCCCCCCCACCAAACATAGGATTAAGATAGTTGATCTTGGCCAAACACCAAAAAGCAAAGCCTAACACTTGGTATGTTGAGATGGAAAGGGAGGAACAAAAAAAAAAAAAAAAAAAAAAGGAAAAAATTACGAATTTAAAATAAAGAAAATTTCAAAATTATTGTATATGTAGGAGGAAAAGAATAAGAGCTATATCATTTTAGTTTAAAAACAAAAACAAAAGATAGATAATTTGATTTTTAATGCAAGTTGTAACAAAATTTTTATTTTTTTTTAAATCTCTCTTCTTTTAAATGAACAAATATGATCTCAATTTACAAGTTATTTTATTTGTTTTTTTTATATATATTTTTTCTCTAATATCAAATGATTAAAAAAATTCTCCATTATTTTCTTTTTCCTTTCACTTTTAACCAATATCAAACAGTTCACATGCAACATGTCTACCTTCATAGATTAAAAAAATAAAGAGAATTCACTAATATGAAGCGGTATCAGTGTGCTTTACTAAAATTCAAATTACAATTACGAATAAGTTAACAAAAGCTATCAAATCTCTTAAATTCAAAATTAAAAATAAATATAATTAAATATTGCTGAAGTCCAAAGATATATGTGTACAAAACAACTTTTCCGAATACATAGTGTAAGAGATGAGAAGGGAAGTTTTTTGTTTTTGTGTTCATTTTTATATATAACTGATAAGAAGGGAACTTTTTATTCTTATTTTTTTAATTTCAAAGAAAGTGAGAAGGGAAGGTTTTTTTTTTTTTTAAGATATAACTTAACACTAATTTTACATTTGACTCTAATGAAAGGTATAAAGTTCGAATCCCCTATTCTCAATGTTTTTTTTTAAAATTTTTTTATTATATATACATACATATATATATATATATATATATTAGTTCTAATTGCAAAAGAAAGTGGACGTGGCTGGCCACCACTGCTTACTACACCAACCGATACTGCACCTGCCTATGGGAGGTCTGGCCCACCAACTATAGCCAAGTTTTACATCGAGGGCCCACTAAGAGATAATGGGCCCCTTTGGAGATTCTCTCTCTCTCTCTTTTAGTTGATGTTCATCTTTTTCATTTTTCATTTTTCATTTTATTTTTCAGAGTTCACGTTCATCGTGTTGGCAAGTCTAGTTAGGTGAACTCTATGTTTACTACAGTCCGAACTTGATTTTGAGATCATCCATAGAAAGACAGCGAATCTTACTAGTATCTATAATATATGCTTTTTTTTTTTTTAAGAATCTATTACATATGTTACACAACCTAAAATATCTGTTTATTACATATTATAATCTTTTAAATACTTACCAATAAAAATAATAATATACGTAGTGATACGTAATATCAAAGTTGAGAAGATTATGTAAGATCTAAATTATGAAATGGGACCTAAACTATCCGAGTGAAATTCAAAGGAAAAGAAATATACATATATATATATATATATATAGGTATTAGTATATAAAGAGACAAAAAGAAATTATCGTGGTAATAATGAGCAAGTCTATTAGTGATCATTATAGGTTGCCGGTTGTTTTGCTAGTGCTTCCCACTGCTCAATAAAACTTCATATTGTTCCCTTAGAACTTTCTTTTTCCCTTTTTTGGCTAAAGAAAAAAGATTATTTGCATTTTGTTCCCTTTACTTTTTATCTTGTGCTTTATAACTTCTTTCAAATCCGCTACTTTAACACATGGTGAATCATTTTATGCTCGCATCACTTGGATAATCCACCATTAATATATAAGACTATAAATATATTGAACAAATATATGTAATAGATGGAACTAAAACACAACAGACTTCTTATTTTTTATATTTTTTCATTTATTTTTTATTTTCTGTTAAAAGTGTCAACAATATCGTCACCTTAAAGGATATATAGAGGCCATTACTGCCTATCTTAGCACTTTTAAACATTAAAAAAATAATAATAATAAAAAAAAACTTGACACTTCTAACACTATTAGGATTAGACTAACATTGTTTCCTTATTTCAAACTAGGTTTCCAATATTAACAAAGAATATTCAGATCATCTATATCTGGTTTTGTTGGATTTTAAAACCCTAACCTCATGTTCACATACAAACTGTGGAGTGTGCATGGGGTGCATATTAAGCCCTAAGAAAACAACGTAGTTTTGTTTGATGGCGTGCCGTCGTTAACTTTTCCGAATGTCATTAGAATTAAAAATCGGAAACGGGTGACAAAGAGACGATCAATGACATTCTGCTTAAATTCAGCATACCGCTGGTGAATCGAATGTAGAGTGCAAGAGAAAGGTGCAGTTTGGATTATAGGCAGTTTTTTTTTTTTTAAATCACAAAATGTTTAGAATTAGACTTCACTTTTTTGTTGTTGTTGTTAATTTTATGTGCTGATCATATGTGTTGATCATGTTTTACTGACTTGACCATCGGAGAGTTTTTGATCTTTACAGAAATATCTGTTTCCCGAAGGGAGTTCGGGAAATAGAATCAAGCAAAATAGTGGTTGTTGGACACATTTTTCTACTCAAACACAGACAAATATTAATGGGACCCATTAAATTAAATGATTTAAGTTATAAGACAAAATAGCATCGATCAGGACCATGGTTGGACACCCCACTACGTACATAAAAACATGAGTAAGGATAGTAAGTTACATGGAATCTTATAAGTTTACGTGAAAGCTTATGACACTAAAATATATACTGCTTGGATGAGAGAAATGATCAATTTTGGATACTTTTGTTGGGGAATATAATTAATTAGCGAAATCAGTCTATTATTTCAGTGAGAATCTATATTAAAAAATTAAATTTATAAAAAGACTTATATATATATGGAAACTCAATTTTAAGTGTAGGATAATAAACGAGAAAAATATAAAATATTTAAAGGTAAAATTCATAAAAAGAAAAGCTTATTAGAGACATAATCCTCAGTCGGTCATGACTGACTCTGTCTTAGACACATTAATTGTTTTGGAAAGATTTCAGTCACAAAATCCTTAATTTTTTCTATTAAAAAAAATCCTTAGAAAATTAATTTGCCTACTTCACAGAATGGGAACCACATCTTATAAAAATAATCATCCTCTTCTGGGTACATTCAATCTGGCATACGCTCCCACACCCACTAGACCCACACGCTTTAAATTTGAAAGATGTGTTTGTCCCAATAATGCTGGGCATTTCTTATTATATACACAGTTGCTAGAGCTTTTAATTATTGTGTAGCGTATACGTGTGTCTATATATATATATATATATATATAGAGTATATACAGACAAAATATTATATCCGACAGTTATACTGATTTTGATAATATAATATAAGCCTAATAACGCATGACACTAAGTTATAAAATTACATATAAATTACCTAGTAATTATATACATTTAAATAGAAAAAATTATCCTACAGATACAATAGATACGATCGTCGTAGTAGAGACCATTTATATATATACATAGATTATAGATATTTATGAGAGTTAGTACAAAGTATTTCTATCCTAACAACCAATCGAGCAGTTTCTGATGGCAATAGTTCAAGTGGTACCTAAATGTCGCTTTCCATCTTGAGCTGTCCAACAGGTTTAAACTTGAGAAGACAAGTTTTTCCTTATAAAATATATTAAAAAAAAAAAAAAGAAAATCTAAGTGGCATTAATGTTGTTGTTGTTGTTGTGCTTTTTTTTTTTCTTTTTCTTTTTCTCCTAGTCATTGATCAGAGTAAATTTGAGCCACACGTGAGTTCACTTTTTCTTTCACTTTAAAATCTTTTTTATTAAGTAGGAATCTAACATTTGGATGATAAGTTGTAAAAGTAAATTGAAATAAGAAAGCTAAAATTTTTGTGAGAGAAAATGATATAGAAAACATTTTAAATAATACTGAAATATAGTACCAAACTAGCTTTTTATAAACTTGATTTTAATATTTTTATTGTTTCTTAGGAAAATTTTTAAAATAATTTTGACCTATAAAAGCTTTTTTAAAAATTGTGATTCCAAACAATTATTAAAAAATCATAATTTTTGTTCTTTTTTTTTTCTGTTGAATAAAAAAAACGTTGTCAAACGACCTTCTGTGATCAATTATATCCTACTCTTATAATCTTCTTTTAGATTTGTCATATTATAATTCTATTATTTTTTATTATTTAAAGCATATTAAAAGCGTGAATGACACTTTTATAGTATCTTCATCCACACTGTCATCACATAAAACTTACAGCACTCATCATGTGATTCTTTTTTTTCTTTTTTACTAAGCGTGTGCTCTCCGACTAGTAATATATAAAGATATCGTTTTGGGACAACAAATAGTAGGGGTTTAGTTTGCAGACAGCATGTTGAAAAACCAGACTTTAGACAGTACATTCCTCCTCCATTGAATGGCTTAATTTGGACAGACTTCACAAAAAGTCCCTGAAGAAAATTCAGCTGAAAGGGCCACAAATATATCACATGCATGTGTTCTTTTCCTGAAAAAGGAAGACTCTTTTCCAGTATGCCAGCTGAATTTGGCAAAATTGTATTTAGTGGAAGTTATAGTTGGAATCCTTTAACGCGAGGGATTTTTTTTTTTTTTTTAATTTGACATTAAAGATGTGACATTAAGTATAGGAGCCTATGAAAGATTCTTTATAACCAATCGTTAGCCCACTGTCTTAAAAGGTACATAATAAGTCTTAGGTATCCGATAATAGGGTATTTAACAAACATTCTTGTTAGTTTCTTAAAAGCTCATTTGATTACGTTCAGAGAAGATATACTAAGATCCGTTGTGTATCACTTTCAAAAATTGGGCAACTCTAGAAAGTGCTTAGGCATGGAAAATAATAATTATAATTACGAAACAAAATCTTGGTGGAGTTTGACTTTGTACACAAATGAACTTAGCTAGCTATACTCCTAATAACCCATTTTGTCAACAAGACTTTTTTTTTTTTTTTTGGTCTCAAGAGTCATAAGGAAAACTAAATTAGAAAAAAAAAATTATAGCTAAGAAAGTGAACCAAAATAAAGGAATGGAATTATTACCACATCATAATGGGAAGAAGAATTTATCCAATAAAAAAGAAAAGAGAAATTGAAAAGTGAAATAATTGACTTGAGTTGAAGCATGAAAATTATGTGGACTTTAGAACCTGGCAATTTGATTGCTCCATTTGACCCCATTAGATGCTTCATTCTCACCTTTCATAATTTCATGCAAGACAATTTGATAGAAAGGGTGGAAAACAAAAAAGAGAAAAACCGGTACTGCAAATGGTGGCAGAGGACCAAAAGCTCATTAATTCTCTCTATGCTCTACGAATACATATATATATATATATATATATTTTTTTGTTTTTTTGATAAGGGCTGGTATGATAATTTTTAACTGTCAGATCTCATTCAAATGATGTTAAATTATCATTAATCTGATATGATTTTGATTGTCCTTCAGGTGGAGTAATTTTTCATATCATACTACATAAATCTCCATGTTAAAGAGGTGGACAAAGAGTGCATTATTTGTTAAATTGTGGAGTTTAATTAATACCATAGTGTTGATACAATACAGGTTGACAACGAAGCCCCTGAAATCTAAATTCCATTAAGGTAATTTGAGAATTTTACATTTATAGTTTCGATTATCCTAATTTTCTTTATAAATAAAGGCACCGTCATTACATTTGATTATTAGAAAGAGAATTTAGAGAAAACACAGAGAAAAAAGGTGTGTGATTTTCTCTTCTAAACTTTTTCTTCATCATAATGGATTATATATTATAATGGATTACTACAATGACTGAATAATGACAGTCTCACGTTGAGGTGATAATTTATAAATCATGCGTATTCATGTCTGTTTGTTCTCTTCTGCGATTTTATTTCACCCGGTAGTGTAAAATAAAAGTGTCTAATTCGTGACATGATTGATAGGACTTACTTGCATACACCATTGTTGCAGGTGGCCCATTTCATGACTTTTAAAAAGCAACAAAATCTGAGAAGATAGAAATGCCTAAATCGTACACCAATTTTTTGCACTGCAATTTGTGAAGGGAAAAAGCAGGCCAATTCACTAGATTGGCATTTTGGGAGTACGATTTTTATTATTTTACACAACAGTTGCATGATAAAAAAATACTTATCAAACAAATAGTAGTTTAGTGAAATCCTTCTCTGCCGTTGCACAAGATATGTTCCCAAGGACATGGCTTCCGTATTTTGGTGGGTCTCCGAAATCCTTTCAATAATCTTTGTTATGTTGAAGGGGTATCTATTTAATATGATATGATTCAATCAATTGCGTAAAACCCAGGGCTACAACGGAACCGGGAATGTATATAGAAAAGACATTTTTATACTAGTTGATCATCCCAGTTTTACGAGTCATTTCTCCCGATGAACTATTAGAAGCGATCTTGCCACAACAAAACTGCTAAACACTAATGATATGAATAGTTTCAAAATTAAATTGCATTAAAAAAAAATTTTATTCTGAAAAATGAATTGTGTCAATGTCAAGTATTAACTTTTTTAATTATTTTACAAGAAACTGGAAAGAATTATAAATAATAACGGGCTGAAAATTATTCGGCTACTACTTTCAGCAGCTCATCCCATGTTACCAGTTTCTCCCTGGGTTTGTTTCTTGAACTCCCAAGCCGCTTTTCTTCGGAATCTATCTTCTCCCAAGCACTAAATGGTAAAACTCTAACGTTACGATCATCCAGTACCTGGAGGAGACCCTCTCTGCCTGGCTTGGGCAAGCTAGACTGGGGCGCCAATATTCCTCGCTCGACATCTTCCGATATGCTTGCAACCTGTCATGCCAATCCGTTTAATGAGCTAAGATGGCGTTTTCAATTGTAATGGCTAGTGTCATAAAGATGCTTTGCGTGCATAAGACCACTTACGGTTTCTTCGGCGCAATAGAGGTTTGTGGCGATGATTCCTGTCGGTCCTCTCTTCAACCATCCGCATACATACAAACCCTTCTCTATAGGCGGAGGATCTTTACGTGCATCACTTATAACTCGACCTTGAATGTTCGGAACAATACCTAAAAATTACATGAGCATTCGAATAAATTAATTAGGCCCTCAACTCTGAATTTTGAATGTCATAGCCGTCGACTGTTAAATGAGTAATAGATTCATAAGAGTGTATTTCTTGGGATTTGTTCTCGTCAGCTCCAAAGTTCAAAGTCTAAAACATGAACTAGCATAAATAAACCTCTCCCT
Source organism: Ficus hirta (assembly GCA_038430175.1). NCBI lineage: Eukaryota > Viridiplantae > Streptophyta > Magnoliopsida > Rosales > Moraceae > Ficus > Ficus hirta. The sequence goes on from CM076588.1 coordinate 17,324,626, forward strand.
CGCAAAGAAAAGGAAAAATCAAGTGCAAGTTTATGAAGTCCTAGAAAAATTAGAACGTAATGTTATACCTTTTCGATGATCAAAGGGTAATCCATCAACTGGTATCGATTTATACCCAATGCTCTTTAGCACCATCCTAAGAAAAGAACACATTCCACTAGTAAGAATTTCATTGTGAATAATTGTGTTAACAATGAACGAAGAAGACATTACTTTAAACTTTAAAGTGGCTAAGAAAAGGGATTTTTTCCTACTTCTCCAGAATCAAATGATTTACATTTGAACAAAGAGACATGAACTTCCCTTCATACTAGGTTGGGGCATGAGTCGTGACATTTTGAAGATTAAAATCTATAATGTAAAAGATATATATCCAAATTATCAAAAGAAGAAATGCCTTCTGGTCAAGGCTAAGAAGAACCAAAGCTAAAGATACAAAAGGAGGTACCCGCATCCGAGGTCTTCAAAGTGTTTAGTACCCACAGCAATCTGTTTTCCAGGTTCATCACCTACAAATTGAAATGAATAAAGCAAACTAAAAAGTGCCAAGCTAAAAGTACATCAAATATATATATGTTATGAAAACTATAGATCAACTTATGTTTCGGGGTAGTTGAAGTATGGCCATGTTCTTTCTTTCTTTTCTTTTTTTTTTTTTAATGTTTTACAATTATTTAAATATTTAAGTTAAATATTATAACAAATATATGAACTATGATTACATGATGCACCATATTAGATAGCACCACAGCACGCGCTTCGCAAGATCAATGAAACTATTATATCACAAGTGTTATTTGTTAATACAGGGTAGTACCTTGAAGAACTGTCTTTTCAAGTCGTGCACCAGAAACATATCCAATTTTCTCCTGTGATTCCAGAAACCTATCCGGTTTCCTGAAGAAAACAAAGTGTAGCTCACGTTGACCTGAACTAGGGTGCGAAGGTCCGGAGTTGGCTGCCTTAGCAAGCAACTCATCAACCCTTCTCTGAATTCGACTATTCTTCAGCTCTTCCTTACAAAAGACATCACGCATGGATAATGTAAGTGGTAAGAAAATGTACAAAACACAAATACAATAAAAACTAAATTAACATGGCTATTTTCACATGTTACAGTAAAACAGAAGGAGCAGAGCAGATATGGTCAAAATTTTGTGTACCTCGTCAATTGGGCTTTTAAGCAGATCTTCTTTCTGTATGTGAACATACAAATCTTTAATACCTGAAAAATTATCCCAATGGTTCAAGCATGCTCCAAAGTTAAATATCTTTCTCAGGGTCAGATGAGAAAATTGAAAAAAAAGAAAAAAAGAAAAGAAAAGAAAAGAATCTCTAATTACTTAAACATTAAAGCAGTTGACAAGATATTAAAATTACCAAGAACTTCACGCAGCTCTTTGGTAGTACAGGCTGCTTGGACGGGTCCTCGTCTACCGACCAAATACACCTTCCTAAAATAGCAAAAGTTCCAATAAGATTTGAGAACAACTATCCGAATGAGATAGAGAGTACAGTATTTAGTTATAATATAATTGAAAGACAAGAAACCTTATGTTGCTCTCCTCAAGAGCAGCCAAAGCATGGCTCGAAATGTCAGTTGTCGCCAATTCTGTTGTTGGTCTTAAAAGAATGCGTGCAACATCGAGAGCTACATTGCCCTGAAAGTAGAAGGAGAGATCTGAAAACTTTTACTTCACAACTTCTCATCTGAAAATCTATATCTTTTGTAGACTCCTAAAAGAATTTTAAATTTCAACAGTTGAACAAGCAAAATCAAAGCATTGTTGCCAGTTTCTAGGCTTATAACACGCCGAAAAAAGACTCCTACAATGCATTAATACTGCAGATACCTGACCAAGAATAACAGCTGTATCAGTGCTCTTCAAGTCAGGGTTGAGGTATCTGCAATCTGGATGACCATTATACCACCAAACAAATTCTCTAGCTGAGTGTAACCCGAACAACTCCTACAAAGATGAAAAACAAAAAAGCAAGAAAATAAAAGAAGCATTAACAGCAGTTCCAGGTCGATTTGCAAAAATTATTAGATAGTAAAAAGCATTAAACGAAAATATTTAAGAAGAAACCCAAGTTCATTGAACACCAAGTTTGCTAAACATACTTCTCCTGGAATGCCGAGAGCTCGATCACTTTCTGCACCATAGGCAAGCACAACCTGCTTGGACACAAATTACGCTGGTTACATAAGTCTGCACCAAGATGCCATTGCCAAAAAAAAATTAAGAAACAATTTGACCTAGAAACTGACCACGTCATACAACTCGCGGAGCTCGGCAAGAGAAATTGACAATCCAAGAGTTACATTTCCGAAAAACGAGCAGCGTTGGTGTTGCGCAACCCGTGAAAACTGGTTGACCACAACCTGTTGCAAGTTTTCTGATAAACTAAGCTTAGTTAAGAGAAATATTTTGCATGATAACGAGACACATAACAGAAACCCAATTGAATAAGCAGCAAGCCAATCCAATCCCAGTAAAGTCAAGCAATAATAAATTTTAGTTCTCTCAGCCCCAAAGGAAGACAATGAACTCCAAACGGCCATATTTCCTGGGGTGGTTTATTATTTTTTAAGAAATGTCCCCAACATTTTTTTTTTGGTTTTTCTCTGATTGACTTGATGGTTTTTTCACAGCCAGCTTCTCTGTGATTTCCAGGAGTGCAGGGCTAGTGAATATGTGGCTTTTGGACTGAAGCCAGTGAAGGAAGGTCGGTGGAAACCGCCACATGTGGGGTAGTTGAAAGTTAATGTTGTGCGGAGGTGGGGACGGTTAAAGGCCTCATAGGTGTGGGAGCTGTTGTTAGAGACTCGGGTGGCTTGGTTGTTGCTTGTCTTTCTAAACGGCTGATTGGGAATTTCTCGCCCCATGTGGCTGAATGCTTGGTGTTGAGGGAAGGGCTCGGGTTTGCGAAAGCTTCTGGTCTGCAGATTGATGTAGCCGAAACTGACTCTTGCAATTTGGTCAGAGATATTCATGCTATGGATTCCCTTGATGAGGCAGCTGTGTTTATTTCGGATGTTAAAGTCTGTTTAAATTCAGTTACTGGTGGTTGTAATTGTTATCATATTCCCCGTAGAAGTAATACCGTAGCCCACCTGTTAGCCACTACTAGTTTGCATTCTGCAAATGACTTTTATGGTTTGGATGTAAGTCCCAAGTTGATTTGGCCTCCTAATGAAATTATCCATACTTTTCCTCCCAAAAAAAAAATAATAATAATAATCGATATAAAAAATATATAATATGATAGACCAGTCTATGAATAAATAATTAATTATATATTATTGATGGACATTGTAAAAATTAGATAAAAGTACGGCCATTTACCTTTAAAAAAAAAAATCAGCCATTTACCTAATTTTACCTTTTTACAAAACAACATTTCAAGAAAATTACGTCGAATTTTTTTTTTAATTTAACAAAATGACAGTTTGTCATATTTTTTAGATTGGTTAATCCTATAAAAATTGATGACTGACGTTATGATCAATCACTAATTAATCAAATTAATAATATTATGTGGTCAATCACTAATTAATTCCTTAACAAAATTTTTAAAAATTCGATCATTTGTTAAAGAATTTCTTAAAAAAAAAAAAAAAAGGGGAGCTATTTAGGTCCGAATCCCCACATTTTATTCATTTTGCGAATACTCCAGACATAAAAATTTAAACTTTAAATTATTTTCTCAAAAAAAATTTAAACTTTAAATTAAAACAAAGAAAAAAGAATTAACAGAAAGTGTTTATGACCTTAGTTTCAGGATGATCTGGAGCTACGCCAGAGCGGACTAATCCGAAAGGCGTCGGCAAGCGATCAACAATGTCAACCTCTGCTTCTTGGTGCGCTTTCAGCATCTAATAGTCACATTCAATCAAATATAACAGAAATAAACTTTCGCGGCAACCAAACAAGTATCGCCATTGATACAAGAGAGAGAAAGGGAGGTTACCTTCTCGGCGGTGTAGAAACCGGCAGGTCCACTTCCGACGACACAAACGCGAAGAGTGCGAGAAGAGACGGTTGAGAAGGTTCGAGAAAGCCATGAACTTGCTTGAGAAATAGCCATATTTCATTGAAGATTGAAGATTGTTGATTCATGGGAGGCTCTAGGGTTTCAAATTGAATTCCCAGACTCCAAATTCGGTAGTTTTGGAGGGTAATCGGAAACGTTTCGAAATTGGATCTTTCAGTTTCGTTCCAGTGGGAGATGGGTTCAGAGCCCAAAAAACAAAAAAAGGGCCAAAATCGTGTGATGGTCCCTTGAACGACAATCATTTCAAAAGAACGACAACCTCATCCCCACTTTTTTTTTTTCATCCCTAAAATATCTAATAAGGATACCAACTCCGATTCTAACTTTTAAATACCAACTTATGTAGTATAATAGTTATTATTTTTTTATTAATAAGTGTTAAAAATATTGTCATATTAATTGAATGTATTTACCAATAAAAATATGATATATGTCTTGATATTTAAAAAGTTATAATTAGAATTGGTATCCGTAGCACTACTCATAAGTTAAAATTATCTGCAAATACTAGAATTACTAGAATACATCAGTAAATCTATCAATCTTTAGTTACCTTTACTTCAATATCTATTATGTTAAAATATTATAATTTCTTTTTACACATTAGAATACCCATGAATACTTCACAAATTTTAGAATTGACTCAATAAATGTTAGAATTACCATGTTAAAAAAAAAAAAGGAATTATCATGTTAATTTAGAAAGAAAAAAAAAACTAGTAAGTTTATCAATATTTTATTTTTTTTAATACTTTATTTTTCAATGAAAATACTTTAATTATTTCTTATTGACATAAAAATCTATATTCTATAAAAATAATAAATAACAATATAGTTATTAACACAACCGGTAAATGTAACTTATTTTATATTAGAATGAGAATAATAGAAAATGTTTTATTTACTTGGTAAAATTTTATGATGGAAAATCTAGTAAATCGTATAATTAAGAATCGTAATCATACTTTAAGTACAATTGTCAAATTTTTACTTATAAATATCTTCTTCTAAAAGAGCACAAATGGAAATAAGAATTATTTTATTTTTAATGTTTGATTATTGGAAAATAAATGTTTTGGCCCCCAAGATGCTAGAGATAGCAAATCTACCCCAAATTGGAAAAACGTTATCTGTTCTTCCTAGAAACAATAACCACATGCCAATCACTACCCCCGAACACCATGGTTGTTGATTGTTAGTTGTGGCGCAGCCAGAAATTTTGTTCAGTTGGGGAACTAGAAAAAAAAAAGATTATTGACTAAGGCTGTACTTGTATATTTTAAATCCTAAACAAGGGCAGAAATATAACTTTTCTTGAAAAATAGGGACACAATAACACGTTTCAATATTTGAGGGGCGTACAAACATAATTTTTCTTGTAAAATGAGGATATAAATAGAGCGGCTTCACCACCGGTTGTTGTTATCGGGAGGCTTGTCATTGCATCACCTCATCGTCGTGCCACTTCTTTGATAACGATGAGGTGCACACCGGAGAAGGGAGGCCAAAGGAGAGGGAAGGAAAGGAGAAAAAATCCTATCCTAAAACAAGGATAAAATTGATATAATTTAAATATACAAAAATATTACCAACTATATTTTAAGTGGCTATTTACTGAAAGAATAATATTAAAGGTGCCAACTCAATTCTAATATTAATTTTTTAATACAAATCTACGTAATATATAAGTTCTCATTTTTAATTAGTAGGTTTTTAAATAAATGCCACATCAATTAAACTTAAAGTATTATATTTACCAATAGAAAAAAATAACAACAACTTACATCGATGTACTCAAAAACTGAAGTTAAAGTTGATATCTCTAACATTATCATTTTTCTAAAATAGTGGGTGGCTCTTTGACCACCACTACAAATTTTTTTTTTTTTTTTTTGGAAAATTTTTACAGTAACTAACAGATTTTAGCCACCTAATCTTCACCTAAGAAGTTTTGCTACGTAAAGGACCGATGTATCAATTATTTACTTATAAACTATAAATTTTTACTCTAGAAAATATGTTATTTTCCGACATGGTATCATTTCCCAAATTTCTTGAGAATCAAAGAGCAACATTTTAGGCACCTACTTTACAAATCACTTGTCAATAGTATTTTTTATCCTAATGTGGCCTTTGGGAAAAAAAAAAAAAAGAGGAAAAAAAAAAAAGAAAGAAAAGAAACAAACAAAACTATATATTTATTAGTTTTTCCAACAAAGAAACAAGTGGTTTATCTTGTGGGGATGAAAAATTATTGCATCAAGGTGCTGAATCTGATGATGTATCAAATATTACGGATGAAAACATTATTATTATTATTATTTATGTTTTATATAGAAGGTGGCAATGATGAATAAACTAGGCTTAGCCTATCAAAAATTAATGCAATTTGACAAAAGGCGTATATTCATAAATATATATATATATATATATGTATGTATGGTCAGAAACACAAATATTCATGTGTGAAAATATATTTTTGTTATCGGCCCTTACCCAACCCATTAAGACCAAAGTCAATGTTTTTTTCTTTTTTCTTTTTTGCCCTTTTAATAAGGGTGACCAAAGTCAAGTTGGAACTGAAATAGTAGTATGCAAATGATGATCTTGGAGAAGTTAAAAATATAGACATGAAACACATTGTATTACATATTGAAATTAGAGGAAATAAAATCAAATCTAACCACACACACACACACATATATATATATATATATATATATATATCTTAATATGAAAGCTAAGATAAAGCGCATGCTTCTTACCTACATAAGCTTTTTTCTTTGGTTCTTATCTTTTCTTGATGAAGATGAAAATAATGGTAGCAAAGAATATCATTATTACTTTGAGTTTAAACTTGGGCTACTTTTATTATTTTATTTTATTAGCAAAAATAAATGTGAATTAAGTTAAAAGATGGGAAATGTAAACAAATTTTCACATTGCAAAAAAGTCAACAGCACATATCAAAATTTGGAAAATGTAACTTGAAAAAAAGGGAGTTGCATTTGAAACTTGAAAGAATACACATGCACTTTTTTATCAACTACCAAGGTTAGAGGTCAACCACATTACAAAGCTTGCATCATTTTAAAGTTTAAATTTGTTTTCAATTGGGATGAACACAATTTTTCTTTCTTACATTATATCCTTTTCTGATCATATGAAAGTTGAAAGGCGCTCTAATTATCCTTCTTATTATACTTGGTTGTATTAATGGGTTCTACTTTCTTTTTTCTTTTTTTTTTAATTTTTGGATTATCCTCTGAATTTTTTTTTTTTTAAATATATTGAACAAAGTTAAATTATTTCATAGGGTATATGACAACGTCCAACAGCAGAGTCAGAAAATGATTTCAACAGAAGTGTTATAAAAGAAATAAAAAATTTAAGAAAGACGTAATAATATAGTTTAATAATTGAAGGTGGTCACAATAAAAAGTTTTAATTTTTAATAAAGTGGTGCGTAACTAAATTCTTCATAAATTTTAGAAGTAAAAATTGAAACTTCAAAAACAAATGTAATTTTTCTTATAAAATGATGATAAAAGTAAAAGTTTACAAAAATTTTAGCCTTAAACGTTCTCACTAAATTGAATGTGGCTCCGTCATTGACAACATCAAAGAGAAAGTTCCTAAGAGAAGAAGCCACACGTCCATCTTAGTTTTTGCTTTTAGTGTGATGGAAACATATTTTCTGGGTTTGATGAAGAGACATCACCTGTATTTTTATTTTATTCTATTTTGAAAAAAATCTTTTTTTTTTTTAGGAAAATAACTTTTATTTTTAAACTCTGTATTTTAAGATAAAATCGGATACCGAATTATTGTTAGGTTGAAATTGTTGGACCTTTACTTCGTATGATTATATATACATTAGAGATAATCATTTTAATTGACTACGTTTGACAATGTGGTTTCCTTAATTTGACTTGATAAGGTTTGTTACTTTGTACTTCAACATTTTTTTTAGTTTCTTCTTATACTGCTCATATCTACAGATACATGCACATAAACACACACACACACACACAAACACATATATATATATATATATATATATACAGATTATAGGATGTAGCTAAAGAAAATAATGCATTTATTCTAAAAAAGAATAGAGATAATATATTTTGATAATATGACATACTAACAACCTTGATAGGTGTATTTTACTTTTCATCCACTGTTTCCAACACATTTGAAGAGCAAGAATCCAAGTCAATAGATGTCAAACAAAGCATGAATTTCTCAATGGCCTTTTGGCTCCTCCCCTCTAATTTGTCAAAAAAATATTTCACATTTAAAAAAAAAAATTATTTGAGCTAGTAGATGATGTCATAGTTGACGTATAGGTGACATCACAATTAAAAATGTGGGAATTACAAATAAAATATATAATTTGAAAAAACAATAAAGTTCAAAAAAAAAAAAGACGAGAAAAAAAGAGAGGGGGGAAATAATTACATGGTGGGTCCAAGGTTGATTATAATTATATGGTCAGGGCAATATTTATTAAAAATACAAAGGCAGTAGAAGTTGTTAAAGGTCGGTATCCAGAGGGCAGTTTTTTTTTTTTAATTTTTTTTTAATTTTTAATTTAATTTAATTTAATTTTTTATTATGCTTTATGGGAAGGGGAGCAAAGGGGGCCTGTTGTGGGCCCTTTATGGGGGCCCACACCACTGGCTGGTGAAACAGTCCAAAAACTTTAAGTCCTTTTCACACCTTTGAAAGCCCAAAAGAAAAAAAAAGTAAAAAAAAAAAAAAAAAAAGGAGTTTTGTTCGTATAAGAACTCCTACGGACGGTTTTGGGCACGCCGGCCCCACAGACCGCCCCCTCTGACCTTTTTTTAACCCACTTTATATTTCAGGTCAATCTCAAAATCACTATGCCTCTTCATCTTTCTTTTTTCCCCGCTTTTCTTTGCCTATTATAGATTTGAAAAGTAAAATTAAGCAGTAAATATAAATTTTTATAAGACATAACACTATAAAAAATGTTTAAATAAAAAAAACTTAAAATGATAATACAACTCTTTGGTCTAACACCATGGGGAGGCAGGATTGGAGAGGGTTATACGTGAGGGTCGTGGGTTCGAACCTACGTAATTGTAATATTTAGTAATTAATAGAATTGTATGTGTAAAATTAAGAGAGAAAAGCGGACTATTGATATTTTTCATTTTTATTTATTATTATGGACGAGTGAGGGAATTTCAAATGCGCCATCCAATCTGTTAATTGAGAATTAGAAAACTAATTATTATGCCCATAATAGGATAATCCAATGTGTGACAAAACTTGCTTCACTGTCATTCTATTCGGATCACCAAAAGCAAAAAGTAACCAAGTTGAGCAGATATTTTCCAATCATGGAATTAGTAGAAAAAAAATATAATTATTTAGTAAGATGTGAAAAAAGGCTATAAAAAATCATACTATTATCAAATTAGTAAAAAATTTAACAGTTAAAATCTATGTTCTACATATTCATATCTAGTCCAAAATCCTCATTTAAAAAACACAAAAAGTTATACAAGTGAAAATGATGCTTACGTTAATTTCGTCTTTGTTAAATATACTTTTTTTTTTTTTTTGGGGTGGATAACAAGCTGCATTTTTAGCTTCTATTGAAATGTTCTTTTTTCTTTTTATACTATTGCAATGTTCTAATAATTGATAACCCAGGTTAAAGAAAAACAAATAAAAACAATTTTAATAAGGTTAAAGAGATATAAATAAAGACAATTTTATTCAACTTCTGTCAAATGTCAATCAATAATTTGGAAGGTTTACATATAGTATCATATATTTCATTTGGCATGATTAAGAAGGTAGGCTTTCCTTTCACAAGTCTAATTTTCACAAAATTTGTTTCAAGATTACGAAGACCCTACCAAACTGCCTAAGGTCTACCATTTTCCTTAAGAAAAATATCATATTTTGCCTATTCCTATTGACTCACATGTACAATTAACCAGACGCTTTGTTTGGTTGAATGAAATTTAGTATCCCCTAAACGTAGGAATTTTATTTTATTTGTTTTTATTTTTTTTTAAAAAATTCCTAAATTGTATTTGGTTTATAAGTTAAGAGTAATTTCGTCAATTCAAGGATATATCAAAATATTAAAACTAAAGGGTATATATACTTTTTATGAACTAAAAACATAAGGGTACAACTAAAAAAAAAATCTCTAAAAGATGAAAAGTCGTTACAAGTATAATTTAATGGTAAGTTATGCCTAATTCTATCACAAGACGTAAAGTTTAAATCTTTGTATTTTTTAAGTTAAAAAGACAAAAAATGAAAAAAAAAAGAAATTTTTTAGGGTATGTTTGGCAGGTATCTACCTCTAATGAGGGTTAAGCATGTGTTTAGTTAGTTCATTCAAACCAAATTATTTCAATTGTTTTTTGTCATTTTTTTTAAAAGTAATTCGGATCTCAAACTCTAATTTAAAAACTAAAACTTTAAAAGTACATAAATTTATTGTTTCAAATCAAAATAAGATGACTCTTTTAACAAATTACATAGAATTTCGAGATAATCGAAACAAGATCTATATTGATTTTTTTTTTCCTAACACGTTTCAAGTTTTAATACTTTTTAATTTTAAACAATTTATTTTCAATAAAAACGTTTAATTCTAAAAATCAATTCAACTCTAATCGAAATAACTCAAAATTTTAATTCAAGCAAACCAATCAAACAACCTCTAAATTTAGTGAGCTAAAATGAAAGTTTGGGTAATCCAAAAAGTTCAATTTGTAGAATGTAGACTCGTTGGCATGGTGGATGAGAGAGCGGGGGTTTTGGTTGCACGTGAAAAGAGCTCCGAAACAAGCAATAATTTGGATGCTTCACGCTTGCTTTACACGTGTGGAACCACGTGGGCCGCTGACCCAGCTCTGTTTTCGCCTCCTCCTCCTGACCACTGGTCACGAGATGGTGGATACGGAGCAAAGTTGGGTTTCTTTCTGGCTGTCAAGCACGTGATCCGCATGTGACCTATTTACACTTTTTTTTTAAAATACATTTAATCTTTTTTTCTTCATAAAAAACTTTATTCTTTTGAAGGATAAATTCCTAAACTTTTAGATTTATACAATTTTGGTCTCAGATTTTTTTCTCGTAACTAGAATGCCCTTAAACTATTAAAATGTTGCTATAGTAGTTTTTTCAGTTAATTTTTAGACAGAATCCGTTAATAATTTTATCAAAAAGTGATGCTAATAAACGGATTCCGTTGAAAAATTAATGGAAAAAACTATTATAACAATGTTTTTAATAGATTAAGATAACTCCAGCTGAAAAAAAAAAAGACCAATATTACACAAATTTAAAAATATAGAGACCAACATAACAATTTACCTTTTTTTGAAATAAGAAGTTTTATAATTTGCGGGGAATTTTTTGTAGAAGTTTGAATAAGAAATTGAGCAAAGGGATGATCGACATGAACTATGAACCTTAGTCCTTGTTTCACCACATAATTAGTTAAATTTTTTACTGTTGAAATTTGCATCATATTTAGTTTTTTCTCTTGCAAATATCAATCCAAAAATATTCATATTTTGAAATGAGCATTTTTAAAACTACGTATCAAACAAGTGCTTAATGATAAAGAACAATGTTAGTAATCGAGTTAAAAAAAAAAAGATGTAATGTGAAATGTATAAAAAAATCTTTAATTATATACTTTGCATTATAATTTTTAATTAAAAACTATAGTCACATTTTAATTAAAAACTATGACTACATTTTTTTAATGGTTGAATTAGAGTTTTACAAATAATTTGTCTATAAAAAAAATAAAACCTTTTAATTTAAGTGGGGCAAAAACTCCCACTTAAATATATATATATATATATATATGTGTGTGTGTGTGTGTGTGCTCCACTAGTTTTCAAGAATATTGCTTCATTTAGTATTGAAAATTAATGTGGGGATTATTTAATAAATTTTTACTATAACCTTTGCCATTGAAATTAAACATTTCCTAAAAGCAAATTGAACTGAATGAGGACAACATCAAAAGTAGATTTGCTTTTTTTTTTTTTTTTTTTTTTTTAAATTTTAAGATTTGTTCTTAATTTTACGTTAGAGAAAGTTGCTCCATAATGTTTAAAATGCTGTTGATGATATTTTTAGGGTTAAATTAAATGTTGTTTGTGATTCTTCTTAATGGATGTTACACTTTCTTTTTCTTTTTCTTTTTCTTTTTTTTTTCACCATATGAATTCATTAGTTCGTGTGGTTGCAGATATATCTTGACGATAATTTTACATGTCTAACTTTGTTTATTTATTTTATCATAAAGAGTAAAATTCAAATCTTCTCATTCCAAAATTATTTTTTAAAAAAGTCCATGTTTACATAACATGATGATCTATTTTATGGCAAAATAAGTCTCTCTCTCTCTCTACTATGTTTTAACACTTTTATAATTACAGTGATAAAAAAATGGAGAAAGCACCTGAATGACACAAATTTAAAGACCATTACACTAATATGACACAAAAAATAAATACTACTAGATAACATAACACAAAACTAAACTAAAATTGACTAAAATTTGTGTCATGTTGATCAAGAATGAAGAATTTGTATCATGTTAGTCAAATTTCCCTCTACATGACACAAAAAATAAATACTAGACTAACATAACACAAAACAAAATTAAAATTAACTAAAATTTGTGTCATGTTGGTCAAGAATGGAGAATTTATACTATGTTTTAACACTTTTATAATTACAGTGATAAAAAAATGGGAAAAGTACCTGAATGACATAAATTTAGACATTTGTACTAACATAACACAAAAAATAAATACTAGACTAACATAACACAAAACAAAACTAAAATGAACTAAAATTTGTGTCATATTGGTCAATAATAGAGAATTTGTACTATGTTTTAACACTTTTATAATTACAGTGATAAAAAAATGGGGAAAGTACCTGAATGACATAAATTTAAAGATCATTGCACTAACATAACACAAAAAATAAATACTAGACTAGCATAACACAAAACAAAACTAAATTAACTAAAATTTGTGTCATGTTGGTCAAGAATTGAGAATTTATACTATATGTTTTAACACTTTTATAATTACAGTGATAAAAAAAAGGGAAAAGTACCTGAATTACATAAATTTAAAGACCATTGTACCAACATGACACAAAAAATAAATCCTCGACTAACATAACATAAAACTAAACTAAAATTAACTAAAATTTGTGTCATGTTAGTCAAGAATGGAGAATATGTGTCATATTGGTCAATAAATTAAAAAAATAAGGTTATTTAGATAATTTATCGTAAAAAAATGCACCATTTATTCGTTAGAGTTGCAACTCTGTCATTATATTTATATATATTAGCGTAATTTGAAACTAAAAAATGAATTAGGTATCGTTGTTCTCCTAGCAAATTAATCAGCATATATTTACCAAAAGGAATTAATTTGTATATAAAAAATTATTTTTTAAAAATTTAAATTTTTTTATTGTTTTCTACTCAATATTAACCTTTCATAACCTCCCAATTAATACACTATAAATGATATTTTGTAGATGTAATTTATGATCTTTTGGATTTTCCTAATTTATGATCCTAAGACTATGTATATGACTCTTGTGAGAATGTAACACATGAATGAGATGAGGAGTAATAAGAAAGTCCTCTCTATTAAATATAATGCATATTACAGCATATACATACACACACATATATATATTTTTCCATAATATGCTTTCATTACACTAAAAATATGCCAAAGGCATAATATCAAAATTAAAATGCCAAATATTTTGGAGGATAGAGTTATAGGTTTCAATAATGGAGGTGAATTTTTCAAGTAACTCAAGTTATTAGATAATTTTTTGTAATAATTAACATAAATATACTATTGTTGCTTTATTTATTTATTTTTTGGTACCGAGTCGTGCACTGAGGAAAGAGCACAATTGAAGAGGCATAGTGTCAACGCAAAAAAACACTAATATTCATTTACTTACACTATATATATAGTTGGTCTCCTGTGCTTGACTGAAAGTATTTCCACTCACCAAGACGTGCGTAAATATATACAAACATATATATATATATATATATATATATATATATTTATATCTACAGTACACACACTGCATAAGAATTGGATGCCCAAATAATTTTGATCTGTTTATGTTTGTGGGACCAGATTGAATTATTAGTTCGAGTTACTTGTCTAAGTGATCTGTGCCTAGTTTTGATTGGCTTTTACATTAATTACAGGATATGGACATATATCTAGTTCAAAGAAACCAAAATTTGTTAAGTTATCAGATCATATATATTATCAACTATTTCAATAAGTGTTTTTTTTTTAAGTCTTAGAAATATGTCTTAATCCCTCTTAAAGTTTTAACTTTCAGAAAGAAGAAGAAATTAAAAGGTTCCCTCATAAAGTTTGATATTCATAAAATAGATTTGACATGAGCTTAAGAATTCACCCCTTTAATCATGACATCATGCTTTTGTACTATAGTTTTTGATTAAGGGTTAAACTTTTAAGAAGTGAATTAAAGGAAGAACACTTGGCTAATTTTTAACCTTAATTAAACTCCAGCTAAGAGAGACAACAACCAAAAAGATTAATAGTCAATATTTAATAAAATTATTTAAATTAATTAGTCCTTTTAAAAAATTCTCTGTCCTTTGACTTTTGTCTTTAGGCATATTAATCAAATTTTTTTTTTTGAGTAAAACATATTATTCACTTTTGACACATGGAAGCTAGCAAAAGCTAGGATGGGAAATTATTGCCCCTAAATAACTTAAAATATTTTTTATAAAAAAAATAATATAGCAGTATGAGTGGGGGGGAAAAATGGGAAAAGTAGGGCTTATTTTTATGCATATGATATAAAAGAAGACAAAAGTATATGAGATTAAAATAGTAAAAAGAATTGAGGTGGGGATTATAGGGATCAGTATTTTAGCTGGATTTATAAGAGAAAGAAGAAAAATCTGATTGTTTATTGCTACTGAGAATGATTGAAGGATTTTTTTTTTAAAACCTACTAAGATATGGTCTTTCACTTGTCTGCCAAGATTATTCCTTTCTAATATTTTACATCATTTTCTTACTTAAATTATATACAAATATATAAATATATATATATAGCAATAAAGTTTGGTGTATAGTCTAATGTGGGGAAATTGTTCTCTTCCTTGCATAAACTAATTAAAGCTATATGCTTTTTTCCTGAAGAAATATTAAAATATCATAGGGATTTTTAAATTAAACATCAGGAAATATTTTCCTATTCTGAGTTTATTTGTAAAGAATATTATTCCACTCTTTAAGATTAGAATACAAGCTAGAGGGACTGGATATGCATCCAGACTAAATGATCATAAAGAGCCATTAAGAGATAATACCCCTCAAAGAATAGGAAGAAATTTGGGACGCCTAAAGAGTGTCGCTATCTTTGTATAAACCTTTTTTTTTTTTTTTTTGTTAATTAGGAGGAAAAAAAGTTTCCAATATACTAAAGGTTAAATAACTTTTGGTATTATGTGTAACCAAATTACAAATTACGATTAAAGTAATTTCAATACTAGATCTCGTTGGGATTAGTTTAGTGGGTGGGAGG
Source organism: Ficus hirta (assembly GCA_038430175.1). Lineage (NCBI taxonomy): Eukaryota > Viridiplantae > Streptophyta > Magnoliopsida > Rosales > Moraceae > Ficus > Ficus hirta. The sequence continues at coordinate 17,340,334 of CM076588.1, forward strand.
GGAATTTCAAAGTCTTTAGTCCTAAGTGTTTTTTTTTTTTTTTTTGAACTTGGGGTTGGGATAGATTCAAACTCTGCACCTTTAGGTAAAATCAGGTGTGATATTACTGCTAGATTATGCTTGCAACCACTTAATTCTTAAGTTCTAAACCAAGGAGGTGCACATTTACTAATAAGAAATTTAATTTGGTTGAATTAAGTTCCGATGTTTACTTCTCTCCCACCTTCTACCTTCATTATTAAATTCACTATTCTAAAAAATAGGGATTAAATAACCTTTCTATCAAATGTACCCTCAATTTAACTTAAGTATTTCTTTCATATAAGGGTGTTTTTAAAGTTTTTACAATTTTGAATCTTTCTAATTTCTTAGCAAAGTAATAGTAAATGTTATGATTTTTTTTTATTTTTTTATTTTTTGGACAAAGATGGGTATATGAATTTAAGTTCTCATGTAATTTAATTCACTCTTTCGTGAATTATTTTCTACTCTTTTTTTCGAGAATGTTTATTCCACTCTTATCTCAGTCATTGAATAATAAGATATAAAAACAATATCATCGATTGAAACTATTCAGCTTTCATTCGTGGTAGTTGACAAAGGTTTTTTTTTTTTTTTTTTTTTCAATGATTCGTATATATCATTTATTTCAAACATTATATCCTGAAAAAATAAAAAAAAAATATATTTACATCTAAAAATTTGAGATATTTTGTATTCTGTTATTATTGTAATTAAAAAGAAAAAAAGAAAAAAAGAAAACGAGGGAGAGATTCTTCTGATGATCAGTACTTGAAAAAGGAAGACTTGAAGTTGAATGAATACACTAATAATCAATAAGATACCCTATAAACATCTTTTAAATGGGTTGATGGGATACTCGTTCTTCTCACTAAATATTCGGATAAAATTGTATCTATTGTGTTGGTCGGATTATACAGAGGCATCCAACCCAAAATTATCTAGGTAAGTTAATCCCTACCCCTATCAAAAAAATAAAAATAAAAAATAAAAATTCAATAAGCTGCCGTATACCTGAACGTACGCAGCAGATTTCAACAGCAAAAACACTACAATTATGCAGAAATTGATCAGAATTAGATCCTCTCATGGAGGAGAGAGAGAGAGAGAGAGAGAGGCTGATCTACAGAGAGAGAAACCAAAAAGAAAAAAAAAAGAAAAAAGAAAAAAAGAAAACAACTTTAAGAATTAATGAATATGATTGGTTCGCATAACAAAACAAAAAATTATTTAACCATGTATCGTCTGAATAAGAATTTGATTGGATGCTTCGAAATGCGTGCACGCAAAGCTAACAAAAATGCAACATGTCATCAGGGTTATGGAGCCAAAAAGATCATTTTCTCCCCACCGTGTATATATACAAATATAGATATATATGCTTTTAATCAAGCTTTTGTGCCATCAAATTAATTGATGTTTCTTGGTTTTGAATATTCTTCACATACAAATTATGAGTTTATTAATTTTCAGAACACAATCAAGTTTATAAGTTGTTGTTTTAATTAATTTGCCGTTTGGTGTATGATAATATTAGCCCATAATATGTACCACACCATATATCATCATTAATCTATATATCTACTCATTTGTATATATCTTGAATAGCATGACTTTGCGTGTATAATTTAGGGTACATTTGATATTCAGGTTGACTTTGAGATGGAATAAAAATATGAGGTTGAAGTTAGTTGACTTTTCAAAAACTAATTATAATTTTTATTAACTTTTTCAGAAAAAGATAAAAAACCAGCCCTAAAGTAGAGTTAGATTCAAACTAAACCTGCATTGCAAACGTAGGCTTAGTTCATTGATTGAGAGAAATGATACCAAATAAAACAAAGAAAAAAAGTCAATTATCACATTATCTATAAAAGGCATGTAGTATTTTTCTGTAGAAAGATATGAGCAATATTCAACCTGTGGACCTCCGAAAATAATGGTCAATCCCTAATCACTTATTTCTTCGACAAATAATAATAAATTAATGTGTACGTACACTATACTATATATATATATATATATATATATTTTTTTTGGAGAAAGAAGTAAATAGTATTGTTAAATAAATAATTAAAATAAATATTAGATTTTACAAATAATTGAATTAAATAGTAATAAATAACAAATTTACCAATTAAATGTTTATTTACTTCTAATAAATGTGTTATTTATTTATTAAATTTTTTATTAGTAAATTTGTTATTTACTTTAAATATTTTAAAACCTTATTATTTAATTTTAATTATTTTGTTAAAAATGCTATTTCATACTATTCCCTGTTTTGTTATGGATATTGTGGTGTACACATTTATTTATTAATATGACTACTGCGTATATATATGTTACTCAGTCAAGCACGTTTCTTATTCTTTGTCCTCTTTCATGTACTTCTATCTGCCTTCTCGGATTCCTTGGTGTACTAATCTCAAAGGGTAAACATCAATCAGATAATTATGTTAGTGTATGTATCTATACAAAATTAATAGTCCAATATAATATTACATTAAAAAGAGAAAATTTTTTTGTGGGGTATAATTAATATCAATTAAAAAATTATCAATAAAGCCTCAAATGATTAATGGAATACAAGTGGATGAACTCCATCCTTAAGTTAATTACTCCATTTCATTTTAAAATTATTTGCTCATAATCGAGGGAATTAATTGGGTGGATATATGTAAACACAAAACACACACAAAATAATTAATTAATAGGATAGAACAAATATATGCAATTTTCATGGTTTTTGTGTCACATCCTGGAAACAGTACTACCACAGCTTTCAACTGCAGAGAGAATTAAAGTTGGAAAAAGGGTAATGGAGTTCATACAGAAATAGCACCCAAAAAAAAAAAAAAAAGAATCATTATAAGTAATTTTCCTTTGAATACCGTGAGGACAATAATTTTATTGTCCCTATATGCTTGTCTTTATTCTTGTCTTTGGTTTTATCTCACATAAGAGGGGATTTGATTTCTTTATAAAAATGTAGTTATTTTGATTACCAAATTAAGCTAGTTTTTGTAGCAAACTTTTTTGTTTTCTAGGCACTTGGGCAAATTTAGGGAAAGTAATCCGGGATTTAGGTTTTAGGATTAAGTGAAATTCTAAAAAGCTAACCATTTCTACTTTTTAATGTTAAAAAATAATTAAAAAAATCTCGGGATCATAAAGAGGAGAATAAAACGATAAATTTAGGGGATATTTATTGAAGCATGTGATGAGGGAATCCAATGTTAATTGAAGCATGATACAAGATGAAACAAAAGAACACACCCTTTTATGGGAGGCTATAACTTAATAATATTATTCTTAGTTAATCAAGGAAACGACGGGCCAAGTTTCAAAGCTGTCGATTTCATTAACGATTGTTAATTTGAAATTATGGAATGTAATCCTTATGATGTTGAAAAGAACAAATGGGTGGGTGCAAGTACAGTCTAGTCATAATCTTACATCTAACTTTATTATAAGATATAGAGTATGCATTTAGTGTACGAGTATGAATTGAGTTTTTTGGGTTAGATTTGAGTTGAATTGTTATGCATTTGATGCACAGGTTTGAATGGCTGGAGTTAAAAAGTAAAAAAACTTAAAATGTGTTCGGAAAAAATATCACTGTGAGCTTGTATCGTTCGTCTCGAAATTTAATGCAACAAAAAAAAAAATTCATCCTATTTGGACTTGTATATGAAAAGTTTTGGACTTCTAAAGTTTGAGTTGTAAAATTGTAATAGCAAACTGTAAATAGTTGAAACTGTAAAAAAAATGAATTGCATTTGAATGCAACTGGTGCACCAAATTCAAACATCAAGGTTTTTTAAAAAAAGGAAAAAATGGCAAGAGAGAGAGAGAGAGAGATCTAAAAGCATACTTGAACTTGAGAGGTGATTTAAGTGACTTGGGTCTTGAAAAAATACATGAACCTGTATGTTGGCGTGTTCGTCAACGTATTCGTAAGGAACCTCTCGCAGTAAGGGTTAAATTGATAGTGTTTGGGATGGATTCCTGAGTCTGGTAGTTGTTGATATTTGAAAGAGTTTGATCACGTCTTTTCCATCAATTGTAACTTTTAGAATGACTAATTGTGTAACTCTTGTATTGGAAAAAGGTTATTGTTTTGAGAATCACTACAAAATAGAGCAGGAGTATAAATATAAAGATAAAGATAAAAACAAAACCACATAAAAGATTTTATAAAGAGAATAAAAACTTAAGGAATGGAAAACCAATAATATTAATATGTGTTTAATATGTATTCTTTAACTATTTTCTTAAATTAAAAAAAAAAAAAGTCAACATAATGTCCTATTTATAGGAAGCAAATCCTAAAATAAATCTAATTTCGCATCCTAACATAAAGATAAAGAGTCATAATATTAATATAAATATAAACAGCAATATAATGACTGATCTTAACACTTGTCTCACCAAATTTAAGCTTGATCGATCTTTGTCGGTACCGTTTTCTCAAATTCCTTTATTTTCCGAGATATTATCTTGGCAAACAAACAAGATCATAATTCATATAAGAAGACGCTAAAGGGGTCATTATGATGTGGTGGGTGAGAGGGGCATCGTGTATAGTCAAAAATGAGAAAATTTTGTCACGTTCTTGTAGAATTACTTTTGTACATTGTCTGATATTGAAGAAAAATAAGTTGACTGGAAGTATGTACTTGGCTTGTTTCTGGGCAAAAAATAATTCCCACATGATGATGCAAAGCCATCGAAAATATTGTATTTAAATCTCTTAACATATAAAAAATTAGGAATAATATTATCATAAAACTAGTTTAATTATATATCGCTTGCACATCATTGATTTTGTTTAATTAAACTAGTATTTTCTGTATGAACAAAGCCAAAACAAAGGAGTTTAATTTAATTACTAAATTTGATGATGACCAAGTATTAATTGAATCTACTATTTTATCTATCAACATTCTTTTAATTAGTATATACTATATATAATATGCAAATATAGTAAAATACAAATTTGGACCACATGATTTTGCAACACATCGTTATGGGTCAAGAAGGCCTTGATTTTTCACATTTGGACAGGTGAAGTATAAATCGAACTCATTCCCAACAAAATATTACCCATAAATTAATATGTAAAATAAGTATAAAAAAAGAAGTCCCAAAATTCAAAGAAAGATAGAAGAATATAAGGGAAGCAAGGTGAGGACAAGAAGACGGTGTTTGGTTCCTTTGTTTGTTTCATGGCAAAGCATGGGAGAGAGCCAAAAGAAGAATTATAAAAAATAAAAAAAATTAAGAGAGAGAGGAGAGAGAGAGCTAAATTAAACTTAAAAAGTAGGGTGTGCTAAAAAAGACACAACGGCCCCGACAAAGATTTTGGCTGTACGGACCAGACATGCCCATTCAATAAAAATCCCTGTTAATTATAAGTGTGCCCAGATGATGATGAAAATAATAACAATAATAATAATAAAAATAATAATAATAATAATAAGGGGCAAGCTAATGTTTGGTAAGGGTCAGGAGGGGCTTAGCTATAGCAGCTCGAGATTTAAGGCTTTTTATGCTTGTTTGTTTGCTGCATTGAAATGCGGTTTAAGGGAATGTATGTCGTGGGAGAATAAAAGCATTTACTATATATCTGGGAGAATAATTTTAATGTTTTTTTAACTTGTATTATTGTTTTTTTTTTTAATGTGTAATATGTTACTTGCAATGTTCATGGAAATTCCAAGATGTGTAGAAGTACATTTTTTTTTTAATTTGATGGTAGGAATTTAAATTTTTATTCTTAAGATAAAATTATATATACAATTATCGATTATATCTGTAATCACATTATATGTTTCAATATTGGCCTTGGAGGTAGTACCTTTATGTTTGGATTAGTAATAGCCCTAATCTTGAAAAATTAAGATGATTATATCAAACTAATGATTAATGATACTGTTAATGTTATATGGAATAATTTCTCATATTTAATAATATTTTCGAAGCTGAGCAATCAATTAATCTATTTTATAGTTAACATAAAAAAGGGTGAATAAAGTATTTTCATATGTGATAGTCTGAAGATTAACATAGGAATATATTTAGTTTTTGTTTAATCAAGCTTAAATCATAAAGTAGAAAATTTGTTTTATCAATAAGTAAGACTTTTTTTTTTCACTTATTATAATTCCAGATGGTAATCCACTAATATTTACTCCTTACATAACCATTTTGATTTTATTTTGTGTTTCATCCCTTTTAAAAATAAGAGAAATAAAAAATAATTTAACTAGAGTCAAAATATAATACATAAAGTGCTCTTTGATTGAGAGATTACGAATAAAGGCTTTGAACTTCTTATATATCCTTTAGAAGTCCTCCATTATTGCTTCGTATCCCATGTGGTATCAAACTCCTCTTTTATTTAGCAAAAATTCTAACAAATATAAATCTCATTATTTTCTCTTGGTTAATCATTAAACCTTAGAAAATAATACAACTTTATCTTTTCAATTAATTACTCTCACAATTTCATTTCATTTTTTTATAATTATTTTATCAATTAGTTCACAACCAAAGGCAAAAAACAAAAAAACAAAAAACCAAAAACAAAAAACAAAAAACAAAAAACAAAAAACAAAAAAAAAAACAAAAAAAAAAGGAAAAAAAAGAAAAAAAAGGAAGGAAAGAAAGAAAGGAAATGAATGACAAATGAGTTTTACTCTTTTACACTCACTTTGATTTTTATTTTTTTCTCTTTTTTATAAATAATGAAAAGGGCACAATTAATTTATAGTATTAAAATTTCATTCGTAAGCAGCCGGTAGGTGAACCTAGAAGTATTAATATTAAATCTTAACTTTTAATCTTATTTTTTAATCCCCCTCTACTTTTGAACTTATGATGCAAATTTATAAGAGTCTTCGGAAAAAAAAAAAGTTAAAATGATTATTGTTTAACAAAAATAAATAAATAAATAAATAAGGATGCCCCAAACCACAAGTTTGGTAAATCAGGTGATTAAAATAATACTAAATTAAATTCTAGGAAATTGTAATCATTCTCTTAGAGACCTGAGGTTAGAGATCTCCAAACCCTAGATTTTGACCTCTCGAAAAGTGTAATATGTCGGTCATCTCTTATCTGTTTTCAAGTTAATATCAGTTTAGCCTGTAATCTCATGGGTTATCCTTGCCACATATTTACCGCATCTTTTTAATTAACAGATTAATAATGACCAATTAAAAACAATTAATGACTAGTTTAGTTGGACACATAAATGGTAGTTACTAGTTACATCAAAACTTACAAGCAGATATTGGCCACCTATTTAGAACATGGACAGTGAAATTTGATGTATGTACTGCATTAACGAAATATATATATATATATATATATATATGTATGTATGTCTGTATGTATATATATCCTAAACACAATCCCAAAGTGAACATTTTATCAACATGAGGACTATGCATTCGGTTTGTTGTCACTATTAATTTAACATCATTACTTGAAACTAATATTTATTATTATTCTTTTTTGCAGTACTCCTATTATTTTTTTTTTTTTGGCACTACTCCGAATAAATTTTTTATTTTGAATTAATGTTATCTTTCCTCAAATCATCTTCAACCCAACTATCATATACACACACCCACTAAGATATATTCATTAATGCTTAATTATGCTAAATTTTAGCATTTGAGTACGAAAATTACTCTCTAGTACAGTGCTATTTGTTACTAACTTTAGCATATTATCTTTGATTGTTAAGCATTAAATATAGCATAAGCTGGTGTAACAAGATCTAACCTTTATGGCGTATTGGCATCATCCCAAGATTAATTAATGCAATTTTTTGGAAGGTTTGGCGACATTGCGATATTTGAACAAAAAAATCTAGTTTTTTGGTTGGAAATAGGACAACAAATAAGACTCGTTGCTCCGTCACAATGTAAGACGCTTTTCAGCCAAGTTCCATTGCTTTATGATTTCCCTCCCTTTTTTGTAATTTTTGTTTGGTAATAAGTTGACATAGGAATTTTGAATTCCCATTCTTATTCCATTTTCTTAATCCATGGGTCTGAAGGATTTAATTTTCACTTGTCAAAATTTTTCCTTTTGAAAAATTTCACATTTTAATTATTTTGATTATGTTCATGTCGTTTTGACTTAGTTTTCTGTTTTTATTTGTCCTTTAAATACGTGTGCCCTCTTGTAATGTTTTCTGTTTTTATTTGTCCTTTAAAGAAGTGTGCCCTCTTGTAATGAAAGTCAAATATTGCTGAATGAAATTGAGTCTTTACTCCCAATTTTCTCCATTTCAATTTCAGGTATTCTTTGCGAATCAACAAATTTTGAAGCCATTTTCTTAATATTCTATATGAAATTAAATTAACATATTAACATATCTATTTTTTTAATTTTATTGTTTATGCTTCAATATATTCCAAATTTTGTTGTTCGATTTCTATTGATTGATGTAAATTGACCTTTTTCTTTAATCATCATTCCAATCTTATAACAAACAATTTTAAAATTAAAAATTTACAAGTTCTTAATCTTAAATTAGTTTGTGATAAAAATTTGACATATATGACATTAAATAATATTATGTATCCGATCACAAAGTAGAATAAGACCTTAAATATTGCCATTAAAAAAATACCTTAAACATTCTATTTTACACTTTTTAATGCCGAATATAACATTGACATATATTATCATTTACATTACAAATGACCTATGTATTTACTGCGTGAACTGATCACACAACCACACCCGTATAATAATCACCCTAATTATGAGCAAAATTAACCACAAAAGAAAATGGTAATAAGACTTACTAAAAGCTATTCATTCAAGAAAGAAATTCGTATCCCTCAAAAAAAAAAAAAAAAAAGGGAAAAAAAAGAAAAGAAATTCTTATGTGCACGGCAACAAGAGTCAATATTTAACCAGCTCATTAAAGTAAGTAAATACTCGCTACTTACTTTACGTATACTGAGTGAGATACTAGTCATCAATTGATTGTACTAGTAATGTTAATTTAATTAGAGAGAGGGGAGAGATAAAATGATTCCTATTCTGTAAAGAAATATTCCATGGAAGGAAAATATTTATCTTTTTATGATATATATAGGTGTCAAAGTTTTATGAGCTCTTTGTAAAAAGTAAATATATGCTATTTTAATTAACTCTAGTTTTTCACTATCATCATCCCTTTTATAGTGTCTGATCGGATATGCATAATGCACAGAGCCTATGAAAGGGATAGATCACGATACATGATTCATAAATGTACTCTCTTTAAGGCCAACAGGCCGGTATCTCTATCGTCAACTAAGAATAGAATTATGCATGTCACAAGTTCTATTTCATACAATAATTATCTGAAAGTTGTAATTTATAGTGGGATCCACTTATGAGTTTATTATATATGATTCCTCTTCCTACAGATCATTTTGATCGACCTGCGTCATAAAATTATGTGTGTTTTTATTTGTGTGAATAAAAAAAAACTAAGAATAGAATTATTGTTGAGTAAAAACTAAGAATAGAAATTAATAATATTTAAAATTAAAAATATTTGTTAGAAGAAATCTTGAAAGTTCTATATATTCATAACATCGTCATATATCTAATAATTTGGAGCATAATAACGAGATCACATACCTTGTAACTAAATAACAATTTATCAAAACCAATCAATTTATTGTTAAGTGGCCATTAATCCAAAATTAAAGCCTACCGGCCAAATATAAGTGAATCGGTTTCTTGTAATATTCGTATGTATGGTAAAGTATTTAATTAGTCTCCTCTATTTCTTGAAGGTAGTTTTTGAGTGTACATTATAATTTTTACTGGATTTGTAAATACATCCCACGAGTTCCCTTTAAAAGAAAGACAATGTTGACGATACATTATGCTCAAGATATATGCCGTGGTAATGAAAATTAATGTTACATACAAAATATAAGCCCACACAAAAATAGAAAATATGATTTTTCACCTCCACACAAATGTAATTAATATTGCTAAACCAATAATTAATTAAGATGTTTTTTTTTTCCCTTCAATAGAACCTCATACCAATAATATATATTTCTGAAATTATATGTATAACAATTGATACATATTTGTTTAAATCTTTTAGAAATCTCCTTAATTCAGGTTTTTTTTTTATTTGATATAGGAAAATTATTCCTCTTCTAGTAGAGAGAGATTACCTAACGTCATCATCGCCAACATGACACATGCCTTAAAAAGAAGCAGAAATTGTACACTCAGCTGTGACTCTAGCGAGGCCCAATATATATATTATTTTTGTTTTCTTAAATTAATTGGAACTGCTACCACCTTTTCTGTCCCACTTTGAGATAAAGCAAAAGCAGAGGAAAAGCAAGAAAGAAAAAGAAAAGGAAAAAAAAAAAATACACACATAAAAGAAAAGTGGGGAGAGAAGAAAAAGAAGAAAAAGCAAAGCCAATAAAGAAAGGAGATAAAAAAAGAGAGAGAGAAAGGGAGAGGAAACAAATTAGACAAAGGTTCTCAAAACTCCATGATTATATATTTCAAAATTCTCTCTCTCTCTCTCTCTCTCTCTCTCTACAAAAGGAAAAAAAAAAAACAGTACAGTGGTACCCTAGCTTAGCTTTCTTTTCCATTATTCTTACTACTTAATCCAGTGCGTGAGGACCTCTCAAAGTTTCTACAAAGAGTTATTTTGTTAGCAACTAGAGCACAGACAAAAGAAAAAGAAAATTAAAAAAAAAAAGGGGGAAAGTGGAAGAAAGAGAAGAGAAGAGAAGAGAAGAGAGAAGCGAAAGGGAAAGGGAAAGAGAGTAGCGCTGTATCATAATTCATAATCCATAATTCGTAGTTCAAAATTCATAATTCTCGACTCGATCGGAAGATTAAGGCATGAATAGAGGGGTGTTGCAGAGCTCGCCGGTGCAACAAATGATGGCAGCCGCCGGAAACCCTAACTGGTGGAATATCAACACAATGAGACCTCCAACTCATCATCATCAACCACCTTCTAACTCTCCTTTCTTGGCTCCACCAAATTTCTACCCACAATTTGTTCCCACTTCTTCTTCTCACTCTTCTTCTCTTCCCTCTTGGCATGATAATAACCAAGATCAGCAGCTTCCTGAGTCTTGGAGCCAACTCCTCTTGTAAATCTCTCTCTCTCTCTCTCTCTCTCTCTCTCTCACTCTCTAATGGTTGCATGGGACACATAATATGTAGCTATCTAGCTTCATATTGCTTGTTATACATATTATATATACAAATTTCTCTTGTTATAACAAATCTTGAGGTTTTCTTTCTGTGGGGGTTATCATATTTTATATATATATATATATACCAAGTTAGTTTAGTTTAATTAATTTATCTTTTTGATTAGGGGTGGAGTGGTAGGTGAAGAGGAAAAGGGAAACATGATGAGCCATTTTCAGGTCAAGAAATTGGAGAATTGGGAAGAGCAGATGTTGAGTAGTACTACTACTCAAGCTCCGAATGCTTCTGTGGCTGATGTGAAGCAAGAACACAGCTCGGCGAGCGGCGGCTACGTCTACGGTCATCACGGAAGCGCTGAAGATCAGTTTCAGGCCGTGGCCAAACCGCCATCCGTTGGTGGTGCTAATAATTGGTCTCCTCATCATCAAATGATGGCCAGTGCTCAGTCATCTCCTAAATCATGTGTCACTAGTTTCAGTAGCAACATGTTGGATTTCTCTAACAAGCCTGATCATCGTCATGCGGCTCGGCATCCCGTGCCGCCGGTACCGGCCGATCGGGCCTTGTCCGAGGTGATTTTCTGACTTATAATTCTTTTGAATTACAATCTTTGTACTTTCAGATCACCTTGTTCTCTAGGGTTTCTAGAAGTTTTATACTTCAAAACTTTTTCAATACACTAATTTTGAGAGAAAAGCCGTTAGAGTTCATGCAAATGATATTTGTATATTTGAGTGTGTGTGTGTATATATATATATATATGTACTTTTCTTATATATACATATGTATGTTTTAGCTAATTAAAGAAGAACTATTAGCTTAATCAGCTTCTATATTTTGTATCTATAGGAAATGAAACCAAAAATTAGCAGACTATATGTATAGAACTCCTATAGATTCTTATATTCTTCTTCTTCTTGAAGTGTAACAGCACTGCAACTGGTGGGGCGCTAAAGAAGGCTAGGGTTCAACCTTCTTCAACCCAGACTACTTTCAAGGTATAACAATGAAAATGTGTATATATATATATATGTATATACACTGCTAATATATATTGATGAAGAGAGAAGCTTAGCTACCCTCTGATCAGCTTCTCCAACCTCCATTATTTTTTTTAAAAATCTCCTTTTTTTTCCCTATGTCACGCGCCCACGCGCATGCATATACAACCACACATAGCGGGGACATGTGTTGTGGGAAAACGTTGTCTTTCTTGGTTTGTCCAGTTTTTAGCCATAATGATTCTTTCTTTACATGATACATATCCCTCTATCTCTCTCTCTCTCTTTCATTTTATCCACATATATATGTGTTTTTCTATACATATGTGTATATCTTCGTTTGATCTCTTCATATATAATAACCCAAGTTATATTGTATAGGTGAGGAAGGAGAAGTTAGGTGACAGAATTACTGCTCTCCACCAGCTAGTTTCCCCATTTGGAAAGGTAACAAATTGGAATTAGAAAAAAAAAAATAAATCTTTTGATATTAAAAAACATAGATATTTTGGAAGTTAAAAAAAGAATGGAAACAAGTAACTGCAACAATGATATTTTCTACATTAATAGCCTTGGATATGAGAACCCCATGTATAAATATAAATAGAATTTCCGTTTTCACATGAAAGATTCCTGATCAATGCGTTTTGTTTTCAGTTTAATTAATTGTTTTTAACTTTTTGTTACTTTTTTTTTTTTTTTTACTTTTGGAAGGGTTTTCCGTTTTTCACTTTAGGCTTTAATGAAGACATCCAAATATGGCCTTGGAGTCTTGTGTCTGTTTTTTGTTTTATGTTTTTATGTTTTTATTTATTTATTTTATTTTTCTTTTCTTTTTCCTCACCACCTCTCGTTTTGCAGACTGACACAGCCTCTGTCTTGTTAGAAGCTATTGGATACATCAGATTCCTTCAGAGTCAAATTGAGGTGATGTTTCTTATTCCTTTATTTATTTTATTTTATTTTTGTTTTCTTATTTTTATTTATTTTTTTGCTAACAACTATGAATGATTGATGGCACACTGCAGCAAAAGCCTTAAAAGTCCCCATACTCTCACAAAAAAATTGGTCCTCCAACATTCTTTTAACCTATTGTAGCTCTAAAATACATAGGGAATCACATAGTAGAATATGAACAAAATTGTTGTTTTCAATTATGTGAATGCAGCGAGAGGATAACTAACATACATTATGCTGAACGTTTTAAAAACGATGTTCTTTACATTAATGTAAATCTAGCCGATTAATCGGTTATAGTCTGGCATTCAGAAACAAAAATAGCCTTAAATTAATTCTATTTTTTCCTAATTTCTTTCCCGCGCAGGCTCTCAGCTTGCCTTACTTGGGCAATGGATCTGGAAACATGAGACAGCAACAGTCTGTAAGAAAACTAAACAAACCCTAATTAATTCTCTCTTCCCAAAGCAAGAATCTCTTTCTCATGTGCAGAATAAGTAATAATTATAAATTAAGGTTAATTATTGTGTATTAATTAATTAATGATTGCCAATTTTTTTGTTAGGTTCATGGGGAGAGGAATTGCATGTTCCCTGAAGACCCTGGTCAGGTATGCTTTTTATTGGATCCATTAACCGGCTTAAAGAGGTCTTTGCGGGAAACAAAAAAATGAAATAAAATAAAAAGAAAAAAAAAAAAGCTGCAAAGCTAATTTACTTCATATTTCTTTTTAGTTAAACAAATAAAGAAAACCGTTTAAAGGGAAAAAAAATGCTATTTGCAGCTTTAAAGACTCTAATCTAAAGGTTATCATTACTTTAACAAAGAAATAATGTAGAGGTATTTATCATTTAAAGAACCGAAAAACAAAAAACAAAGAAACAAATATAATATATTAATGCCTTTGTAATAATGTTATTGTTTTGACTATATAGCTGCTGAATGAAAACTGCATGAAGAGGAAAGGAGCTCCTGATCAGCAGGTTTGTCCTTGATTATAATTATGTGATATAATTAATCTTTGAAAGTGGAAATGGAAGTCATATATTTATTAAACTTTTTTTGTTCTTTTGGTTTTTGGTTAATATTAGGATTCACTGGAGGAGCCAAAGAAGGATCTGAGGAGTAGGGGTCTGTGTTTGGTGCCAGTTTCGTGCACACTGCAAGTCGGGAGCGATAACGGAGCGGATTATTGGGCTCCAGCGCTCGGTGGTGGTTTCCGATAAACGAGTTACAAGCATCAACAGCACAAAGAGAGGTTTCATTGGGAACGATATAACATCATGAGCAGTCACTCTGCTCAAGAAAATATAAGGCTGATTGCTCATGATGCTATACAATCTTCAACCTGTTTGTGCTGTTATTGCTAATTACGTAATTAGTTCGGATTTATGAGTCCTTTAAAAAAAAAAAAAAAAAAACTCCCTCATCTTTAATTGATTTGTCTATGATCTTTCTTTAATTTCTTTCTTTTCAATTAGCTGCTACTACAATGCTAGCTGTTCTTGTACATGCAGTTTTTAGAAATGTACTAATCATTTCAAATGCTGCTTAAGTAGCTAGAGAAAAGCAGCAAACATTCCCTCTGAATGATCTCACTTTTCTTTTCAGAATTAACGATCATATCTCTTCGCATATTAGTGATCATCTTATCATCGAATGATTTCAGTACTTTCCATTTTCGATCGTCTTTTCATCTTACTTTTATAGGTGCCTATAAACTATTGTCACCTTGGGAACTAGTTATATTATTATGATATTGTCTATCTGACTCAACTCTACAGCTCTAAAAATGGGCACATGAGCTTTACTTCACTTACACTACCATTGTAAAGAGGTACTTGGCTAAGTCATGTTTGTACTTCCCAATGCAGTATTATATGTATACGACTTTCAAACGAGGAAACTTCTTTTCCTGTGTAGATCAACTTTGTTTACGTTACGCGCGGCTTCAAATCTTTCTTTTTGGTTTGGCCAAACGGTTCCCGAAGACACACACACATAGTATATATATATAATATATACATATATATATATATTATATATATGTGTACATATAAAGCAATGACTTTTCACGCATGAAGAGGTGAACATGCTTTTAAAAACATGGAAATGCAAGTTTTGTACATATAAGAATATAAAAAGGAAATTCAAATGCTTCTTATTCAAGTTTGCAACTTGTAAGTTGGCTTTGGCTAGTTGCCCTAGCCAGCTAGTTTAGCTCGCCGAGTGGGACTCACCAAAACTAGTAACCTATACCGAATTCTTCGCCAAATTTTTAAAGATGTTGGTTATTTTACTTTACTTTAGAGTATAATTTAGCTAGCTTGTTTTCCTAGAGCTTCATATATATATATATATATATATATGAGTGTGTGTGTGTGTATATGAATATATGTATATATATTATATTGTATTATACACTAAAGTAAATTTGGAACTCTAAAAATCATTTTTTTACAATTTCATATTTTTGGATGTCAGAAAGACAGAATATGCTTTTTATAAGAAGAATAATCTTTTTTTTTTAAATATTAAAACTGACATGTTTTAGAAAAAATCCTAGCATCGTCCTTTTAGCACACCTACAACGTGAAACATTGTTGTGTATCTATATATGTGTGTGTATGTATAATGTTATATATGCATGCATATAGTTCTCTGCATTAATTAATTAGTAATTGAATTAACATTCATATATGTGGTTCGAAACGACATGATTTAATTAGAGATGTCCTATTTTAGATAAACAGAAGGTGTCGCACGCTTTGGCAAGCCAACTCTGAAAAGATCTTCTCTCTTTCAGTTTTACCTTCCTGTAACTTTCCTTCTTTCTTCCTTTTCCTTTTCTTTCTCTTTCTCTTTCTCTTTCTCTTTTCCTTGACAAAAGCTCTACAAGAATATATATTGATAGGACCATGAGCTCGCGTTTGATGCAAGATTCCCAGAAGAAAGTGTGAAAATTTATACCTAGCAAATTCAAAAAAAAAAATTTTAATAAAAAAGTTATAAATGCAAGTATAAATATATGTATACATACAAAGCAAAGCATTGGCATTCTTTTCAAGAATTCACATTTCGTAAGGTGTGGAAATCAGACCCAAATATCCCGGCATGCATTTTTATGATAAGACACGTGTCATCCGTTGAGCCTACAATGGCAAATCACTTGATTGACATGATATATATATATATATATATATATGTCTATATATGAAGACTTGTCATGTACATGTAATTGGTTGGTTTTAAATTAAATATGATGTTATTATCAACGTACAGTCTGATATAGAGAAAATCCGTTTTTTATGTAAATATATACGTATACATGTAATATTATCCAAGTAGTTTGGCGCATTTTGAATTTTTTTCATGGATATATAGTTCACACTTTTTGTCTCTTTTTCTTCCGACTTTTGGTCATGACAAATTTTGTTAATTAATTTCCTTTGTTCTAAAGGAAAGGTCTTCATTTAGTACTTTTCTTCAAAGGAACAAATAAAAAATGTTTGAATCACTAAGATCGCGTTGAATATTTTTCCAAACTTCTAGTTTGTTAACATAGAAAATTTTTCAAGCTCTTTTGGAGGGAACTTGGGCTTTTACGCTGTGTAGGACTGGAGAAACATGCTAGTTAAATGGGCTTTTGATTCGGCCCATTTTCACAAGAGAACACACGACGAGCGCAGTTTAGGGGTACCCAAAAAAAAAAAAAAAAGGAAAGCACATAAATGACACAAATTTATATTGTATCAAAATATCACAAAAAATTAATACTAGACTAATTTGACATAAAATTGAAATAAAATTATATAAAATTTGTATCATGTTGGTCAATAGATGAAAAAAAAAAGTGATTCTTTAGGTAGTTTTCTCAAAAAAAAAAAAAATGAGAGAGAGAGAATTATGGAAACAACCTCTCAAATATCCATGTTATGTTTTTTGTACTTTTTTAATATTTGTTTGGATTTTTTTTAGAGATATTTGTTTGGATTTTTGACTCTTCATACTTATTTAATTAGAGATAAAAAAAAATTAAAGGTACTATAAAAAGGATAATAATTGAAGGATGTGTTTTTTGAGGGCAATCCTACAAAACACCTTAAAAATAAATTAGCATGCTTAATTTTGCTATTAAACATGGGAAGTCTCTAGTCGAGATTCAGAATACCGCATGCTGTTTTTACTCTGAAGTTATATTTTTTGATTCGACATGTCGTTTTTGTGCCCATTTTTGTTGCCGGGTAATTTGGAAAAATGAGCGGTTTAGTGGATGTATTGGGGAAAAAAATCTTGTCGAAATATTTGGATAAAAAGAAAGATGACAGATATTTCTATTAGAATTAAAAAAATGACAATTTTCAGTACATTATAAGTTGATTTATCATGCAATAAATAATCGATTTACTGAATAATCAGTCGGTTTTCATGTGGAACAAATGCAATGAATGATTTAGAACTACATGTCGTTTTTTTTAGAAGTTTGTGCCCTCTAATTCAGAGACGACATGCTATTTTCCGGAGTTACTTTTGGTGTAGTTTATAGCAACTAACGACATGTTGTTTCCTGTATTAACACATCGAAAAGCATGTCTCCATCCAGAATTTGCTGTCGTTTATGGGCTAAACGACATGCGGGTTTTATTCCCACGGTTTCATCTTTTATATTTGGAAGTTCTACGTCCTTTTGTTCATGGGCATATAAAATATTTGCTGCCATTTATAACCAAATGAGACAAAATATGTGTCGTTGGCCATGAATAATACGCTGTAGCTAAAACAACATGTTTTGGTTTAGAATCCCGATGTCAGTGATGCATGAAAGGGACATGTCGTTTAATATACTCACGTTTTGCTAAGTAAATATTTACAAATATGTCCCTTGAGTTTAAACAACACGTTGGATTTGACAAATGATTTGGCAAAATTTTTTAATGGCAAAATGTGAAAACAAAGAAAAAGGTCTTTCTACCAAATAATAATAATAATAATAATAATAATAATTAATAAATAAATAAAGTTTTTTACTCGAGTTGGTTTTTTTCATATATGTATAAAAAATATTTTTTTATTATATTTTTTTTTTCTTTGTGGACATTTTTGTCATTGCATTAGTTAAAATTGAATGTTATGATCTCTGCTTGGTATGAAGTTGATACGTACCAAGATGTCTTAGTATATACTTAATGAGGTTCAAAATAGAGAGTGTACTTTTTGAATAAATTTAAATTAATGCAGGATACACTTCTATAACTTTCCCTTTCTATCAATAAGAAGTAAATAGAGAACTAAAACAAGAAAGCCCGTTAGCTAAATTAGAAAAAGAAAATATGGTATTGAATAACGTCTTCCATTATGACTAGAAATGTAAGGTTACTATGGTTAAATAACTAAGAAGACAGATATTTAGTCAATTACAACAATCCATTTTTGTTTTGAAGTACAACTATGGACGTTTAATATAAAAAAAAAAAAATAATATTCATCTATTATTTTTTTCAAAAGTATATATATCTATATTCCATATATGTAGATCCAGTGTGGACCTTTACGAGCAATTAAAGACTAGAAATTTAGGCTTTTTTAGATTGGTGTATCATAAATTTATTATATAATTACAATTTATATCATGAACTTTTAATTATGATAATTTACATCCTGAACTTATAAATATGTAGCAATTTATACCCTATTGATAATAATATTAATTTTTTAAAAGAAATTGATATGTGAATTGTTCCTGAGTTGTTAATTTGTGACATATATAATCAGTTTTATCTTTATTAATTTACAATATATATCTAAATGAAGTATCAATTTTCATTAAAATATCAACATTGTTTATCAATAAAGTGAAAATTATTACAGATTTGTAAATTTAAGATACAAATTACTAAAACTAAAAATTAAAAATGTAAATTATAACTTTATAATAAATTTAAAGTGTATGAATACAAAAAAGTCAGAAATTTATAACATGATTGGTGGATACCAAAAATAATAGACCAATGGTATCATCACATTAAATTTTTGTACCCTACTTATCCCTAGTTTCTTGCGAACTTACCTTTTCTTTAACTAGTCTTCCAATCACATGCTTAATCCTTTCATTGAAAGCTACCCCGAAACTTTGACTTGACAGAGCATCTCTATCTTGATCTCATAAAATATTCTTCTTTCTAAATTTGGGCCACAACTTCAACAGAATATATGTATATTATTATTATTATTATTATTATTTTTTGTGTAAACAATATATACTCGTCTGAAACCATGTGCAACACGCCACCGTTGTACCAATATTTCAACATTTTCACACTAGTTGACTTGGGGTGTTAGAAGGAAAAACTCACACATACACACACATATATATATATATATATTTGTATATGTATATAAGCATATTCCGATCTCTAAATATATAAGGTATACCACATACTTTGTGAATGTGCATGTAGTGTTAAAAAAAAAATAAAGGAAAAAAAAGTTTTGGGATCTCGAGAGAGAGAGAGAGAGAGAGGAGAAGAAGATGAAGATCCATTTGAGGGTTATGCTTGTTGCTTTTGTTGTGCTGGTGTTGGGGAATAGTAATGGTGGGAGAGCAAATGGAACAATTTCTCCGTTTATATTGAAAAAGATTAGTGGAATAAATAATAAGGGTCCATATTTTGGTATTGTGATTCCAAACTCATTTGAGTTGAACCCTCTTCTGCAATCTTCAAGCTTTGTGGCTGATCCCAATCATCCCTTCGTGGATTTTTCAGGTATTAATTTTCTCCACAAAATACACCTAAAAAAATAATAATTTCCACATTATTGTTCTTCTCATATTAATCATCTTGATCAGAATGTGTATCAATATATGTATATATATGTATACGTGTATATATATATATATATATGATATTCCTGCGATGTATTTGAAATTTTGATTCAAACAGGAAGAAGGTTTCGAATTGGCACGTTGGGAAATCAAAAGGTTATACTTGTTCTAACAGGATTAGGCATGGTATGTGCATTTGAAACCTTTTTTTTCCCCACCTTGATTTTCCTCCCTTTTGGAAATACTTCAATAATTTAATAATAATTCCTTTTTTTTTTGTTTTTTTGTTTTTTTTTGGGCTCAATATCTAGCTCAATGCAGGTATAGGCACACAACTATTGGTAACTCTATTTAAAGTGAAAGGTGTTCTTCACTATGGAATTGCAGGAAATGCAAATCCTTCACTGCAAATTGGTGATGTAACTATTCCACAGTATTGGGCTCATACTGGCCTTTGGAATTGGCAGGTAGAACAATATTCTGCCAAATAATATCATAACAAAACAAAATTAGAGCTTTTTAAGGTTGAGTATTATACCATAATTGATGGCATATTAGTTTAATATCATTATAGATCTTATTATTATATGAGGATTCAAAATTGTGTTGAGTTCATGTCCCTAGGATTTTTTTTTTCTTTATTTAATTAGCTTACCCCATTAAGAATTATTGTTCACGTTGATAGAATAACAAAAATAAGAATTTTATAACAAAGTAGATATTATAATTCTAATTAACTGTCTTATCACATTAGAATTATATCAGATTAATAAAAGTACTGAATCGTTCTACAGGTAGGGTAACTAAGGACTGTCTTCTTTTGAGTTATGTGGATAAGACTTTCTTTCTAATGGTTGTATTAATTACTTTTTAAAAATGAAATTTGATAGAGACATGGAGATGGCCCAGATGATGAACTGGCCTTGGAATCCAATGGAGACTACACAAGGGAAATTGGTTACCTGCACTTCTCTGATTTCAACAACAAAACCGAAAAGGGGAAGTCTATTGACAACCTTCTGAACAACGTTTGGTATCAGCCGGAGGAGGTTTTCCCAGTTTTTGGATATCCTGAAATTAGACAGCACGCCTTCTGGGTTCCAGTTAATCAGCAGTACTTTGCAGCTGCACAGAAACTAGAGGTAACAAACTTCTCATCCTCCCTTACATGCCTACATGATATATATGTATACATTTACATATAGATATACTTATACTCTCACTTCCAGCACATTTATAAGACGGCACTTATAATTTTGTCGGTAGGTTATTCTAATAACTTAAATAATTTTTGATGTAAGATTTTTAAGTGACACTTGTCATTTTGAATAATAGTTTTAAATAATGTTATGTTATAAGATTTTAAATAGAAAATTACATGTAAATTAACTAATAATTATTAAATAGAGTGTTATAATTGTAAGATCTATCCGACTGTCAGATTTGAGATGTTTCTTGTATGCATATAGGCTTTACTTCTTTATCCGTATTAAATATCGCATATGGTCGTACATCTATATAGACATATGAAAATAAATTATTTACATTGAATAATTTATTCACTTACTCATGTGATGGTTTTACTGTAAGACGCCCCTATTTATTTATTTTTTAGGGGGGGGGGGGGGGGGGGGGGTGCAAGCTAGGGAGTCAAAAACATCGGTACCTAAGCTATCAAAAAGTTAGGCAGATAAAATTCATAACTATAGTGATGTACAATATATTCAAATTGGTACCTAGCTATGAAAAAGTTAGGCAGACAAAATTCATAACTATAGTGGTATTGCTGATATTCAAATTAACATATATCAATAGTTATATATAACATGTATATTATTTCAAAGCGCAGTGTCATTTATCACTATGCATTGTGGCTTTTAAATGAATTGTAATTTTTCTTATATTAAAACTTATATAGTCTTACATGATGGATTTTTGACTGGTATCGTACCGGTGATCAAAAACCGGTCACCGTTTTTCTATTTCGGATGACATGTTTTTCTCATCACATGCAGAGTGTGAAGCTGAGGGGTTGTGTGAACACAACAACATGTCTACCAAGAAAACCTATTGTGACAAGAGTGAATAGAGGGGTTAGTGCCAGTGTGTTTGTTGACAATAGGGCATACAGAGAATTCTTGAACTCCAAATTTAATGCAACCCCAATTGACATGGAGAGTGCTGCCGTGGCTCTGGTTTGTTTTCAGCAAAAAACGCCTTTTATCACAATTAGGGCACTCTCCGACTTGGCCGGTGGTGGTTCCTCCATCGCTAACGAAGCTGCTATCTTTGCCTCATTGGCCTCACAAAACGCCGTTGATGTTTTAATTAGATTTGTTGCCTTATTGTCTTCTTAGATTAAATTCATACATATAGACGAGTTTTTAATAGTTAAATTTTTCTTTTTTGTAACCATCAGTGATTATCGTTTCAGTGTCTTAAGCTATGTATGTTGTCTTCAAAACTTGGCACTCTCGATACTTTTTTTTTAATAATGATAAATCCTCTAATTTGATTGTGATATATTGATGTCATGAATTTTTTAAACACAATGAACTCATTCTGCATCATATCTTTTATATCAACATATGTATATGTCGCATGATTTATACATATGCGCAGCGCATATGTTGCATGATTGAGTGTAATCCGATAAGTGCGTGTTTGATACTCGCCGTTTTAGTATTAATTAGTTTATTGTAAATTTGTAACGTTGTTAATAGCTTCACATATCGAACAACGAGTGGTGACAATGACCATAAAAAAAAATAAATAAATAAAAGAGCTAATAAAGAGCACAAATTGTGCCATATGCATTTGTGCCGTGTACGCCAACACATGCTAACAACTGTAAAGAAGCATAAAATAAATATTACTATTTTACTCAATTTAAATCCTTTCTCATATATCCATTAAAAAAAAAAACCCCTTCTCATGTTGATTATATAACAAGTGAACAAGTGGTAGAACAAAGAAAACATACTAAATTTTTAGATGTCAATACACTACATTGTTAAAAAAAAAAAAAAAAAAAACTGTCCTTTACCACTAATAAATGATTAAAAAGTCTTATTAACATAATTTAACCTTAACCTGCTTATTAAAAAATTTTTTAACCTTACGTTTAAAGAAATTAACAGCTCTTATGATTAAAAATAAGTTAATAACTGTAGTATTACTATTTACGATAGAATCTCATATTAATAGTACACATTTTTAAACATTGGATCTAACCAAAATCATATTAAATTAATAAGAAAATGTGAAACAGATTGTTTTGATATAGATCTAACAATTGAAAATAAAGTATTATCAGTAATTTATTTTTCTTTTAAAGTCCTAATATAGAAAATTCAAAAAAAAAAAAGCAAAAATTTTTTGTCACATTTAAATTCCATCAATTTGTTGTCCTTCAACTATTGGTGGTGATGGCTTTTGGTAAGCTTACTTAGTGCTTTTGCTTCTATCAAGCCTCAAGTTCGAGTCTTGACGCACGTAAAGTCTAGCTTTTGGCAACACAGATAATATACTGTCAGCTCTTAAAACCTGGGGTCTATTAGCTGTGAAGACCTAAGATTAGATTTTTTATCATCTCACCGATTCGATCAGTGAACTTATTCAGTAACAATTAAGATGAATGAGTGATGACACTTTCGATCACTTTTTTATATATAAAAAAAAATATGGTTGTCCTTCAACTTAGAAACCAATTTATATTTATCAATTGGTGTGCAACCCAAGATAAGTACAAGTATTATGGTGTCAATGTCATGGTATGGGGTAGTTTTACAATTTGGGTGTTGACTAGAAAATTGGAAGGCCAAAGAAAAGATCAACACTCAACAATATGCAAGAAAACTAGCAAATCCACATGGGTGGAAAGGTTGACAAAGGAGAATGACATCTTTTTTAGCTTTTTTTTTCGTTCATTTAGTGTCGAATATCGTGAAATTCACGCAAGATCCCGCTCCAGTTTAGGCTGTGGTAGTATTAGGTTCGTGATGTTCTGAGTAGGATATGAGTTGATGATTGAAAGAAACTGAGTTAAAAACCCATCTTTTCTTTGTTATAGTCAAGGAAGTGGATCCAACCAATGGAGCTGAATTGAGACGATGATGAGACCACCACCAGAGCATTTTTACTTATAAAAAAAATGCAAGAAAACTGTGAGCTACATATGGAAAAAGGACCCGTTTGGAAGTAATGTAGGAATTATTATATGTCAATTGAATTGAACAGCCAACCTTTTAGCCAAGAGCCGGCCAGGCCTGCCAACGGTTCGCTTTGAATGCTTTACAACGGTCAAAGTGGAGTGCATTTGCCATGAAATTTCAAAGCTAGTGAATATACCATTCTACCCCTCTCCTTTTCCCACTTGTTTGAAATTTCTACTATAGCTAGGAGCTGGAGGCAGAGACGGATCTGTACGGGACCGAGTCGGGGTGACATCATATTTTATCCAACACAAAATTAGTTATTTTCATATAAACTCGTACTCAAAATTAAATTAGTTATCTTTAAATAAATTCTCACTAAAAACTCAAATAATTATTTTTTACTTAATTTTTTTTGTTTTACACTAATTAAAAGGCTGATTCCGATGTTGGCTCAAGGTGCTTGGATTTAATTTTATCAATATTAGTTTTGTGACTGAGATGAGTTTATGTAATCTAGAAAACAAATTTAATTATGTGTTTTATTTTATTTTTTTTTAATTTGAGAATTAGGGAATTTAAACTATTTATATTATGATGGAGCAAGATGCTAAATTACCAGACTACGGTGACAATCATAATTTTATTTAGTTTATATTAAAGAATAGAATTGAAAATATTTTAATGTAATATGTATAAATACCGAAAAAAAAGGGTCAAAGTCGTAATTTCAAGCTCCCGTTCCAGATGATTCGCGCCAGCAGAAGAAAACGGGTGTTTCAGTTAACATCGCCCTAATAAACTAAACTCATTACTAATCAGTAATTAAGCAAAGCTAAACTAATTAGAGTATTCACCATATTCCTCTTTCCCTCCAAACTCCTCAATTTCTCACCTCCACCACCACCCTTTACCACGGCGCCACCATGACCACCGCCGCCGCCGCCACGGCCACCACGCCATCCGAAATCCTCCGCCACACCACCGCTTTCATCTCTGAGACCATGTCACACGCCGAGCTCCGCCGCCGCCTGCTCTCCGTCCTCCGCCGCCGCCGCAAACCCCCGCCGGCGGCGGACAGGACCCTCAACCTCGTAGCGGACACTCTCGAGAACGCGATATCCACCACCAGCCCCTCCGTCCGGTCCTCGTCCCTCCGCCTCGCCGAGAACCTCCTCCTCTCCCTCCCCGGAAGCTCCTTCTCCTCCCTCCTCCTTTCCCTCGCCTACGGCCTCTGGCGCCGCCCCGTCGATGCCGCTCTCAGCCTCCTCGACGTCTTCCGCCTCGATCCTTCATCGGCGCGATCGGAGATCGCTCCGATACTCTTCCAAGAGCTCTTCCTAGTCCATCTCTTGCCGGTTCTCCATTGCTTCAACGAACAAAGAGCACAAATTTTGGCCAATTCTATGTCCCCGGACAATACTAACTACGACGATTACTCGATTTCCGACGTGTCGGTGACCGTTATAACGACCGCGACGTCGCTGTCGAAGATGAGCGGTGTGCAAGCGTCGGAGCTGAAGGAGCTGGAGAGGGAGTACGAGGATGTTCTTGACGAGAATTGTAGGGCTCTGGCTGAGTACTTGAAACAGGTTTTGGAAAATGAAGATGATGATCATGATCGGTTGATTGAACCTCCGCCGTTGACTTTGAAGAATCAAGCTGGGAAAGTTGAAGTCTCTGATGGAAGTGATGAATTAGAAGAAGATCAGCAGATCAGGATGAAGAGATCAACGGGGGAGATTGGGATATCCACAAACGGACGGTATAATGTAATGTTTATTATTTTCTTAACTTACTCATTAATTTACTAATTTAATCAGTAAGAGTAATATTTAATAATAGGACCAAATATAAACAAAAATTAAATGAGTAATTATTCAATGTAGGGGGCAAAAAAACGTAGTAGTAATAGTTCAGTAGATTCTAGTTTCTTTAAACTTAAAAAAGAGAGAGAGAGAGAGAGACAGGGAGACAGAAAACAAAGATAAAAGTATATATATTTTTATTTTTTTAGTAAAAGTATATATATCTTTGTTATTTTTTAACTTTATATTTATTTATTTATTCTTGTCTCTTTCTGAATATATTTTTTTGCTAATTTTCTCTCTTCCTTTTTTTCCCCTTATAATTTCTCACTTTATCGTCCACGTGTGAACAGTGCCTTTTGATTTTTAGTTGTGTAAACATAATGCCTTATATACATACACACAAATATATATATACATACACATATATATAAATATTTTTTCATCAAGTTGTCGGTTTGGCCAGCTAGCTTTTTATTTATTTTATTCATTTTGAAAGTTTCACATTGGACCATTTCATTAGCGTCATTATATGGAAAATATATATATATATATATATATATATTTTTTGCATATTGCGTATTGGCGTGGCAATAATTATCTCGAAAATCGATAATTTGGTCTTTTTTTTTTTTAAATTATTCACCATATTCTGGTAGTTGTCTTTCCTGTTTATGCAATCGAGAGGCTAATGATGACACAAAAAATTATGGATAAGTAGACCAATCTTCTTAATAATCATCACAAAGAATTTTGTATATAAATGATACTCTAATTTCCACTACAAAAAGGTGTTATTGTATTTAATATTTATCATATTTATAAGCAAAAGCGAGCTGACTTGACTTGGACTTGTAAGCACTTTCACACGAGTCACTTTGGAATTTTATTGGCTACCTTTTTTTTTTTTTTTTTTTGGGTGCATTTTCATTGATGAAAAGTGACAATCCATTTTTTGCCATATGGAGTTATGGGTCACACCCACGGGGTAGATAGGATAAAAAAGGATTGGATATTTTTGTTAGGTATTTTCCTTTCCTTTATTCAGTTTAAGTTTTACTGTTTTTTTAGGTCATGCTCTAGTTTTGATTATTGATATTTGGATTGACGATGACATGATAAGTCCCGAATAAACGACTGACGAAAATTAGTATAAATAATCTGATTTTATCATACTTAAGGTTTCTGTCTATAATACTAAAAAATCTGAAAATGATGGGACATTATCATATTTAAAAAAAAAAAAAAAGAATTATGGATTTCCATAATTAGGTCTTAAATGATGATTCATAGTCTCACATATTTATGTTAGTGATGGTTTTTGGAAATCTTATATTTTTTTCTCCAATTATGCCTTTAAAAAAGGTTGAGAGTCAACTTAGTCTCCATTTGATATTTCAACCCCAATTTAAATATTTTATCTCAATTTAAAAAAAAATCAGTAAAAATTATAACTAAATTTTAAAAATTCAACCAATTTCAACTTAAAAATTTCAACTCCGATTAACGAACCAAACTCACTCTTAATATCTCTGATCCAGTTCAGTTCAATATTTACTTCCTTCAATTTCTGCAGCCAATATGGACCGATAAAAAAGAAAGGTCCGTGGAACTCTTCAACGACAGTGGTGGTACCAATTCCTTGCCATTTTATCCTCAAAGGGTCTCTCCTGAAACCTTCTCCGGCCAAGAATCTGCCGGGAGATTGACACCGTCGTCGCCGAATACTATTTCCGATTCCGAACTAGAGTCTTCATTGGATTATAATTCTCCAGGTTGTTCTTCCACAGAGTCTGAGGTAATCGATATCATCAAGAGGCACCGAAAAAAAATTTTCAGAAAAAAAAGAGAAAAAGTTATCCATTATGGTCTGATTTACCTATGCAGTTTGTCTGTTTTTCTTGTGTGTTTGTTCTGTAGGAAAAGAACAGAAAAATGGCATTGTTTGAGCCTAGACAAAGACAAACTCAGAAACAAGAACAGCCCATTTCTGCAGAATCCAGTTGGTATGTATCAGATAGTAATAAATTAATAAAAACAAAGTACTATCCTATTTTTCTTTCTTTCTTTCTTTCTTTTTTTTTTTTTTTTTTTTTCAATGTTCACATTCCAACATTTTGTGTTCTTTCCATGTTACCAGTTCTCCCGATCTTGTTGTAGCGAATTTCGATAAACCGATGCCTCCAAAGGACTTTGTCTGTCCCATTACTAGCAATCTCTTCAATGATCCAGTGACTCTGGAGACAGGTCAGACATATGAGCGCAGAGCAATACAAGAATGGCTTGACCGAGGGAACTCGACGTGCCCGATTACTCGCCAGAAGCTGCAAAGTACTCAGCTTCCGAAGACAAACTATGTGCTGAAAAGGCTAATTGGAAGTTGGCAAGAACATAATTCGGGTGCAGTGCTAGAAAAACAGTTCGAGAATCTACACACCGAGGCCGAGTCAGTAGTGAAGTCCGAGATGCCTTTAACTTCTCCTAATAGTGTCATAGGCCAAGCCACCATTGAGGGGACGGTAAGCGAGTTGAGATATGCGATTTCCAGTCTTTGCACTTCCGAGATTCTCAAGGAGTCCGAGAATGCTGTTCTTAGAATCGAGCGGTTCTGGAGGGAAGCGAACATGGAAGAGCACATTCAAAATATGTTGTCGAAGCCTCCGGTGATCAACGGTTTCGTGGAGATACTGTTCAATTCTGTTGATCCCAAGGTACTCAAAGCCACAATATTTCTTCTATCCGAGCTGGGATCGAGAGACAAGGCCGTGATCCAGACACTTACACAGGTTGACTCCGATATAGAATGTATCGCGACTTTGTTTAAAAAGGGGTTGATGGAAGCTGTTGTGTTGATATATCTGCTAAGAACGTCGATTCTGAACTTGGTGGAACTGGACTTGGTGAAATCTCTCGTAGCGGTGATCGAGAAGCAAGAGGCGGATTCGGTTAAAATGTGTGTCGAGCTGAAAACGGCTGCAGTGCTTTTGTTGGGACAGATTCTTCATATGAGTGAAGAGAGCAAACTCAACTCCATTTCCAATGGAGTGATTCGCGAAAAAGCAATTGCAAGTATTGTCGAGAGTTTGGGGGCCAATTTGATAGAAGAAAGAATTGCTGCACTTAAGATTCTAGTCAAGTGTATGCAAGAGGATGGAATGTGCAGGAACGGTATTGCTGATAAAGCCAAGCTGGTTCCGGTTTTGGAGTGCTTCATGGGCGCAAGTGATGAAGAAAAGTTTGAGATAGCTCGGTTTTTGTTCGAGTTAGTTAAATTAAACAGGTAAGTATTTCAACTTCAATTTTGGATGTTATTATCGAAATTTTGATGAATCTCGGACTTGAGCCTGCCTGCAAGGTAAATTTTTTTTTTTTTCCTTTGTTTAGGAGGACATTCAATGAACAAATCCTTCACATTGTAAAGGATGAAGGGCCTCTCAGTACAATGCACACCCTTCTTGCTTATCTGCAGACGGCCGCCGAAGACCAATGTCCCGTTGTGGCTGGCCTCCTACTTCAACTTGACGTACTGGTTCGGTTTCTGTCTCTCTTGTTGCCAGCAAAATTCTAGAGATTTACGCACCTTATAAATTCTTCAAGTAGTAAACAGAATAGTTTAAGTTACTCAGTTACTCTGAATAGCGAGAGTTAAAATTTTTTTTTCCCTAATTCGTAGACCGAGCTAAGAAAGATGAGCATATACCGCGAAGAGGCAATAGATACTCTCATAGCCTGTCTTAGAAACAAAGAATTCCCTGGAGCCCAAATAGCTGCTGCTGAGACAATTCTTTCGCTGCAAGGGAGGTTCACCGTCTCTGGAAAGTCCCTGACGAGGGCTTTCCTTCTTAAGCATGCTGGCATCGAGAAAAGCTACAACAATCTTGTGCGAATGGATCAACTAAGCAACTTCTCCGGAGAAGCTGAAGATTTTCTTGTGAGCTTTCTAGATTATGTTGCGTTTGCACTCAATATTTGGTTCTGGTAGTAATATCGCTTCTCATATTGTTGTTGTTTTTTTCTTTTTTTTTAATTCAACTGACCATGATAGGAAGAAGAGAAGGCGGCTGATAATTGGGAAAGAAAAATGGCGTCTGCGTTAGTGAGTCACGAGTTCGGTCTACTGTTTGAGGCTTTATCAGAAGGACTGAAGGGCACAAATGCAGAACTATGTTCAAAGTGCTTTATAATAGCTACATGGCTTGTGGACATGCTCAAAGTTCTCCCAGATACCGGAGTAAGAGGAGCGGCCCGCATCTGCTTGCTGAAACCTATCATATCTATATTCAAGTCCTCTCGAGATACCGAAGATAGAGCCCTTTCACTTCTTGCTCTGAGCAGCTTCATCCGGGATCATGGTAAGTCAAAATCATAGGAATGTCTTTTATTAGCGCCATTAGTCTTTGAGTTATGAGTTACGTGACACTTTGGTCCTTCTGACTGTTTTTTGGTATATTACTCTCCGAACTTTTATTTCTTTTTTGACATATTTGGTCATCGACCATGAAATCGACAATCAAATTCTGAAATTTAACAGAGGTAATCATGTGCACATCGCGTCATAACTCTAAATTTTAAGAATTAGTTACTGATGTCAAAAACCAATGGAAAATTACAATGTTTCGCACTTATGTAACAATCTCTGTAAAGTTCAAGTTCTCGTGATTTTAAGGCCGGGGAGTAATTTTCCGAAAAAGAAAAGTTGAGTAATTAAAATGTCATGATGCTCAGATTTCATGGACTAATAGCGCCAAAAACCTTTGTTCATTTGCATTCTCTGTAGTTTGCTAACACGAAAATCTGCATCGAGATTGTGAATTACAGAGGGGCTTAGAGATCTTACTTCTTCTCTGAAGGACGTACTGAAAGGTCTGAGAGAACTCAAGAGATCCACTCCCTTAGCATTTGAAATGATGAAAGTTTTGTTTGGTGGCCAAGACTCGAGTGCCGTAAGTTTGTTTGTCGCACGCTTTATACATCTTGGACCCGAAAGGATTCAGAGCTTTAACTTAATAAATTCATGTTTGTTTGTGCTACAGGAGTTGTGGAATCATAAACAGTTAGTTGAAGTAGATTGCAGTGAGAATGGAGAGGTTTTGTCTCTAGTTTGCTTTAAAGATAAAATCTTTTCGGGCCATTCAGATGGAACAATTAAGGTAACTCACCAATCTAATACGTTGATTTTTCACGCTCATACGTAAATTGTAGTGTGCTTGATTTCAAGTCTGATGGGATTCTGTTACTTGATTCCGAAGGTATGGACGGGTAAAGGTAGCATTCTTCATCTCATCCAAGAAGTTCAAGAACATACAAAGGCGGTTACTAGCTTAGCGATTTTGGCAGCAGGGGAGAGGCTTTGTAGTGGCTCACTTGACAGGACTACAAGGGTATGCATATCTTCAATAGTCTCACAAACTTACAAGTAAACGATGCCCGGTTTCGTTCTGAGTTGGTTTCTTCTCTGTGAAGAACAGGTCTGGTCTATTTCTGACGACGCGATAGATTGTATACAAGTACATGACATGAAGGATCAAGTTCAAAACCTAGTCGTTTCCAACAACATTTCTTGCTTCATTCCTCACGGAGCTGGTGTCAAGGCACGGATTAACAGACAGTTCTTTGTTAATATCCGAACATTATTTTAGTGGTTGAAGTAAAGCCTTATACGTGTTTTCGGCTTGTGTTTCTTTTTATTTCCAGGTTCATTCTTGGAATGGGGTTTCGAAATTGCTGAATTCGAGCAAACATGTCAAGTGCTTGGCTCTAGTACAAGGCAGATTGTACTGTGGATGTCAAGATAGTAGTATTCAAGTATGAAGTGATCTTCATTACTTGTGTTATTGATTTTCTTCCCAAAAAAAAAAAAAAAAAACCGTTTCTTTTGCCGTATCGATAATCAAACTTCTTATAAACTTTCAGGAGATTGATTTGGCAACAGAAACAGCGTGTACAATTCAAGGCGGTTCACGAAAATTACTCGGGAAATCGAGCCCTGTTCATGCCATACAAGTTCATGGTGGACTCCTATATGCAGCCACTTCTTGCTTGGATGGTGCAGCTATCAAGGTACCTAAATACTACAAGTTGATCTAAAATTTTTGTTTTGTTAAAAAATGTGAACTAATTTATGGACAAGTTTTCTTTTGCAAGATATTGAGCACTTCGGATTACAGCATGGTTGGATCCTTACCTATCGCATCGGAGGTCCGAGCCATGGTGGTAAGCTCGGAATTAATTTACTTGGGATGCAAGAAAGGAACAGTGGAGATCTGGGGTAGAGAGAAGCAGAATAGAATAGACACGCTACAAACGGGCACAAATTGTAGAGTTCTTTGCATGGCTCTTGATGCTAATGAAGAAGTTTTGGTTGTTGGGACTTCTGACGGCCAAGTTCAGGTAACTCACTTTTTTTTTTTTTTTTCCGGAATTATTTTCATCTAGTACGTTAAGTTTTAGTATCATTCTCACTTTGTCCTTTAAACTTTAAAAACTCAGACTTTGCTACCTGGATTTTGAATT
Source organism: Ficus hirta (assembly GCA_038430175.1). NCBI lineage: Eukaryota > Viridiplantae > Streptophyta > Magnoliopsida > Rosales > Moraceae > Ficus > Ficus hirta. Next base: position 17,372,840 of record CM076588.1, read on the forward strand.
AGTCGTACTTGATCCCTGTATAAGAATTTTCATTAAAAACAAGTAAATTAAGGGTGGTCATGTGACCTTTACCCTGTGTTTTTAATAGAAATTCTAACATAAGAGGATTAGTGAGACTAATTCCACATTTTTTTTCTATATATTTTTAATTAATATTCTAACAAAAGGAGTTAAGTGAGACTAATTTAAAATTTAGAGGGTAATATGAAATTTTTTATAGTTTAGTTTGGAGGCATAAGTGAGTTTTTTTTTTTTTTTTCCCCATTAATTTTTGGCAACAACAAAAATGTATATTTGATCTTTGTGGCTACGTTTATCTTTTCTTTGCAAGTTAAAACTCTGACTCTCTTTTTCCTCCCTTGGTTTGCAGGCATGGGGACTGAGCTAGAAAAGGGGGAAATTGCAAATTTTTGTACAACTTTTATTTTTATTTATATTTTTTTTCAAAAGAACAATTGAGGCTAGATTAAATCAACTCTTATTCTTTAATCTTTAGATTATTTCTTTGCTTGAGAACATTTATTGAAATGTAAATAGCTAAAAACAAGATAGTTTATACTTGATGTACAAGACATTCGGTATATATATCATTACCTGACTTCTTAATTCTAATTATCTTTCGGTTTGGAACATTAGTCTCGCTTCATTCTCAAACCTGGAAGATTTAGTTTCTAGAGTTCGCATAGGATCCTCTGATTATAGTTTTTTTTTTTTTAAGACCGGCTTTTTTGATTTTATGTTCTAATATTTGGAGACTCCTCATTGTTTTATTTGTTGATCGAGTTCAGCGGTCGAGGTCTTTAAGTCATGCACATTAGCCTATTGGGGATGATATGCTTTTGTAAAGCACCTATGAGTAGAGGTTCCTTTGTTTTCAGACTCTTGAACCGTGATTCAAAGAACTGATTGTTATACAATACGTGATTGGAAGAGAATTCGGCAAGAACATCATTTTTTGGTAGTAAGAAGGGGGAATTAGCCCAAAAATTAGATAGGGGTCAAGACGTAGTTGGGCACTGACGGTTGACTCAAGTGCCCCCCAAATCGTGAAATGGTCGCCCTATTACACGGCTCACTAAATTTGCCTGGGGTGGGGTACATATTGTTCATTCGTCGGCGGTCTGGTGCACCCCTACTCACTTAGCTCAAAGTTTGAAAGATATCAAATGGGAAAAACCTTTTGGATTTAATAATTAAGAAAAATGTATTATTTGTAATTGTTGGTATAATCTAACAGTAATTTTATATTTGATTATATCAAAAAGGATTGAGTTTGAATATTTCGTCACCTCATGTTTATAATTAAAAAAAAAAAACGTAATCCTTTCTAGTTGGAGAACATGTCGTTGTAACTTGTAAGACCTAGAAGTTTGTGAGAAATTTTTACTTTCATTTCAGAAGACAATGGATATCTCATACAAACTTCTTATAATCTTCTAGAAATGATATGATTTTCGAATAATAGTAAACGACCCTTAAACTTCAAGAAGAAAACGACAGCATTTCAACAACCATAAATTAGAAACGCCCATTAGAAAAGTTGCCGTTTCTTATGATTAATAACAATACTTAACAGTGTTCTTCAAAACAACGCCATATCTAGAAACGGCAAGAACTACTATTTTTGTAAAGGACAACACATCTACGACATTCACACAACAAACAACAATTTCCTTTCAAACGACAATGACCTTGAGAAACAACAATATTTAGGCAAGCGATAGCGTCTTTATATTAAAAAAGTTGCGGGTATCGGGCTTCACGCCAATATTATGGTATACCTAAGAATGGAGTATCACTTGGATGTAGCCACCGGGGTCAGTATTTTGCTTATGTGGGGAGCCGTAGGCAACTTTACGCCCATCATAGGAGCTTTCCTTTCCGATTTTCACTAGGGCCGGTTTCGAGTAATTGCCCTTGGGACGGTCACTACCCTACTTGTAAGTAAATAATATAACATTTAAGGAGTCTCTCCTTCACACTTCATCAAAAAAAAAAAAATTAAAATAAATAAAATAGAAAATCTTTTCTGTCTCGTAAAATTTGGATAGTTTTACAATTGATTTGACAAATACTTGCATAAATTCTCATGATGTTCTACACTAGGACCCTCTTTCACACTATCGATGGATACTGCTTTTTAAGTGTTTGATGAGTTTTTTAACGGTACATTTTATAAGATAAAAATTTACCATGTAGATTAGATATGACTGTTGAAAATTTAATCTAACGATTAAAATTACAGTTTCTATATGCGTATACCGTAAAATAAAAAGTCTTAATGTAGAAATTCTCTTATATTTGTGTTATTCGACAATAAAGAAACACGTTCTCCGAAAAGTGTGCGTTATTATGTATTAAAAGATAATCATTTCATAATCAAAAGATCAAATTCTTCATCTCTTTATCTTTCTTTTCTCTCTCTCTCTCGAAGTAAATCCTTAAGAAGTTTCAGAAATGTGATAATTTGTAGTTCTGACAATTTGTTTTCCAAAGGAATGATCGTATTATGGATAACAGCAATAATCCCACAAGCAAGGCCTCCCCACTGACACAGAAAGGATGTTGAAAATTGTGTTCATGCAGATTCAGCTCAACTCCTACTCTTCTCATTTCCTCATTTGTTGTGATGGGCATCGGAGCCGGAGGGATCAGACCATGTTCCATGGCTTTCGGAACCGATCAACTAAACGACTCCAAAAACCCGAGGAACGACAGGATCCTAGTGAGCTTCTTCAACTGGTACTACGCTTCGGTTGGAGTTTCGGTGGTGATTTCAGTGACGATCATAATTTACATTCAAGATCGACTCGGTTGGATCGTAGGGTTTGGAGTTCCCGTGGGGCTAATGTTGTTTTCAATTGTCATGTTTTTCTTGGGATCTTCAATGTATGTTAGGGTGAGCGTGAACAAGAACTTGTTTGCTGGATTTGGTCATGTAATTTCAGCTGCTTGGAAGAACCGGCACTTGTCTTTGCCACCAGAAGATTTTGATGGATGGTATTACCTCAAAGGTTCCAAGCTTGTGAAACCAACCAATAAGCTAAGGTACGTAAGTAGATATGGACTATTGAGATTCTCTGTCTAATTTTTGATAATTCAAACGGTGTTTAATTGATCAAATTATGTCACGTCTTTTAATAGACGTAAATAGGATAAGTCAGTTGAAAAGTATTTCAAATTTTTTAGATAAGATGGTATGCATATGTGACATATTTGATTAGTTAGATACCATTTGAGATATCAAAATTAGTCATCAAATTTCGTAAATATGACCTTTATTTGTATATATTAACCTAAGAGCATTTTTTGTCCTTCACAATGTCGAAAGGATTATTTATATACGTTTAATAATATAGTATTTTTCAGTTTATAAGAGGGAAAATGTTGAGAGATACATAACTCATTAATTAGGTTTTTAATCATAACAATTAATAAATACTAAACATTACTTGTCATTACAATTATTTATCACTAACGTTTCAGCTAGAGAATTCTCATGTAAAACAACATAGTAAAGAGCAACTGTACACATTACGAATACTCTCTTGAGGAATTCATCACTACACAAGTATCTAAATTCTAGAGATTTTACCATTTTTCCCCCTTTATTTTTTTTAACCCTTAAACAAGTTACATTTTCGTCTCACGAACAAGATATCATGCATTATGCTCACCCATACTCAGGTTCCTGAACAGGGCCTGCATGATCAGAAACCCCGAGAAGGACTTAACCCCAGAAGGACTCGCATCAAATCCATGGAATCTATGCACAGTAAAGCAAGTAGAGGAGCTAAAAGCCCTCCTCAAAGTCCTCCCCATTTGGTCCACAAGCATCTTCATCGCCGCCACCCTAAGCCAACACTCCCTCCCTCTAATCCAAGCAAACACCACAAACCGTCACCTCACCTCCCACTTCCAAATCCCTGCGGGCTCCTTCGTCGTCTTCGCGATCCTCACTCTCATCCTCTGGGTGGCCCTCTACGACAGGGCCATCGTCCCGATCCTCTCGCGCCACACAAAGCGCCCCCGCGAGCTCACCTACAAGCAAAGGATGGGAATTGGCCTGGCAATCTCTTGCATCGCCACTTCGGAGGCGGCAATAGTGGAGACCAAGAGAAGAAACCAAGGAAACCGTGGAGAAGCCATGTCCGCCGTGTGGCTTGTGCCTCAGTACTGCCTCACCGGATTGGCCGAGGCTTTCAACGCAATCGGGCAGATTGAGTTTTACTATCCACAGCTTCCGAAGAACATGGCTAGTGCTGCTATGGCTTTGTTTACTCTTGGGATGGGAATGGGGAACTTGGTTGGGGCTGTGATAGTGAGGCTTGTGAATAGGGTTAGTGGGCAAAATGGGGAAGTGAAGTGGCTTACAAATAATCCCAACAACGGTCACTATGACTACTACTATTGGCTTTTGTCCTTTTTGGGTGTGGTTAACTTTTTGTATTATGTTTTGCGTAGTTGGTTTTGTGGGTCTTGTGAGGAGAAAAAGATATGGAATAATGATGAGGGAGAAGGTTTGGAGAGTTAGGAGATCATCATTTGGGAAAATCTAAGGAAGCAAATAAAGAAGAAGAAGGAAAAGAAGAAGAAGAAGAAGGTTTGGGCAAGTCTAAGGAATATGAGTCCTCATCTATTGTCTTTGCTGCCTAAAATATTATTTGCATGTGTTTATTCCATTTGCTAGTTGATGAGCTTCATTTAAGATATAGTGTGCACCTGAAATAGGTATATATATTTCAACCATTTCTATACTTAAACTATATTTATATATATTATCTCTCTTAGAGTCCGGGATTAACAATCTACAATCAATATATAAGAGTTCTTCTAACTTTATCTATTTTTTCAGAATGATTATTTAACATATTGAATCTTGTCTCTGCAAGAATTTTCATTTGTTAGACTTTTTGTTCATAGGAAAAGCTTATGATTTAGTTGTTAGATCAATTTTCTAACGGTCTAACTCAATCTATAAATGTTCGTGTTAATTAAAAATTTACAACGTGACACGTATAACTACTGATAATTATAATATTCAAGCTATTAAAATGTTTATCTAATGACTAAAATAATAATGTTTACTAATAGAATAAAAGTATAGTGACTATCATAAATTTTTTTTCTTCTTTCATAGACTCAAATATTGGTGTGTAAGATTGACACTTAACACCGCTAGTAGTTAGGCAGAAGTCGATCTGACTTCTTGTCGGATAAAAAAGACCTCATATATATATATATATATAGATACATATGTTTGTGTGTGTGAATGTAATAACTTGGCAGGAGTATTAGTAGCTCAAGACAGGTTTGTTTATGATCATGATAGTAATTCACATCAAATCTCTTGTTTCATAAGCGTGACAAGGAAATTATGTAGGAAGGGACTAATCCACTACATCTATTCTCTATATATATATATATGTGGTCTATTCGGTGATAACCTCTATGTGACTTGCAATATGGATTGACATATATACCGACTTCATGATTCTATCAACATAAAAGAAGAATCAAATAAGCCGATCTTTAAAAAAAATAAATAAATAAAAAAGACAGATATAAATAGATATATGTATATCCTATCTTGTCTAACTCTTGGAGCAATTCGAATGAGATGATGTAATTTGTCTTTATTAATGGAGTACATAGAAAAAGAAGTTTCCCCTCTCCGCCCCCGCCCACCCCCAAAAAAAAAAAAAAAAAAAAAACTATCGAGCTGTGTTTTTCTCACTCTCTCTTTCCCTATATAATGGGCTTTGTTAGCTGAGAAATTGTAGCATTCGCAGCTCTAAATTCCTTGCAGGGAAAAGGCATGGAGACCTTTTTGGATCCAATGAAAACCACACAACATGTCACTAACAAGAAGGGTGGCCTCAAAACCACGCCATTTATCATAGGATATATATATATATATATATATATATATATATGGGACTCATCATTTGTGAGAGACTCTGTTCAATCCAATCAGATTAAACAAGGATATTCATGGAATTTCGATCGTTTTGTGCAGCAAACGAGACATTCCAAAAAGTTGCTAGTATTGGGCTTCTCGCTAATATGATTACATACCTAATAACAGAGTATCACTTGGATGGAGCCACCGGGGTCAGTATTTTGCAAATGTTGGGAGCCATGGCCAACTTTACGCTCATGATAGGGGCATCTCTTTCGGACTCTTACTTGGGCCGGTTTCGAGTAATTGCCCTTGGGACGATAACTACACTTCTTGTAAGCAATAAATATATATATATATATATATATATGTGTGTGTGTGTGTGTTTATTGAGTTTCCCCTTGTACAATTCATCAACGTTCTCTCTCTCTCTCTTAAAATAACTTGAAGTTTTAACGATATTATCCAACAAATACAATTCTAATAAATATTCACATCATGACCTTATTACATTATGTCAAAATTTTATATATACACTTGTGATAATCTAATTATGCGTGATTTGACATTAACAAACACGTTATTGGAAAAATATGCCTTGTTATACCCATTAAAAAATTAAAAAACCATTTCGTCACAAATTAATCAAAGTGGAAATATCCGAAACTTCCTATCGGTTTAGTTTAAATACTACTTTTAAGCTTCTTATTATACAAATGTTCAAAACACCTCTGTGTTTGTAAAATCAGTCACAAAATATCCTCTAAAGGAATAATAATTTTTTGGAAACTAGCAAGTTTATCATTCCCAATCCATATTAGGTACAGTTTAAAAATATATTAAACTAAACTAGCAGATAAAATCAATCTTAAAACTTTAAGAAAAAATCTCAAAATAATTGAAATATTTGTTTGAACGATAATCTTGACATTTTTATAAATTTAATTGGTTTAGGGATATTATCAGGTGTTTTGGACATTTACAAAATAAAAAGTGCAAAACTGGTATTTAAGCTAAATATAAATTAGGATGTTTTGTGTATTTTATTATTCATATTACTTTTTTTTCCCCCCTTCTCGAATAAGTAGATCCTTACAATGTTTTTAGAAATGTGAGAATTTGTTTTGATAATTTTGTTTTCCAAGGGAATGTTCATGTTATGCATAACAGCACTAATCCCACAAGCAAGGCCACCTTGTGAATTTGAAAACGGCGTAGAAAGTTGTTCTTCTCCAAGTTCAGCTCAACTCGGACTTCTTATTTCGTCATTTGTTGTGATGGGCATCGGAGCCGGAGGGATCAGACCATGTTCCATGGCTTTCGGAGCCTATCAATTCGACGACTCCAAGGACCCGAACAACGACATGATCTTATCGTGCTTCTTCAACTGGTATTACGCTTCAGTTGGAGTCTCCGTGGCGATTTCAGTCATGATCATAGTTTACATTCAGGATGAATTCGGTTGGATCGCGGGGCTCGGGATTCCTATGGGGCTGATGTTGATTTCAACTGTCATGTTTTTCTTGGGATCTTCATTGTTTGTTAAGGTGAGCGTGAAGAAGAACTTGTTTGTTAGGTTTGGTCGTGTGGTTTTTGCTTCTTGGAAGAAAAGGCACTTGTCTTTGCCCATAGAGGATTTTGATGGATGGTATTACCTCTAAGGTTCCAAACCTGTGAAACCAACCAATAAGTTAAGGAGCATACGTAGATATGGATTGAGATTCCCTGTCCAATTTTTGATGGTCCAACGGTGTCGTGTCCTTTAATAGACTCCTATGATTGCATAAAGGTTTGTTATTAAAAAGTACTTCAAAATTGTTAAATATAATAGCATTTATGTATTATGATTTTTTTTAGGCATATGTTATGTTATGATTTGTTAGACATCAATTGAGATATTAAAATTAATTATCAAATACATATAATCATAATGTTGTTAGAATGTAACGTCTTATTATTATTATTTTTCATTTTTATAAATACTAATTGTATGACGCGCATTTCGCGCGTACAGAATAGACAAACAAAATAAAAGCGAAACAAAGAAAAAAAATCCACATAGCAATGATGTGGGAAGGAGGCTATTGACTCTTTTTAAAGTGTGTGTGTGTGTGTATATATGTAACATGGATATTTAACGAGTTAGATTTTAGTTATGATAATCATCGTCTGACAGTAAATGTGTAGGGTTCTGATATTATGCATAACGTTTGCCCATATTTCTGGTTCCTAAACAAGGCATGCATGATCAAAAACCACGAAAAGGAGTTAACCCCAGAAGGACTCGCATCAAAACCATGGAGTCTATGCACAGTCAAGCAAGTAGAAGAGCTAAAATCCATCCTCAAAGTCCTCCCCATTTGGTCCACAGGCAGCTTCATCGCCGCCAGCACAAGCCAACACTCCTTTTTTTCTAATCCAAGCCAGCACCACAAACCGTCACCTCACCCCCAACTTCCAAATCCCCGCGGGCTCCTTCGTCCTCTTCTCGATCCTCACTCTCCTCGTTTGGGTTGCCATCTACGACAGGGTCATTGTCCCGATCCTCTCGCGCCACACAAAGCGCCCCCGAGGGCTCACCTCGAAGCAGAGGATGGGGATAGGCCTGGTAATCTCCTGTATTACCAAGAGAAGAAACCAAGGAAACAGTGGCGAAACCATGTCTGCCGGGTGGCTTGTGCCTCAGTACTGCCTCGCCGGATTGGCCGAGGCTTTCAATGCAATCGGGCAGATTGAGTTTTACTATTCTCAGCTCCCAAAGAACATGGGTAGTTTTGCTATGGCTTTGCTTACCCTTGGGATGAGCCTAGGGGACTTGGTTGGGGCTTTTATTGTACAGGTTGTGAATGGGATTAGTGTTAAATATGGGAGAGTGGAGTGGCTTTCAAAAGATCCAAACAAGGATCGTTATGATTACTACTATTGGCTTTTGTCATGTTTGGGTGTGGTCAAATTTTTGTTCTATGTTTTGTGTAGTTGGTTTAATGGGTCTTGTGAGGAGAGCAAGATTTGGAATGATGAGGGAGAAGGTTTGGAGGAAATAGTAGATCATTTGGGAAATTCTAAGGAGTAAGAAGAAGAAGAAGAAAGAAGAAGATTTTGGTAAGTTTAAGGAATATGAGTCCTTGTCTATTGTCTTTGTTGCCTAAAATTTTTGCATGTATTTGTTCCATTTGCTAATTTGATGGGTTGTTTCATGACTTCAATTAAGATACAGGGGTGTACCTGAAGTAGGTATATATTACAACCGTTATTATATTTTATTATATTTATATATGAAATTTTTTATCGATATATTAATCAGACAAAAAATACAATATCGATACAATCATCATCACAAATACAATATCGATATATTAATCAGACAAAAATAAGAAGATAAAGTATCGAATCTTTGATGACCAATAAATTGGTGGTAGCTAGTGGGGTTTTTTTTTCTTTTTCTTTTTTTAACTATCTCCGGATTTAGAAGATTGTTAAATGTAGGAAAAGTTGCTGAGCTCACGTCGCATTTGCAAATTGATTTGTTTGATAATCTCATGTACTTTTACTTGTGGGGCTGGGATTAATGGTTTCAAACCGTATCCTATATTTTAAAAATGTGCCACCCTTTGGAAATGGAATCCAGGAATGATTTCCACAGCAATAATTTTATTAAAGTTTTGTTCCTTTATTTTAAATGGTGTAGTGAATACCGATATTCATTTTGCCATGTAGATGTCCCCTGCATGAATTTCTTTTGTTAAACTTTTTTCTTTTTTCAAGTATTATTGTCTTCGCTTAAAAAAGATGTGTGGATAAGATATATATTTCTTTCTTATTAAAAAAAAAAAAGATGTATATATATATGTGTATAGCAATTCTTGATATATATATGTATAATGTACGCAAGTATGCACCATGGCCTTACAAAACAATTCATTTAAAGTTAAGCGTTTTACACACGCACACACATATATGTATATCTTGGTGGCCATGACCTAACGAAGACGAAAATTTTCATTAATGAAGTCAAATGGCACGAATAATGTAATTTAATTGTCACGTAGCCTTTGTTGAATTGGTATACATGTAGGTACAAATAGGAAGGAAAAAGAAAAAGGTGCATAATTGAAATGAATGTGAGAGGATCTTTTTCTAATTGTATTTGGTATGAATTATCTTCTCTGATCTCTCTTTATTAAAAGACATGGAGATTATTGAGGTTCTTTAAGCCCATGATTAATATTAGTCAAACAGCGTGACGTAGAGTGCGTTAGGGCTTGGATTTGAGAGGGCAAGGTTCGACCAAATTGTAGTAAAATAAATTTGAGGGTTTTTTTTTTTTTTTTTTTCAAGAATTTAAAATCCCTTACACAGTCTACCCCCTCCATTTTTCTCTCTTACCAAACAGTCATATGTTGATTCAAAATTTTCAGTGGCCTGTATTACCAAGAGAAGAAACCAAGGAAACAGTGGCGAAACCATGTCTGCCGGGTGGCTTGTGCCTCAGTACTGCCTCGCCGGATTGGCCGAGGCTTTCAACGCAATCGGGCAGATTGAGTTTTACTATTCTCAGCTCCCAAAGAACATGGGTAGTTTTGCTATGGCTTTGCTTACCCTTGGGATGAGCCTAGGGGACTTGGTTGGGGCTTTTATTGTACAGGTTGTGAATGGGGTTAGTGTTAAATATGGGAAAATGGAGTGGCTTTCAAAAGATCCAAACAGGGTCGTTATGATTACTACTATTGGCTTTTGTCATGTTTGGGTGTGGTCAAATTTTTGTTCTATGTTTTGTGTAGTTGGTTTAATGGGTCTTGTGAGGAGAGCAAGATTTGGAATGATGAGGGTGAAGGTTTGGAGGAAATAGTAGATCATTTGGGAAATTCTAAGGAGTAAGAAGAAGAAGAAGAAAGAAGAAGATTTTGGTAAGTTTAAGGAATATGAGTCCTTGTCTATTGTCTTTGTTGCCTAAAATTTTTGCATGTATTTGTTCCATTTGCTAATTTGATGGGTTGTTTCATGACTTCAATTAAGATACAGGGGTGTACCTGAAGTAGGTATATATTACAACCGTTATTATATTTTATTATATTTATATATGAAATTTTTTATCGATATATTAATCAGACAAAAAATACAATATCGATACAATCATCATCACAAATACAATATCGATATATTAATCAGACAAAAATAAGAAGATAAAGTATCGAATCTTTGATGACCAATAAATTGGTGGTAGCTAGTGGGGTTTTTTTTTTTTTTTCTTTTTTCTTTTTCTTTTTTTAACTATCTCCGGATTTAGAAGATTGTTAAATGTAGGAAAAGTTGCTGAGCTCACGTCGCATTTGCAAATTGATTTGTTTGATAATCTCATGTACTTTTACTTGTGGGGCTGGGATTAATGGTTTCAAACCGTATCCTATATTTTAAAAATGTGCCACCCTTTGGAAATGGAATCCAGGAATGATTTCCACAGCAATAATTTTATTAAAGTTTTGTTCCTTTATTTTAAATGGTGTAGTGAATACCGATATTCATTTTGCCATGTAGATGTCCCCTGCATGAATTTCTTTTGTTAAACTTTTTTCTTTTTTCAAGTATTATTGTCTTCGCTTAAAAAAGATGTGTGGATAAGATATATATTTCTTTCTTATTAAAAAAAAAAAGATGTATATATATATGTGTATAGCAATTCTTGATATATATATGTATAATGTACGCAAGTATGCACCATGGCCTTACAAAACAATTCATTTAAAGTTAAGCGTTTTACACACGCACACACATATATGTATATCTTGGTGGCCATGACCTAACGAAGACGAAAATTTTCATTAATGAAGTCAAATGGTACGAATAATGTAATTTAATTGTCACGTAGCCTTTGTTTAATTGGTATACATGTAGGTACAAATAGGAAGGAAAAAGAAAAAGGTGCATAATTGAAATGAATGTGAGAGGATCTTTTTCTAATTGTATTTGGTATGAATTATCTTCTCTGATCTCTCTTTATTAAAAGACATGGAGATTATTGAGGTTCTTTAAGCCCATGATTAATATTAGTCAAACAGCGTGACGTAGAGTGCGTTAGGGCTTGGATTTGAGAGGGCAAGGTTCGACCAAATTGTAGTAAAATAAATTTGAGGGTTTTTTTTTTTTTTTTTTCAAGAATTTAAAATCCCTTACACAGTCTACCCCCTCCATTTTTCTCTCTTACCAAACAGTCATATGTTGATTCAAAATTTTCAGTGGCCTGTATTACCAAGAGAAGAAACCAAGGAAACAGTGGCGAAACCATGTCTGCCGGGTGGCTTGTGCCTCAGTACTGCCTCGCCGGATTGGCCGAGGCTTTCAACGCAATCGGGCAGATTGAGTTTTACTATTCTCAGCTCGCAAAGAACATGGGTAGTTTTGCTATGGCTTTGCTTACCCTTGGGATGAGCCTAGGGGACTTGGTTGGGGCTTTTATTGTACAGGTTGTGAATGGGGTTAGTGTTAAATATGGGAAAATGGAGTGGCTTTCAAAAGATCCAAACAAGGGTCGTTATGATTACTACTATTGGCTTTTGTCATGTTTGGGTGTGGTCAAATTTTTGTTCTATGTTTTGTGTAGTTGGTTTAATGGGTCTTGTGAGGAGAGCAAGATTTGGAATGATGAGGGAGAAGGTTTGGAGGAAATAGTAGATCATTTGGGAAATTCTAAGGAGTAAGAAGAAGAAGAAGAAAGAAGAAGATTTTGGTAAGTTTAAGGAATATGAGTCCTTGTCTGTTGTCTTTGTTGCCTAAAATTTTTGCATGTATTTGTTCCATTTGCTAATTTGATGGGTTGTTTCATGACTTCAATTAAGATACAGGGGTGTACCTGAAGTAGGTATATATTACAACCGTTATTATATTTTATTATATTTATATATGAAATTTTTTATCGATATATTAATCAGACAAAAAATACAATATCGATACAATCATCATCACAAATACAATATCGATATATTAATCAGACAAAAATAAGAAGATAAAGTATCGAATCTTTGATGACCAATAAATTGGTGGTAGCTAGTGGGGTTTTTTTTTTTTTTTCTTTTTTCTTTTTCTTTTTTTAACTATCTCCGGATTTAGAAGATTGTTAAATGTAGGAAAAGTTGCTGAGCTCACGTCGCATTTGCAAATTGATTTGTTTGATAATCTCATGTACTTTTACTTGTGGGGCTGGGATTAATGGTTTCAAACCGTATCCTATATTTTAAAAATGTGCCACCCTTTGGAAATGGAATCCAGGAATGATTTCCACAGCAATAATTTTATTAAAGTTTTGTTCCTTTATTTTAAATGGTGTAGTGAATACCGATATTCATTTTGCCATGTAGATGTCCCCTGCATGAATTTCTTTTGTTAAACTTTTTTCTTTTTTCAAGTATTATTGTCTTCGCTTAAAAAAGATGTGTGGATAAGATATATATTTCTTTCTTATTAAAAAAAAAAAAGATGTATATATATATGTGTATAGCAATTCTTGATATATATATGTATAATGTACGCAAGTATGCACCATGGCCTTACAAAACAATTCATTTAAAGTTAAGCGTTTTACACACGCACACACATATATGTATATCTTGGTGGCCATGACCTAACGAAGACGAAAATTTTCATTAATGAAGTCAAATGGTACGAATAATGTAATTTAATTGTCACGTAGCCTTTGTTTAATTGGTATACATGTAGGTACAAATAGGAAGGAAAAAGAAAAAGGTGCATAATTGAAATGAATGTGAGAGGATCTTTTTCTAATTGTATTTGTTATGAATTATCTTCTCTGATCTCTCTTTATTAAAAGACATGGAGATTATTGAGGTTCTTTAAGCCCATGATTAATATTAGTCAAACAGCGTGACGTAGAGTGCGTTAGGGCTTGGATTTGAGAGGGCAAGGTTCGACCAAATTGTAGTAAAATAAATTTGAGGGTTTTTTTTTTTTTTTTTTCAAGAATTTAAAATCCCTTACACAGTCTACCCCCTCCATTTTTCTCTCTTACCAAACAGTCATATGTTGATTCAAAATTTTCAGTGGCCTGTATTACCAAGAGAAGAAACCAAGGAAACAGTGGCGAAACCATGTCTGCCGGGTGGCTTGTGCCTCAGTACTGCCTCGCCGGATTGGCCGAGGCTTTCAACGCAATCGGGCAGATTGAGTTTTACTATTCTCAGCTCGCAAAGAACATGGGTAGTTTTGCTATGGCTTTGCTTACCCTTGGGATGAGCCTAGGGGACTTGGTTGGGGCTTTTATTGTACAGGTTGTGAATGGGGTTAGTGTTAAATATGGGAAAATGGAGTGGCTTTCAAAAGATCCAAACAAGGGTCGTTATGATTACTACTATTGGCTTTTGTCATGTTTGGGTGTGGTCAAATTTTTGTTCTATATTTTGTGTAGTTGGTTTAATGGGTCTTGTGAGGAGAGCAAGATTTGGAATGATGAGGGAGAAGGTTTGGAGGAAATAGTAGATCATTTGGGAAATTCTAAGGAGTAAGAAGAAGAAGAAGAAAGAAGAAGATTTTGGTAAGTTTAAGGAATATGAGTCCTTGTCTGTTGTCTTTGTTGCCTAAAATTTTTGCATGTATTTGTTCCATTTGCTAATTTGATGGGTTGTTTCATGACTTCAATTAAGATACAGGGGTGTACCTGAAGTAGGTATATATTACAACCGTTATTATATTTTATTATATTTATATATGAAATTTTTTATCGATATATTAATCAGACAAAAAATACAATATCGATACAATCATCATCACAAATACAATATCGATATATTAATCAGACAAAAATAAGAAGATAAAGTATCGAATCTTTGATGACCAATAAATTGGTGGTAGCTAGTGGGGTTTTTTTTTTTTTTTCTTTTTTCTTTTTCTTTTTTTAACTATCTCCGGATTTAGAAGATTGTTAAATGTAGGAAAAGTTGCTGAGCTCACGTCGCATTTGCAAATTGATTTGTTTGATAATCTCATGTAGTTTTACTTGTGGGGCTGGGATTAATGGTTTCAAACCGTATCCTATATTTTAAAAATGTGCCACCCTTTGGAAATGGAATCCAGGAATGATTTCCACAGCAATAATTTTATTAAAGTTTTGTTCCTTTATTTTAAATGGTGTAGTGAATACCGATATTCATTTTGCCATGTAGATGTCCCCTGCATGAATTTCTTTTGTTAAACTTTTTTCTTTTTTCAAGTATTATTGTCTTCGCTTAAAAAAGATGTGTGGATAAGATATATATTTCTTTCTTATTAAAAAAAAAAAGATGTATATATATATGTGTATAGCAATTCTTGATATATATATGTATAATGTACGCAAGTATGCACCATGGCCTTACAAAACAATTCATTTAAAGTTAAGCGTTTTACACACGCACACACATATATGTATATCTTGGTGGCCATGACCTAACGAAGACGAAAATTTTCATTAATGAAGTCAAATGGTACGAATAATGTAATTTAATTGTCACGTAGCCTTTGTTTAATTGGTATACATGTAGGTACAAATAGGAAGGAAAAAGAAAAAGGTGCATAATTGAAATGAATGTGAGAGGATCTTTTTCTAATTGTATTTGGTATGAATTATCTTCTCTGATCTCTCTTTATTAAAAGACATGGAGATTATTGAGGTTCTTTAAGCCCATGATTAATATTAGTCAAACAGCGTGACGTAGAGTGCGTTAGGGCTTGGATTTGAGAGGGCAAGGTTCGACCAAATTGTAGTAAAATAAATTTGAGGGTTTTTTTTTTTTTTTTTTTCAAGAATTTAAAATCCCTTACACAGTCTACCCCCTCCATTTTTCTCTCTTACCAAACAGTCATATGTTGATTCAAAATTTTCAGTGGCCTGTATTACCAAGAGAAGAAACCAAGGAAACAGTGGCGAAACCATGTCTGCCGGGTGGCTTGTGCCTCAGTACTGCCTCGCCGGATTGGCCGAGGCTTTCAACGCAATCGGGCAGATTGAGTTTTACTATTCTCAGCTCGCAAAGAACATGGGTAGTTTTGCTATGGCTTTGCTTACCCTTGGGATGAGCCTAGGGGACTTGGTTGGGGCTTTTATTGTACAGGTTGTGAATGGGGTTAGTGTTAAATATGGGAAAATGGAGTGGCTTTCAAAAGATCCAAACAAGGGTCGTTATGATTACTACTATTGGCTTTTGTCATGTTTGGGTGTGGTCAAATTTTTGTTCTATGTTTTGTGTAGTTGGTTTAATGGGTCTTGTGAGGAGAGCAAGATTTGGAATGATGAGGGAGAAGGTTTGGAGGAAATAGTAGATCATTTGGGAAATTCTAAGGAGTAAGAAGAAGAAGAAGAAAGAAGAAGATTTTGGTAAGTTTAAGGAATATGAGTCCTTGTCTGTTGTCTTTGTTGCCTAAAATTTTTGCATGTATTTGTTCCATTTGCTAATTTGATGGGTTGTTTCATGACTTCAATTAAGATACAGGGGTGTACCTGAAGTAGGTATATATTACAACCGTTATTATATTTTATTATATTTATATATGAAATTTTTTATCGATATATTAATCAGACAAAAAATACAATATCGATACAATCATCATCACAAATACAATATCGATATATTAATCAGACAAAAATAAGAAGATAAAGTATCGAATCTTTGATGACCAATAAATTGGTGGTAGCTAGTGGGGTTTTTTTTTTTTTTTCTTTTTTCTTTTTCTTTTTTTAACTATCTCCGGATTTAGAAGATTGTTAAATGTAGGAAAAGTTGCTGAGCTCACGTCGCATTTGCAAATTGATTTGTTTGATAATCTCATGTACTTTTACTTGTGGGGCTGGGATTAATGGTTTCAAACCGTATCCTATATTTTAAAAATGTGCCACCCTTTGGAAATGGAATCCAGGAATGATTTCCACAGCAATAATTTTATTAAAGTTTTGTTCCTTTATTTTAAATGGTGTAGTGAATACCGATATTCATTTTGCCATGTAGATGTCCCCTGCATGAATTTCTTTTGTTAAACTTTTTTCTTTTTTCAAGTATTATTGTCTTCGCTTAAAAAAGATGTGTGGATAAGATATATATTTCTTTCTTATTAAAAAAAAAAAAGATGTATATATATATGTGTATAGCAATTCTTGATATATATATGTATAATGTACGCAAGTATGCACCATGGCCTTACAAAACAATTCATTTAAAGTTAAGCGTTTTACACACGCACACACATATATGTATATCTTGGTGGCCATGACCTAACGAAGACGAAAATTTTCATTAATGAAGTCAAATGGTACGAATAATGTAATTTAATTGTCACGTAGCCTTTGTTTAATTGGTATACATGTAGGTACAAATAGGAAGGAAAAAGAAAAAGGTGCATAATTGAAATGAATGTGAGAGGATCTTTTTCTAATTGTATTTGGTATGAATTATCTTCTCTGATCTCTTTATTAAAAGACATGGAGATTATTGAGGTTCTTTAAGCCCATGATTAATATTAGTCAAACAGCGTGACGTAGAGTGCGTTAGGGCTTGGATTTGAGAGGGCAAGGTTCGACCAAATTGTAGTAAAATAAATTTGAGGGTTTTTTTTTTTTTTCAAGAATTTAAAATCCCTTACACAGTCTATCCCCTCCATTTTTCTCTCTTACCAAACAGTCATATGTTGATTCAAAATTTTCACTAATATACTCAACCTTTCTTTCACTTTTTCTCCCATCAAAGCATTTAGTCCTTCTCTCTCTCTCTCTCTCTCTCTCTCTCTCTCTCTTTTGAAAGGAAATTTGATAAATTTTTTAAGCAACAATGTCCTCAAGAATGAGAGAAATAATGCAATCAGGCAGGGACGTAGGTTCAAAGATCTGGGGGGCCTTAACTTTCTCTTTTAATCCATCTTTATATGTGTGTGTGTGTGTGTGTGTGTGTGTATTTGACTTAAATTTACAAATACCTCCTAAAAATTTTAAAAAATATTTAATTATTTTTCTGAAAATAAAAACTTGTAGTTATTAGCCCCATTAAAGTTTCTGGTATCCATTTTTTCCTTTAATTTCTAACTAGATTTTTTTTATAATGTATATTTATCTATGTAAAGAGATAACATTATATACAGATTTATATAAGTTAATTACATACAATATAATTTATAATAGAATAATTAAATATAATATATTATTATAAGTTAATATAATTTATAGTTTTTATAATCTTTTGAGTAATAATTAGAATTAGTGCCGTAGTGCGTGGACTGCTTTTATTCCATTTATAGAGGCAAAGCAACAAGAACCACCACCAACAGATAATAACAAATTCTGAACGTCAGACACCTTCTCAAAAAATTATATGTGTGTGTGTGTATATATATATGTATGTCGTCCTATATTTGCTATTTGGCTGATGATAAACCCAATACAACTTTATACGACATACAATTTAATTCATATCATGGAATGCCCACTTTTTTTTTAAAAAAAGTAAAATAGGGGTCCCCATCCCAGTGATCATTCGGTAAGCCCACTGACATATCGGTGGGATGACAAGGAATTTATCATAGATCTTCACAGTTAGTAGACCTTAAGTTTCAAGAGCAGTACATGATCTTTTTGCTAAAGACTAGACTTTATGTATATCATAGCTCGAATCTGAGATCTGATAAAAGTGAAGGTTCTAAGTAGGCTTTCCTTGCCAACGAGCCACCACCACCGATGATATGGATGCCCACTTATACTAACGACAATAATAAAAACTAAAGCTTAAAGGAACCGAAAAGGAGCATGTCTCTATCATTTCGTGAAAATAATCCAAAATAAACATATAATGTGGCCAAATTTAAAAATTATAGGGAATACTGTTGCTAGTCTTTGTAATTTGCGTATATAAACAAACATAACTTTCATGAACAATTATTATGTGTGTTAATAATTCTCTCTTCTTCTTTAGCTGATCTGCGCCTCTCTGAGAAAACATTTTCCCAGAGTAGAGGGAAAAATATGGGGAACTCTATTACAGAAGCAGAGGAAACTACTCATCAACAAGAAGTTACCACGAAGAAGGGTGGCCTTAGAGCCCTACCATTTATCATAGGTTAATTTGTCCCTATATATATATATATATATATTTTTTTTTTTTTTTTCTTAGTTACATGCAAAATTATGTAGACTTCTAATTGTCTTTTTTTTTTTAAGTTTAATTAACGTTAAGTGATTTTGGTGATTTTTTTGCAGCAAACGAGACATTTGAAAAGGTTGCGAGTTTTGGGCTACTGGCTAACATGATGATGTACTTACTCGACCAATATCATTTCAAGGTCACCACCGGACTTAGTATTTTGTTCTTGTGGGCTGGCCTATCAAATTTTACACCCATGGTAGGCGCTTTTCTATCCGATTCGTTCTTCGGTCGGTTTCGTGTCATCTCAATTGGGACACTCATTTTTCTAACGGTTAGAAAATTAATCTCCTCTAAACTCCTTCTCATATTTTTGTTACTTGTATACATATAATTACGTATACTACGAGCAAGAAATTTAAGAAAATTTTATAATAAAAATCTTTCGGTTTAAAACGTGAGTTATGATTAGAAATATATATATATATATATATATATATATATTGTTTTTACCCATTGTAACAAGTCCCCTAACTTTTGCATCGCAAAAATTTATTACCTTAAACGAAAAAGAAATAAGGATTAAAATAATAAAGTATCTGACTCAAATTTACTAATAACCGTCCTTCTAAAAAGTTAAATACTTTATTTTATTCTTCTAAAAATTAAAAATTTATAGTTATTAACCCTTTATTATCAAAATTTCTGATTTCGTTACTGATCTCTTAGGGAATAATCGTATTGCTGTTAACGGCAATACTTCCACATGCAAGGCCTCCTTTCTGTCCCCAAAACGCAAGACCAAATTGTGCTACTCCAAATATAAACCAACGACTCCTACTCTATTTTTCATTCTTCTTGATGAGCATCGGAGCAGGAGGGATCAGACCGTGTTCGATGGCGTTCGGAGCGGATCAAGTCAACAAGTCCGAAAACCCGAATAACGAGAGGGTGTTACAGATCTTCTTCAACTGGTACTATGCCTCGTTTGGAATTTCCTTGATGGTTGCAGTGACAGTGATAGTATATATTCAGGACAAAGTTGGCTGGGTTCCGGGCTTTGGGGTTCCTGTAGGGCTCATGTTATTTTCGACCGTTATGTTCTTCTTGGGATCTTCCTTGTATGTTAAGGTAAAGGGAAACAAGAACTTGTTTTCTGGGATTGCTCATGTGGTTGCAGCATCTTGGAAGAACAGGCACTTGTCCATGCCACCAAACAACTATGATGGCTGGTACTATCACAAAGGTTCCAAACTTGTGGCCCCAACTGATAAACTAAGGTAATATATATATACACATACACACATATATATGTTGTTACTAAAATACCTTAGAATTTTGCTTTTAAACAAAAAAAAAAAGCTTAATTAGCATGTATTTAGAGGGTGTTTGGAGCAACAACTTCAATCTAAAAATTCAATTCTTTTTTTTTCTTTTTCAAAAAAATCAACAAAATTTTAATTAATGTTTAAAAAATTAAACAATTCCAAAAACAATTCAATTCTAATTTAACGCATGCTAAAATATTAATTATTTAGAATCAATATTGGTTTTCACAATCTCATATGCTTTCGTTCTTTTTGTCCATTATATCATATGCCGCTTTTATTTTCTTATTGGTACACGAATATATGACGCTGACATGTTGTTTCTATACCATCAAATTTTTACTTTATTTTCACTTTGTTATCAGTTTGTCATTTGAGTGGGAGATGATGCGACACCCAACAAAAATATATGTTCAAATCTTTTAAATCTTAAATATAGACTCGTTTAGATCACATATTCAAATTTATAATTCAAATTTTTATGAGAGAGAATACTGTAAAAAGAAAATTTCAAAATATGGGTTTAAAATAATAAGAGCATAGAGTCCTATACAAATTGTGCAATACTTTTTCAAGCATTGATATGGACCGTCAAAATTTTTTATTGTTGGGTTTTATCTCATAAACATAACCTAAATTTCAGTTGCCTAGAACAATAATTTATCCATCACTATACATTACATGATAAATTATTTACACGGTACGATCAAAAAGACCGATCCTAAATGGGTGTCTGCATATTCATGCAAAAAATTCAGGTTTCTAAACAAGGCATGCATAATCAAAACCCCTTCAATGGACATAACCCCAGAAGGGCTGGCAACAGATCCATGGAGTCTATGCACTGTCAGGCAAGTAGAAGAGCTGAAAGCACTGATCAAAGTCCTCCCCATCTCGTCCGCCGGCATCATCATCGCGGCGACGATCAACCAACACTCGATCTCGCTAACGCAGGCCCGCGCCATGAACAAGCACCTGACTCCCCACTTCGAAATCCAGCCAGGCTCATTCGCAGTCTTCTCACTCCTCACCTTAACCCTCTGGGTGGCGATCTACGACCGAGCCATCGTCCCACTCATGTCACGACACTTCACCAACCGGCCCAACGGCCTAAGCTTCAAAGAAAAAATGGGGATAGGACTAGTCATCTCGTGTTTGGCGACATCCGTCGCCGCAATCGTGGAGCAAAAGAGGCGAGAAAAGGCGGTACTGCACGGAGAGATCATGTCGGCGATGTGGCTGATTCCGCAGTACAGCCTGGGTGGCTTGGCCGAGGCTTTTAACGCAATTGGGCAGATAGAGTTTTACTATTCTCAGCTCCCCAAGAGCTTGGCTAGTATTGCTGTGGCTCTTCTCTATCTTGGAATGGGATTTGGGAACTTGGTTGGAGCTCTAATTGTGAAGATTGTGGACGATTCTAGCACCAAAGGTGGGAGATTGAGTTGGCTAGATGATGACCTTAACAAGGGTCGTTATGACTACTATTATTGGCTTCTCACTCTAGTGGGATTCTTCAATTTTCTCTACTTTTGTTTGTGTAGTTGGAGTTATGGGTCTTGTGAGGAAAGAAGTATATGGGATGAGGAAGTAAATGGTGTGGACAAAGGCAAGGAAACTATTGATGATCAAGATTTGCCCAAATCTAAGGAGTCGTCAACCATCTTTGCTACTTAATTACTATACTCTCCTTTTTTTTTTTTTTTTTTATGAGTAACATCAGGATACCACGTGACGGTAGTAATTATTCTTCTATTGACGATATTTTTGATATATATTAATAAAATAATGATTACTCATATGTAATATATGTCGTCAGTACTACTCAAAAATTGGGATTGAATCAGAATTAGTGTCGCTAGTATATATATTTATCTTTTATGTTTTTCCTTTTTTTGTTGTTGTTGGGTAATATATATACGTATGTTTATGATGTGTCTATACTACATGCAGATTAGAATAGAACAAATTTAGAGTTCATGAAACACCAAGACAAGGCTATGGGAGCAAGGCCGCTCAACATGATGAGGGCCTTGGTCAAAATTATGTTTAGAATTAATAAACTAAATAAATTAATTAATGAAGTAAAATCTTTCATCTAAAATTTGGTTTTCTTGTTCATATATCTCAACCTTTTTATTTAGATGATACATTTTCTATTTTAATTACTAAATATATGGTTAATGAATTGACAATACCAAAATTTGATCAGGAGTGAATAACTTAATTTGATCATATTGGATTAATAGTTAACCATGTTAAATAATTTTGTTCACTCTTAAATATATATATATATATATATATATATAAAGGTATGTTCTTTTATCCAACAAATTTATAAAAGGACTCTTGTAATTTTTTTGTTCGTTATTATAATAATCAATTAATTCCAATATAATATTTTTCAGTGATACTAATCTTTTATACTGATAATTTGAAGCATTATCATGTTATAAGATTTTAAAATATAAAGTTATATGTAAATCAATTAGTAAGTCTCGATGTTGCACCTTAGGTCTTCAATCAAAATGAGAACACATGTCGTAGCTCTGCAAGAAATATAGCTTCATTTCTTTTATCATATATAATTATGAAGTTCCTGAATATTCTTAACTTGCATTTGGTTCGTTTGTTGAAAATGAAATTTTTTATGTTGAAGTTAGTTGATTTTTCAAAAATTAGTTATAAATTTTGTTGACTTATCAAAAAAAGACAAAAACTGAGATGAAAAAGTATAATTCAGTTGGAGTTAAACTTAAATACCAAACAAAACCTTAGCTTTCGTTTGTTAAGTTAGTTGTAGATGAAATTTTTAAGTTGGAGTTGGTTGACTTTTTAAAAACTAGTTATAATTTTTGTTGACTTAAAAAAAAAAAGACAAAAATTGAGATGAAAAAGTATAGTTCAGTTGGAGTTAAATTTAAAACCCAAACAAAGCATTAATGATAATTAATTGATAACGTAGATCAATAAAAATCAGTCTCACACTTTATTTTTTGTCCGACTTGAGCATCAGAGTGTTTTTAGCAAGTACACCCCCAGTGTCTCTCAAGACGGATAACCATAGACACATAAACATCTTTGAAGCTGAGATTTGCGCCCCCCCAACAAACGTTTATCTCTATCTAATTAGCAAAAGGATCAGATTGTCTTTACAAGTTTGTTGTCGTTTCAGCGGAAAAACAACATAATAATTGTTAATATATGCCCAATAAACAAACGACAACCCAAAATTTTTTTTTTTCTTTTTTTCTTTTTACTTCTTGTGGGACTAAAAACTCATACATCCGTTAAACATCAATCAAGCTAACCATAATTGACGAATGACAGCAAGCAAGTAGGGATTTTTATTTTCTTAATTTTTTCAAAGAACGCAGGTTAAGAACTAAGAATACTGTCGTATACGATTTAGGAGTTTCGACATTGTTGAAATTTTGAGTCAGTTTCTGGGGACCTCCAATGAATTCCACTGGGATCATCAATCATCGAAAGCATCGTCTAGGTATGCTCGAAAATACTTTATGCTATTTCTTCACCTTCGTCCAAATCGTCACACGACCAATCATGTCTCCTCTAGTATACGTCGCAATGAAAATTGGATTAACAAAATTATCATGGAACAGTTAAGCTCAAAATTATCATCGGAGCCGAACAACGACATGATCTTATCGTGCTTCTTCAACTGGTATTACGCTTCAGTTGGAGTCTCCGTGGCGATTTCAGTCATAATCATAGTTTACATTCAGGATGAATTCGGTTGGATCGCGGGGTTCGGGATTCCTATGGGGCTGATGTTGAATTCAACTGTCATGTTTTTCTTGGGATCTTCGTTGTTTGTTAAGGTGAGCGTGAAGAAGAACTTGTTTGTTAGGTTTGGTCGTGTGGTTTTTGCTTCTTGGAAGAAAAGGCACTTGTCTTTGCCCATAGAGGATTTTGATGGATGGTATTACCTCAAAGGTTCCAAGCCTGTGAAACCAACCAATAAGCTAAGGTGCATACGTAGATATGGATTCAGATTTCCTGTCCAATTTTTGATGGTCCAATGATGTCGTGTCTTTTAATAGACTCCTATGATTGCATAAAGGTTTGTTATAAAAAAGTACTTCAAAATTGTTAAATATAATAGCATTTATGTATTATGATTTTTTTTAGGCATATGTTATGTTATGATTTGTTAGACATCAATTGAGATATTAAAATTAATTATCAAATACATATAATCATAATGTTGTTAGAATGTAACGTCTTATTATTATTATTTTTTATTTTTATAGATACTAATTGTATGACGCGCATTTCGCGCGTGCAGAATAGACAAACAAAATAAAAGCGAAATAAAGAAAAAAAATCCACATAGCAATGATGTGGGCTATTGACTTTTTTTAAAGTGTGTGTGTGTGTATATATATGTAACATGGATATTTAACGAGTTAGATTTTAGTTATGATAATCATCGTCTGACAGTAAATGTATAGAATTCTGATATTATGCATAACGTTTCCCATAACGAAAAGGAGTTAACCCCAGAAGGACTCGCATCAAAACCATGGAGTCTATGCACAGTCAAGCACGTAGAAGAGCTAAAATCCCTCCTCAAAGTCCTCCCCATTTGGTCTACAGGCATCTTCATCGCCGCCAGCACAAGCCAACACTCCTTTTTTCTAATCCAAGCCAGCACCACAAACCGTCACCTCACCCCCAACTTCCAAATGCCCGTGGACTCCTTCGTCGGCTTCTCGATCCTCACTCTCCTCATTTGGGTTGCCATCTACGACAGGGTCATCGTCCCGATCCTCTCGCGCCACACAAAGCCCCCCCGAGGGCTCACCTCGAAGCAGAGGATGGGGATAGGCCTGGTAATCTCCTGTATTACCAAGAGAAGAAACCAAGGAAACAGTGGCGAAACCATGTCTGCCGGGTGGGTTGTGCCTCAGTACTGCCTCGCCGGATTCGCCGAGGCTTTCAACGCAATCGGGCAAATTGAGTTTTGCTATTCTCAGCTCCCAAAGAACATGGGTAGTTTTGCTATGGCTTTGCTTACCCTTGGGATGAGCCTAGGGGACTTGGTTGGGGCTTTTATTGTACAGGTTGTGAATGGGGTTAGTGTTAAATATGGGAGAGTGGAGTGGCTTTCAAAAGATCCAAACAAGGGTCGTTATGATTACTACTATTGGCTTTTGTCATGTTTGGGTGTGGTCAATTTTTTGTTCTATGTTTTGTGTAGTTGGTTTAATGGGTCTTGTGAGGAGAGCAAGATATGGAATGATGAGGGAGAAGGCTTGGAGGAAATAGTAGATCATTTGGGAAATTCTAAGGAGTAAGAAGAAGAAGAAGAAGAAGAAGAAGAAGAAGAAGAAGAAGAAGAAGAAGAAGAAGAAGAAGAAGAAGAAGAAGAAGAAGAAGAAGAAGAAGAAGAAGAAGATTTTGGTAAGTTTAAGGAATATGAGTCCTTGTCTATTGTCTTTGTTGCCTAAAATTTTTGCATGTATTTGTTCCATTTGCTAATTTGATGGGTTGTTTCATGACTTTAATTAAGATACAGGGGTGTACCTTAAGTAGGTATATATTACAACCGTTACTATATTTATATATGAAATTTTTTATCGATATATTAATCAGACAAAAAATACAATATCGATACAATCATAATCACAAATACAATATGGATATATTAATCAGATAAAAATAAGAAGATAAAGTATCGAATCTTTGATGATCAATAAATTGGTGGTAGCTAGTGGTTTTTTTTTTTCTTTTTTCTTTTTTCTTTTTTTAACTATCTCCGGATTTAGAAGATTGTTAAATATAGGAAAAGTTGCTGAGCTCACGTCGCATTTGCAAATTGATTTGTTTGATAATCTCATGTACTTTTACTTGTGGGGCCGGGATTAATGGTTTCAAACATTTTTCTATATTTTAAAAATGTGCCACCCTTTGGAAATGGAATCCAGGAATGATTTCCACAGCAATAATTTTAGGGTTAATTTCATTTTTAGCACTTGTGGGAAAAATTATATTAAAATCAGCACCACTTTTTTTTCCCTTCATTTCTAGTACCGTCACGTCACCGCCCACTCTGATATGTGGGGTCCAACAACATTAAATGTATGTCAAGTTCCATATTTACCCTCATCTCACACAGACCCAGTATTTGTACGAATACCAACAGTCATTGGATTGATCGACACGCCTTCAATTAATGCTAAATCCTCGTTTTGTGTGTAAAGGCATAAAAAAAAATTTTTAAACTTTTGATACTGCTACAGATTCGGTCATTTTCATAATGACCACCTGGTCATTATCGTTGTGACCCCTGTAATATTGAATTTTTGCATTTAACCTTGGTCACAATGATATTGACCAGGCAGTCATTATGAAAATGACCGAATCTGTACGAATTCCAACAGTTATTGATTTGATCGACAATTAATGCCAACTCCTCGTTTTGTGTGTAAAGGCCTTTAAAAGAATAAAAAATATATTTTAACTTTTGATACTTCTACAGTCTCGGTCATTTTCATAATGACCATCTGGTCATTATCGTTGTGACCCCTATAAATGGTATTTTTTGCATTTAACCTTGGTCACAACGATATTGACCAGTCGGTCATTATGAAAATGACCGTATCCGTACGAATACCAACAGTCATTTGTCTGTGTCCCAAATGCCAAATCCCAGATTTGCCCTCCTCTCCCACCCGCGTAAAACCTTACTCTCCCTCGAATGCCCTAAAAAAAAAATTCAAACCAGCTTCTACAGAGTTTTAGAGTGAGAAACCGGTTCTAGAGAGAGAAAGCGTTTCAACCAGCAGATACCGACCCATAACCGCTATATAACCGTCCTAAACCACCAATGAAATCCTTCTATAAACTGTTTGGACGTCTGTTAACGTCGTATAATCCTGAAAAAACTTCCCATGTCGACACCCACTAAAATGTCTGATATGAAAATGACCGGATGGTCAATATGAAAATGACCGTTTTTTTTTTATATAGAAAGTTGACTTTATATCTCAGAACTGCTAACAATGATAATGACCAGATGGTCAATATGAAAATGACCGGATGGTCAATATGAAAATGACCGTTTTTTTTTATATAGAAAGTTGACTTTATATCTCAGAACTGCTAACAATGATAATGACCAGGTGGTCAATATGAAAATGACCGGATGGTCAATATGAAAATGACCGTTTTTTTTTTATATAGAAAGTTGACTTTATATCTCAGAACTGGTCACAACGATAATGACCAGATGGTCAATATGAAAATGACCAGTTCTTTTAATACTGGTCACAATGATAATGACCGTCTGGTTGGAAGCAAATATTAACAAATAAAACCAAATAACAACCACTATTACCGCAGATTGGCTGATTGGAAGTGGGAAGATCTCTACTCAAATGGAGTTGAAGTAGATCTCGCAGATTCGGGTCAACTGTGACGAGGATAGGGACGGACAGTTTTAACAGAGTGAACGACGATGTGGTTCGATTTGTTGGACTTAGAGTGAGTATCGATCAGTGGGTAATAGTGCAGAGAGGATTCCTGAGGCTTCACTGAGAGAAAATCGAGGAAATGAAGGGAAAAAAGTTCTAATTTTTGGGTACTGTGAGTTATATATTGTCGGGATGGAGATGGAGGGAAGGGGGTGAGGGGGAGGGGGGGGGGGAAGTGGGAAAAAATTCAGATTAGGGTTTGGTTGAGGGCATATATGTCTTTATACATCAACCTAAAAAGTGGGCGGTGACGTGGCGGTGCTAGAAATGAAGGGAAAAAAAGTGGTGCTGATTTTAATATAATTTTTCCCACAAGTGCTAAAAATGAAATTAACCCATAATTTTATAAAAGTTTTGTTCCTTTATTTTAAATGGTGTAGTGAATACCGATGTTCATTTTGCCATGTAGATGTCCCCTGCATAAATTTCTTTTGTTAAACTTTTTTCTTTTTTCAAGTATTATTGTCTTCGCTTAAAAAAGATGTGTGGATAAGATATATATTTCTTTCTTATTAAAAAAAAAAAAAAGATGTATATATATATATATATATATGTGTGTATAGCAATTCTTGATATATATGTATAATGTACGCAAGTATGCACCATGGCCTTACAAAACAATTCATTTAAAGTTAAGCGTTTTACACACACACACACACATATGTATATCTTGGTGGCCATGACCTAACGAAGACGAAAATTTTCATTAATGAAGTCAAATGGTACGAATAATGTAATTTAATTGTCACATAGCCTTTGTTTAATTGGTATACATGTAGGTACAAATAGGAAAGAAAAAGAAAAAGGTGCATAATTGAAGTGAATGTGAGAGGATCTTTTTTTAATTGTATTTGGTATGAATTATCTTCTCTAATCTCTCTTTATTAAAAGACATGGAGATTATTGAGGTTTTTTAAGCCCATGATTAATATTAGTCAAACAGCGTGACGTAGAATGGGTTAGGGCTTGGATTTGAGAGGGCAAGGTTCGACCAAATTGTAGTAAAATAAATTTGAGGGTTTTTTTTTTTTTTTTCAAGAATTTAAAATCTCTTACACAGTCTACCCCCTCCATTTTTCTCTCTTACCAAACAGTCATATGTTGATTCAAAATTTTCACTAATATACTCAACCTTTCTTTCACTTTTTCTCCCATCAAAGCATTTAGTCCTTCTCTCTCTCTCTCTCTCTCTCTCTCTCTCTCTCTCTCTCTCTCTCTCTCTCTTCTGAAAGGAAATTTGATAAATTTTTTAAGCAACAATGTCCTCAAGAATGAGAGAAATAATGCAATCAGGCAGGGACGTAGGTTCAAAGACCTGGGGGGCCTTAACTTTCTCTTTTAATCTATCTTTATATGTGTGTGTGTGTGTGTGTGTGTGTGTGTGTGTGTGTGTGTATTTGACTTAAATTTACAAATACCTCCTAAAAATTTAAAAAAATATTTAATTATTTTTCTGAAAATAAAAACTTGTAGTTATTAGCCCCATTAAAGTTTCTGGTATCTATTTTTTCCTTTTATTTCTAACTAGATTTTTTTTATAATGTATATTTATCTATGTAAATAGATAATATTATATACAGATTTATATAAGTTAATTACATACAAAATAATTTATAATAGAATAATTAAATATAATATATTATTATAAGTTAATATAATTTATAGTTTTTATAATCTTTTGAGTAATAATTAGAATTAGTTTTTTTTTTTGTATAAATTTTATATATGATTAATTATTTGTATTTTAAAGTATATCAGGTGCTCCTTGAGCCAATAAAATTTCTCTCTCTATTTACTTTAAAAAAATTTATATTAGATATTTGCATTTTCTTCTTTCATTGATTGTCCCACGTTTGACATTTATATTCGTCAAAACCCACGTAAAAGGGGAAGTATTAGAATAGTTTTATACTATTAACAAAGACAAACTCCATACATTAAATAATGAAGATCATGAATATACATGTATCATAGTTTTGAAAATTGGTTTGACTTGGTGCCACTATCTTGGGACGAATTTGTTTGTATCTTCGTTGCGTACCTTGAAACCATCCACAATTCTCTCGTCCATTTGTGATGAAGGGGAAAATTATAGAAATGTACAAAGCAAGTGCGTAAGCTATATAGAATAGCATATTCTTTTTTTTTTTTTTTTTCTAATCAAGGGAAGTTGTAGCTAAATCTGAGTTATTATTCATTTAATCATTCATATAAGAAATCGGGAAAATCTTTCGACCAAAACAAATCCTTCTCATTGAAAGAAACTAAACTTTGCTAGTGCCGTAGTGCGTGGACTGCTTTTATTCCATTTATAGAGGCAAAGCAACAAGAACCACCACCAACAGATAATAACAAATTCTGAACGTCAGAAATAATTGCACCTTCTAAAAAAATTATATGTATGTGTGTGTGTGTGTATATGTCGTCCTATATTTGCTATTTGGCTGATGATAAACCCAATGCAACTTTATACGACATACAATTTAATTCATCTCATGGAATGCCCACTTTTTTTTTTTTAAAGTAAAAAAGGGGTTCCCGTCCCAGTGATCATTCAGTGAGTCCACTAGCATATCGGTGGGATGACAAGGAATTTGCCATAGATCTTCACAGTTAGTAGACCTTAAATTTCAAGAGCAGCACATGATCTTTTTGTTAAAGGCTAGACTTTACGTATATCATAGCTCGAATCTGAGATTTGAAAAAAGTGAAGGTTCTAAATAGGCTTTCCTTGCTAACGAGCCACCACCACTGGTGGTATGGATGCCCACTTATACTAACGACAATAATAAAAACTAAAGCTTAAAGAAACCAAAAAGGAGCATGTCTCTATCATGTCTTGAAAATAATCCAAAATAAACATATAACGTGGCCAAATTTAAAAATTATAGGGAATAGTGTTGCTAGTCTTTGTAATTTGCGTATATAAACAAACATAACTTTCATGAACAATTATTATGTGTGTTAATAATTCTCTCTTCTTCTTTAGTTGATCTGCTCTCTGAGAAAACATTTTCCCAGAGTAGAGGGAAAAATATGGGGATCTCTATTACAGAAACAGAGGAAACTACTCATCAACAAGAAGTTACCAAGAAGAAGGGTGGCCTTAGAGCCCTACCATTTATCATAGGTTAGCTGTCCCCATATATATATATATATATATATTTTTTTTTTTTTTTTCTTCTTAGTTACATGCAAAATTATGTAAACTTCTAATTGTCCTTTTTTTTTTTTTTTTTTTCAAGTTTCATTAACGTTAAGTGGGTTTGGTGATTTTTTTGCAGCAAACGAGACATTTGAAAAGGTTGCGAGTTTTGGGCTACTGGCTAACATGATGATGTACTTACTCGACCAATATCATTTCAAGGTCACCACCGGACTTAGTATTTTGTTCTTGTGGGCTGCCCTATCAAATTTTACACCCATGGTAGGCGCTTTTCTATCCGATTCGTTCTTCGGTCGGTTTCGTGTCATCTCAATTGGGACACTCATTTCTCTAACGGTTAGAAAATTAATCTCCTCTAAACTCCTTCTCATATTTTTGTTACTTGTATACATATAATTACGTATACTATGAGCAAGAAATTTAAGAAAATTTCGTAATAAAAATCTTACGGTTTAAAACGCAAGTTATGATTAGAAATATATATATATATATATATATATTGTTTTTACCCATTGTAACAAGTCCCCTAACTTTTACATCGCAAAAATTCATTACCTTAAACGAAAAAGAAATAAGGATTAAAATAATAAAGTATCTGACTCAAATTTACTAATAACCGTCCTTCTAAAAAGTTAAATACTTTATTTTATTCTTCTAAAAATTAAAAATTTATAGTTATTAACCCTTTATTATCAAAATTTCTGATTTCGTTACTGATCTCTTAGGGAATGATCGTATTGCTGTTAACGGCAATACTTCCACATGCAAGGCCTCCTTTCTGTCCCCAAAACGCAAGACCAAATTGTGCTACTCCAAATCTAAACCAACGACTCCTACTCTATTTTTCATTCTTCTTGATGAGCATCGGAGCAGGAGGGATCAGACCATGTTCGATGGCGTTCGGAGCGGATCAAGTCAACAGGCCCGAAAACCCGAATAACGAGAGGGTGTTACAGATCTTCTTCAACTGGTACTATGCCTCGGTTGGAATTTCCTTGATGGTTGCAGTGACAGTGATAGTATATATTCAGGACAAAGTTGGCTGGGTTCCGGGCTTTGGGGTTCCTGTAGGGCTTATGTTATTTTCGACCGTTATGTTCTTCTTGGGATCTTCCTTGTATGTTAAGGTAAAGGGAAACAAGAACTTGTTTTCTGGGATTGCTCATGTGGTTGCAGCATCTTGGAAGAACAGGCACTTGTCCATGCCACCAAACAACTATGATGGCTGGTACTATCACAAAGGTTCCAAACTTGTGGCCCCAACTGATAAACTAAGGTAATATATATATATACATACACACATATATATGTTGTTACTAAAATACCTTAGAATTTTGCTTTTAAACAAAAAAAAGCTTAATTAGCATGTATTTAGAGGATGTTTGGAGCAATAACTTCAATCTAAAAATTCAAATTTTTTTTTTCAAAAAAATCAAAAAAATTTTAATTAATTCTTAAAAAATCAAACGATTCCAAAAAAAAATTCAATTCTAATATAACGCATGCTAAATTATTAATTATTTAGAATCAATATTGGTTTTCACAATCTCATATGTTTTCTTTCTTTTTGTCCATTATATCATATGCCGCTTTTATTTTCTTATTGGTACACAAATATATGACGTTGACATGTTGTTTCTATACCATCAAATTTTTACTTTATTTTCACATTGTTATCAGTTTGTCTTTGAGTGGGAGATGATGCGACACCCAACAAAAATATATGTTCAAATTTTTTAAATCTTAAATATAGACTCGTTTAGATCACATGTTCAAATTTATAATTCAAATTTTTATAAGAGAGAACACTGTAAAAAGAAAATTTCAAAATATGGGTTTAAAATAATTAGAGCATAGAGTCATATACAAATTGTGTAATACTTTTTCAAGCATTGACCTGGACCGTCGAAATTTTTTATTGTCGGGTTTCATCTCATAAACATAACCTAAATTTCAGTTGCCTAGAACAATGATTTATCCATCACTATACATTACATGATAAATTATTTACACGGTACGATCAAAAAGACCGATCCTAAATGGGTGTCTGCATATTCATGCAAAAAATTCAGGTTTCTAAACAAGGCATGCATAATCAAAACCCCTTCAAAGGACATAACCCCAGAAGGGCTGGCAACAGATCCATGGAGTCTATGCACTGTCAGGCAAGTAGAAGAACTGAAAGCACTGATCAAAGTCCTCCCCATCTGGTCCGCCGGCATCATCATCGCGGCGACGATCAACCAACACTCGATCTCGCTAACGCAGGCCCGCGCCATGAACAAGCACCTGACCCCCAACTTCGAAATCCAGCCAGGCTCATTCGCAGTCTTCTCACTCCTCACCTTAACCCTCTGGGTGGCGATCTACGACCGAGCCATCGTCCCACTCATGTCAAGACACTTCACCAACCGGCCCAACGGCCTAAGCTTCAAAGAAAGAATGGGGATAGGACTAGTCATCTCGTGTTTGGCGACATCCGTCGCCGCAATCGTGGAGCAAAAGAGGCGAGAAAAGGCGGTAATGCACGGAGAGATCATGTCGGCGATGTGGCTGATTCCGCAGTACAGCCTGGGTGGCTTGGCCGAGGCTTTTAACGCAATTGGGCAGATAGAGTTTTACTATTCTCAGCTCCCCAAGAGCTTGGCTAGTATTGCTGTGGCTCTTCTCTATCTTGGAATGGGATTTGGGAACTTGGTTGGAGCTCTAATTGTGAAGATTGTGGACGATTCTAGCACCAAAGGTGGGAGATTGAGTTGGCTAGATGATGACCTTAACAAGGGTCGTTATGACTACTATTATTGGCTTCTCACTCTAGTGGGATTCTTCAATTTTCTCTACTTTTGTTTGTGTAGTTGGAGTTATGGGTCTTGTGAGGAAAGAAGTATATGGGATGAGGAAGTAAATGGTGTGGACAAAGGCAAGGAAACTATAGATGATCAAGATTTGCCCAAATCTAAGGAGTCGTCAACCGTCTTTGCTATTTAATTACTATACTCTCCCTTTTTTTTCTTTTTTTTTTTTTTATGAGTAACATCAGGATATCACATGACGGTGAGTAATTATTCTTCTATTGACGATATTTTTGATATATATCAATAAAATAATGATTACTCACATGTAATATATGTCGTCAGTACTACTCAAAAATTGGGATTGAATCAGAATTAGTGTCGCTGGCATATATATTTATCTTTTGTGTTTTTCCTTTTTTTGTTGTTGTTGGGTAATATATATACGTATGTTTGTGATGTGTCTATACTATATGCAGATTAAAATAGAACAAATTTAGAGTTCTTGAAACACCAAGACAAGGCTATGGGAGCAAGGCCGCTCAACATGATGGGGGCCTTAGTCAAAATTATGTTTAGAATTAATAAACTAAATAAATTAATTAATGAAGTATAATCTTTCATCTAAAATTTGGTTTTCTTGTTCATATATCTCAACCTTTTTATTTAGATGATACATTTTCTATTTTAATTACTAAATATATGGTTAATGAATTGACAATACCAAAATTTGATCAGGAGTGAAGAACTTAATTTGATCATATTGGATTAATAGTTAACCATGTTAAATAATTTTGTTCACTCTTAAATATATATATATATATATATATATATAAAGGTATGTTCTTTTATCCAACAAATTTATAAAATGACTCTTGTAATTTTTTTGTTCATTATTATAATAATCAATTAATTCTAATATAATATTTTTCAGTGATACTAATCTTTTATATTGATAATTTGAAACATTATCATGTTATAAGATTTAAAATAGAAAGTTATATGTAAATCAATTAGTAATTATAAAATTTTAAATAGAATGTTACAATTATCGGATCTGAGATATTTCAATCTTGAAATAATGCAAATTAATGTAGATATTTTAATATTTTAAATAGAATGTTACAATTATCAGAAATTATCGGATTTTAGATGTTTCAATCTTAAAACAAATCAACCCTTGACGCGGCACAAATTAATGCATATCACTAAAAAAATGAAAAATTAAGGGTTCGTTTGGTGAATGAGTTGAGTTTGAGATGAGATGACATTTTTAAGTTTGAGTTGAGTTGACTTTTAAAAAAGTAGTTATAAACTTTGTTGACTTTTCAGAAAAAGATAAAAATTTGAATGAAAAATTTGAGTTGAGTTTGAGTTAAGTTGATTCACCAAACATAAACTAATAGTCCGTTTGGTGAAACGGTTTGAGTTAAAATTTTTAAATTTGAGTTGGTTGACATTTTAAAAATTAGTTATAATTTTTATTGACTTTTCAGAAAAAGATAAAAATTAAGATAAAAAAATACAGTTTAGTTTAAGTTAAATGGTTTTACCAAACAAATCATAGCAAATTATTAATGCTTTTATTGATAATTCAGGATTTTTTTTTTTTGAAATTATTAATGATTTTTATTGGTAATCAGGAAATTATTAATGCTAAAAAGAGTACTAGATTAATTTCAATTTATTTATTAAAAAAGACTATTTTCAAATTTAAAAAAAAAAGGAATTAATTTGGAACGGACACGAAAACTTTTATCAAATCCAGCTAATAGTAATCCTCAAAGCCCGTCGCTTGTGAAGCCATAAATATATAAATATGCCCGAATTTCTTGCTGTATTACGAGTTCCATTTCCACACCCAATTGCCAATTATCCTCCGCCGTCCGATCTTCATACCTTGCGATCTTCTACACGGTTGATAAGCAGCAATGGCTCCGATTGCCGTCGGCGACTCGCTACCGGATGGAACCGTCAACTACTTCGACGAGAACGGCGATCTCAAGTCCGTTTCCGTTCACTCTCTCGCCGCCGGCAAGAAGGTCGTCCTCTTCGGAGTTCCCGGTGCTTTCACCCCCACTTGCAGGTGAGTCTCTGAACTTATCGAACCGATCCTGGTTGTCTGGACGTGTTTGGTTACCGAGAAAATGTGGGAAACGAAAAAAAAAAAAAAGACATAGAGAGAAGATTTTCTCTGCTTTCAAAATCAGCTAAAAAATTGGGTAAAATGCTAAAAATTGATTGGATTTTCACATTTTTGTGTGATTTTTAGTCGTGAATTTGGGGAAAGATGTTGGATTTGGTGTTACGATCTTATTGATTGGGAAAGGTTTTTGGTTGGTTGAGCAGCTTGAAGCACGTGCCGGGATTCATTGAGAGAGCAGAGGAATTCAAGTCAAAGGGTGTTGACGAACTTCTCTGCATTAGTGGTAATTTTTTGGTTTTTTAAATTTTTTTTTTTTTTAAGATTTACTTCTTTTACGTTGATTGTATCAAGATTATATCGAATTAATAAAAATTGAATAATATATTGAAGATCGGTCGATTGAAAAAGTGTTATATCAGTAGCTTTTTTTTTTTTTTTTTTCCATTTTCTTACCCATTTAAGTATCTAGGTAATTTGTTGAATGATTAGATTCAGATAAAGAATTGGTCTTGGTAAAATAATTTCATATTACAATGAAATAGTCTTCATGGTTGACCTTTTAAAAGATTGTTTTTTATTGACATTTTTTCGATTGAAAAAGAAAGTATCAGAAACACCATGTTGATGAGAAAACAAACTATACAAATGTCAATTTTTTATTGGACGGGTTTACCACATAAATAATGAGTTCCGTGCTGTGCTCAAGTTTGGATTCTAAAATGTCAGTGTTGATACAATGAGAATTTTATGCCAAGAATCTGTGCTTTCTATAGGTATGCATCAATATCTTTGGGATGCCTTTTTTTTCAGAGGAAATACCTGAATAGCGAGTCAGTGTGCTTGTTTCCGAATGTTAAAGTGTTCACATATGATGGGTATTTCTAGATTTATACCACATTTCTTTTCTTGTGATGAGTTAGAAAAACCAACACTTAGGCTAAGATGTTTCATCTGCAGTTCGTTCTGTTTTCTACGAGTCAAATACATCATGGTGTTTGGATTGTTTAATATGGAGTCGAGTGTCGATGCCCATCATTTGATGTAATTTTTCAAGTCTCTAAATTGAAGTGGGAATTACCGTTCAAGAGAAGAAATGAGATGGAAATACTACTAGGTTAATTAGCCTGCCCGAGTTTGATTTTTTCATCCTCCTTAAGGCTTTTACATAAGGTCACTGAGCTCATTAGACACTACGTTGTTTTTTTCCATCTTCAACATTTCAAAAGTGAGATCCTTGGGTGGTAAGCCCTTTTGCTCAGTTCGTGAAAATGTTCCATCTCCGAGTCGAGATGCCCATGCCTAATATTATTTTTCCCTCTCTTTTCTTTTCTTATGTTCTTCCTTTCCATCATTCATTCCTTAAGTGCCATAGGTTTGATATTGTAGATTGTGACTCATTTTCTCCCTAAGTAAAAAGAACGGAATAAACTTTTATCGATTAAAAGCACTATGTGATTCAGTTTTTCCCTCTTTCCCTATCCCTATCCCTTGGGTACAGACAAAATATTTTCTTTTTGGAATGGACATATCTAACTTAACTTTCCGATTCTCATGTTTCTCTGCAGTCAATGACCCCTTTGTGATGAAGGCATGGGCTCAAAGCTACCCTGACAACAAGCATGTTAAGTTCCTGGCTGATGGTGCAGCAAAATACACCCATTTCCTTGGCCTCGAGCTTGACCTTTCCGAGAAAGGTCTCGGAACCCGTTCAAGGAGGTTCTCTCTCTTGGTCGATGACCTCAAGGTGAAGGCTGCCAACGTTGAATCTGGTGGAGAGTTTACAGTCTCCAGCGCCGAGGACATCCTCAAGGTTCTTTGAGCTGTGTTGTCCGCTCATCCGATGCTTCCTTTTTCACCTGGTTTCGCAGTGTTGTTGCGAGCGTTGTGTGATTACTCTGTTTTACTGGTTATGCTGTCACCCGTACTGAAGATTAAGATGTAATATTAGTCTGCTAAACGAACTCTACTTTGGAATTAAGGAGTTGCCTTAGTTTGTGGAAATAAAGGAGCTGTTTGTTAACCTATTTGGTAATCGTTTTGTGCAGCAGTTTAGTATAATTAGAGTAAAAATATAACTGTTTGCTCAGAGTCTTTTATTTTATCATATTTTTGTTAATATTTTCGTAAGAGTGAGCAAATTACTGTTGCCACTACCAAAAATTACTATTGCCACTCGTATGAAAAGTATGAATGGAGCATTGCCTATATGCTTGCTAAATTTTGTCTTCAACATTCAGCCTATAATCTTAAAAGGGGTTTGTATATTGAAAAAAAAAAGATAACTGGGAAATTTTGAAAAACTAAAAAATTAATATACAAGGCGAATTAATTACTTCATGTGGAGATGGTTCATGGGCACGATTTGGATAGTCTGCAATGCAAATATATTGTAAGTTAATTAGATGAGATCCTATTAATTATCGCTTGATTAACCCACCAATTAGATAAATTTCTTGTGGTGATTGATATAATCTAATGGTCGTTATATATATATTGTAAGTTAATTAGATGAGATCCTATTAATTATCGCTTGATTAACCCACTAATTAGATAAATTCCTTGTGGTGATTGATATAATCTAATGATGGTTATATATTTGATTCCATCATAAGTTCAAATTCGCATACTTCCAAATTCAAATAGTACATAAAGATTTCCATGGCATACTTCCAAATTCAAATAGTAGATAAAGATGTTGATTGACAAGTTCACGATTATCGTATGCAAAGTCATATGATGAGACCTATTGCTATAATTTTTTTATTCCCATGTTTCAGCATGATTATATAATATACAGTTCTAAGCCAAATTTTAGATATATTTTAGGGTAAATTGTTAGGAACAAAGTCATATGATGAGACCCATTGCAATAATTTTTTTTTTAATTCCCATGTTTCAGCATGATTATATATATACAGTTCTAAGCCAAATTTTAGATATATTTTAGGATAAATTGTTATTTTGATTCCTGAACTTTTAACTTTGTGTAACTTTGATCTTTGAATTTTTTTCCGTAGTTAGAATGCCTCTAAACTTTTAAAATGTTGCTACAACAGTCCTTTACGTTAATTTTTAGACAGAATTCGTTAGTTAACATCACTTTTTGACTAACTTACCAACGGATTTCGTTTAAAAATTAACAAAAATATCTATTGTAGCAATATTTTAAAAATTTAGTGACATTATCTGTTCTTTTTTTCATAGTTGGAATGATCATAAACTATTAAA
This sequence comes from Ficus hirta, assembly GCA_038430175.1. Taxonomy (NCBI): domain Eukaryota; kingdom Viridiplantae; phylum Streptophyta; class Magnoliopsida; order Rosales; family Moraceae; genus Ficus; species Ficus hirta. Next base: position 17,412,004 of record CM076588.1, read on the forward strand.
CATGTTACTTCAGTAGTCTTTTTCGTTAATTTTTTAACAAAATCTAAAGTTAGCACTATTTTTTGACCAAATTACTAATAGATTCTATTTTAAAAAAACATAAAAGACTTTTGTATCAACATTTTAAAAATTTAGAAGCATTCCAGCAATGAAAAAAAATTCATGGATCAAAATTATATAATATTAAGAGTTTAATGACTAAATAAACAATTTACCCTATGATCGAATATTATATTTATTCGTCTGCTTGTGCTTATTAGAGCCTTATTTTGTCACTTGTGGACAACTAAGCAAACATCCCAAAAATGTATCAAATGGAAGATTGGACGCAAATTTAGCCTAAATTGCCTAAGTTTATGGGCGTCCAAAAATTGTCCACATGTTGGTTATACTATTTGGTTTGTGACTTGTTTTCATCCCTTTTTCATCATGTATTTGTTTGCTAGTTTTTGTTTTTGTTTTATTTTTAATTCCTTGAGGGAAAAAAATGTCTAACAAATTAGACAAACCCAGCTTCATCCAGAGTGTGAATGTGAATTTTAAACATTTTATTTTACTTTATTTTATTTATTCATTTATTTTATCTTGGAAAGCAAAATTTGTGTTAAACCAACCATTTGCTTTCACTTTCCAGCTAGATTAATTCTCTTTCATTTGCTTGGTTGATATCAGATATAATAACCCCATATTTTTATGCCATGAACAGCAAAACACACAACTTTTGCCTAGAGAATGCCAGGGAACGTGAACTTGTTGCAAAGCTCAAGTACTTTGGAATACTCTCCAAAAATAAAAAAAAAAAAGGTTGCTTTGGAATACTCCAAATAATGATTGAATGTGAAAAGCATTTCTCCAATACTTGAACTTGGTAAACAAAAATTACAATATTTTGGATGTGACTATTGAATTTAGTAAAATGATATATTTAACCTATACACTTGATAATAAAATCAAGTCAGGTATGAAATTATCTCTAATTTAAATTTATAATCACATCACTTTTCATATTCTAGTCAGTATATAATCTAAAATGAAACATTATTAATCTGAGTGTATATTTTGTTGAGATGTCTAGAACACATTAAAACTCATAGATAACTTTACATTATTTTATAAAATAAGACTTGAAATGGTATAATTGACAATCCATTTTTTTTTTTAATCTAAGAAAACACTGCACCATAATTAATATTATTTTACAAAAAAAGACCCATAGATTATGCCGGGTCATAGGATAAGTTAAATAATACCAAAATTGTGTCACGGGAGCTTGAAAGAAAAATTAATAAAATGAAAAATCTTATTTGTGATGTGAAATAATTAGTGCAAAATTAAGAAAGAAGAAGAGGAAAATAATCAACAACAAATGTGTGACAATTTGGGAACAAGACATGGTCGGCAAAGCGAGACATATGGACCCATACATTTTTTACAATAAACAATTTCCAAATGTGTATATTCCAACGGTCTTCTTTAGCCTGTTCAAAATTTAAAAATCATTAATGGAACTAAAAACAAAAAGAAAAAAAGTAGAAAATATGATTAAAATTCGTCATATTCCAAGGTTTTTTGCGTGACAAAGAAAATGATAATAAAGAAGCAATATCTATCGTTTTATTATTTTTGGGATAAATCTGTCTTTTGTAATTGTTGATTTATTCTCCCTCAGTCCCGTCTCAAAATTTAGACTTCTTATCCTATCAGAATCACTCATGGCTTGAATCTGGGAGCTGTAGAAGCGAAAACTCTGAGTATAATTTTTTTGTCACCAACTAAACATTACAGCGTGCACCATAATTTATATCTGGAAGCTAATAAAATCGAAAACTTTAAATAGGATTTTTTTTTTATCAACATGTCACTAACACATTAGGTTATTACTGTTATTACTATTGTTTTAGAAGGGAATTGCTATTTATATTATCATTAGTTTTAAATGTTTTTGAGGTTAGGTTAACAGCTTTTGAAATAAATGGCCTGGTTGAAACAGGCATTCGACTAAAATTGTACTGCAGGTCTTTCTTTGAACAGGGACAGAGTAGTTCATGGTATTTAATTGGGAGTTCAAAGTGGTCTGCTCCATTGTTTGTACCCTTATATCTTCCCTACCAAACAACCTTTTGCAATAAATTACTACCTGACCATTTTCTTTTGGTTTTACATTGCTTGCCGTTAGAATTATCAATTTTATTCTAAATTTTTAATATCAAATCATGGCCCGTTTGGGGATGTTTGAAAATGATGTTTGGAAGTTGAAAATTAGTTAAGTTAGAAATATATATTTAATGAAAATAAATTATTTGAAATGAAAAAAATTTAAAAATTTATGTATTAGGAAAAAATTAGTAATATAGATATTGTTTCGTTTCTCTTAAAATTTTATGTAATTTAAAAAAAATTATCTCATTTCAACTTAAAATGATAAAGTTATGGACTTTTAAAATTTAAAATTTTTAAAAATATTAAAAAAAATTGTAAAATTAGAGGAAAATTATCAAAAAAAAACATTTTAAAAAATACTTTTTCCAAAATAACCCCAAACGGATCTTGAATTTTCATTTTTTATTGATAAATATAATATATTGTTATTAATTATAATATTTTACTCTATTGAATTAATTTTTATTATTTTAATTATTAAATTAATTTTTTAAGTTAAAAATATGCACGTTAAAAATTTAGAACCCGAATTATAATAAATCATACCGTTAAAAATTACATCATCTGCTTTCAACAAAATTTGGGATTAGTTTTAAGTGCTAATGCGCATGTTTGGGAATTGGGAGTTGGAAACCAGCGATGAGGCAGCAGATAGATAAATAGAGGGGAGAGGAGGGGGGGCTATATCTATAGGTGTCCGTTTGAGAGAGGGGCCCATATTTTGCAATTCAAAAAATTTGTGTGTTTTGGATTTGAATTTCCTATAGTGGGACGAACAAAAGGCTTTGCACACGAGTCTTTGACTAGAAACAACTAACAACTAAAAAACTCCCTCTCTCTCTCTCTCTCTCTCTCTCTCTCTTGTTTTTTAATAATCCTTTTTTTTTTTTAATTTTCTTTTCTTGAAACAAGAAAGAGGGTCTTTCTTGGCTTTGGCCTTAAATCATCTACAACAAACACCTCTCACGTTTCTTACACATCCACACACGTTTCTCTCTCTCTCTCTCTCTCTCTCTCCCAGAGTTCCTACTTCTTCATCTTCTTCTTCTTGTTTCCTTTGGTTTCTTCTGAACCCAACTTTAAATAAAAATTCTTCACATAAACATTCTATCTAGAGAGAGAGAGAGAGAGAGAGAGAGTTTGAGGCTTCAAAGTTGTGGTCTTGATTGAGAAAAATGAGTGCTTCGAAGTTCATTAAATGTGTCACAGTTGGTGATGGTGCTGTTGGGAAAACTTGTATGCTCATTTGCTACACTAGCAATAAGTTCCCCACAGTAACTCTCTCTCTCTCCTCTCTCTCTCTCTCTCTCTCTCTCTCCATTTATGGATGTTTTTCAAGATTTTGTTACTGGGTTCTTTTTCACATCTTCAAGTTGTTTGTGTAAACTCTTTTTTTACTGGGTTTTTTTTTTTAAAATTTCTCTAACAAAGTTTTTTTTTTTTGGACAGGATTATATACCGACTGTATTTGACAATTTCAGTGCCAATGTAGCTGTGGATGGGAGCATTGTCAACTTGGGACTTTGGGATACTGCAGGTGAGAATGAGATTAGTTCTTTATACCCTTTAGGCCTGAGTTTTTTCTTTTCTGTTTTTCTGGGTCTTTTTTATTTTTATTTTTTTTGGGTCTTGATTGGGTTCTTGAATTCCTGAAAAAATGACTTTCCCTTTTTGATTTAAAGGTCAAGAAGACTACAGTAGATTGAGGCCTTTGAGTTACAGAGGTGCAGATGTTTTCGTGCTTGCTTTCTCTTTGATTAGCAGAGCTAGTTATGAGAATGTCCTTAAAAAGGTAAACTTTTTTTTGGCTAATATATTTTACTAGTTTTTCGTTAATTCTCTTTAAATTTTTTTGCTACTTTTTGTTTTTCTGGAAAAAAAGATATCTATGTTTGCCTAAAGCAGATATCTTGACTTGTTCTTTTCCCTTTAATGAACATGAACATAAATTTTACCTCAATTAGTACCTCCTTTTGTACTTCAGATTTAGAAAAATATATCTCCTTTTGTACTTCAGATTTAGAAAATATATAAATAAACACATATAAATATACATATATTTCACTTACCCTATGATAGAGAGTTTGTGCTTCTTAATTTGTCTTGTAACTGCATATCAGTGATGGGAATTCATTCATTTCTTTTTTTCTTGCCTTTTTTTTTTTTTTTTTCAGTGGATGCCTGAACTTCGTCGTTTCGCACCAAACGTTCCAATTGTTCTTGTTGGAACAAAACTAGGTAGGCAATAACTTTTACTAATGTGTTTCATTTTAATGGAAACGTTTAAGAATATCATGAAGATGACATCTTTTTATGTCTATTTCAGATCTTCGTGAGGACCGGGGTTATCGAGCCGATCATATGGGATCCAATGTCATAACATCTTCTCAGGTATGCAAGCTTAACTTTTTTTCCCTTTTTGAAACCTGAACTGAGTAAGCATTTTGGGATAAAAAGGAGCTTAAGTTCTATGCTTATGAAACCAGGGTGAGGAGCTAAGGAAGCAAATTGGTGCTGCGGCTTATATCGAGTGCAGCTCCAAGACTCAGCAGGTAGATTCCGGAACAGTTTGAAATTTTAGGATGTTTCGGTTGATCTTTCCTGTTTGATGGATACTGAAAAACTAACTTTTTCTTGATTCTTTAGAATGTCAAAGCTGTTTTTGATACTGCTATCAAGGTTGTTCTTCAACCTCAAAGAAGGAAGGAGATGGCTCGGAAGAAAACGCATCGACGGTCTGGTTGCTCGATTGCGTGAGTACTTCACTTTCTTTCCATTTTTTTTTTCAATCCCTTGGATGTTTGTTTGTTTCTCAATTGTCTTGCTGACCTGATTGAGTGAGAATTACTGGATTGCTATTTACTAGTTAGCTTATTTGGAAGCTAATGATTGTATTTCCGAACTCCCCATGTGAAGGAGTTCGAGTTATTGAGGAGCGTAATCAAGTAATAGTCGGAAACAATGACTAGAAGTTCGTTGTAGGGACTAAAAACATGCATGAACAAAACTAGTAACCTTGAAAAACACGATTGAAACTGGTGGAACTAAATGGATAAAACTGTTTCGTTGTGCTGGCCTCTGCCAAGCTCTCCATTAGACCGGGGCCTTATTCGGGCCAGAAAGCAGTATGTGGCGGGATCAGAATCCTGCTGTGAAATTCAGGAATTGCGAATAATCTCAATACAAGACTGTTCTATTCGAGTTGAACGTACTTTTAAACCTGAACTTGGAACTTCTAGTCAATTTCGTATCACCTAAGAACCAAATTTGAACTCGCATTTATTAATGAGATGTCAACTATAATGCTGAGGATTTATTTTTTCGAGTCATCCAATCATTTGAAGTATTTCATGTTTAGCATTTTGGTTAAAATTATGTCAAAAGTAACATGTTTGCTTTTCTGCAGGAGCATTATGTGTGGAGGTTGCGAGGCTTAGAGCGGGTTAAGGACGGGTAGAAGATATAGTTTCGGAACGGAATATTCGTTTGTAATTTTCAGGGGGCTCGATGAGGGCCAAGCTAGTGATGTTCTTATGAATGTAATGTAGTTTTGAAAGACAGATTCTTACCAGAGGGTAAAGTAGTGGAGGGAATTGTTCATTCTCTCTCTCTCATTTGTTGTTTGCTCAGTAAAATCATGTCTGAACGTATTGGTTTATGACTTTTCTTTCTTTCTGTGTATCAAATATATCTTGTAATTTTCATGCCCTTGAGCTAATGAAAAACTTTGCTTTGATCTTCTATGTTCTTATCCAAACCAAAACCAATATACATTTTTCAGCCCCGTCGTCACCTTGGTCACTTTGGTTATTTGTTAATCAATGATTGTCGCTGTTTTAGATTACACGTCTTAATCCGTTACTAACGAGAGCAATAATATAACAAGTAAGCATGTGTACAAAATGGTTCTTGCGAGTCATATTCACTTTTTACTTTGCGGTTTTCGTTACGATGAAGAAGATTACAAGAGAACCGTATACCTCACGCTTTTCAGACTAAAAAACAAGTACCTGTAAGGTTGATTTACGTGCTAACTTTCGCACAACAGTATCCTTACTCTTAAAGAAGAAACTATTTTCCTAATATTTGCTAAGCAAATCTAGCACCATGGCCAAAGGTTGTTCTACAGTCACCTGAAAAGGGCTGGTCATTCAACAAAAGAACACCCTCGTAAATTCTCCTCAAAGGAGTAAAAGATTTACCCCTCCATCTATTTTTTACCCAGAGAGATTCTAGCCAAAACGATGTTCTGACCCTGAAAAGTATGTTTCATTTTCTGTCAAGGAAAAAAAAAAAAAAAAAAGGAAAAAGAGGACAGTAATAAATGAAGGCTGGAACAATTAGATGGATAATAATGGCTTGTTGGCAGCTTCCACTCCGTGATGTCTCTTCTTCTATTGGGAAGAGAAAGGGTGGAATTTATTGAATTAAAAATGTGGTCCTACTCTTATTCTGATGATTCTGGTTGCAGAAGGTAGGTTTGGCTTCAATCTTCAATATTATTATTATTTGTACCAACCGAACCCACAGAATTTTGGATCTTCCTTTGTCAAATTTCAGGATTTGATCCTATAATTGAGTGCATTAATTGGCCTTTCACTTGTATTTAGACACTAGGACCCAGTCAAGTGCCCCTGTTCATGTTCCTTGTGTCAGTTCAAAATGGCCGGTTTATGAGAAATGTACAATGAAATCTTTGTATCATATTCAAGGACAGAGTCGGATATCGTATATTTATATTTTAATGAGAATGTATATTAACTATTATTTTTTAATTAAGTAACGCCAAAGTATAAAAATTAATAGATAAAATTTTAGTGTGTGAGAGAATTTTTAACCTTCAATGGAGGAAAAGCATAAAACCCATAAAATTTTTAGGGTTAAATTAATAATTTTAATGGGAACTATATGATAACTTTAATAAGGTAAAATAGAAATAACTACAAAATTTTTGGGGTAGAAATTAAAGAAAAAAAGTTTGAGTGTCGTCCCAGCACAAATCCACTGCAGATCATATACATAAGGAGGATTTTAAGGTATGAGACCTTACTAATAGGGTTTTATGTTTAATCATCAATGGATTTTGTTAGTTTTATATACTTTCCATTTAATGTGATTTTGATTAGATTTGATATTTAAAACTGCGCACGCTGATAGGAATATCGTATGATAGAAAGCTTTTGAAAACTTAAAATGTGACACAAATATGTGATCAAATTTCTCAATAGGTGTTTTGCTGTTGGATGATGATGTGAAGTTCATATCGTCTATATAAGAAATCTTAGGATCTATCAATGAAACATAAATAATTTGATTCAAAGATGAATTTCGTTTCTCACAAATCACTATGGATACAATGTGAAAGTAAAAGAGTGAAAGACATCTTTATTGCTGGATCAATTCGTCAAATTCTACATGACATCTCTTATATATTTCTGTACTAGTATATGATTACAAAACAATGTTGGGGATAATCATGAGTTCCGTACACGGGTGAAGTTGTGCTAGAGATGGTTCTACACAAACCTGCATCAACAGGGAATCAAAAAAGCCATAGGTGCAAGTGGTTTCAATAATTTTATGTATCCGTGAATTTTTGCCATGGTCTGGTGAATTATTTGATGGCTTCAAAAAAAAAAATTTTTTTTTTTTTTTTAAACTTAGAGATGAGAGATTTGAACTCCATATCATTAGGTGAAGTCATATATAGGATTACCGTTAGACTATACATGTAATCACGTTTTAATTTAAATTCTTTTTCAGCAAATTTTTCTTAAAAATGGTGCTATTCAATAGGAAAATGTGAGTCTTTGGCACTCTAAGGTTAAGGGTTCTCTCGTTTAATTTATGAGATTGTTGAAGAACTTGAAATCACTCATCATCTATTTTCTCATCTTTTTTTTGTTTCTGGAAAGTTAAGAGTCCCAAATATTTCTTCTAATCTCCTCAACCCTTTCTCCGTCCACTTTTCCCTCCTATCAACCAAACTATATTAAATGTTTCAAGAAAAGATTCATTAAAACAATACAAATAATATGAAAAATTATATATTTAAATAAAAACAAATACTAATAAAGCAAAGTTCTGTCCTCTACAGAGAAAATATTTTTCAAATTTTATTAACATATTTTTTAAGATAATATGATTTGATTTCGTATCTTGCCATATAGTTTATATACGGTTATGTTTCGTAACTCTCTTAACAATAACTACCGTTTTCTTTCCCACCACCTCTATAATTCTGTCAACGTTTTAGGAGTAAAATTGAGGAAGAAATTTGAAATTGATTTTCTTTTCTAGAGAAAAAAAAAAAAAAAAACACTATTGGTATCATCTTGTTCTCAATTCTTTTCATTATTTTGAAACTCTTGGATCCACTAATGAAATGAAAAGGAATTTGATCATCATACAAACCAACATTACATAACTCATTAGTGACGGGACACAAGAGAGACGAACACAGAGCACATTCACACAACACAAAAACTATAGTTAAGGGATTTTATAAGATTGAATTTTTTAATATTTTATACCTTGTATTTTTGGTTTATAAGATCTTATAGAGATTTAGAGATAAATAGTCTTTTTTCAAAGATATTTTTTAGCAAATGATTGAAATTTTTAAAAATTAGTTAAAAGGTCATTGTTTTAAATGATCAATCAATTTTTTTAAATAATCAATCAATCATATAATATTGTTAATTTAGTAAATCGGTGATTGACCATAATGAAAATAACTAATTTTCAAGTCTTGAAAATAACTAATTTTCAATTCTGGAAAATTGACAAAATTTGGGAAAAAAATAACAAATTTGCTAAATAAAATAAAACTCGGATATATATTATATTAGGTGATCAAAATAGGCTACCTAACTTAATTTTCCAATCTTTTTATTTTGCAATTTTTTTTCTTTAAAATCGAGGGTTGAAAATTCAGACATGAAATTATCAACAAATTATACATGTATTTTCTATTTTAAAAACTAATATACCATTAGAACAAAATTATTCTAACATTAAAAAAATAATTGGGATTTATAGCTAAATAGCCTTTTTTTAAGAAGTTTTTTTAGTAAATGACTTAAATTTTTAAAAATTAGTTAAAAGACTCTTTTTTCTAAGTTGATTAATCAATTTTCTTAAATTGTCAACCACATAATAGTTAATCAGTTATTAATTTATGATCAATTACTGATTAACCATAACGTAAATCACCAAATTTCATAGTCAATTACTGATTGACAAAATCTGAAAAATAATGAACGATCATTTTCTTAAATTAAAAAAGTTGGGTCATTTATTAGTTTAGGTGATTAAAAAAGGCAACCTAACCTAATTTTCCAGAACAATTTATATCCTTTATATCGAAGCCTAAAAAAAAATTCAAACAATTCAAAAAATTAGAAATAATTACACAAAAAGTCCATTCTTAGAGTCTCATTTTAAAATATATCCATTTTTTAACAATATTATGTATATGTGTTTTTTTTTTAAGAAATAAATATTTGTAGTACATATTTTACCATTTTACTATAATTGACATCATTCAATTTTTATACATATTCTTTTATTTTTTATTTTTTTATTTTTTTACTTCAATGATGAATTTTTTTGTTGATAAATGTGAATTACATTTAATAAATCAAAATTAGTTATAAACATCAAAGTAATTATAATAAATTTAAAATATTTACTATAAAGAAGATGTTTCATATCAGATAATAAACACAACGCAAAATATTTACAATAAAGATTGATAAAATTAAAATATTTACACTTTTAATAAAAAAAGACTATGAATTCTTTACGAAAAAATCTATTTATTTAAGTAATCCTCTATAAATTAAATGGTTGTCATTTAAGCCTCAACCAAACAAATTGAAGAATAACACAATTAATGTTATCAAATTATTTATGAAAAAACACTATTATTTATATAAATTGATAGAAATGAATCGAACTTATCTTTATAATAAAAACCGATTTATTTTGTGAAATATCTTTTTGAGATGTTTCTTTTTTTTTTTATATATAGTTTATTCTTATTAATGTGAAATCTGATTTTGAGAAAATATTCTATTTTTAGTTCATTATAAATATTGTGCCTTCTTTACAATAAATCCAAAGAATTTTCAAAATTTCCTTTTAAACCATTTCTTTCAGCAATTTAATTAAATCAACTTTAGTCTTTTTGGGTCTTGGATTCAATTTTTTTCGATTCCTTTTTTGTAATTTCTTTATTTGCTAATTTTTTATTTTTTATGAAAGGTAATATTATCTTATAATTATTTTTTTAGACGTTCATGTAAATAAAAAGAAAAATAAACATATTTTAAATCAACACCTCCAATTTAGACATCTATGTAAATAACAAAAAAAAAAAAAACAGGGAGGTTATGAATTCTTTATGAAAAAAATCTATTTATTTAAGTAATCTTTTGCAAATCAAATGATTGTCATTTAAACCTCAACCTTACAAATTGAAGAATAACACAATTAATGTTATCGAACTCTTTCTGAAAAAACACTATTATTTATATAAATTGATAAAAATGAAATCGAACTTATCTTAATGATAAAAACCGATTCATTATGTGATAGATCTTTTTGAGATATTTCTGTTTCTTTTTTTTTTTTTAGTTTATTCTTATTAATGTGAAATTTGATTTTGAGAAAACGTTCCATTTTTTGTTCATTATCATTATAAATATTGTACCTTCTTTACAATAACTAAAGAAAAATTTCAAAATTTCCTTTTAAACCATTTTTTTTAGCAATTTAATTAAATCAATTTTAGCCCTTTTGGGTGTTAGATTCTATTTTTTTGTTTTTTTTTTGTAATTTTTTTATTTGTTAATTTTTCATTCTTTATAAAAGATAATATTGTCTTAGAAATATTATTTTTTAGACGTTTATATAAATAAAAAAATAGATATATTTTAAATAAACATATTTAATTTGGATATCTATGGAAATAAAAACAAAAACAAAAACAAACAAAAACAAAAACAAAACAAAACTGGGAGGCATTATGGTCATTTCACCGCCATTGTCATCTTTCCCTTCTCTCCGGTCCACAATCTCTCTCTCTCTCTCTCTCTATGATCACCGTCCCACACCTTGACAGAAGCCCACCTCCATTCCAGAAACTTCCACACCTCTCTCTCTCTGTGGATGGACCCTCCACCGGCGAAGAGCTGGAGTATCCACACCCGACCGGAGATCATCCAGAAGTACCAGATCCTCGAACGCGTCGGCTCCGGCGCCTATTCCGACGTCTACCGCGCCCGCCGCCTCTCCGACGATGCCGTGGTCGCCCTCAAGGAGGTCCACGACTACCAGTCCGCCTTCCGCGAGATCGAGGCCCTCCAGCTCCTCCGTCACTCCCCCAACGTCGTCGTTTTGCACGAGTACTTCTGGCGCGAGGACGAGGACGCCGTTCTCGTCCTCGAGTATCTGAGGACCGACTTGGCCTCGCTGATCGCCGAGGCCAAGAAGCGTGGAGATCGGAATGGGATCGGTGCCGGAGAGCTAAAGATGTGGATGCTCCAGATTCTCTCTGGAGTTGACGCGTGTCACCGGAACAAGATCGTGCATCGGGATTTGAAGCCTAGCAATTTGTTGATCGGTGATGATGGCGTGCTCAAGTTGGCCGATTTTGGTCAGGTAATATTGTTGGGGATACGAAATTTGGTCGTTTTTCTGCTTTATTTGATTGAGATTTTGCTTCCTTACCAGAGAAAACATATATATAAACATACAATATATATATATATATATATATAGAGTTATGAGATTTTAGTTGTTGAATGTTAGTTTGGTTTTCCCTGAGTTGCTAATTGAGTAGAAAAAAGGTGTCATTGTTGGGTCGTTCCTATGAATTCTCCATTGGGTTTTTTTTTTTTTTTTTTGGTTATGGAACAAAAAAATTTCCTCGTTTTTTGTTTAATGTATTCTGGGTTGTCTAATTTGCTGCACTGAGTGGAAAAAGTGTAAATTTTCACTTTGTTTTATCATCAAGGGTGTTATTTGTTGACTATATGTGAAATAATTCCAGTGCTATGGAAGCTTCAAGTTATGTTGAGTATCTGCTGAACTGAACTTGATATTCGCTTTGTTCAAATGGGTTGGTACAGAGAACTGGCATTGTCGTTTCGGAAATAGAAACAAGAACTTTCTCATTTCAATTTATCTTTTGTGTATCAAATTGTAGAAAGAAAATGTATTTTGTAATCAGAGCATAGAAGGTCGAAAATTTGTTGCCCATTTAAGCCAATACTTTCTCCGAGTATTTTAGGCAATTAGTTTGAACATTTTGAAGACAAAGATTTGAAGTTTTTTTTTTTTTACCGGTATCGTACATCTTACTCAAGTTTACGAATCCGTTGCTGTTTTTGTTAGGTTTTTTAAGAAGTGAATTTGTAATTTTTGGCTTTTCAGGCAAGGATACTAATGGAGCCTGCATATGTTGTCACCGGCGAGAATCCTTTAGATGAGGCGGGCTCCGTTCAGCCACATGAAGGAACTCCAGAAACAGAGAGTTCGTACCGAGGACATACAGGTCAAGAGCAAGAGCATGGAGCTATGAGCAAAGAAGAAGAATATTTGCGAGTGTTGGATGAGGTGAAGGCCAAAGATTTCGATAAGGAGACGAACGTTTATGACGGAGACACGTCTTGTTTAGCCACTTGCACAACAAGCGACATAGATGAGGATGATCCGTTCAAGAGCTCTTATTCTTACAACGCGGAGGAGGTAGGAGATGACAACAGGCACGGTTGTCTCACATCGTGTGTTGGAACTCGCTGGTTCAGAGCCCCCGAGCTTCTCTATGGATCCACTGACTATGGCGTAGAGATTGATTTATGGTCCTTAGGATGCATCTTCGCCGAGCTCTTCACCCTTGAGCCACTTTTCCCAGGATCCGCCGATATCGACCAGCTGAGCAGAATCATCAGTGTTTTGGGAAACTTGACCGAGGAAGTCTGGCCAGGCTGTGCTAAACTTCCTGATTACAGGATAATATCCTTCAACAAGGTGGAAAACCCGATCAGCTTACAAGCCTGCCTTCCGAATCGTTCCCCCACAGAAGTCTCACTTGTTGAAAGGCTTGTTCGTTACAACCCTGCCAGTAGAGTAACAGCCATGGAACTACTTCAGGACAAGTATTTCAGTGAAGAGCCTCTTCCAGTTCCTCTTAGTGAACTGAATGTTCCTTTGACCAAAAATGGACAAGATGAGGATTCTCCTGGCGGGTGGCGCGATTATAACGAAATGAGTTCGGATTCGGATTTTGATGGCTATGGCTCTGCCACTGTTACCACCACTAGTGCTGGTTTTTCCATTCAGTTTTCATGAGCTCTAAGGGCAAATTTTTTATGCCATTTTTTTATGGCATTCTTTTGAAGATAACAGTAATGCTGATATGCTTGTGTGTGCGTGTGTGTGTGTGTTGTTGGGGGGGGTAAAGTGAGAGAGACCTGAAATGTACTATTTTTGTGTTGCTTACCCCGCGAGAGAGAGAGAGAGTTCCTATCAAAATATGCAAATTTGTAGAACTTTTACAAGGGCACAGAAGCAAAAGGTGCCTATTTGTAAAGCGATCTGGATGTTTGAAACCGAAATGAAATTTTTATATCATTTATATATACATAATTTCCTATATATATAGTTTCCTCCGCCGAATATTACCAATAAAATTATAAGAAAATTATGTTAGATTACCAATAAAATTATAAAAAAATTATGTTAGATGATCTTTTTTAATCATTTAATCTAATAAATAACATAATTTTTTTTATTTAAGAAAATAATTATTTATCATTTTTCAGATTTGATTAATATTGATTATAAAAATTGATGATTGAATGATCAATCAGTAATTGATTATGAAATATGATTTACGTTATGAGTCAATTATGAGTCATTGATGATTAACCGTAAGTCAATTATTGATTGATTATTACATGATCAATCTCTAATTGATTATTTAAGAAAATTAATTAATCATTTAAAAAAATAATCTTTTAACTAATTTTTAAGAAATTCGACTATTTATTAAAACACTAAAAAAAAAAGGGGCTATTTCACTATAAATCCTTAAAAATTACACCTCGGAAAACAAGTGAACCATCGGTAATTTGATATTTTGAGGCTAAACAAGGACAAAATCCAGCAATCTCTCTGTAAATGACCCTGGCTAAATATATCAAACTCAACCATGTAACCTACACTAATCCTAATAGCACAACCCCATAAAGTCGGCCGGGGTCGCTTAAAATCTTGTCACAAGATTTCTCCAGTGATGTAAAGAAACCTGCCTAGAAGTCTCTAATACACGCACAGCCGTCCAGAGCCTATGTCGGTGCGTGCCCTGTCGAACCATCCGTCAAGTTTTGGCGTGGCTAGTGTAGTTTTGAAGGGGGAGACTTTAGTTGCAACTTTTCAGGCTTTTATTTGTGAATGGTTTTGATTGAAAAGAGACTCCTCTATTCCTGGGGAAGAAGAGCTATCTCGATTTCTTGAAGTGATTTCCCTTTGGTTTCCACCACGTTTCTTTTCACAAACACAACTGCCATTGCACAGAAGGTAGCAAATATTGAATACAAGAGTTGTGGCCCGAGTTGCTCCAGCAAACGCAAGAAAAGCAATCCCACAAAGAAATTTATCACCTGAAGTGTTTAACGACGATCGGGGGAAATAGTTATATCACGGTAGTCCAATTTTCATTATGAACTCTCTTGTACCAAGACTTATTCAAAGTGTGTAGATTCTCTTGTACCGGGACTAATTCAAAGCGAGTAAATAGGAAGAAAAAGAGGAGAGGAAAGAAGGAAATTACCCAATGCACCGACATACAAACAGCCATAGCTTTTGCCCTAATCCGGTTCGGAAAAATTTCAGGGAGGAGGAGACCCGGAACCGGACCAGCTCCTAGAGCAAATGTTAATACAAACCTGCAAAAGGTTATTTATGGTTAGGTCACATCCTAACATTGTATCTATAGGAAACAATATTTGTGTCCTATAATAACCAATAGATGCTCATGTCAGCCAATGGAATCAGTTTTGAACTTTCAATTCCAGCCAAATATTGAAAAAAGGTTGAATAAATAAAAGCAGTACTCACATGAGCATACCGCCAACGGATAGGTACAAAGATCTGGCATCTGATGCAAACGAACTTGCTGCTGCCACTTGAAGTACCATTGATATTGACTGAAATAATTAAATTGTACACGAAGCTCACGTTTCTAAGATCATAAGCTTTATTTGTTGACGTTTTTAATCATAGGCAGAAATGGGCAATCTACATGGCTCTTAGCTGATTCATGCGGGTTAGCATACTATTGACTATTTACTAATACTGTAGTGCATACTGCATAACATGGTGATGGAGTGAGAATTGAGACAGCCGGCTTAGGGAAGTCCCGTATGAGATTTTGATAAGAAATGTCTTGTACAAGTTGATAAGAAGATCCAGTATATAGCCCATTTCAGTCCCACATATGGAATTATAAAGGTTTTCTATCATCATTTCAACACGTTTGTACCAGAAAGGCAAAGAAGATGAAAAGACGAGATTACCATGCCCAAGAAGCTCCATTGAAGGAGAACTTTCCTTCCCAGCTTATCCATCAAAACAGTGGCAATTACTGATCCTGAAAATTAAAACAAACTATAAGGTCAAGAGATGGATTGAAATGATCTAACGCAGTTAGTAGTAGATCTATCTAGAAGCATAACTATACCTGTTAAGTTTGAAATCCCTATGAAGGCGTTCGCAAGCGTTGATGGTACCCCCACTCTCTTAAAAACAGCCGAAGAGAAATAAAAAACAGCATTTATACCAGATAGCTGTTGTAAAGCAAATAGGGTTGACCCAATAAAAACAACTGCAAAAGGAATGCGTAAATAACAAAGAACTTTTGGAGTGAAAAAAAATGATTACAGCAACAACAGCAGCATCGATATTGAAAACAAAAGAATAAACATTCACAATCCCATTTCAAAATATCATATCTACCTCTAAAATGACGACCATAAAGGAGTTCTGAAAACTTAACAGAATCAACTTCATCGCCCCTATCCAACTTGGATAACTCTGCCATCGCAGATTTGACATGTGATACTCCAAGGAGCTTCTCAAATTCAACTTCTGCCTCAGCAGTTTTCCCTTGCTATGAAAAGAAAGTTAGAATGTTTGGTTAAGAAGGTTGTTTTCAGCAAACTGCTATTACAGCAGGATCACAAATATTCATAAACCCCATCTCCTATGAAGGAAGGTGGACTTTACATAATTTTTTTTTAGCCAAACAGTTTCTACATATTTCAATATTGGAAGGAAAACAGAGAAGTTCTCACTTCCATATTTTTTTTCTCTATGGGTGAAGGAAAACCGGAGGGAGAAAGTTTCAACCACAGCCAGCAAAAATAAAATAGAAAAAAATAAAAATGAAAACGCTGCCAATTGATAGATATAGACAGAGACGATAGCTAATCAAAATGACTATGACGTTGAACATACAAGACTTCTGTCCAGACACTGATATGTTCATCATACATTTGCTTCCTTAAAAGTTTTTCCCTTTTGCAGTTGGGACATAAAAATTAAATGCCAAGGACTTGCTCCAGCAATATGAAACAAAAACATAACTAGGGAACCAAGTCTCTTTAAAAGGGAAAAAAGAAAAGGGCTAATCCCAACAATTGGAGTTAGTTATATGATTTCTTTCCCTTTCTGCTAATCAGAACAACACAGGCCATTCTTTCAAACGAAGACAGAAATGACTAAAGTTAGAGACTATAGCCTATAGGATGCAAAAGATGATTGGGAACAAACCTTGTACAGCCAATGTGGACTCTCCGCACAGAAAATCATAGCAAGAGCAAGTATTGCAGCTGGAATTGTAGATACCCAAAAACAAACACGCCACCTGAGCACAGAAACTAAGATGTACTTTTGAATGGTTGAATACAAAACAGAGATGGGTGGATCTAGAATGCATTCTCACCAGCCAACAATTTCTTTTACAGGGATTCCAATGAAAAGAGCTGCCATGAGTCCAAGGCATGTAGCAAATTGGATCAAGCTTCCATAAGTACCCCTAACAAAAGCAGGTGAAACCTGCTCAGGACAATGGGGAAAATTGGATGAGATAGAAGTACGTGTTTGATATTACAGCGTGAATAATCAAGCTAGCTTCAGTGAGAAAGATATGCAGAAACATTTGTACCTCTGCTACATAGAGAGCAGCAACAGTAGGTCCCAGACCCATACCGGTCCCAACAAATAACCTTCCTAAAAGCATGCCAGCAATGGTTTTGCTCGTTGCACTGAAAATGCAGGTTTATTTTTAGATTGGAGATCTTTAACTTGGTTTGGAAAAAAAAAAAAAAAAAAAAACATTGCAGTAAGATTACATCACCTTATAGCAGCACCAATAATCATAGGCAGTGCACAAAGTTGAAAAGCCTTACGGCGACCAAGCCCATCAGCAATCCAACCACTGAATAAAGATCCAATAAAGGCACCACCAAGACATGTACTCACTACCAGACCTAAATTTCAAACAAATAATTAGACTTCGGAAGCAGGATGTCAAAACTAGAAGTTGGATAAGAGTGCCCATCTTACGAATTTAAATAAAAATAATAAAATAGGGCCTCACCTTCTGCCAATGTGTTGCCACTGAAACCAAGATCAACAGAGATGCTTTCAAGCGGTTCATTTACTACTCTGTACAACGCAAGCATAGAAAGAAAATTAACATCATTAACACAATTTCTCCTTTATCAACTACATGGATAGAGGAGAGATACAGGCAGAGATTTTATATATACATATATAAATGTGATTTCAAGTCAAGAAACCCACCCCAGATGGTAGCCAAATAAGAATGAAGATATGGTTGCCGCCACAACATGTGGGAAAGAAAGAGTCCATGAAGGATTGGAAGTTTCTTTATCCGGGCCATTCTGTAAAAGAGCTAAAAGACACGGCAGAGTCAACTAGACTGTATACACTAGGAATTCCAAGTATAATTTATTTCCTTAAGCAACTTCCGGATTTCCCTCAAATTGGCATTTCAAGCCCAACACCTAAACAAAAAAAAAAAAAAAAAACACACCAAATAACTAATGCCAAAACAGAACCAGCTTCGTATCGAAGATGGATCTTAATTCTTAAATTAGGAACATAAAAACCAACTCCACAAATCAAGAGATTGGCAGTTTGACTAATATGACATGACCTGTAGTTTAATGGGCTTACATTAGTTCCAAAATCATGGCTAGCCTGAGAATACCATGTTAAACAAGAAATAAATAAATCTTTTTATGGTCAAGGGATAGTATTACCAGATTTTTCTTCCTCGGCGTCTGTATTCAGATAATCTCTTGATTCCATATCAAGAGCATCGGAATAATCTCTCGACGACAAGCGCTTGTACATCGAGGCAGCTTCACGTTGCCGAGGCCACATGCCACAAGTATGCCAGTCTTCCTCCTGGTTTTGATCACCAATTAAGAAAAGAAGAAAAAAATTCAGGCCCATAAAGCTTTGTAAGAACACCTATATTACACATTTACCGCATTTCGATCTTTTCACTTATCTAACAATTCTTTGCTACGTTAAAAAAAAACAACAACAACAACAACTTGAGACATGAGGGAAAAAAGTGTCGGATTTCTAAGCAACCCCATGGAGAGTAAAGCAAAATACGAGGTTTTCCTAATTGTCTTCTTATTTACTTAAATCGTCAGCTTAATGATTTTTCCCATTTTATTTATTATTTATTTACTTGTGCAATAAAATTTGATCATCTCATCTCTTCTTTCCTTTTTCTACTCTTTTTCCTTGCTTTTTCAGGCCAAATTTCGTTACAATTTATCATATTTAACTCAACAACTCTTCCATAACAATTTCAGCTTCTAATAATAGTAGATTCAGCTAGGAAAATGACTCAAACACAACATCAAAATCAAGGTTTCATGGATTCAAAGAAATTTGCGTACTTAATCTGATCTCTCTCTCTCTCTCATAAGAAAAACTGGCTCGATCAACCAGTTCCTACTGCTCCGATCGAGAAGATTGCGAGATTTAACGATTGCCTCACCGAAAAATAATAAAAATAGAAAGAAAATCGGCATGCACAACAAATCAAAACTTTGATCCGTAATCTGAATCCTTTCCGTCTGTTTCTCAGCGACCAAACAGGCGGCAACCGAAAGAAAAACAACGAAACAAAAGAAAAATCGACAAGAAAACATGGCCCTCAGCAATTCCATGGCGTACCTTCTGTTTAGCCACAATCATCAAACAGATCTTGAACTGATCGTCAATCTCAGACTCCAAACAACACCAAAAGAAACTTCTGGAGATCAGCTATGAAGTATCTTCTTTTGTGTGTATGTATATATATATGTATACACATATACATATACAAATATATTTATTTATGTGTGTGTATCTTAGAAAGAGGGAAATTCAGTAGGCTGTCAATTGTTAAGAAAGCAACCGAGAAACCGCGCATGTAAATGAGAAATAAAATAAAAAATAAGGATGTGTTTTGTGCTCGGATGAGTTTGGAATTGAATGAAAATTTTAAGTTAAAATTTTTTTTTGATATTTTAAAATTTAATTATAAATTTTATTAAATTTTTAGAAAAATATAAAAAATCAACTATAAAAAATAATTAAGTATGAAATAATAAATAATTAATATTTTTGCTCACCTAATCAATAATTAAATTTGTTTTTTAAATAAAAAATTAAAGAAATTGGTTGACGGTTAAAAAGAAGCCAAGTGTCGGGATGTAGCAGAGAATTTAGTGGCTTTTTTAAAGCTGCTGTCGATATCTGAGATGCTGCGGCAACACGTGTCCCTCTCGATATCTGTGACTTTTAAATTTTCTAATAAGTCATTTTGGCGAAACGTGCTTTTCATTTTTGTTTTGCACATGAGGACTTTTTGTTTTGCTTTTTTTGCAGACGAGGACGTCAAATTTGCTAAATCATGACTGTCAGCGGAGGAATGACCTGTGGGCCCCTCTTTTGGTTTGGGGGTGGCCCACAGACGTGGGGTGGAGCTCGTGGGGAAGGTGACGAGCCGCCAGGTGTTAACTGTAGAGACAGAGAGCGAAGAAACGTAGAGAACTCGCGCGAAAATCTTGGCGCGTATCTTTGCAATGTCTCCGACAGATAACGACAAAAGCGTCACGTGCAGATGTCCGTATGGTTGTCAGCGGGTCCCACGGGTTTTTTATTTTTTTTTCCTTCAAAGCAAATGCATAAAACAGAAGAATCTGAGAAAAAAAAATTTTATTTACAGACATTGATTAAATGATAATATTATATTTGATTTTATTAAAAAGTGTAAGATTTAAATTATTCATCTTTAAATTAAAGAAAAAAAAGAATTTGAGGATAAGCTTTGTTTGGCAAGAAAGCATGAAGAAAGAATGGCAGACTTTAGGAGGTGAAAAAGAAGAGGAAAAATAGAACTTTTATTTTTAATTGATATAAAAGAATATACAATAACAACTTATTTCATGAATAGATTATTATGGTCTAATAACAAACTATTAAGATTAGTTGAATTCTTCTTTATTAATCTTTATGTACTATAAGATTTTAAAATTAAGAAGGTGTTTGGTGTATAAGTTGAGTTTGAGTTGAGTTGAGATTTTTAAGTTTGAATAGTAATTTTTTTTGACTTTTTCAAAAAAGACAAAAAATTTTTGGAGAAAAAAATAAAATATATGATGAAAAAAGTACAGTTTAGTTTAAACCAAACTTACCAACCAAACGGGTCCTAAATATATTTTTTATAATACTAATCAAGTTGTTTTGTCTTTTTCTGATGTCTCGAATTTGTAAAGATAGAAGTTTCTGTCTCTTTATTTCATAATGAAGTGAAGTTATTCCTCTATCACTCTTATCATGAGATCATTCTTATAATTTACAAAGACGGATTAGATGTTTGTTTAGCTTGCGCTCGTTGTAAACTTGAAAGGTACATCGTAAAACTTTGATTCATGATTTATTCCAATGTGAAGCTGACGGGGTTGCTTGGTGGTCTAGTGTTTTTGGGAAGAATAAGCTGCTAGTAGAATTGACTCATTGGCTTTTTTCCTTCTTTACTTGTGGAAGCTAGACAAGGATCACTTTGAGCTCCTTTGCAATGATCCTTTAGTTGGTTTGGAAAGAGAGGGACGCTCGATAAAATTTTGGAAGTAGCTAGCTCTTGGCTCGAGGATTTCAAGATCAGTCAAAGGAGTTTGGAGGTGTTGGTAAGAAGCCGTAGTGCTGAGAACCGGAAATGGATCCTACATAAAATGGACATGGTGAAGTTAAATGTCGATACATCTTTGTTGTCTAATGGGAAAAAAGTGACGTGAAAGGCATGATCTAATATCATAATGGCTTTGTTATTGAGGATTTCTTGATGAAGGTTTTCGATGCTTTTGATCCTCTCATTGACGAATGCTTTTTTAATTTGAGATGGGCTTGAATTTGTTTTAGATAACAGTTTTTATGTTAACGAATTTGAATGTGATTCTATTAATGTAATTAGAAGTATTCCTGATAATTTTTTTTAATTAGTGTTGATTCTATTAACAATAATATCATGTTGTTATTTGATAGTCTTGGTGGTGGCTTTTTAATGTTGTCACATTTTCTCGTATAAGGAATAAGATTGCACGTACATTGGAACATTTTTTTTTTTTTTTTCCTTTTCTGTTGGTCATGATGTTTTTATGATCTAGAGGAGAATTCGTCGAGTCTCTTGACTCTATTGTAGGTGTAAAAATGGATTGTCCGACCCATGGGGTCTAAAGGGCAAGCGGGTCGGTTGGTGCTCCAGGTAGAAACAAATGTTGGCCTAACCCGACAAGCCACATATGTTTTATATGTAAATTAACTTTAAAAAAAATGCTAAAATTTTCATTTTTCTAGATTGTTTTGCAATTGATTTTTTTTTTTCCTCATATGAGGTTGTTTAAGATTTTTAAATAGTTAAATTTGAGTATTAACCGGATATGAATTCGATATTCACTTGAAATATTCTTGTACATATTTGATGTGTCCTAAATAAATGATATATTTTTTAAATAATGATAAAATACACGTGTGTATAGATATCCACATTATATATCATTTCTATATTTTTTTTTTTTGTGCCGAATGATTAATTTGTTGAATATTCTTTTTATTGATTTATTACTCTCGTTACAATTGAGTAAGAACACAAAATTATAAAAATAAAACACGAAACATATATTAGTTATTTTAGCCTAAAATCAATCATCATAACGTTTGTCTAAAATTGTAATTGTTTATAATAACTTTTAAAAAGTCAAACAAATTAACAACGTTGTATATAGCTGAATGTGTTAATTGCTAGTTACTATACCAAAATAGAAGCAAGCATTTTTATTTATTTATTTTAATACAATGATGAGAATAGAGAGGAGAAAATAAAACAAATAATGGCAACGCTTTAAAAACAACAAAAAAGAGGTAAAATGTTTAGAGACGAACCTAGTTTGCAAGAAAATTTTTAGATATATCATATTTTAGATAGGAGAAAAAAAGATATTTTAGTGGAAGTGATGTTGGCATAAATGATCAGTGAATATTCCAGAGACGCGAGATCTTGATTTACAAAAACTCATCTTTTCTCCTTATCCACAAATGAGGATAATAATGAAGAATTTAATTATTTGTTCTTTTATTTTAGTTTTTTCAGAGGATTTTTTTTTTCCCTTCTTTTTCAGTTAACTAGTCTAAGAATGTGCTCTGCAAGTGTTGCCGTGTTACTAGCTGAATTCTTTTACTACTTAAAAGATTTAATTTTTTAAAATGTCATCATTCGTTTTAAGTTTTTGTGAGTTTATTTTTAAAAATTTAACTAAAAATAAATTAAAACGAACTGACACGCTTATATATTTACTTTTTTTAATGAGAAAATGTACTCGTTTTTTCACTATAATTTATGGAAGTTACGATCAATTTTAATTTTAAAAAAAAAGTAAAAAAGAAATATTACTTTTGAGTTTTTTTAATAGGCCACAAAAGCCATGTGCTTAGGAGAAAGATTAAAGCGGGGGAAAAAAATGAAAAAAGGTCAAAAAAAAAAAATCATAGGTTGACACATGCTAAAATGAGAAGAAGAGTATATTGACTTTTTTTTTATATATTTTAAGATTTAAGATTATCTGTTAATTTAGAGAAAAAAAAATAATACTATTTAAGATATAGATGTACTTTTTCTTAACATTTCAAAAATCTATTTTATTTAGTGTTTTGGTTTAACTGTAATTAAATTTTAAATTTTTTTAAAAAATAATTAAATTATATTTTTTTAACTGAATTTTTATCTTTTTTAAAAATTATAATTAATTTTTAAAAAATTATGGCCGTCCGAACAAAAATTAGTTCTTTTCCCCTCCTCTTGGAGAGAGGGAAAAAAGAAAAAGAAAAAAAGAGCAAAAAAAAAAAAAAACAGGAAAAAGATTGTCCTTTTTCGTAATTTCACATGAAAAGTCCTCTGAAGGTTACATACGGACCCTGTCGTTGAAGCCTCGGCGATCAGACCCGAGTACAACGCAGCTCATCATCAACATTCTGAAGAAAACAAAAATAAAAAAATAAAAAAATAAAAAAAAAGAAGGGCAAATGAGCTCGAGAGACAAAGACCAAACGACGCCGCATCAGCCGCTTCTGAGCAGCCTCATCGTACGGCCCTCCACCAGCGACGGCGGCGGCGGCCGCGCCAGCGACTACGAGCCTGGCGAGGTTCGCCGCGAGCCTCCTTCCTACTCCAGATCCGATCGTTACTCCGGCGACTCTGGTTCGTCTCTTTGGCTCATGCTTTGGTTTATCGTTTTACCGAGAATTCGCGGTTCGACTTGATTTTTAATAAAACAGCTAGGGTTTACTTTTCTGGTTTTTGTATCTTTAATTCTTGTTGTGGAGAACTGGAATATTTGACTTCTGAGGTCAGTTTCCGGTTTGTGAGGTATTTGGAAACCCTAGATTGATGTAATTGGGTGGTTTTTGCTTTAGTTTTGCTCTAGTTTATAAATTTTTATTGCTTCGGTTATTTCTGGTTTTCTGAAGTAATTATTGTATGTTTTTCTTGAATATAATTATTGTAAGTTTTCAGCTTGAGTTATTGAGAGCGTAAGTGTTCTAATCTTAACCACAGTCTTTTTAGTGTTAAAATTTTAGTCTCTGTCTTCCATAGTAATTTACGTATTATTCTTAGGGATAATAACAAAAACCTCGGTTTGTTTTATCAAAATGTTGCGTTATACATTATGTTTTATGAAAGCTTTTTATACAAAACGTGTTATTGGGTTAAAAACCTCCCCCAAGTGTCGGGGAATGGGTATTGCGTTTATGAAAACATAGGGTGAAACGTAACGTTTTGATAGTATAGAGAAGAGTTTTTTGTTATTACCCCTTATTCTTATTCGTTTGACTTAACCATTTTGGGGATGAGATGAAGGAGGGCTTGAAGTATATATTGTTTTTCAAGTTTGACATAACTTTGTGCTTAACTATTTTTGAAGTGTATTTGTGTGCGGATCTAGTACCACTTTGGAGTGTCAAACTGCGAATAAATTTTGCTGTTATGTGTTACAGCTCCGAGTGTTGCCTACAAGAACTTGAATCTTGAGGAAGGCATGTTGGTGTTAGTGCAGTCTTGGATCATGGTGTTGGGAAATTTTTGTTACATGTTATTGGTTATTTGTGTTTGTTGAAGATTACTCGGTGGATATTGCAGGGTATGTCAATTTGTGGGGCGGAATCACTAAAAATGCATGCATGAGTCTCATTATGTTGTCTTATCGATGGTTATCTTGGTTTCAATCATTGGGTATAAATGGTGGTGTGATTAAGACTAAAGAAGTGCCAATCAAATTGGAATTGTGCGGGGGAACTTTTAAGAATTTTGGGTTGGATGGTGTGGTATGATACTTGTAGGGAATCTAACAATGTTAAAACACAATCTACGGTCGTCATGAGTTGTAATCAGGAAGGAAACTTGTCACATGTTGGGTGGTTGGTTTATTTTGAATCTGTCAGATGATGGAAAATATGGGTTGGTAAACTGCCGGAAATGGGATAGTCCTGAACTTACCTTCTCGGGGACTGACATTTCATTTGGAAGACTTACCTTCTTGGGCTGACATTTCAGTTGGAAGTTGTTCTCTGGTGAACATTAATCTTGGCTGATTCCTGACTATACGGGTTCATTTATTTTGTGATTCAAAGGGTTTTAATTATTACCTTCGATTTAGTTATAGTTTTTCCTTTTCTTTTGATTTTTAATTTTGTTTTTCTCTTGGCTGGTTGAGTGGGGTTCAATTGACTGATTTCCAGTCATACAAGTTTCTAGTTTCCCAGGATGTTTACTGTGGGTGGTGAGTGAATGAATTTTGGAAGCTATCTTTGCTTTTTGCTTACTGTGAAGTTCTTAGGTTTTGGTTGCTTTTATTTTTTTCATGGGGTGCGATGAGGGGAGAAATCAGCCTGAAGATTGTTGCAAGTCTCAGATGGTCATCTTTTCATCTCCCCACTTCTTTGGGTCGGAACGCATCTTAATATCATCATTCCACTGTTATTCAGAGCGATCATGTATTCCGTGTTTGTGGAAATTCACCACTTCATTGCTTTACAAGTAAATATGCGGTGTTTAAGATGCTAAGATAATGTAGGAAAAGAAAGTTTTCAAACTGTTTGGACACGTACAGTTCTGTGGGTCTACTTCTGGGGGTCTATTTTCTGTGGGAGTGGAAGGTTTGAAACTATACGCATCGAGATGCCGCTTCTCTTTGCTGGATTAATAGTCATAGATGGGCCTTTGTCATCTGCATGTTGCAGATATGGTTGGAGTAATCTTTCTAACTACTACCGTCTCAGGGCTATTTCAAGTTATGGTTTCTCCTGATGTGTGGTTAGGGGCTGCACCAAGAGTATAGTTGTAGGTAAAAGTGTAAAGTAAGCATTTTATGACTCACGAGATATATGGATGTGGCTCTTGAAAGTAGGATATGGAACTGTCTTGTTCTGCAAGAAAGCAGCTGTTTTATTCGCGGGTATGAGTGAACCATGGTTTGGCTTTGCTTACAGCCCTTATCACATGTAACTGGTATTGTCGGCCATTTTGTTGAGAAGTAACAACGAGTGCAGTTATCCTGTGAGCTTCATAATCTGTTTCTTGTTTGTAATGTTTGTACTACTTGGTGAGGAGATTTCCTGATTGATGGTAACCATCTTTGCAAACTATGTTGAATTGGTCATTTGCAAGTTCAGGATCACAGAACTCAGCTGCTATAAGTACATTATTCTTCCATATCTTCTTTCTTTCTAATTTGAAGTTGCTTATCTTTAGAATTCACTGCCTATTTTCCAGGATATAGACTACGTGCAGGTTCTACTTCTCCTGTACGGCGAAGGGATGCTGATCATCGCTACAATTCTGGTTTTGACAATGTGGGTGGTCCGGCACGCAGCCGTGAAGTTGGTGGTGCGAGAGATGCTGGTAGATTTCGAGACTCTTCACCCCCTTTTGCTCGAGGAAGGGCGGGTGGCAGGCCATTTGGTCGGGGCCCTGATGGTCCCGATTTCGGCCCTGGGCCATTAAGAAGCGAGGGCATGAGCAGAAACAATCCAAATGTACGTCCAAGAGAAGGAGATTGGTTTTGCCCGGATCCTCTGTAAGTTCTTTTGTTTCTTTTTCTTCTTCTTCCTTTTTTTTTCGGTGGAAAAGTTCATTCATATCTTACATCTCTTCTTCTAGTTTCTTCCCATCCTTTTTTCTTCCTCTGCATGCTTGTTCATATTTCTTTTATATCGTGGTGTAGATGTGGCAACCTTAACTTTGCAAGGCGAGAGTCCTGCAACAACTGCAAAAGGTCTCGTTATGGACCTGGGGGAAGTCCTCGAAGGGGTTATCCTGGCCCACCTCTCCCAGATGCTCCCCCTAGACGCTTCCCTGGTCCTCCACTGGATCGCTCCCCAGGAAGGACTATGAACGGCTATAGGTCCCCGCCTCGTCCTTGGGCTAGGGATGGCCCTAGAGAGTTTGGTGCTGGTGGTCTGCCACCTCCCAGGTATGAGGGCAGGTTTCCCGATCACCACTTGCGGAGAGATCGGCTGGACTATCCAGACGACTACTACAGAGGGAGGGCCAAGTTTGACAGGCCAATGAATATGGATTGGGGTCACAGAGATCGAGGAAGGGAGAGCTTCTTCAACGACAGGAAACCATTTGAGAGGCGACCACCATCCCCGCTTCCACCACCGCCACCACCTAACCGTGGCCGGTGGGCACGTGATGTTAGGGAGAGAAGTAGGTCGCCAATTAGAGGTGGCCCACCACCAAAAAACTACCGCCGGGATGTCTACATGGAACGGGGACGAGATGATCGGCGAGGCATGGGTCGAGATCGCATTGGTGGTGCATATTGACACGGGGGTTAGCAGCAGCAGGCATAGTTTTGTCTGTGTCGGATGTCTTTATTTTTCTTAGAGGAAGGATGAGTTCAAATTCCAGATTTGAGACTGATATTAGAATTTTGTGTAGCCTCTTAAAGTAATATTTCTGCTAGTTTGAGCAGGTCCATGTACTGTATTCACTCGCTTGGTTTGAAATTTTTTCTTGGTTTGTCCGTCACATTTTGAGGTATTTCTCGATGGAAGGATAAGTTGATAAAAACTGCAAATGATTTTAAAAGAACGTGTGTTTTGATCAGGTCAGATCAGGTCAGAAAACATAAGTAAAAACAAAACCTCGTTTTCATATTTTGTTAAGG
Organism: Ficus hirta; assembly: GCA_038430175.1. Taxonomy (NCBI): domain Eukaryota; kingdom Viridiplantae; phylum Streptophyta; class Magnoliopsida; order Rosales; family Moraceae; genus Ficus; species Ficus hirta. The sequence goes on from CM076588.1 coordinate 17,439,993, forward strand.
AACGAGAAAAAAATAAAATAAAATTGCTTTTCCATTTATGTTTTCATTTTAGAAGGTCGACATCCAATAAAATTTTTAGAAACATATTTAAATATAATTTTTTAATTTTTTTTTAATATAATCAAACCATCCTCTCTAGAAAAACAGTCCAAGTATAATTGAAAAAAAAAATCTGATCATGTCTCATTTTTAAAATATTTCCATTTTTATTTCATATTCAAAATTAAAATTATTTTCAAATGTTTTAAAACGGATCCAAAATTTTCATCAAGTTTGATTCTTTACTAGATGCAAAATAATTGTCTGAAAGTGGAATTGAATGCTTTGATATTATAAGTTGGGGAAAGTTCTCCTCATCATTCTCGAGTCAATCTCTCGCGAAACACGTCGAAGATATGTTTGAAAGTATTTTGAAAATAGTTTTATTTGAATAAGAAAATATCTCTAGAAACTCGTTTGGAAGCATATAAAAACAAAATCATTTTTAAAATACTCCTAAATGGATATAAGCAATCAGACACTATTTCAAAAATATCCCTAATATCATTCTTCAACAATTCTCATTCATATTTCGATAACCATTTTTATAATTTAAATAAAATCATTCTTAAAGGCTCCGAATCAGGCAAGCTTTGATGTTTTTATTGTTATGGAATAGTGGTTTTAGCATTATATAGAATTTTTTTTTTTTTTTACTGGTTGGAATACTAATTGGAGTTTTAGATTTTTTTTTTCTTTCTAAAAATGAGTAAATATTTAGAAATATGTCTTTGGTTAAAGTGTAAATTGAAAATAAACTATTATTTAAAGAATAATGTAAACATTTAAAATGTATTTGAAAAAAAAAATCGACTCCAATGATTGTTTCATATGGCCATTACCATTTTCAAACCCTTTTTTTTTTTTTTTTGCTAAATAAAATATATGGGGATGGCCTTATCATTTCTTGTTTATTAGTATTCACGCAAGTAGGGACATTACCTTGGACTGACATAGAATTCGAACCTTCAATCTTTCATTTGATGAGATCTTTAAGGTTAAATTCAATGTCATCTTATCCACTCTTGTGTGGCCTTTTTAGAAATAACGAGTTTAATACCCGTGTGTTGCACGGGAAAGGAAGAAAAAAATAAATAAATAAAATTGAGTATTATATAATAAAAACAGTTGGTTAAGATAAATATTATATTTTTAATAAGTATAATTCTTCTCAAAATCTCTCCCAATAGTAAAGATGCAAAATCAAAATGATAATAGTACTAACAATAGTAAAAACGAAAACAAAAGCAAAAAAATAAAAAAATTCTTCTGTAGTGATACTCATTTAAAGAAAAAACAATTTAAAACAAAAATAAAACAAAAAACAAAAAAAAAAGAACAAAAATTTTTAGATTCAAAAAAACCGAAAAAAACTAACCCTAACAAAAAAATTATAACAAAATAAAATATATATCCTATTTTCTCCTTTTTTTTACTGTTTAAAAAAAAACAAAAAAAAAACAATTTTTTATCAGGTTATATATATGCAAAACGTAAAAAAAAAAAAAAAAAAAGATTTGTAAAAATATAAAACAAAACAAACAAAAAAGACAAAAAAAAAATGCATGCATAATTCTTAAAAAAAAAAAGGGATCTTTAAAAAATAGAACAAAAGAAACAAAAAAGACACACAAAAAAAACCCAGGAAAAAAAAAATCCGAAATAAAGATAAATAATTTAAAGTAAAAAATTGTTTAAAAATCAAAAAAAGGTAAAGTGAGCAAAAACACAATACAATAATATATCGGAATCTAATGTCTAAAATTTAGCGTAAAAAAAAAAGGCAAAAACAATATTACGAAAAAAAAAACAAACTCTAAATAGGAGTAAAACCGGTAACATCTTGTAGGAAAAAGAAAAGTAACTAAAAAAGAAGGGTAAAACGGTAATTGTACTGTGCGGACAGCGGGCAATTTCTGCATTAAGGGTAAAAAGGTCAACTCACTATAGATGGAGGAAAACCAACTAAATCAGAGAGGCAAAAAAGACGCTGCACTGTAGACAAAACAGTAAAATATGTGAGGACGAAACTGTCCTTCCACTGTAGATAAGTCAAAATTAGCACATGAGATAGGAGCAAAATCGTCATTTCACTGTAGGGAAAACAGATATTGTACATCACTGTAGCAAAAAGTAATATACATTACTACAATAGAAGCATTAAAAAAAAAAAAAGCAAAAGTCACTGTTCATCACTGTAGAAAAAACAGTTAACCCCTTGCTCTCCTTTAGTATATTAGTATAATATGAAATTATAGAAAACATTAAAAGCCCTCAATGCTTCTAATCTCTTATATATATATATATATATATATATATATATATATATATATTTATTTATTTATTTATTTATTTGAAAAATGTGAATTAAGAATGCATTGTCATTGGACAGCACCAAACACACCACAACACAAATGCCTAGTCTCACATGCGTTAACCATCATAATAATAATTATGACCCGTCCATTCATTATCACACGGACAAAAAGAAAAAAAAAAGTGACTTTTATTGTAGAACATGAGGAAGGGAAAAAAAAAAAAAAAAAAAAAAACTTTACCCTTGAACGCGTTTAGTTGATTTCAATAATCAATAAGAATCACATGAATGAGAAAGTGATAGAAGATAATATGATTTTTAGGAAATCTATATTAACACGTTTGGTTGATGATGTGAATCCTTTTTCATATTGTGAAAATGTTATTTTACTGTGTTTAGTTATACACGATAATGTAATATTTTTATTATTTTTTAAAAAATAAACAATTTTTAGTATTTTAAGCGTCCTTTGGTTCATTTTTTTTAAAGACAATTAGTTATAATTTTTGTTAATTTAAAAAAAATAAAAATTAAGATGAAAAATTTAAGTTTCAATTGGAATATCAAACAGCTAAGATTATATATGTCTTACTTTCAAAAAAAGAAAATGTATGCATACTTATCAAAATATATATATATATATATATATGCAGATCTGCTGTATACTGTTTTTCAAATATAAAAAAAAAATCAAATACCTAATTAATATTTTTTTTAACGAAAATACCTAATAAATTTTGAAAGTTTAATTCAAAAATTAAAGCAAACTAATTTTTAAAATAAAATTTAAAAATTTAAAAAACAAAAGAAAAAGAAAAAATCTCCTCCATAATTATCACTTTCCCTCTCTCCCCAAAGTGAAACTGTTGCAGATAATGTCTCTTGCGTGATCCATTGTTAACCTGTAAATCCATTGTTACTAAGATCCAATTCCACCAATGGTATAGAACTCGACATCAACTCCTCTGGAATCAACTCGAACAATTGGTTATTCGCAAGCCTCAAAACCCGCAAATTCGGCAAAGGCCCAAAAGAGGGAAGCTTACCACTGACCTGATTGTTCCCCAAATTTAGAACTTCCAAGTTGCGAAACAGCTTAATGGCATCTCCTTTGAAGAACCCACCACTCAAACTGTTATGACTCAAGTTCAAATGATGAACGGTGTTCGCCAAGCTCCAGACATTCTCCACCGAAACCGAAATCGAGCCGTAGAACTGGTTTCGGCTCAAATCGACACGCTCGACATTGCGCAATTGGGGCAAGAGATAGGCAATGTCGCCCCAAAGCTCATTGGAGTGCAAATCGAGGACCTTCATCTGCTGAAGATTGGTGAACCCGCCGGGAAATCCGCCCTTGAATCTGTTCTCGATGAGATTGAGATACTTCAAATCCCAGAGATCACTGATCCGCTGCGGGATCGGGCCGTAGAACTGGTTCCCCGACAGATCCAAATGCTGAAGCGAGGCCATCCTTTTTTACGCCCCCACATCGCCCCACGGCGGGACTACGACGGAAATGATGGTTTGCCGGTGGTGGGATTGGCGACGGCAGGGCTGCGACGGAGATGATGCTCTGCCTTTGGTGGTCTGCGATGGTGGACTACGACGATGGCGGGCTGCGACAATGGTGATGGGATTGGCGACGGCGGGGCTACGACGGAGATGATGGTCTGCCGGTGGTGGGATTGGTGACGGCGGGGTTGCGACGAAGATGGTGCTCTGCCTTTGGTGCTCTGCCGGTGGTGTACAACTGTAGCAAAAGTACTGTGCTATACTGTGTTATACTGTAGCTAATGAAGAGAAATTAGAGAGAAAAATTTCAAAAAACACTGTTCAATCACTGTAGAAAGAACAGTACAACCCTAACTCTCCTTTAGTATAATAGTATAATTAATTACTTCTTAAAAACTATTATTTACTTCTTTTTTTTTATAAGAAAATCTTAGCATAAAATACATGTTCTTTTTATAATCATATAAGTACGATTTTTTTTTTTTAATATAGAGGTGAAAAGATTTAAATTCTATATTTTTAAGTGAAATTTAATATGAATTATCGTTAGACTATACATGCGTTCACAAAAATATTTTTTTAAGGTACAAGTTTGAAATCAAAAAAATTTTATTAACAGAATTAACTCATTATGAATTTTTTTTAATTCATTACATAATATTTAATATAACTAATAACTCCGCTTTTTATTTTTATTTTTTAAAGTCAACAAACAACCTTTTAGCGCCAAATTTTTATTTATTTTATTTATTTTCTCTTACTTTTCACTTTTAACGGAGGGGAATCTTATCATTTATTGGGGCAATTCCCTCGTTTTCCATAAAACCCCGATCCAAGTTGGCGGACCAACCAATCACATCACTCCACGCGTCAACACATTAGCATCAAACGACTTATCTGCAACGTGGCAAAAGATAAACAGAATACCATTTTGTCCCGTGGAGCCGAGAGCGCCGGATAAATACTTCTAATTGGACATTTTCACATCACTTGGTGGAAAAAATTGTTTTTGTTGCAAGTGCTCTGAATCGGACGGCCAACCACTAACCACACTTCACTTCTATGAATTTCCACCGTCGGATATATTTCTTCAGAATCAGCCGTCGGATCTAAAACTAGACGCGAATCCGACCGTCCAATATTTACAAAATTGAATTTCAAAAGCTCGGGAGAGAGAGGGAGGGGAGAGAAGAGACGAAGAACAAAAGGGAAGCGCCCTCTTCTCCTCCGTTTCTCTCTTTCTCTCTCCTCTCTGCAATTTCAGCTCCAAAATCTATCTGTCTCTTTCTCTCTCTATATCTCTTCCTCTGGTGTTTCTCTCTGTAGATTTTCCTTTCTCCCGCTCTGTGTCGGAGAATCCAGCTTCGCGATTGCAGGCATTATTGGACGAGCTTCTTCGCCGCGAATCTTGAGCTACGGAATCTCGGTTTTTCTGTGCATTTGATTCGTCTGTCGGAGTTGGTAGGTTTTTGGATCTAAAAGCGCGCGAATTCGAGCTGATTTTTTTTGGAATTTCAGTGATTGTTTTTGGGGGGAGTTATCGGAGTATTGAATTTATTCCTGGGAAATTTGTGGTGAAATTTTGAAATTTGAATTTGAATTTTTTTATGGGGGAAGGAGAGAGAGGCGATTTGCCTCTGAAGAAGATTCAATCGGATGCCGCCGCGACGGAGGCGGGGGGGCAGGGCAGCGGTAGTGCTGCTGCTGCTGCTGCGGCGGCGGCGGCGTCGTCGTCTGATGTTCCGGCGAAGAAGCTCGCGAGGCAGCTCGATTTCACGGGTTTCGGTGGGGCGTCGGGTAGTGTAGTATTGCCGGAGCATCCTCAGTCGCAAACGGTGTTACCGGCGCAGCCGGTGACGTCGCCGCTGCAGCAGGCGGCGGTGCAGAGTCAGCCACAGCCGCCGGTGGTGGCTATTCCGGTGGCGCCTCAGCCATCTTCTATTCCTTCGTCGCGGATGGTGTAAGTGATCTAGGCTTTATAAATTAGGTGCTTAATTAGCTTGAGTTTGGTTTTTGGGACTATAATTACAAAATTAAAAAGTTTGAAACTTTTGTTTTGGAATAGAAATTTGGTGTCTAGATTTGCAGTTATCGACTTGCGAGTTTTGGTCCTTGGACTGTCAAACCGAAATCTGTGCGCTTGTGTTATGGGGATTATTGATAAAGTTCCTCTCTTTGTTTCAAGGTTCCATTTTTGGAGGGCCAATTTATATGTCCTTGGAAATTCTTTTCTGGGTCTTGTTTAGATTTTTGCTATTGACAATACTCTTTTGTTTCTACCTTTTAGTCAAGTTCAAATTTGGTTATTTTGTGCTACTTGCTTATGTAAATCAATAGCTTGTGTAAAGTTGGAAGATTAAAGGTCTCTTGATGTGCAATTCGCAAATGTAAAATTTTGATAGGTTATTGATCAAAGGAAAGTTATGCTTTTGTTCTGAACGTTTCTTCAACATATTACCACAAGGTGAAAGTAATTAGAGTAACTTGAGCTTATTTAAGGATGTTGAAGTAGGCTATTAAATGTTTCTATTTCCGTTAACAGAATTCTCTTCTCACCATATTTTTTCTAGTTTTGTTTTTCTTTTTGTTAAGATTAAAGCGAAAACTAAATTATTTTCCCTTTTTGATGTAGTCTTAAAGATTCCCCATCAAGAATCAGTAACGCATTACTCATTGAAAGGCGGCTTTCCCTTTTTAATTTTGGAGGAGTAAATTTGATATAGAATCTAATAACTGTAACTATGGGTCTATTTTGTATCTTTGATGCATTTACTGTTGAAATATTTGCACAAAGCTGAAACCTTTTAGCTCGCAATTGGCAAATGTGCTGAAAGAGATACAAAATTATGTAAAAATCTTAAAAAAGAAGCTTGAGCTATATTAATCAAATCACTCATGACACTACTGTTCTTTTTATTCAGAAAACCTGAATCTCCAAAAGCGAGATCAAGATCAAGTGATGTGAAAGATAGCACTCCGAAGAAGCAAAAACAGTGCAACTGTAGACACTCACGGTGCTTGAAGTTGTAAGTACAAACACATATCTGAAGAAAGCAGTTTATCAGAGGGTGATGATGCGCCTTAAATACATAAGCTAACTTTATGTTTTTATTGAGCTGAGGACTGTTACTTAATGCCTTTGAAATCCTTAAGTTCCTCTTAACTTTGTCAATGGTTTGGCAACAAACTTTCATTTTTTAGGAATAGCACGATATATTCTGACACAAAGCTCCACTTGGCTATGTCAAAATCAGGTACTGTGAGTGTTTTGCATCTGGAATATACTGTGATGGTTGCAACTGTGTGAATTGTTATAATAATGTTGAAAATGAAGCTGCCAGACGAGAAGCAGTGGAAGCTACTTTAGAGCGTAACCCAAATGCATTCAGACCAAAAATTGCCAGCAGCCCACATGGAACGCGGGAAAGCAGGGTATGTAGATCTTAGCTAGATGGACTGCTTTTTTCCAATATGCATTTTTCTTCTCTTTTCAGTTACTGATTTTGCTTTGCAGTCAATGTGCGTGGTAATGATTCAACAATAACATTTCTTTTTTCTCTTTCCAAATCATGAGCTTACTAATGTTGTACAAGGGGTTTTGTTTAATAATATACGTTATCGTCGTAACATCTTCCTTACCATGAGTGATGGATTTGTTGGTCAAGGTACTATTCATCTAAAATGCCCTTTGTTTCCATTAAGACAGAAGCTATGGTTTTATCTGCATGTCATAATGTATGTTGAGAAATTTGGAAATATATATGAGTTGACTTGCATTTTGTTAAGAGACATTATTGCTCCATATTTTGGACCTTTTTTTTTTTATTTGTTTGCTCAATGAGTTTTTGTGTTTTTTCAATGATAATTGATGACCTAAATAGAGGGATTCACTTGTTTCTTTCTCTACTACGAGATCAAATTATACTTCTGCCAATTTTTTGTATTGGATGTTATTTAGATATATTCGACTGGTTTGAAATGCAGGAGGATTCTGGGGAGGTTTTGATTCTGGGAAAGCACAACAAAGGATGCCATTGTAAGAAATCAGGGTGCCTTAAGAAATACTGTGAGTGCTTCCAAGCGAACATTCTCTGCTCTGAAAATTGTAAATGCATGGACTGCAAGAATTTTGAGGGAAGTGAAGAGAGACAAGCTTTATTCCATGGAGACCATGGCAACAACATGACTCATATTCAACAGGCAGCTAATGCTGCCATAACTGGAGCCATTGGATCCTCAGGATATGCATCGCCCCCAGTATCGAAGAAAAGGAAAAGTCAAGAACTTTTCTTTGGGCCACCGGCCAAAGATACAACGGTTCACAGAGTTGGACAAATTCAACAGGTAAACTTTTATTGGCCTACGGATAAGGAATAACCAGTGAACTGCTTGGTTCTAATCCAAGAAGCTATTTCTCCGTTTGCCATATGGCTTCTCACATGACCTCTACAATAGCTGTTTTCTATTTTCCAGTTGTAAAAAGTTAGAAAGTCTATTTTGTAGTAAATGAAAGGGAGTAAACTAAATAGTTTTTTGTTTATTATCTGCAATTATATGTTATGGCTCCAGTTTTTTGGATTATCAGTTAACAAATTGAATTAGGTTTTTGTGCTGTTTCTTTTCGTATTGGTTTTAGTTGTTAATCTTTGAATATCCCTTAACCCGTTTGTTAGTGTAATGATACTCAGGTTAACCAAATTAGAGCTCCTGCACCCTCTTCTTCAGTTCCTGTTGCTCGGCTTGGCAGCACTGCAGGATTGGGACCTTCAAAGTTTACATATAGGTATGGACTGCTGTTTTAGGGAAATGCTATTAATACGTGCTTTCTTCGAGCCTAATTTGTGTGATTGTTGAAGGTCTCTTTTAGCAGACATCATCCAACCGCAGGACTTGAAAGAGCTTTGCTCAGTCTTGGTTGTCCTATCTGGAGAAGCTGCCAAGACCATTGCAGGTATGCATTGTTTTGTGTATAAAGATTAATACTTTTCATGTGATTATTCATTGTGTCTCATGCACTTGCACTTGCACTTGCACTTGCACAGTTGGGTGACATCTAAATTAATGGATTTATGATTTATTTATTTATTTATTTTGGATCTATTGTAGTCCGAATTGCTTCAAATTGTTATTCTGATTGGATATCTAAGCTTGGGATGATTAACCATTGTCCATTTGGATAATAGTTAGCATCGGCTGACATGTTTCCTCCCATCTTTTCAATTTTATGGATGTAGTAAATCGGTGGATTTGGAAATACATCTGGTATTTGATTCAAAATTTGGTAAAGTGTTGTATCACCAATCATGTGGAAATGCAAGATATTACTATTTCATTTTGGTCAAAATAATGTTATAGGACTTTGTTGCGGTAAAGCATAAAAAATTTGCTCATTCGAAACACGCGAGCTTTGTGGATCTTAAGAGAGCATGGTATTCTCACAGGCTGAGTTAATGTAGTGGCGTCTCAGCAAATTTTTGTCTTTTCAGTCTTTGTGTGAATGTTTCTTTCTTTCTTTCTTTCTTTCGTTTTCTTTTACTCTAAATGTAAGTAAAGTAAAAAAAATGATATAAAACCTTTCAAACAATCTCGTATGGCATATATTGAGATTATGGCCTCAGATGAGATATACCTTCTGATCAAAACTCTTCCTAAAAAAGCCTATTAGCGATACAATGGTATTGGTCTGTCCCGCTTTTGAAGGATATTACAGTTAATTACATGTTAACCGGTGCAGACCAAAGAAGTGCAACAGAAAAGAGGGTAGAAGACCAGTCAGAAACTTCCCTTGCTTTGACTACTCAAGACAGGTTGCCGAACCAGAAAGAATCTGATGTTGAGAAAGCTGTGGCCGATGATTGTTCTAGTGGTAATCAGGGTGATAAAACTGGTCCGGATGATTCTGGTTCAGATGGTGCTGATTTGCCAAAAGGGAGACCAATGTCTCCCGAGACTTTGGCGTTGATGTGTGATGAACAAGATACAATGTTCATGGCAGCAGCTTCCCCTAGTGGGACAGGTCATGGATGCAACATTTCTTCGCAGCAAGGCACGACAGAAGTTTATGAAGAGCAAGAAAGAATTGTTTTGTCAAAGTTTCGAGATTGTCTCAAAATGCTTATTGCATTAGGAGAAATAAAAGGCAAGTTCATTTCCTTCAAAAGTTCAGTTTATTGTATCTTTCAGTCCGAGAGTTCTCTTCGATCTATTGTAAAAAAGTTTCACATTCCACTACTGTCACGGGCAAGTTTCTTATCAAGCATCTTTAATTATCTCATACTTTCTAATTGCACAATGTCCAATCCAACCCCAAGACCTACCCCATAGAGAGAAAAAGAAATCCAAAATGTTGCGTTTTTTATGTAGATTTGGTTTGGAGTTTTGGAGTTGAGATATTTTGCTATCATGTTTTAAGTTTCTCTACTTGTGTTCCACACTGAAAACCTTGACCTTCTTCCGTTTCCTGTTACAGAGACAAAGTGTTCGTCACTAGCTAGAAGCGAAGCGGGGACTCAAAAAGACCCGTTAAGCAATGGCATCACCAATGTCAAGACAGAGGCAAGTAATCAGCCAATACCTACTAGCAATGGTATTCCGAAAACCATTGTTCCACCTACAGCCAGGACAACTCAGTCGTTTCCAGCGGCAGTGCCAGCTGCTGCTAGTGCTGATCTTCTTCCTAAGATTCCATCCTTCCCCGAAAACGGGGATAGCAAACCGAAGGACTGACAAAAGAGATGTAAAAAAACATTTTTAGCGCAGAAGATTCGCCCATGAAGGTATGTTACTGCATTACTTTGATGCAGTGGCGAAATATCTATTCTTTTTTTTTTCTTCTTCTTACGTCATTAATATATTAGATTTTATAAATTAGATTCTCAGCCACCAACCTTAGTCAGATCACGAAATGTTGTAAAATGCAGAGCCTTGTAATTGCCAACACTTTATCATTCAGTTGATTAACATGACCATTACTGTCCCAGCATGTACTGCTACTATAAGCTGGGATTTTTTTTAAATCATTTTTTTTAGATTAAATTTTATTAATTTAGGATTCTTGAAAAACAACGAGCAAATATTATTTTTATGACGCAATACGATGCATAACTCGAATTTCCTTTTTCATGTTAGTGTGTCTCTTGCTTATGTGGCATTGTGGCTTTATGTAGTATGTTACATTTTCATGCTTATATCTCTATCAACTTGCCAATAACGCAGACCTGTAATAAATTTGTCTTGAAGACTTTATATCTTGATCTTTTATTTGGATTAAATTTTTTTTTTTCATTGAAAGGTGACGAAATGCGGGATCAGAACGATCACGAGCCAAGTAAAAACAACTGTGAAAAGTTTCCAAAGGAATAACTGGTTGTTCTAGTCGAAGAGTGATCTTTATTTAAAGAGGGAGAGAGAGAGAGAGAGAGAGAGCTCAAAATTAGAGAAACGCACATTATTTTGTAATCACAAGCACAATCTCACAATATTATAACGTAATGGAGAATTACTGTGAAAAGGTGAAGAATGAGCGTGTAATTAGTGAAATTCACTAAGCTTAAAAGCAATTTCAAATTCATATTATTTTAGTTTCACGAGCACAATGTCGTAAAATATGTGACTTTAGGAACTTATAATAGCACCAAGTTATATTTAAAAGAGATCAAAACAGTTCTTCGTCCTGACACTATTACCTCGTATCATGCGCCCACAATGATATATAATTGTGTGACTTCATCAAAATGCCACGGACGTCGAAAAGGTGGAGAACTACCATGAAAAGTTAGTGAACGACCAATGAAATTTGACTTATGTACGAAGAAATCAAATTAATAAACTATCCCTTTTCCTCGATTCAGTATCTCTAAAGCTTAAAAGCCATTTCAAATATAAATATGCATGGGGCCCACAGCCCACGGGACCACACACAACTTTTAAAGGAGCATCATTGCATCTCTCGTTTCAAATTTGCAGTCAACGAATGAAATTCCACACGTTTAACACATTTCCTAAAGGAATGTATTGCAGAACTCCCCTCACAAAAGGGTCCATAAACATGATTGAATACATCTTTGGAATCCGATTTTTATTGCAATTTTTGGGATTTTACTTTAACACCACATTTTCTTAACCTGAGTACTTACAAAAGCCAGAGGACAAGTACACTTGTTTTGTTGCTTACAGTCTTGCCCACGAAGCCGCGGACGACGAAACAGGCTCACTCTGCAGGAGAGAGGAGATATCAACCCTCTTTCATAAAATTTTAAGTTGCTTTTGAGGCAAAAAATTGTGTTTAAATAAGGGCCTTAAGAGTTAAAAACTACTCAATAGCAAGAAATTGACCCTCATTTACATGCCAGGCAATATATTTATATATACATACAAAATATATACAAATATATATTGTTAACTTGTTTTTTTTTTATCTTTGTTTTGTTGCAATAATAGTGCTAAGTTAGTGTAAAATAGCTCAGTATGTCAATGTTTATTTGCAGAGTCGAGGTTTCTTACCAGAAGCATGCCTTTTGTTGCCCGTTCTTCCAAAAACCTTGATGGTTTAAAGAAGTTACCGTATACTTCGGACCACTTCTTGAGACTTGAATAAATATGCTTGGGCCCGACCGTGTCCGCCCAATAAACGATACCACCCCTGCCATAATGGATAGGATACAATTACTTTGAGAATGAATACAAGTATCATTATTTCCATTAGCCAAAGCAATTGAGAGAGTGAATCTATCTCTACCGAAAATTCCACTGTTCTGAATATAAGTTTGTTCAAACTAATTGAAAATTAGGAAAAGATTCCTAGAACGAATTTTTAAAAATGTTTCGCTTAAAGGCCATAATCGCTCACCGGTAGGATGGGAAGCTCATTCCCAAAACTGATGCAATGTCGAGGTCTGATGCTCGGACAACTATTCCTTCTTCCAAAACACGACATGCCTCATTTACCACAGGAAAGAGTATCATCTCCACAATTTCTTGGTCTGTTACAGATATGGGCTGTCACCATAGTCCAAAAAAGACATTAAATACTAATATAATAGATGACCAAAAAAAGTTCCACAGTGCACTAATAAAAAGCAGCTCCAACTGTCTTATATACTAATACAAACATCAGTATTCTGACACAAAGAAAGATACCTTTCCTCCTGGCATGATATTTGTAAGTCGCCGAGACTCCTCAAGAATCGGTAGTATTGTCAGATCAGGCTTTGGGCGGCTTCCCTTTTGATAGATGTAATATCCTTTTCCATTGCTTTTACCTAAATACCACAAGTACAAAGAAAGCTAAAATGATGAACAAACAAAAGCGTTCTCAACATCAAAAGAGGAGGGAACGATTCATAATAATAGTAGGGAGTTTTATATTACCATTCCTTCCACTTTTAACTAAAAGCTCAACTACTGGTGATCTAAATGTCCGATCAGGAAAGGCATCACGAAGTACTTTTGAAGCTGCAAGGCCTACTCCATATCCTGTCAGATCTTGAAGCCTACAAGTCAAGGTCATTTTAATACAATCATATATCATCTCAAGAGATTTTTTGAGGTTAGTTTCTGAGTTTTTTCTTGAACGGATGCTAATGGGGACTATGTTACTAAGCTTTCAACTATATTTTTCTTTGGAGATGAGGAATCCAAAATGCCAAATACATGCTTGTCACAAGCAAATAAACACATGAATAATAAATGGAAGGAAAAGGAGATTACTGAAATGGGCCCAAAGGAAGGCCAAACTTGACGATCACCCTGTCAATTCTGAAAACATTCACACCTAAATTGACCAAAGTATGAGCTGCTTGTGTGTACGGGAAGAACGTTCTATTGACTGCAAAGCCAGGGCAGTTCCCAACCACGACGGGAACTTTCTTTATGATTTTTCCAACAGTCATAAGATCAAGAATCACTTGTGGTGAAGTCTTCTCCGTCCGCACAATTTCCAGGAGCGGCATAATATGAGCAGGACTGTGAGGAAAGAGCCATAGGAAAAAGGGACACAACGAAATCAACTCAGGTTATTACTTGATGAAGACAGAACTGATGATCAAAAGGTGTGTCAAAGAAAAAAATAAGTTATAGGCATTTCTATATAAAACTCATATTGTCGGATAACAACGAAGTAGTTTTGGCATTGATGCCGATGCTATTAGTAAGAATGACATAGAAAAGGTGAGGCAGATTGTCTAACAACTAGGTACGTTTTGTTCACTGATTAACATTTTCCTCTGATATTCAGTTATTAGTTCAAGTGGCAGGAAACAATAACCACATTATCAACATAAACATATAAGTAAGCATTTTATGATATACATTATTAAGTAATAAATTCGTAACTATTTCTTAGTAAGAATAAGCAAAGCAAAGGAATGAATGAGCCATCTTACCTGAAAAAATGTGCCCCCAAAATGCGATCTTGGGAGTTTGTTTTTTCCCCAATTAGATGGAGGTCAAGAGTAGATGTGTTACTTGCCAATATGCAGTGAGAAGGACAAACTTTCTCGATTTCACTAAATATTTCTTGCTTAAGAGCAATGTTCTCAATAACAGCCTGCAAATGAAGAATTATCTCTATCAACTACTTTCTAACAGCATGATATTAAAGATGTAACTCAATTTACAAGACGCAATCACTCGTGTTTGTTAGCATGGTTACGAAAATGAGATTCCAAATTCTACCATACAAGGGAAATTTGACAGCCTACCTCTATAACCATATCCACATCGTTAAATTCTGAGTAATCCAAAACACCTTTAAGCAGTGAGAGAGCCTTCTCTCCCTTGTCTCGTGCAAGCTTTCCCCTTGTTACTAAGCCTTGAATATTTGCTACAAAATCAAGTAAACAAAGAAAACCGTGATTCTTACTTTTTTCCTATATAATTAGAGCATATAGTAACGTGACATAAAAAAATGACTTCAAATGTTTCTCGGATTTATCCTCCTTGCCAAAGGATGATCCAGGTTCATCCAGCGACGAGTACATATAAAGCATCAAAGGATGCAAACTATCACAGGGTTCATAACCCTTCATGATAATAATAAAGCCATACCCATAAATAGGGAAAATAATCACTAAGTTTCCCGTACGAAATAACCACCTTCTATCATCTTTTTTCCCTTCAGCAGATATTCAGAATTAATTTCCTTGAGAACAACACTTATATTGCTAAGCATGAGAACTGTAGCAATGCCAGAACCCATCAGACCTCCTCCAATGATAGCAACTTTCTTCACGCGCCTTGGTTTAAGCCCAATATCAGTAACTTTTGGCACCTGCTTATGTTGAAAGTTGTTGAACATGGTGAGAGACAAAAGAAGGCTGGAGCATAGAAATTGTTTGGCTGGAAACAACCAAAAAAAAAAAAAAAGCAATCCAGCAGTGCATACATCGTAACAATTTATTTTACTATCGATCGAATTCACAAAATCATTTATCCTAAATATTAAGAACAAAAACAAACAAAAATAGGGGAAAATTTTTCAGGAAATAAAGGCTGCTTGTATAAACTTTGCACCTTGGATACTGCACGTTGAGCGAAGAACACATGAACAAGACCTTTTGAGGTGGATGATAACACCAAATCCTTAAAGACTTTATCTTCCTGCATTGGCAACGTTCAACTATTAGTATTTACATAAACAGGAAATCCAGCTTGTGAACCAAGCATGTTGTCTAAAATAACTCTTCATAATTCAGGTAAACAAAAAAGGAACAGGAAGGGAAGTAATACTTTCTTAAAAATGTCTCATTCACACAAAATACCAGGACAAGAAACTAGAAACCGAGAGTACCTTTAAAACTCCGCTGTATCCTCCATGAAGAATGCCGTGCTCAATCACATCAAGACATGCCTGGTGCTGGGGCATATTCGGAGCAGTTTTCCTGGCTTGTTCCTGAGAAACTTTCAATATCTCACGTGCTTCAGACAAGGGACCAATCTTGTCTGTCCTGTGAAGTGAACGAATCCAAGGTTTCCGCTTCTCTGCAATATCTAAAGCCCACAACTGTGATTCTTTCAGCAGCTCCTCGGAAGACACGATGGAATCGATGAGACCAAGTTTCTTCCCTTCTTCAGAAAATATTGGTTTTGACGACTGAAAGGCATTGCACACTACAATTAATTGCCGTTAAGAAAATATATATATACAGGAACTTTCCCATTCTTCTTTTTCCACTTTCATTGTCTTTTCCTATCAACTGCTCTAACCCATTAAATAGTTCATTTTTAAGAGCAATTTCTGAAAATGTAATCATAAATTGGAAAGCAAAGAAAATCAGGTTCGATATTCCAAATATAATAACAAAACATGGAGAATAGAAGTGAAGGATTAACTTACCAGCATCATTTCAATTGCCTTTGACAGCCCTATAAGCCTTGGAAGACGTTGTGTGCCTTACCAAAAAAAACCATTGTCTTAACAAATACAATTATTACTTATCACTTGAGCACTAGCAAACTTGTGCATAGAAAAGAGAATGTACCTCCAGATCCCGGAATAACACCAAGTGAAAGCTCTGGCAAACCAAGTTGAGCTCTGGAAGCAGCAATACGCGCATGACATCCCTGCAAGTCGCAAACTCGAATTATGCATTTTTATAATTCTATCCTTACACATCAAAAACTTGAGACACTACTTGTTTGACTGTGACTACAAAGTACAAACCATTGCTATTTCTAAGCCACCCCCAAGAGCCAATCCCTCTATAGCGGCAACAACGGGCTTCTTCGATTCTATAATTACCAAAAACATAACAACAAACGCCGTTTATACATCCAAAATGGAGCAAAAATTGATCATTTATCAGCAAAAATCATGAATTTAGTAGTTAAAATTCAGTAGAAACCTTCAATTGTGTTGAGCACAAGATCAATAGACGCATTAGGCAAAGCAGAAATAGCCCCTGCAATATTGCCCAACAGTAAATACTAACTCTCAAGTTACAAAGAACCTGTTTGGCAGAGCTTCCTAGAAGCTGCTTTTGGCTTCCTGCATCCAAAAGCAGCTTATGAAAGTGTTTGGATGATTTGTTAGAAGAGCTTTAGTGTTCGGAAGTGCTTCTTCTCAAAGCCAAAAAATGTGACTTCTGACAAAAGCTCTTCTGACTAAACTTTAAAATTTATAACAAAATTATTATAAACTTCATTTTAATATTTTCGTTATTTATTAGAAAACTTTAAAGATCATTTTAACCTCAAAAGTTTCTTAATTCTAAACATTAATTGAGAAGTCATAGCTTTCGTTTTTCTTCTTCTATTAACTAAAAGTAAAAGCAAAAGCATTGCCACTGCCAAACGGGCCCAAAATATCCAATCAAAACAAAGCAAAGACTGAATAAATCTCGTACCATTCTTGTGAATTTCCTCGAAAACGTTGATATCAAAACCACCGGAAAATTTTCCTCCTTTGCCTTCATTGCAAAACAAACAACGACTTACCAAAAAAAAACCGAGAAAATAACAGCAAAATAGAAATCCAAACAGTGATATTGCTCACCAGTCAAAACAATGGCTTTGACATCATTTCTCATCGTTGCTTCATCGAACTTTTCCTGTAACCCCGCGAAAACTGCACCGACCAGAAAAATAAAAACGAAAAACGAAAAACAAAAACAAAAACAAATTTTTTTTTTTGGAAAAAATCAGGGAAATTATAGAGGGAAGGTTTTGAATCGAGCTAAGCTTACTGGAGATAGCCAAGGCATTAACGGGAGGATTGGACATGGAAATGACCGCAACGCCGTCGTCTCCGACCTCCAACGTCACCTCAGCCCTTGCCATGGCGTTTGCAGACGAGAAATCTCAGAAGAAGAGGAAAGCAGCTCTGATTCACTCCTCACCCCCCCTGCCAGTATGTGTGTGTATATATATATGTGTGTGTGTGTGTGTGTGTGTAAATGTGTATACATAAAGTGTGAAGAGAGCTTAGAAACTATTCACTCAAAAAAAAAGGGAGATTAGAAACTCACTGCATTATTTTGTAGCAAATGTAATTTTTATTTTAAAGAAATAGAATTAAAAATAGTAGTGGGATCCATTATTAGATTACTTAAATTTTTTATTTTTTTTTATTTTTAAACTAACTAAACATATGTTAAATTTTTTAATGATTTAATGGTTAAAACATTAATATAATAGTGAAAATAGTTTATGCTGATAATACCTAATACAAAATCAATTGTAGACTTTTTTGGTTTACAATTTCAATTTAATTTAAATCATAATTTTTTTGTCTTCTTCTAAAAAGTCAATTCATTTTTACTATTTATAATATAATTATAATTTTATAACTTAAATTTTAAAAGTTCATAATTTTATATAAACAAATCAAAATTAGATGATTATATATATATATATATAAATTACATATAATTTCAAAATTAGATGATTATATATATATATATATAAATTACATATAATTTCAATACGAACAAAACAAGTTTTATATTGATATTTTTTTCCGAACATAGTTCAAATTTTTACATTTTGTAACTCTAACAAGTAAAACACCTCATCAAATTCATAACTCAACTTCAATTTATGCACCAAACACATGCTTACTTTACGAGGGTGGTTCCTGTCGTGTGTGTTGGTGCGGCCGTTGTATTCTATTTTGGTTCGTACATATTATAATACAAGTGATCCTTTTGTTTCCCTTTTTTTTTTTCCTTTTTTGGAAATGTTGAGCGCGGGGAACTTGTACTGGGGCTTATCGGTGTTGGGGGGTCATCGGTGTCCATCTTTTTCCTTTTTCTTTTTCTTCACTTATTCTAATATAGTATAGGATGGTGCCTACAAATAATCCTTTGCACCTTCAATATCCACACCATTAAATTCAATTTCTATGGTTCAAAAAAAAACTCTATCGATAGTAACTCTTAAAAAATCTCTACTACAGTCCATTGTGAAAGAGGGCTTTGACTTTTTTGTGGCGTTGACTGATAATGCATTGCGACTTGAACATGGGGCCGCGCATTTATAGCAAATGTCTCTCAGGTTTTATATAATTAAATTATTTAATTAACCTAACGTCCCATCACATCACGTCATTATTATTATATTAAGCAGTACATTCATCAATTAAATACTTGAAATTTTATTTATTTAATCTATTTAAGAACTTATTTTGAGAAATAATTTAAATCATATAATTACAATCTAATTTTTATTTTATTTTATTATTCATATAATTTTATAACTCAAATTTTAAAAATTTATAATTTTATATAGATATGTTTAAATGAGATTATTATTTTTTATTAAATTATATAGAATTTCAAGATAAATGAAATAAGTTTCATATTGATATTTTTTTTCCAAATATATTTCTAGTTTTTATACTTTTTAACTCAAATAATTCAAACGTCTCGATAAACGTACAATCAATCTAAACCTAAATTCTACAATCTAAACCTTAACACTAAACGCATGCTAAATCTTTATTATCGGGCATAACTGTGAGGTGCTTGTTCTCTCGATTATAAGTCCTTTTTTTTTTGCTAACTTCCGGACTAAGCCTTGGATTCAAGTTGTATTCACCACGATGGTCGTGCTACATGAATAATCCATTTCGAAAGAAATTCACATATCATGTGGGGATATTCTTCTCCCCTTGATATTAACAGAATAGGTCATCATCTATCCCTGTAATTTTTTTTCAACAAAAAAATCCATTTAAACTTTCTTAATAATCTCTCTCACTCCCTCTCCTTTTATGTCCTAATAATTGTCATAAAATAATCCATCTAGTGTTTTTTTTTTAACACAGTTTCAAACTAAAATATTACAACTTATTTTTATTTTTTCTTTTAAAGTCAACAAAATTAATTTTAAAAATTAAATAACATCAACCCAAATATTTCAACTCAAACTGGTACATCAAAAGCTAGCTTTTCTTTTGTATTATTGTCTATAAATATATATATATATATATTGTATTATTCTTTTGTTTCAACTTTCAAAGATTATCATTCAAAATTCTTAACCAACATTATTTTCTACAATAAATAACTTTAGTCCAACAAGTTTATTTTATACGGTAAACTACGGCTGCTTTCAAAGTCTAATAATCATCTTGTTTCCACTAAAGGAAATTGTCTTCATATAGTAACAGAGAATATGGCAAGGAAAGAGGCAGGGGTGCGTCTAAATTCAACAAGTCATCGTTCTATACTTGATCAAAAAATAATATCATCATATCATATCTTTTTAATAATATCATGTTATATTATATATTTCATTAATATATTATTTTTATTAAAATAACAAAATATTTTAATTGATATGATATGATATTATCTTTTATTTTTATTAATTATAAAAGGCCAATGATTCTTCAATCGTGGCAGTCTTGTCATGACTGATTTTTTTTTCTTTTACTTTTATTTTTGTTTATGTTTTGTCTGTTTATTTTACACGTATTTGTCTTCGTTTGGTGTTGCAGTTGGAGTTGAAAATTTTAAATTAAAGTTGATTGACTTTTTAAAAATTAGTTCTAATTTTTGTTGACTTTTCAGAAAAAGATAAAACTGAGATGAAAATTTTAAATTTGAGTTGAATCACTAAACGGAGCAAAAGAATTGATGTTTGAGTTCAAATTTGGCTCGTGCTTGGGTGTGATCATAATTCCGCCCGCGTCCATTCACCCTCCAAGTGGCACCACGAGACTTTGACCAATTGGAAAACCTCTATTTTGCTCATCACCTGTTCAAGCCAGGCTCCATTCCCAGCAGGAATATTAACCCAAAAAAAAAAAAAAAAATCCATAGTTTTCTGTAATGGATTTCTGAGCTGTCATTTTCTTGAGCTCATGTCGTTTTTCTGTTGCTTTCCATTTAAGTTTTTAAGTTGTCTTCTCAGGCTTAAGTTTGTTTGTTTGTTTGTTTGTTTTTTTATTTTTTTTTTCCTGTTATTGTTGGTCTATGAAACTACTGTTGCTTTATAGTTGCTGGTGTTTTCAAGTTGATGTCGCTTTTAGTTTATTGTCGTTTTTGTGAATTACTGTTTAGGTTGTTGCTTTACTCATTTGTATCTTGTTTTTCTTTTTTATTTGTTTAAGACGATGTTTCTGTTCTGTTTTATCGTTTTCTTAAAGCTACTGCAGCCTTTTTGAAATGATGTCGTTCTTCAGTATGTAACCAATGGATTTTCGTTTCAAGCAATAATCCCTTTACTAATCCATGATATTTTTTTCTTACGTTGTCGTTTCATGATGATGGTGTCGTTGATCTGTATTTGTTGGCATTTCAAAGTTTTTTGTCGTTTCCAGATTTAAGAAGATGTTGCCATTTAAAAACATGGTCGTTTGATAAAGATGTTATAGTCTCCGAATGATGCTGTTATTTTGTATTTGATGCCGTCGTTTGATTGATCTGTTGTCGTTTACGAAATATTGTGTCGTACACGCGATATTGTCGCTTTTGAAAGCTAAAAGGCAAGATATTGCGAAGTAAAAAGCGAAGCGACATAAGCATCAAACAAAACGGAGGAGGAAGGGAAAAAAAAAAAAAAAAAAACGAACGAACGAAAGGAAGGATAATGATGGTAACTAAAAAACAGTATAAAAATATAAATAAATTAAATAAATAGACAACTTTAAACACTTATTTAAGTAATCAAAATTTTTTTATTTAAGAAAATAATTGTTAATCAGATATTATATGTGATCAATCAATGATTGACTTTAATTACTCAGTTATTGATTGTAGTCAATCAATATTGATCATAGTTAATAAAAAATACATATTAATATTAGTTAATCATAATCAATCAATCAATCACTTAATTGATGATTGAACATTTTTAAAAAATCATTTTTCTAATTTTATAAAACTTCAACTATTTAATTAAAAAGCATATTAAAAAGACTATTTACCCACATATCCCAAAATATAACTGGAGGGTAAAATAAAACTAGGACAGAGCAATAATTTCCTTTATCTTATCATATTAATTTTTAACAATTTAAACAGAAAAGCATAAAACGGTATATATTTAACTTCTGAAGAAGTAGATAACTATAAGAGCATACATCTATGAAGTGAATTTTGATAGAATCTATTTATTTAGACTTTCTTATGAGGAAGATACAACACAATCTTGTAGAGTTCTTTTATTGCTTACAATCTTGCCCTTGAAGTTGCTGATGACGAAGAAGGTTCGCTCTGCAAGAAGAAAAAATTCATGCATAAGGCGTCAGTATCTTCCTTTACATATGATGTGAGAATTCTATTACCCCGTTTGAATCATAGGTTTGGATAGTAAAAGTTTGGTCAGTAAATTAAAATTTTTATGAGAGAAAACATTGCAGAAAAAAGTTTGAATTGTGCGTTACAACCTATAATCCAAACAGGGCTCTTTATCGTTGGTTTCTAACCAATCACAAACTCGCTAGTTTTACACGGAGAATACAGCTTTTAGATTGAGGCTTCTGATCGGTAGAAAAGCCACGGATGTGACATTTAGCATTTTTCTTTGATGTTTTTGTTTTTGTTTTTAATTAAACTGCTTTTGAGACAAAATTACGTGAATCAAGATCAATCTAGGAGTTCGACAACATTTGACATGGACACACTAGAATGATTAGCAAGCCGAAACAATACTGCAATTTTTTGCTTTTGCCTTTTGTTTTGCATCAAGAATACTGCAAGCTAAAGTTGCGTAAGAAGGTTGATATCTTGATGTTCAATTGCAGGTGGGAAGGAGCAAAGCTCTTATAAAGTCGGTTAGAGAAAACATAAAGCCGAGAGTTCTTACCAGCAGCATGCCTTTGGTCGCCCGTTCTTCCAAATACCTTGATGGCTTAAAGAAGTTACCGTATGCTTCGGACCATTTCTTTAGACTTGAATAAACATGCATAGGCCCAACCAGATCTGCCCAATAAACAATACCACCCCTGCAATAGAAGATAAGACTAATTTGAGATCGAATGACCCTATTATTAGCTTGTGTACTGGAGGACAAAGATTATGTATAGAAGTTACATGCCCATTAGATTACGATTGGTCAATCACGAAAAAGATGAACCTTTGGCAGCGTCATAACTCACAAGTCCAGATTACAACTGACAAATGTTTTGCAATATAACAAGCGAGTAGAAAGGCAATGGTCACAAAATCACTCACCGATAGGATGGGAAACTCATCCCAAGAACAGATGCAATGTCCAGGTCCGAAGCTCTGACAACTATTCCTTCATCCAAAACACGGCATGCCTCATTTACCACAGGGAAGAGTATCATCTCCACAATCTCTTGGTCAGTCACAGATATGGGCTGTCACATGGTCCAATAAACGCATTTAAGTACTAGTTCAATAGAGGCTCAAGAAGAGATGTAACATGAATTTGCTCGCTGTGTTAGCCAAAACCCAAGGAGCAAATACAGAACATCATCAAAATTCATTCCAACTATTATTTTTTATTAGTGGTGATATCGATTTGACACAAATCAAGAATACCTTTCTGTCTGGCATAATATTTGCAAGTCGTTGAGATTCCTCAACAATTGGCAGTATTGTGAGATCGGGTTTCGGCTGGCTTCCTTTTTCGTAAGTGTAATATCCTTTTCCATTGTTTTTACCTAAATGATGCAAGTTCAAAGAAATGCTAAAATGATAAACAGATAAAAGCATTCACAAAACCAAAAGAGGTGGGAATGCTCAAATGAATTTATGAAGCTTAACTCACCATTTCTTCCACTGTTCACTAAAAGCTCCATCAATGGGGACAAAAATGTCCGCTCAGGGAATGCAATAGCAAATTCTTTAGCAGTTGCAATAAATACTCCATATCCCGCCAAGTCTTGAAGCCTGCGTAGCAAGGTCATCATATGTAATCAACAAATATTGTCAGAGATTTGTTGAATTATATTTTGAGGTTCGTAAGAGCACACAAAAAAAAAAAAAAAAAGCGGAATACGTTTTTTATAATCACATGTGCATAAATGTACGAGACAATGACAATTATAGTTTTTTAAGAAAAGAAAATTACTGGAATGGGCCCATAGGGAGGCCAAACTTGCTGATCACTCTGTCAATTCTGAAAACGTCCACACCTAAATTGGCCAATATGTGAGCTCCTTGTGAGTATGGGAAGAAAGTTCGATTGACCGCAAAGCCAGTGCAGTTCCCCACCACAACAGGAACTTTTTTAATGATTTTCCCAACCGTCATAAGGTCAAGAATCACTTGTGGTGAAGTCTTCTCTGTCCGCACAATCTCTAGGAGAGGCATCACATTAGCGGGACTGCCATTAAAGAGTCACATCAAACAAGTACTCAGGGAAGAGCATGTCAACACATAGCATCACTTAATGAAGATAGGATGTTTATCAAAAGCTATCTCAAAGAAAGGATCCGTAACAAACATTTTATATACTGCAATGCTTATCAAACACGATATACCGTAGGATTATATTAAAGTAATTTTTGCACCGCCCTAATAGAGACAATCACTAGGACAAAATAAAGAAAGAAGATCTTTTAACAACTATGATAATCTTGTGTAGTATATTGGGACCACCTCAGCACAATATAATTGGTTCATTGCAGAAGAGCTCCTTTTGATTTATGTTCTAAGTTCAGGAAAGAACAATGACGGGTAGCATCTTCTAATACTTGTAATATGTAATAATTTCGTAAAGAATATAGTACTGAACTGGCAATGAACAAGAATGAGCCATCTTACCTGAAAAAGTGTGCCCCCAAAATGCGATCTTGGGAGCTTGTTTCTTCCCCCACTAGACGAAGGTCAATAGTAGATGTATTACTTGCCAATATGCAGCGAGAAGGGCAAACTTTCTCAATTTCACTAAATATTGCTTGCTTAAGAGAGATGTTTTCAATAACAGCCTGCAAGCAAGGAAGAACACTATTAAACAACTTTCTAACAGCATGACACTTAAATATACTTACAGAGTAATGATTTACTAGATCTCTTGTTAAAAATGCGAGATATTAAGTAGGAAGCAGATGCTATCACAAGAACTCATTCATGGTCTAAGATTGTCTCTTGAAATATGAAAATCCAAGTCATACAATGCAATTGAAATACGACCCACCTCTATAACCATATCAACATCCTTAAATTCTGTGTAATCCAGAACACCTTTAAGCAGTGAGAGGGCCTTGTCTGCCTTATCCCGTGCGAGCTTCCCTTTTGTGACCAAGCCTCGAACATTTGCTGGATAGAAACAAGTACAAAACCAAAACTACGCTGGTTACTTTTTTAAATGAAAGGAGTATACTAATAGAAATAATCAAAATAGTTGTGAATATCCTATATCAAAATTATAGCCACCACTCATCATAATAAACAAACTGTAAGAGAAAAAGCAATCTCTAGAATTCCTGTATAAAGTAAGCACCTTCTATCATTGTTCTGCCCTTAAGAAGATATTCATTATTGACTTCCTTGAGAACAACACTTATATTGCTCAGAATAAGAGCTGTAGCTATGCCAGAACCCATCAGACCTCCTCCAATGACAGCAACTTTCTTTATGGGCCTTGGTTTAAGCCCTATATCAGTAACATTTGGTACCTGTTTCAGTTGTAAGTAGCAAATACGGTGAGAAACAGAAAGAGGCTAGAATATAGTATTTGTTCAAAAAGTCTGATGCAATCTAAAACTGCATATGTCAAATCAACTCATTTTACGGATGCTAGAATTCGCCAAATCGCTTTGATCTATTTACTTGAAATTTATAAAACTTAGAGGAGGACAAAAGGTTACTACAGGTGCTGCTTGTTTGAATCTTGTTACCTTAGATGTTGCACGTTGTGCAAAAAAGACATGAACAAGACCTTTCGAGGTGTCTGATAAAACCAACTTCTTAAAATCTCTTGCTTCCTGCATTGAAAGTTCACAATTATTGTTAGCATAGTGATATACAGGTGGAGCCACTTGTTGAAAATACGTAGTACTAGTAACTGATGCTTGTGAAGAAAGCATGTTTGTCTCTCACCATAGAAAGAAGCACAAAAGTTGCCAAATGATAACAACATATTATTCTAGGAGAGGAAATAGTAGTGTCCAAAAAAGACTCATCCACATTTATAACAACAATCCTAAGAAACCGAAGCCGTGAATACCTTTAGAACTCCACTGTATCCTCCATGAACGATGCCCTCCTCAATCACATCAAGACACACCTGGTGCTGAGGCAAATTTGAAGCAGTTTTCTTGGCTTTTTGTCGGGCAACTTTCAATATGTCACGAGCCTCAGACAAGGAACCAATCTTGTCTGTCCGGTGTAGGGAACGTACCCACGGTTTACGTCTCTCTGCAATGCCTAAAGCCCACAGCCGTGATACTTTCAGCAACTCTTCAGAAGAGACGATTGAATCGATAAGACCAAGCTTCTTCCCTTCTTCAGAAAGTATTGGTTTTGATGACTGAAAAGCAATGCACACTTTAATGAATGGTAGCGAATGAAAGATAAGTCCAGCAAGTCAAAGCATTAAATATGCAATAATATATTGTTACGCTACAGCGAACAAAAGTAAAACCAGAAAGGGTTATATTCATTGATTTTCTTTTCTTTTATTTACTTATATTTTGTGTTCCTCTCAACAGTGCCAATGATTCATTCAACAAATTTCCTCTCACTTCCCTTTACACTTGTCAGGACAGAAAGCAGGTACAACGTTCTATCAATAACAAAACGAGGCAAGGTGGTGAACATGAAAAGGAAGAACGGAAGCGAAGGAGTTTACCAGCATCATGTCAACTGCCTTTGACAGCCCAATAAGTCTTGGAAGACGCTGCGTGCCTTATAAATAGAAACCACTATATAAGTAATTAGGTGAATATTTATGATCTAAGAACTCACAAAATTGATGCTTACAAAAGCAAATTTACCTCCAAACCCCGGAATAACACCAAGCGAAAGCTCTGGCAAGCCGAGTTGAGCTCTGGGAGCTGAAACACGTGCGTGACATCCCTGCAAGTGGTTAACTAGAATGATTCATTTGTATAAATACTAGCCAAAGAAATTATCCTATCCATTAAAAAAAAAAAAAAAGGGGGGATCTTTATGCTTGGCTGTGACAAGAAACCATTGCTAATTCTAAGCCGCCTCCGAGAGCAAGTCCTTCAACAGCAGCAACAATTGGCTTCTTGGAATCTATAGTGACAAAAAAACTAAATAGTTAAATATAATTTAAGAAAATTTAAAAATAGATTTAAGGTTGGCAAAAGACCTTCAATCAAGTTGACCACAAGATCAACAGAAACATCAGGCATAAGCGAAAGATCTCCTGCCAAACCAAACGATACACAAAACAGTATTTATCAATTCGCAGGTCCAAAATCTGTCTTGTAACCTACAAAAACTCCATTGATGAACAAACAACAAAGCAAAATTTCTTAGTCTCGTACCAGTCTTGTGAACTTTCTCGAATACGGTAATGTCGAAACCACCCGAAAATCTCCCTCCTTTGCCTTCATTTGAACAACAAACAACCATAAAGCATAATCAGAACTCTTTCTCTCAGAGAAGCAACATCAAAACATATTTATGTATATATATATGTATGTGTGTGTGTGTGTGTGTGTGTGTATTTACCAGTCAAAACGATAGCTTTCACATCATTTCTCCTGGTCGCCTCGCCGAACTTTTCCTTCAATCCGGCGATAACTGCACCACCGAAAAAGAATAGCAGAAAATCAAATTAAAAAGAAAAAAAATCGATCAGAGAAGAAGAAGATGACAAGCAGAGATCGGGAATTTCAGCTCGGGGATTACTGGGAATTGCCAAGGCGTTAACAGGAGGATTGGATATGGTGATGACGGCGACGCCGTCGGTTCCGACCTCCATGGTCACAGTAGCTCTTGCCATGGCGTTTCTGAACCGGATATCTCAGGAATTTCGCAACGAAGAAGAAGGAGAAGAAGAAGATCAAAAGAACAGCTTTGGTTTTTCTCTTTCACTCTATTAAAGATCGCAGGAAAAAGCTTTTTCTGTAAATTTTTTTCTGCTCCTTTTTTGTCTTTTAATGGAGTAGGATCGGATGGGATAGTAAATAATATTTTTCCATCGTATAAATTGCATTGGTGCCCTTAACTCATGGCACAGTTACAATTTCCATCTTTAATTCTTAATTTTAATAATTTACATCTTAAATTTATGATTTTTTTAACGATCTACCTTAATTGATAACAATGTTAATATTTTTCATGGAAATTGACATATACTTTATACATGAATCGTCAATTAATGACATGAATGATAATTTTTACCTATTTTAGTCCATTTTTGTTAAAATTAAGCCTCTATTTAGTGTGTACACTTGAGTTGTAGTTTTTTTTTTTTAAAGATATTTTGATTGTAGTTGAGTTGATGTTTGAAATTATACTTTTGATTAAAAATGAACTGCTTGAAGTTAAAAAAATATAAAAACTTAAAATATATTTGAAAAAAATAACAATATGAATCTTTTTGTTTTTCTCATTATTAACACAATTAAAAAAAATTATTTCATTTCACCTTCGAATAAAAAAATTATGGATTTTAAAAATTTGAGTTTTTAAAAAAGATTTGAAGATATGAAAGTTAAATTGATTTATTTTTTAAAAAAGAGACAAAAAAAACTTTTCGAAAAGTTTGGTTAGAGTGGACGGACCAAAAATAGGTTAAGAACTTTAATAAAACAGAAAATTTTGAATTAATTTTATTTTAAATATAAATTTGAGCTTAATATTAATTAAAAAGACTTTTTTAAAAAAAATCATCTGACAATTTTCTAAAAAAAATTATCAAAAGGACAGGTTATATACTTAGAAATTTACAATGTAAATAATCAAAATTAAAAATTTATTAGTTAAATTACAAATAAGTTTAGGGACTACATTAAAAAAAACATCTTCAAATTATCGTTAAATTGTACCACGTCATTGTCGTCGTGGCGTTGACGCGCGCAGACCAGTGAGGTTTCCGTTTCACTTTTGTCCATGTTTAATGGGTTGGCTGATTTTCGTCTGTTTCAAGGGCATAAAAGGAATTGTACATTTGCAGCCAATAATATTACCTAAACTTTCGCTACCTGTGGAATTTCCCTGTGGTTGAACCGAACTAGATTACTACTCGCACAAGTGTACTCCAAAACGACGTCGTTTGCACATTTTTTTTACGGCGTCGTTTTGAAGCAAGACTAGAGATTAACCGCGTAGAAGGAAAGCAGAAGAGAAGAGAAGAGAAGAGTGTACCTCCAATGGCGTCGTCGAGAGTTGTTTCCAGGTTTTCGTCTCGGTTACGGTCTTTCTCTCTCAACACGAACAAGAACTCGCCCGCGTCGGAGTTCTCTCCGCTCAAATCGACCTCTCACGCCGAGACCTCTCTTCCCGCTAGACGCATTTCTCGCATTTCGAAGTTGGATTTTTCCGCTTCCCGTTTCTTCCTCTGTTCTTATCAAGTTTCTGTTTGGTTTCCGAGAAAGTTTTCACCTTTTGAAGATTATACCTTAATTTTAGTTCTAAAAAATCTCAGCCTTTTTTTTTTAATATACTGAATAAAGTTCTTGATTTTTGTGGTGTTATCAGATTACCATTGCAATTGAGCAGCATCGAAACAATGATTCCATTACACAGTGCAGTGGCTTCAGCCAGATTAGTGTCGAGCTTGTCCATAGAATCTCAGAGCTGGGGATTGGTTCCTAATGGTATGTTTCTCGTCTATTAGAAATATATATATATATATATATATATATATATATTGGTTTCTTAGCTAAAATGATGGTTGAATGTGTTGGCTAATATTAGGTAACTAAATTTCTTCCAAACATTGGTGAAAAAAATGGTGACTTGATGTCAAGGAAGAAATGTTGGGGGGGTTTTTGAAAGATTTTAAGTTGAAAGTAGATTTGGAAATTAGGCTTGGACCTTTGTATGGGTTTAGTGGGGTACAATACTAAATGGGTTTGATTGGAAAGTTTGCCATTGAGTAGTGCTTGGTGCTTTGGTGTTTTTAAAAGTTTATTGGGTGTTCCCTAATCACATTGCCTAGAGGAAATATGATAAAGATATAAGAGTAATGTGGATTGGAGTGTGAAAAACAAATTATATTAGAAGCCACCTTGTTGATTACTTTTTTTTTTTTTTTTAAATAAAACGGATGAGGGGTCGACAGTTCGTTGCTCAAGCAAGGAGCCTGCCAGCCCACCCAATACCTTGTTTGATTAAATTTAGTCTTTAGGGATGAGGAGTATTGCAGAAAAGGTTAAGGTATTTGATAATTGAAAATTTGTAAGTGGTGGAACCTACTTTAGCAGCACGATAAACAACTTTCTCCTAAATGTCCCTGATCCTAGTGGCCAAGTGGGAAAGAAAAATAAAAAAGGAAAAGAGAAGGAAAAAGAGTAGTGCTACACTTCACTCTCGTTTTTAACTCGAACATCATGAAATAAAAGAATTGGTGGCAAGTCAAATGAGTTTCAAATGTAAGGTTTTCCAAACAAAAAAGCACGTTCATGTGCTAGTCCAAGTCCATGTGTGCGAGTCCAAGTCAAGTTCCCCCTTTTTTTTTTCTCCCTTGGAAGTCAAGTACATCTTCTGGTTTATCATGTAGAGTGATTCCCAGCTTCCATAGTCCTTTATATATGTAGTACTTTGTAACTTTTCAAATGGAAAAGGTTCAAAAAATTCTTCCAAAACAATGAAATTGAGTGTGGTTGCAAGCATAGTATAGCAATAATTCTACACCTGACTCCACTTTATAGAGTTCGATTCCCCCCAACTCCCAAGTTCATAAAAAATATAAAACATGTTCCATTCGTCTCTTTGAACTTCGTACATACATACATATATACAGATATATATATATATATATATATATATAGGTCTTAAAAACAAACATGCACGCATAAAAACAGAGTTTACCATGTGACTTAGTTCATTCGTCACGTCCTAGAGCAGGAACGCTTCTCTTAGTTTGATAATATAATTGTGAATCATGGTTTATTAACGTACATATGAAAATGTTATATTATAGTTTAATAACATAAATATGAATCACATTGGCCACGTGGCATACTTAAATGAGGACAAAATTAGTTTTGGTAAAGAAGTTGCCTTTATTTGTGAAGTTCATGTTTTCATGAAATATAACCTCTAGGTAAAGATCATTTTGCATTTTTCTCGTGAATATTGACGTGTCTGTTGACTTGTGCAACACATGCAATAGACCATGAATTAGAAAAGAGTTATTGCTAACATTGAATTCTTCTTAAGGTGGTTTTTTTTTTTTTTTTTGGTCTGTCAATTGAATCATGTTTTTCATGGTTTGTCTGAGTTTCAATTCTAATGCTTTCGATTTCTTTATGTTTCAGGAATTTCAATGCCCTTTTGACGGTCCTCCTGTGGCAAGTTGTCTTCTACTATTTTGATGGCTTTGTTTGGTCTTACATGGAACATTTTGCTTCAAAATTCCTTTAGAGGGTTAAGTCAGAGCCGTTTATCTGGATCCTTTTCTTTATCGATTTTTTTTTTTTCCCCGATCGAATGTTCATCTGGATTCTGTAGCTGTTGATCTTCATTTCTTTCCCTGAATGTCTCTTCCTTGGGGAGGTCCAAAGAACATCACAACAGCAATTAGTAATGTCCAGAAAACATTAAAAATAACTCTCTCTCGATTACACTTTACCATACCAACATTTTTTTTCCTATATGTTTCTCTTTGCTGGATAATAATAATAATAATTATTGTTATTATTATTATAATTATTATTATTTGATAAGTTTTGCTAGATAATTAGTTGACTCAATTGACCTCTATCTAGTACATGAGACGAAACAAGTGGGTCGCAACATATGTCGTTTTTACTTATATTGAGAAACGGCAACATATGTCGGGCAACATAAGTAAAAACGACAACAAACACACCAAAAGTATTTTGAACGACATAACTCACGATAACTCAACTTTTTATTGACAAATACAAATAATATAATCTTTTATTATTAATTGATGTGATAATTTAATCAATAAAAAATAACTCAAAATTGATTTTTTTGAAAAATTGACATTAAGCTGATATCCTTGACATTTTTCAAAAAAAAAAAAAAAACCTCCATCCCAATAGAATTCTTGATAAAAAGAATTCAAATTTATTTCCGATACTAGAATTTAAATAAATAAATAGAAATAGAAATAGAATTTTGTTGTGTTCCGACAAAACAAAACAATATATCATTATATCTAGGATCTTGGGAGTTGGGACAAAGTGAAGATGCTTAGCCAGTCTGCCGAAAACCAAGGGCAACATTGTGATTTGGGAAATGATTTCTCACTTCATATAACTTCCGTATATATTTCAAGCAAAATGGGGAAAAAAAATCCTTATATAATAACTTTTCCTTCCACATCCAAGTAGATGGGATGACAAAAAATCTTGATATCTTGGTTAGATATTTTTTTTTTTATTTATTTAGATTCAAGTTTAATTATTAGGTTTCGTTTCAGTTTCGACGGTTGAAATTTAAATTGGTAATGACAGTATTAATTTTGGGTGAACGTTTGAGAGAAATTAATATTAAATATTTGATTTTATCACATCTGAAGATCTGAAGAAGTGTTCTTGTGTATGAGAATTGAAAAATCTGAAAATGATAAGGTAATTACCAAATCCTTTTTATTTAAAAAAAAAAAAACTTTCCTTCACAAAAAAAAAAAAAAAAAAAGATAAATTTCTTCCCAAAAATCCTATTCCTATATAGTGAATTCTTATATTCATTTTTGAATACTTTATATTTTATTTTTATTTTATTTTTATCAGCTTGGCATAGAGCCCTTCCAAGTTCTAACGGCCACACATGGCCTCCTCGTCGTCCTCTTTCACCTTCAGCTCTCTGCAGCAAAAGCACCACCCTTTTCCCTTCCCTATCTGTAAGTACCGCTCCACTTTCCATTACTCTTCTCATTTTCTTATTTTCTCACCTCCCAAACACACACGTGAACTCTCTCCACTTCTTCTAGTCCGAGAAAATGTTACCCGTGTTGTTGCTGCTGCAAAGTTGTCTGCCACAGACCACAAACCCCCACATACCAAATCCATAAATACGACAACTTTTCAAGAAAACAGAATTGGGTTTCCTCCTTTAGGGGCTACAGATGATAAGGTCGAGAAAAAATCCGGGAAAAAGTATGTTAGTTCAGTGGTAGAGGAAAACAAGATGGAAAATGTTAACAAATTCACCAAGGGAAAAAGTAAGAGGAAAAACCAGAATTTGAGGAAGATTAGAGAAATGGGTGATCGGAATTTTTCTGTGAAATCTTTGGGGAGTGGGGATAATAGAGTTGGGAATGTGAAGAGTGGTACACAGGTTGGGGAAGTGAAAGAGAAGGGAAAAGGGTCTAAGAAAAGTAAGACGGAATCGCCGGAAGTTCAGTTGAGAGTTGGATTAGATATGTGCTCGAAGAGAGGAGATGTCATGAGCGCTATCGAGTTCTATGATTCGGCTCAAAGGGAAGGGATCAAGCTTGGGCAGTACCATTACACTGTGCTGTTGTATCTTTGTTCTTCTGCCGCTGTTGGTGTCGTTCGTCCTGCGAAAAGTGGGAGTGGTTCTCGGTCTTTGGATGGTTTAGACTTGTCTGTCGAAGTTTCCACTTTGAGCTTTGTGGATTCAGATGAGTCTAGCTGCAGTTTGGATGGTAGGAAGTTGGATGAATCAGTTTCAGACAATGGACATTTGAGTGATCGAAGTGGTGGGACTACTGACAATATTTTGTTAAATAGTAGTAATGTCGATTATGATGGTCCTTTCAATGAAAAGGAGAAGCTGAGCTGGTTTTGTAACGGGTTCGTGAAGCGGAATTCTCGTGTATTGGATGGACTTAGTAGGCCTACAGAAAGTGATGATGATTCGTCAGATGAGAAAGATGGAAGTAAGAATCGAGAAGATCAAAAGATATGGGTCGATGAAGATTTAAAGGAATATGCGCGCCAGAAGGGATTTGAGATATATGAGAAGATGCTTTTGGATGACATCCCAATGAACGAAGCAGCATTGACTTCGGTGGCTAGAATGGCAATGTCAATGGGCAATGGCGACATGGCATTTGACATGGTGAAGAAAATGAAGTCACTCGGGATAAATCCTAGATTGCGTTCCTATGGTCCAGCTCTGTCTGCCTTCTGTAGCAGTGGAGATATCGATAAAGCATTCGCTGTCGAGGAACATATGCTGGAACACGGTGTCTATCCGGAAGAGCCTGAATTGCAGGCCCTTTTGCGATTGAGTGTAGGAGTAGGTAAGGGCGACAAGGTGTACTATTTGCTTCATAAACTAAGAACAACTGTAAGAAAGGTCTCGCCGTTAACTGCAGATTTGCTAGTAAGTTGGTTTAACAGCAAAGCAGCTTCAAGAGTGGGGAAAACAAAATGGGACAAAAGATCGATAAAGAAATCGATTCTTAATGGAGGCGGAGGATGGCACGGACAGGGCTGGTTGGCAAGAGGAAAGTGGTCCGTGTTGCAAACAACTGTTGGAGCTGACGGACTGTGCAAATACTGTGGGGAGAAATTGGCTATCATTGACCTTGATCCGAAAGAAACCGAGAGCTTTGCCAAATCAGTTGCTTCTATAGCCATAGAGAGGGAGAAACATTCAAGCTTTCAGAAATTTCAAGTATGAAAGTCCCTCTATAATTCGTATTGATAATCTTCATGCATATGTATTAGACTTCTAAGTTGACGAACAAAGTTTTGATTTGCAGAAATGGCTCGATTATTATGGTCCTTTTGAAGCGGTGGTCGATGGAGCTAATGTTGGACTTTTCAGTCAGAAGAGATTCATGCCGTCCAAGGCAAGTTATGCCATGGCCTAAACGAAATGTAGGACGCTTATATATTTAACTTCGCTTTTCCTATTCTTATAGTGATTGTCATAAGCGTTTCCTTTCGTGATGGATTTTGCAGATCAATGCTGTTTTTAATGGTATACGACAGAAGCTTCCCTCAAAGAAATGGCCACTCATTATTTTGCATAACAGACGTATAACTGGACCCAAGATGGATGAACCTGTCAGCAGGGCATTAATCGATAAGTGGAGAAATGCCGATGCAATCTACGCAACGCCTACTGGTTCCAACGATGATTGGTGAGGAACACAACATCAGAATATTGCTTGCACTGTCAAATATTTACATGATGCTCATGCATTTTAAGTTCGATGTTCATTAACCTGTGCTTCAGGTACTGGTTATATGCAGCTATAAAGTTCAAGTGCTTAATCGTGACAAACGACGAGATGAGAGACCATACCTTTCAACTACTTGGAAATGATTTCTTCCCCAGATGGAAAGAAAGACATCAAGTGAGAGAAACTCTTCTGAGCCAACCTTTTTAGTCTCCTATGTAGATTGTAAATTCCAAATGTTCCAATAGTACAAATTATGTCGAACTCGGTCACTTGGTCTAGTTTCATATTCTAACCCAATTGTCCTAACAAAATGTGTCTCTTTCCTGACATAGGTTCGTTTCAGTTTTTCTGATGCCGGTCCAGAATTTCATATGCCCCCGCCTTGTTCTGTTGTTATCCAAGTAAGAACTAAACTTCAAGCTTGTCCAATCTTTGCATAAATAGAGTTCTTAAGAAAACGTTGTTCATTTGCGTATCTACATATTCATGTCTGTTAACGGCTGGTGAAATATGTTCTCAGGAATCAGAGAAAGGCCACTGGCATATACCTATTTCGTCCGAACATGAATACGACACAGAGAGACCGTGGTTATGTATCATGCGTGCTAATTCACGTGTGACCAAACAAGATACTAAAACTAGATCTGAAGGTAATTTACGAGTTGAATCAATTGCTTAATTTATTTCGAACATTTGCGTTTTGAGTTTTCTTTCAAGGGTACTTCTATCCATGGAAATTACTGAAAATCCCTTTGAAATCATAATTTCCCTACAAATATATTCCCTGAGCTGGTCAGATTGGCACATTTATCCTTACTAAATTATGTCCAAAAACTGTGAATTGTCAGCATATTAATCGAACACTTATTTGGATAACAAGTGTTCTGTTAATCTCCAAACATCTCGCAGTGTTTAGGCACGATTTAGTGGGATAAATGTGTTGCTTTGTGAAATTCTTCCTAATTTGACTAGCTGAGAAGAGAAATTTGTGAGCATTTTATCCTAATTTCTGGAAATAGAAGGGTATATGGAAAAAGAAAAAAGAAAAAAGGATTAGTACAAGAGAGTATTTTGATATTGTCCACAATAGAGAACTTAAGAGTTCAACTCATAATGTGCGTTCATGGACAGCTGTAGAAACTGACGCCAAGTCACAACCATTCAACAATTGTAACCCCAAAAGCGCAAGTCAGCCACCCGAGGAAATCTACAAGAATCTCAAAGTTATTTTGTCAGGGTCGATGATCTCGGACGATCACTCAATCCTAACAGAAATTGAGCGTGCAGAGAAGCTTGGTGGATGTACCATTGATTTTCAGATATAGAGAGCTACATGAATATCTTCTTCCGGCCCTACATCGACTAAGCGCCTATTCGGCATTGCTTCCTCGAAGCTAGGGGCCTATTTGGCACTACTTTCTCGAAGCTGCTTTTCGCTTTCTGAATCAATTAATTCCGAGCTACAAGCCCCTTGTATGATTTAAAAAGCTGATGAATCTTTTTTTTTTTTTTAGGAGCACTAATTTATACCAGGGGTCTTGGTGTCCAGTTATTTGGTCCTTGTATTTTGTTTTTCTTTATCTGGGGTATTTTTTATTTTTTAATTGGATTAGACCCCATCTGGCTAAATTGTGTTTTAATGGTAAAAAAAATATTATATATATAGAGGACATTCTAGTCTTCTAAATGGACAAACAATGAAACAAAAAGAATAATTAGGATAAGTTGTCTTTTGGGTTAACTAATAACCTAGGAAATTAAAAACAAACCCTGAGATTCAAGTTTCAGAGACCAAATCATGTTGTTAACATTATTACTAAGCTGTCACAAAAAGAGTTACTGATTTAAACAAACCCTTCTTGGAGTTAATCCAATGGTTAACTTTAATCGTTGTCTCATCATTAAAGCATGAGGAAACCCCACTACAAGTCTACAATACAACTTGTCAGTCACTGACTGAACTATATATTTATGTATATATAGGGGCCCATAATATATAATAATATTATTCTCTTTTATCAGAAAGTGAATGTAAAGGTAACGAACACGAAATCACGGGGACTGAAACTGTATTTGTCATTTTGCTCTTTTTTCCTTGTATTTTTATATTCCAATACTTGACATGATTTTGGAGCTTTTTCTTTCTTTATGGGGGTTCTGTTGTTTCCTTTCTCATCACCAGAGTGAGTGTATCACGAGCCTCCAATCACCGACTTGTCTCTGTCTATGTCCCTTTCTCTCTCTCTAAAACTCAGGACAAACAAAATATACTACTTATCTACACCAAGTTCAAATATAGAGAGAGATAAAGTTTAACAAGCTTTTGTCCCTTGGTTTTTCAATATGCAGAACTCTATGTTTTGTTCACAGAAAGATATGGTCAGCAAGTTTTGTGACGATGAACAATTTGACAAATCTCTTCAGGTACATTTAACTTCAGTTCTAGTAGAAAAGTATGAGTTTTTCTTTTTCTTTTTTTTTTTTATTGAATTTGAGTTAAAAGTTTTTATTTTTTATTTTTTGGATTGGTGTGGGAATTTTGAAAATTGAAGGAGCTAAGAAATTTGCATTCGCAACTTCACAATGCGGCTGAATATTGTGAATCAACATTCTTGCAAGCCAAGGAAAAGAAAGAGTGAGTTTCTTGCACAACAGGTCTCTGCTTTTCCTACTTTTTTGCTGAGAGTAGAAAAAATGGAAGGATATATATATATATATATTATATATAATATATATATACACGTGTATGACAATAGGAAGGAATTGGAAACAGTGATATACATTTATATATACGACAATGGGAGGGAATTGGAAATTAAAGGGATAGTCTATTCATAGTGGCAGTTAAAATTCTTTACCAATATTAAGTTTTTTTTAGTTTTTTTTTTTGGGTCCTTTTTTTGGGCTGAAAACAAAGTTGAAATTAGATATTGTTTCATAACTAGGTTATCTAGATTATTCTACATGAGATGATATAGGGGTGGAGCCAAACAAATTTCAGTGGGGGTGTATATCAAAAATTTTTTTTTTTTAAATAAATGACATCAAAGTAGAAAAACTAAAAGATAAAACTTTAATGGAGCAATATGAGAACTTTTAATTTTTAGCGTGGACAAAGTAGAAAAATTATAACTAATTTTGTTATTGTGCAGTGTGGTGGAAAATACAAAGGAGTACGTATGCAGAGCCATGGTTACACTTGTTGATCATTTTGGATGTGTCTCTGATAGTCTTAATTCTCTCATTTCCCACACAAACTCTTTTTCTGATGCTGAACTCCGTCTCAACTCTCTCAAACAAGTCATTTTTCTTCCTTTTTTTTTTATTTTTTAATTTTTTTTTCCTTCATACATATATACAAAAAGATTTATTTATAGCCAAAAAATATCCTAAAATATGTTATTCTATATATTTTTTTATTTGATGCAGAGGTTTCTCTTGTCTGAACAATATGCTCACAAGCTGGCGCTAAATAGACTTCAGTTGAGGGAAATGATTCCAAGACTTCACCCTCACTACTTGTCTACACGTAATTATTTGCTTTAATATATGTGTCTATATATTTATACATATATATAAGTTTGTATAATGATGATGCCTAAAATTTATTTACTTCCTTCCCTTCATAATTGGTTTTTTTTTTTTTTTTTTCCCTGTTTCAGCAATCAGAGATGCTGAGAAATCAGATAAAGATTCTAGGCAAGATTTTTTTTATTATCTTATTACACAAACACAAAAATTTTAAAAAAAAAAAGTTGGGGCAAAAAAATAATAATAATAAAGGATTGAATATTTTCTTTTGTGTGTATATATATATATATATATATATATAAAATTTTATATAAGTTGGATTTGTGCAGGGATGCTAGAAATGAAGTGATGTCTACAAAAACCATTGACAAAGATGTGTTTGGAAAAGAGGATGACATGCCACTTTTTGTGAACGCATTTTCCCACAAAGCAGCTCTATCCAAAGGGGAAACTAATTCAGCTTTATGTAATTTCTATTCTCTCCTACAACTATGTGTATGTATATATACATGTATTCATATATATTTTCGATACATTGCTAGCTGTTTTCAGAATTTGAGTCCGAGACTAGTTCTTTGAACTGGAGTTATAAAGACATATTAGCATAAAACTTGAGCTAATTTAAGTTCTTTTATCTTTGTCTATGACAGTGTTGCCTGTTCAAGAAGGCCTCTCAATTCTCTCCAAATCTCCAAATCCTTCATTTTATTTCCAGGTAAGCCAACCTTGTCTAGTTTTTTCTTAATCAATTCACTTTGAATCTCATTTCATTTCATTTTTTTTTTTTTATTTTTTTTTTTTTTCTTGTTCATGGATTGAATTGCAGGAGAAAAGGAAGATTGTGCGTGCTCGAAGATCTCTTCACGGAAGCAATATCTTGTCACTCATTCGGCGTACTAGAAGAACGCCATGAGAATTTTCGACAGAATCCATTGCATTCCTTTGCCTTGTTTCAATAGGAGTAGGTTTTGGCTTGTGGTGATGCTTCCTTAATCAATGTTTGCTTTCCTACTTATAACTATGGTTGTGTAAATAATTTTGATCAACATTTGTGCTAATATAAATGAAGATTATGATGATTTGATCATCAACTACTGAGCAAGATTTTTCTGATTGAAATTCGAAAGTGAAGTATTGATCAGAAGAAAGTTTTGATGCCAAACCGAAAAAACGAGAATTAGGTGGTAGAGTATAAAGAAAAAGTACAAAATTTTAACGGAACTTAATGAAGATCTGACAGCTAGTGTGTTACCGGTAGTTACCCTACCATAGAATCAAAATGCATTGTGTAGGAAGATTTAGCAAGAAAGCGATAATTTATAACATTGACAGAAAAACCGAATGGATGTCTAGATGCTCACAAGTAGATTCACATCTCTCAGGCATCAAACTAAATGCTTTAAACACTCAAACTTCCGCATTTTTTTTTAGTAGTAGGAAGGAAGCTATCCTACAAGGATCCGAATATTTACAAAAGAACAAGCTCCCTAACTATCTAGATCTCTCTCCTTTCTGTCTTCTTTCTTTTCTTCTCACCTACCGTCAATGGCGAGCTGTAGGACTTCTTAAGCTAAAGTTTTCGAGCTTCTCCAAGTAGGAAAATCTTTTCGTGTTGATGTTTGCCGGTTTGCTCATAAGTTTATTATGATCACTGATATCTTTGAAGCGGGTCTCCTTCTTCAAACTATTCTTCTTGTTATTATCGGCATCTTCCTGATCTAAATTCCATCCCATGAAATCCGAGAGTGTCCTTGAAGTCGGTGTGCCATCTGAGTCATCGTCGTCGGAGTTTTTAGACTTTTTATGTACCGAAGTTGGTGGAGAAACCCCCAGAAGGCTTGCACTGGCTTTGCCTACCGATGGTTGGTTTCGGGTGATAGAATCCGCATGAAGGACGTCTTCGATCCTAGACATGACTGTGGAAGCCAAGCTCTCTATTACCCTCGAATAGCTCTCTAGGATAGCATACCCCACATCCTGTGTATTTGAAATAAAATTAGAAAGGTTGTTTGCATAAACTCGTTTTCAGAAAATGTCGAGTAAATCAGTAAACTGCTGGTTGACTCAAGTAAATCACCAAAATTCACATAAAGGATATGAAAAGTGTAACTATTAGTTGCAATGTGGTTGTTATTACCTTATTGTACTGGATTTTGCTTATGTCAAGTGCGGACTGTGAAATCCCCGGAAAACGCTGTTTGAGTAGGAGTAAGATGGTTGCTGCTCTTTCTTCAAATATTTCTCTTTTCTCGAGGCTCACACTCGTACCCCACGACGACTTTCCGTGATCCTTGTTCGACATCTTCCTCTGCCAGATGATTACAGAGGCCTCAATCTTGTTCTTGAGGTCGAGTACCTTGTGTTCCGTCGACAAGTCTATAGTTGAGAGGAGTTGCTCAGGGTCAAAGTACTCATCCGTTATGCTTTTGTATATCGAATCTCCGAGGCAATCTCTACCATTCTACGCAAGGAGGAACAAAAAATTGAATTTTGATTGTTTGTATAGGAGAAGAGAATTGGTCTAAAAGGGTATCAAATATCAAATCATTCATACCTTTGGAAGGGATTCGATGTAGTTATCGGGAATCTCCATTTCCGACAGTACTTGAGCGTTTATCGCCATGGATGCTTTAAGCACTTGGTTCACAGAATCCTTCTGAGAGTGAAGCCATTTCTTGCATACATCTGATAGTCCTTCCAGGGACACTTTAACTGTTGGTAGCCACCATTTGTCATCCTTTCTCTGGAAGTTACCTTTCTCCGATTCATTGGCGTCTTTCGACACATACCAGAACTCCTTTTGTGTTCCAAATTTATCCAAATAGCCCTATTCATTATAAATTCATCAGCAAAGATATAAGATTTCTTATATACATACATACATACATACATACATACGTACATACAAAGACAATATATATATATATATATGCATATATCTTACAAGAAGCACGGCATCTAGCTTGCGCAATGCAGGTACGTTCATGTGCAGGTCATTTCTTTGCTTAGTGACCATTATCTGTGAAAAATCAGGGAAAAAAAAAAACCATTTTAGATCAAGAAAAATAATGGAGAAAAACGATGGAAAAAGATTGAAAGGGAGAGATTTTCACACACCTCCATTTGATTTCCATCCTTGGATTTCTGTTGTGAAGGAACAAGTTCAACTATGTGATCTGTTACAGACAAAAACCATTCGATTTCTTTTCTCCACCTTATTTTCCTCTCCGGATTCATAGGCTCCAGCTTCCGTTGTTCTCCGAAAACCGATGCTGTATATCCACAAACGAACAATGGGAATTTCAAAGATCATGTCATATTCTAGATGTTGATTTTACTCAATTTGTTTATGAACTAAATATTATCCTAATAAATTACCTGCTAGATTTGTTACTGCATTTGACAAAGCCAAAGCTGAAGAAACACCCTTTCCACCACCAGACATATCCTCTCCCAAAAGCAGCTTAGAAAACCTCTCCTTCATCATTTCCATATCTGAAACCAACCCATTAAAAAACACATCAATTTCCATGTCTCATACAACAATATTCATATCTCTATATATATATATATATATATATGTTGAGGGTAAAAAGAAATCCGAGTCCCACATCATAAACATATAATAACTATAACAGGCATTTAAGGGTTTTGAACCACTCTATTTAACAGGTTTGACATTTTAAGAGAAAAGAGTCGGTGACTCCAAAAAGAGCACAATCTTGCAGGGTATATACGTGTTGATGCATAACATGACTACATAGTACTAACCTTGAACACTTGCAGTCCTGGCCTTAACATTGTCCAAGCACGAAACTGGACCCTTGTAGTTATCATCATCTGCAAGCGCACTGCCTATTTTCATGTGCATTGGACGCTCTCCGCCGATTCTCGAGCCATAGCTTCTAAACTGAACCTGAATCTTATTACCACAATCTTCCGAACCGCCTTCACGTCCGCTGTCCAATGTGAAACTCTGAGTCTGTCTACCTGATGAGTTGGTCTCAAACATTTTCTTTAGCTGAAAGGACTTTAACTTCTGAATGCTTTCTTGACGAGAGAACGCTCTAACCATCGTGAATTCGAGCCTTTTCGGAGCTCGGTTTTATAAATTTGAACTCGTTACGGAACAATGAGAGATCAAAGAGGAATGTGTTAGGCTTGTTTACTCTTTCTCTGAATTGGGAAAATGGAAGACAACAAGAAAAGGAAAAAAGGAAAAAAAAAAAAAAAAAAGGAACACCCTTCAAACCATTTGATACGTTACAAACAAAATGTTGCTTGATGAGTAGGTAAAGAAAAGGGCTGAGGAGGAAAGTTGTATTTTATCAAGTTTTTATTTTTATTTTTAATTTTAACTTTATTAATTTTTTCTGTTTTTGCACTAACAAACGTGAGAGCCAGAAAGGAAAGCAGAAAAGTTCATAAACAGAAAAAACGGAAAGAGTAGAATACTAATTCTGAAGAGTTTGTTTGTTTATTTTATGAGTGGTTGAGAGGTCAGAGCTGGCCAAATCACCCGGCAAAGCGTACAAACAAAACAAACGATTGTTTTCATGTGGCTGATTAAAATCAGGCTTTTTTTTTCTCTCTCTCTTTTTTTTTTTTTTTTTTTTTGCCCTATCTGTTTTAAACATTTGGGCAAGCGTTAATTTCTCTGTTCCATCATGGGAAAAGTCAACTAGAAGTTTCTATGAGTAAATTTATTGGAAATGGTCTTTTTTTACTACAAGATTTTTGGTGTAACAAAAATTGAGACAGAAAAAAAAAAACACACGCACACACTAACTATTGTGGAATCAACTCTTATTGGTATACACGGGTTAGTAAAATAGTGAGGAGTTGTTATTTTTCTTTCTTTTCTTTTCTTTTTTTTTTAACTTTGTTTTGTTTTTTGTTTTTTGTTTTTTAATTTAATGAAACGTGGTCTCCACAAAGTGTTTCCATGTCAAAATGGCCATTTCATCACACCAGGGGCACAACACAGCCGGCCACACCAACACGCTTAAGTATTAGATTACATAAATATATGTTTGTATGTATATACATATGATAGGAATTCAGTACTAGAGTTTACTTCTCTTTTTTAATTTTTAGCAAAACTAAATAAATAAAGTTGACCATGGAACAGAACGTTGAGTATCTCCATACATGTTGCAAAAAGACTTTCCATGAGACATCTTTATTCTATTAATAGCTGTATTTCCAAGGAAAACCCCCCACTACAATTAAGTTTGGACACATTTCTATATGGCTATATATATATATACTGAAATTGGACCGATTCAGCAGCAACGCTGAAAACACAAAAAACCCTTCTGGTATTTTTGACATAACGGTAGTATTAAGTACAAATATAGACGCTCAAAACAGCACTCAAATAGAGGAGTTCACTTCACTCTCTGCAATTCTTCATCAGATAAGACGACGGGTTTGAAGTGCTTGCAGAAGTGAAATTCTCAGCAACCTTCTTGTTCTCCATTTCCTTCATGGGCAATCCACATTCGCTGAAGTCAAGGACACGTCTCTCCATCTGCAATTTTTTCCGTTTTCCTTAGGATATGCTTTTCAATACGAAGTCAATGAAAAAATAATTGGAAGGTGGAAAGCTTCGTGTGGAAACTCGCTTACCAATATATTAGGCGGCACGTTTTCCTTCTCGTCGTGAAGAAATGAATCGTCCTTGCAAGTCAAATCTTGGCCGGTGGAGATCATTGTTGTCTTGGACGACATTTCAGGATAATATTCAGCCGTTTGCTCCGACATCTGTCTCATTAACGCC
Organism: Ficus hirta; assembly: GCA_038430175.1. Taxonomy (NCBI): domain Eukaryota; kingdom Viridiplantae; phylum Streptophyta; class Magnoliopsida; order Rosales; family Moraceae; genus Ficus; species Ficus hirta. The sequence continues at coordinate 17,484,305 of CM076588.1, forward strand.
ATGCCTTCATAGCTTCTCATACCGGGGGACAAGAAGTATTCCAGTTCCTGCAAAGATAATTTGATGAAGTTGAATGAAAAGGAGTTCATCCAATATCCGCAAATAGCGTATAAGAAGGAAAGAACTATTATATTGTAATTGGCAGTCAATAAAAAACAACTTATTTCGACGTCCCATTTTAAACTACCTGGAATGGAATGTCTGTATCTACTACTCCTGGTCCATGAAGAAAAGAGTGCAAGAACCACGGGGACTTCCAGGCAGAGGGAGATTCCAAATCCCTCTGTAAAGTAGAAGTTTCGCCAAACCTAACACAAAAGCCAAACCAACATCTCAAACTGCAAGAACAGGAACACGGGATAAATGCTACCAATGGATATAAGTTAAGACATTTACTAAGTCGGAAAGAAGCACATAACTGTGCCTCATATTCTGCTGCATTAAGTAAACTGACAAAAAAAAAAAAAAAAAAACAACTCAACCAGCCACAAGTCCCAGCAACTTACATGTAAATACTTTGAGTATCAGCTTCATTTCCAGCAAATTCAGAGGTTGTTTCTAGAGGCTTTGACGAAGTTGCACATTCCGAAGATGCGACTGGAACTGTGTACTTTTCATCTTTGCCAATTACCGTGTCCAAAGTGCCACTTTGATCTGATCTGCCCACCTTTCTAGGACCTTGACTCCGGGGACTCAAAACTGCAGCAGCCACCAAGTTTCTTGTTGTTTGATATCCATATCTAGGAGAGACAATAAGCTGTCCTTCCAAATTACGCTCAACAAGCACTCCTGCATGCTGTTGCTGCAGTTACCATTCAAAAACAATCATTGCAAGACATAGCAAATAATAGCATTATAAGAACTGACTATTTCATAGACAATATCACCGCAGTATCAGGTCTCATTGTTGCATTTCCGAAAACCATTACAACAGTTAAAGCAATCTGAAAAGTAATATACTATGTAGTTATCTACCTTGGCCTCAGCATCTAGTTTAACGTTCTCCTGCTCTAGCTTGTCTGAAGAATTAGTGATGCCTTCATCTTTGTCTGAAATTCTGCAGTCTAATTTGTCGATCCTTTTTGTCCCGTCTTCAAAGTCCTCGCTAGCATCTTGCATGGAATCATCAATGGAAGATATGGACATTCTGCATGCGCCAATATCATCAAAAATTGATTCTAAAGACGAAAATGCAGCAAAGAAGCTGGATGATCTCAAATTTGTTTCCCCATCAAGTTTTAGTCCTCCCCTTTTTCCTTCAGTTGGTGACAGAATTTCATGCAGTCGCTTTCTCATTATAGATGCCGTTCTCTTAGAAGCATGCCTTAATGAAGCTCGTGGAGTACGGTCCCGAATTGGAGAATCCAAGAATAAGCAGCGTGGTGAGGAAAAGTTTGTTGGAGGCATCATTAGTTGACGAATCCCAAACGGACTATAGCTTTGCTGCATATCACTAGCAGATTCCATGAGATCACAGCCAAAGAAAGGAATATCTAACTTTGGAAAACAGGGAGGCTCATTAGAGAGACTTTCCAAATCCTGCTTTTCTGTTTGTAAAGTAGAACTATCATCCAGTGCAGAAAGAGTCTGTGAAGAATCTGGTTTTGGATGTGTTCTGTTTTCATGCGTGGAGAGAGAAGTCCCCCCAGAATCAGAATTTGGTTTGCTAAATATATCCACAGCAACCAGTTTTGGAGCATCCTTTGCCTCGTCTTGCTTCTGATAGTTGTCTGTTTTGTATGCTTCCCCGGTAGGAGAGTCGACACAGATGAAGTCATCTCGTGAACTTGGAATTACTTCTAATTCCAAAGTCCATTCTGAAACATCCTTTTTATGGACAAAAGACTCTAAAGGTGAAGTTCTTGCAGGTAAAGCATTCCCATGATCAAATTGACAAAGTGATGAACTCCTGTCACCATTTAAGGGAACAGTCTTTGATTGTTCCGTTGCATTTCCTTGAGGAAAGCATCCAGGTTCCCTTGACTCTGCGAATTTCATTTCAGAATCTTTATCCGATATCAATAGGCGCTCAAATCTAACAAAATCAACAAGCAAAGATTCCACCGTTTCAGAAGTACAGAACCCCAGAGAACTCTGAGGCAGAGTAGGTCCAGTATGGTTTTCATTAGAAGCTATGCAGAGTCCTGATATTCCAAGCTGCCCTATTGATTCCTCTGGCATACCTAAACAAGAAGTGCTGGCTAATTCATGGGAACCAAAGTTAACATAATTTAGTCCTGGAGTAGAATTTGCATATATGGGATATTGATCCAGACCATGCCCTGTGCTGCTGCTGACTTCCTCAGTGTTAAAATCCTCCCCTTCATCCGCAACCGCATTCTCTGGTATGGCCTCAAATTGAGCGCAATTGATAGCATTTGATCCTTGGCTACATTCTGAAGTGTCCTCTTCTTCCACCCCACTGACATGACCCGGTTGCATTATCAAAGAGGATGATGAATTCGTATTCCCTACAATAGGCAGGGCTTGAAACTGATCAAGCAAACCTGATGCCAGATAAGTATCTAACTTCTTCTTCACGGAGCTGTTCCAGTGATTTTTTATTGCATTGTCTGTCCTGATGCAAAAAAAGGACAACAAAGTTTTAGAAGCCAAAGTACCGTCTATAAACATACCTGTTTGTTTCTAAACTAAAATAACTGCAAAGAATGATGAGAAACAAACACTGTAAATCCCATTTATCCCTAAATTGTGTTCCAAGTATCGTAAACTATTTAACACAAACAGACCTTCCTGGCAAAAATTTTGTTAACTCAGCCCACTTGTTGCCGTAGATTTGGTGCGCACGAATTAAGGCCAGCTCCTCTTCCTGTGTCCATGGTTCCTTGTTTATTGCAGGATTAAGATGATTATGCCACCTAGAAAAAAGGATTATCCATAAAAGCAACCAAAAAAGGTGGGTCTAACTCCACCACTTAACATCATAAAGGAAAGAGAATATAGTATTAAAACAATATAGAGATAACAAATGCTAGACTGTAGTACCTTTCTCGACATTGTTTTCCGATACGTCCAGGTAGTGCAGCTGCAATCAATGACCATTTCTTTGCTCCATATTTGTTCACTAACTGGATTATTGCTTCATCCTCCTGCTCATGAACATAACCATTTAAAATCATGATATTAGAGCAAACAGACCCCAAAAAGAGCTACATGATAGAGGCATTCATCGAGCGCTAAAGAGGCAACACATATACAAACTATAGGAAACCTGCCTGCTATTCATACTTTACAACAAATATGTATGTTGAGCTCTCTATTAATAAAATTTTAGTGCTTTGAAAAATAAATTACCTCTTTAGACCATGGACCTTTGATGAGTTCAGGATTTAAAACCTTCTGCCACCTATGTAGGCACTGAACATCTGTTCGGTCTTTGAAACATTCCGCTGCATTTTACACAATTTCAAATGTTAAGAAAGGCGTAGCCAGTAAGCTATCGAGAGAAAAACAATACAACCCAATAAACAACTGCACGAAACTCCCAAATTAAAGTTCAAGTTACAAGAAACTGAGATATACACAAAGCTTAAGTGGTGCAATGGCAAAGAGGTTAGGTAAGGAACACTTTGGCATAAATGATAAGACAGAAAACAGAGTCGTAACTTCAAAAATTGGTAAGTGAAGTCATACAGAAAGATACCTATCTTTTTCCAGTTTTTTCCTTTATAATGTTGAACCGCCGCGGTCAATAATTCGTCCTATTTAAGAAAACAAACCGTTAGCCAAAGATACAAAAGAAACATGAAAAGGAAAAGAGGAAAACATTGGAAGGAAAAGGTGCATACAAGAGGAGGTGCCATATATATTGTTTTTTGTACAAGTACACAAGAAAAATAGAGAAATAATGGCCTGAGCAAGCTCAGGAAGAAAACTGAATATATGAGTTAAACTAGGAGACATTTCTTGCTGTGGAAAATTCAACAATATTCCCAGTTGTATTCACTAATTACGAAAGCTCAGTTCTTCAAAAACAAAAAAAACAAAAAAAACTCCGAATCAAAATACAGATGTCTGACGAACGACGGTAACATATCGAGTTGGTGATTTTGTTTGTGCAAAAAGATTACCTCTTCAGCCGTCCATTTCCCGGTCGTAGATCGTCTTGTCGGTCCACTTGTCCTCCTACGCAAACAGCCATTCAATATTCACTCATGAAAAAAAAAAGAAAAAAAAACCCCTAAAACTGAGTAAAAACCTAAATTGAATAGCATCCAAAAGAAGTTAAAAACAAAAAAGTTAAATAATTTACGCTCGCAGAGGCTTCAAATTGGGAAAGGGATTGCTGGCTCCATCAGGGGCATCAGCTAGAACTCCAGCTCTCTTGACACTAGTTCTTCTCAGCCTCGTCATTGTTCCTCGGAAATGTCGAAAACCCGAATTCCTCAAATTCAATTCCCAATACCAACACCTGATGGAAATTCACTCCACAACAACTCCCCAAGAACATTGTAATAATCCGGTCCCAAATTTTTGCACAATTCTCCTCCGATTAGCCCTAACTAACCAAAAATCAATATCAATATCAGAATCAGCAATTCAATATCGGATTGTCGCCAAATTGATTCGTATCGAAAAGTGAGCAATTATATCAGAATTCACTAACCTAAAAACTCACAAAAATGGAGAATTTTGCAGAATCTGAGAGGAATTCAATTGAATTGGTTGGAGTTGGGAGGTTTTTGTGGTCAGCAGATGAGAGGGAAAACGAAACAGTCGAGGAAGAAATTTGAAAAGGAAGCGAGCGCAGTGTCCGCTGTTAAATGTCGAGCGAGTTTCCGTTTCGCATCGGACGGTCGAGATCTCTTGTTGAGGGAAGATGGCCGAGAAGATTTGTCCGCTTATTAATTTCAAATCTTAACGGTTACCTTACCGGCAATAGGCAGTAAAGGCAACCTTTTTTTTTTTTTCTTTCTTGTAAATAATTTCTAGCTAACTATTTTCCCTCTTTCTCTGTTTGAGTTGGTCAATGATGATTTGGTAGAGTAGGATCACGTTGAAAATGAGTTAAAACTTGGTATAATATATATATATATATACATAAAAGGAGAAACGACTATCGGTATCTTTATTAAACCAATTTAAGATACTTTTTTTTATATTATGTTGTATCAATCAAATATTTTTAATGTAAAATTTTTCAATTTATAAATCAATTAATTGTTATAAATTTTTAAACAGAAAATTATAAATATTGGATATGATATCTGGTATCATATACAAAACCTTCGCTATATATATTTTTTTGGTAGATTACTTTATAAAAAGCATTCAAAATATACATATATACACATATTTGAGAAGACCAACCTCTATAGGTTAGACTTTAGAGTGCTGGAACTTGTGGGCCCCCTAATATTTGTGCTTGTTATTTATATTGAATTTGAAATAGCTCAATCATGTTGTTTTGTATTAGTCGTGGTAGATATCATCTGCTTTTCTTTTAGGCCCTTTTTTGAGAGGTCCGTAGCCTACTTTTAACACAATATAAATAAGTAAGTAGTAGTAACACAAGAAAAACTTAATATAAAATATGATAAACTTTAAAGATATGCATGTATTTAATTGAATTATGTTTTTTTTTCTTTTTTTAATTACTATCACGTTTTATTCATTTAAAGTTACATTCAACATAATCGATATTATATTGAAAGGACCTCCCACCGAAAAACATCTTCCATCTCTTATAAATGAGGACTCACCTCTTCTTGTGCGGCAATGTTTATACATTTATCAATTGTTAATGATTGATGTAGTTGATCAACTTCATAAGGAAATAAAATTAAGGAAAAGTTTTTATAATTGTTTTTTCAAATTGTGGTCCATTATTTATTAATGAAAAAGGCTAAATATACCAACTCTAATTCTAACTTTTGAGTATCAATTTATGTGACATATAAGTTGTTGTTCTTTTATTTGTAAGTATTTAAAGAATTGTCATATTAATTGATTACATCTATCAAATAAAATATGACGCATAAGTTGATACTCAAAAATTGATGTTAGAGTTAGTGTCTTTAGCGCTACTATTTATTTATTTGATCACCTTTTTGTTTTTTTGCCTCTCAAAATTTTAAATTGCTCTTTGCACTTTCTAACTATTAATGGTTCGTAAAAACACTTATCATGTCACTTAAATAGACAATAAAACTGACATGACCTAAATAGTAATTTCACATCTAATCGTATTAAAACAGTAATTGCAGGTATAGTAACAACTCCTAATACTATCTCGTCACCCTAAACTTCTCCCCAACCTCTCCCTCTCTAGTCTCTATCTCTCTACCGGCAAAGGGGAGAGAAGGGATTTTTGTATCTCTCTCAGGAGTCGTCGTTATACTTGTTGGAGATTAGGTGGAGCTTAGAAGCAACTGGACACTTGACCAATCAGAGATTGATGAAAGTGGTTGTTATTTTGAATTTGGCCGGTCTGTTCACATATGAACCCCCATTTTGTTTTGGTATAGATAATGAGGTTGCAATGAAAATAGTATTTACTCTTACAAAATTTTAAATTTAAATATCTAAAATTGATACAAATCCTCTAAATAAACAACTCGCTGGTTCAATAATCAACATCATCTAAAACATATAGTTCTTTTGGATCATAGGTTTGAAAGACAAATTCAAATTCTTATACGAGAAAACATTGTAAATAAACTTTTCAAATAGTATTAGAATATATGATCTTCGTATGATGATCCAAACAGGAGCTTGAAATTGTTCGACAATTAACACTAACAACAAAGCAACGGTGTTTTCAGTAGGGTGTTTAAAAAAATATATTTTGACTCATATGTCTTCCTATTTCTTCTCATGTTATATTTTTTAAATTATTACACTATAACACATATTTAATTAAAATGATATTTTAATTGATATGATGTGACATGATATTATTAAAAGGCATAAATATAACAAGAAAATAGGGATAATGAGTCGAATCCTCTATCAAGCTAGTCCCTTTTGCTAACTGTAGTTTCTGGTTATAGAGCCACTTTTATTAGAAATTTTTTTTTTTTTCACATTTCATTTTAATTTTATGTTACAGATAAATCCTAAGCAACCCTTTGTCATTTAAGGAAAAACATCGAGAATATGTATTTGAATTATATTTTTGCTTTTTGCTGTATACACTAGAACAATAATTAGCATGTGCGTCACTCAAATGTACATATCTTGTTGGATTGTCAGCAACACTATTATTTGCCAGGTTTCATTTCTCCTGGTCGCACCCTTTACGGTGATTTTACTTTCTATTTTTACCTGTAGTAAGAACTATTATTTTAACCATCTATGAATTTTTCAACGATAGAGTTTTAGATAAAGAGGAGAAATAAGAAGAAAAAGGGAGAGAGAAAGTATCCTTTATTTATTTGTTTATTTTGTTTAGTTATCTCAAGTTCTACAACCAAAATACTTTTACCTCGTATTTGGCATGCTGTAAACATTTATTGTATTTACTCACTAATTTTGTTAAAGATTTTGTTGTTGTGCATTTAACTAAAAGCTTTTCTAAGGAACCGAAGTTCTGTTAGAAAAATTACCAAGCACTTAAAAAAAAAAAAACCTTTTAAATTCAGACATATTTAGATCAAATGACATATTTTTTAGATCAATTTCATGATTCAAATCTGTATGATTAATTTTCCTCCAAAAAGATCTCTATGGTTAAAATGGTTGAGATTCATTTATGTTTTACATAATCTTGAATCTCAAATTAATAGAGTTGGTGTAACTGCCATTAGTTTCGATTGTGGGATGTTATTGAAAAATTGACAAAATTTAAAGCGTGTAAATGCAAATTTTCCATAAACTAAAGAGTTCCACGGATAGAAGGGTTACCTCAATTTAATGAAAGTGACCCAGCCTCACAGAATTTACTACCCTACCCGAATATCTTTGCTATTTCTAGGTGGTGAAAGTTGGGCCATACATTTTCTGTCATTTCAGAATATTAACGAAAATAAGTTCAGGTTTTTTATTATTATTATTATTTTTTTTTTTTTTCTTAGAAAACCCAAGTGGATTTTTTTTTCCTTCCTTTTTATGGATGATAATGTGACTGAGTTTATTGACTTATTTTTCCATTAATTAAAACAAGAGATTTGTAATATGTTTACGTATTCAAATCAGTGTCACTATGAGAATCTACTGATACTACAAGTGGAATAAAAGAAAGACCGGATCCATATTTTCTCGCATAACATACAAGAAGTCCAAAGTCATTAAGATCTAGTCTAACTTGGTAGGTCATTGGAGAGACGTAATTGTAGCCTTACAACGGATAATAAAATTCGATTTCTGAATGTTAGGCAAAAGAGTTTTAATAGATCATTCTCTTACTAATATGCCACCATTACCGGTGATTTATTCACTTATTTATAACTATGAGATGTTTGAGTGGTTAGAGATTTTAAAATTTTGAGCTACAACAATGGCAAAAATAACCCTAGTTATTTATTGGGGCACCAGCCAAAGGGGGAAAAGGAATTGGTGAAAGTTATAGTTTCATTTATGACTGTCACTAAAAGTAATAACTATACAACCACAAATTATTACATATATACATGCAGGATTCCTGTGACTGCATTTAAACATGTGTCATCTGGGTAGGCTTGGCCTTTCTTATGCTTTACCAACTGACCTTATTATTATTATTATTATTATTATTATTATTATTATTATTATTATTATTAGCACAAAAAAAAAACTGACCTTATTATTTAGTAATGGATGATTTAGGAAATATTATTGGAGATTTTTTTTTTGGTTGGTTAAGAAAGAAAATCATCGTGAATTACACTTCTAAATCTTCAGATTTTCATCAAGTTTTGTTGGAATTGTCATTGTAGCTATTTTTTTTTTAAGTTCTCATTTGATTTTGATTTTGAATATGTGATTTAATCATTTAAAATTATGTATTATTGACGCTCAATCATAAAATTCACTATATTTTGCTCGAAAATTATTATAAGTTTGGTGAAATCATTGAGGAGTAAAGTTGTTCAATTCTATTAATCAAAAAAGGTTGTTCAATTCTAATTCATTAAAAGGGTTACTTAATGAGTAATGACAGTGAAACCTTTTTGTATATATATATATATATATATATATATTTAATGATAAAGAGACATGCATTATAGTTTTTTTTATAATAAAAAATAGATAAGTGATGCATTCACGCCTTCAAATCAGAGCCATTATGAGAATTTTTTGAATACTAAATAAGAGAGTCTTCATATATCAATATCGATTAATTAGAACCATAGACCTCTAATAGTCCAATTAATTTAGCCATCATATGGTACATGGACTTAGGCCACACAATACAAAACAATATAATGATGATGATCATAATCATGATCATGATGATAATGATTGGTGTCTCAAGTTAAACCAAAAAATAAAAATAAAATAAATCAATGAGGAAGTGGCTGTCCATGAGACACTAATCTCCAATTGAGCCACAGAAGATAAAGGCTATTATTTATGTCTCGAGCTCTTTGCAGGAGTCTAATTATAATATTAACACTAATGATGGTGTTGTTGTTGATAGTTTATACTTGTACATCTCAATAATCACTAAAATTGGCAATTTGGTATAGTCATTTGTGCTTTTTTTTTTTTTTTTTTTTCCCACATCATTTATTTTAACCCCACTTCCCAACCATTTGAAAAATGAAAAGCAAAAATAGTTGTTTCAAGCACTGACAAATTTAGACTTATATGTGTCCATAATTATTCACATTAACCCCATTGATAATGGCATTTCAACTCCCCAAACCACCCCTATTATTGTGTCCAAAATATAAGGCTAAAGGATAAGAATTTAGCTATATTTCATACCATAAAGTAGTGGGACAATGTATACCATTTATGTTGTTTAATGAGAGATAAATAGGCATGATTTTGTTTAAGGGTGACGTCATAAACATGTGACAAAAAGAAAAAACTACACATTTAATTGATTATTGAATTTTATGATAACCCTTTTCCAAATTCATAAAAACCTCAAGGGTAGTAACTTTATATATATATATATATATGTATGTATACACACACACACAACGGAAATATAGTAGTATTTTGTATTTGTATTGATTCAATAAGAATTTATAGTCTTTTTTCTTTTCTTTTCTTTTTTTTTTTTTTTTCAATTTTCTGCTTGCTTCACTTGTATAAGTAGAAGAATCCTGGCCTTATTGTGCAACTTGAGCTATAAGTGTGTTATTTAAAAATAAACAAAAAATAAAAAATACAAGCCTTTGGCCATTGGTTGCATGTTGAAGAAATGATAATAAATTAATCAATCAAAGAATACTTTATAAGCAATCCTAAATCCTCTGCCATAATAATTACTAAAGTTCTTTCTTTCTCTCTCTCTCCCTTTTTTTTTTTTTGACATTTTCATTATTAAAAAAATGTGATCCTAAATCCTCTGTTCTCTTAGGGTCCGTTTGATAAAATGGTTTGAGTTGAAATTTTTAAATTTGAATTGGTTGACATTTTAAAAATTAATTATAATTTTTATTAACTTTTCAAAAAAAGATAAAAACTGAGATAAAAAAATACAGTTTAGTTTGAGTTAAACCGTTTAACTAAACAAGCCAATACTTTTCACCTTTTCTTGCTTAAGAACCATAAATGATAAATTGGAGAAATTTCTTTTTTTTTTTTTTTTTTTGGTAGGATAAGAAAAAGAAATTACCTAATTCTTATGCGCAGTTATTTGACGTTAGATTTAGAATTGTATCAAATTTTATTAAAGTATCGTACTTTTTGTATAGGACTACTGCACTACAAAACTCACATATTTCTTTTCGTTTCTTTTTTTTTTTTTTTTTTTTTTTGGTGAAAACTCTTCGCACCAAAAGACAAGAGAAGGAAAAATCCAAAATGCTCTATTAATAAATTACAAACAAAATAAAAGGCATTAATTAAGAACTAGCAAGATTAGTGGTGGCTTCCCATCAACTGCACAGTATATGACTTCCCGTACCTCTCCTTTTTGAACGGGTTTTGCTTATTCTAGTAATCTTAAAACATTTTGTAACCCAAAAAAATAATAGTAAAAAAAACCTTAAAATTCAGATTTTTTTTTTTTTTATGTATACAACAATTAGTCATCCATCTCACAGCTCATGATCTTCCAATGATCTTCCCTGTCTGCACCCCAATAAACAAAGATAAAAGAACAAAATCCTAGACCCTTTTTTCTCCTTCTTTCTTTCTCTCTCTTTCTCTTTCTCTTTCTAACTTTCTTTCACTTTCTCTCTCTCTATGCTATGTGACATGAAGTTTCAGAGAGGCTACACACATGTTTGGACAAAGTCAATGCACCGACTAGTCTCATGTAATTAGCTTTTCTTCCATGGATCTTAGTCTCTCTGCTACCTCAACAGTTTCTTGTTTCTGAATCAGTTAAAAACTTTCCTGATGCTTTTTATGCATTTTCTTTTGTCCTTTCTTTCTCGTACTTTCCCTTCATCAGTTGAATCTTATCAATGCTTGAAAAAAAAAAAAAAAAAAGAACTATAAAAATCCAGGTAAAATTATGTATATGGGATTTTTAGTGCATTTTTTAGTGATGCAATTATGCATGAAATAAGTTCAGTAAGTAGATTACGTACAACACAAAAGATCCATAAAATCCCAAGTCCATAAAAAATTTTTGCAGAGTTTTTTCGCTTCTGAGTTTGAAAATTTCAATGGAGAATCTTCTTTCCATTTTCCAATAACATTATAATTCTTATTTTTTTTTTATTTTTTGGTTTCTTCTTGACAGCAGCTGATTTATTATTTGTCTTTTTGCTTTGTGTCATTTTTCACTTGAAACAGAATCATACAGGTATTATATATTTCTGATGCAGACAAATGATTGACTAGGATATCCAACTGCATGTAAGTTCTATATATTAATATGTGTGTGTGTAAATATATATATATATGTGTTTGTATATTTATATGTGAAATGTATTGGGATTGAAGGGTTTTGAGTTCTGACTTTGTCAATGAATTTTTTTTTTTGGGTTATGGTTATATAGAATATGCCTCAAGACGGTTTGAAATCAGTAATATATAGGTCGTTTGTCACATGTGACGATCCTAAAGGAGTTGTTACTTGTGGGACAATCAGAAGATCCAAAACAAACTCTCTGAAGATGGAGGACAAGATAAGAGAAATCGGCCGGCGAAAGGCGAAGAGCTTAAGCGCATCTCTGGACTATTACAACCCGGAAAAGGAGAAGAAAATCATGGCTTCCAAAGGGGAGATTCACGATCACAGTCACAGTCACAGTCACAGTCACAGTCACAGCCCGGCTTCGTTTCAGCTCATGGAGGTCTCCAGAGGAGCTCAGAAGCTGAACCACATGATTGATTCTTGGTCCAAGGGGATGAAGTTCGACGGGCAATCGACCGACATCGCGAACGATTTGTTGAAAGGTGCTCTTGATCTGCAGGATTCTCTGGTCATGCTTGGGAAGCTGCAAGAGGCTTCGCGATATATGGCCCACTTGAAAAGGAAACTGATCAATCATGATCAGGATCATGATGATGATCATGGTGATGAAGCTTGGATTGGAAGAACATCAAGCTCATGTCATTTTAGGGACAAGTACCCAATTACAGGATTTCAAAATCCTAGGCCCTCATTTGACGGATCTTCTACGTCTAGGAATTCGACGGAGGAGCTTAAGAAGGTGATAAAAGAGAGCCTTGTGAGACAGAATCTGGTGTCCAATTCTAGAAAATATGAAAGGCATTGTTTTTTCGCTCCGAGAAGTTTGGATTCGGCTTCAACTTCGGATCAATCTCCCTCCACAACCAGTTCAAGCCAATCTTCCTTGGCTCGTCCCACCACTGAATCGCCTACTGCCTCTTCTTCATCGGTAGCTCTTCAGACGGCGAAAGGTTCAAACCTGATCGCCAAGCTGATGGGGTTAGAAGGGTACCCTTTAAGGCCTTTGCAAGCCGCTTCACAGAGAGAGTTTGAAGGGAAGGGTAAGGTTACAAGCGAGAAGCCTGTCTTCGACATTGACATGCCAAAGGCAAGGAGGCCTCAATATGCGGTTCAGAAGGCGGATCCGGAGAGAAAGACTCTGAAGGACATTATTGACACCATGCAATTTAAAGGACTTCTAAGAGGCAATTCCACAAAAGGGGTTCAACCCTTTTCGGATCATCCCAATGGTTCCGGTTTCGAGCAGAGATTGGCTGATGAGGGTCCGCCTATAGTACTTATAAAGCCTCTTCGCGTTCCATCCATCGAAGTGAACGAGGCACGGACACACAGGCCATTGCTTGAAGAAGAAGATCCTTTGTATAGAAGAAAGATGCTGAGGAAACTGAGAACCAAAGAAGAGCTTAAACCAAAAGAAATCAGTTTCAAAGAAGTGAATTTGAAGTCCGATAAAGTTCGCAGAAAATCAGAAGCCATCGGCATTTCAAGCGACGGGCTTAAGCAGGAAGGGGTTAAAGGGCAAAAAGTGATAATAGAAGTACCGGAGGAGAAAGAAGTTGTTGTCAAAGAGACTGCTTCGGTTAAGTCGAAAGCCACTCGCCCTACAAACCAGCGACAGCAGAGAATCGAGGCCGTTGAAAAGAGAGTGGACAACATTCAAAAGATCGCTACCGTTAACAGGAGACTATTGGAGAAGGATGTAGTGAAAACGAGAAGTGTTCCGAAGGCTGAAGATCAAGCCAAGAAGCTGTCAACTAAGACAGGAAAGCCGAATTCTGAATCAAACGACGCAAAGAATCAAACTTCTTCTAGACAACCGAGTACCAAGCCAAGTATCATCAAGCATGGAGAGAAAAGTGCAGCTAGTAATTCTACTCTTCCGAAAAAGAACCGAACAAAGAAAGAAAAGACCAGCAAAAAGCCAACAGCAGCTAAATCAGTTGTGAGTTTTCTTGAATCTAGATTAAAACTGTATTTGTCCGTCAAGTGAGAAGTGGAGCCAAAGGAACTAAGGCTTGAAAAATATTGTCCGAGTACTAGGAAATGGAAACATGATTTGTTCAAAACTTGATGCAAATCTTATTTTATGCAGACCGAAACTTGCGGTCGTGAAGAGCTGGAGAATAAGATTGAAGCTACCAATGGAAGTGACTGTCATGAAGTGATAATCGAGATTAGTCCCGAAAGTCATAAAGTTCAGGATCAACTTCAACTCCCCAAGGAAGAGGATCCAGATATCCATGACTCCAAGATTGAAGGTAAGCCCCTGATTGTGAACTATTGCTTTACTGATATAAACAGAAGTAAAATATTTTGATGCATTTCCATGTTCTGTTCGTGTAGTATTCTATTCATGGATATAAAGATTTCAATGGAAAGAAAACTGATACTTTCCCAAGCAGTAAAATCAATTGCTTCTAAACCATTAGTAGCCAGGGAGAAACATGAAACAAAATATATCTATGTTACGAGAGTCTTTATAGGATAGGGCCTTAGACTGATAGTGCACATTTCTCGTCGTTGGATTTGGTCAAAATCATATAAAAAAAAAAATTGGTACACAGAATAAACAGTTTCTGATACAGATTTGACGCTTAAAAATAGAATCTACTCCATAGTGCATTTTTCAGGTCCTACCGCAGAAATTTCCATGTAATGAACCATATGTTACTGATGAGCTCTTTTGAAAATTAAAGCGCAGATGTTTACAACTTCTCTTTTTCCCTTGTAGAACGTTGCAGTGATGGCCACAGTCCTCTTTGTGAGGCCGCACCATCGGCGCCATGCGGCGACTGTGAAATACACGGTGAAATTATAGAACAAGCTCCCAAAGTCATAGATCTTTGTACAATTACAGAAGAAAAGGCTTCCAAAAGCGAAGCATGTCTGAGATCTCTACTCTTGAGCAGTCTCTCTTTCCAAAATCATGTGGAGGAGCTTTTTGATCTCAACATGAACGGCTCTAGCATCTTACATGCGTCTCACATCGACGGTTTTGAGGAATCCAGTACGAGACTTTCTTTGGATTGCGCAAAGGAACTCGTTGAATGGAAAAGCCTTCAAGAGTCACATACAGTCCGTCCTCTGACACCGACATGTGCAGGCAAATCAAGACGCTGCGTCTCGCTGGAGATGTTGGTAGAGGAAGTGTGCAGAGGGATTGAGGCTCTAAGGAAATACAGCAAGCTTGGTGGTGGAAGTCTTGCTGTGGATGATTTGTATGCAATGTTGGAGACGGATTTAACCTGTGGTGGATTTGTAACTGGAATTTGGGATTCCGGTTGGAGGACCGGATTTTCTTCGGATGAAGCTGAACAAGTTGTGAATGACATAGGGAAACTTGTCTTAAGTGAATTGATTGAGGAGGTCTTCACTTAATTTCAGCTTTGTAACAAAAATAATTTTCTTTGGCATACTAGGTTATTGACAATCTCACTATTACTTTTTTTATTATTTTTTTTATTATTATTATTATTTTTTCGGTTTGACATGTTGTAAAGATCTATAGATGGGAAGTGCTAGACATCTTTGGTTACTTCCTTAACTCTCACGCCAACAACTGACCCTGATGTTAAACGCTTTTAACTCAAGATTTTTAACAGAAGCGGTAGTGGTAGAAGCACGATATTAACTTGAGGTTACCGACCAGCCACCAAAACCATCTATGGGAAGCTCCACGATATTATGGGGGTGGAAAATTCAAAAATTATATATAGGTTTTTGTTGTATAACTTTGATAGGGGAATTTTACAATTATCATAAGATTAAAAAAACAACTTTATTTAATTTTTCAAAATATCGAACAAATAGTTTAATTACAAGTTGACATCATTAAGATAGAAAATCTGGAATTAATTTAAAGTTTTTTTAATCTCTTTCAAATCTACTTTTAAGATACTTTCCCATATACCTTACAATAACATAAGCTTCATTTGGACTTGATATGAATAGTTGAATTTTTCTATACCCTATAACTAATCATACTCATTATAATATTAATAGTAAATTTTTATAGTTCAATTCAATAAGAAAATTTTAATAAGTAAATAATACTAAAAGAATGAAGTTGCAATTTATATACTTGGACAATGACCTCACTTCTTCATTTGTGTTCAATGTGGGAAACTCTTTTCCCTGTCCCCGGCCTCTCACTTCGTTTCGTTCTTCTTATGTATCATCGTTTGAATGAAGACACCCGATCGGCCCGACTTTCCCAAATGCCCACCACCGGCCCTTCTCCTTTTCGGGTCTGGATTTTTCATGTCGTTTCAGTCATCGTGGTGGACGGGGAAGAAAGAAATGAATGAATGTTCTTTTAGGAAAATGTAGAATAATACACCTACCGAGACGAAAGCCAAAGGTGAGTCTCGTAGGTAGACGTATCGAACCGAAATAAAATTTCAGATTGACATCTTGATACACTAATTTACCAAAATAATAAATAGAGTCAATGGTGACTCTGCCGTGGGAAGAGCCGCTTCTTTCTTGCTTGATAGTGGGGGCTTCCATTCACCAATGCAGACTAAAAGTGCTCTCTGAACCGTGCTGGATAGTCACCCATCACACGACTCTCAAACCCAACCTGCTTAATACTGAGTTGATAGAATTAGGATTTGTGGTTCTGGCAATTCCATTATGTGTGTTGTTTACCTATAATCCATGAGTGTATGGGATATATATACACATATATAATAAAACATTAAAGACAATTACTTATTTTGGTGGTAGAAAATTTTGAATCCTTAAGGGATGCTTAAAACAGAACTTTTAACAAAATGTTATTTCCGATTTATCATCACCATGTTTCTTTTTAATTATAGTTGTTTTTATCAGTGCCTCTTAATGGAAGAAGGGCTCTAAGCGATGACAAGCAAAAGACATGTCTTTATAAACTTAACCGGTCAACAAGTTCGTTTATGCCTCAATATGTTAATTGTTCGTTAGTGAAGCATAGAAATTTTTAGGACCAAAGCGAAGCTTTAGATAAAAATAAATGTAGAGAGAAAAAAGAAAAAAAAAGGGCAAAAAGTAAACAAATGATGGGTAGAGTTCGAAAAATAAAAACTGATAAAATAACTTAGATGTAAAACAAATGCACATTATATTTAAAGAAAGTAATTTAAAAAAAAATACTTATGTTATTATAGAATCCCACAGTTTGTCCTCTTATTATAGAAATATAAAAGAATTTGTTATGTTATTAAAAATGGAACAAATAGTAACTCTTTGATGCTGAATTTTATAAAATAAAGAGACTACCCCTAATTAATATTTGTTAAGAATAGTTATAAACATTAACTTACTATACATTAAACAAATTAATTTTTAAAAATTTAAGAATTCGTAAAAGTAAACATACCCAAATAAAATAAAAAGGTCCAAAATTCTAAAAATAATATATATATATATATATATATGCAATGTGCTTTTTAATTCATTAATATATAGATTAAACTTAATAAATATTAGCAAAGTTAATTGATATTTTATATAGATTGGTAAAGTTTATTTCTATATTTTTAAAAATATGACTTGTCCATGAGTTACTTTTATGTTCTTTTTAAATATCCGAGAAGTATTTTTTATTTTTCAATGATAAAGACGAAAAACACGGTACTAAAAGTCAAAGTCCAGTTTAAAATGGCACGGAAACTACCCTTATCTTCTTCTGGCAATGGATTATGACGGTCATGGTTATCTTTATGTTTTTGAAGTCTCAATTATTTACCAAAATACACCACGAAATGTAGATTAAAAGAGTAGACAATCAAAAACTTCATTCACACACACACAGGTAAAACAAAAAAGTTAAAAGGAAGAATCGGAATGTACTTTTAATTACCAACATAATTTAATAATAATTTCACATCTGATTTTATTATAAGACATATAATTTCTTATTTTTTATAAATAAATAAATAAAAAAGAATAGAGTGTAATTGAATAGATCTAATTTGATGGATCAATTAAGAAGAAAATGCACATTAAAATGGCACACACATTTGAACTCTATATATATAGGAATTCTAGCAGCTATTTCTGAGAACTCTTTAACAACCATAACAGCTTGTCCTTACAACTTGTCGTTGACCTATATATGTATATGTATTACTCTGGTTTATACAAAATAGAAGAACCCTAAAAACACTTTAACATATGCATATAAAATATATATATATATATATTTACATATATATATATATATAGGTGAAATCAAGAAGAGGCAGCTTTGAAGATAAGGAAATTGAGGGTCCCAAGCCCAAAATATATGAAAGTCCCAGGTGTATGAGTGAAGAAACAACCGAAGTTAGAACCCACCACACATTGCCATCCACTTCCATACTTCTTATCAAACTCCTGATTATTCAAAAAAAAAAAAAATAAATAAATAAATAAAACCATCAAAATTCAAACATAAATGCATGCAAAATTAAAAAATAAAAAGAATGATAAATTAAGAAGCTAGAAATAATCATGGGTTTCATGCAAAAAATGAAAAATGTAATTTTTACAACAATATTACATATATATATGTGTGTGTGTGTGTGTGTGTGTGTGTGTGTGTGATACCTTCTTGATATGAGAAGCAATAGAGAGGCAGTCAAGAACGTCATGGAGATCAAGGGCTTCAGAAGCAGAGGCCATGGCTTGCATCTGCATCTTCTCTGCCATGTCTGTTTCTTTTATCTTACCCTTTCCTTCCAACATCTCTCTCTCTCCTACAAAATCTCACACACAATTCTCTCTGTCACTATATATATATATATATATATATTTGTTTGGGTAAAGCTCTGTTAATAAAAGAAACTGGGACTGAAATGAAATGGAACGAATCTTGTATAGTTGTGGTTCTGGAGCACAACCCCAAAACCAGAACCTTCCTCCCAAATATATATAATTAAATATAAATATGTGTGTACATATATATGCATATGTGTATATGTATATTTCCAGTGGAGATATGAACGAATTATTTACATCTTAGTGCAACTTTTCGTCGTTTGTACGCATTTTTCTCTTTTTTGTTTGTATATATACATATATATAGACACATGTGTCTAATTCTTTCCAAATTTCCGATCTCTTTCCGTCCAAACAATCATTTCACCGTTGACCTTGACAACTTTGACACTAAAACAAATAAAAAGTAATAATAATTATAGTCGTAAAAAAAATAAACCTTTTTTTTTTTATACCCTTTTTTGGGTTATCAACTAATCTCATGCAGAGCAAAGGCAGGGCAAGGGCAAGGGCAAAGGCAAAGGCAACGGTCACCGTTAACTCGTGGAATAAATTAGACGATGGATGTCGGCCGCGATTGTTACACCTCTATTTAGAATATAGTCCACACTTAAATTTTTCATATGTTTTTTTATCTTTTATTTAAAAAATCAATAAAAATTATAATAAAATTTTTTAAAAATCAATTAATTTTAAAATTTTCAATTTAAACCGATTTAGTGTACCAAATGAAAATTACGCGGTGCATGTACATTGGACGGCTACTGACCGTGTCCACAAAAATTGGCCGTTGACGGTTTGGCTCCGTCTCTTTTGACCGTTGTCGGCCACGGACGAGTCTAGTTGGAACTAGAAAGTAAAACAGCCGTGCTTTGGCCTTTTTTTTTTTTTTTTTTGCCCCCCTTCCTTTAATATAATTGGAAAATAGCTTCCTGTTATTTATGTACTCCAAGAACTTCACCGACATGAATAGGAGAAATACCAAAATCACTCTTTATATTTAGTACTAGTTTTTAGAACCGTGCTTTTGCACGTGTAGATTTAATGTATTGATTTTTTTTTTTTAAATCAACGAATGTAAGTTTTTTATATAAAAAATTAATAGATGTTAAATTTTTGAATAAATTAATATTTAACAGACTCAAATAACTAACAAGTGATTAAAAGAGAATATAACAATTTAAAAAATTGTAAGAAAACAATTTGTTAAGACATATTTGAAAAAAATTTATTTTACAAAGGGACAAATTGAAAAAATGAAAAATATTTTTCTATGAGCCAATTATAAATATCTAAAACTTTTGGGAGAGAAAGTAAAAACAAAAAATAAAATAAAGAAAAAGCTAAACTACTCGACAAAAAAAGAAAAAGAAAGGAAAAATAATGCACAAAAAGACAAAATAAAGAGACCCAAGTTTTTTTAACTGTGTCAAAGAGATAACTCTCATTTATAATATAATTATAAATATAGATTTATAAATTACTAGGTTGGTCCCTAAATTTTTAATTTTATGTAACTTTGATTTCTTATATTTTTTTATATAGCTACAATGCACATAGACTATTAAAATGTTGCTATATAATAGTCATTTCTGTTAATTTTTTTCATAGAATATGTAAGTTAGTATCACTTTTTGATTAAATTACTAACGGTCCATCCAAAAATTAATGAAAGTGACTATTGTAACAATATTTTAATAATTTAAGTGTATTTGTTCTTTTTTTCATAGCTGAAATGACCATCAATTATTAAAAATAATATTATAATACTCATTTTCATTAATTTTTATACAGAATTTGTTAATTAGTATCACTTTTTGACCAAATTGTCAACGAATTATGTCCAAAAATTAACGAAAATGACTATTATAGCAACATTTTAATAGTTTAGGGGTATTTTAACTAAAAAAAATATCATAGACCAAAGTTATATAAAATAAAAAATTTAAAAACTAAATGAGTAATTTTTTTTAAAAAAGAGAGAGAGAGAGAATAATGAAAGAATTATCTTCATAGAGATAAATTCAAAGAAAAACAATTTAATTAAAAAATAAAAATATAATGGACAGGAGTAAAAGATAAAAATCAAGAGAAAGAAAAAAAGAAAAAGAAAAAGAAAACAAATATATACAAGTTGCAAACGGAAGCAAAAAGAAGCAAAAGTCAAAAAATCAAATAGAAGTATATGACGATAAAATACAGGAACGAAAAAATGGAACAGTGAAAATAGGTAACTCAGCTTTTTATAGTAGTTCTAGATTATTATGTATTATATATATTTAAAATTAATTACAAAATATGTCTTGACGTTATCGAAATTTTAAAGATTTTATAGATATAGAGGGTATTGTGGTTATTTGCAAAACAATATGGACAAAAGTTGTATCTAGGCTAAAACACTTGGGCGTTTTTGGAATTTCTCCAACATGAATTTAGACGATGCGACAAGCAATTAATACGGCACGTCGTTTACTACCGCGTGCATCGTTTACCTGACATGGTAATACGGCATGCCGTTTCATTGTACATCAAATCACTTTGTATTATGATTGAGAAACAATCTTACTGTATGTCACCTTTATCACATGCTACTTATCATCACGGATACCAATGTAATTACGTTTCTTTTCTTTTTTTTTTTTTTTTTCCAGAACATGCTAATATATTTTTGCCACGTGATTTTTTTTTCCCCCGTAAAATTAGGCAACATGACAAATTTTGTAGACGAGAAAATTACAACCGTATTCCAATAATATCAGTGATGATTCCGTGACTCAAACAAAACAACCTCACCTCCATTTACAAAATGCATTGTCGACGTAGAACGAAATTAGTTGTTATAAAGTTATAATCATAAAGTAGTTACAAATAATTTAATGATAATTTTATATCTATATAATATTAAATTTAGGCTTCATTTGGAGACTTTTTCATGTGAAGTTTTTCCATCTAATTCAGAACTTTCAGTTAACTTTCTTTTTTTTTTTTTTTTTTAAATTCAAATTTTAAAAGTACATAATTTTATTATTTCAAATCGAATTGAAATGATTATACTGTTAAAATGTTCATAATGATGAGACGAATAAAATAAGATTTATTTTATATTTTTTTTCTAGAACAAATTTTAAAATTTTATACTATTTTTTATATCACAATTCATTTTTAAAAGTCCTCCCTCAAACATATATTTTCAATCAAATCTCTAAAATTACGTCTCCAAAAGTCTCCAAACGGCCCTTAATTACTGACTCCTAAATTTGAAGGGGGGGGGGGGGGGGGGAACAGACACAAACACACAATTAACTACATGACATGTCTATGATAGAATGGAAAGATAACAATTTTTGAAAAATTTCGAAAGCATATCTAAACTCAGAATAACTAACTATTCATGCTAAATTAACTATGCATTTTTTCCTTCGTTGACAACGACTTTTTTTTTTTTTTTTTTTGGCTCTCTCTCTCACAGATACTTGGCTCAAAAATTGTGTCAAGAACTATTATGTGGATCCCATGTCATGATACAAAAGATATAACTTTTTTCTGAGACATAAATTCAAAGGGGAATTCAAAATCTACCCTTGCCAGTTGCCTCTTAATTATTCTTGTGTGCTTGCCTGGGACAAAAAGAATGGAATAAGGTAGATTACATAAAATTTCCTTTTTCTTTTTTTTTTTTTTGGGTTGAAATCATATGAGCAAAATCAAAAAGGAAGCAAGAATGCTTTTCGGAGGAGATTTGTGACAATTATGTTAAAGATCATTCCGAATAATTCACACTTTTGTCTTTTCATTTACAAACAAGCCCCTAATACAATTTGTGCCCCTTCCCCTTTAAATAATGATATATATATATATATATATATATTTTACCCTTTTCATCCTTTTTTTTTTTTTTTTTTGGCTAAGACCCCTTTTTTCTTAAATCTATTTGGTGTTCTTTTTTGTGTCTTTATTTTAAAATTATATCCTCATGGTACGGAGTCCATTAGTGTATATCCTAAATCAAGCAATAAACTAGGCATCCTATTTAGCACTAATATTTACATTATTACAATTTGAATCACAATCAAAATCCTATTCTATCACCGCCCAGGCCACTACAACAAGGAAAGAGGATTAATAGAAAGTTTGGTGAATGAGTTTGAGTTAAGATTTTTTAATTTTAATAATAATTTATGTTAATTTTTTAAAAAAGATAAAAAAAAAATTTTAAAAAAAATAAAAAAAATTTTCAAAAAAAAATAAAAAAATATATAATTTAACTTGAATTAAATTTATGTACCAAACAGGACGTAAATAAAAGAAGCTGTTCTATCTTTCTACACATCAACCCATGTCCTAAGGACTATGATATTTGTGGATAGAAATTTGTCGGCTCTTCTGCCCAATTATTTGTGCTTCTTTTTCTTTGAAACTTTTCTTCCCATGAAAAGACCAATTCTCATTATTATTTGAGTTGAAAAGTAAAACAACCTTTTGTAGTGGATGTTTTAGTACATTGCAATTCTAGATGATTTATTAAATAATTATTTTTGCTCGATATTAAAATAAGAGATTCAGAGAGATAGAGAAGAATATTTTTGGTCTGAAATGGAATATATTAAAATTGTCGGGCTTCTAAACTTTTAAAATACATGTACGATCTTTTTATATGATTGTTTGTGAAGACCGATACAAGTGAAATTGACTATTTATCTATATTTTATTTTATGTATTAAGAGACAGTTAGAACAAGAATTAATATTTGTATTATCTTTCTGTAAAATAAATATATTGTTTTTTATTTTTTTGAAAAAAAATTTTAACATCTTTCCTCTGAATTTTCTCTATGCTAAACAACCTAACTTACTTTTTTTTTTCTTCCCATAATCCTTCCAATTTATTTCCGCTCTTTTCCCTTCTACCTAGCAAGGGATCTGGCACACTCACTTCACTTCATTTGGTAAGAAAAAAAGAAAATGAGAGGGAAAGAAACACTACAAGGAATTGGAAAGAAAATGAAAGGATAAAAAAGATTTTGATTTTTTTCTTTTTAATTGTTTGGGATGATAATAAAGAAAGAATTAATTTACCTAAAGAGAGAGAGAGAGAGAGAAGACACGAAGATTAGTAGTTTTGTCCCATTTATGTTGGTGTCAAGGTTTTCCATCTCAAAATCTACCTACTTATGGAAAGACAAATAATTCTTCCATTCAATTTTCCATTTTATTCAAAGTTCTTTCTTACTAATCATCTCAAATTTACCAAATTTATGTCTCAAAATTCCTTCAGCATTTTATTTCCTTCCCTTTTTCATTCATACAAAAACAGAATATAAATTACAAAACAATAGGTGACAAATATAAATCAAAAGACACTTCAAAAAAAATGATAAGTTGCCCGAAGGATTTTAAAACTTCTAAAGTTACTTTTTTTAAAAAAATTTTTATAGAAGGTTACCCACTTAGATCTATTATTTCACTAAAAAAAAAAAAAAAAACCTTGTATAGAATTAATAAATAATGTACAAATCATGTTGTTAACCCCTAATGTCACAAGTAAATCTTAATCATCACGAAATAGGAGATTGATAGCATTATTCATCATAAATACATTATTTACTTAAAAAAAAAAAAGAGAAAAAAGAAAGAAACTCGACGACCATAGATATCTTTTTATAAATTCTGGCATTCTAATATCACCCACAGAGGTGAATGAGATGATAAAATGAGTGGGAAGTTTTTGCAAGATGTCTCCCATTCATTTATTTGGGTTTGATTTCTACTGTCTCCTCTTAGGCCGTCATCCTAACTTCGGTTGTTGAAACTCGACGAATATAGATATCTTTTTGTAAATTCTGGCACTCTAATATCACCCACAGAGGTGAATGAGATGATAAAATGAGTGGGAAGTTTTTGCAAGATGTCTCCCATTCATTTATCTGGGTTTGATTTCTACTGTCTCCTCTTAGGCCGTCATCCTAACTTCGGTTGTTAAAATATGATTTGATAATAGTGGTGTAAGTCCCGGGTAGACGACTGAGAGACTGAGAAAAATTAGTATGAAGGACATGTCTCTGTCATATCTAGGAAAGTGTTTTTATTTGTGAAGTTGTAAATCCTAAAAACGATGGGACCACCTCAAATCTTTTTTGTTTATCAAAAATAAAAAATTTTCTGGCACTCTAATCATTGGTTACAGCTCTTTAACCCCTGTTGACAGCATTTTCACAGTTAACCTCCTTAAAAACTCCAAATACACCTGAAAGACAACTTTGATTAATCCGCCTCCTCCCTTTAAATGGAGCTAAAAAAAAGAAGAAGAAGAAGGAAAATTTTTTTTTTTCCTTGAAGTCCTCACACCCCCTACCAAAATAACTAAATTAATTACTAAAATTATATTTTATACTGTCTCAATAACCATTTGGTAAGTTCACTAATTGCACTGATGTTATAAAGATCCTAATTCTTGATGTTTAAATAAGACATTCTTTAAACCACATCACTGTTTTTGGTTATAATTATTATTTTTATTCCCATAATCCGTATCCATTTCCAACCCCATTTTTTAATTTAAATAAAATACAATTCCAAAGGAGAAAAGGAGAGAGAGAGAGAGATCAAAAGGACGATTAGTTAGAGGAGAATTCAAAAGAGTCGTCGGGTACTCGCTCGCCCTTCTGGAAATTTCCGTTCCGTTCTGTTGGAGACATACACGCACGCACGCACAGTCGCCGAGGAGTTGAAACGGTGTCGTGGTGTTGTTGTTGTCGCCGGCGGCGATGGGCGATGACAAATCGTCGTCGATTGTAATGGCGAGCAGAGAGAGAGACCGAGATCGGGAGCTTCTCATCCCCGTTGCCAACACCGCCCACGATGAGTCCTCCTCCAAACCCTCCTCCTCCTCCCCTTCGTCTATTCATCACCACCACCACCACTCCGGCCACGAGGTATTTCACCTGAGTTTTCGCTTCATTCGGTTTTCCGGTTCTGTTTGTTCGCCGAGAAAATTTTCGGAATTGTAGTGGGGGAATGAAGTTTTGTGGCTTTTCTGGTGTCGATTTGGTCTGACCTGCTTGTTTCTTGGTTTTTGTTGGAGCAATTCCTGAGAGTTGGTTCAGAGTTTGCGTTTGACTCTCTTGGTCTAGCAAATTTTGTTTTGAAGCGAATTCAGATTCGCGGAATTAGAGCTTGTTTTGTAGCTATTTTCCTGTTTTGGATGATTGGGGACTGATTTTAGGGCAAAATTAGGGATTACTCAAATCCTATAGTTGAATTTAATGGAAAGATCAACTCTTTTTCCCTTTTTTTCATTTGTAGTTTCCATTAAGCAAATCTCTTAAGAATTTTTCATTGATCAAAGCTTTGTCAGTTTTTAGGGTGGGAGAGAATAGATTTCAGCAATTTGATTCATATATCTGATATGTGAAAATTATCTGACTATCTCTTGCTCTTTTTTTCGAGAAATGTTACTTGCAGACTTTTTACAAAGTTATTAGGAGCTGGGCGTCGAAAAAGTTCATGACAGGATGGTAAGCACTCTTTTTCTGAGCTCTTATTTGCCTTCAAGTCTCTTACATATGCAGTATTGTTCTGTGTCCCTCTGTGTAAAGGCTGTTTTCGTGTGCGTGTATGATTGCTAGATGGAATTCTAAAAACCACCATTGCTGCTACACCCAGCTTTGCCACCAGTGTTGGCACCGTTGTCACCATTGTCACTGCCACTAAAATTTTTCCGCTTATTAACCAAAATTAGAACTTTAGTGTTCCGATGAGCTAAATAGTCATAAATGTGGTGGTGATGCCACGCAATAAGTGCTTTTTAGCTTAACTAGATGAATTTCAAATATTTTGAAATGAGAACATCGAGGTTTTTCTCCAATTTTTTTCTTAATGTTCACAAGTAAATGCCTTGAGTTTGAAACAATTTCAGAAATCAAGAATAATACTACTTGTTATGTCTTTAAGTCTTGACGGATGCTTGATTACGGTAGTTGGAATTTCAAACTTTCAAGCGCTTTGTATGTCATGAACTTCGACTTTGCAACTGTTTTATGTATTTAGGATGAAGTTTATTGTTATTTAAGAGAGCAGGATGACAGTAATATATTTGGCTAAGTTCATGGAATTCCATTGTGGTCATGGAATAGTTGGGTGATATACACAGAATTTCTTGCGATGTCGTTTTTGTGTTTCCTGAATTGGAACACACGTTGATGCAAGAAAGTTTAGTAGGAAGAGTATTTGTGAACGTTCATCGTGGTTGAGTTATGGGTGTTGTGCTGTTTTATCATTAGCTATAGCTACTGATTCTTTATTGTTTTGCAGTGTTATCTTATTTCCAATAGCTATCACTTTCTATATTACGTGGTGGTTTATTCACTTTGTGGATGGCTTTTTCTCTCCAATTTATGCTCAACTTGGAATCGATATTTTTGGTAAGCATGTTCTTTATCTAGTAACACTTTCTCATTTCCATTCTTTATTTGGTGATATTATAATGCATCAATTCATTACTTGTGAGAATCGATAAATGAGACAACATTTTGGGCAATGTAATGTTCTAAGGCCTTGCTGGCTTCTATGGTATAGAAGCTTTTGCAAGTATTTCAGTTTGAAATTCTAGTTTCTCAGCTTTTCAAGTTGCTTATTATCTCTTTATGGGTTCTTTGGTTGGCGTGGATGCTTCGGAACTTTATCTAGTGAATAATTTTGTACGTTAAGATTGTAATAACCTGTATTTTATTTCAATGGAAATCCAAATGTGCTTTATATGCGTGGCAATCATTTTACTGAGTTCTTAGTAACTTTTTCTTTTCTCTTTGATTTTTTTTTGTTGCTTTATATGCGTGGCAATAATTTTCCTGAGTTCTTATTGGCCTTTTCTTTTCTCTTTGATTTTTTTCGTTCGTTTTTTGGTTGAGCCTTTTCTTATTCTCTTTGATTTATGATTAAACAGATATTGACATATATGAAACCTTTAATGTTATTTTCTCCCTGATCCTCTTCCCTCTTTTTTGACCCCTACTTCACCAAATGTCTCAGTTTGACATATCTCACTCCATCTATTTGGAATTGGGAAAACCATTCTGTTTTTGCTAATGTTGTATTTTAGGTTGGTAAAGCTCATACCATCACCAAAGACTCAGTAGATCATCTCTCTTTGCGCATAAAACTTTAACCACTTTCTAAAAGAATATCTACTCTAGAACCTGGCTTTTGATATTTCATTTAACTAGATCTGGTTTAGAAACCGAAGTTCTTATTTTTTGACAAAGGAAGATCCATGCGATAAAGTTTCACTTCTTAATTTGATGTGATGATAGACTGTACTAAAATCCGTTCATTCTTAAGGGAAGAAAGTGACTTTAGTTTGCTCAGTGGATCTTTCCTCTTTATATGTAGTCAACTTTCTCACTTATATGTTTTGCTTTCAGGTCTTGGATTTATTACTTCTATGACATTCATCTTCTTGGTTGGGGTTTTCATGTCATCATGGTTGGGTGCTTCTGTCCTGAGCCTTGGGGAGTGGTTTATCAAAAGGATGCCTTTTGTTCGTCATATCTACAATGCTTCGAAGCAGATTAGTACTGCCATATCCCCAGGTCTGCTCTACGTAGTCATTCCCCATCTTTTTAAATGTATACATAGGTTGTAATTGCAGTCTATATAATTTATGGCTTCATACTTTCAGATCAAAACACACAAGCTTTCAAGGAAGTTGCGATCATAAGACATCCGCGTGTTGGTGAATACGCATTTGGATTCATCACCTCATCTGTTGTTCTCCAGGTTTGTTAGTAAATCTTGTCTTGTGCAACCATCATATTTGCACTGCCTTCGATTGAATATTTTTGTTTATGGTCGTAATATTTTTGTAATCCTTTTATTATTGAACATACATATATATAGTGTACATTATTGCTAGCTCTGTGCTTGATTCTCAGCTAGTGGTAAATAAGTCCTATTTTTGGTCTTATTTTCTATTTTTACCGTATATTCTGATGTTTAGTGGGTCTTTGGTAAAACTTTTTCTTTGTTAAGGCTTCAATTTGATCTCAATGAAGGAAGCAATTTTGTTGAAATCATTTGATGAATTGATTTTAATCCTTGCCTTACCAGTAACAATGTCCTCTTCTTCTTCGTCTTATTTTTTATTTTTTATTTTATATTTTTTCAATTATATACCGTAATGATGGGTTGTTCATCATTGGGATGCTGATTTGGAAATCGACTTTGTGATTTACTGCATTTTAAAGTCTCAGAATGAACAGAAGCAACACACTGTAGTATTTGCTTATGGATTCTAGACTGTGTTTGAATATTGTTTTTTCTTCCATTTTAATGCAGAATTATTCTGGAGAAGAGGAGCTCTGCTGTGTCTATGTACCAACCAACCATCTTTATATCGGTGATATATTCCTGGTCAACACCAAGGATGTTATAAGACCCAATTTATCAGTTCGAGAAGGAATTGGTTAGTTCCAATATGTTACTTTCTCTAGAATTTCAGTATGAAAAGTAAAATTCTTCTTTTAGTTCTGGTACAATTGGAAATTCCCTACTCTCAGTGGTTTCTAGATCCTTGTTATGATATCCGTCTCTGTTGTAAACCGCCCAGTTTTCGAACTTGAGACCTAAGACCCTAAACCCCCACTTCTCACATGCCAAGCTTTAAATAACGTTTAGCAACTAAGTATGCTTAAATTACTATAGAAAACGTTCTCATTCTCCAAATACTAATTATCCTATTTGTATTGACTAACAAGATTTTTCCCTCCCTCAAATGCAGAAATTGTTGTGTCCGGAGGCATGTCGATGCCTCAGATCCTGTCAACCGTCGAGTCGCAGATTATGCCAGTGGATAGAAGTAGATCTAACAGAAACTGAGTGAAGATGATAGATGTAGCACGGTTGCTTGTTTATTTATCTTGGTTTCTTTGTGTCATCAGAGAGGCCTGGCAAGGCAAGGCAAGGCAACACAACCAATTTATCGTTGCTTCGGATTTTATAATCATGTCGTCAATTTTTGGTTTTGTATATGTCAGATTCTGATGACATTTGTAACATCGTTTATCATGTTAAGAGTGTAGAATTTTTTTTGCTTGAAAAATATATATAGTTTTGTTGGTGATACATGCTTGTAATAGGCTTGTTTGATCTCGAATTCCTTTTCTTACTACATATTTATTTGTTGTACACATAATTAGTTTTTTCTTGGTGGCTATTCTCCGTTCTTGAAATTTTTTTTTTTTTTTTTTTTTTTAAACGCAGTCGATTCTGTACATGAGAAGTGTTTTCTTTTTTGCCTTTAATTGTACCTGAGAAGATATTAGTAGGGCTGCCCTGCCGAACTATCCCATCCAGCCCCGTCATTTTTGTCCCTCCATCATCAAACTGTGGTTTCAAACTACCCGCTCAGTCATGCATAATCATATATAATAGGCGGTTTCGGTTTGAGTTTTCCTCAAACTATCAATTTGCAAAACCGAACCATATCATCCCATCGTGCCTACCTTAAAACATCCCGTCGATCATGTATTATTTCTTTTGCTTACTACATGCGAGTAAGATTTTCTTGAATATGAATGGTGTTTAATATTTGATGATATTTTTTTAGCTTAATAAAGTAAGTAAATTATACTTGACATATTAAAAACATGATAACAAAATTATTTAAAAATCTATATTTTTAATATTTTCTAAGTTTTCTCTTTTAATAAGGGTCACTAAGTCCAAACTGTTCGTCGTTATAACTATCCCATTTGCCATGGACAACGTGCGGTCTCGGTGTAGATTTTTTCCAAACTGTCATTTTGTAAAAGTAAAACCTGGTCATTCCGTTGACAAACCGCTCAACCCTACTTATCAGCAGGTTAGATTGCCGTTTAAGCAAATGGGTCGCTAAGGTTGTGCATTCCTTTTCTTCGAGCAAAGTATGGGAAGGGATTTCTTTATTATTGTTATAAAAACACGAATTAGAAGGGATAGAGTACCCCATGAAAAGTAGAAGTATGTGGACACCGTATGAAAAGAATATATATCGGCCACTTTAAGAAAAATGCCGATTTGTATACCAATCAAGAAAAGCTATGCAAATAGGGTGGGCTTGCCACACAAAAAAAAAAAAAAAAAAAAAAAAAAAAAAAAAAAAAAAAAGAAGAGGAGGGAGGAACAGCTACGCAAAGTGCGATGGGGCTTGTGTGAGTTTTGAGTTCTAATGTTGAAATGTGAGTGTTTGATCAGTTGGTTTATGAAATTTAAGGTCTTAAATGTCAATGTTCTAATCAACTTTCCAACAAAAAAAAAAAAAATTAAAGAAGATTGAACTTGCGTTTAGTTTGTTAGTTGGAGATAAAATTTATAAATTGGAATTTAATAATTTTTTAAAAATTAGTTATAATTTTTATTGACTTTTCATAAAAGAATAATTAACTTAAATAATCCTTAAATTATTGAAAAAATGACGATTTGATCCCTTTCTTATTTTTTTTAGGTTGAGATAATCTTAAACTCTCTAAATGGTGACAATATAATCATTTCTATCTGATTCCGTAAAAAAACTCACAGAATGGTTACGTGAGAAGCACATTTTGTGCTTTTTGAAGCAAAATATCCTTAAAAAAATGAAAATACCCCTTATTCATATCAATAATATTAAAAAAAAAAAAAAAAAAAAAAAACAGAGAGAGAGACCAGAACTCTCAAACCCAGGCCCTCCCCCCACCACAGATCCGACTCCGAACGCCGATCGTCTCTTTCTTTCCCCTCCCCTCCTTTCCTTTCCCCCTCCCCTCCCCACAGATCTGACCCAGATGCCGGAGGCCCTCCCTCCCTCTCTCCCCTTCCCTCCCCTCCCCCCCTCCCCCCACAGATCCGAAGCCGGACGCCGGAGGCCCACCCTCCCTCAGCTGCAACCCACTTTCAACCAGACCCAGACAGCCATTGCCAACCATTCTTCTCACTCCTACTCTTTCTCTCTCATCCTCCACTCCCATGACTCTCTGATCAACGCCGGCGACCACCACGACAATTACGTAGCCTTGTCTTCTCCCACCTCACCGGCGACTCTGCCCAAGTCGACTCCCTCAACCTCAAGCTCTAGCTCGCTGTCAACGGCGTCAGGAGAACGGACCTCCTCCCAACGAAGGATCAAGTCCTAAGGACGGAGGAACTTTTTATGCCGGTAGTCTCCGGCACCAACCAAGGTAGCAGCGAGGCAATTCTCGATGGTGATCAACATCGGCAGCGACGTCAACTGGCTCCAGTGCCAGCCCTGCTCCGACGGCTTCAGTTAACTGGCAATTCTCGATGGAGATCAGGAGTGGGTTTAAAAAAATAAAATAATATCAAAATTACTAAAATATCCTTTAATATTGTGTCACGTGATTCATACGTGACGCGTTCAATTAAGTTTTTAACTGTTTCGACGGAAATGATTAAAATTGTCAATATTTATAGAGCTTAGGATCTTCTCGGTAAAAATAAAAAAAAAATAAAAAAAGATCAATTTGTTATTTTTTAAAGAGTTTAGGGATTATTTAAGCCATCTACTCTTCATAAAAAGATAAAAACTGATAAGAAAAAGTACAATTTAGTTGGAGTTGAGTTGAAATGATAAACGAAGCATAAGCTTGCATTTGGTTCACCGATTGGAGATAAAACTGTAAATATGGACTGGGCTAAACGGGCTAGCCCGTTGCCTGCTTTTTTTGGCCCGAGGGCGGGCCCAGCCCATTGCAAGCATAAAGGCAGGGTTGTGCCTTATGTTTGAGCCCGATGGGCCAGGCCAGGCCAAGCTGGGTCGGCTCGCTTAGTTCGGTCCAATGGATCACCCTAAGCTCCGTCCCAATTTTATCATTTGTTCATTTTTTTAAGAACAACATTTGTTTATCATTATGACAAAATTATATATAAGGTAAACATTAAGATTTAAAATTGTTAGAATATATGACTATATATATTTTTTAAATATGGTTGTACAATAACTATATAAATCATATTACATGGTGATAATAGATTCTTTTTCCTTCTTCTTTTTTTTTTTTTTTCAAACTGTTCATGGAATTTTTTTAAAATTGATATTTGAAAGTTGATATCATTTATTTTTCTTTCTTTTTGTTAATTATACTTCACTCTACTCTACTTCTAATTTCGTAGTTCTATATCTATCTATCTCTCTCTGTTTGTTTTTAAAGCCCATTTACCCGACCCGATTTTATGCTCGTCGGGGGGGGGGGGGGGGGGGGGGGTTCCTTCAATTCGAGCGGGCTCGACCCGGCCCGTCAAATAATTGGGTCGGGCTCAGCCCTAGTCCATTTTTTCCCTTTTGCCTGTTGGGGTCGGGCCACCTGAATTTACAGGTCTAGTTGGAAATGAAAATTTTAAGTTGGAGTTGGTTGACTTTTCAAAAACTAGTTATAAAATTTATTAACTTTTCAGAAAAGACAAAAACTGAGATGAAAATGTACAATTTAATTGGAGTTAAACTGTAACGTCAAACAAAGCCTAAGTTAGGAGTCATTTGTGCAAATCCCAAATCAAGTGTAAAATTGTTGTGGATGTTAAGGGTACATATATGCAACAAAACAAAGCTAGACACAATATTTGTGTAAGGAAGAATAATAGAAATGTACTTCAAAAGTGAGGCATTAAAATCGATGTCATTTGAGTGGTTGTAGGTATAACCTAACAGTAATTTCACACTTAATTCCACTATAAGATGTAGAATTCAAATCCATGTTTCACCAAGTGCCTAAAAAAAAACATTCATAGAATTATGATCTTCTTCTTCCTCTTTAAAATCAAATTAAAAGGGACATAAATATTTTAAAGGGAGAGGAAGCTAAAGATAAAAGGAAGAAAGAGGTAAACAACCCATTTTTTTGAAAATATTTATGATAAATAGTATATTATGACAGCTAATTTGTTTATCAAGTATATTTATAGCAAAATTCCTTATAAATATTTTAGGAAATTAATTACTTTTCGATTTTAAATAAAGTCATGTATATATTACCGTTCTGAAAATAAAATTGAAAATGGCATATTTTGTTTATAAATTTCTCTCTCTCTCTCTTTCTTTTTATTGTGTCGTATTTGCAAATGTTTTGACCCAACAAAAACGGGTCGACCGAACTAGTCCACCAACCCGATCCATAATGTTAGACCCGGGCCCGGTAGGCCCCACCGAAATCTAAAACCCTAGCTCCTCCTTCCCTATAAGTACTAGCAGAGCCTCGCCGATTTTCTTCATCCTTGGTCGAAAACCCTAGCTACCGTGTCTTGTTCTGTCCTTAATTTTCCATTTCCGTCACAAAAACTGGTTCTTTGGCTTCGATTGTCGTCCGATTTCGTCTGATTTTTCTCTTCTTCTGGTTTTAGAGATTAGTAATCTGATTGGAATTCAAACAGGGACGGTGACGATTAAAGTGATAAAGGTCTCGTTCGTCGTAATGGGCTCTGTAGCCCTTGCCGACCATCCTGAAATATCACCACCCATATTCTGAGTCCCCTTTCTTCTTCAAGATATTGTCTTTTCGTCTCTGAATTCTTCTTGTGATTTCTGATAATAAAAAAGATTTTATTTTTAGTCGATTCTATTCGGCCGATGATTAAATTATTTATTTTGACAAGCATATGTCTGAAATCATGTGTTGACAAACCTAATCTTCTCTATGAGGCCGTAAATATTTGATCTTTATGGTTTTTTTTTCGAAGGTCTTAAAAAAAATCTAAAAAAAAGGCTTTTTTATTTTATTTTATTTTTCAAGTTTATTTCAGCAGACATATAGAAATTGAAAGGTCGAATGATGATTTATAAGCATAGTTCAGATGAATTTCTGTGATTAATCACATTTCACGTCTTTCGCTCCTATCTGACGACCAACAAGCAATATGTTATGTTTGCTTTAATTTTAGAATCATTACAAAATTATGTACGATGTTATATAGGACACATAGTAGTCTAGATATGTTCTGTACATCTCTGAGAATGGTATGTGTAGTTCTTTAAGATTGAAAAGTTTATGAATTATCTCTAGAGTTGAATTTCAGAGGTTTGTTTTGTCAGAAATTTGGGTCTTTGGCAAGTTTGTGATCACTTGTATTTGTTTTTGCATTGTTTGATTTTCTTGTTTGTGATCACGAACTAAATTGGAATTTTCAATATTCGTTTTTGGTTTCATATAGATCTGTAAAATCTGTTCTTTTTAAAGAATCTAGAAGAGAAATAAGAAAATCAAACAAAAAGAAAAAAGAACTTTGATTACTCACGTGGTTGTTTTGGTTGGACTTGTTTATCCATTTGTAACTGAAGACCAGATTGTGAAGCTTGCATTGGTGTTTTGGGAATTGAAAACGTGTAATGAATTCAATGAAGGGCATCAAATTGATCAGGTTTTAGCTACTGAACAACATCAGAAGAAGTGATTTTCCGAATCAGCGAGGGAGATAAAAACATTTCAAGAGGTTTTTGGGTTCCTAACAGAAAAAAAAAAAAAAAAAAAGCACCACGCCGGTGGCCTCAAATGGCAGGAAGATTGACATGTTCATATATTTTGTTGAAGAGCAAGAGATTCTGAAATCCCATTACAAATACAGATGTCATTTATGAAGTTATTTTGTTATAAGATTGTTAATTGATTGTGAAAGTGAGGTGATTCCGGTGATGGAAACTAATATTTAAAATTAAAAAAAGAAAAGAAAAAAGAAGATGGAACATTGGAGGAAAAGTTGATACCAGTCGAGTATATATATATTTTTACATAATTCGTCTCTCTCGCTGTCTCTATATATATCTATATCTATAGACCAATCCAATGTTAGTGCTATTTATCAAAAAAAAAAAATAATTTCAAATGTTAGTGCTCTGTAATTATTTTAAATTTCTCTTTTGAGAGGCTTCCTCTTGCCGTCTTGCGTAAAGTCATAGGTATTGACATAACAATAAGACGAGATAAACTTTGCTAATCTACTGTAATTATGCGTTCACGGCTGGTTTTTACCCGGATTCTTTAGAGAGGCTCAAGAAAGTTTATTCTCTTGAATGCTTTCTTATCCAAAAAAAAAAGAAAGTTATTCTCTTTGCAATATAACACAAGTGGGGCAATTCTTCACTATAAAAAAAAAAAAAAAAACAAAAAAGGAAACACAAGTGGGGCAATTTGAAAAGCAGGTTCGAAAAAAAAAAAAAAAGAGTTTTTGGAAAGGTTAACAATATTAATTTCATTTACTTGTCTGGACTATTGAGTAGCGACATCCATGTTTTTCAATTTTGATAAATACATCCTTGAACGGTTAAAGGGTTCATAATTGATGGACAACTGTTAAATTTCTTAATAAAAATTAAAAAACTAAAAAAATTTGCACCTGACACTAGTTACATGAAAATTTTATTTTAGAACAAATATCAAATCGTCATTTATTAATCAATGATGCAATTACTTTTTTATTAGGAGGTTTTTTTTTAAAGTGAAATATGTAAATTAATTCAGGTAGGTTTTTTTTTTAATTCAAATTATTTCCAACTGCTGTCGGAAGCCAGTATTTAAAACCAATAAATTTTTTAATTTCGCAGTGTCTTTAAAGTATTTCTTTGTTTCTTTTTAATTTATCTTTTAATGATAATTGCAGATATATTAATTGATGAATCTTCCCTCAAGAAATTATGAAGAGTCTTTCTCACAAGAAAACACAGAGCAATAAAGTGAGCCACTGATAGATTCTAGCCTTGAATCATCTTTGCTAGTTTAGGTTCTCTCTCCTTTTTTTTTTTTTTTTTTTCCCTCTAAACAATCTTTCTTTTCTGTTATCCTCGTCATAAAATAAGAGAATTCTACTATAGATACTAAAAGAATAACTATTAATACGATTTTTATTATAAATTTTCAAATTTGTTTTTTTTTTTGGTAGAACGTCAAATATGTTTGCAAGGCTATCAATTTTTATTTATTTATTTTGCTTTTTTTTTTTTTTTGGCCTTTTGCTTTTTTTCCTCTTTGTTTTTTTTTTGGGGGTTTATTTCGTACGCATACACGCACGCCAAATAGTTTTTTTTTTTTTTGGTAAAAGGGACCATGTTGCTGCTTGAAGTCTAGATCTGCCAGCAATTGAAGACCTAAAATCATAAGATTTTTTGATATTTGAGTTGAGTTTGAGATAAGATAAAATTTTTAAATTTAAATTGTGTTAATTTTTTAAAAAATAATAATAAATTTTATTAACTTTTTAAAAAATAAAATAAAAAATTTGAATTAAATTTGAATTAAACTCATTTGTCAAATAATATAAATAGTAAACTTACTCGTTAATTATTAAGAGGAAGACGTGATAATACCATTTATTTTCTAAGGAAAGAGAACAGGAGCTGCCCCTGGGTTATCTTTTTGTCCTTTTCATTTATACCGTCCTTCTTCACCAAAATTAATAAAACAAAACCAAAATTATCAAATCAACAGATAAAGACAGATTAAGGAAACGACGTCGTGTGACAGCCTGAAACACCGTAAATAGTAGAAGAACTAGTTCAAGTAGAGCAACAACTTCGTCAAAAAGGACAAAATAACTAACCAACCGAGATCACTAACAAAACGGATGGATGAAAGTTTGCCGACACTTGGCTCCCGAACCTCCGGCTTCGGCTCTCCCGAACCTCTTATTCGTCAGCTTTCGTAAGCCCGTTTCTCTGACATTCACTCACTATCAAACACACACCACACACACACACAAACACAAAACACACTTTCTCTCTCCTCTCTCTCTCTCTCCTCTTTCTCTCTCTACCTGTCTCTGTCCCAGCGTGAAACCAACTGTGTTGTTACTTGTTTGTGCTCTGCTTTTTCTCTCCTCCTCCTCCTCCATCATCTTCAGTCTCATCAAAACCGTTTCCTTTTTACCTTTTCCTCTCTGTCACTGACTCTTTCTTTTTGGGATCCCAAAATTCCCCTGTTTCAGACTTACCATTTTCGTCTGATCATCTTCTCTTCTTGTTTTAATTTTCATTTTTTCTGGGATCTTCTCTCCATAGCTTAAAGGGATCACCGAATTTTTGTTTTGTTTTTGTTTTTTTTTTTTGTTCTGTAAAATCCTCTGTTTTGACCCAAAAAAAAAAATCGTGAAAAGCACAGCAAAAGAAGAAGAAGATGATTCACGCGAAGTCGGATTCGGACATGACGAGCCTGGACCCGTCGTCGCCGAGGTCGCCGAAGAGGGCGGTGTACTACGTGCAGAGCCCGTCGAGGGACTCGCACGACGGCGACAAGTCTTCGTCAATGCAGGCGACGCCGGCCTTCAACAGCCCCATGGAGAGCCCTTCACACCCCTCCTCCGGCCGCCACTCCAGGACCTCGTCGGCGAGCCGTTTCTCCGGGGCCTTCCGGTCGTCGTCGGGCCGGAAGAACGGCCGGAAGAGGAACGACAAGGGCTGGCCGGAGTGTGACGTCATCGAGGAAGAAGGCAACTATGACGAGTACTATGATAAGGGCTTGACCAGAAGGTGTCAGATTCTCATGGGCTTGGTTGGGTTTGTCCTCATTTTCACTGTTTTTTGCTTGATCCTTTGGGGTGCTAGTAGGCCTTACAAAGCTCGGATTTCTCTCAAGGTTTCACTTTTAAACACCACCGCCCCCCTCTCTCTTTTTTTTTTTTTTTCAATTTTTAATTCTCAACTATTACTTGAAATATTTAAGCATTTTTCCAAAGTATTCTGATGTCAAGTGGATATAAAAGTATTGCTTAGTTTTTTTAACATTTTGTTAATTATTTTATATAAAAGAGAGTAGAGATCTTTACCATTAAAAGCAATTTAGGCTACGGATTTGGCAAGTTTGAGATTAGTAATTCTGGTTTTATGCTATAGGAATGGTTGTTTTTCTGCTATCTAATGTGGTTGGAATAATTCAGAATGCAAGTAAGCTTGTTTGTTTGTTTGTTTGTTTTGTTTTTTGTTTTTTTTTTCTTGTTTTTTTAAATCTTCTTATTTTGCTTGTAGTCATTGACCGTGCACAATTTTTACTTCGGCGAGGGATCAGACGTGACCGGAGTACCAACGAAGTTGCTGACGGTAAATTGTTCGGTGAGGATGAGCGTGTACAACCCCGCTACTTTCTTCGGCATTCATGTCAGCACCTCTCCTATCAGCCTCATGTTTTCAGAGATTGCAGTTGCTAAAGGCCAGGTAAGATTTTCTGCTCTAAACCAATAGTTTTGTACTAAATGTG
Organism: Ficus hirta; assembly: GCA_038430175.1. Classification (NCBI taxonomy): domain Eukaryota; kingdom Viridiplantae; phylum Streptophyta; class Magnoliopsida; order Rosales; family Moraceae; genus Ficus; species Ficus hirta. The sequence goes on from CM076588.1 coordinate 17,523,232, forward strand.
CATAACAATTTGACTGAAACAATAATTGCATATGCGATCTTGAATGTCTTCGAATTCTTAGCCTATGTTTGTTGTGATGAAAATATCGATATGTTGCAGTTGAAGAAGTACTATCAGCCAAGGAAGAGCCGCCGGATGGTGAATGTGAATCTGCAAGGAATCAAAGTGCCGCTGTATGGGGCAGGGTCGAGCTTAGTGGCCTTGGACAATGACAGTGAAGTTCCGATGACTCTAATGTTTGAAGTGCGATCAAAAGGTCTTGTGGTCGGGAAGTTGGTAAAAACAACGCACAAACGACGCATATCTTGTTCCCTAGATATCGACTCTCATGTCACCAAGCCCATCAAGTTTAAGCAGGATTCTTGTTCATTGGAGTAATAGCAGTAATTCTAGCGACAGTGGCGTTTAGTGTTTCTCTACCTTGCTTGCACTATTCTGAGAGAGAGAGAGGTATATAGTGAAAGTGTAGTGTGTTTAATTTTGTTATGTGTGTTGAGCAAGATTCTTGTCACCAACTATGTACTGTGCTGATAGAATCCGTCATTCTTTTCGTAGGCATGCTTGGCTTAAAATCTTTAGTAAACGGTTTCCGTGAAATGAAAAGCTTACGAGTAATCGAAATTCTTTATTGATTTGTATCACTCTCTGTGGAAAAATAGAAAGGTCTTGTGTCTAAAATATTCTGTCTAAGCCCCGACATTGGCGAATAAGATAACCAAGTTAACAATATTCTGTTTTTCGCTCTCATTACCCACCTCTAAGTACTCTAAGTAGTGAAAGGATGACGACACCGACATAGTTCATTTGAACATGCACTAGAAAACAATTGCATATATAATCTAGCGGTAATTTTATACCCGACTCTATCATAAGATGCAGTTTTGAATGCCTCAGCCCAAATGCAGTAACAGCTGGTCAACAAATTGAGGGTTAACTTGCATTTCATCAATTAAGATCCAACACTGGACCCTCTCCAAAAGGGGAAAAAACGACAAGGGCCCTTTTAGTTCAAACAGAAATGATTTTCGAGTCAAACTTTATCACAAGGGTATTTTACAATTAGTTATGGTAAGACAAGAAGTAATAATGAGGATTATTTATCACTGAGTTGCTGGGGCAGTCTCCTGTAGCTTGTCCACAGCACATCCACTTTCAAGAACTGTGCCACCAATTCTGTTTGGAGGCCAATACCTAAACACAGATCTCCCTAGTATATTCTTAGCCGGTAATGGACCCCTAAAAAGTTATTTAAAAAAAAAAAATCAGTAAGAACTTTGTTATAAAGGTTGAGAAATTGAGGTTTTTCAGAATCATGAACCTAAAGTTATAAACTTCTGAAAGCAGGAAGTAAGAATGTATTACCAAATGTGTGAGTCATAGCTGTTATTGCGGTTGTCGCCCATCACAAAGACCGAGTTTTCCGGTACACGCTGTATAGCATCATTAGACCAAGGTGCTTTCGATGTCAGCAAGTTTTTTCAAGTCTAAAATGACTGTTACTAGTATAGAGAAACACAGACCTGATCTCCCCAACATATTATTGATCGGATTGTAATTTTCGGTTCAACAACTCGTGTGAAAATTAAAAAAAGAGACCCAAAAACACCAAGAAAAGCGTACTCACTATTGGTTTCATCTCATAAACGGGTGGTTCGAGTGTGAACTTTTCGTCTCGCTCTACCCCATTTACTACAAGCTTCCCTTTACGAACCTGAGACAAGAAAGTTTACTTCAATCAGATTATTCTAGTTACCAGAAAACGAAAAAGCTTAGCGACATTATCAACACTACACACACACACACACACACACAAAGGAAGAAAAGTAAAAGAGGCCCCAGTACTATGGATGTTTGAAAACATATCTATGAATACTCAAGAACAAAAAGCTACCACATATAGAAGATGCTTCCGATCTAGGGAAAATTTCTCCGAAATGACTCAGTTTTTCATCCCCTTTTCAGTTCTTTGAAAATTAATTTTCAACAACAAATTTACACAAAAGATGCCAAGGAGAGAGAGAAATAAATAACATTGGCAAAAAAGGAGAAAAAAAAGGTTCAAACACCACATGATAACATCTTAAGGATGTATTTTTAGACCCACCTCCACAATGTCACCTTCCTTGGCAACAACTCTTTTGATGAAGACGTCATCGTCAGTATAGCCTACTTGTTGAAGGGCAGGCGGACTTTTGAAGATCACAATATCATTTGCACACGGCTTTCTGAGATAGTATGAGACCTGACAACAACAATACAAACAATTGTTATAGACAATGCTTGATTACCTTATTAAACATGAAACCACAAAACTAAGTAAATTTTCGAAAGTTCTAAGCACATACTTCACGCAAAGGCAATGGCTCTCACCATGTCCAATCTAATCCTTTTAAAACCGGATGGAAGCATGCAAAATAATAGATATATATATATATATATATTTAAAAAATTTCTATGCCCTTTTTTCCTTCAAATTGCTAAGCATTTATGCATACATATATGGGATAATTGTCTCATAACCAGAGAAAATTACTCGTCTTCTTTCGTGACCAATTAGACCTTAAATTCACCTTAAAGCGCAACTCTATACCAAGTCATTATTTCAAGTGCGTCGTGTTAAGAATTAGACGCCTAATTCTATACTACCGAGAGCAAAGAAAACACAAAAGCAAATAAAAGGCACAAGAACATGCAACGTTAATCCGTAATCAAAACTATTCTTAATGACGGCGCCTAATGACTGCACCCCCTTTTTTACAAAGAAAACTAGGACGAAATCCCAAAACTATTCTTAATGAAGCACCGTTTTCTGTCACGGTAATAATTAGGCTCCACAGTTCAACACATAATCTGTAATCAAAATTTTTAACTTCCTGATCATTATGACATTATCCTATTTCAAGAAATTCACTAAAAGCAATACTGCAACCTCAGCTCATTGCTCACAACACCCCAAACAGATAACAAAACTATACCCAAATAAACAAATGAATAAATAAATTTAAACAAGTCTTTAGTAGTTAAAAAAAAAAAAAAAAAAACACCAATACCAAATGGTAACATAGTATCAATATCAATTGCATTTAACCTGATATGATTTAACTGTGTATTCCTGAAACCCCTAGTGTACCTTATTCTAACAGGAAAATAAAAAAACTAAGAATGAAGAAATGCTTAGAAAATCAACGAAAAAAAAAAAAAAAAAGAAAGGAAAGGAAAGGAATACCTTTTCAGCAATAATATGATCTCCGACATCAAATGTGGGATACATCGACAGAGAAGGAATGTACCTCGGCTCCGCCACGAACGTCCTGAACGCAATCGAGACCGCAATCGCCGCCAACACCGTCTTCGCATCGTCGCTGGTGAAATTCACCCACTCCGACAAAATCCCACCTTTTTTCTCCGCCTCCCCATCGTCCCCGCCATCTTCGCCGCCACCGCCGCCGCCTCCACCGTCGTCAGCCTCTCCGCTCTTCACGGCCGCTTTGGTCTGGTCACCGGAGTCCTCGAGAGCGTTGCAGCGGACGAAATGGAAGTGGGTTCTGGTGGTCGGGAGCTGAGAGCTCGGAAAATTTGAGGTTTTGAGGAAAAGGATGGAAGAAGTAGAGGAGTTGAGGTGTTTGGAGAACTGGGTTTGGATTGGAATTGCGGTTTTTAGGGAAGGTGAAGGGGAGTAGAGATTTACTGCTAGCATCTTTTGACTCTTGCAGATTGAATAAAGTCTACCAAGATTGTTCAGAAACTTGGAGCTTTTGTTCAGAAATGGAGTTGCAGATTGAATTGGGCTTTGCTGATTGGCCGTGTGTTAGATTCGGCCCATTGAAGGAAACCTAATATCGAAGCCGATTCGACCCTTTGTCAACGTTTGGGGCCCGGTTGGGGATATTTGGAGGTTGAGGTTTTGAAGTTAGGTTGAAAATGTACGTTTATGAGAGGATTTGTCAAAAAGTTCTACGATAAAAAAAAATAGTATAAAAATTGATATTTGTTCAGAAAAAAATATGTAAAATATACCATATTTTGTTCATCTTCTTGTTATGAGTATTTTGACATAACAATCATCTCATTTTGATTTGAAACGAGAAAGTTATAAACTTTTAAAGTTTGAATTTTTTGAAAATATAAGAGAGAGTGAAACGTAGAATTGAGAGTTTTGGATTAGATGTAAAAAATATAGGAAAACTTCCCCCAAATCAAGTCTTAGATCATCTATTTAATTAGAATATTTTTTCAATACAATAATAATATTTTGTTAAACTGTTAGTATCTAAAATTTAAATAACATTACTTTAAACACTTTATAATAAAACAATAACAACTCACATATGTTACATAGGTTGATATTCAAAAGTTATGATTAAAGTTAGTATCCTTAACATTTTTATTTGAATAAATCTCAACATAAACACTATTCACCGTTTAAATACACATTCCAATAAGAACTTTTTTCAAACACACCATTATTTTTACATGCATTCAAATGTATTTTAATATTAATATCCAAAAGCATGTTCCATTTTAATATATGCACTCAAAATGTTAAGATATATATATATATATGTATGTATGACATCCAAAAGCATATTATTCATTTCATTTTAATACAATATCAAATACAATAAGAATTCAAACGCACATTAAATTATTTATGTAATAAATCCACATATTTTAAAATTTATTATTTAATTATATTATTTATTGCAAAATCTTGATATTTACTATTATTTCCATGTTATCTATCATTGTATAATACTATAAATATCCTATCAATTAGAATATCATATCAAATTAATTAATTAAAAGATCATGTCAGCTACTTGATATAGGTGTGACACAACTGATAGAAGAGAAATAAAATCATTTAAATACAAAATAACATTGAGGAATCCATACTAAGCACCATATGTTTGAACACTATCATATCACATTAGCATTTTGTTGCACATTTTTAAACTTGAAGTACAGAATTAAAAATTTAAAGGGTGGACTACAATTGTGCACATAAGTTCATGATGTGGCTATTTGGGGTTGATGTTGCCCACAAGCTTTCTATTCTTGACAATTATTATTGAATGAAACTTTCAAACACAAGATAATCTAGAAAAATGAGCTCTAAGTTTGAGAAAAAAATACTCTTATCTAGAGGATGATCTCTGAAAGTTGTAAAAAATCTGAAAGTGGTAAAAAAGCTAATTCAAAGATCACTAACTTGTAATGAAGTGCTGTTAAAGAAGTAAATTATGAGTAATATGATGCCGGTTTAAGCAAGAAGTATTAATGTTAACATCACAATATAATTCCATTTGGTACTTGAGACCCCTCACTTTTGTGATTATGAGGAGATAATAAGTATGAATTTATGTTTCCTTCCCAATATGGGACTTTTCTTCTTATTTTATTTAAAAAAAAAAAAAAGAGGGGACAAAATACACGCACACTATTAAAAGACATTTTCCTCCTTTCCATCCACATACCAACCCATTACAAAATGATTAAAAAAAATCTCTCGACACACAACTAAACAACAGAACCTCAAATTTTGGACAAAAGGCCAGAACAACAGCTATTATACGCTGAATTTCTAAGCTAACAACATCAACTTCTCCTTTCACAGCCTTCAACACATTGAGACAACCCCCTTTTAATATCACTTTATGCCCCCTCATGCGTACCACCCAAAAAAAAAAAAAAAAAAGCAAGAAATTTCTCCCATAATAGTTAAAAAAAAAAAAAAAAAAGATTGATAGCAAAACAAACTTTTTGAACATCAAAGTAAAAATATTCCATTGAATGTATGTGAAGAAATTGAGATGTTTGTTATCTGGTCTTGAATTGTAAGCGTATATTATACAATTCATGAAGCAAATTACAAGATTACGTACAACTGAATTGGCAACAGAAAATTGGAGGTATATGTTGGTATGATGCAAACCAAATAATCAGGAACTTTGAACAGCAAAGAATCTTCAAAGGCTCCTAATCTGCAAGGAACCAATTAAATCGACTCGGGTAGAACGGAATTTCAGCCACCTACGTAGGATTTCTGTGTTTCCTCATCAATTTATATGAACACCACTCTCCATTTATTTACAAAGTTCCCATGTAGCCCAACAAGACTTGGCATTTGCTTTCGACATATGATCATCGGTTGCACTCTTAACGCGCTCGTATGAGGAAGAAAAACCGATTTGGTAGCGTTTTGGATGCCTTCGGACGAGTACTCAAATCCTTTAGAAACCATCTGGCTTCTTCTTATGTTAGCAGCCGTTGGTTTGTCAGAAACTACTCCAGGAACCGGCAAAAGATTCGGATTAGAAGAAGCTCGTAGCTGCTGTTTCTTGTAAATCATCTCCAAACTATCCAGAGACTTTTCTTCCTTCGCAGTTCTTGGTGAAACTTCATTTTCTTCTTCTGCCTCATTTAGAATTCTCTTGGCTTCATCAATAAAACCTATAGAACGCCAAGCCTCGGCGACGAGCTGGAAAGTGCTCTTTCTTGGGGAAACACCCTTCTGTTCCATAACATGGAGCAAGTCTTCCGCGTTCCATGGCTGCTTTGCTTCTCCATATCCCCATATTAGGGTCTCAAATGTTTTGAGATTCGGGGACACATCCATTTTGCACATTCTGCCGTAAACTCTCATGGCGAGCTCCATTTTCCCCGCACTGCACCACCCGCTGATGATGGTTGTGAAGATCACGACATTTGGGTGTACACTAAATTTTGTCATTAAAGAAAGAGTTGAGTCGGCCTTCCCTGGCTCACCAGCTCGGACATAGCCTTTTGCGAGAATGCTGAACACATGATTGTCGGGTTCAATGCCAGATTTCAACATGTCACTGAAGATCTCCTGGCATTTGTCCATGAGGCCAGCGGAGCTCCATGCATTCATGATGGTGCTAAAGGTGATAACGTCAGGTTTGACCCCAAATTCTTCCATCAAACACAGTGCCTGTCCAATTTATGCTTCTATTAAGTATAAATGTCGAAAACTGAGAATTCAAGTAAGAGTAATTAGTCCCAGAGAGAGGAAGAGTAAGGGAGTTTGAAACGTACCTTGTTGATTCCATCCGTGTCGGTAACGTCCAGGAATCCCTTGATAAGAGAGTTGAAAACAACAAGATTCGGATGCACGCCAAGCTCCTTCATCCTGTACACAAACCTCAAGGCATTTTTCATGTTTCCTTCTTTACAATACCCGTTAATGATGATGCCACAAGTTCTCTCATTCAGGTGAACTTTGTTGTTCTCCATCTCCAAGATCATCCTTTCAGCCCTCCACGTCTCCCCATTCTCCGCATAAGCCTTTGCTAAGGTGTTAAACGTGACAACATCGGGCTGCACACCAGCTGCAACCATCCTATACACCATTTTCCACGCTTTGTCTATTTCATTCTTGTTACACCAGGCTCTAACAAGAATATTATATGTCCGGTCATTCGGTTTTGCATTTTCATGTTTTGACATAAGCTCTAACAATTTTAGAGATTCCTCAGGCTTACCAGCAATCCCATATCCCTTAATGAGGGTGTTAAAAGTGCTAGTAGTCGGCCTGCATCCGTTCTTCTCCATTTTCTGAAAGATTTTCATGGCATCGTCTATTTTCCCGGAATCAGTGAAAGCATTTATCATGGCATTGAAGAGGATCGAGTCAGGCTTCAAACCGTTTTCTTTCAGCTTAGAAAGGAGTCGAGGAATGGACATGAAACGTTTCTGGCGGGTCAAGGCGGCTACAAGGGTTGTGTATGTTATTAGAGTCGGCCTGTGTCCTTCTTCAACTAAACTGTTGAAAATGGTTTGAACTTCATGAGGCCTTCCCTTTTCAATCAAAATATTCATTAGTTTCGTTCTTGAACGAACAGTTCGGCAACTGTTGTTTCCCAAACAGACCAGGCAGCGAGCATGGATATGTGAATCTATCGAATTCGAGAACACTTGTACTTTCTCCTTCTTGTGCAGACGTGGTTCCTAAGAAGTTCAAAAATGATCATAATTTAACCATTGCAACATCTAAACATGAATGAACTTATTCTTGTAAATGTTATTGAAACCTTGAAAGAAGCGAGCTTTATTATTTCAAAAGAACACACACACACACACACAAACACGCACGCACACAAGCACACGCGAGCACATGGCGAACCTGTGTACAAGATGACAATCTATGAATTTAACATGACATCTGTGCAAATAAGTAAATCCAGCAAAGCGTAATGATTATGATGGCTAGTTATTTCTCTTTTTTTGAACGAAAAAACGAATCTTTCCCTAATTCTGTCGATTCTTCTGTATATAGAATCTTAAATCATGTTAAGAAAGCTAAAGAGCGGTAATTTGTGGAGCTAAAAAGCCTCAAAGAAGCAGAAAATGTAATGATTTCTGCTATATGTCAGATTTTGCTGCTGTTATGATTACCATGATTGGAGATGTCTGGACCAGCTCCTTGCTCGTGATGGTTCCTTCTTGGCGTCTACCCATGATAACGGACTGGCCTTCTCCGAAAAATTCTCTTCCACAAGCACCTCAAATTATCTTCAAACCACCTTCCGTCCTCCAAAGAGTTCAAAATTTGACTGCCGGACCATTACACAGAACTGGTTTTAGCCCAATCTTCAGATTTTTCGAAGACAGAAAAAGAGATGTTATCTAAAAGGATGATTAGTGCAAAGACCAACAAAGTATGAAAGTTGTGGAGCCTAAATAGTACCCGGACGTAGAGCCAATAAGCGGATTTTAGGGTCACAACAAAAACAAAAAGACTGAGAGATGTGCAATTTCTCTTCTAAGCCCTCTTCATCATAGTGAATTTGTTGTAGCGGTTAAAAGTGGATGCAACTCTTCGACCATTACAAATGTTGTGTTTTTTTTTTTTTCTTCTACGATTTTATTACTCTTGATAATATAAAACTAGGGCGTCTAATTCTTAACATGAAGGGTGCCGTTTGGCGCATTAAATTGTAATCCTTGCAGAAGTTGAGCTGTTTTACAGAGAACCAGAAATGAGGCAAAATCAGACTAGGTTAGACAAAAAGGGCATTTCAACATCCCAACTCCCGTTTTACAGCAACTGCAATTTGAACTAGAATACAATATAATTCCAAATGGGTACTTGAGACCTCCCATTATTTGAGTTCCAAAAATCTCATCAAACATGTTCTAGAACATTCTAAGCTTATGTTTGGCCAAAGAAAAAGGGAATTGAAAAGTACAAGAGAAATCCAACATCAACAACAATAAGTTGATGATTTTGTACCCGTTGACGCAGAAATCAAGCATAAACTCTTCCACTTGCTAATTGACATTGAGAGAACAGAAAAATTCATCTTAAAAAGTGTTCAGTTGCAGAGCCTAATTATTACCCGACACAGAATCAGTACGCAGGTCGGCCTAGTTTTTGCAACAATTTGTCTACAATTTGGACTAGAATACAACATAATCCCAAATGGGTACTTGAGACCTCCCACTTTGATCAACACCAATGCATGAAAAAAGCAACAACTAAAGTTTGAGCTCCAAAAAGCTCATTAAACATGTTCTAGAACATTCTAAGCTTATGTTTGACCAAACAAAAAGGAATTTGAGAAATCCAACATAAACAAAAATTAGAAAATGATTTTGTACCTGGTGGAAGAACTTAGAAGGAGAGACAGAGAAGAAGGAGTTGCATGGAAATTGGTCGGCTGTGTTGTGCATGAAGCCCTTGAAGTTGAAGAAGGTAGTAGTAGTAATATAATAATAGACTACTAAATATAAAAATATTGGACTGTAGTGGCAATGTGTAAAGTGTTTGTGTCCTGACAATCCACTAGAGATTCTTATCCACATATATTTATCAGAATGGAGATTTTCTCGATAATTTTTGAGGCTGTTTAAGCTACCAGACAAACTCATTTGTGGAGTCATACCGTGGACCAGATTTCGCCAAGGCACTCTTTATAACTGGAGGTCAAAATTTTAACAAATTAAATAGAAAAATCTCTCGTTACAGAAACGGTGACGTTTTTTCAAGTTAGAGTTTATGTATTTTTTTCCCTCTAATTTTATTCTTTTGCACATGCGTCGTTTCCCCCCTTCCGCGCCCCCCCCCCCCCCCCCCCCCCTTCTTCAAAAGGGACGTTTTATGGAGTGTTTTTGTGTACACAGGATTTTATTTTTGAAAAAAATAGATAAATAAGTCGTTTTTGGATACTTACACAAAAAGTGAAAAATAGCTCCAACTTAAGAATCTATCTTCTTTCAAAATATAATCCCTTTGAGTCTTACCTTATCCTTGCGAAGGATCATGCAGCTCCTGGGTTTTGTTTATTCAATTATCAGTGATTATTAAAATATTAATCAGTGATTAATTGATAAAAATAAATATTGATATAATCAATTAGATTTATTATGATTAATCATTTCTTTAAAAAAAAAACTATCATTTTTAATTTAATAAAACTTAATGCAATCAATAAAAAAATACTTAAAAACAGACCATTTATCCTTTTTTTTCTTTCTTTAATAAGTAGAAGATTAAACTCTCCTCCTAGAGCTCATCTTACATGGACAAGATTAAATATTTAGTTTTAATTTTTTTTAATGCTTATCTGATTAAGTTTCCTACTTTCTTTATTTTTAATCCTATTTATATTTAGTTTTGTTCAATAAAAAAAATGTAGCCATATTATCCACTACATAAGCCGAACAATTTAATTCCAATCCCAAATATTTTTTTATAAAATATAAAATATAACTTAAATATATATATATATATAAAATAAACCAAATACTTTATTTGAATATTCTCGTGGATTTAATCATTCTAGAAGGTTCTTCCTACCAACATGATAAAAAAGATCATCCTTACAAAAAATTACTAGTCGTTTTCCAATTTGAAACTTTAATCTCCCAAAAAAATACTAATTAATTTTGTAGAGCAAGAATCGATATTTAATATATTTATTATGTAACATCTTTGGATATGATCACTCCTCAATATAACACCGCAAGACAACAAACAAATGTGTAAATCCGAAATTTGCTTGAGTTGCAGCATATTTGATCACACGACTAGAGTAAGAGATTGAAAATTATCTAAAAAAGAACAAGAATAATTAAATAGTCAGAAACAATGTTGAAATACAATGAATAAGGTGGAGTTTGGTGTGTAAGTTTGAGTTAAGATTTGTAAGTTTAAATAGTGATTTTAGTTGACTTTTTCAGAAAAGATAAAAAACTTTTGAGGAAAAAGATAAAAATTGAGTTGATGGTGATGAGTTTAAACTCATCATCCAAACATCCCCTAAATCAGTCAAACCCAAATATTAAAATAATTAAAATCTTCTTCATTTGCAATCGAAATATATAGTTATATATTTATGTATATACAATACAGTTGAAAATGGCCCCAACCAATCAGACAAGCAGATAAGAGCTTAGAAAAAACCTTTTTAATCCAACATTGTTAGAAATAATTCAAAATTCAAAAGGGTACCTTTGAATTTCGATTATTTTGTTATTTAAAATCTTCAACAAACTCATCCATTTACATCTTCTCCTCATTTTCAGCAATCAGGAAAATTAGCCAAAACCAAAAAGTTTAAGGGGCTTTTTAGATAGTGAATTCGTCAGAACTTTCCTGACGAGGTGGTCATAAATAGAGAAATGGGTTCTCAAAATTAGTACTAGAAGTTAACTTTATCGTATCTTCATTCGTTCATATCCCTCTCTCTACCATTTTCATCATTTTTTTTAGAGAGAGAAAATCAATGATGCCGAGGGTGTGGAAATGGTACCAGAACTGCCTGGCGTATCATCCGGTGAAGACTCAGGTCATCAGCTCCGGCTTTCTTTGGGGCGTCGGCGACATTGCCGCTCAGTACATCACCCACTCCACCGCCAAAAGTCGCCTTCAATTTTCTGTGGGTACCCATTTGATTTTCTTCCTTCTTTCTTACTTTTTCCTCTGTCTCCTCTATAATTTTTTTTGGTTGTTTTGTTAAGGTTTTTCTCATCTGGGTATGTCGGATTTTTTTGTTTCTTGGTTCTTGAATGAATTGGGTAGCTCTGAAGTACCTAATTTGGTTTCGGGTTTTCTTTGGATTTTTTTTTCTCCGAGATTTTTTGCTGATATTTTGCCAATGGTATATTTGATGTTGACTATTTGGGAAACTTACATGTAATTATTCCCTATGAAAAAAACAATTTTCTTGAAACTTGAATGGCAAAAATTGGTATAATGTGATGTTTGATGTTCACCATTTCATTGGTATATCTAATGCTTAATGTGATAATGGTTTCACGAGCTGACGTTGTTTTGTGTGAGTTTAGTGAATTTCTATATGCTACAATATCTCAATCTATACTTGTGTGTATAACCGGATTTTTGCTTCATGAGATACATTAGTCATATGGTAGATTAGGGTGAATCTGTTTTTCTTTTCATCTTCATCATTGTGGCATTTAGATCATAAACAGCATACCGCGTTTAATGTATCAGGATGCGGATGCAGAGTTTAAGATCAACTGGAAACGCGTAGCCATCACAAGCACATTCGGCTTCGGCTTTGTTGGGCCTGTTGGCCATTTCTGGTTCGTGTTTCCCATCTTTTTCTCCCGGGATCCATTGTGCTGAACTTTGTTTGCTATCTGCTTTCTAATCCCAGCCACTAAGCTAGTCTCCGATGATTACGCTTGTCCTTCTTTTTGCTGAACCTGGTTTATTGTTTTCAATGTTATAACCTCTCAACTCCTTAGAAGAAGCCTTCGCGCGAGGGCTTTCTTTCTACCACGGAGGGACAAGGAGGACTACCATTGGCATTCAATATTAGGTCTTTAATATGGATAGTCTCTGGTTCTTTGTGGACAATTTCAAATGAGAACCTCAAGCATAAATTGGATCACAGTTTCTATGTTCTTGATTAATCCTCTTGAATTACATAATTTTATTCACCGGCTGCATTTTGTTGAGTTATTCATGCGAGGGGCAGTGCATACGATGCACCCGTTTATGTGCAATAACAAAATAAACACTTGAGATTATCGAGCATTTTTCACGAGTTCTTATGACGCTAGGCATTTTCCCTTGTAGGTATGAAGGCTTGGACAAGGTTTTAAGGCTAAAGCTTCGCCAACAGCCAAAGTCATTGCGGTTTGTGGCGACTAAAGTGGCAGCGGATGGCATTATCTTTGGCCCCCTTGATCTGTTCGTCTTCTTCACGTACATGGGATTTTCAATGGGAAAGAGTGTTCAACAAGTGAAGGAAGATGTGAAGAGGGATTTTCTCCCAGCCTTGATATTGGAGGGTGGCGTATGGCCGATTGTTCAGGTCGTGAATTTCCGATATGTTCCAGTACGGTATCAGCTCCTATACGTCAATATATTTTGCCTATTGGATAGTGCTTTTCTATCATGGCTTGAGCAGCAAAAGGATGCTGCTTGGAAGCAATGGTTCACTTCTTTCAACTCTTTGAAGGAACGAGGAGGTCAGGGAAGATTATGATTTTCGCTCTTCTCTGCCCTTTTATTCTTTTCGGCTTTTCTCCACTGTATTACACCAAAAAGTTTGTAACAGAATATTTGTACGCGGGCAACGGAAACATGGTCCCTCAAAAAACAACCAACTTGAATTTGAAGTCGACATCTCGGGAATGATACAAAATTTTTTTTTTTCTCTTTTCTTGTTTTAAAGTCCTGTAAACAGACTCGTATCCAATACAATGAAAAAAACACAGAACAAAACCTATCAATTTGGCAGAAAGGTTTTGATGAATCTTTTCTCTTACACGGTTGTTTGCATACAGAAAATTGTGCTTCCCCTGACGGGAAATAACGAAGAAGATAGGATCGGATTTCATTAATACATGCGAAGTTGTGAAACCTACTTTGTAGTGTAATTTACAGATCAAAGGCCAAAAATGATGTTAGTTCACTGGTGGTGCTAACGGGCTAAAGCCTGTGACAGATTCGAAAACCATCTCGTCATTCATTCACACCGATGATGGCGAAACTGCTCATTACAAACATTTGCTTGCTAATACAGCCTCAGATTTCATGATCCTCATGTGAAGGAATTTAGCCAGCTTGTCCATCTTGGTCGACTCATGAGTGCTAGCCCTCTACTTCGTATTGCTCATTCGATGTATGAGGTCCTTATATGAAAACGGTATGACCTCCTCCGAGGGGTAGTCTTGGCTTGAATTCCGCGGTTAAGTCTAACCGAGGGCAATGTTTGAAGCCAATGCTCTGTCAAGGGAAATTATAATATTCAGAGAACTCTAACAAAAGACAGAACTCAAAGGAATTAAAGACGAGAACTTTAATTTCAAAACTCAGAGAGCTTTGTCTCAACTGCAGAAATGGGAAAATTTTAGTTACCGGGATGCTTAGTAAAAGTCCTTCACTATTGACTAGAACGGGTAGGCCTCTTCTTGCGGCAGCTGGGATGGATTTCAGAATCCGAAGAGCCCCTTGTGCTGAATTCCTTGCACAATCCAAACATAAGCTTGTTCCATCTCCGCTATCTAAAGGTAGTTTTTGCTGTTGAGGAAGAGAAGTGGGACTCTTCACCAAGTCGGCAAGATACAGCCAGTCGGATTCACCCATATGGCGCACTTGGGCTACGATGTCATCACCACCCACACATGATCTGAAATGACGGCGCCAACTTTCCCTTCCCAAACCAAGCTCGCAATCAGCTTCCTCGGGTATTTTCCATTGAACAAAGAATCGGTTCATTAAGGAACATATTTGCCCAGGATGAAGCGGTTCAGAATACATACTGATGGATTTCACTTTGCGTTTTGACTCGAATTCTGATGTTGCTTTCTTTTTAGACCTGAAATGTTTAACTTCTTCACTTTGCAATTGAAGAATGTTTTCGTATGTCGACTCACTAAGCATGTCGAGTCTTCTAGCTTCAGCAAGAACTGATTCAGACGTAATGTCCAAAAAATGCACTTTTGATCCATCTGGAACCAAGCGGTCCAAACACGATTTGCTACCAGCGATGATTTGTTCTATGTCATTTGAAATTTGATGTTGTCCAACACATGACCGGACATCAAGGAATTCTATTCTTTGCGGCAGAGGATGGTCAACAGAAAAACAAACCAGCGCTTTGGTGCCTTTCGATCCGGGAGCTGGGCAGAGGTAGCAACCAGCTGCTGTGAGGGAAGTCTGCAGATAACAAAGAAAGAATTTTAACAAACTAACTAAATCGAAAAGGAAAAAAAAAAAAAACAGATACAGACTGTTCATGGGGAAGAACATCAGAATATTGAAACAAGATCACCTTGCATGGGAAAGTATTCATGTAGTCCAAAAGCAACTTTGAAGTACTACCTCTAATCGGCCTGTTCCTTTGTGAGACAAACTGAAAGGTTCAGAGAAGAACAGTAACAAAAAGTGAATCGTTATGAATCATCAAAATTTACGAGTACTGGAGTGAAATAGTCGAGATAGAATATAAATACCTGCAAAATCAAAGCAATAAACCTCGACAGGCATATTTCTTCAACTTTTAACTGATTTACAATCTCTAAATCTATGACAACATAGCCAAGCTGCAAGCAGTAAGATCAAATGAGGTTTCTATTAGATGTTTGAAAATAAACAAATCGTGTAAAATTATTGATTGCAGTGACCTAAAGGAATGAACAATAAGGTACTCACATCCATAACAGTAACTGCTTTTCTAATCAAGTCCGAGCATACATCATCAACGTATAACCGTGTCAGTTGACAGGCAGAAATGACTGCTTGTAGCTCGGAATTGAATGTATCTGAAGAATGAAAGACCAAACAGCATTACTGATAAGAGTGACATCATCTATATCAGTATTGTGAATTAAAAACCCTGTCCGTGGCAGAAATAAAAATATAATTGAAACCTTAAACCAGCTCAAAACTTGGAACCATGTGTACTAAAACTCACATGATGAGTAGTTTCTTAAAGACGCTCGGATCCTATTACGAGCATATAACAGGCTTTGATTAGTTGGGTCTTCCACCCAATTCTGTTCACCTCCCCGACATATCTGCAAAATTACTAATAACATGGTTGTTTTAATTCCAAAACACAAAAAAAAGCTCATCAGAGTTGTTCTCTTCCGGAAAGAAAAACAGAGACTCTACTGCACTAACCTTGTACATGTCTTCTTTTGAGAAATCCAGAAGTGGTCGCACAACGAGAATACCAGAATCTTTTGAATCACAGGAATGCGTATATGAGGAGAATATCTGAGACACGAACGGCATTCCGGCAAGTCCTAGCACACTGCTGTTGCGCGATAGTCTAAGAACAAATAACTCAGCCTGCAGCATGTCACAATAATCAGTGATTGCGGTATTCTTCTACAAGCCTTAAGAGTCGAAATAAGAGAAGAAAGAAGAACAGTCTGTAATTATTTATCCAACACGCTTGCCAAGAGCTGACTAAAATGATGATGTGCAAACCTGGTCATCAGCGTGATGTGCAATGAGTAACATGCCGATCTGGTTTTGAATGCAAACCTTCTGAAAATGTTGGTACCTATAGTCCAAACCCATTACAAAATGATCGCGACTCATTCTTCAACAAATCAAACCACAAACTTAATCTATCCGCAAACACACAATAATCACCTCATATCACGAGCTGCTTCCTGCAAGTGACCTTGTTTTGGTCGACCATCGAGCCACTCACAACAGGCAATCTCGCATCTGATTCCTACACAATATATCATTAGCCACCTGGTTTGCCTCAACTCAGTCAATTCATCGTAAACTACCCAATTCATTGTATGTAAATCACTGTCATCTGTGAGAATCAAAACAACATATCTGCAAAAACGTTGAAAGTACCCATTCTAGAGACGCGGTGAGACACAATGGCAGCCTCCTCTTTGCTCTCGGCTCGTAGGCTGTGATCCACGATTATCGCCAAAAGCCTGTCAATGAAGCCATCACAATCACGTGCAACATTGAGGCCATTGGTCTTCCAATGAGCAGTTAGAACACATAGTGCCATACTGTCTGGTCCTCCAGAGACCCCCAAAGCTATAAAAAGAAAACAAATCAAACAACCCATCAGTGTGAGCTAGCTCAAGCGAAGAGACAGCCCAATCCACACATAAACACCACAACAGCCCAGTAATTTAGCAATGTCAGACAAATTCATAATCTAACACTCCCCCTCACGTCTAACGTGTCACAAAATGGACCAGAGTCCAAACCTACCATTGCCTGCAAAATCGAATTCTGATACCAAGTTAAATGAGCTTGGATAGAACTCATCACAAAGCTAGCTCTAGGAGAGTATTGCCCGGTTAGTTATGTGATATAAATTGACAATCTAACACTCAGAAGCGTAACATTGATTAAAAAAAAAAAATTCCTAGACAATTAGCAGAAATGGAACAAACCCATCAATGTACGCTGAATTTATGGTTCTTTAAGCATTATTAAAATAAGAAACACCTTTCTTAGACAATTAACATATATACCCAGAAATTAAAAATGATCATACGGTAAAAAAATGAAATAAAATAGAAAGAAAGGCAGAAACTGACCGATACGGTGGTGAGGTTTGAGGCCGGCCATGGCCATTCGGGAGGAGAAAGCGTGGTGGTAGTTGGCCATATCGGTGGTGTCAGGAGCAGAAGAAGCGGACTGATAGAAGAAGCAGCGAAGCGGAGGAAGAGAGCTACGGCGATGAAGAAGATAATGGTTGTAGTGGTGGGGGTGGTGGTGACGGTGACGGCGGAGGCAGAAAGATGGGATGGTAGTGGATATGGAGGTTGGTGGGTTGGGGAGTGTCGTTCTGGTTTCCATTTGCAGCGACAGGATTAGGCTTCGCGCCATTGCAGATAATGCTTTTTGTTTCAGCTTCAATGGCTGTCGCCTCCATTGCCTGGGAGAGTCCGACGGTGTTTATCACGAAGGGAGGTTTGAAACGACGTCGTTTCTGAAGTCGTTGAGTAGACTTTGAGGAAGAAGATTGGAGAAAGTTTCGGCTCGCACGTAAACGACATGTCGTTTTGAGGCAAAAGGTCAAATGTATTCTTTCTTTTCTTTTCTTTTTCTTTCTTTTAGGGGCGTTAGAGACCTCCCCATTTTACCCGAGGTAAAATTTTTTGACCGATCGATTATTTTTGAACGGTTGAGATCGAAAAGATACACCAAAAAATAATAAAACCTAACACGCCTGATTCTCTTTTACAAAACATTTCAAAACAATTAAAAAAAAAAAAACCATCCACCGGAAGCTCTCTTCCAACTTCATCTTCCCTAACTCCGACCGCCGCGCCGCAGCCCCTGCTCCGAATATCAGCAGCCCTTCCCACACCACACCCACCGCCCCTTCCTTCCTCTCTGACCTGCGACCTTCAGCCACAACCACAGCCAGCGCCGCCGTCCTCACATAATCAAATCTGGGTTTTTTTTTTTTTTTTACTGCCGAAATCGCGACGAGCTCGCGATCTGCAACCTCCGATCTGCAAGCCGGCGGAGCCGCTTGCTGTCGAGTCCCCCTCCTCCGCCCCTGCTCGCCGGCGACCCCCCTCTCGCCCCCTCCCGTCCGTTCGAAGAGATATCAAATCTTTTTTTTTTTTTTTTGCTTTTTTGTTGGTAATTAAAGAAATAATCACATGCAACAGGATGCATATATAATTTTTTGTATACATATCATCTAAACTGTTTAAATAAGATCCAGCAGTCAAAAATTTTACCTCATCAATATGATAAAATAAAATATCTATTCTCCCTATATTTCTAAGTAATTACAGTATATGGCTGGCTTATTAGTTATTTCCTTCCTACTATTATTGAGAGTTTTTTTTTTTTTTTTTTTTGGAATTTAATCTATTATAAAGAAGTTCACGTGTATATATATATATATATATATAAATGATTGTTTCAAGTAATTACAGACATATTCTAAGGATAATATTACATTTAACTTTAAAAAAGATTATAGAATTTAATTTCCCCACCCTAAATGCAAAAAAATAAAAATAAAAATAAAAAAGAATGATTGTTTCAATTGTGCATTTCTGGGCATAATTGATCAATAGTGAGGTGTATCTAAGATACATATGGCTTGTTTGAATATCAAATTTAAAAAATAAATTTTTATAAAAGAATAGCTATACGATACCAAAAACAGTTTTTACCTAATGATTCAAACCACCACTAGTTTTCACATCTTTTTAATTAGCAATTATCTTGATAATGGATAAAATCACTTTTTAGGACTCACTTATAAACCACAATATTACTTTCCATAAAAATAAAAAATAAAAAAATCCAACATTTATCACAAAACGAAGCTCCAATTAATACTTTAGTGTCAGATTTTCTTCAATCTGAATTTATCTAATTTATTTTGCATCTTCTCCTTACAGAATACACATTAATTTTTATTATAAAAGAGATGAGAGAATAGAAAATTGGAAAGAAGATCTCATTTCATCATATGAAGATTTATCATCCTCTAAAAAATGGTGCAAGCTTTAAAAAATAAAAAGAAACCAAGAAAATGAAGAGTTATAGCGTTATTTTATTTTCTAAAATCGCAAATTGATAAAAAAATCAAACAACATTATTTAAAAAATAATTATTCGTTTAGTCTCTAATTTTTTCATGAAGTTATAATTTGATCTGAAGTCTTTTTTTTTTAGTTAAAAAATTCTATACTATTTTTTTTTTTGAAGTCCCTTTGATTTATTCTTTGTCAATCAAGGGAGGGGGGGCCGGTGGAAGGTTGTCGGAAAGGGTGATTCACTATCGTGGGACCCCAAGAAAGACATCGCAAGTCGGGTTGGCCCGGGGGGGAGGGTGGTCGCCGAGGTTCAGAGGGAAGGAGGGACTCGTCGTCGAGGGAAAGAGGGACTCGCCGTCGGGAGGGGGCAAAAGTTGTTGGCAGTTGCGGGGGGGTAAGGGGGTTCGCTGAAGGTCGTAGGGGGAACCTTTTCTCCTCTGAGGTCTGGAAGGGGGGGGGGGGGGGGAGGTGGCAATTTCGTGAGCCATCATTGGAGGTCGCTAAGGTCATGGGGGGTACATTTTCTTGTTGTCGGTAGAGATGGACAACTTAGTTGAAGGTTGTGCGTATGGGGGGACCTAGCTAGCCCGACCGGCAAGATTTGGCCATGGAGGCTTTGTCCAAGGGTGGGGGACTGAGTCGCCAGCATCATGGGTGGGGAGGCGGGGGGCTTCATCTGTGTCTTGGGGGGCGGGACTTGGTCGATGGGGTTAGGGGTATATTAGTTTTTTTTAATTTATTTTTTATATATTATATTTTAATTTTTTAGTCTATACTAGTATAAGGTAAGGTATATTATAACTATTATACACAGACAGTATCTTAATCGTTTGATTATATCTTAATAATTCATTATATCTTAATGATTCAAAAATGAATTATATCGATTGTGTATATAAAAGGACAGTCTTATCCCAAATATATATTTGAGATTATATATTAATATTTTAATACCTTATATCTTAGTATAAGATAAGATGTATTATAAATATCATATATAAATAATATTTTAACCGTTTGATTTTATCTTAATGATTAAAAATAAATTCTATGGATTGGATATATAAAAGAGCACCTTATCCCAAGTATTTCTTCTTTTCCAAAAAAAAAAAAAAAAGAACTATTTATTTCCTCTCTTACATAAGGAAGGAAGATGGAAGAAAACTCTGCAAAATTCACGCTAACCTTACTTCGGTCTCTCTCTCTCTCTCCTCTCTTTCTCTCTCTTCTTCAGACGTGAAGGAAGTTTCCCGCCAAATGGTAGAAGCCTTAACGGCATCGCCACTACCGCCATGACCCCTCTCTCTCATCGGACCTTCGCCGTCTTCTTCTCCGTCGCGATCCCTCTCCTCGCCGTCATCATCTCCTTCTCTCTCCTCCGCATTTCGCGGCCCCGCGCTTTGCCGACCACCGTGCCGGCCCTAAATACGACCTCGCCGGAAGTCGATCGCAAGAACAACTACATCGTTCGCTTCACCGAGTACAGGATTGCCAGAGAGCACCGGGAGTACCTGCAATCGCGCCTCCGATCGCCGGGATGGGGATGGATCGTGCGGCGGAATCCGGCGGCTCGGTTTCCGACCGACTTCGGACTGGTCTGGATCGAGGAGTCGGCGAGGGAAGGGGTGGTTCGGGAGATGGAGAGGTTGGGGATGGTGAAGGACGTCAGTGTGGACGCGAGCTACAGGAGGGGGTTGCTTAGGGAAGGGAAGAAGAGGAGGAGGAGGGGGGCTAGGATTGGGGCTTTTGTGGATGGGAAGAAGCGTCCTGGGAAGATTTTCACGGCGATGTCGTTTAGTGAAGGCGGCGAAGGCGATGGAGAGAGTAATTCTTCGTTCAGCTGGAGGAGGGAGCTATTGGCAGATGTGAGGATTCTTTTTCTTAATTTTTCACCTCTGATTTCTGATTTATGTTGATTCTAGTAATGATTTGGCGGGCTTAGGAAGTAGAAAATGCTTATGCTATGATATATTGAACAGAATTGAAGAAACTATTTAAGTTTCAGCGTTTTGTTTGATTGATTACAAAATTAGAGGAAAAGGGTAGAAGCAATAGAATTCATGATTTTTGGTGAGATTTTTTCGTGGTTTGGTTTGCGAAGTAGGAAATGCTCACATTCAGATGTTTTTGTTGCTGGGGAAGTACCTCCTTAGTGGATTCCTTGATTCCTGATTGAATTAGTAACACCTTAGAAGCAATAATATCTTTTAATAGACACAAAAATAATAATAAAAAAAAGAGACAAAATTGTTTTTTCGATTGAGCATGGAGGCCATTGAGCTTTTGTGCTTTGAAAAGTGAAAAGATCGGCCAAAATGTTGGTAACATGGAAATTTCTAATTTCTTAGAAAAGAAAATTTTGATACGATTGTTTGTAGCCTTTTATTGAATCTTTTGGTACATGCTTAATTGCTTGCCACTGTTGTAGAAGTGTTTAATGCAAGTTCCAGTATTTTATTTGTGTAGAGTCTGTTTCTCTTGGAACAAAATGGTTCTACAAATCCCAATGAGTTTTTCCAAATAGAAGGATATTTGGAGAATGCATGTAGAGTACTCCCCCTCGATTTAGCAGAAACCGCTTAGATTTATTTATTTATCGATATTCTTTTTTCTAAATTTTTTTATTTCCCTGCATGACAATCTTGGAGTAAAACGTGAAACAATAAAAAAAGGGGACTAGGCCCACTTTTTCATATTTTTACATTCTTCATTATTTTGTCCTAATTTGGGTATACTTGCTTCGCCAATTCGAGCAGAGATCTCAAGTTACTTCATTATTTGGAGCTGATGCTCTCTGGGCCAAAGGGTTCACTGGGTCAAAAGTCAAAATGGCTGTCTTTGACACTGGCATTCGGGGTAACCACCCGCATTTTCGAAACATAAAGGTAATCTTTATCACATGATGTTATCTGTCAATTTTTAAGAATTTTCATTCATTTGTTTATTTTGGTACATTGTTGGGTGGTGGAAAGTGGTAGGGAAAGGTGATAATGCAATGCAACTCGTAAGTCATACCTTTAGCTTGTCTTTCCGAGCTTTCCTTTTCTTTACTTTAGTCTTGTACCATTATATGTAAGTTGTCATGAAATAAAAATGTTTATGGGAAAATGAAAGTTAAAATGCTGCTGACCTTTAATTGTGGAAACCTATTTAGAACACAAAAAGGAAAACAATGTACGAAAAACTCAATATGTGAGGGAGTGTCTTGTGGGAGGAGGTGGTGTTGTCATTTTTGTGGCTGTGATATTTCTTTATTTAGACACTGATGTCATATGTCCCTTCAACAATGGTGGGTTATCGTTACTTTGAGTGGATATTTTAGTTATGATTTTGAGTAATTTCAGGAGCGTACGAATTGGACCAATGAGGATACCTTGAATGACAATCTTGGACATGGGACATTTGTTGCTGGCGTTGTCGCTGGTGTAGATGCAGAGTGTCATGGTTTTGCTCCCGACACGGAGATTTATGCTTTCCGTGTGTTTACAGATGCACAGGTAACGCATCCTTGGACATTTGATGGACTTATTTATTATGATATTGTCTGAGAAATTTGTCTGTACCTGAAAGTGGAAAGAAGTTACTTCTACATTTTAACTTTATAACTATTCCTTATGTAGCTTGTTGAAATGCTTGAATTGCAATCTACATCTTAACACATAGCTTTTCCACAGTATGCTGTTTATTTACATGTGAAATGCAAACACCTGAGCCTTTTTCCTTGTATTTACTCAGCCCATACGTGATTTACTTCAACTACTCATATTATGTTGTTGTTATTGTTGTGTGTGTGATACACACACACACACACACACACACACACATATATATTTACGAGATGTTAATACTTGTCTTGGTCAATAGAGTGTAATAAGATTATGAGAGTTTGTGTTCAGCCTATTGCAGGTATCATACACATCGTGGTTCCTTGATGCGTTCAACTATGCCATTGCAACCAATATGGATGTGTTAAATTTGAGCATAGGTGGACCTGATTATTTGGATCTCCCGTTTGTGGAGAAGGTATTGTTACCTTTGTCTGTCATTGTTCTTTATTTATCTATGCAAATACGCATACACCCACCAATTTTCTGTAATATAAGAATAACCTCGATAAGTTAATAACGTCTAATAAGTAATACTTTTTGTCGGTATAAATTAATAATTTCTTAATGTACTAGAATTCTGTAGACACATATGACCGAACTAGGAGGTCTTTGTAAAATATTTGTCTTTTGTAGTTTGTTTCTTCATGAAATTGATGTCGACTTGAATCTCATCTCATAACTTTTTGTAATGCAGTGGGCATTCTCGTATTGCAACTAGAAATTGTTCAAAGTCATTATTGCTTTGAGTGCTTTTTGGCACAAGATTGGCTCTATAGTAGTACTGTCATCTTCATGATCGTCCTCTCTATCATTTCCCACGACGTTTTTAATAATCTGTTTTGGGAAAATAAGTAGATTCATATTTATTCTTGATTAAACAAAATCATGTACTATAGTTATAGTTTGTAAAATGAAATACTAAGAAATTGTATCTGTTGAAAAACTAAGTACATTCATGAAGTTTGCTTGGTGAAACAAAATACATAGAATATAGTTATAGTTCTTAAAACAAAGTAATAAAAAATACTAATTAATCAGTAAATTAATAATTTTCTTTGGTTCCAAGGGTAATAACAACAACAACAACAACAATAATAGTTTTAGTTTATTATTTGTCTTTGTTGTCCTTGCACATTTGTGGATGTATTTTGTAAATACTATACACTGAAGTTAGGAAAATACTTTTATTTCATCTGTGTGACATATTTCTTCACTAGGTCTGGGAAATAACTGCAAACAATATAATAATGGTTTCTGCAATTGGAAATGATGGACCGCTTTATGGAACTCTAAACAATCCAGCTGATCAGAGTGATGTCATTGGCGTTGGTGGCATTGACTACAGTGATCACATTGCTTCTTTTTCCTCTAGAGGCATGAGTACTTGGGAACTCCCTCACGGGTAATTCATTATCGATTGCTTCTTATAACTTGAATTTCTGTAACGTCATACTTCGATATTCGTGTTTAGTTATGTTTGTTGTTAGATACTGTTTCCCTTTTATTTTCTCTTGTTTGAGCCATTGCATATCACATTCGCTGATCTCCTTTTTCTCAGATACGTTGAAATTTATTGATTTATGCTCAAATACTTGGAATTATTTAAAAATACACCTCTTGTATCTGATCAAACTAGCTCATCATACACTATAAATGACCAAAGTGTTAAATTTGTACAGTTATGGCCGGGTGAAGCCAGATGTGGTTGCATATGGACGGGATATTATGGGGTCTAAGATCAGCACAGGTTGTAAAAGCTTATCCGGCACCAGCGTGGCAAGTCCTGTGGTTGCTGGTATGGTTTGTCTGCTTGTTAGTGTCATCCCTGAAACTAGTCGGAAACACATCTTAAATCCAGCAAGCATGAAGCAAGCACTTGTAGAGGGAGCTGCAAAGCTTGCTGGTCCAAATATATATGAGCAGGGTGCAGGCAGAGTTGATTTGTGAGTTTTCTTGATTAATAGGTTTCCTCATTTTAAGTGTTAATTTCTTATTCTTGGTTGGTTTTGTACTAACGGCAGCGATTCTTGTAACTCTTATTGGTATCATCTGAATTCCTTATAAATGTTGAGCAGCTTCTCAATTTTTTGACTTCCTTTTCAGGTTAGCGTCCTATGAAATTCTTGAGAGCTACCAACCCCGTGCAAGCATCTTTCCTAGTGTTCTTGATTATACGGACTGCCCTTACTTCTGGCCCTTTTGTCGTCAACCGCTTTATGCAGGTGCCATGCCTGTTATTTTTAACGCTACCATTCTTAATGGAATGGGCGTGATTGGATATGTTGAAAGTCCACCAACATGGCATCCTTCTGATGAAGAAGGTAATCTTCTGAGCATCCACTTTACTTATTCAGAAGTTATCTGGCCTTGGACTGGTTATTTAGCGCTTCACATGCAAATTAAGGAGGAAGGAGCACAATTTTCTGGAGACATTGAGGGCAACGTGACACTTAGGGTGTATAGTCCTCCAGCCCAAGGAGAGAAGAATCGTCGCATTAATACATGTGTGCTTCAACTGAAGTTAAAAGTAGTTCCAACGCCGCCAAGATCAAAAAGAATTTTGTGGGATCAGTTTCACAACATCAAATATCCTCCTGGTTATATTCCAAGAGACTCTTTGGATGTTCGTAATGACATTCTTGATTGGCACGGGGATCACCTACATACGAATTTTCACATTATGTTCAACATGTTACGGGATGCTGATTACTATATAGAAACACTTGGTTCCCCTTTTACGTGCTTTGATGCTCACCAGTATGGGACGCTTCTTTTGGTAGATCTCGAGGATGAGTATTTCCAAGAGGAGATTGAAAAGCTGAGAGATGATGTTATTAATACTGGATTGGGATTGGCTGTATTTAGCGAGTGGTATAATGTCGACACGATGGTGAAGATGAGGTTCTTTGATGATAACACCCGCAGCTGGTGGACTCCCGTTACTGGAGGTGCTAATGTTCCTGCACTGAATGACCTTTTGGCTCCGTTTGGGATTGCATTTGGAGATAAAATTCTGAATGGTGATTTTACAATTGATGGTGAACAAAGTAGATATGCATCTGGAACAGACATTGTGAGATTTCCTGGAGGAGGTTATGTGCACAGCTTTCCTTTCTTGGATAGCTCAGAGAGTGGGGCCACTCAAAATTTACTGCGGGCTTCTGACATGTCTACGGTGAGTAGAAACACCTCTTAGAAAAATTTTAACATAGTTGATATCGTAAATTATGGACAGTATGGACAAGTGCTTTAAGATGTTCAATTTTAACATTTTTAAAGTTATAATCGGTATTGACTTTTTAGTGCAGTTCTAATAGGAATTTTAAACAATCCAAATATGTCAGATCTTTCAAACAACAATTAAACATCTACGAACTAACAAAAAAGTAGATTGTCTAGGTAGCGATAGAGTCCGTGCTGATAGATGTCTGCTATTAGGAGTAACATAAAATCCAACATTCTTGCAGCTTGCTTTGAATGAGTTCTAATTTGCGATTACCCGATTAAAGCTTATTCTGTGCACTGTTTTCAAAATGTTTATTTTTATGATCAAATTCTCAGAAGTGTGCATATGATGAGTGCAGGCGGACTCACCTATCCTCGGTCTTATCGAAGCGGGTGAAGGTCATATTGCAGTGTATGGGGACTCCAACTGTTTGGACAGCAGCCATATGGTAACTAATTGTTATTGGCTACTGAGGAAAATATTAGACTTCACTAGCAGAGGCATCAAAGATCCCGTGCTTTTCTCCAAGTCAGCTAAACAAGATTCTCCCCTATACGTGGACAACAACCAATTACCGTCTCGCAGAACTGACGTGAATTTCTCTGCATACTCCGCAGTCATAGGTAAGGAGTTGATCTGCGGAAGTGATTCCAGATTTGAAATATGGGGGACCAAGGGCTACAATTTAGAGGTTAGGGGAAGAAACAGGAAGTTGCCAGGTTACCCCGTTATCGATTTGGGGAAAGGTCTAAATTCTTCGATCCGTACTTCTGATCTGAGGCGTCCAAAGTTGAATGTAAATGGTAAAAGAGAATCCTTGGGAAACAAGTACTTGGGCCTGCTCTACACAGACGAGGTAAGCGAAAGAAATATTTGGTCAGATAGGTTCCAGACGGAGTCGTTCTCTGTTTTCACTTGTCATTGCAGTATTCTCTTCCTATCCTTTCATTGTACATAATACTGACTTTCTTGTAATTCTTGAAGCTCGATGTGCCCGTGCTAGCTGCTAGTCATTGGATTGTTCCGTTACTAATTGCAGTTACTGGTTAGCAACTGACGATTTTCTATTTTCCAATTTCACATAGGAAAAACTTAATAAACTTTTGGCTAATAGTTTTAGATCCTCTTTTAATGTAATTGTCTTGTCGATATAGGTCTTCTGGTATTCTTGAGCTTCTGGCGAATCCGGCAGAAGCGACGACGGCGAAGGAAAGGTTCTGCCTCTGGTCGATTTTCTAATCCGTAGTCCCGAATCAGTTTTCCAATAGACTTTTCTTTTCTTTAATTCTTTTTTTACCTCTCACGAGGCTCAACTCAAGAGACCCAAATTTTCTTTAGCCATGCTTATTGTAATTCTCGTTAGAATAGTCATTTCACTAATCCAAGAGTCATTTGTTGTCAAAAGCATCA
Source organism: Ficus hirta (assembly GCA_038430175.1). Taxonomy (NCBI): domain Eukaryota; kingdom Viridiplantae; phylum Streptophyta; class Magnoliopsida; order Rosales; family Moraceae; genus Ficus; species Ficus hirta. The sequence goes on from CM076588.1 coordinate 17,550,978, forward strand.
CCACAGGAAATTTTGTATTAATGGCCGAGAAGCATAGGTATTATACTTGTTTGACTATAAATTTTACTATTGTACCATTCTTTTTTTGGTATAAAATTTTTCACTGGACCCTTTTCTTGTTAGGACTTGTGTGACAAATACCAATATATATATATATATAATGGCGGATCTGAGGGCTTAGGCTTAGCTTACAATTTACAATAATAATGGTAATGACAAACTTATAATCAAAAGTTTAATTTGACTAACCATTTGGTGCCAACAATTTAAATCACTAACAAACAATATATTTGAATCCCGAAGCAACTCTTTAGCTCGAACGGTACTCCTTTTTTTTTTTTTTTGTGTTAATTATCATGCTAAAGGAAAATGATGCAGTCATGCATACAGCTTATCATACGTTAACATGTATGATTGTATGATATGTACCTGTCTTGTGATATGCTTATTAGAATTGAAACGCAACGTTTTGCTCGTTCTATTCAGAGGTAGCAACGTTTTACTCTCACATGACTGTTTTTGTAAAAGTTAAAAGTTATCACATAGGGTCATAGTGAACATTATGAAATACATTTTAGAAAGAAAGCTAAGGGATCAAACTATTACATTATTAGTTAATTAAGGTAAAGTCAACAAAAATTATATAAGTCAATCAAGTTCAACTTAAAAATTACATTTCAAATCCGTATATTAAACGCAAACTAAGATGTTAAGCAACCGTCCCAAAAAAAAAAAAAAAAACTTTTACTTTGAGGGGATAAAAAAAGAAGCTTTTTTAATAAAAAAAAAAACGATTTTCAAGTAATTGAAATATTCAGGAATTTTCCCTCAAGAAAAATACTGAGGAATTATATCCTAAAATGTAATTATAGATGTATTAGGGATTAAGATTATTATGTCTCATTTGACATTTTAACTCAATTACAACTAAATATTATTTTTTAATCTCAGTTTTTATTTTTTTTTTCTGAAAAGTTAACAAAAATTATAATTAATTTTTAAAAAATCGATCAATTTTAATTTAACAATTTCATTTTCAACCGACAAACCAAATGCAAGCTTACTATTTTTTTTTTGGTAATTACACCTAAAAAAATGGTTAATAATATGTAAGTGGCCAAGTGCCCCCGGATATTTATTAATTTAATTTGCTTGAATCACGCTTCATTTTTGACCAAACATTACAAAGCCGCAAAAGTAAAACTAAAACCCAGCCCAGCGTTTGCTTGCAGGCCAAGCTCAGGGATTTCGCGTGTGACCCACGTCCCACTACAGAATATATATATATATATATATATATATATATCAAATTAGATTCTTTTTCCAAATAACTCAAATCGCCTCCACCCACAGAAGATTCTTCCACCCTAGAGACCACTTCTAGTCGGCGGCGCTCCTTCCCGGCTCCGCCCCCTCCTCTCCCCTCGCCGGCGGCGCAGTCGCCGCTCCTCCGACCGTGGTAATCGGCTTTCCCTCATTTCCTTTTCTTCCCAAATTTTTCTTTCATGGCGTCGGATTTCGAAGGCCAAAGATTTTTTTTTTTCCTTTTGCATGAAAGATGCTTCGAATTCGTTAAGGTTTTAGCTTTCTCATGGCGAATCTTGCTTGCTTTTCAGTTCTGCATTTGAAACGATGCCGGCAAAGGACAACAGCTTCGACAAGGAAAAGAGCCTGGAGCTTTTCCTCAGCATCGGACTTGACGAACGAACAGCTCGAAACACAATCGCCAACAACAAGGTCACTGCCAATCTCGTTGCTGTCGTTAACGAGGTATTGCCTTTTTTCTGTTTTTGAGCTTGTACAAATCGAAATGGAAGAAATGAATTTCCGATTTTGGAGTCAAATTTTAGTTAATTTAGTTAATTTTATGGTTTATTTTCAGGCTAATGTAACCGATGGATGCAGTCGAACTGTCGGAAATCTCCTATACACAGTAATGCAATTTTCTTGGTTTTTTTTTTAATGTCAATTTTCTGAGAATTTGAAGCTCCAAATCTTGTTATTCTGTAATATCTCAGCTTAATTTCTATAATTTTTTCTGGTTAAAAGTTGTTCCTGTTCTGACAGGTTGCGACGAAGTACCCATCGAATTCCCTGGTGCATCGCCCGACCTTGCTAGAATATGTTGTTTCGTCAAAGGTTGTTACACAAACCACTTAGAAGTGGGAAGTTAATGAAATTTAAATGTAATGATGTTTCTCACACATTTGGTCATTTGCAGATAAAAACTCCAGCTCAGTTAGAAGCGGCATTTTCATTTTTTGCGGCTCTAGGCTCGGAGGATTTTAAGTTGGATGAATTTGAAGAAGCCTGCGGTGTCGGTATGACTGATTTGCAAACTATCATGTTGCTTTTATGATTACGTAGTACTGGCATCAATGCATGCAGGGTCTCACTTGACAACCATATTCGAGTCAACTATCATTACTAGTTTTTTTTTTTCCATAAGAAACATAACTTTCTTAGAAGGCAGTTTAGAGTAGAAAGAACAGAGGATAATAAAGCAGTGCTCTTAAAGAAAAGGAGAGAAAAATAAAAGACCGTCAACCACGTAAAAAGGAACCAGTAGAAACTAAAGACTGCTCCAATTCTTTAAAAGTGAAGAATGGAACATCCCCGAACTCTTTAGATAAAAAAGCCCATAACAAAGCTTAGAACTTAATCCTATCTCGAAGGAATAATTTGTCCTGAAATTTATCCTAAATATTTGAAAAAAGCCAGGTTGTCCGCAAAATAGCAAAGACGATACACTTCCACAACCAAACTGCATTGTTGCTCCTATTTCGACTCCAATAGTTTGCCACCATTAGGGAACAGCATTTTTTTAGAGGGACAATAGAACTTAGCCCCACATCTTTCAGAGCTCCAGCCCACAAAGAAGAAGCCCAACTGCAATTACATTAGTAATTAAGTGTTCCGCTTGTCCCTACCATATCTACGTAAAACACATCCTGATCAAGTAACCAAAGATTTCCAAATAAATCAAATGGAGTGAAAATAGGACAAATTGACAGAGAGTATAAGAGAAAAGGAGGTATGGAGAATGAATTATCCTCCCTACACCACATCCTCCTGTCAATACTACCCCTCTTGGGATGAAAACCATCTAAGAATGAAAGAAGGGAAACCTGTTCATATGTCGCTCAAGTATTTCATGTAATTATCTTTTTTGGTAGCACTTCGCATTGCTCTCCTTTTTCTTTCTAGATGAAGTTAGCCAAATAACTTATTTGCATTTGTGAGCAGGTGTTGAGGTTTCAGTGGAAGAAATTGGAAAGACTGTTGATGATGTTTTTGGAGAGAATAAGAATGTAATTTTGGAAGAACGGTATCGAACAAATGGTAGCTTCTCTCTCTCTCCCCCTGCAAAGTTCTAACGATATATACGTAAGCATATAATTGGTGTATTTTCTCAAATCTTCTAGTACTTATCCTACTTGACATCGTACACATCTTAACACTGCTTTGGTTTGTTTATCAACTTACAAATGTCAAGCAAAGTTACTCCATTTTCCAAAATTAAATATTTTCTTTTTCATTCTGTTAAACACTACCGAAGTCTCACATTTTGCTACTGCTTCTAGTGGGTGATTTGTTTGCAAATGTGCGGAAGAGGCATCCATGGGCCGATCCAAAAATTGTTAAGGTGAATCTCTTTTACTAATTTCTTTGAACTTTATATAAGTTAGTTGTTTAAGTATTTACGTTCTTTGGGTCATAATATTCATTGCAGCAACTGATTGATGCGAAATTATACGAATTACTTGGGGAAAGAACTGCTGCCGACAATGAAAAGGTTCCCAAAAAGAAGAAAGAAAAGCCTGCTAAAGTTGAGGTTAGCTTTTTCATACCTTTTTTCCTTCCATTATATCAACAGCATTTGAGATATGACTCCTGATTTCTGGTTTCTTTTTCTGTCTATGCTTAAGCAGGACAAAAGCATTGTTGTTTCTGCTCCGGAACAGCCATCCGAAGAAGACATTAATCCATTTTCAATATTCCCTAAACCTGAGGAAAATTTTAAGGTAAAGGCTGCCTTTAATGTAGTTTTAACATTTTCTCCCTTTGTTGAACTTTTTGCTGCTTACAGAATGATTTTTTAAAAGTTTGGAGTAGACATTTTAATAACCAAGTGCTGCTTGTGTCATGTAAAGTAATTTGAGTCACATGACTTGCTACTTGTAGCTATTAAGCTGACATAGTGTGGGAACTTCGGTCTTCCTTTAGCTATCAACATAATTTGAAAATAGAAACTTTTTTATTTTTGTTTGATGTTATTGATGGAGGAGTAGAAGGTTCTTTTCTTAGAGTTAGATGAAGGTTTTCTAGAGCATCTTTGAATTGATAATGGTACAAACTAATTGTTTAAATTGTCATTTGAAAGCAAATGCATGAAAGAAATATTGTAATCTCATTTTGCATGTATAACGTACTCATTGATGATTTATTTTGTTGCTTTACTTGAATCTTGAGCACTTCCTTCTACACATTCATCTAGAGTTTCATATATGCATTTGAATATTTACTCTAAGTCTCTTGCCAATTTCAGGTTCACACGGAAGTTTTCTTCAGTGATGGTTCTGTCCTTAGATGTTGCAATACAAAGGAACTGCTTGAGAAACACTTAAAAGTAACGGGGGGGCAAGTTTTAACTCGATTTCCGCCTGAACCAAATGGCTATCTACATATAGGTCATGCCAAGGTTTGTTATAAGCATTCATGTCAAGATTCTATTGCTTTGATAGTGAGCTTCATGATATAACCATAGTTGTTCATTAGGCAATGTTCATTGACTTTGGCCTGGCAAAAGATAGAGGCGGATCATGCTACTTAAGGTGAGAATCACTCTTTGGCCTTTTCCCCTACTTAATTATTTGTTTAATGCTTTGGAAAATGAATGAAAGAAATAGGGAACATTTGAAAGAGCATTTTTCCATGAACTGGCAATCCCACTTTGGATAACGCGTACGATTCCTAATGTCTACATATATTTAATAAGAAAAAACACTTACTGTTCCTAATAGAGTAACCGACTTAATTTAGAGTAATCCTATGCATCCCCGTCGGGTGAGAACCCAATCCAACGTGGAAGTATTAATTTTGTGGGCCCCATGGACTTTTCAAATGAATTGGCCTGAGCACAATCTACAAAGGCGAAATATTTTTTAAAAAAATTTAAAATTTAAAAAACCCTCCCCTCACCCTTCGTTCTTTTCCCTCTTCTCCTGTTCATTCATGGCTTCTTCATCTTGCCTTCTTCAAACACCAAAGACCATCTATAAATTCTTGTTTCTCCACTTACTTTCCAAATTTTCATGTAAAACTCTAAAAGAAAAAAATACATTCAACGATTAGATTTCTACATATTGCCTATTGATAAACAATATTTACATTTTTTTTTTTTCCTTTGCTGGAAGTTTTTTTTTTTCAGATTTAATTTCTTCCTTTTATTTTCTTTCATTCTCCGTACTTTCATGTTTAAGCAAAAATTAAAAAAAAAATTTAGCACATCAATTAATTAAATCAATGCATATTAGTTTTCGTTGGTTGATTGGGGAGCCAGTTAATTAAAACAAGAGCAAAAAAAGAAGAAGAGGAAGAAGAGTTTAGATGGAGATTTTAAGATCAAGAGGAGATCACATGGAAGGGAGAGCTTGGGCTCGAGAAGATCTAATGATGAGAAGAAGCATGAACTTAAAAAGGAAGGAGAAGATTGAAAAAAAAAAAAGAAAAAAAAAAAAGCTCAATTTGACATTCGGTATTCGGTGGGTTGCTCACTTTCTTTTTAGGCTCCTCTTAGTTTGTTGAATTTTAAAGGCCAGAACTTTTCTCAAGAAAAAGGGAAAAAAGAAAAGAAAAAGAAAAAGAGAGGAAAGATAAGCCAAAAAAAAAAACTAATAGTAAACAAAAGTCTTGCCACGTGGGTTGATGAGTTGGTCATCGTGGTTTCATGGCATCTGCCACAAAAGGACATATGGAGGGGGTTTAAACCCCATGGGGTCAAAAAGGATTACTCCTTAATTAAATGGTTTAGAAACAGCTAAATTCGTGGAAAGATTTGTAGGTTGTGGAGTGTGCTATTTACATTTTTTTTTTTTTTGTGGGGATTCCAATTTAGAGACTGTCTAGAGTTCATAATGTCTCTATGTTATCAGTATTGTCCTTTCCGAATGGTAGTTCTTTTCAATTTATTTGAAATTTACTTCTGCTCATAAAAGGGTGAGTTTGCTAGGTAAAGTTCTTTGCTGGAAGGATTTTAATAACAGTCGATGGCTAGAGTTTAAAATTGTGCCCGAACACATAGAAAAATTAAGTCTTTAGCTTGCTATATATATTAAACTAAATGTGACACGTGTATGAAATTTAGATGAATATTGGAACTCTTATGGGTTGCATCTACTGAGGAGTTTAAAGGCATTTTCTTTCAACTTGATTGTGAGGGACTGGCCTGTTGCGTTTAATTTTTGACAATATTTACTTGCTTCTTATTGTTTTCCTCAGAGATAGCTTTTAAATAATTGTCAGAGTTTTTTTTTCCCTGAATATTTCTATGGCTCTTGACGAATTCTAAGAGATGGATCTCAACATGACATATTTTTGAGCTCTTATTGCCTGTCTGCCTTTTTTCTTTTGTTAATGTTTGTCATAGATATGATGATACAAACCCTGAAGCTGAAAAGAAAGAATATATTGACCATATTGAAGAGATTGTCAAGTGGATGGGTTGGGAGCCCTTCAAGGTATTATAGCCTACATTTGGCATTTCCTATATTTCCTTGCTGTTTTTCACAGCTTATTTTCTCTTGATTCTTTTTTCAGATCACTTATACCAGTGATTACTTTCAAGACTTGTATGAATTAGCTGTGGAGCTCATAAGAAGAGGTCATGCTTATGTTGATCATCAGGTTTTGTTCAATACTAACGAAATAGTTGTATGTTTATAGCATTGTTTCATGTCCTTTATTTTTAGTTCCATACACCCTCGGCCTACTTTTAGACGTGCTACTTTTTGCCCCTTTTTTACTCATCCTAGCACTGTCTTCTTGATAATATTCTATTTCTCATAGAAAGAAAAAAGATTCAACCATAGCATTTCAAGCTTGGGGTGGGAGGGGGGTGGGGGGGTGGTGGGGGGTATTACATGAAATCATCTCCTCTAGGTCTAGCACTTCGCTTGCACCTGCCGTTTTATTGCCATCAGTCTGAAAATACTGTCCTGTTGTGAAGCTATACATGTATTTATGTACGCATGTGGATTTTCACTATGATTATTATGGATAGAGGATTATAAATTGCTTCATTGGTTAGCCGTTTACTGTACATTTAAATCTTGTTGTTTTTCACCCTTTGTCTAAGAAAGTTACTTGTGCGTGTAAAAACTTGTTTTAGACACCTGACGAGATAAAGGAGTATAGAGAAAAAAAGATGAACAGTCCTTGGAGAGACAGACCGATTGCTGAATCGTTGAAACTTTTCGAGGATATGAGACGAGGTCTCATTGAAGAAGGAAAAGCTACACTTAGAATGAAGCAGGATATGCAGAGTGATAACTTTAATATGTATGACCTTATTGCATATCGAATCAAGGTAAGTGTGGCCTAACCATAATTTGATTGGTCATGCTATGAATACTTCTGTATATAATTATCATGTGACTTTGTTCCTCCAGTTTACTCCTCACCCCCATGCTGGAGACAAGTGGTGTATCTATCCAAGTTATGATTACGCTCACTGTATTGTGGATTCTCTTGAGAATGTCACACATTCGGTATGTTTTTTCTTTTGACTGGAATTCCTTCCAAATTTTAAATACGTTGTACAAACTCAACTTCCCTTTGTTGTAAAATCTATGAAGGATCTTTTCTCTCCCATGTGTAGCATCTATTTGGTTTTTTGTTTGAATAATGGGACATTACGAATTAGGCCAGTTTTATAGGTACGCTTATGCTTCAATGAGTTGTAAATTATTGATTTTGTATGGTTTGCATATTATTGATATCTTTATGTTTTCCGGGGTGATGACAGTTTGTAACAATGTGTGTGTGTGTGTGTGTCTGTGCAATAACTTGGGGAAATATCTGTCGAATACATAGGCATGAGAGGAAGTGTAAGATTATCTTGTTCTTTTGTCTAATAAATAAGTTGATTTTGGGGTATTTAGCATTGATGGCCCCCCAAACTTATCACTTTTTGGCAACTTACCCTTCAAACTTCTAATTTTGGCAATTTGCCCCCGAAACTTGCTAAATTATAGCAATGTACCCTCTATCAACTAATTTTCTGTTAATTTGATTATGAAAAACCCATATACGCCTCATGTGAAGATTGGAAAAAACCATTTTCAATTAAAAATTTTCGAATATAATACAAACCCTAATGCAAATCTTCTAATTATAAATCTTTAATTTAGTGTAAAATTAACTAAAAGAGGTACGTTGCAACAATTTAGCAAGTTCAGGGGGTAAATTTCCAAATTTGGGGGGCAAGTTGCCAAAGGGTAAAAAGTTTAGGGGGCATCAGTGCTAAATACCCGTTGATTTTGCATTCACTTAAATTCCACAACTAGTTATTTCTTACAGGATTTTTGGTATTGGACTGAAAATAGTCAATTAAGAAGTAAATAATACAAATGCACTCGTCAGTTTTGCTTTTGGTTGTGGTGCTCAATGCAGTGAAAATGACTCGAGTCAGTCGTATGATCTTCTGGTTATATTTAAATGGTACGTTCACAGTTCTTGTAAATATCAGTTGTCTTGTTCTTGACTAAGCACTAAAGAATTCATTCACAAATTCTATATTCAACCACGCAGTATGGAGTGTCAATGACTTACCTTTTTTCTTTCTTTTTGGTTATACTTTGAGTTTTTCAAGTCTAAGTAGCACGTTCTGTTTGTGTGTTATGAAAGGCAACATCTTCTGCTGCCTTGCCTCATCGCCAAACAATTTTTTTTTAACGATATACGTGCATATACTTATGGTTTGGATGACATATGATTGTACTTGACTCAAGTGTTCTCTAGTGCATTGATTCTTTCCATCTTGCATCCCCTTGTACCCTATTGTTGTTTTCCTTCTCAATTTTTTTCCACATATATAAAAGTAGAAATAAAAAAGCTGATATATTCTTTTGCAGCTGTGTACGCTTGAATTTGAGACACGGCGTGCTTCATACTACTGGTTACTGCACGCGCTGGGCCTTTACCAACCGTATGTATGGGAATATTCACGGTTGAATATCAGTAACACTGTCATGTCCAAGCGCAAGGTGAGTCACCCTATGGAGCAGATCAGAAGTGCAGCACGGAAACTTTGTGGCAGTTATCTTTGAATTATCCTCACTAATTGCATTTTTTATTTTTTGGAGGGTCTCACTTAAGCGTTTGGTATGCTGTTGTAGTTAAATCGACTAGTAACAGAAAAGTGGGTTGATGGTTGGGATGACCCCCGCCTTATGACACTAGCTGGATTACGACGTAGGGGATTGACTTGCACTGCAATTAATGCTTTTGTTAGAGGAATTGGAATCACTAGAAGGTAAATATACATGTTTGAATTAATATAAAGATTTGTTAGACCATAATATTTCTTTCACTTTTTTGTTTTACATTTTGTCCACTCCTTGTGCTACAGTGATTGTAGTCTGATACGCGTGGATCGCCTAGAGTATCATGTAAGAGAAGAACTGAACAAAACAGCTTCTCGCACAATGGTTGTGCTCCACCCACTCAAGGTGACTTTTTTTCTTGTTGCTTATTTCGTTATGCATGTCTCATCGCACAAGACTAATTACTTTTACGTTTTAAGGTTGTGATTACCAATTTAGAAGCCAGCACTACTATGGATCTCGATGCCAGGAAATGGCCTGATGCTCAAGCAGACGATGACTCTGCGTTCTACAAGGTGATTTTGCGTTCAAAAACTATAGTACTTAAAGAGGATACTTCTTCGATGTTAAACTTGAACAATCTTCATGACTTCATGATCTTCTATGTTTTTAGTTCATGGTTGTCCAGTTGTCTTCGCTTCAGTGTGATGTGTATCAACGACTTAAATTTGGAGAACTTGAACACGAGCAGTTTTAGCTGCATTTTTATTGTTGATTCTTGTATTGATTTCTTGAGCTGCTGATTGTTCTATCTGCGACTACTTTTGTGGCTTTCTTTAGGTTCCCTTTTCCAATGTAGTATACATTGAACAATCTGATTTTCGGATGAAAGATTCAAAAGATTATTATGGGCTTGCTCCTGGTAAATCAGTGCTACTCAGGTACATATTCGTTTAAGGTTTTTGTTTGCCTATGCAATTGGCAGATGCAGGACAAATGCTGACGTTTTTTTCCTGTACGAGTGTAGATACGCATTCCCCATTAAGTGCACTGATGTTATCTTAGCTGATGATAAGGAAACTGTTCTTGAAATCCGCGCTGAGTATGATCCTTCAAAGAAGACAAAGCCAAAGGTCTGTTTATGATGAAATTTGTGTTTGGAATTGATTATGTGACTGTCTTGTGATGGTTGCAAAACTGGCCGTACTTACTGGTTTTTCCTGATTTTAAATATCGAACAGGGTGTCCTACATTGGGTTGCAGAACCTTCTCCAGGGGTTGATCTACTGAAGGTGGAAGTTAGATTGTTCGAGAAACTGTTTCTTTCCGAGGTTGCAAATCTATAACACTTATCTTCCTCTCTGTCTCACCACATATTTACTTTGTACAGGGATACATCTAATTAAATTTGGGAATCTAATTCTTGTTTCTATTTTGGATTAGAATCCTGCGGAACTCGATGACTGGCTTGCTGACTTGAACCCACAATCGAAATTGGTTATACCCAATGCATATGCTGTACCCACACTTCGAAATGCAGCCGTCGGTGATAGTTTTCAGTTTGAAAGACTTGGTATATTCCCGACTCCCTATGTTCTGACTCCAAATCTAACAGACTAATAATGATGCATGCATGGTATAGAATAATCCAACGCAGAAATTCATTGCATCGTTTTGACAAAACGTTTACCGTCCTCATTTTCCCTAGTTAGATCTTCTTCTGGTTGTGGAAAGGACACAATTTATCAAAGTTAACATTTTCTTCAGTTTCGTCGAAAACATTTACTTTGACCGTATGTGCATTTGTAGGTTATTTCGTGGTTGACAAGGATTCATCTCCGGATAAGCTCGTCTTCAATCGGACAGTCACACTGCGAGACAGCTACGGCAAAGGTGCGAAATAGGTTCATGCCAAGTACTCCATTTTATGCAATTAAAAAGTTTTGTGAAAACGGCGACCTATCTACTACTGAAGTCAACACAACTTTTTTTTTTGTTGATTTTATGGAAATACTATAATGTTGTAACAGTCTTATCCAAAAATTTTATTGTAGACAGATTCTCTAGTTTGCAGTAAGTCATTTACTTTTTTTCTTTTTTTCCCATGTAATCTTTTATTTACTTACACACGCACACCCACTTTCTTCATCTGATGAGCAGTACTATCTTCTCAATATTGTTATTATTTTTTTTTTTTGGGGAATACACAGTAAATGGTATATTTACTAAACTTAAAATAAGCTTTTGGATCGCCGGTTGGAATTGAAATTTTTAAATTAAAATTGATTGATTTTTTAAAAATTAGTTATAATTTTTGTTGATTTTTCAGAAAAAGACAAAAAATCCAAAAAAAAAGTACAGTTTAGTTGGAGTTAAATTTGTGTATGAAATAAAGCCTAAGTAAATAGCAGAAGGAAATAAATAACAAGTAAATAATTATTAAATAATTTATTTAGTTTTAGTTGAAAAAAAAAAAAACTTACTTGTAAATAATGCTATTTACTTCAAAAGTTACGTAATTATTTATTTTTTGTAGCTTCTATGAATATACTATTTATCTCTTCCTCCTCTTGGTTTTTGACTTTTTTTTTTTTTTTTTTCTGAAAGGGACAATAGTTTTCCATTCCTTTGACTGTTAATATTTCTACAAATGCCGAAAATCTCCCTGCAATAGTTTAAAAACAATCATTTTGCCACTAAAATTTGCTTAAATGTTGATTTTACGACTGAAATATTATACGACCAACATTTCCAGTTTTGTTTTTCGAAAGGATGCCAAAATGCTAGAGAGAAGAAATTAAAAGGGAAAAAAAGCAAATAAAAGGCGGGAAGAATAAAACTACTAGAAAGAATAGAGCAACTAAAAGAAAGAAAATAATTTTGATGAAAACTAATTGTATCTATTTGTTATTTAAATTTACAAACAACCTATTAGTTAGGTCGTCTTTCCAGATTCCATAGGCATCCACCTTGGTCCTTTTGTAGAACTTACATGACCAATAATAACAATTTCTCTAAAAACAAAAGCGAAAATTCCATTAAACGGGTCCTTCAATTCAATGTGCCAATTTTTACATTGTACATTTCTTAGCATATCATGAAGAATATGTTTCCATTAAGCCAATTAAGACTTTTCTGCACTTTTTATGATTAGAAGCCTGTTTTGACACTAACTTGCATATGCATACAAGAATTTCATGCAATTAAGCGAACATTTCGGCATTCAAAAATGCTCAGGTTAGGCCGTTTTTACCTGTATATGCATCTTTCAGACATCTTTGCAAATTGAAAATCACATGAATGAGAAACGTTACAAACTTGAATCATATCTAAAATTGAGAAATTAAGTCTATGTACACCATTCCATTCAGTATTCTAGTGATATTGGCAAAGGAAAAATTTGTAGCAGTCAGGATTCAAATTATCTAAAGACTACAGAAACAGCCTGAAGGATTATGACTAGGAGTAAAATCGAGAAATAAAAGAAACGATTAAGTACCATTCAAGCAAAAACATGAAGCAAGATCAATCATGGGCGAGTACGATCCCCGCCTGCCAGGAGAAAATTTTCCAAAAAATAAGTTGATCGCAAATCTTTGTCTGCACCAAGATCAACCACCACCTCCGTTGGATTCATCTGGTTGTCCGGGTTGAGATTGAGCCAAAACAGGCATGAATGTTCTGAACGGCATAGATTCAAAATACCCCGGCCAGTCTTCGAAGAGATTACTGGAAAGAGTGAATATATCTGCTCTCTGCCGTACTGAATGACATAAAACCAGGACCAGGAGTCTGCATTTTGGTATTCGTTCATCCGCCAAACGTTAACGAAATAGGATTGGTGATCTACCAAATAGAGAAAACCGTCCACAGCTTCCAAACGAAGTGCAACATTCGGTTCTACATGCTCCGGCAATGCAATATCGGAAAATTCCTCCTCCTTGATGTCGAACGCTAAAATCCTCCATGAGTAATCTGGAATTTTCTCCATCAACCAATGCACATGATCATTAAGGACGAAGCACTTCTCCGGGTTGAACTCCGTAAATCCCATTCCCACTTCATATCTAGAATACCTATGGGGTAAACCTGAAATTCTCCTCCATTTATTTGTTCTGTAAGTCCACACTGATACTTCAGAAGTGAAAGTTCTAGATAGCCTGCATTCAAATTGATTGATTCGAATAATTTCATGGTCATTCATCTCCGAATTATACGCAAATCCATATACCGGTGGATATCTATGCATATCCCAAGAAAGAGTAGCAATAGTAAAGACTGGCAGCGTTGGCACAATCTTAAACCGATCAATTGACGGATTCCATATAGCCAACTTCGAGTCAATCCTTGCATTCCACATTGCCATCTCAGCCCCAAACCTCCACCTAGGTTCGTTACGGATGCAAATTAAGCCGTTAGCGTGACCCACTACTCTAGTTTCTATCGTCGGGTGACTTAGTGGCTGAGGAATTGATCTCGGTCGCTCGATCATATCATCATTCTCATCGAAATCCACTCTGTAAAACCGTGTCGGCCTAGAACCGACAGTGGAAAGCAGAACACATCTATCTCTGCGGATTTCCTTGGACTTCTTCAGACAACTCCACTTACGTTTGTTACGAGTGCAAACTAAGCCGTTGGCGTGACCCTCCCCTACTTTAGTTTGTATCGTCGGGTGACTTAGTGGCTCAGAAATTGATCTCGGTCGCTTGAACATTTCATCATCCTCTTCGAAATCCACTTTGTAGAACTGTGTAGGCGTAGAACCGGCGGTGGAAGGCAGAACAGATCTATCTCGGTCGGTTTCCTGGGACTTCTTCAGATGCAATTTGCTGAATGAGTGGGACTGGACTTTTTTAATCCAAAAATACGAAACAGACAACCATTTTGCTATTCTCTTGAATGGCAGGCCGAGAAGAATCTCCACGAGCACGTCTACATTGCGATCCGCCATGAAGAAGGGATAACTCTGCAAGTATGGCGATGAACAAAGATATCGATTCATTTTTCTACTTCCTCATGCGCAAGAACAGCGCGGCATTTCATTTATACATCGACACAAACAAAAGTATGAAACGAGAAAAGACTCGATTTATCACAACGTTTCTCCAAAATTGTTACACTAGCAATCATAAGAACATGATAAAATTGGAAAGAGCCCGAAATATACCATAATGTATAGATGTTGTATGCGGCTTATGTTTAATTTTAGGATGGCATTTGAAGATTCGGAGCAAGGTTACTACAACTTAATTAAAAGCCTAAACTTATTGCTGAACAAATTTTAACAACTAAACACAAGAAATTAGCATAAATATCGAAAAACAACGGTGCTACTGCGTGTCAGATTAGTACCAGAATATCAGAGTAAGTTGTCACGCGGTCGCTTTGTCCGATTCCTCGCAATCTCCTCTGCTAAGCAGAAATCCACCTTCAAAAATTATAGAACAAAATTGTTAATGTGCAATGTTATTTTCTTTTCTATTTTTTTTTTTAACCAAAACGAGTAGAAAGCCACAAAAAGAATCAAAATTCTGATAGCAAAAGTGTACAAATCAATGATATGGAAACCAAAGGCAAAAATTTCTTGGTCAAAATGGCCAAGATTTAATCAGAAAAGATATTATACTTTTCCAAGAATCAGAGGAAAAACAAAAAACAAAAGAAGACATTTCACTGAATCTTAGAGTCAATACTCCAAAAATAACGTAAACTAAAAAGAAAATCCCACGTTGCTTTGCCAGAGTGAAGAAATAGGAAGTTTCTTTTATTTTCTTGCTAACCAAACGGTAGTAATAGACGAATCATATTGACCAGTTTGCAAAGACGTGTTTGCAAAGAAAACGAAAACTATAACAAGAAACCAACAGAGGCTTCCAAGATCATCACCCACATGAACACAAACTACAAAAAACTTCTGGGAAAGTTTCATTTTCCGAGAAAAGGCCAGAAAAACAACGTCCCTACTGGAAAATTCCAAAAAAAAAAAAATAATAATAATAATTACTTACCCACATGCAAATAAGACAGTTAAGACATGCGAACAACAGATGGAGGAAAGAAGAAAGCTAATTAAATTAGAAGCCATTAATGAATAATGAGAGATTAATGTGAAATCTTACCAAAAACTCCTCGGAAGTCTGGTTCTCTCTCCTCGGAAGCAATGGTATTAGATGACAGATAAATGAGTAAATGAGCTGCAAATTTGCTTATGTTTGTATTTATATTGACGTCGTTGAATTCAATTGTAAGGATGTTAACGTTAAAAATATATATATATATATATATATATTTATATAAACACACACACACAAGGTTGTTAGGGACATGTGTGATGCACGTGCACCATTACCAATCTTTTTATTTTTATTATTTTTATTATTTATTTTTTTTAAAGAAAGTATACCAATCTAGTTATTTGTTAACACAAGTTATTTTTCCCCCGAAACTATATAACAAAAATCAGGAGTATTAAAATGAACAATGACATTTATTATTGGATGATAAAAAAGAAAAGGTGCCAAACTTTTTAATATTAATTATCATTTTTTTAATGAATTATTCGTTCATGTTTAAAAAAATCATCACATCGATTCATATTAAAACTTGCATTTATAAACGGACATATGTCACTTCATATGAAGTGATAACAAACCTACATATACTTTCTCGTGATATTACATATACCTAATATTATAATGCAGCACACTCATTGCATACTTACAACCTAATTTTTTTAAGGTCGATCCATATATTGTCTTTGCATCATGATAAGGATTATATTACATAATTTAATACCTCACACTGTTCGTAGCAAAAATCTCCTCAATTTTTAATCGAAATGCAAAAATTTACTCCATGTTTTTGAAAATATTGAGATTATTGTTTGTGTTTTTTTATTAGAAAAATTATTCCGTGTGTTCTTCTAATCAGAGAGAAACACCCAGAATGTAAATCAATCAAAATTAATGGTGCAAAAGGACATTATCAACCTTCATTTAAAATATATATATATATATATATATATATGTTATATGGGAAAACTATCATAATTGTTACTACAACAAATAAGTATTTGGCGTCGCTAAAAGTCTAAAAGTCATTGTTAAAGACATTTTAGCGACTTTATACCGTCACCTTTGCCCTGCCACTGCTGTGCATGGGATTTTCTGAGAAGCCGAAAATATATACATGAACAGAAAATAGTGGAATTAAATAATTAAAAAAGAAAAAAAAATGTATTTTGGTTTGCTTTTTCTGACAATTATTGATTTGCCCTGAACTGGGTTTCCTTTTTTCTTTCTATCTTTTTTTTTTTTTTTTGGGTACCAAAGTTGTTAAGGTAAGTGGTGAAATTATTGCTTGGACAGAAGAGGAAATTTGGAAAGAATTAGGCACACATACAGAAAAAATATAATAATAATAATAAGAGCAAAAAAAAACAAAAACAAAAACAAAAAAAAACAAAAAAAAAAAAAAAGAACAAACGACGAAAAGTTGTACTAATATGTAAATAACTCGTTCAAATCCCGACTGGAGATATACGTATATATGCTCATATATATTTATGTGTGCATATATATATAAACACATAGAGATATATATACTCTCACGGTAATTTCAATTCATTCACAGCTTCTTTCATTAACAATGCTCTAAAAGAAGTATATATGGACTAAAGACTACAAACAACAAGAAAGTTTAGACTTCTATTCTGTTGTGACGAGAATAAATTTCATTAGGATGATACTAACGATTGAACCAAGCTTCTTTTATTAGCAGAGCTTTAACAAGGAAATATGGAAGTGGATGATCATGTGCGGTGGGTTCTTGTTTCTTCACTCACTTTCATCTATATGTTGGGCTTGAGACCCTCTCTTTCCTTACCTTCAAAGCGGCCTCTTCTTGATTTTACCACTTCATAGACGTACAAACAAGAAAAAGATCCTCTATTTTATATAGTCATATTAGGGGGGGAAAAAAAAGAATAATGCAAATTTAACACTTCATTAAACAAGAAAAATATACAACAAAATACACAAAAAATCTCGTAACAAAAAACATATGTACAAATATATATAACAAAATACAGGGAAATCTACTTACAAAATATATATATATATAAAAACAAATAAACAAAAACAAAAGTTGTTAGGTAATAGGAATCAGGAGGTGCACCAGGACATCCCAACTAGGTTGGCACCTCCGTAGCACCCTCATCATCTTCGTATTCCCAACACACATTTATATATACACATATAGAATATTCGTTTTACATATGTTAATTGTCAAGGAAACTAAACTATACTAAAAGGAAATCTTCTTAACCCTGTAGCGGGCAAAACCTAGGGCATCTAACTTAGCCTCTTCAGCTACAAAGTCAGGAGCGCCATCCCAAAGAGCAAACAGACATCGGGAGTCGATTGCGAAATTCGCCAACTTGTCGGCGACGGAGTTGCCCTCCCTGTAAATGTGAGTGACGAGGCATTGGAGCTGCTTGATGACGTCCAGCGTTATGATCCAATCGTCTCGAACGGACAAGGGCACGTCGGAAGAATAGTTGTGGACCAACTTGACAATCTGCATGGAGTCGGTTTCCAACCAGATTCGGTGGGTCAAATGCAACCCTTGATCCACTGCGAAATGTATTGCTCGCATGAAACCGCGTATCTCGGCTTCAAGTGCAGTTCTTGAGTGACCCAGGTTTTCGCAGAAAGCTTTGACGACCAAGCCCTGGAAATCACGTATCACCCCGCCGCAGCTCGATTCTCCGGTTCTTCCCCGAGCCGCTCCATCGGTGTTGATCTTTAGCCAACCAAAGAGTGGAGGTCTCCAAACAACAGGATATTGTTGTATTAATATTGGATTCTGCGGAACCACCTAATCAAGAGAATCGTAAAAGAAAAAAAGATTTAATATTTACATGTCATGTTGCTTTTAACAAAAAAGAAAACAACACGCTCGTGTTATGTGTATATATGTATGTATGAAATTTTCAGACTATGTATAGTACTAGTAAGGGAGAAAATCTAAAATTTGTTTCTAGCCTATTATATTGTGCTGTTGTTAATTCAAGGATTTGTTCTTTTTCAAAGTTATATTAGCTAGTCGTTTATGTATGTTGTTGATATTATATTATTATTCTCCTAAACAAAAAAATCGTGCTATTAACCCTAGGATACTTCTTTTTCCGATATATTCCCAACCAAAATTTCTTCCTTTTTCTTGAAACGAAACATAAAACTTAGTGGCTAAAAAAAAAAAAAAAAAGAATTCATCGGACGATGTAATTTATCTTTATAATTTAGAAATTAATAGTCTTGTGGAGTTTGTAAGGAAAAATTAAACTATATTGACTTCATATGGTCTTGCATGGAAAAGAAGTGCATGAGATTTCAATTTTTTTCCTCTTTTCCCATTATGTGATGAAAATTTCGATACAAAAGAAAAAACTCTACCAAAAACAAAAATTAAACGATTGATGAATACGTATGAACATAATATCGTTTTCTTGGTTAAAGACAAATATACATAGAAATATATATATATATATATATTCGAGGTTAAATAGTTCAAGAGCACATACCGATTGGTCGACTGAAATACTATGAATCTCCATGGCCGTGATTAGAGGAAAAACTAATCTTGAGCACTATCTTCACCTTTCTGAGAAAGCAATGTAACGTAGATTATTTAGAAAAGCAAGATTTTATATAGTTGAAGGATTACTGATTCCAATATGAACTTAGTTTCCTATTCCAAATAATATTAAAACTTGGATTAAGTTTGACTTTCTAAAAGGTTTACTTCAAAAAAAATTTAAACGTTTATTTATCTCTAAAATCATATAATTACATTTTCTTAAAACGTTTAAAATAATTACATAAACGATTATATATATATATATATATATATCAATAACATGTTTCGGAATATGGCTTTACTAAAAAGACGAAAAAAAAGGTTTTGCATGGGAAAAAAAGTGTCCGAGATTTCTTCTCTCTTTTTTTTTTTTTTTCCTTTTCCCACTTTGATGAAAATTTTATACCAAAAGAACTAACTCTACCAAAAGAAAAAAAAAAATTTAAATACGCTTGATGAATATATACGAATAGATATTTCTATACGAACATGTGTATATTCGAGGTTAAACTTGTGTTTGATTCGCTAGTTGGAGATAAAATTTTTAAATTAGAGTTAGTTGACTTTTCAAAATTAGTTATCATTTTCATTGACTTTTCAAAAAAAAAAAACAAAAATTAAGATGAAAAAGTACAATTTAATTAAAATTGAAATGAAATGTCAAATAAAACATAAAAGTTTCTAGAACACATACCGATTGGTCTGAAATACTAAGAATATCTATGGCCGTGATTAGAGGAAAAAACAACTAATCTTGAGCGCACTATCTTCGCCTTTCTGAGAAAGCAATATATAACATAAGATTACTTAGAAAATCAAGATTTTGATAAGATGAAAAATTAACGATTCCAAATTCTATTAGAACTTAGATTAAGTTTGAGCTCTTCCTGAATTGATATTATACTTATTTTCTCAAAGAAAGTCCACGTGTAACTATATAAACATACATACGTGCACATCGAAAGTACAATCCAATAATTAAGTACTGTACTCGACTAATATTTGCACATAGCACCGGATAACAATTAAATTAACACGGATTCTATAATTCAAACTCAAACACATATTTCTTAGTTCTAGTTTCTGTGGGTTTCTCTTTTCTTTTCTTTTTTCTTTTTTTTTTTTTTCCTTTTCAATACTTCAACTTCAATACAGTATCGTTGTTTTATTGCGAAACGTGGATATTGGCTTTTTATATCATGTTCGATTATTTTTGGAATTTTTGAAAGTCCAAAAGAAAGCTAACAACATAATAAAGAATTTCAGGATATTAGAATTATCATAGGGTTGGACGAATTATCCAGAAAAAAAAAAAGTAAAAAGTAAAAATGACAAATTTTTCTTGAAGCCGTAGAATTTTCCACCAGTTCTCCAGAAAATTATGGTTAAAAAAAAAAAACCCCTATTACCAGGGAGTAACGATTGGAAAAATATATATATTAAAGCTCAAATAAAATTATTATCTAATTTCCTTTCTCAAATCCCTTTTCATATGCATAATACAAGCACAAATAAATTATTAATGCATGGTTAACATACATAAAATAGAAGACGAAAAATGGTTGCTGCTTGTCTTCAAATTAAAAAACCTCAACTAAGAGGGCAAAGACAACACACCATGTAATTAGCTGTAACTTTTACATGTATGCTCGTTTTTCATTATATTAGATCACTACAATAACTAAAAGCGGACTTAACTCTTGTAAATTAATGATGAACCATTATAAATACCATGTATTCTTATTTTTAATTTCTTTTCTCGATTTTTTACTCTCAGTAATTTAAAAAATGTTCGGGATTTGGGGTGGGGGTTGGAGTTCAGGTCAGTGTTAGGTTTCGGGACAAGGGTCGAGGTCAAGTTTTGAGATAGGAGTAGAGGTTGGATTTCAGAACTGAGGTCTTGGTCGGGGTCGGGGTCGGGATTTGGTACATAGATCAGAGTCAGGGTCAAGGTTCGGGGTGAGGGTTGGGGTCGGGTTTTGAGGCAGGGGTTGTGATCGGGTCTCAAGATGGGTGTTGAGGTTGAGATTCAGGACCGAGGTCAGGGTTGGGTTTTGGGATAGGCGTCAAAGTCAGGTTTCGAGACAAGGGTCGAGGTCGAGATTCAATATCGGGGTCAGGATTGGGGACCCCGACCCCATCCCAAAACCCTATCCGATCTCGGTCTTTAATCTCAACCTGACCCTGATGCCTTTCTTGAAACCTAATCCTTATCTGATCTTTTTCCCCCACTCCCGAATCCCGACCCGACCCTCGTCTCAAAACACAATCCCGACCTTTCTAGACTTCATATGGTTTTGCATGGAAAAGAAGTGCATGAGATTTCAGTTTTTTTTTTTTTTTTTTTTTTTTTTTTTTTTTTTTTTTGTACATTAGATACACTCATGACTCATTAATGAAAATTTCTGCCAAAAGAAAAAGCTCTAGCTACCAATACTTCTATTAAATATTCTGAGCTTCTATGGAAATAATTTGTACGGGAAAAAAAATAATATGGAAATAAACCATTACCATTAAAAGTTGGTCGATCTCAACAATCATGAATTGTGAGAAGCAAGATTGAGTAATTAGGGAAGAAAAGCTATTTATATGGATAGCTAGAACTTAACAAAACGTTCAATATTTAAAATTGATACTATACTTGTATTCTATTATTCAAACTGAGAAATATATTTGTTTGAAAGGTTGTTTCCTAAAATAACCAATGTTGAGTAATAAAGAAGAGAAGTGTTTAAATAGTTAAAATTAAACAGTCTCATCTCGACTTAAATTACTTATTCTGATTTCATTAGGATTAATTATATTTAAATTCTTTTATGATTCCTTGAGTTGGCAACAAAAAACGACCTAATAAAATTTCAAATTTTTATAATTGACGATACATATATTATTATATTATACAATTCCTCTCCTGATAATTAATGTGATTCAAACTTAAAATAAAAAATAAAAAATAAAAAATAAAAAAACGTACATCGTTCTTAATTTGAGTTTTTTTAATTTCTCACTTTCTGTTTCTTTCTCTCTTTTATTTCTTGTTCGATATTTCCGGATTGCTCTTTAACTTGATTAGTAGAATTTTAAAATTTACCAGAGTTCATCATGATAGGAATCCTGCGTATGAATGGCAGGGGAAATTGTAGTAAATAGCTAGTTTACAAAAAATAATTGAAGAAAAACGTAGATTTAACGTAAATGAATTATTTTATTTGATAAACTTGATGTAAACAAATCATTTACCTAATAAATCTGTTATTTACTCTAAATAGTTTAAAAAATATGTTATTTACTTTAATTATTTTTTGAAAATTGTAATTTACTTATTTGTTCTTACTTGTAATTGGGAGCAAAACATCTGAAATATTTTAATTTATTTTCCCAAAAGAAGCTAACAAAAGAAAACAAGGACATTAAATCATAAAAAATAATGCTTTTTGGATTTTGTAAGCCGAGGGCTAATGTTGAATTTAACTCTTTTTTTTTTTTTTTTTTTTTTGGAACTTAAGATAAGAGAATTTGAACTCTTCACATTTTAGGGTAATCAGGTTAGAAAAATTCTGGAATGGACTGATTTTTTTAACTGTTGTTATTATGTGGAAAAACAAAATCTAGTGAAGCGCTTAATACTATCATGCATTGTGTACTTGAGATTCTTAAAAGACAATTTGATACAAGATTTTGAAGACAAAATGATCTCCCAAAAATTTTACAATCTTAATTAAGTACATTCACATGAAGAAGTAGAAGGAAAAATGATGATCTCACTTGAGTAGAAGAAACTTCTTCACGCTCTAACTTTCGGCCACTTGCCTAGACGCTTTCGTGCTGGCACTGGTTTCGACCTTGAAGGCATGCTCTTTTCCTCGTCGCTATCTTCGCTATCCAAGACGATTACAGCATCATATACTAGTGATTCTTCGGTTTTCTTTTGCATAATAGTCATTCCATAAGTTTTCTCACTTTGACCTTGATCAAAACACTGATGCTTGCTCAACCCAATGTCCTGTTGCTTAGACATGGACTTCGACGAACTAAAGAGACTCTCAGACTGCACAAGTGGCTGAATCTGGTTAGAGTCGTTCTCTTGCAATCGAGTCCTCTGACTCGGTGACTGTTTCTGATCTCTCGCTTGCTTCTCAACTTTTCCATGTCCACTTTCATAATCCTCATCCTTCCCTGACAGTTCTGTTCCTGGTGAAGACAAAGCTACGGAAGACCTCGGTCTCTTGTAAACAGGAAGCTCTACATTCTCCTTGTTATGTGTCCCTGATGGGTCTCTAGAACCCAGTGAAAGCTTCTTCCTAACCAAAGATAACTTTTTATGACTCATCCCGGAAGAGGCTTTTTCGATTCTATGCACACAATCCTTTTGGGGTTGTGATTCATCTGATTTGCTAGTATGGGTCTCAGAGGGCAATAGTTGTGGGGTCACAAGCATTTTCTCCTTACAAACATCCGGTATTTCTGAATATCCAATCGGCTGTTTCTGGAAAAATCCATGTGGCTTCTTTAATTCCGTGTTTGTGATTTCATCTTTTGTAATCCTATCTCGGCATTGATTGATCTCTTCCTGGTGACGGTCAGCAGCAGACCCTGAAAAAGCTAGAGGAAGGTTGTCAGACATACAAGATGAAATGTTTTTCGAGACCAGATCCTCCTCTTCAGTGTCATTTAACTTTTGAGACTGGGTAAAAGACATCAGGGATAACTTTCTCCTGTTCCCATTCAACTTTTCCTGACTCCTAATAGAGTCCTGGATTGTATGTTTTGACTCCTTTTTCGTTGCTTCAACTTCCATCGGGTTCTCCGAGTCTTTAGCTGAAAGGTTGTTGTTAGAAGTCTCATTCCCTTCCCCATGACCAACACGTCTCCGAGATGGGCCTGAAGACTCCAGTGTCAACTTCCTACTAGTCCCACATATATTCTTACAATTTAGGATAGACTCGTTAGCTTCAGGTTTTGACTCGTTTTCTGATGTTTTAACTTCCACCTGCAGCAGGGGAAAAAAAAATGTTAAAATTTCCAAAAGCTCGAAATTTGAAGCTTAAACCTCATCAAACATATTCTAGTACCATGCTTGAACTTGAGACAGTTTGAGTACACCCAATTGTGCCAACATTCCCACTAGCCCCTGGATGGGCGTATTTCTCAGTCATGGATCGAGCCTTCTGGTTAAAAGCTTGTCTGTTATACTTATATTCCCTGCTCTGCACATCCATGAGTACTCAAATCAATAAAAATCACTTCACAAAAACAAATTCCCAGACCATTCCTGAAACATATCAGCACTTACAGCTTCACACATGAGGCCATCATCCGGATTGGGTTCGCTCAGTAACAAGCCGATGCTAGTAAGCACGGTTGAAATGTTTAATGACGGTTGCCATGCCCCCTGCTTGAATTAGACCATTAGCCACCTCATGAACTTGTGGAGAATAATAGATAAACGGGTTAACAACCCAATTGATAAAGGATTAGCGTTCTTATTTCTTTAGGGTGACAAAACACAATGGAAGTTGAAATCAGCTAATGAGCATCAAAATATGATCAGTTTTCAGTTTTCCTTGCATCTTTAAGATGTCAAGTTCAGCCACCGAAATTATAACAGACGACATCGACAAGTATATAAAATCATCAACACACAGAAATATAAAATGCAAAACGAAAATCAAGGGCTTTTATTCTCACTTTAGCCGTTGAACAAAGAATCACAAATTGCCCCAAATATAAGCCAAAATGCAGTTTATCATCACAAACCTAATCCGTTTCAAGACCAAATTTAGAAACCAGCCCAACCTTTAATCGAGAATCAAGCCTACTTCGGAGGAATTATGAGCTCACCTTCGGAGGAAGATTGAGAATGTCGAGGCAAATCCGGCCGCCATTGTCGATATTCGGATGGTAAATCGGCGTCGCGAAAGTCACAATCGGAGGTTGAAACGGATACCTCTCAGGAATCTGGATCTTGACGTTGAAAACCCCGTCGGCGTACACAGTTCCTTCGGGACCTTTAATCTCTGGACCAGCAAAAAAGAGAGAGAGAAAAAAAAAGAAATGAAAGCAGTAATTTGGAAGGGACAGGATTTTCTCGGGAAACAAACAGGGGAGTTGCACTTACGGGCGTCGAGGGAGGATAAGGAGAGGTCGGGTGAGTCGGAGGAGAGGCGGGGGAAGGAGGCGCCGGGAGGCGGATCGGCGAGGAGAAGCTTCAGCTCCTTCTGCATACGGAGGTTGAGCCTCGCTGCTTGTGCCATTGATTTCGGTTTTTCAACTTCTCTTCTGTGATTCTGACTGCGTTTTTTTTTTTTGGTGATTCTGGGTTTCTGATTGGAAGAGTCTCTTCTATCTGGTTTCGATTTTGGTTTTGTTTTTCTTCAACCGGGAAACGAAAGAAGGAAAAAAGCGCGAATTAAAAAAAAAAAAAAAGGAGGAAGGAATGTTGAGAGTGGGATTTGAACCCACGCCCTTTCGGACCAGAACCTTAATCTGGCGCCTTAGACCAACTCGGCCATCTCAACTTTATGCCAATTATTTGCAAAAATATAATTATATATTTTCTAAAATTGATGCACTTGATTTACATTAAAAATAAAAAATAAAAAAATTA
Organism: Ficus hirta; assembly: GCA_038430175.1. Lineage (NCBI taxonomy): Eukaryota > Viridiplantae > Streptophyta > Magnoliopsida > Rosales > Moraceae > Ficus > Ficus hirta. The sequence goes on from CM076588.1 coordinate 17,576,553, forward strand.
TGTTCCATTTGGATCTTCATTTTAAACTTTTTTTTTAAATAAAATTTTAAATTTTTGTACGAGAAAAAACTATGGAAAATTTTTAAATAATAAATTTAAAAAGGAGATTTAAAGGGGCTAATGTGTGTAGTTTCTAACTCCAATACAATTGACAATGTGTTTTTGTTGTTGTTGTTTTTTTTTTTTTTTTTTTCTTTTTCCTTTTTCTTTTAAAGAATCCTCAATTGACAAATATTGAAAGCGCATTGTGAGATGAATTTTTTTTTATTAGTAAATCAAACTTGAGATAACCTATTCTCGAAAGAGAAAAAAAAATTTCATTTCTTGTTAATAGATTTTTATAAACTTGATTAGCAGGCGTATTTATTGGAAAGCATAGTTAATAACCATGTTGAATGGAGAACAAACAAAATGATTAGAGATAAAGAGAAAAGAAAAGGTCAGCGTGTTAATTTTTAATGATACGACTTATTAGTAAAGCCGTACTAAATTAGATAGGAAAACACTGTTATTAAAAAAATGTATGTTTGCTAAAAACTAAACCAGTCATGTCATTATTGGAGGTTCAATAAATGATTACTTGGCAAAGCTATGACAGTCATGTGCGAAGAATTAGTGCCCGATTTTATATCATCGAAAGCAATAAAATTTATAGAAGAAAATAAACAATCACAAAACGTGTAAATTTTTAGACAGGTTTGCATCAATATGAGATTATATCATGTTTTAACTGCTGCATTAATTCATTATAAGTTTGTAAGAGAAATCGCACATGTTCAGACTCTGTATGATGTTTCTCTAACATCTATTATGTTAATTCTTAATAATGACATCCTTTATCTATAAAGAGAACTAGAGCAACCAAATTTACAAGGTCGATTTATGTACTCTCTTACTGTCTTTTTGCATGATATTTTTTCATAAGGTATTAATTAAGTTTCACAACTTTATATTATGAAACATGAAAACTAATTTGCTCGCTTTCAAAAGAGAATTAAAAAGTAATGACGAATTGTTTGCTGGACATGGCCACACTTAAATTCTTAATTAATGCAATACCAAGACATTCTTACGTAATGCATATTCTTAATTAATGTATTTTCTTAAATTGGTCATTGTATTCTATAAAAATACCTCCGGTGGCTATTTAACTTTCAATTGACCTAAAAAGAATGCATATTTTCTTTGCTGTACAGACATTAGTGTTCGAATGATTTGAAGATTTAAGTATTTGGATACATGTACAAACTTTATATGTAGGCTCCATTTGATGAAACGATTTGAATTGAAATTTTTTAGTTTGAGTTGGTTGACTTTTTAAAAACTAGTTATAATTTTTGTTGACTTTTCAGAAAAAGATAAAAATTGAGATAAAAAAGTACAGTTCAGTTTGAGTTGAACTAACTCACCAAACAGTTCAATTCTTTGAAGAAAGAAAGAGAAAAAAAAAAAACCCCGACATAGGTTTAATTGAAATAAACCAACTGCCGTCTAGTAAAAAGTGAAAAATAATGTAATCTATACAATCATTTCAAATTTTGTTCAATGGTTGATTTATATATAATTCAAAATTCAAATTTTATACTTTAAAATAAAATCAAATATAAAATAATTATTATATTTATAATAACATTTAAGGACCGATATTTAAATAAAATTACATAATAAGAATGATAGATTCCGTTTTATCTTATATTGTACTCTTTTTTTTTATTTTTTAAGGTGTCATACTCCAATTTGAAGTCATAGATCGAATTAATCAAACAGGACAAGTGAGGTGACACCCTAACAAACTCAAGTACCAAAACATAAACTCTGTTGAAACAGAGAATCGTAGAAATTAAGAAAACAAATAGACAAATGAACAAAAGAGTACATTTACTATTAAAAATTCTGGTCGAAAACTTGAAACCAAACAGAATGTTTAAAGTAGTATTAAAATCAAGAGTGCAACCGACAAAATCCCAATTCAAATTTCAACTTATCCACCTCATCAAAAATCTTGAAAACTTTCCAATATGGAATATTATTATTATCAAAAGAATCCAGGAATTTATGATGTTATAATATGGACCATCCAAAGTGCTGACTTTTTGTAAAATGCTGCCAAAATGGTCCTACGTGTAATGAAAGACCACATTGATAACCGTAGACCGGCGATCCACTGGAGTGAACCACCTCACACGACCTGACGACGTGAAGTCCATCAACAACGTGGAACGGTTTATATTTGACACAAATATTCCTTAAATTTATTATTTTTGATAATTTATCTTTTAAATTTTAAATTTAATAATTTATTTTTTAAATTTATTAAATTTTTATAATATATTTTTTTAATTAATTTTATACTAAATTAAAATTTTAAAATTAAAATATTTATATTAAAATTTATATTATATTTAAAAAATTTTAATTAAAAATAGATTTTTCTGGTCTCAACCTAATACATGTACTAGTTTTTTATAATAAAAAAAGTCATGCGCTGAAACCCCATCAAAACCCAAAAAAGAAACTTCTGAATCTCGCGGTACAAGACACAAAGTCATGCGCGCGTGACTACACTCGCTGAAACCCCAGAGCGTGGAGGTAGTAGTTCAGCTTTCAAACTGCATCCAGTCAAAAAGAGGAATTCGACTTTACATGTGTTAACCCGACATTGAAAAATTACTGAACTATTATTAATATTTTTCCTCCACTTTCATATTGGTAAAAAATAAAAAATAAAAAATGTTAAAATTTAGATATTTGGTTGTTTTTAATGTACTCATCTACATCAATATTTTATTTGTTATAAAAGAGTAAAAATATCACCAGTATATAATAAGTTTGAAATCAAAAATAATAATTTGTTGTTTTAGAGTAAATTTTCAATCTAAATGTTAAATTTAATCATTGATAAAATAATTTAGTATTATATTGAAGAGGTTCTTAATTAAAACTAGTAAGTGTGGGAATTTATCTTATCTTTTTCTTTTTTTTTTTTTAAGGTGTGAAAATTTTACAGTAGAATAAGCTTATAGGTGTTAAAAACAAAGTTTCAAAGTTGTCCAATTTTTATTTTTGCGTCATAACATTGTTTTTTATATGTATAATTTTTGAATGGAAATCATGACTTAATTTTTTTTTTTTTTTGGAAAGGAAATCATGACATAATTCATACTTCATACACAACTTATTATAAATTTAATTTTCCTTTGATTGGTACAATTGAGTTAAAGTTTTGGAGTTATTTCGATTGTAGTTAAGTTGAGTTTTGAAATTGTGCGTTTGGTTGAAAATGAACTATTTGGAGTTAAAAAATACAAAAACTTGAAATATGTTCAAAAATATATCAAGATAGATTTTGTTTTGTTTCTCTCGAAATATTATACAACTAAATAAAAAAATCATCTCATTTCGTCTTGAAATAACAAAGTAATAGACTTTTAAAGTTTGAGTTTTTAAGTGAGAGTTGTAGATGTGAATATCAAAACTGAGTTTATTTTTGAAAAGAAGAAAAGAAAAGAAAAGAAAGACAAAAGAAAAGAAAAGAAAAGAAAGACAAAGGATAATTGAAAATATTTGGTTGAAATGAATATGCTAAACATATCCTTAATCTTAAAATCAGGACCCATTTATGGGGACATACTGGTATTTGGTTTAGAAAACTTATTGTTTTTTTCTTATACTCAAATTTTTTTTCACTATTCATATGTCTAAGGCCTCGTTTGGGACAGTAACTCCATATAGCAAAACACCATCTGAACCAAAAATCTTAACTATACATCAAACTTTCTATTTTCTCTATTTTCAAAAAAACTCAAATTTTAAAAGTCAATAATTTTCTCATTTCAAATCGAAATATGATTTTTTTTTTTTGTTGTCAAAATGCTCAAAATGACGAGACGAACAAGATAATATCTATTTTGTATATTTTTTCCGAACACATTTAAAATTTTTATACTTTTTATATATCACATAACTTTTCTAAAAGTTTTTTTTCTCTAAGTACAAATTTTTAGCCGAACCTCCAAAACACCATATTCAATTATTCTCTCATACTGGCCTTCAATGTGTACAATAAATTCAAAACGTCCATAACTTTATTTTTCCTGTTCAAATAAAATGATTTTTTTAACCTAACACATAATTTTAAAAGAAATAAAAAAAATTATATTGATATTTTTTTGAACATATTTTAAAAAGATTAGTCTATTTGGTGAATGACTTTAAGTTGAAAATTTTAAGTTTTAATAGTAATTTTTGTTGACTTTTCAGATAAGACAAAAAACTTTTTTAAAAAAAATAAAAATTTTTTCAGAAAAAAAAAACTGAGATAAAAATTTTAATTTAAAATTGAATATCAAACCGACCCTATATTTTCTTACGTGTAGCAGCTTTTTTCTAAACGCATATTTCAAAAATTGCATCTAATTTTTAAATCAAAATACATCTCCAAGACTTCGATCACGATAATTTTGTACATAAAAAATCAATAACAATTTTGCTGAAACTTGAGTTCAAAAGCATCCAATCACGGAGGGCACGTCAACAACATCATCCATTCCACGTTCCATTGTTCGCCAGCTTCGTCCTCTTCCTGAGGACAAGTGGGACCCACCACCCATCCCACTCTCCGTCATGACTCCTTCAAAAAGGCGGTGCAAACACGCGCCAACACCTCTGTCACCTTTCTCCCATTTTCCGTACTCGTATTTTTTCTCCTCCTCCCGCTTTCGTACGCATGCTCACAACCAAAGCTACTACTCTCTACAATTCGGTAACCTCGGGAGAGCCACCCCAACCCCACCCGGCCTTTTTCTTTTCAAACTTTCAAACACATCAAGAAAAAAAATTTGTTTGTTTAACGAGAAACCCACCGAGAAAAAAAAACCACTCGAAATGGAAAAAGTTTTAAAGCAGAATCTCTAACCACCTCAATCACCATCATTTCTTGAACTCTCTCGTTATATATTTATATATTTATATATATATGTGCACATGTATCGGAGCTGTTTTTTGAAGTGATTTGGCTGAAAGATCGTCGGCCGGAGTTGCTGGAGTTACGGAGGCGGTGAATCGGAAAGTGGAGACGGGGCAATCGGAGAGGGGAATCGAGGAAGATGAATGCGGTGGGGAGACAGGTGTCGAGATCTAATCCGGCGGTGCATCACCAGCGGCAGTACTCCGACAACTTCCTAGACGCGTCCTCCAAGTGGTTCCAGTCCGCCAATCTCTCTCAGGTCCGTTTTCTCGATTTTCTCAGCTCAATCCCTATTTGCATTTGTGATTTCAGATTTGTTTTCGTTTTCGTGCTGGTGATTTGTGTTTGGTTCTGGTGACGGAAAAAGCTGCTTTGTTTGTCGAGCAGGATTTCGGGGCATATGGGAGCAGAACGAGCAGGAACGCACCGCCGAGGAGCGGCAGAGAGCGGTCCCCGGCGGAATCTCTGACGCCGTCGTTTTGCTCGAGATCTTCGAGCCTCGGGAGGTACGGAGACGATCAACTGTCGCCGAGTGACCTTAGCCCTGGCTTACTCGATCTGCATTCCTTTGACACTGAGCTACTGCCTCAGGTTAGGCCATTTATTTATTTATTTATTTATTTCTCTTCCTGAAAAAAGTGAAAATTTGATCTAAAATTATATTATAGAAAATCGGTTGAATCGGTTTTTGTGAATGAATAAGTTTAATTATATAGCATATCATGTAACTTTATTCATTATAGTCCATAATTGCTTACCAAAATGAAAATGTCATCACTTTCTGGCCACTGATTTTTCATTATATGAATTTCCACTTTCACTATTGGAAGTTTTATGGTTTTCTGAATATGACCCAGAGCCAGAAGCATGGTTAAAGATTTTATTTTTTTTTATTTTTTTTAATATTGTTGCTTTGTTTTTTCTTATGTGCATGTTTTGTTTGAAATGTTTGATCAAAGCAGTAACCGAAAAAAAAAAGAAAAAAGTTTTATTTGAGTTTATATGTATGTATGTAAAATGACGCCACTGTTGATTTGTGTGTTCTAATCGAATGCCACTACTAGATGCCCGTAGCCAGCCTATATACTGGGAACCAACGTCAGCAACATATTCTTGGTAAAAGTTTTGATGACCCGGGGCCGATTTTCTCCACCAACAAGCTTTCAAGCAAAGCGCGAGGTTTGCAGGAGAATAATCTTCTCAAAAGTTTCTCAGCTGACAAAGAAAGAGCCAACAATGTTGCAAAAATCAAAGTGGTGGTATGTCTCTTTAAATACCGTTTTAAAGAAGTTTCCCATTGCCTCATGTGTTATCAGTGATTTTTAGATTCCTTGTACAAACATCTTTTGAATGAAATTGAAGCTATTGCGGCTGAGCATGCTATGAAGTTTTGTTCTGTTTATTGCCACTTTCTTTGAGTGCAAATGTTTAGTGATAACTTTGATTACAGGTGCGCAAGAGACCACTAAATAGAAGGGAAATAGCAAAAAAGGAGCAAGACATTATAACAATAGAACCAAATTCGAATTATCTCACTGTTCATGAAACAAAACTCAAGGTAAGCAGTTGGTCCGCAACTATGATCATTATGATATCTCCATATAGATGGAAATTTTTTATTTCAAAATATGGAATTATTATTAAGTCATTTTGTACTTTCATTCTTTACTATTTTCCTACCAAGTGATTATTTTTGCCTGAACGAGCCAAACTTATTTTGCTGAGTGAAAGTGTTCTTTTCAAAAATGGAATTGGAAAGCAAGAAAGTTCTGAAGCTAACTTGATACCATTGACTATTGTAATTACCATAATTTATTTTCTGATGTTTTCAAGTTGACTTACTGGTCTATGTCTCTAAGTGACAACTCCCTAGATGCTATGGAGGAACTTAATGATCTAGTTCTCTGTCTTTAACCTGTTTTCCTTGGAATTAACTTATAAACACAAAAAAAACAAAAAAACAAAAACAAAAACGAAATCAAAAACAAAAAAGAGGGGAAAAAAGTGTCTAATTCACTTGCTTTTGCAGGTCGACTTAACAGAATATGTTGAGAAACATGAATTTGTTTTTGATGCTGTGCTGGATGAAGACGTTTCAAATGATGAAGTGAGTATATGAAAAGGCTTGAACCCACCTCGCAAGGACCACCCCGGTGGTTTCACAGTTTCATGATTTTTGTTTTCTTTTGTAGGTGTACTTTGAGAGTGTGGAGCCCATAGTTCCTCTGATTTTTCAGAAAACAAAAGCAACATGCTTTGCATATGGGCAAACAGGCAAGTGCTTAGAACTGATATATCTCCATATATGTTATCCATTTATCATTTCTGAATCTTGCATCTTTTAGGCATACAAAAATGTTCAAAGTTCAAATTTCTGGAGTTGTATGTGCCTAGGGTCTATTAAGAACATGACACTTCTTCTCTATATGAAAAGTTTCCGTGTGGAAACGAGTCTAATGGTGATTAGTCTGGTTGCACAATATGTATGATGTCAGTCACTTTAGAACCCCCACCCTTCCACGTCTCACCCCACCATTATAGACTACAAGATAAGTTTTAAAATCTAAGAATGAAGCATACAAATTATAGTCTGTCTTCGAAGAGGATTCATTTGCTTTTATCAGAACACTTCTATTTGTTTCCATTGAAATATTTTTCAGTTTCAGCCCATAGTCTTCTCTTTCTTTCTTCTTTCTTCTTTTTTGTTTTTCTTCCTCCACCCCCAAACCCACATCCCCCGAATACTTTCTCTACTTCTGCTGATTCTCATTTTAAACCAATACATAACATACAAAAGGATCACGATTTCTATTTAACCTCAGGGTCTATATAGAGTATATTGGTAGATAGCAAACTATTGCAACTTTGTAATCTTTTGCATATTCAATTTGTTTTTCCTTGCTGCATCATCTTCTTTCTTTGTAAAATTTCACGTGTAAGCTTTGAGCGAACTTCTTTGCTTTTTCAGGGAGTGGTAAGACTTATACTATGCAACCACTGCCCCTCAAAGCATCTCAAGATATTTTAAGATTAGTGCACCAAACATACCGGAATCAAGGCTTTCAATTATTTGTCAGTTTCTTCGAGATATATGGAGGGAAACTTTTTGATCTCCTAAATGATCGAAGGTACATTGTCTCAGTCTTTGGGGAAAAAAGTAGTATATTTAGGCATATTTTTTTCTCACTAAATTATTCTTACAGAAAGCTTTGCATGAGGGAGGATGGTAAACAGCAGGTGTGCATCGTGGGCTTGCAAGAATACCGGGTCTCTAACGTGGAGACCATTAAGGAGCTTATTGAAAAGGGGAATACTACAAGAAGTACCGGTACAACTGGTGTAAATGAGGAATCTTCAAGATCACATGCTATACTTCAGCTTTGTATCAAGAGATCGGCAGATGGGAGTGAATCAAAGCCTGCCCGACTCGTAGGCAAACTATCTTTTATAGATCTTGCTGGAAGTGAGCGTGGTGCAGATACTACTGATAATGATAAACAGACAAGGTATGTCTTTTCTGGGAATCAAAGCGAACCTTATTTGCTATAACATAGATTTCTAAAGCAAAGCTGTATCATTTGCACAAATTATTTTGAGTTCTAGAAGATCTTATGTGCCACGAATCGGACCAAGGTCGTCACTAGCTTTTTTTCAGCTGTATTTATTCTTTGTTTAAAAAACAATAAAAGTACGAACGTTTTCATGCAGAATGGAAGGTGCTGAAATTAACAAAAGCTTACTTGCTCTGAAAGAATGCATCAGAGCTCTGGATAACGACCAGGGTCACATTCCTTTTAGAGGAAGTAAGTTGACTGAAGTGCTTAGAGACTCATTTGTTGGTGATTCACGCACCGTTATGATATCTTGCATCGCTCCTAGTTCAGGATCATGTGAACACACTCTTAACACACTAAGATATGCTGACAGGTATGCTGTTATATATGTAGAAGTAACGAACTGAATTATATTAATTATTTGTAATTTCTCAATCGTATCCGTTGCCATATCAGAGTAAAGAGTTTGTCAAAAGGGAACAACTCTAGAAGGGATCAGTTGTCTTCATCTTCAAATCTTCGAGAGTCTACTGCACTTCCTTTGCCTTCAGCTTTACCAATTGAATCAACCTTCGAGGATAACATGACATATGTTACTAATGAAAAGAACAAGTTCGGTCGGTCCAAGCAGATTGAAAAAGAACCATCCCCACCATTTAATGTGGATCGTGTTCCTAGCGGGAGGATAGAAGGAAGTTTAGCTGCATCCATCTACTCAGACGCTTATAAAGGTCAGAGAGGTGGTACAAATGATATATATGAAGATGATTGTGATTATAATGAGCAGTTCTACGAAGAAGAAAAACCTTCACAAATGAGTACCAAGAAGGGACAGACGTACCAAAAATCACTTCTGGAAGACAAGAGGAAGATTGGTACTTTGACGAAGCCACGGAATAAGCAGGACTTTGAGGCGAACAACTCTAATTCAGATGATGATCTTGTCGCTCTCTTAAAGGTATCACATTCTTGATATCTTCTATTTGGTGGTCGTATAAATAATCGACTTCTAAAAGCTTACAAGTCTGTTGTGATTGATAACCAGGAAGAGGAAGATCTTGTGACCGCCCACAGGAGACAAGTAGAGAAGACAATAGACATTGTTAGGGAGGTCGGTAATACTTTCGTTTTCTTTTGTGTTTTGTTCTTTTCTTGCATGCATTAAACCAATTATGATTGTACTCGTGCAGGAAATGAATCTGCTGGTTGAAGCTGACCAACCCGGAAATCAGCTACATGAGTACGTCACAAAACTAAATGCCATACTCTCACAGAAGGCCACCGAAATTATCCAACTGCAGAACCAGTTGGCTCAGTTTCAGAGGCATCTGAATGAGCACAACGTTTTGGTGTCTTCTGGTAATTGATTTAATCTGTAGGGTTCCGATCCATACAATCCGAGTTGTTTGTAAGTCGGTCGATATGGTTATTCATATTCTACGTAAGTTGGAGTTTGGTTTGATTATACGGTAACTTCACCAGGTTACATGTTGCAGTTTGTCATGGGGTTGGTGTTTTCTGGTTTTGTTTCTTTTTCTGCAAGTTATACATGCTATTTGTAAAAATCTGCAACAATTTTGTATAAAAAGAGAGAGACAGAGAAAAAAAAAAAAAAAAAGTGCTCGAGTTTCTAAGTTTACTTTTTGGCATCAATATCTTGAACCAAACGATATGTCTCAATCCCCTTGTTTGAGTTGGTGATCGGGCCTGATTTCCGTTTTTCGTTACTGTTAAGTTAATTCATAGGTTTGAACACAATTCAAGCCTTTTTTCTGCAGTATTTTCTTCTCTCTCACAAAAATTTGATTTTCTATTCAAATTTTCCGGGGCCTAAAACGTGTACTAGTTCTAAGTTTGGTAACAATTGATTTCTGTTTTCTTTTTTGGGGACTTCTATGGTGGGGGAAGCTTGCTTTTCCCCACCAATGTGGTAAAAATTTTTGACCATGAGATGAAATATCCAATGGCTCGAAATAATAGTTCTACCAAAACGAAAATAGACACAATCTCACTAGATCAAAGTATCAAATAAATTATTCAAAAAAAAAATCAAATAACCATAAATATTTTGAATGAAATTTTGAAAAAAAAAATTTTTAAAATAAAAAAGTCCCCGATGGCTAAACACACAGTGGGTCATCACCCACCGGCGACCCAACACATCGCCCTACTTCGCCGACCAATAACAGCAAGATCTCAAGGCCGTCGCCGGCTTCCAAGCTTTCTCAACCAATTCCAGCCCCTCCGAGGTCAACGACTCGGCGTCTATCACCGGCGTCGACGACTTCGCGAGCTCGTCGGCATCCACAACATCGCCAGCTCGTCGGCATCCACATCATCGCGAGCTCGGATCTCCGTCGCCACCCATCCCTCCAACTGCCTGCGTGCTTTTTTCGATCCGGCGAACCACCATGATCGCCGGTTTTTTCGGACGAAGGGGAAGGAAAAGTTTTTCCCTTTTCTAAGTGTAATCAAGTGTTAAAGAAACCACACTAATTGTGGTGCACCTATTCGATCTACACCGTTAAAAATCGATCTGATGATCATTAATGTTTATTCTATCAATGGGGTCAAGTAAGTTACCCCAATGTAGAATTTCCCTTCTTTTTATTTGATTTTTTTTGTTTTTGTTTTGTTTTTTTGGCTGAAATAATTTGTCCTAGTTTATTTTTATGGGGGAAGTAATACTTTTTTCGTCCCCTTCTTTTTAGGCATACTAGTGGAAGACCAACCTTTTTTTTTTTTTTTTTTAGGAAATTTGAAGACCAACCTTTTTCGTGACTTAGAAGTTTAATCTTTATTTCACATTAGTTTGAGACAATAAACTAAATATTCATGATGTAACGAAAATGTCATCGACATTATTTTTATTTATGTCATTTCCAAGTAAGGATATTTCTTTGAGACGATGTTCATGATGTCGAGAAATTTCGACAGATATAAATAATTTCGACGAAAATATCCTCAAAATTTTTGAGAAGTTCGGGAAAGTTGTCATATTCTTGCAAAAGAAACCATTTTTTAATCGTTTTATTTTCCTTTTTTTTTTTTTTTTTTTACATTGCTTCATATTTTATTATTCTTGTCATCAATTCATAAAGAGTAATGAATGTTGTGCCCGTAAAAAACAATCATTTAATCAAATTCTTCACATGTTTCTTTGTTTTTAGATATTCATTCAATCCAATGTAAGGATTGACAGTAGCGAGACATAAAGCAAGCTGTTGAGAAATGTTTTTTTTTTTTTTTTTTTTTTTTTTTATATAGATCAAGATCATGCCTGCTTAATGCCCTCCAACCTCCTAGAAACCTGTTTTTGGTACCCGTTATTAAGTTTGCGTTTGATTCGCCGGTTGAAGACAAAGTTTTTAAATTAGAACGGATTGACTTTTTAAAAATTAGTTATAATTTTTGTTGACTTTTAAGAAAAAATAAAAATAAAAACCAAGATGAAAAAGTACAGATTAATTAGAGTTGAGTTGAAATGCCAAACGAATCATATGACTATAAAATTACCTTGTAGCTTTTGATTGTTCTATCTGTTTTACCAATGAGTTATAACTTCCGAGAAATAAGCATGTAAAATAATATCAAAACAATAATCAACATATCATTTATGGGTTTTCTTAATCCAATGCTAAGTAAATAAAGTACCTATATTTAAAAGAGCTAATGATTTTCTTAGTTATATTTTGCTTGTCATGTCGTCATCACCATGTGTTTTTTTTTTTTTTTAAACTTTTACTTTTGCTTTATTTGTTTATTCTACACACGTTCTAGAAAGTTGTATGAAAATATTTCCTGTCAAAATATTTTTGTATCAATATTTTCACCTTAATACCTATATCAACATGGCTATATTGACCTTGGTGAGAGTGAGACTAATGGTACTGGGTACCCTATCTTCCACAAATTGCAATTAGCTTAGTGTGACAAATATAATAGAAATTAAAATTACCCTTATCAGTGAATATGATTGAACCATCAAATGTTTATTTGTAATGAAACTTGACGAAAATATAACGCAAAACTGCATAACATCATGATCGCCTTTTTTTTTGTTGGAGCAATTCCTACATCATATTATAACGTAGGATTAAGAGGCATGCTATATTAGAACTCTCTATATGTACTCATGTAAGACTGAGATCGGTAGACCACCGGTGGTGGTGGCGGTTGGGTGGTCAATAAGACTTATATAGAGCCTTCGTTTCTATCAGGTGCTGTCTATTCTTGAAGTCTGAGTTCTGTTAGCTGTAAAAGTCTAGAATCAGGTTTCTTGTCATTCCATCGATGCGATTAATTGGCTTACCCAATGACCACTGGGATGTGGGTGTGAGGACACCACGGATCCCCTATTTTGCTACCAAAAAGATTTAGATCGGTAGATTATAAATCAACATGCAAAATCAATTTCTTGTAATCGATAAATTGATTTTCCCGCCCACACACACTATAAATAGAGCTGTTGGGATAACATTTAGGGATCGTTTAGAATACGGATTTAAGATGAAATTTTTAAGTTGAAATTTGACTTTTTAAAAATTAATTATAATTTTTATTGACGTTTCAGAAAAGATAAAAACTGATATAAAAAACTTAAGTTTGAACTTACAATCTAAAAGAATGCTTATACATTTATTGACTTGAGAATTAATCCAATTTATACTCGATGTATTTTTTTTTTTTTCAATTCTTTAATTGATTAAACGTTGTATATCTTGTCATTTATCCTTTAATTAGATTTCAGCGCAAACATTTTTTCTCGTAAAATTCTAGTAAATATGTTGGATAGTTATAATCGAAATACATAAAGTGTGACCACAACAAGATCTCAAACTGACATAATCATCAACAAAATCGTCGTCAAATGTGAACCTTCATTATGGCTAATAATTATCAAATAATCAACATCATCAATTACAAAGCGGCTCTTGATTGCTCAGTTTCCTATTGCGCAAGGTAATCTCAAAAACCCCAATCAAACTAAGTCTACGTTTGGTAAACCAACTCAAATTTAAATTTTTCATTTCAATTTTGTCTTTTTTTAAAAGTTCAAAAAAAAAATTATAACTAATTTTTAAAAAGTCAATCAATTCCAACTTAAAAATTTCAACTTCAGCCGTAACATCAAACAAACCCTAATGCTTTTTTAATCCAATTTTCTGTCGAGTTTTCAGTTGATGGAGATATTGGTTTGGCCTTGGCTTTGTGGGCAGATGGCACAAAACTCTGCGCCCTAACATTTTCAACATTGGTCTATTTTATTTCTTCCATCATTTTGGTCTCTTTTTTGCTTTGTCATTGTAATATCAAGTCCATGCTTGGTTTCCGTAAGATTTCTTTATTGTTTAGGGGAGATATATATATATATATATATATATATATGTATGTATATTGATAAAGAAATAAGCTTGGTAATTTATACCTACTTTCCCACCTTATTGTAATTTCTTAAAAAAAAAAAAAAAAAGAACTGTCGCTCCTACTAGAGGCAAAACGACAATAAGGGACAACAGGTGATAAAATTTGTCGTGTTTGTAATTTATGTTTTAGACAAAAAAATTTCTATTAAAAAAAAGAAATTTTAAGAAATCCTTTTTTTTTTTTTTTTTTTTTTTTTTGTGGGGTGGGGTGGTTGGTGGCAAATGTCAATCCACAAAACGACAGCAACCTTAATAAAAAAGCCAAAGCACTATATACGTGTCTCTCAATTGACAGGTTCTTGACTACACAAAAAGGCTCGTCCAAAAAGATAATATCCAAAGTGAGAACCATCGTCCACTTGGAGTTATTTCTTTTGTTGATCCGATGAGGAACATGGCTGGTCTCTTTTGTGCTTTTTGAGCTCAATGTTTGGTACAAAATATTTATACGTGACACCACCAATTCAAAAATATTCAATGGGAATTAAATATTAAAAAAAATTAAAAAGAGAGCAATGAAATGAAGAAAAATAGTAAGTGGGGATTATGGTGACACTTGGACCAATTTTTGCTGTCTATACATGATGAGTATGCACTTTGACTTCTTTACTTCCATTTTTAAGTACTAATTACCCGACATCCTTTTCACTTGTTTTCTTTTACCATTTTTGAAAAAAAAACAGTGGTAAACACATCAAACTTAATCTTAATTTCGTTATTTATTTATATAACAATGAGTTTCTATATTTTTATTAACAAAAATAATCTCATATTATTAATCTTTTAATAAAATTTTGAATTTCTGTCAATAAAAAAAAATAATATGAACATGTTGCATAAGTTGATGTATACAAGAGATTAGAATTAATGTTCTTAATAAAATTATTTAAAAATTACTGTATATATATATATATATATTTTTTTTTTTTTGGTAGAGAGAGAAGAAATTCAAGTATGACGTAATGAAATCAAGTTATGGTTACCACCTAAATCTTCAAGTCGTTGTCTAAAATATTTTTCACAACAAAACTAAACAGCTTTATTTATGAGTGGCTAATGACCTTGACACTTGGTTGGTCCCAACTCTATCACTCAGGTTATGTCATCTAAGGAGTGAAAAACAAAAGCAATGGCTTCAAGTTCATCAAAACAAGGCCACAATTTCGACACATCAACACTACATGTTAAAAAAAAAAAGAATTTTCGTCGAGTAAATACAAACCATATCCTTCGTCAGTAGCAAAAACAAATATAGAACGATACTCATATAAAATCATTGATATATAATATTTCTGTTTGTATATGTTATCACTAACCATTCTAAATTATATCCTATTATATATAAAGTTACATATAAAATTGAAAAATGTTATATATTATGTAAAAAAAATAAAAAGGTGTATCTTTATATCTACTGGATAAGAACTATTCAATCACTTATCTATATATTTAAAAGAGACAATAATTTTTTTTATCATGACTTATTTATTTGTCACGTGACAATTACATAATCATCACATAATTATTATACGGTGATCACATCATCATCACGTGAATTTTATTTTATTTATATATTTTTTTGTGCCGTACAACTATAGAATATGTAAAGGCACTTACTTTTAGTATTCTTTTTGAGGGGCATGTTTTATTTCCAAGTACTTCAAAGAAATGAACTAATTAAGATTCTTAAATTTACATCTAGTGGCCATAAGAAACGAAAAATCCTTTCACTTCTCAATTTTTTATTTTGTTGGTAAATTCTACAAATTTCTGTAGTAATGAGCTTAATATCTGTTTTGAGATATCTGTTTTGTTAATTGGGAGGTGCTTTTTATTTTTCAGTTATTTTGGATAATTTCTCCTTCATCACACCACTTTTATGACATGTTTACTTACGTCTAATCGGAATGAGCATGAATCAGAGTGGATATGATTCGGAGTGGGCTGGATTCGAAATCAGGATTCGAAATTAGAATATGCTGTTTACTTGGGTTCCAGGAATCGGAGTCGGAATCACTGTTAATCTCATTCATGCGTTTACTTAGAACAGAAATCGGAGTTAGTTATTATAAATTTACTTATATACCCATTTATTTATTGTATTTTCAAAAATTAAAAAAATGATTACTTTTTTAATTTATTATCATACTATTAATCAAAAGTAAAATAATCATTATGATATTAAGGTAATAAAATTAAATTGTGTAATTTTTTGTTTAAAAAAATTAAAAAGAGTAAAAAAAATGAATTAAATAAATAAAGTATAAAAAATATAAAAATAGAAACATAATAATATATTATGATAAAAAAAAGTTATTTATTTACTCTAATAACATTAATAGATTAGGATAGTTATATAATATTAAGTTAATAAAAATATATTATATTTAGTTAATAAAAATAATTAATATATGTTGTTATTATTTTTTAATATAATTTTTTTACAAATGAAACTAAGGATAAAATGATAATTTAATGTTAATAGTAGGAATTGGAGTCAGAATTCGGAGGGAGGGTATGGGATTGCCAATCATATTTCTCAATCCCAAATTGGTGTGGGATCCACCATTCTCACTCCCATTCCAGAAAAAAAAGAGCAAGTAAATAAGAGATTGACTCTCATTCTCCACTCTCATTCCCTACTCCTTATAAATAAACATGCCATTAATTTTGCACAAAAAAAAAAAAAAAAAACCTTACGCGGCACACAAACAGTCGAACAATAGGTTAGAAAAAAAAAAGGGTTATCCATAAATTAGTCTCAATTGGGATACCAATTTTAACTTCCCTCCTAAATCTAAATTTACACGGATTTAAGGGGGGCCAGTGGTGGCACGTGCCCCCCTCAAGTTTTTTAAATTCAAAAAGGCCCTTCATATTTTTTTAATAGTTTTAATGTGTTCCCATTCAAAAGTTTTTTTTTCAAAAAATATACTCAAACTTAATATATATTAGAATTATAATTTATGTTTTAATACCATAACTTAATTTATATTATCTTTTTCATTCTAGTACCATAATCATATTAGATTTTTATTAATTCTCTCAATTTCTTTATCTACATTTTTTTTTTGGTTTTTTTAATTTCTTTATTTGTAAAGACATTGTCTTCATAATCATCATCTAGAATATTGATGCGTATAATTTTTATTTATTGTAAAGAGTATTCATCTTAAAAGGAAAAAAATCTTGGTGTGAAAAAAATGAAAGTGAAACTTAGTTTTAGTAAAAACATGAAAATAATTTATGCACATTCTAGGCTAAAAAACATTCATATTTCATCATAATTTTGACATTTGAGATAAATTCAAGAACCAATTTTGGAATGCTTTCAAAAAATAAGAGTTGTACCTTAAAATTATAATATGTTGATCAAAATTAAATAAAACTATTAAACTTTTTATGCATATAAAGTCATTATTTTTTAAACAGAAAAAAACATTTCCTCTTATATGTATAGAGATAAACATATAAGTCATTGTTTTTTTAAATATAAAAACTTATGTGCCCCCACTGAGAAAATTTTTTAGATCCGTCACTGCTAACACCCGTAGTAGTCATGATGTGTGATGCGCGTGCCTAATAACGTACTCCTTTATTAAAAAGAAATGATCCCGGTTTAATTTTGAAGTATAAGAGAAATGAATGCATGAGAAAAGTTTAGAGAGCACGTTGTCTTAAATTTTCAGAGAGTTTATTTATTTATTTATTTTTTGTAAATTTCTCTTTCTATATATTTTCGCATATGTGTACACACAATGTATATATGTTTCTTGCACTGTTTGAGTAGAACATAATCACGACTAGACATATGCTGTTTTTAGTTTCTGTTTTTATAAGACGGTATAGATTTTGTCTTATAAATTTGAGTTATCCTTTTCTTAATTCACTCCAATATTTACTCACAATCTTTGGATTTTCCTTGATCTGCTTTCAAGATTTGGTTGGTGCTTGTAATCTTGGTTTCTAATCTTTTCATTTAACTAAAGTACGTCAACTACAGTCCTCAATAAAAATTGTGTTTATCCACCCACCGGCTCATTTACGCCATGTCAATTACCCCCAAAGTAGGGAATTTAGAAATGTCATAATTAGGCTAATCACATATTCGACATGTAATTAAATTTTCAACTCGAACATAATGAGCTAGACGATTACTCTCGAAGGCGGTCTATTTCATGACTAATCGCGCACATGGGACGAGCAAAATTAAGTTGATTTTGATGAAGAAAAATTGTTTATTGGAGTACTACAATTAATTAATCTATGTATATATTTTGGGATGTGGGGTTTTGAAGTTGTTTATCAAACTTAGACCTTAAGAAAATACACCTCTTTTGATTTTCTAATTACTCAACCAACCAATTAAAATCAGAGTTAGTGGGCTATAAATTATAGTTTTGACATAAAGACAAATTAGGAGGGTCTCAAAGCTTATGTCAGCTTAACATAATTATGGTTATGATGTGTTAACAGAAAATTAACCTCCATCATAAATGATGTAATAATACACTGTTTTTCATAAATCAGATTTTGTTTAATCTGAGTTTTAATTAAATAACGTCTGATATGTTGTCATGGGTCTAGGGTGCATGACAATGACCCTCTTGAAAGAGATAGGACAAATGACTTGCGGTAAAAGGGCAATATCCCCGTCCTTAGGTCACAACTAAAAGGTCGGTTGGGAAATAAATATTAGGTCAGAAATTAGAGAGTGACATTACTATAGACTAAAAGAAAACGAGTAAAATAAAAAAATAATAATAATAATAAAAGTTTGGGAAAATCGGTATTCGTTCAATGATCCTCTCTTATAAAGACACTCATCCTGTACAGCTAGGACTCAAACCTGTTGGAATCCTTATATATGTGTGAACAAAAATAGGCTAATCTTAACTTTTTGTTAATCTCTTTTCCTTTTGTATGATCTAAATCTTGATTTAGAATAGTGCTAGACACATCAAAATTAATTTTAACTTTTTAAATACCAATTCACGTTTCTTATTTCTATTAATAAAAGTAATTATTGATGCGATAATAATTTAAATACTTACCAATAAAAAAACAATAACTCATATGCCACACAAGTCAATACTCAAAAATTAATTTTAGAATTGGTGTCCCTAACTTTTTTTTTAATTACTTTTATGGGGACAACCCTCTTCCATTTAATTTTGAAGTTGCAATCAAGATCAAATAATATTAAAAAAAAAATCCATCACTCACTTGCGATCTTTCGAAGTGAAATTCCAAAATTATCCCCTCAAGGATTTTTTTAGAGTTAGGATTTAGAATTCGGAAAAAATTTGAATTTTCAATTTTTACCTTGATAGTGGAGCACATGTAATGTACATGAAGAAATATTCATTAATTCTAAATAGACATAAATTTGGGCCACTTATCTCTTCCTTAAAGCTTTCACCTTTTCTCCATGCTCCACTAATTCTAAATAGACATAAATTTGAGGGAACCAAATGTGTGGTAAGAAAGGTTAATGGTTAATGAAATAGCCCCCCCATCCCAAAAAAAAAAAAAAAAAAATCATTGAAAAAAAATTGCCGTGCACGTATTCTTTCCTTGTGAAAGATGTTTAAGAGGCCGTTTGGCAAATCATCTTAAATTCATATTTTTTATCTCAGTTTTTGTCTTTTTTTTAAAAATCGATAAAAATTATAACTAATTTTTAAAAAGTCAACCAACTTAAACTTAAAAATTTTAACTCCAACTATTTTACCAAAAACACCATAAGAATTAGGAATCGCTATATATATGTCCTTTGCTCATTTTATAAATATGTTGTGGTATCATATGGGTCAAGTAGATTAATTAAAATTTCATATGAATAATTGGTCAAATTGTGACCCCATTTCTGATTTGGCCAAGTAACGGATCTTTCTTTTACCAAATCGAGGAAAAGAACAAGAATGGAAAATCTGTGTATTTCTTTAGAGGAGAAATTTACGGAATTCAGATTCGGTTGGATATCTTTCTAGCACTTATCCTCATTTAGTAGTTCCTTCTTTTATATAGAGAAGACAAAAATAGCAAATCCCGTGCATATACAACGTAATACGCGCGCACACACACATATATCTATATATTAAGTATTACATTTATATATCAATGTATTAATGTATATCTATAAATATTTTATAAGGAAACTTATAGATCACATCCGTTGGACATGCATGCACCTTATGTATTAAAAAAGAAATAAGAACAACAAGAAGTATCTGATCTCCCATTTTTTTTTTTTAAATCTTATTTTATTTGCCTGTCAATGTTGAACTTGTTTGTCTGAAGAATCATAAACAAAAACAATAACAACAATAATACTATTATGGGTGAGACATTGAGATATCTATATATTTGATCAAATAATACTACTCTTACCAACCCTAACAACCAAACAGTGCTCCTTTTTCAACCTAAACTTTTTTTTTTCCTTTGTATATTTTGTGGAACAATGTTTTTCTTTTCCTTCTCATTTGTCACGCAGAAAAAAGAAATTAAATAGATAAATAAACTAAATTAACAAACCATAAATTGGGTTTTATTAGTAATCTAAATAGCATTTTTCATTAAACATGCACCACATTATTTAACTCGAACATGAAATGAACGATGACAAATAATTAGAAAGTCCAATACAAATAAGAAATAGGTTATGTACAAGAATGTCATAAATTTGACACATCTTTATATTTATATCTACCATACCATTAAAGTTGATAGTTTTATCATTTCATAATACTAAAATTATCAACTTTTAATATTAGAGTAGACAAAATTATGATGAGGTATTCAAAACAAGCTCTCAATCTAATTTTCTCATAAAAAAATTAATCCATAATATGTACATAATCCAACTCAAGACGGTATTAAAGGAGATAAATAATGCAATTACATAGATTTGAATGATCAAGATCTTTTATTCTGATATCATGTAAGTTTAGTAATCAATCTTAAAAGCTTAAGTCGTTGGAAGGGGACTAATCATGATTTTATGTTTTAACAATGGGTTCACAAGAAACACAATCCAAACTTCCAACCTTAAAATATAGGTACAATAAAAATATTACGCATTGAATACAAAACAAAATGGAAATATCTTTTTCTTTTTCTAATTTAAAAATAAAAAGATTTGAACTTTACGTATTCTAATATAACGAAATCTGAAATTATTATTAAGTTATATATATATATATATAATATTACAAAGTGAAAATAGTAGGCAAGGGCCAAAAGAGTAGTAGAAAAACAAAGAGACGAAGGTGGGATAAGAGAGGATGAGACGGAGACAAGCATAGATTCTGGAAGGATAAATGTGCTCCCTAGCTCCCTAACACTACGTCGAAACAGAGCCTAAAACTGGGATTTCAAAAGAAAAAAGCAGGCCTTCAACGTGGCGTCATAGATGGGCGACACATGTGCTCCCATGCCTTTATGCGCAGCCTAAAAGCCATCACGCAGATCGAATTTTCGAGCGACCGAATCTAAGCCACTGTTTGGCTCCTCCCCCATCCATCTTGGCCCTTGTTTTGCTTTCCCTTGTCCTTTGTTTATTCATTAAAATTCTCTACTCTCTCTCAATCTCCATTCAAAGCGCGTGTTGACCTCACCTAAACGACAAGTCGTTTCAAGTTTCTACAAATTCTCAAAAAAACCGCTGTGTTTAGTCAAAATACCACTTCTATCCCTTTTATTATTCAATTTCCCACAACACTTTCTATAATTGTAAAATCGATAACATTGTTTAGTCCCATTGACGGAGAATGAGGATATTAAATGACGTATAAGTGCCAATAAGTTCTATTTTAATCATAAATTGTCTAGAAATTATAATTTAAGAATGGCGTATAAGTGCTAATAAATTCTATTTTAATTATAAATTATCTAAAAATTATAATTTAATGGAGTTCACTTATAAGTCCACTTGATTCTTTTTTCTGATAATCCTTGTGGTCGATCTGTTTTGTGAACAAAATAAGAGACCATGACTGCCCTTCCCACGGTTTGGAAATTATTCCTTGCTTATCAAGGAACTTCTTGAAATTGAACAAAGTTGCCTATTTTTATAAAAGATTAAAGTAATGAATTCAAGGGGTTTTTTTTTTTTTTTCCCCTTAAGGATATAGGAGATATTAACTTAAATTTTAATTATTTTTGGATACTAAAAAAAAAAAAAAAGGACATGAATTTTTCTTTGAAAAAAAGTTAAAGAGAGTTGAACTTCTCTTTGTCCCCTTAGAGACAGACCACATATCACAAAAAGATTAATACCGTCTACATATGAATCACTGTTAAGTATTTGAATATTATTAAGTTAAGTTGCCAATATTATTTCTAAATATCTAAGTGCAAATCACAACAAATTTAAGGAACACGTCCTTAAAACTGTAATTTGCATGGATAACAACCTCTAGGAAAACTCACACAGATATATTAATTAAATAAGATTAACAAATCAATAGTAGTTCAAGTTATTCTAAGAACAACTGCAAGGGTGAACTCACCAAACCACAGTGAGAATAACACAAGAATTGTTTTTAAAGGCAAATAAACATCTAGTGGTTCGTTTGGTGAATGAGTTGAGTTTGAAAATTTTAAATTTGAGTTGAAAATTTTTGTTGAATTTTTAGAAAAGACAAAAACTTTTTCAGAAAAATACAAAAACTTTTTTGAAAAAATATAAAAATTAAGATAAAAAAGTACATTTTAATTTGAGATAAAATTGATTACCAAACAAACCCTTAATTTTTAATATAAGCAATAATGAAAATACGAGTTTATTATAATACAATCTTAATTGATTTACTTGTAGTTCTTTTCATGTCAGTTACATAGATACAAAAGAAAGAGAAATTAAACTTGATATATATATATATATAATCTAATAATAATATTATATTTAATTATATGATAAAACGTAGAATTCGAATTTTTTTGTGCTAAGTTTGGGGAAAAAGAAAACGTGGTACTCTGAAAGGATGTGGGACTGGTGCATAACAATATCTGCTATTTCTTTCAGGAAAAAAAAAATAATAATAATATGCTATTTCAGTTTAATCATTATCCAAGAATGGATCTTATAAAAAACAAAAATATATACATCCAAGAATGGAGCTCACAGCCAATAGCAAGCCAAATAAATACTCAGCCCATTTTGTCGTCTAGCTATAGCTCTGTCCAAAGCTGAGGGGACCACGTCATCAATTGGGAAAAACAGCATATATTACTCTCTCTCTCTCTCTCTATATATATACACACTTTATAAAGATCACGCACCACACGTGCGCGTGGGCTACCCATCTTGAAAGGAAAATATCTAGCCCAAACGATGACGTGTGCCAAAAGATGACAAAAAAGGAGCCAAAGCGGCGGGTCCCAACCCAGTGAAAGCCAACGAAATAGAAGAAACGCCACAGATTCCGCCACGTTAGCTCCGCGTTCCTGTACTTGCGCCCACTTTATATATTACGGTGGTATCTCAACTTTTCCAAATAAGCGAACCCTGACCTCGACCCTGTCCACACTTTAAGCCATCCTTTCTTTGCCTACTCCTCTTCTTCTCAGGGTCGGAGAAAGACAGACCAAAAAATAAACCAGAGAGAGTATATGGAATGGAGGCAATGAACAACAACATAGCACCGTTCATTATTAAGACTTATCAGATGGTCAACGATCCAACGACGGACAATCTGATATCTTGGGGAAGAGCCAACAACAGCTTCATCGTCGTCGACCCTCTTGACTTCTCTCAACAAATCTTGCCCGCTTATTTCAAGCACAACAATTTCTCCAGCTTCATTCGTCAGCTCAATACCTATGTAAAAACTCACTTTATAATCTTGAATCAAACCTTTATATTCATCAATTTTTTTCTCTGTTTTTTTTTTTTTTTTAATTTTTTTTAAAATTTTTGCATTTTGGGTTGTAACAGGGATTCCGAAAGGTCGACCCCGACCGGTGGGAGTTCGCGAACGAGTTGTTCCTCCGCGGCCAGAAACATCTCTTAAAGAACATCCTACGGAAGAAAAACCACAATCATAGCAAGAACACTACGATGATGATAAGTCATTATCTCGATAGCAATATTTGTTACAACATGGACCATGTTGAAGATGAAGATTTGATAATGGAGATAGCGAAGATGAAGGAAGAGCAGAAGGCGTTGGAGGAGGAGCTACAAGGCATGACGAAGAGGCTTGAGACCACGGAACGCCGTCCGCAGCAGATGATGTCATTTCTCTACAAGGTCGTTGAGGATCCCGGTATCCTCCCCCGCATGATGCTCCAGAATAAGGAACGGACGGCGGCGATTCAGCTCCGGCAGGAGAAGAAGCGCCGCCTCGGGCTTTCCTCCACCACCACCACCACCACCACGACGTCGTCCAAAGTCTCCTCGTCGCCGTCGGTGAAGTCGGAGAAGATCGACGACGACGTCGGGACAGCCGGGGGAGGTGTTTCGTCGCTGTCGTCGGAGACCGGTCTCGAGATGGAGAGCTGCTGCTTCTACCAGTCCTCGCCGTCCCCTGAGGGTCCGTTGCCTGGCGGGTGGTGGGGCCAGGGCGGATTCGCCGCCGTTCCGAGCCCAATTGAGGTCGCCGGAATCGGGAACGGAGCGGCGGTCGCTGGTTTGCCGGCGAGTATTGTGGCCGGGTATGGTAATGGGAGTAGTGGTAGTGGGGAAATGGGTTATTTTGCAGAGTCGAGTCCTACGGTTCAACCGCCTTATCCTTTCTCGTTGTTTGGATGTGGTTTTTAATTCGTTAGTTGCTTCACAAGATTTATCTTCTTTTTGTTTTTGTTTTTCTTGTATTTCTTTCTCTCTCTTTCTTTTTCTTATAATTATTATTATTTTGCTTTCTTTCTTTTTTTTTTTTTGGTGGTTTTAATGTAAACAGAAAAAATTAATAATAAATGTTTGATATAGCAATCTTTTTGTAGAATTCACATTTTAGTTATACATATACCTTTAATTAGTTTTTTTAAAGCAAAAATTATTTTATTTGACGCTAATCATATTATTTAAGGCCAATTTAATTTAATTTGTTTGGTTAATATTATTATATTTTTTTGCTTGAAGGTTAATATGATTACAATTGTATATAAAGCGCGTACAGCGTTAAGTAAAACTTGCAAGAATTTTCAAGAAAGATGTTTTTGCATATGTAATTTAATGACATGTATAAGTTCATGCAAAACAGAACATGTTTGTGATTGTAAGCATGTTTAAAGGTAATTTCATATTTGTTTTCATTAAGATAAAAGATGGATTCGATCAACGAGTCTTGTATTACGAGACTCATCTTTTATTAATATAATATAATATATGATATTTAATATCATTGATGGTCCTTAACTTTAAAAACAAAAAAAAAAGAACAAAAACAAAAAAAACAAACTGCCCATTGCCCCTCTCAAACCCACGTGACCATGCCCTTGGAAGGCCTTAAGGACGCCCCACCCCAAAAAGAAAGCTCAGTACTCAAATATTGCAAATCCATTTTGAAGGGAACGGAAAGAAAAAGGTTTTCTGTCCGTATAAATACTGGTGGGCCACGCCATCCTCTCTGTACCCATGCTCTACATGAGATGGCGCATTTCGTTTCCCTCCACCTCCTTCCTTGTCCACTCATTAGGTTCTCTCCACGCGCTATGAGGCGTCACGACATGTCTACTTCACATGAACGAGTAAGAACAAGAAACGCACGATCGCTGTAGATTAGCGGATTCACCCATAAATTCGAACAAACCACTTAAAGGGGAGTAGATATGTCCCGAGTTTTGAAATGGACACCAAGAGTCATTAAAAATAAATGTCTATGGAAAGTGGAACAAAATTGCTAAATGATACTCCGAAGAAAAATGTTTTAAAGTATCAGTGATACTGAATATCATAACTAATAGAAAATAAATCTTATATGTTAGCTTTATGTTGTAGGACTCATTATTTATTAATGTGTAATATTCAGTATCATTGATACTCCTAGTGTTATTCTACTCCAAAGGTTCTTTAATAAAATCTTTAGAATTGATGGAAAAATTCGATCTACTGAAATTGAAA
This sequence comes from Ficus hirta, assembly GCA_038430175.1. Classification (NCBI taxonomy): domain Eukaryota; kingdom Viridiplantae; phylum Streptophyta; class Magnoliopsida; order Rosales; family Moraceae; genus Ficus; species Ficus hirta. The sequence goes on from CM076588.1 coordinate 17,602,569, forward strand.
GACCCGAAATATCAATGTAATATAAAATATTGTTAAAAAACAAATATAGCATATAGAAAATATAATGCAAAATTAAAAAAAGACACCACAAAATTAATAATGTAATAAAACCTAAATATCATGAGAACAAGGGAAAAAAATGTCAATCTTGACTCCTCAATCATAAAAAGGATCATTAACTACATATCATGAGGACAAGGAAAAAAAATACATATCCTCATTTTTATTCATATATTATCCTTTCTAACTGCGTTACCTTTTCCATTAGAGCTTGTCAAACATGTCCTCAAATCTTTACCTTCAAAATTATTAGGTTTAATCAACTCAGCTAACTGACAATTTCACATCAAATTTATCATTCTGATGATCATGAAATTTGCACTCTTATTATATAGTATGTTTTCTCTTTCCACATAATAGTGGTCGACCATTTATCCTTTGTTATTCACATCATTATTGAGATTTTCTGTTCTATTTTTAGTATCTCAAATATTATTCAACTAATTACATTAAATCGTTTCAGAACTTAAATGTTAAGGTATTGCAAAGTCAATTGAATAAGTATTTCACTTTTCAAAATGTGACACTATTTACAATACCAAAAATCCCAAAAATGTTAATTATATATTATCACATGGTGTTACTCATTAGTATTGAACTCAGATAGCACACAACGCTAGAAATGAATGTGGTCACCATTCCTGATGAAGTGCAGTATGGAAAATTTAAAAAACACCCAAAAAAATCATTAATAATAATAAATGAATGTCAAAAGTCAAATAAAATCATCAAATGATCCTCCAAAAGGAGGCTTGTAAGAGGGACAAACGTCCCTCCCGTTCCTATTAAAGTTGAGATCTATTGTTTCAGAATTTTTATCTTATTAAAAGTCCCATAATAAAATTATACTATATTACATGAATTTAATAATTTAATCATATAAAAATTGTTAAAATATAAAAAATTATTGAATAAATTAATTAGGTGTCAGGAACAACATTAGAGATAAAAAAAATAGAATAGCGGACGTGGACTCTTCCTATTTGATAGGGTCCACGAAGCTGATGAGTGGGATGACCGTCAAGTGGATCATCAAATGTGGCCCAGCCCAGCCCCAGATCCCATTTTCGAGCCTTTTACAGGGACCCGTGTCGGCACACAACAGCGTCTCTCACGAGCATGAGAAAGTGGGACCCCTCTAAAATAATGGAAAAGCAAAGTGGGCCCCACACCTCGTGTATGCAGACAAAAGGTATATCTCTTTTCTATCTCTCATCAGTCCTTTTTTTTTTTAATATAATATTTAGGTGGGGACCTGTTCCCTCGGCTGGTGCAGCCACATGGGGTCTACACAAGGTTGGGACCAACACGTGTTCAATCCATATTTCATCAGCAAATTAAAAAAAAAACTTTTTTCTGGGAAATCGTGCAAGTATTTTCTATATAGATTTTGTTTGGAACGGTTAGGAACCAAAATTTTCAAATTTATTTGTTTTTTTTTTAAATCGACACAAATTTTAATTAATTTTCAAAAGTCAAACGACTTAATCTCAAAAACACATTTTCAATTATTAGAGAATTAAAGTTATTTTATTTAAAATCGAGTTGAATTGAGTTTTGAAATTATATATTTAATTAAAAATAAATTATTTGAAATAAAAAAATATAATGGATATTATTTCGTTTCTTTTGAATTTAATGTAAGTTTTTAAAAATTATCTCATTTTAACTTGAAATAACAAAATAATAGATATTTAGAATTTGAATTTTTAAATTAAAGTTAGCACGTAAAATGAATTTCCTTTGGGAAAAAAAAGGACAAACAAATAATTAAAATTGTGTCGTTGAAGCTAACCAACCAAACACCCTCTTAATTATTGTAGGTACTTTTGTACCATCTTTAATGCATTTTCCTATATTGATACTATATTTGTTAAAAAAAAATGAAAATTAATATTATCTTATTATATATTTTAATAGATAATGTTATTTCTACTTCTTTTTTGCTTCCATAATATGTTTTCTGCATTTTATAATCCCTATTATATATTATTGAAACTAATAACAACCAATTTAAATTTGTCATAAAATTTTGACACATGACCGATTGACATCGAAACTAACAATATTAAAAAGTCAATAATTTAATATTATAGTAAAGATGCTGTTAATGTAAATGTAACATAAAATAAATAAAATGTAATAATAAAAAAATTACAACAAAATACATAGTAAATTAAAAGATCTGTTTTGTTATTAAAAATTAAATTAATATGATTTTTGATATTATTAACGACTTAGAATTGTATGGTTTTTTTTGAAGTATTATTTAATAATTCACCATTAAATTGAACCCATAAAAAAAAAAAAAAAAAAGAGAGAGAGAGAAAGAGAAGAAGAGGAAGAGGAAGAAAGAAAGAGAGGTTGAGTCCTCTTCACATCACATGAGACCAATGAATGAATGAGCAACTACAGAGTGCTGCTCTGGCACACACTATTATCGTATGGCCCGCCACATGACATATCTTTAAGCTCACCCAATAGGGACTTTCACTTTTTTTTTTTTTAAATTTCAATCCTAATATTTATTTAAAAAAAAAGGAAAAGAAAAAGAAACAATAACTATTTAAGGCCTCGTTTGGTGAACAAGTTTAAATTATATTTTTTCATCTTAATTTTTATTTTTTTTTGAAAAATTAACAAAAATTTTTAACTCAAATTATACTTTTTCAACTCAAATTTATTTACCAAACGAATCCTAAATTTTAATAGTAATTTTTATTAATTTTTTAAAAAAGATAAAAAAAAATTTCAAAAAAAAAAACTGAGATAAAAATTTTAATTTGAAATTAAATGTCAAACGGATCAATAATTTTTCTCATCAGCCAAAAAAATAAAAATAAAAAGCTAGCTTGGTAGACAAGGTCCAAATTTCGTTATAAAACTTTCAACAAAAAGAAAAAAAGCTATAAAAACAATTCTCTCTCTTTCAGTAAATAGTTATTTTATTAATATTTTTCTGTGTGATGTGATGGTGAGAGAGAACAAGGAATATACTCCAATACTAGTGGACAAAAGGACAGGGGAAAAGAAGTGACACCTGTCTTCTGGCCAATCCGAGGAAGGTTAGTGTGGGAAGATTGGGGATATGTATTTAGGCTACTTTGTCCAAATTATTTTATTTTCTTTTAATTAAATAATAATTTATATTTGTAAATGTGGTTGGAGAATCCCATAGAAGTGGAAAATGAAACTTGTGGTTAATGATGACCCACGTCTAATTTAGGTATGGTTTAATACTAAAGTATTATTGAAACTATATTTTAATTGGGCACTTGGATTGAGAATAGATCAAATCATACATGTGATGTTAGTTTTTTATTTTTTATTTCCCACAGACAAAACAGTAGTCACCAGGTTTGTTTGTTTGTTTTGTTTTGTTTTTGTTTTTTTTAAGGGATTTATTTATAAGTCCACATGCTCCCCTAGATGTGATGTTCGTTACTGAACCTGATTATAGCCTAAATTTATAATAAAAACATAGTTTTTATATTACCAGAATGAATTTTTATTTTAACTATTAGATTAATGTTCTAATGATTTGATACATAAATATTTATATTAAAAATTTATAATAATTCAAAACTACTTTTAATTATAAATCAAATCGTTAACAAATTAATTTAATAATTAAACTAAAATTACATATCGATAGAGATGAAGTACAGTTCATACCATAAAATTTTTATTATATATATAAAGTCTAGATTCAAGTTTGAGTTCTAAATGAATTTATTCTAACATTAAGGGTCCGTTTGGTGAATGAGTTTGAGTTGGAAATTTTAAATTATTTTTATTGATTTTTTAGAAAAGACAAAAAATATTTAAAAAAAAAGATAAAAAATAAGATGAAAATTTTGATTTGAACCATTTCTTCAAACACCCCTAAATAAAAACGACCAATAATGTCCTTTTTTGGTTATCACGTGTAAGTCAGGAGTTAAAAACTGTTTGAATTTAACTGGATGAAAGCAAAAGAATCGATGACATTAAAAATTGTAAATTTAAATAGTTGATTTTCAAGAAAAAAGTTTAGTGATTTAATTATCCAAAAAAAAAAAAGAAAAGAAAAGAAAAGAAGACGTCGGTACAAAGTACTAAACTTCGAAAACTTTAACAGATACATGTATCAAAAAATCATTATTGTTTCTCTAAAAATTAACTCGGTTTACCATTGAAGTTAATTATCGCAATTCTAGAAATCTGAGAATAATATAATGTCACTACGAGAAATTTAAAGAGTACATATAATAATACAACTACAAGCTTTGTGTTGATCTCTTGCGGGAAAAAATAAATGCTCCTATTTATCAAAAATTAAAAAAGGTTTTTTTTTGGTACATCTTAAACTTATCATAAAATTGTAATTTACATACTGAATTTTTTAATTTTGACAATTTGTATCAAGAACTTACAAATATATAATAAATTACACCCCGTTGACAGTAATATTAATCTTTTGAAGGAAATTGATATGTGATTTGTATATAAGTTGTTAATTCATGACATAAATAATCATTTTAATCTTTGTTAATTAACAATCTATATACAAGTGAAGTATCGACTTTCATTAAAAAACCAACATTGTCTATCAATAGGGTGCAATTTGCTACATATTTATTAGTTTAGGGTGTAAATTGTTAAAATTAAAAATTTTAATGTGTAAATTATAACTTTATAATAAGTTTAGGATACACCAATACAAAAAAACCAAAAAAAAAAAAAAAAGAGGCTCCGGATGGTATACTGCCAACATACAGGCAGTAAACCATCGTGATCAATAGTTTCCTACTGCAATTCTGACGGTAGTTCGCAATGGCACTGCAAGTTAGGGTCATTGGTGGTAGCGTACTGTGCTATTGCCGGTAGCCGTCCATGTTACTGTTTGGTTTTTCTCATGGTATTAATTAAAAACACCAAAAAAAAAAAAAATCACGAAATCGAGATGACGACCACCGTGTGGAAGCCCCAGGTGCGTGGGGAGGAGGGGGGATCTCCGGCGATCTCCGTTTGGTAAGTAGTTGTATCGTTACTCTTTCTTAACTGTGTTTCTAGCTTTTGTAATCATCAACGCGAATGCTGAAGAAGTTGACCTATTTTCACCAAGGTCCAATTTAAGTACACCATTTTTCGGCCTATTTAAATTTATGGCCCTTCTTAGACAATTACTTTCAGATTTTTTTTAAGTGCATAAATATGTCTTCAAACTTTACTTCTGTAACATAATTGAACTTGATCATTAATTAACATGGTATAAGACTGAATCATAAATAAAATCTCATGAATTTAATATTAGGAAACTTATTATCTCATAGTAGGAAAAGTTATTATTTCATATAATTATCTTTATTAGTAATTTTAAATTATTTGTATTTGTTTTAGATTAAAAAATACTTATATTTTAGGTGATTTGTCAGTACTATTAACCAACTTATCTGATTTTACATATTGTAATTTTTACTTATATAGGAGTCCATTCATAATGCTCCTTAGTGAATTCTCCTCTTTATTCCTACAAGCACATCCATTGATCCACGTTAAATATATATATATATATATATATATATATGTATATATATTTTTTTGTTATCTTATTTAATTACTTTGATTAATTTCATATTTAATTTTTATATTTAAAGACTTATGAGACGAATCTAGAGGGATGACTTTAATTTCAAGAAGGAGTATGATGAGGCACAAAACTAAAGAAGTTTTCTCAACTTAAAAACTCCCATGTATAACAAATAAATGAGCAAGTCCATTCATGGCATTAGCTTCTCAATAAACTATTTGAGAACAAAAATACGATATATATATATATATATCTTTTATATTGGCTAACTGAAAAATGATCATAATTTGGACAGTCTCTTAAAAATGATCATCAATATGGTTGCAAACTGGACAGGCAATAGGGGTTCATATTACCCAATTAATGCAGCAAATAAAAGGATTGTAATCCCGTGGTGTTATCTTCTCAATAATCACGATGATATACACATATATATATATATAATATATCTATATAATATAATTCTCTGTCTCTTTTTCCTTGTTGGCTTTAGAGACCATCTACAATTTTATTTTGTGAGAATTCCCCACAAAACATTTTTCTTTTCGAAATTCAAGCCCGTATAAAGTTTCTTGAAATATATACCTTCCTTTGTCTTCAATCAAAAAAAAAAAAAAAAAAAGAATAAAGAAAAAACATTAATGTATCTTCTTTAAACCCTTTATTAGGACCCCCTAATCTTCTAATTCTAGCTATATCGTTTTTTGTGGGTACCGTATTGTCTCCCACCAAATATTGTTTTTAATTTACATTGATTTTCAGCATGAGTGGTTAATAACTTTTTTTTTCCCCCGCTTCTGATGAGGGGAGTGGTTTATAACTTCATATCTTTAGACAATGAAGGAGCTAACCAAGGCTTGAGTCCCCCTCAAATTTGTTCTCTCTCTTTTATAAACCTATGTATATATATGAATTTATAATAAAATATTACATGAAGCTCCCCCTAAAAAATGAAAAATCTAATCCATATCGCTTAAAATTTTTCTATATAATTATTAGCCCCCAACAAAACTTTCTGATTTCGTCGTTGTCTGTAGATATGCTTCTTTTTCATTAATTTTAGCCGATTCTTCTCCATTATTTAGTACACGTACATACCATGCATATGTATGTGATTAAAAACATTAATACAGGTAATAATAATAATTCTATTTCTTGGTTAGGAAATGATTAAAGATGCTTGCGTGCAGTATGTCAACCAATAAAAAGTTATATCTAGGATATTAATCCATATCGATCATCCGCTTTTCTACAAGTGTATCTTGCTGAGTGTCGAAATTTTTTTTTTTAGTTGAATATTTTATTTTTGGTTTGCAAAACATATAGTTTGTCTTTAGCCGTTAGCATTTTTCCCTTTATGTTATTAATGTCATAAAACTAGAATTATCTTTATGTTTTTTTAAAAAGATTTAGCTCATTATGTTAAAGATAGAATCATTACTATGTTAGTAGCGATTTAAGAGAATTTTTAAAGCTCCATTAACGTTAATTATCTTGAGTAAGTGCACTTTATTAGCTCACTAAAAGATAAAATATTCCATGCCTGTCTAATCAGTGAATGATTTAGCAAGTGATTAGAGTTGAATAATCTTCTTTATGAAGAGTTCCCGATTTTGAGTGGAAGACATATGAGTGCGCTCGAAGCTTTTTGTTTATTATTATCATTTTATTTCACTTATGTCTTTTTTTCTTTTTTAAAATAATAATTAAAGTGAGAGCAACAACAACAATCCTATCTACCTTTGTTTTATCATAATAATAGCTCCAACACAAAAAAAGTTTGTCTTTGCATTAATAGTGACGAGATTTGGAACTCCACCAGTTGTGATGGAATTAAGTGCATATACTAATTATTTTTAACCCTATCTTTCTTTTATCCTCTAGGTTATTTTCAATCAGCTCAAGAATAATCTATGGGAGAATTAATGATTTTTTGTAAACTTGACCCACCATTGCCCCTAATCGATCGAGAAGGAATTAGTTACATAGCATATATATCGCGGACGTCGTTCCCTTTTGCTCCATCCCATAGGCAAACGACGTGATTAATTAACAATGTCCTTGCTTTGCTAATCACTTTATCGAGCACCTTTTACATATATATATATATATATATATGTTTGTATATTTACTTAAAGAGCTGGTTTGGGCAGCCCTGTTCATATAGGGTCGTCCAACACGGTTCGTTTTGCTTTATATATATATATATATATATATATTTTTTTTTTTTTCAAATTGTTTCTTTCGTTATCTTTTTTTTTTATATTATTTATTGTGGTATAAAAGTAAAGCTATAAGGTCAAATGGTGTGTTGATTATTATTGTCTGAACGATTTAGAAGTGGGAATATACTATTATTCGGTGAAAAAGAAAATCCACACATCAACCTAAATCAATCAATCAAATGTTAGTTTTTTAGATGAACATATGTCATCTTTGGTGCTAAATTTGGTATCAAGTATATGTCAAATTTAACATTAAGTTAAACGTACGTATGCGCTCATGAAGAATGATTTTTCTTATCTAAATCTTAATTTTGATCACCATAGAAGTTTTTTATTACATTGAAGATACTCAAAAACGCCAAGTATAACATATATTAAATTTGAAATTAGGTGTAATATAATATGGGGTAATAGTTTTTTACTTTTTTTTTACTAAGATGTCAAATTTTATTAGCATTGACATAGAAATTTGCATTGCAATTAACAGATGTTCTCATACATTACACTAGTTAAATCTCGTGCGGAAAATGTCTTGTATTTCAAATAACCAAGACAATATTTTGTTACCAGGAAAGAAAAAACTTCTTGAATTGCTTTCTTATATATTTCGATAAAACATTGTTTCTCATTATGTTCGGGAGGACAATACATAAGCAATTAAGTTATGATACTTCAGATCGTAGCATTGGACTCTTGACTTTTGTTTGGCTTTGATCGTCAGATAAGTCTCAGATTGAATGGTTAATTTGGTTTTTGGTTACTTTTCGTTGTCTTGATGATACGAAGCTCTAAAATGACAAGTATAGAGACCAGTGACGAAACTAGACATTTTCATCTGGAGGGCTAATACTATATAATAAATAATTAGAGAAGATTATGTGCAAGCTTTAATTTTTATGGGGCCTACTATGAAATTTTCTTTAAAATAGGGGGGGGGGGGGGGGGGGGGCGGGCGTTAGCCTAGGCCTTCTCTAGCTGCGTCATTGATAGAGACTGAAATTCTCTTATTAGATTTTTCTCACTGAATTTTACTATTAAGGTTTTTTTTTAAGCTCTATAAGAAATGCTGATTTTCAATGGAAACCTCGTTTATCCTTCTATGTCACCTAATTAGGGTACATTTGGTGGGAAAGAGAATTATAAATAGGAAGAAGTGAGCAGTAGATTACCTAAATGAGAGATATATAGAGAAGGAGAAAGATGTCATTTCTCTTATGAAATTCTTATAATAATCTCTCAAGTTTATGAGTGACCAAAATTCGGATGTTTAGAAGGATTTGAAGTCCCTCTTCTAATTCCTTACCTATTAGTACAAGATTGTACCTAGCCTGTGTACTTTCTTCCATCATTGATTAATAAATTAATTAAGTGACAGACTCCATAACTGATAGATGTTACAAGGATTCTTGGTTTAAGATGTTGAACAAAAATGCATATGTGCATAGAATAGTACGCGTGTATATCTTTCTTATAAACAAAAAAGGGTACGCGCGTGTATGTCATGTACAAGTACAAAGTATATTTATATTTTTATGTGAAAAAATATGTGTACATTATGCATGCGCATGTGCAAATCAAAGTGACTCAGTGAATTTTTTTTTTTAATTATAATTAATAATAATAATAAAAAGAAGTGACTCAGTTATTGCCTATTGCATTGAACAGTTTATCAACTAAAAGATGGTGGAAAAGTTTCGTGATTGAGCATTAATTTTATTTTTCATGTACTTTCTAGACATATATAAAATTAAATTGCAGAAAAGAAAGGGAGCTTTATAATTTCCTTTGGGCAATATATATAGATCATTCGCAAAAGGGGGTTTGCTCTCCACGTGACGTCGGTCCAATAAACGTCAAAGTTTTTGATTAATACTATAGTGCCAATTAGGCGTTTGTACAAAAGTGCTATTACAAAAGTAATTAGGTTGGAAACTGATCATAATTAACCAATCATTTATTTTTGTCTTTTAAGTGTCGCAATCTCAGGCAGGTCAATGTCGTCCATTATATATATCTGTGATGTTACAAAGTACTTGGACACTTGGAGTCATCGTAAAGAAACTTATTAAGGCGCACACACACACACACACATATTAATTGTGAAATGTATATGCTAGATGAACAATTGATGATCTGTGAATGGCCTTTGAGGACTTTATTTATGAAAGTGCATACTAATTAGGTTCAAAGAATAATTTTGTAGTAGTAGTAGTTTTTGTTTTTTGTTTTTTTTTTTGGAACTTTTTTTTGTTGTTATTTAGCTAGGTGTGAGAATGAAACTTGCTTGAGAAAAATTAGTGGCTAACTAAGCATGCGTTTGGTATTAAGATTTAGATTGTAAAATTTAGATTTGGATTGATTATGCGTTTATTGAGATATTTGAATTGCTTGAGTTAAAAAGTGTAAAATATTAAAACATGTTCGGAGAAAAATATCAATCTAGAGCTTATTTCGTTCGCCTTGAAATTCTATGCAATTTAAAAAAATATATATCTTATTCGAATATGTCTATGCAAAATTATGTACTTTTAAAGTTTGAGTTATAAAACTGTGTGAATAGTGAAGCTAAGGAAAAAAGACAAAAATTAGATTGTAATTATAGTTTGGATTGTTGGTCCAAACAAGCCCTAAAGCTATATGTAGGTTTTACACCCAAAAATAAACATAAAAATAAAATAAAAAACTATAAAACCTAGATGTAGGATTGTCCCTTTTACGCAATCAAAAAGATGGATTTATATGTCACGTGAGGAACATTGCACTTAAGCTAAAATGGGCTAATTAACTGAAGTAAAATGTATTCTGTACACACACACATATATATATATATATATGACACGTTTCACCATATATATATATATATATATATGACACGTTTCAGATAGTGACTTGTTGAAGCTTGGAGTCGTGAAGGGTTATCTAAAACAGTGTAAAAGCAATAGGTAACTATTTCATAGGGTCAAGCTTGAATGTATTTGGCCATTTACAGTTTTCCTCATCAATTGTCATTTGAACTTAATCAAATGCTAACTAGGTATGTGTGTGTGTATACACACATACACATTTATACATATATATATATATATATGCATATAGCCTGGTTTGACCTTATAAGGTGTTGAATATATATATTCTTCTATAAATAATATTTTAAAGTAAAATCAACTACTTTCATTAACTTCAACTAGTGGCCACTTCATAGGCTTATATGTAATTAATGGAACTCTGATAGCCTCATATAACTCTCTCTCTCTCTCTCTCTCTCTCTCTCTCTCTCTCTCTCTCCAGGTTATGGGATGCCTATGTGCTATTGGTGACTTAATGGAATAGTTTAAACTGATCACTGGCAAGTGGATATCAGAATTATTGACAAATTGTGTGGTAGTACTTACGATGATATTCTATGTAAATAATTTTTCTAAAAACAAAAGGAACTACAATAATAAAATACATGGCTATAGTGCATGCAATGCAAATTTTAGGTTCAGCTTATCAAGCCAAATCAAGATTTCGAAATGTGTATTGATTTCGTTGGCGATGGCCAAGATTTTGGTCGCTATCAAAAGATCTTCTGAATCTTAGGACGATGATGATCAATCCAAATCTTGTGGGAACGATGTCGATATTGACTTGATTTTAAGTAAGGAACAGGTCATGAATCTAAGAGTGTTTACCAAAATGTTTACCAAAATGCATGAAAAGGGACATTATGTGCTCATAGCTATGTGCTCATAAGGGCCATTGCCAGCTAATGAACATGCCCTCTGGCTGATCATTCTCGTCACATCTAGTCGATTTGATTGCCCTATTGGGATTTGGTTATTGGTAATACAACAATGTCAATTTCTCGTACAAAATAGTCGTTCCATTTGCTCAATATCATCGCTCAATATATAGGGCGATCTCATCGGGTCCTATGACACACTGTGTCGATTTCTTCGTTATAGATATGACATCCAGCATGCAGATCCAATCGATTTGACATATGAGGGCAGACATGAGTGTGCAAAGTCCAACTCCAACAAATTTTTTTTTTTTAATTAAAAAGAGAGGGAATAACTAGCATCGAAGGACTGATCGGCATGCATATATCACGACAAGTACCCTAATTATTAATATCAGCATAAATAATCGTTATTGAGATTACCATTGGAGTCTGATCATGATAATTAGTAACTTCAATTAAAGATCCAAATATCATAAACTTGCACAACATGGTTCATGTATTGGACAGCTGATCACCAATATTGGCATATAATGAAGCATAAATCATAGGAGATTGGACGGGATTAAATTACCTTTGGAAGATTGAAACGAGATGAATAAATTAAAAACTTTATTAAAAAAAAAACAATAATTTTTCTTCAGTGCCATTTTATTTAATTATAATCTTAAATGGTATGTCAATTTGGTCGATTTTGGTTTGTATGTTCAGTGTTTGAACTTTTGAAGGATATTTTTGCTTTAAAAATTAGGCCATGAGAATCAATAGCGAATGAGTGCAATCAAATTTGTTTTCGTTTATTTATTAGCTGGTTTTCTCTTCAAGTTCACTGAATCAAAGTTAAGGAAAAGGAACCAAAGGAAATATCCACAAACAAGCTGGGAGACCAACAGAGGATATATCTATATCTATATCTATATATATATATATATAATTCAATGCTACGAGATAATTATAATTTCTTCAATTTTTGCTTTCTGGCATGATCGCAAGTAATTGAAATCTTGTAAACAATTTTTTTTATATACATAATTATGAAATGCATATAATATAGATATATATGGATCTAATTTGTAATCCATTGCTAATAAGAAGTCACACATGCGCACACTGCATGTACTAATTTTATGTGTAATCTAATCCACATTTGAGAGTGAGAATACAGTTTTTGCATTAAAAATATAATAAATCTCACTAGGTTTGGGCTTTAACTTCCACTTCCACTGCCAATGCAATAATATATGTAACAGTGCATATGATTGAATAGCCCAAGTTCAAAAAAAAAAAAAAAATGAAAGAATAGAAAAGTGATATAGCTATATAGGATACAAAATAACTCGTAAAGGCTATGTATTATATATATAGATGAATTAAGAAGTACTACTAAGTGCACATTAATCTGGGGGCCACAAAATAGCATTCTTTAACGGGTATAATAATGTTTGCCTATAATTAAAAGAGGGAAATGAGAATCCTAAAAATGGAAAGTTTTCATTATAAAAGAATAAATTCCTTCTAATATATTACACACAGTTGAAGGGGAAGAGAGAGAGAGAGAGAGAGAGAGAGAAAAGAATGGTTAAGTGTTTAATTTGCACCCTTCAAGATCACCAAAGTAGGTGGTTCTAGCCTTTTAACTAGGTAGTATTTATATAATATAACAAACAATTAAAAAAAAAGGTATAATTATAATAATATTCCAAACATGCAAAAAAGCAAGCTTCCTCGAAGTGGGGTTGAAATAATCGATACAAAATCTTATTAATGGGAATAAAACTAAGAGGGGAAAGGCGATTCTTGCAAAACCCAATGGCCCTATAGTTTTATGAGGTTTTATTTAATATCACGTAGCGCATGCTTTCATTTGAAGCTATAAGCTTTAAAGTTGACTTGGAGAAAATGCATCGCACCTAGCTACTTATATACATAGTGTATATGTATATATATGTATATGTATGAATATATATTTAGGTTATTATTAGGTATACATGTTTATGTTTTAATTAGACGGTAGAAAGTAGAAACTTCAACGGGAATATCCATATAAAATTTATAAGAAGCTTTCCTAAAGTCTTAAACAATTAAGTGGAACACTAGAATCTTGGTATCTTGTAACCAAACTTCTACTTCCATTACATTGACAAGTAATTGGCACTAACAAGGCACTTATTTCTATACTCTTAACAAATTGTTGTAAAAGAAATTGTATCAAAATATATGAATGATCCAGTAAATTTGTTTGCGAAAACTATAGCCTTAATCAAAGGGTTTATTATCGCATCATATTAAAATGACCTTTTTCACTTCGAGTGCAATCAAAAGATCAGTCTAAACCTCGATCTTCTTTTTTTGTATCATTATTTTTGGTCACTTGTAACTTATCAATATCAATCAAGTCAGTTTAAGACCAAAAGATGATTAATTGTGATAATTTATTGTTATGAATATGAGATTTCAACATGAAAATCGGAAATAAAAAAAGGTTAAATGTTACAACCCGAAAAACCAAAATTAATCCCCAATTTTTTGCCCTTTCAACTCCTGAAGAGAAAATTTTATTCAAAAGAAAAATAATACTAAAAGCACCTAGCTAACGATAGTGAAACTTCACTTGAAAAACACACACAGATGTATTCCGTGGAGAAGTTGTTGTATATATGCAGAGTAATTTATTCTTAAAGTAAAGGAATATTAATATTTTATTAACAAGAGTCATGGAGGGAAAATTGTACTGTGAAAGTGTTTTATGAGGGACCACTAGTTCAATCTAGGAACTGAAAGAAGAAATTAAAAAATAAAAAATACTGTTTAGAACATGGATTCAAAGTGAACAAATCCAATTTAAATTGAGAATCTAAAATTGATGTTAGAAAAGAAAAAAAAAATGAATGTGGTGCTGATTTAAAAATATAAAAAGATTAATTTAGATTTACTTTTTTTTTTTTTCAATACAAACTTTATTTTAGACAAGTGCATAAACTAAGAAGCGAGACGATTTAAAATAAATAAATAAATGATGATCATAGAAATTAATAGATACGCACCAATATAATCTGATTAGATTGGTGGTGTGTGCATGCATAAAAATACTAGTATATATCTATGAGTTTTCGAGGACCTATTTTCGAATGCATATTGACTTTAATCAAAGTTTTCTTTTATTCTTATGAATTTTACCAAAAAAAGAAATGTTTCCTTTGTTTGTTTATTTATTTATTTATTTTAAGTTTTGTTGGGGAGCGGGTAGACAACACAGGATTTCAGAACTGGTCTGCTCTAATATATGTGTCAGATTGAATAATTATGGCATTGGCCACGAACAAGGGTCTAAAATATTTCAATGTAACAAGTTGCATATGAATGGTAAATAACTACGTACGACATAAATAGCTGTTCATTGTCATTAAAGTTGACTGCATAACAATATATGTATTATTCCCATGAGAAGACATCCAATGATCAACATATATATATGTACATGTTGATCATTTGTAGGGCCAATTGGTGACTATATATATATATATATATATATATTTTACACTCTACTAGAATTCTAATTGAATGTTTCTTCGTAATAAATTTTTCTTATTCAAAATTTTTTTGAATGCTTCTGCATTATTAATATAGAGTTGAGATTCATTTTTAAGTTTAGTTCCTCTAACATTATAGAGATAGTTCAGTTGCTTTTTCTTTTTCATGATTAGCTCTGAAGTTATTACTTTATTATTTTGTAGTTTTAGTCTCTAATTAGTCATAGAATTAACAATAATTATTAAAAAAAAATAAGTAGAGGTTTAATAAAAAAACAAACAGTTAAATAAAAAAAACGTATATTGTTTTCATAAAAATTTTAATTTTTACCCAGGTGCTCAATTCACAAATAAACACTATAATAATTCAATAACTTAACAATATAGAACATAAATTCAATTTCTATCAGACATGACTTTAGAGCATAAGAAAAATTGTAATCGTTATAAGGGAGGACACAAGAAGAGACTACACAAGGCGTAAGGAAGAGACAACAACCATATGCAAGGGCATAGGGGAATGAGAGGTAATTTTTTTTTTTTATTAGTTATCATGCCATATGGGTCTAGTGGTAATTTTGAGAAAATAAATTTTGAAATCACGGTTTTTTTTTTTTTTCCTTTCAAAATGTACTCATAATATTTGTGATCCCAAATTGTCATATATTTAAGTAAATATGTTCAGATTCATGTACCATGTATAAATATTTTGAATTTGGAAATAAAGGGATTTGAATATATATTTTGCGATAGAATTGTACGGTTAGATTATGCTTGCAATCAGATACATATCATATTAACTTTAGAAACATGCATAATATTTGTTGCCAAACGCCCCCATTTACTTTCCCATGCTGTCATGACAACGCCTAAGTGACAGTACTATGGTAATAGTAGAAATCGTGAATGCTCTTTCTTGCACGCGTCAGAAGCGAGAAATGAAGGAAGATTCCTCGAAAATCAAAGATATACTATTCGTTATATGTTTGTTTTTATAGTACCAAATGGAAAAATCCAACAACGACGTGGG
The DNA here is from genome assembly GCA_038430175.1 of Ficus hirta. NCBI lineage: Eukaryota > Viridiplantae > Streptophyta > Magnoliopsida > Rosales > Moraceae > Ficus > Ficus hirta. Next base: position 17,618,710 of record CM076588.1, read on the forward strand.
AGTGGGGTAAATGTTTTGTCCCAAAATTAAGGGGCACTTTGGGGGTTGAGGGTTTACCTTAGCTACTTGGCTTGTACTACTTAATTTCTCGTCCAAAGCTAGTGGACACTCATGTGACAAACCGTAGACTTCTCTTGAAATAGAGTGTACACACACACATACACACATATATATACACATATATGTATACATGTATATATATTCGTTACTTGAAAATAGTACGCTTTGATTCTCAATTTTGATCCCACGTAAATGGACCAACCAAAGTTTGGAAGAATTTGAAATGATTGGGCAATTCTAAAACATACACATGAAGTCTTAATGGCAACAATATTTTGACTACAAAAATCTAATTTCCGAACAAGACATATTTATTAGTTCATTTGGGGATGAAGTCTTTTCTCTCTATGGCAAAGACATAAGACGAGAAACTTTTTGCCGACATTTCTAAAGCTATGGGATCAAACTAGCTTAAGGAATTTCAGATGGTTGTCTGGCTCATGAAATTATAATGGTATCTTATGGCTACATAAGGGGAAGGACTGGAAAAAGGATAAAATCAAGAAAGGCACACACACACACACACACACACACATATACATATATATGTAAATATACAAAGTCTTCTATTGGATATGTATGTATGAATCAGCAAACTATATATGTAAAGTTTGAGATGGTATTTTTCGATATATTGCTTAAAAAACTACATATTTGCATTCTCAACCTGATTTTTACGGATCAAAATCCCTTCTAATTTATATCTCTTTTCATATGTGATAGACATACATATCTGTATATTTATGTTCTCTATATCTACCAAACAACGGTCAGCGGTCAGTTCTTTAATTTTGATCAAGCTCTCTTGCTTAGAATTCTGATATTTTTTTAAATATAAAATCCATATCCTAATGCTCAAAAGTATACGGATTATCAATTCAATACTGGAAAAGACTTGGGGCATGTTCTCCTAGCAGCGCGCGATGGAAGGATATGGGTTTTGGAAAAAATAAAAAAAAATTAAAAGAATAAGAATGTGAATGTGAATCTTATTTTTTTTTTTTATTTTTTTTGGGAATTTGGAGTTGGTGAGGATTTGTACATATAAAGTATGATGGAGTCGTGAGTGAAATTACAACTAATTGCTATGCCATAACCACATAAGAATTTACCCTCATTGATTACTATATTAATGTTCACTTGTCTAAATTAGGATGCGAGGAAAACAACTCAATTTCCTCTTACTAGTTTACTAAACATAAAAATAGAATCTTATCAATTTAATAACTAAAATACTATCTTTGGGTGAAAAAGAAAAAGAAAAAGAAAAAGAAGAAAAAATGTGGCAAAAAAAAAGAAAGAAAATAAGATGTATCAAAAAAATAAATAAAAATAAATAGTCATTAACTTGATTGTAGTCTGTAAGTAAAATTTGCAATTTATTATAATCAAATGGAAGTCAATATTAAAATGGTTAAGATTGACATTCTTTTTATTTATTTATTATTTATTTATTTTTTTAAATGTCCTTATATCATCTGGACTCTATTAAATTACTTAGTATTGATTTTGTTAATAAATTTATGAATATAGGTGGGAGAAAGAAACACTCAATATCTCTCCTCATCTTTTCCAATTCAAATGAGGTAAACATGCCCTTATTTCCTTCTCATTCTTTAGCATGAGCTTAGGATATTGCATCTTCAATGCCAACCATCCAAGCTAGCTAATTCCCTAGTTTTTTAATATATATTATAGTAAGATGGTCAGAAAGCGAACCATGGCTACTAATATAGTGTTTCAGCTTCTATATATATATATATATTTATGTGAGAGAGAACCTTGGAATCAGACGGCTAGGAACTGCCGACAGAGTATGCTCTAGGGCATCATTCCTAAAAGGAGATTCTTCACACAACTAACTATATACTGTGGGCCCCGAAAACCACAGTAGAAGTAATTCTAATTCTAGTACTTCTACAAGTCCAAAATATCCTTTCTAAGAAAAAAATTGGTTGACGACATTCTCCATGTCATCTCCACGACACCCCCCGATTTTTAGCGCTATAATGTTTCATCAAGTTGTAGTTGTGTATATGTAATATATATTGATTTCTAGAGTCTATATAAATATAAAGAGTATATGTATAGATATGTATTTGTTCTTTTAATAAAATAATAATGTTTGTTCTCTCTCTCTAGGTGTGGTGGGTGAATGAAAAAATTAAAAAAAATACAAAAAAGAAAAAAGAAAGGTTGTTGTTTGTTAACGGCAGTTATTGCTATAGAGATATGTTCGGCCCACTTAATAATTTTACAATCTTCACCACTCAAAAGAGTTTTCCACCACTTCCCCACATATATGCATATATACGTGCTAATATATTGATCCATTCTAAAGTACTCCTACTTCTCTATTTCCCTCAGCCCCTTCAGATTCCTCAGCTCTCTCTTTCACTTCACATAACCAAAGTTTTGTCAAACGGCAACATTCACCCAAAAAAAAAAAAAAAAAAAAACACCCTCATTTTTTCACAAACGAAAAAACCTCCTCCAAACCTCAAATTTTCCGAAAACCTAGAAATTCGGAATCCCAATATTAGAACCTGATCCGACTTCTCTTTTCGGGTAAGATTGTAACGTTTGTAGTACCACTACTACTACAAGAAGTACTGATGATATTCTAAATCTTTTCCCTTTTGATTAGTAACAAACATAAAGAGCAAAAAAAAAACAAAAAACAAAACAAACCCATTTCCCGAAAACTCTTCATTTCTCTCAATTCCCCTTAACCTTTTTGTGATCAGCATGGACTATTTAAAAGAGATTGAAGGGAAACAAGTCCACGATAGCGAATTCGCGTTGAGGACGTCCGCGGCGGCGACACGGCGGCGAGTGTGGGTACCCGGGCCAATCATAGTCGGGGCGGGGCCATCGGGGCTAGCCGTAGCCGCCTGCCTAAAGGAGAAAGGGGTTCCGAGCTTGATCATCGAAAAGGCGAATTGTATAGCCTCATTGTGGCAGCTCAAGACCTACGACCGCCTCCGGCTTCACCTCCCGAAGCAATTCTGCGAGCTTCCCTTGATGCCATTCCCTTCAGATTTCCCTACTTACCCGACAAAGCAACAGTTTGTCAACTATCTCAAGGCCTACACGAATAACTTCGATCTGAAACCGGTGTTCAACCGGTCGGTGGAGAGCGCCCGGTTCGATGTCGGAAGCGGGCTTTGGAGGGTGGAGACCGCCGGGTTGTTGAAGGAGGAGGGTGAGATTGTGTATGAGAGCCAATGGCTGATCGTGGCGACCGGAGAGAATGCGGAGGAAGTTTGGCCTGAATTGCAAGGTTTGGACGAGTTTTGTGGTCAAATTGTGCATACAAGTTCGTATAAAAGTGGGGAGTTGTTTCGTGGGAAGAGCGTTTTGGTTGTTGGATGTGGGAATTCGGGTATGGAGGTTTGTTTGGATCTTTGCAACTATAGTGCTCGTCCTTCTCTTGTGGTCAGAGACTCGGTGAGCTTACTTCAAACTCTAATATATCTCAGCTCATCATGTGACATATATATGCATATATCATGAATACATAACTATATGGAGAAACCTAATTGTAATAAGCGAAACCATCTTGTTATAATTCCTTTGATCTAATATGATCTACAAGTAATTTTTATCTTCTCGCAAGTGAAAGTGTAAATATATATATATATATATCTTCATTTTGAGGATATATATCCGAGTTGCATCATATTTCATCCCAATTCTTTAGTTTGAAATGATATATATATATATATATATTTAAATAAATGGTGAGGACATCCCAATTAAATTAGCATATTCTTAGACACCCTTCCTGCGAAAGGCTCCTTACACCATCAATAGAAATGGGTTTGGTTAATGTTGAATCTGCATACAAATCTTTAAAACAAAATAAAAAATAAAAAAAATAAAAAAATAAAAAAACTATGAATAGAGTTGTAACCCTTTTTGCTCCGAGAAGGGTAAATTTTATTTCATAGGATTTTGTACTCATATGTAGGGAGGCTCAAAAGTTAGCTCAACCGTATAATTTGTAACGTGGCGTTCCTGACTTGATAGATTTGGTACATGTAGAGATTAATATTGCTTTTATATAGATTTTCTAGGTTTGGTGCCTTTTTTCCGGTGTAACATATATATGTAGGCGAGTCCGCTAGCTAGCTCTACATAGCTGGCTACATAGAATATCTGTGTGTATATATAGAGTGAGTCATTCTTGTGATGTTTGTGGAATGCTTTATCGGAATTCGTTTGCATGCGCAACATTGGTCAGCAGCCCAAAATCTTATACAACACGGTAGTACTGGCCCTATGCTTTTTCTCTGCATACAATTAATTTTTTCCCTGTAAAAGAATCATATTCAGTCAGTGTTACAGATATTCTAACACATCCAAAAGATAACATGGGCATCATTCATGCATCCACCAAATTGTAACTTAAACCACACACACACACACACACACACAAAAAGCAAGCGTGGGAGGGGTCATCAGATGATCACTTCATGCTTACTTCTTCCTTTTTATTTAAAATAAAAAATAAAATAAATAAAGTTTGTATAAAAAAAAAAAACAAAATCTTTTTTTTTAAATAAAAATTGAGTTAATATATAGAAATAATAATAATAATAATAATAAATAAAATAATGATATGGTGGGTGCGGGTGCGGGTGCAGGTGCACGTCTTGCCACAGGAGATGCTCGGAAGGTCAACTTTTGGGCTGTCGATGAGTTTATTAAAGTGGTTTCCAGTGTGCGTTGTGGATCGTTTTTTGCTTCTCATGTCTCGTTTGTTGCTTGGCGACACTTCTCAGTTTGGCATCACTCGCCCACATCTTGGTCCTCTTCAGCTCAAGTCCATCTCTGGCAAAACTCCTGTCTTGGACGTTGGAACCCTCGCCAAGATCAAATCTGGCGACATCAAGGTGATGATCAGTTCTCCTCTTTACATATATATATATATATATATATTATGTACATTATAATATAATAGTGCTTGAGTAGAAAAGTCATAATATGTTCCTTTTTCTTCCGTGCTTATTTATATATATATATATATATATATGTATGTATGTATATAGGTTTGCAAGGCCATAAAGCGACTAACACACCATGCTGTGGAGTTTATCGATGGGAAAGTAGAGAATTTCGATGCCATCATTTTAGCAACTGGCTACAAAAGTAACGTTATGGCTTGGTTAAAGGTATACATCTCCTTTTGTTTATTTATTTATTTGTTTCTTTATACTTATTCGGATTCGCTATAAATTAATTGGCCATGTCCAAATCGGTCTAGTGTTATAATTAATTAATATCATTTGTTATATAATACCCCAAATAATATATTGTGAGAATGTCGATCTAATTCGGATACGTCGTGACTCTCGTGTTGATATTGTGTGTGTGTGTGTATATATATATATATATAACGGTTGTATTGATGATGATGATGAGTGCATGCTTAATATATATATATATGTGTATATAATTATAAATGTGGTGGGTTAATGTGGGCAGGAGACGAAAATGTTCTCTGACAAAAACGGATTGCCTCGTAAACCATTTCCAAACGGGTGGAAAGGGGAATGCGGATTGTATGCGGTGGGCTTTACTCAGCGTGGCCTGCTTGGCTCGTCTCTTGATGCAAAGAGGATCGCTCAAGACATTGAGCGTATCTGGAAAAGCTGACCATCAGCCAACAACGCATTTCATCACTCCACCACCACTACTCCTACTCCTACTCCTACTCCTACTCCTACTCCTACCACTTGACCACCGACACAATCGATATGATTGTTTTGGGCCGGGTTGTTGAGGTTCTGATGAAGAAGTTTACGGATTCGATCATGTCTTGTATTAAAAGAATAAATATATCTGTCACATTCGTTTCGAAAGTTGGATGCGGCAAAGACGATGACGGAAAAAGGGCAAAAAAAAAAAAAAAAAAAAAAAAAAATTGGTTGATGAGATTCAATTTAGTGGGAGAATATGGTTTTTGATTACTGACAATCTGTCTATCACAAAAAAAGTGATCTTATGGGGAAGTAGCTTAGCTAGCTAGGTTAGTGTTTTTAGTTAGGGAGAAGCTTTTCTTTTAATCTAAGTATATTATGTACATGCAATATTGCCAAATTTCTATTTTTAGGAAATTCTAGGTGAGGTATGGATTTGGGTTTTTCTTTTGTCTTTTTTTGTTTTTTTTTAATTACAATTTTCTGTACCAATATGTACTGTTAGAAGGTGTTGTTGGTTGGAGCAATAGTAATGTAAACTAAAAATATTGTTGTAATTTGATCACATTTGTATGTAGAGAAAAATGATTTGTTTTCTTCCATTTGATCAGTTTGACTTGCATGACCATGATTTTGTTGTGCTGTCCACTAGATTGTGAAGCTTGAAATGGACTGAATACTCCGTTGTGTGATCTCTAATAATTAGAGTACTACAGTGCTCAAGTAATCATTTAACATGTAATTTGGGTACCAAAAAATGAGTTGTCAATTTATGAATTATATATAAATGTCCTTGGAACATTCAGCTGATCAACAAATTAAATTTGACACAGGGACCATATATTTGTTTCATATATATATATATATATAAATATGTATGTATGTATATGGGGAAAATAGAAATTAGTTTAAAAAAATTTAAAAAAAGCGAATCAGAAAGAAAAAAAGAGAAAAAGAAAAATCCTTTATGCCATTAAAAGGTCCCATGAATAGGAAAGTGGCCCTGATCAGGTTCTTTTCTATATATCTCCCAGTATTAAATTATTAATATGAATGTTATACTTTGAAATATATATATATATATACATATATATATTGACGAATTTTTTTGCAATTTTATTTGTTATCCGCTCAATGCCTTTATCAATTGGCCTTTTCTATCCTCATCTATTACTCGGACCGGACCACCATTATTATCTAGGGACTCCTTAGAATCTACACCACATCTTGATGATCCTTGTCAATACTTCTATGGGGTCTAAACTATTTATTACAAATTTATGGGTGAAGTATGAAGTCATATTCAAGCCCTGACATCACATATATATATATATATATATAATTTGAAAGTTCAGATGATTAGTTTCTGAGTGTATATAATATAACCATTGAAAAAAAGAATCAAATCATACCGAGAGTAAATGAGTTACAATCTGCAACATGCAATTTTTTTTTAATATAAACAGAGAAGAGAAACTAAAGCCTTCACTTAAATTTATTAAAAAGAAAATAAAAAAAAAAAAAGAAGAAAACCAAAATCCAGTGCAATGGCAAACCAGCCAAATAATTTTAACTTACAACCAATCATTATTATACAATTAATCACATAAAATTGAACTTAAAAATCATTTAAAATTTTAACTTAAAAGATTATCACACAAAATGATAACAATGATTTTTTTTCTTTTGAAGTTGGGGGTGGGGATTCAAACTCTTCTCCTTTTAATGGAGTCGGATATGAAATTATTACTAGGTTATGTCTGCAATCATTTGATAATAACAAATTATCTATAACATATATACAATTAATATTTTTAGTGTATAAATTGAGAAAGGATACCATATATCAAAGAAGTATTAGAACATCTCAATTTGATTTATGAACAAGTTTGATACATGAAATTCCTCATTCTTATTTATTAATAAGGGAAGAAACAAAAAAAAAAAAACGATCAGAATGAAAAAGGGTTCTCTCTAATTATAAAAAAGAAGAAAAAAGGTCGATATATGACAAAATAAAAATCCTTTACATTAAAGTACTCAACTGCATAAAGTTTGGAGCGTGTGTATATATATATTTATATATGTTAATTTCCTCGTGAAACTCTAAAAACTAAATTTTGGATTCATCAGAGAGAAAAATTAAAATGTAGCAGTTGGCAAAATTTTAATATTAATTCAAAGTAAGTTTTCCATAATAACAAGAATCATAAAAAGAAAGCAAAAGAAGAAATCAGAAGATTTATATGGATTACTGATATAAAGGTGGAAAAGAAAATCGTGAACCCAAGTCCTAGTATATCCAAAATAAATTTTAGTTAATTGATTATATATATATATATATATATATATATGTAGATGAAAGTGATTAAGCGTATTAAACAGTGCAAGTTAACAGTGAAAGAGAGAATGGCATAAATATGTTGATGCGATTAAATTAGGGAAAAAAAAAAGTAGATTTGTGTTGTTGGTGGGTTATATTCCGACCAGATGGTATTGATGAAGCACACAATCATACTAAGCGAATCATCATGATCAGCCTTCAGGAAAAGGAAAAAAAAAAAAAAAAAACCAAAAATGAAAATAAAAATAGAAAAGAAGACAGCAAACTTTCATATATGCAAATATATATATATATATATATATTTATTTCATATATATATATATATAGAGAGAGAGAGAGAGAGTGAGAGAATTATATATCAGCAATATCTGAGGGTTCAGCTACTTCTAAAATAGCTTTCATGGGACCAGCAAAGTTAGGCCTACTAATAATTGCCTGCCCCATCACATCCCATAATAATATCATCCTTAAAGCCTTCTTCTTGATTCCTTTTGGCTACCGGCTGCTTCCTCAGTCTTTCTCTTATTTATTTATTTAATTAATTTTTCTTTCATATCCATAAAGCCCTAACATAAATTTTACGTAAGTAAAAGTTTTAAAAAGGATCTGATTATTGCTAAGCGTAAAAGGTAACTTATGACAAACCAAACAAAAAGAAAAGAAAAAAAAAGAAACAACCTTACAAAGAGAGTCAGCATCTTGAAACCATTTTCCCTTTCAAACATAAAGAATATAAGGATTTTTCGGTTCATAATCAACAATCGTGTCTCTTCACAATCTACATTTCTTTATAATCAAGTATATAATCATCAACTTTCATTCGTGGTATGACGTTCTTTTGAACCACTTCAACATCTCCGACCTTAGATGAAAAGGGCGTAATAATATGTTAATGTTTGTGTGAATACTCTTCTGCTTTCACCATCTAAAAAAGGTCTTGTGATTGCGTTAGTTTCCTCCATCTCTTGATTTTGTTGTTTGATAGTTGCCAACCAAACACAGCGTGATTGAAATGGTATCCGACCTTGAAATACCAGTGGTGTTGAATACCACAACTAACAAAGGTCGCGCGGCTCCATTTATATGTCCCACAATCTGTTGTACTGTTAGATTCTACTGGTGCCCTATTGCATTATTCATATAGGATGCGCATGACTTGAAGGTTTTATTTTTTTTTATTTTTTTAATTTTTTTATGGGGAAGGCGTTTTCTTCATCGCCTATAGCTATAGAGCTAGCTAGCTATATGTGTTGCATGACACTCAACCACATTGAGTTCTTTGGCAATAGATCAGAAAATGAGACGTATATAAATATAAAATGGTCCAGATCACGTGAAAAGCCATGCGAACGTTACATGTCACAACCCCGGCTTCAGCTTTCTCTCTCACAGTATACTGCATTTAGCTAGTTACAAAATTGCTGCACATGCCAATCAATTTGGACCATCCAATTTTATTTTATTTTTATTTTTTGATGGATTTACTGGAGTTTTTATTTATTAATTCAGAGAGCGTGGTCCAGATATTTATTCAGTAACTGTGC